>CM060964.1:368597137-369889637 GCA_030765045.1 Tenodera sinensis | reverse complement strand
TGAACAAGATAGGGTGTACTGTGTATTCAAAATGTGTCTTCTCATTTTTAATGTGGGGAAACAACACATGATGTTACAGTTTTTGTTCTGGTATTTAAGATATTTTTTATTTTAATTATTTTATAACTTTTTTGAAGCTCCATAAATTTTTTCAACTTTCTCATGTGTAGTGTTTACCAAAGTATTTTACATGTGTTTCAGTATAACACCTGAACTAAGGCTACCTTGGGCAACTGTAGGGGAGTAACTCAAATTAAGACAGGAATAATGGGAAAGAAAGGGGTGTTAATGCAGAGATCATTGAAATATTGGTACAAATCCTAAATCTAGATAAAAGTAAGTCCTGAGGTAATGTTTAGAGTATGAGAAGAGAAGCTTAAGGGCCAGTGGATTGGCAAACAAAGAACATAGTAAAGAGCTAGGATAGATATGGAGGAGAAGGGAAAATAACACAACATGGTTTTGAAAAGCTACAAGAAAAAGATTTGAAGACATAGAAATACAAACTCTAGTGCAGCTGTAGATAAGAACTCTTTGATTTTCCATATTCAGATAAAAAAATCATGGGAAAGGGAAACATATAGATAGGGTAAATAAAAGGGAACAAGACGACATTGCATGGTTGGGAACTGCTGTTTGGAAATTGAAAGATTTTAAAAATTATATATCTCAGGGTCAATGTCCCTTAAGTGGCAATAAGGACCTTCAGCATATTGTATTTGGATGCAAAGGGATAAACATGTGGGGCAAAGCATTTATAATTGAAAAATGGTTCAAAATTAGCAGAAAATGTGCCATAAGTGGTTTGTTCTGTAAAGAGAGTAAGAAATTAGGTCAGTGTTTAGATAAGGTAAAGAAAACAGAATTTGGCAGTGAAAAAATGGAACTCAGATACTCACCCACAGTAGTGAGCAGATTACAATGTACAGGGTAATTCAACAGTGATGGTACAAAACTGAAGCTCATTTATTCTTAATTGCAACGACATACAGAAATAAAAGTGCCATGAAAATGATAGAAGAACATCTTAAATTTGCATAGACATTACAAGTGTTGGATATGAACGCCATGGGTGGCATGGCAGATGTCAAACCGGTTCTCCATTTCTTCCCAGACATAAGCCAACATTTCATTGGTTATCAGATCTACTGCAGCAGAGATGGGTTGCTTCACATCATTCAGGATCTGTGGTAATGAGGGACATGCACCACAAAGCCCCCACAAAATAAGTCGCTGGCTGTTAGATCAGGTGATCTTAGAGGTCAGGTCAGCATTGCAGCCCAGTGTAGCTGATCCAACATACTGGTCGGGTGTCATTCAGGTATTTGCAAACATCTTGATGGTAATGAGGAGTGCCATTTTTCTGAAAAATGGCATTAGGAAGGACTTCCTCTAATTTAGGCATTAACCGTTGTTCAAATTGTGTAAACTTCCACGGCCAGTGTTATAAAATACAGAATGAATATCCCGGCTTGTGGGCTGTGGTCTAGTAGAAATTCTCTTCCAGACGTTTCCTGATTGCATTGGGAAAGTTCTTAAAAACACAACATCCACATCATCTACAAACCCACACAACAAATACAGATCATGCTACATTCAGCAATAGATCCAAAAGAACCCTCTCTTCTGCAGGTGTTTACAGAATTCCATGCTCACGTGACTGTCTAAATAGGGACCACAAAGTATGGTACACACACGTATTACAGAACACAAGAGATGTATGTGTGTGAGGTAGAACTGGAACTTAAAAAAATTCAATGCCACAGCTGGGATTTGAACCACAGACCTTCCGCTTACCAGGCGGGTGCTCTACCATTGAGCACACGCGGCTTGTGCGTTTAAAAACACCAACAGTAAGTTTGTTGGCATAAATAAATAATAACGAGAGATGTAGCCGTTTGAGACAAACAGAAAAGTCTGCAGTCACAGAACATGCAATACTAGTGCCGAGGGAACATATTATACAGTATTCAGAAACAGCTATCCTGTCTTCCACAGTTCCTTACTATGCCCGGTCAAATCGTGAGGCCATATAGATTTTCAAACATGATAACTTCAATAGGAAGAAACAAAGCGCTTAAATAAAGCTTGGCATCCAGCATTAGGTATACAAAGCATGCAAAAAACCTGACCGGAGACAAATTCAAAATAATATTCTAAAGTAAGAACAAATTAGAAACTAAAAACTTCACTTATCTTAGTATGATTTGCTGACCCTGGGTTTCAAGCTGTGTCCAGCTCATTCTCAAAGCCATATAAACAAACTCGTTGCCAAGCTACAATCTTTTATTTTTTCTGAAAAACAACTACTCTTATTCAATTTTTATTTACCAATCTCTGAAAACAAAAATTTATAAATACAATCTATAGATGGTAATTCGAAGTTCATGACACGGTTCCTGTTTTTTAAAATACATTTTTTTCCCAAACCATTAAATCTATAGAATTACTTAATTGTTTTAATAATTTAACTTCTGGATTAATTTCATGATTAAATGACCAAAAATGATCTGCCACAGCTGATTTATCAGTTTGTTTATATTTAATATTTCTAAAATGTTCTTTTATTCTGGTTTCTAGATGACGTTTAGTTTCACCAATATAAACTTTATCACAATCTAAACAGCTAAATTGATAAATGCCAGATTTTTTATAATTTGATATTTTATCTTTTTTTGAAAAATTAAGTAAATTTTGTATATTAAATTTATTTTGAGGGACCAAATTTATTCCACATTCTTTAAAAATCCTTGTAAATTTTTTATTAGCCCTAATAAAAAATTTACAAGGATATTTAAAGAATATGGAATAAATTGGGCTAATAAAAAATTTACAAGGATTTTTAAAGAATATGAAATAAATTGGGCTAATAAAAAATTTACAAGGATTTTTAAAGAATATGAAATAAATTGGGCTAATAAAAAATTTACAAGGATATTTAAAGAATATGGAATAAATTGGGCTAATAAAAAATTTACAAGGATTTTTAAAGAATATGGAATAAATTGGGCTAATAAAAAATTTACAAGGATTTTTAAAGAATATGAAATAAATTGGGCTAATAAAAAATTTACAAGGATTTTTAAAGAATATGGAATAAATTTGGTCCCTCAAAATAAATGTAATATACAAAATTTACTTAATTTTTCAAAAAAAGATAAAATACCAAATTATAAAAAATCTGTTGTTGTTGTTGTTTTCTAGTGCCTTGCATCTGGCAATGAAGCCATTAGCATTCGTGCTTTCCAATACTTTTGAACTGCAGTTTCTTCTGATCTTAATGCTTCACAGGTCTTCAAGTGGTCTTCGTTCATTTCTGCTGGATCGTTACACAGGACACATATTGCTGAGGCTGAGATACCTATTCTGTAGAGATGACTTGCTAAGCAGTCGTGATTTGTCAATAGTCGGAAGGCTGCAACAGCTGTTTTCCTTGGTCTCTGGGGGATTATATCTGGATTGGAAAGTAGTGTAATCCATTTTTTATCTTTGGGATTTGTTTCTATTTCTTGAAGGTATGAATGAGAAAATTTTTTAATGATCAAGCGTTTTATTGAGGAATATGAGAAATTGAATTCAGAATTTTATTTTATTGTTGTGCCTTTCTTTGCAAGTGAGTCTGCAGCTTCGTTCCCCATGACTCCACAGTGTGCTGGAATCCATTGGAGATGAACAGTCTTATTAACTTTTTGGAGTTGTGTTAACATTTTTTAGCATTCTCTAATTTTTGTTGACTTCTTTGTAGTATTTGAACATATTCCCTGAATTGCAGCTTTAGAATCTGAAAGAATTACTGCCTTGTTAAATTTATTTAAGGGAAGATTTAATAATTGTCGGAGAGCAATGTGTATAGCCTCTATTCCTCCATCATAATTTGTTGTGTCTCTGCCAACAGAATGATAAAAGGAAAAATGTGAACATGTAACTCCAGCTCCAGTAAGGTTTTCCTTGGAGAATCCATCAGTATATATGTGCGGCCATTCTTCTGTGGGATACCTAGTATTGATTGTTTCCAGAGCTAGAAGTTTTTGTATTTCTTTTGGTGTGTCTGATTTACTTATTTCCTCCATTAATTCCAAATTGAAGGTAGGTTGCAATAATTCCAATGGATTTTCTCTTATAAGTAGATTTTCTCTGGTGTTAGGAATGTTCAATTTGGATTTAATCTGTGTTACCTTTTCTAGGAAACTACTATGAGTTTTAAGGATTGAAGGGGGGAGGTTCTCTTCTGTCCATTTAGAGTTTGGCAGTCGTAACATTTTCTCGTGTTGGAGCAATGCTTGTTCTTCTATTTTTGTTGTTATTAATGGGGTCCGTGTTAAGGCAAGCATGGCATCAATAGGTGTGGATTTAACTGCTCCAGTGATTAGGCGAAGAGCCTGATTTTGTATTTGTTCAAGTTTATTGATGTTAGCATTTGCTGCTGTTATTAAAGCTTCAGAACAGTACAAGAGGTTTGGTTTAACGTACATTTTGTATGTTGTGTTAAGGACTCTCCTTGAGCAGCCCCATTTAGCACCAGCTAACCTATTCAGGATTTGCAGTTTCTTTTCAACTTTTTCTGAGATGTTTGTTATATGTTTTTTCCAACTTAGCTTTCTGTCGAAAGTGATGCCTAAGTATTTGGCATCATCAACTGCTTTGAGTGGTTTACCATTATAATTTATGTTAATATTAACTGGTTTGTATTTTAGTGTAAATAATTGCATAATTTGTTTTTTCCACATTGATAGTCATGAGGTTTTTGGAGCTCCATTCATGTACTTTGTTTAGGGCTCTTTCTATTCTGTCTTTAATTAATTCAGGTTTTTTTGGAGAGCCTGGAGTTCAAATGACTACATCGTCAGCAAATAAAGCAATTTTGGTTTCTAAAGTTTTTATTATTGATGGAAGGTCATTTATATATATGTTAAAGAGTGTTGTGCTCAGAACAGCACCTTGTGGAAGTCCTCGGTGTGTTTGTTTATATTTGGAAATGTATGTATTATATTTTGTGGCACAAAATCTTTGTGAAATAAACTGAGTTATCCATTTAAGCATGTTACTTTTCACACCTATTGATTGCAACTTCTCAATTAATTTGTTTCTCCAGACTGAGTCATATGCTGATTTAAAATCAATGAATACTGCTAAGGTATCCTCCTTTCTTTTGAAAGCTTCCTTGATGTCTTGGCTTAGTAGGAGTACATTTTCACTTGTAGTATGATTCTGTCTGAAGCCGGTCTGTGAACTGTTAATTAAGTTGTAATATTCTAGGAACCAGTTAAGTCTATATGCCACAATTCTTTCCATCACTTTTGCAATAACACTGGTCAAAGATATTGGTGTGAAACTATTAATATTTTTTGAAGGTTTTTTTTCTTTAAAATCGGGATGATAATGACTTTTTTCCAGTCGGAAGGTACAGTCATTCTCCAACACGTGTTATACAGTTTAAGTAGGATTTCTTTTCCTTTCCTGCCAAGGTGTTTAATAAACTCTGGGTGGATCTTGTCAGGTCCTGGAGATTTTTTGTTCTGTAATTGTTGTATTGCTAAATTCAGTTCTGTTTCGTTAAAATCCTGAATAAAAATATAATTTTGTATACCTTTTGGCTTATTAGTTCCTCTGATAGTTTTTTGGATAGCTTTATCTTGTTTTTTATATGCTTGGGGTATTCTTTGTGACTGAGCATAAAACTTGTTAAGGGATTCTGCTATTTCCCTATCTGTAGTTAAGCTTTTGTTATTATGTTTTAATGGTTCAGTTGTATTTTTTGATAATTTTGTTTTATTAAGGAATTTGTATATTTTATTTCCATCTTTCTATAGTCCATATGTTCTACAAAATTTGTGAAACTGGCCCTCTTTGCTATAATTAATTCTTTCTTAAAAATGGCTGCTTTTCTTCTCCAGTTTTCTATATCTTCTGGACTCTTGGTTCTTTCGGCTTTGACTCTTGCTCTATTTCTTTCGTGTTTTAACTTAGATAAAGATGGAGACCAAAGGTAGCTATATTTCTTTAACTTTCCTTTGGGGATATGTGTTTTGGCTGCTGTCAATAATATTTCACAAATCTTTTTATTCATTTCATCTGTTGACTTGAACTCTGATTTTAACAGTATATTACACTTCGCTTCTATCTCATTTTGGAAACTGGACCAGTCTGCTTTTTTAAAATTCCAAGAAGTTTTAATTTTTGGATTGTTACTTTTATTTATTAGACCTCTTATGGAGTTTATGGTGATTCTGTGGCCTGAACCTGGGTCTTCTATTATTTCGCTTTTTGTATTGTCAATTATGTCAGATGACACCATCAGAAGATCAGGATTTGTACCTGAACCATTATAATGAAGGTAAGTGGGTGGATCATTTGGATTAAATATTAATTCCATTGTTGATGAGTTTAATAGGTCTTCCATGACTCTTCCTGCTGAATTTATATCTCTGTAGCCCCACCTAGGGGAGTGTGCATTAAAATCACCTATTAAAATACTTTTGGGTTCTATGGGAATATAATTTAGATCTATTGTATTGTCTGGAGGATTGTAGATACTATAAATTCTATAGTGGTAGTTATTTTTCCATACTTCGATTTTAACTATTTCTGATTTATGTTGTTCTTCCATTGTTTTTTGGATTTGGATAGTAGCTTTCATATTTATTTTAATTCCTGTAAGAATACCACTTGCTATTTGACGAGCCTTTGGAAGTATATGTGTAGTGTACTGATCCATTTGGAATTGTTGTGATGAAATTTGCCTAAAGATGTCCCCACCCGGAGATCCGATTGGGGGACAGTTTTAATGCCGGAATGTTTATCTTTAGGACTCATATTCATGTATGTGGCTTTCATGTAACTGTTTTCTTAACGGGCACCAGTTTTACAATGTGGCAGTTACATCACCCGACTTAAACCCCCATTTTGCAAGGGGGACCACACCTATCGTTGGTCAACGGGTCGATCGGACCTAGCCGGGAGGACTAAATAGGTGGTATTTAGATCCACCGACCTTCCCCTCATGTGCATCTGAGGGACGCTGTTGTGCTGTGATAGGCCAGCACATATGTAAATGACATTTCCTCCATTTTAGATGAAACAGTTATACCGCTGTGATTCGGTCCCCAGAGCCTCATCTGTTAAAAGCAGGGTGCACCACAGGCAGGATGAGGATGGGAATTGGGTAGGAGAGGCTATAGGAGGCGCATCACTGCCCCTTACTACCCCATTATAAAAAATCTGGCATTTATCAATTTAGCTGTTTAGATTGTGATAAAGTTTATATTGGTAAAACTAGACGTCATCTAGAAACCAGAATAAAAGTACATTTTAGAAATATTAAATATAAACAAACTGATAAATCAGCTGTGGCAGATGATTTTTGGTCATTTAATCATGAAATTAATCCAGAAGTTAAATTATTAAAACAATTAAGTAATCCTATAGATTTAATGGTTTGGGAAAAAATTTTTATTTTAACAAAACAGGAACCGTGTCATGAACTTCGAATTACCATCTATAGATTGTATTTATAAATTTTTGTTTTCAGAGATTGGTAAATCGCTGATGACCTAGAAGTTGAGAGCCCTTAAACCAAATCAAATTCAGAGATTGGTAAATAAAAATTGAATAAGAGTAATTGTTTTTCAGAAAAAATAAAAGATTGTAGTTTGGCAACGAGTTTGTTTATATGGCATTGAGAATGAGCTGGACACAGCTTGAAACCCAGGGTCAGCAAATCATACTAAGATAAGTGAAGTTTTTAGTTTCTAATTTGTTCTTAGTTTAGAATCTTGTTGCTTCACTGTTAATAGCTTCAATTTTTCCTTATCAAAATCATATGTCAGCTTCAGCTACAATAAATGCCAGCCCTTCGACAACAATGGAAGCAGCCCCCACTTTAAACCAGCCCATGCAGCAGACAAGCCAATAAACAAATACCAGACCAACCATCATATGCCCACACATGCTAAGCATATAAAACCTATGAAACCAAACGGCTCCGATCAGTTCACCGAAAGCAGTAGAGTACTACGGTCACACCACTGATGATGTTTGACGCAGCTTTGAATGAACGTGTGGAAGAAGAATTTCCACTAGACCACGGCCCACAAGCCTGGATATTCATTCTATATTTTATTAACCTTTGTGTTAACATGTCCAAGTAAGTGTGGTCAGTGACAATATGCTTGGCAAAAAAGAAGGGTCTAAAACTTTGTCTGCTAATTGCACAAAGCCTGCTTAACTTTGGTGAGTCTCTCTCCTACACCACTATGGTGTTAAGGTGTTTTGTACCCCAGATCCTTACAATATGCTGATTCACCTTTCCTCTGATCTGAAATTGAAATGCTACTCCATCACTGAACATTCAATCTCTTTGCAAATCTATTTTCTTCAGGCAGATTCTGCATATTCACACAGAATGTAAACTGTTTCAGCATTTTTGCTGGTTTCAGTGCATTCATGTATGATTTAAAACACAAGTGCCTTCTTAGAGCATGCCTCTAAGTGACTTGTATGCATGACATTGAGCTCTCTACTGGCTTGACTTTCTCGGCCTTTGTTCAAATGAAGCCCGAATTATCTCCACTGATTCAAATTTCGCTACCCACTATAAAATGCAGTTTCTACGCAGTGAGTGCTCATTGAATTTTGTTCTAAAGTGTCTACACTGTTACAATAGGCCCTCTCCATCCAAATTCCATTACACAATGTGCATGTTCCATCTGCGAGTCAATAATTTTCTCTATAGACTAAATGTAAACAACATCTAGTGACTCTTGCATAAGCTATAACTATCCACTACTTGCAAAGAATTACCAAGCAAGAGGACAAGATATTGGACGTCCTAGGAAGCACTGGGCTGATGTTATGCGAAGCCAAAACGGGCAGTTGCTCAATCCTTGTAGTAGTAGTGGTGGTGGTGGTGGTGATGTTGTGTGCAATTAAAGAGTAAATAGAAGATGGCAAGCAATGAGTCTGGGCTAAAACCATGCCATATTCAATTGTAATTTTTTAGCATAAATAAATAACCTCTGAAATTGTGGTGACAAAAGGCTTTTGTTCTGATAAAGTAAAAAGACATGTCTCATGTCTAAGTCAGGAATAAGGTACCATCGTACAAGTAGTTTTACTGAACCTTGTCATAAAAACACCTGAAGGTTTTCCAATTCACAAATTTCTCCTCTATCGGAAATCAATCCGTGAAGCTGTCAGGTATTATATAAAAACTTCACAAATAGCATTGTATTGTGACAAGTGATGAAGTCCAGTGACACCATTTTTTCTTGTCACATTATTTCTCTTCTAAAGCTGAAGCACAAAAACACAGTTCTGTTTCATTGCTAACACAATCTACAATTTGTCATGACCTTGCATCACACAGCTGTTCTGTTGTCTCTTTGACATGAAACTCTAATCCTGTTCGACTGTTCATACAAGCAACTCCTACAACTCACTCCGTAAAAATTGTTCCAACACTACAACTTTGACACGACAAATTAAACGTTCAAAACTGTTTAATTTAAAAGGTGAGTTAATTAATAACGCTAAACAACACTTACATTTATAATTTTCCTGAACGCATTTCAGAGGCTAACTTTCCTCCATTATCAACCTGACAATGACTGGGTTTCCATGGTGCAGATGGTGATGCTTCTTCTGATGTTTCCTCTGGTGACAGTTCAAGGAACTTGTTGAAAATATCTTTCTGGGGAGTGTCGAAATTAAATAACACTGTTTTCAAACTTCTAAGAAAGGAAGATAGTTCAAAACTGTCTTTGATGACAGACTCAAATTTCTCTCAATGCTGATGCAACACTGTCTCGTTCAACACTTTGTGACTGACTCTGAAGATCTCCTCTCTCTTTCTTTTTGTAGTGTTTAATACCCGCTTTTACTACATATGGCACTGCAGGCGGTTTTTCCTCTCTCTCACTACCGCATTCGCCTATATGGACGAAAGTGACATAGCATGGATTTTTCTCGACATTCTCCTTTTTGTAAACAAGCCCAGCCCACAAACAGTTCTCATGAAGCGTGGAATAGCATCTTTGTTCTGATCCGCTTCATTGTTATGTGTTTACTTGCTACGCAGGGTGGGACATAACACTGAGTTTCATTTTTGTTGTTTAACGATGCTGTCAATTGCCAGGATCACATCAGCATCACCGTTCCACAATTTTGTTTCACAGGAGTTCTTTTACATACTAGTAAATCTACTGATATGGAGCTGTCGTTTTTAAGCACACTTAAAAACCATCGGTCTGGGCCGGATTTGAGCCCACAATCTTGAGTGAGTGAGTGAGTGAGTGAGTGAGTGAGTGAGTGAGTGAGTGAGTGAGTGAGTGAGTGAGTGAGTGAGTGAGTGAGTGAGTGAGTGAGTGAGTGAGTGAGTGAGTGAGTGAGTGAGTGAGTGAGTGAGTGAGTGAGTGAGTGAGTGAGTGAGTGAGTGAGTGAGTGAGTGAGTGAGTGAGTGAGTGAGTGAGTGAGTGATTAGGGTTTAAGGGCCCATTGACAGCTAGGTCATTAGAGCCCCAACCCACGATCTTGGGATCAGTAGGCCAGTGTCTAACCTACTGAGCCACCCAGACTGACATTTTATATTGCATGTATTGTATATGTTTAATATGAAAAATTGTAATTTTTTTTTATACATACTATATATATAATCCGTTGTATAGATGTCTTGACATATGCCCCACAGCTTAGCTTAATACGGAGAGCTTGAGAATTCTTATATGTTAATCTTAGGGGTAGTATGGATCGGCATTTGATTTTTAGAGGAATAAGTCGTAGATGATAGTCGAAATCCTGAGCAATAGCCAAGCACTATGAACAACTGTACATGGCCTGTTATCACAGTTCCAACTTGTAACAAATAGTTGATTTGGATTAACACCGCTTAAAAACAGTTTTATTTAAAGCATCACACTTAATCTCTTTTACACTACAGTGTCTATATTTATCTCTTTTAGCGTTAAACCATCAATCAATGGCTGTTTTTCCTTGGTTGTTTATTATTTAACAAGTGAAGTCAGCCTCTGTTGCCTCTAATTTCAGTCAAAATGATTTCAGAGGGCTTACACAAGATACGGCTTCAGATGCCCCTCGGCCGGGCCGTAGCTGAGTGGTTAGACCATTTGCTTCTCACCAAAGTGGCCCGGGTTCGATCCCAGGCAACCAAATGAGGGATTCATGGTGGACAAAGCGGTGCAGTGGTGGGTTTCCTCTGCGCTCTCCAGTTTCGCCTGCCATCTCATTTCACCAGTGCTCCATCTTCATTCCATGTATCATCAGTGTCACCGCCTGTGGTGCCGTAGTAGTACGAGTGGGCGTTAAACACTACAAAAAAATACCCCTCATCATAATATATGCAGATACTTTTATCAATACTATAATTTTAACAATTTTGCACGAGTCTGAATATCATAGTTGGATTTTAATTTGCATATATTGTGATTATCTTCCCACGTTTTTTGTTTTATAGTACAACACTGATAAATATATCTGTAAGTACACAAAATAATAACTTTCATTACATAGGTGTTAGAATTCTCTAGATACAATATTCAACATGCTTTATCATTAACTTTAAAATTGTACACATTTTTTTTAATGAGCTCCTAGAAAATCCACATAATATTGCATAAGAATATCAAGTAGCTGTTCTTTTGTGAGATAGTAATACTTTCCAGTTAGTACTCTTGCATTCTACATAATTATTTTATATGTTTACATTGCTTGAGGTACTGTAACTGCATTGTACATATTGCAGACAAAACAAAATATATCACTACAGATGCTAGAAAGCCTAAAATTCCCTAATAATTCATTTTCATAATGAACATTGATTCTTCTCATAACATTCAATTCGGCGATTAATATATTTTCAATTAACTCTTTCATCATATAATTATATTTCATCAAAGTTTCTATTCACTTTCATACTGTCAGTTCTCTCTAATACAATAATAATCATTTCTTTGTCATTCTCCCTAATCATTAATAAATATCCTTTTTATATCTACAACTTTCTTTAACAATAACTATGTCACTGCCAACAGTTATATTTGTAACAAGCCTGGGTACCACTAATTGATTATCTCGCTTTAACATTATTTTTACTTCCTTTCTAGCATAATTTTGACAATTTTTTTTTATATTTAGTTTGAAATGAACCCTGTGGTACTGAAATGTATACTTAAAATTGTTATTTTTGATGGAGAAATAGCATTTTATAAATATTCAATATAAACAAACTGATAAATCAGCTGTGGCAGATCATTTTTGGTCATTTAATCATGAAATTAATCCAGAGGTTAAGTTATAATATTAAAACAATTAAGTGGACCTATAGATTTAATGGTTTGGGAAAAGATATTTATTTTAAAAAACAGGAACCATATTATGAATTTTGAAATCCCTCCAATAGATTGTATTTATAGGTTTTTGTTTTCAGAGATTGGTGATTAAAATGAGCATCAGTAGCTGCGGTAACTTTGTATATCTTTGAGAATGATTTAGAGTCAACTTGAAATGTGTTAGCTGCATAAAATTTTACAATATTACTAAGATAAGTGAAGCTTTTAGTTTCTAATTTGTTCTTATTTTAGATTCTTGTTGCTTCGCTGTTAACAGCTTCATTTTTCTCTTATGTACAGAATGATGTTTAATAGAAGCCTGTTGCTCATTTTGCACTACCCAGAGGATATGTGTAACTTAAAGCTTGTTATGGATGCGAGCGAAGTATTAGGTCAAGCCTATGACTCTTACAATGGGCAATCCTGTTGCCAATGGAGTAGGTACTGTTACCGCGCCCGCCGCATCTAATTGCCGACAACAGCAGTGTCACCCATCGCATTATTGTCGGCACTACCGCAAAGGAGCCGAAGGAAAGAGACAGAGAATGGCCGCATTGTTGGGGCGCTTGCCGAAAGAGAGAAAAGGATAGAGACTTCGAGAATCTTCTGCTTTGTATTTCACCTCAATAACTGAACTTTCCAGAATAGTGCCTGGGAGATATAAATAGCGGTAAAGTGGGACAGGAGGGGGACAGACGTATGTGAAGCGTTGAGTAGTCGTGCCGACGGAAAGGTCAGACGTATGTGAAGCGTTGAGGAGTCGTGCCGACGGAAAGGACAGACGTATGTGAAGCGTTGAGGAGTCGTGCCGAAGGAAAGGACAGACGTATGTGAAGCGTTGAGGAGTCGTGCCGACGGAGAAGGGACAGTTGTTGTGTTACTAGTTTGGAGCCGTGCTGTTGGTGAATGGGAAAAGACTTTCTTACTGTTGCAACGAGTGTAAAAAGTTACTGTTTACGGAAATAAAAGTGTTTCTTCATCTCGACTACATCTGTCTTCTTTACTTTACCCCCAACCAACAAGTCACACTGGTGTCAGAAGTGGGATTCGTCGAATTGCTTCTAGTTTCGTTACATCGTCGTTAGAAGTTGCAACGTTAGAACCAAGATGGAGGGAGATTCGGAAACCAGGATGATGGCAATGATGAAAGAATTATTCGCCGAAATGAAGACAGAAATGTCCAAGATGAAGACGGCAAACGACAACCTCGTCGCCGAAATGAAGACGGCAAACGACAACCTCGTTGCCAAAATGAAAACGTTAAACGACAACCTCGCTGCCGAGCTGGAAGAGATGAAGACGGCAAACGACAACCTCGTTGCCGAAATGAAGACGAGAAACAACCTCGCTGCCGAGCTGAAAGAGATGAAGACGGAGCTATCGGCGAAAATTGACGGCGAACTGACTGGCGTGACGGAAGACGTGGAAGAACTCGGCGAAAAGGTGGAAGACCTCTGCCAGTATGTGGACGTCGTGGAGGACGACGGGGAACGTCTTGGCGCCCTGGTAGTAAGAGTTGACGAGAGCGTCAAAGTGCTGGATGCCAGGGGCAGACGGACTAGCGCGGACCCGGGGAG
This sequence comes from Tenodera sinensis, assembly GCA_030765045.1. Lineage (NCBI taxonomy): Eukaryota > Metazoa > Arthropoda > Insecta > Mantodea > Mantidae > Tenodera > Tenodera sinensis. The sequence continues at coordinate 369,875,719 of CM060964.1, read as the reverse complement.
GGAGCACCTAGTGGCCGAGGCGACAGTTGCACCCGTTTCAGATAACGAAAGTGTACGTCTCGGGGAAGACAAAGGGACAGTTCAGGGACGTCGTCGAGGATCCCCTGGAGGAGTGTGTCGGGTACGTAACCAACCAGGATATGACGTGGAGGACGATCAGCAGGGAAGCGCACAAGCAAACGAGCAACACGCGAGAACCGACTTGGCGTGGGACATGGCGGGACCGTCGGAGCCATCCAATCACCTGACGCATAGTGCCATGAACGGAAGAATGGCGGACATCATCGTGGACGGCAGGATACAGGAGAGGCCGTGCCGAGCACGAGTGAACACAAGTGCAGCGGTGGACGCGACTCGCGCGGATGTGGCGGGGATTGTTGCCGGACCCATCGGAAGCAAGGTGGCTGCGAAGGTGCGCCAGAGAGGTCGGCGGACATGGTACCCAGTGAGCCGTTTCCAAGTGCGCAGGATGGCCCGTCAACACACCAGGAAGAAGGGCAACTGTACGAGGGACCGTCAAGACCGGCGGTACTGTTGCAGAATTTCGAAGCAGGATGGCATACATCGTCCTACCCGGACCAAGGGACACTATCCAACAGCGATACCTAGGATCGTACCTCCTGGAGAAGAGGTTCGATGGGTTAGTCCACCGGGGCGCAAGGGAGATGCCGCAGTGATAGTGCTGGTCGGGACGACCAGCTCTGAGGAGGGAGCAGTGTCGCCGCGCCCGCCGCATCTAATTGCCGACAACAGCAGTGTCACCCATCGCATTATTGTCGGCACTACCGCAAAGGAGCCGAAGGAAAGAGACAGAGAATGGCCGCATTGTTGGGGCGCTTGCCGAAAGAGAGAAAAGGATAGAGACTTCGAGAATCTTCTGCTTTGTATTTCACCGCAATAACTGAACTTTCCAGAATAGTGCCTGGGAGATATAAATAGCGGTAAAGTGGGACAGGAGGGGGGCAGACGTATGTGAAGCGTTGAGTAGTCGTGCCGACGGAAAGGTCAGACGTATGTGAAGCGTTGAGGAGTCGTGCCGAAGGAAAGGACAGACGTATGTGAAGCGTTGAGGAGTGGTGCCGACGGAGAAGGGACAGTTGTTGTGTTACTAGTTTGGAGCCGTGCTGTTGGTGAATGGGAAAAGACTTTCTTACTGTTGCAACGAGTGTAAAAAGTTACTGTTTACGGAAATAAAAGTGTTTCTTCACCTCGACTACATCTGTGTTCTTTACTTTACACCCAACCCAGAAGTCACAGTACTGATGGGGGATAGGGTGTGCAGTAATTTCTCAGGAAGAAGTCTGCCAGGATCTGTCACCAACAACATTGCTCTAGTTGATATCAAATATTAGGTGCTCATGTTACAATTCCCGAAATTACATCAGGCCAAAGTTTAAGCTCTCTGAGATACTTCTGGAAACTTTCTCATGTTATCTATTTTTCTTAACTTTCATTGGCCATCTTAGCTTTAATTGCAGCATTTATAATTTTATGAAAGAAGTGCTATCCTATGACAGTAAGAAATCATTAGTCACTTAGTACATTTTTGCTTCTTGCTATAATTGAAAGCTTACCAAATGAGTGATTTTTTGAGGTTCCCTGAATAGCGATATTTTGACAAGCCTGAAATCTGCACCATAGCAGATCCTCACTAATGATAGGACAATTGAAGATAGCCATAACCATATTAAAGCCCAAGAACCTACCTGTAAAGAAACACGTATTTAAAGCAGTGTGGTAATCACATAACTTTCTCTTTTATAATTATTTAGTTTCATATTTAACCTACAAACTATTAGAAGAAAAACTCATTCTTCTATATTTTTCATGTCAATTATAACTATTCATTAAAATGGTTACACTACACACACACACACACACACATACATGTATGTATGTATGTATGTGTGTGTGAGTGCGCGCGAGTGCGTGTGTGTGTGCGCGCACGCGCGCGCATATTTAAAAATATCAAATATAATTTAATGTAACATTTTCTTGTTCACCTATGGATATATTTAATATCATAACATGCATATACAGGATGTCCCAAAAAAACACACGCAATGCTTAGTATGTTGTGTAGGACAGTAAACTGATCAGTTTTCGAGTAGGAACCCCTGTTCAGAAATGCACGGTTTGGATGCTGTAGCGCATCAAAGTGTGAGATGGGTGTGTATTCACATTTCATCAATAAACCAACATCGAGCTGTTTACATCACAAACAGGCTTCAAAATGTGTACCTCCTACGTCATTGTGGAGCTTATATTGGCAGTGGTGAGCCTCATGCACATGACCAAATACGTGTGATTGTCTTTGAAGATTTTCAATCGCTCCATGGACTGGAGCCACAAGGTCCTCCGCTGACGTTACAGGAGTGTCATACACCATACTTTTCATACACCTCCACAGAAAATAGTTGAGAGGTGTCAGATCTGGTGACCGTGCTGGCCATAGAATGGTCCACCTCCACCAAACGATCGATTTGAGTATGCCACGTTGAGATGATTCCACGCATTTACATAAAAGTATGCTGGAGCTCTAGTCGGCCATTTCAGCAACTGTGTACTGGTATGTGTCACACTGCTGTCAGAAGTTTACTGTACTGGAAACTAGATAAGTAACACAGTAGGGTTTGCACCAAGAACTCTACAGAGGAATTTAGCGCATGTCCAGTAATGTATTCGTACTCAGGTCGTTCATCCCAGTACACAGATGGCTAAAGGTTAGCATACATTCTGAATTAAGATACCAAAACGAATGCCAACAAATTTCCACTACCATTTGTACTTCGACGCTCTCCAGGTCCAAACCATACATTTCCGGACAGGATTTCCTATTTGATAATAATCAGTTTGCCATCTTGCACAACATACTAAGCGTTGTTGGTGTTTTTTTTGGGACACCCAGTATATGGTATAAGAAAATAATAAAAAACATTCAAGTAATACATCAAGAGTCCAAGCTATGTCTCGAGTAAGTTCCACTTTAACTCACATGTTTTATAGTCATAAAATAAGGTTGCATCATAACTGCCACAAGTTCAAACCTTTTGCTAATTGAGTATGCAATAAGGCAAAGTGACATGTACAGCTTGTCCAAATCATCCTGACACTCCATTTGCACAAAAGAGGAAAAATTAGTTTAAGTAACTGAAGTGGTGTGGCACAAGCGAATGATATCAGAACTCAGGTAGTTACATACTCAGTGTATGTTTACGTATTGTAAACAATTATTGTGTATTATTATTTATTTATGCCCACAAACTTACTATTGGTGTTTTTAAACACACAAGCCGTGTGTGGGCAATGTTTGAGAGGTAGAACTGGAACTTAAAAATTCAATGCCACAGCTGGGACTTGAACCATGAACTGGTTTGAGAATTCAATGCCATTCTGGCATATTGTCACAGTAGCTCAATGGTTAGAGCAGCCGCCTGGTAATCGGAAGGTCTGTGGTTCAAGTCCCAGCTGTGGCATTGAATTTTTAAGTTCCAATTCTGCCTCTCAAATTATTGTGTATATTAAAAATGGGAGCACTATTAACAGTGAAGTATTCGTCATGTTTGAGATCATTTTGAGTCACTTTTGAGTATAAAAAAGTGACTCAAAATGATCTCAAACATGAATTATTGTGCAGTTATCACAGTCACAGTCAACATCATGTACATAACAAACTACTCCAATATATAAGAGGTATTGAATCCCTGCATAAATTCAAAGAGGCGTTATTTAGTTTTTCACTGGATCTATAGCTTTTACACTGTAGAGGAATTCCTACATCATGAAGCAGGGTAAATTGTACCTTTGTAAATGGTTATTTTTTTATAAATTGAAGCTTTATACTCTTTTATATATCTTGGTTTTCTGTTCGTGTTTTAAATTTGTGTTGAATCTCATACATCTGCATTTGTAATCAACTATGTATCTTTAAATATTTTTATTTTTATTTTAAGTTGACATGTCCTATATAACATATTTATCATGTTTCTATGGATGAAATCAATACAATACAATAAATACTACGGACCATAATGGAGCAAGATGGTATGGTACCACAATGAGCCCTAGAAGGCTAATTAATGCCACACACCATTTTCTAACACATCCATTCTGATGTGACCACGTAGTTAAAGCAATGTAAAATAAATTGAGGGTGGGTGGAAAGTTATTACTTTCCTTGCTAGCATTATATCAAAAAATGTAATGTTGAGATTTCAATGGAATTACATCTTTTTACGCTCCTGAATCCCCACCCCCCCAAAAAAAAAATTCTTGGGTGTGTGTGCATGAACAGTATAACTCTAAAATGAAAAATTGGTTAAACGTTAAACTTGGTTTCCATATATCAGGCCAACCAATGATAACTGATTGTTCTAATACACACAAACTGTGTGCAGGCAAACTTAGTGCTGAACTACCATGGTAATATGCCAGTAGGACATTAAATTCCCCAACTGATTTACATTTTCTCAGTAGACCACAAGAAAATCTCAATTTAAGACCATATACCCCAATGGAGACTTACAATTCGCATGTACTTCAAGTCCCGGACTTTAAGCTTTTTGTTATATTTTCCATATATAAGGCCATTCAATGATAATTAAGTAGCTACTTAAGTCAGGTTGGGAGCATGCGACAGAACTGTAGCTGAATGTGAAAACTGGATGCTGCCAGGCTTCAAAATGCAGACAACTGTTGCCTCCTTCCAACAGGGAATTTAAATTTATTTTGTTGTTTAATGATGCTGTCAATTGCCAGGATTACATCAGCGTTACTGGTGTGCTGGAATTTTGTCCTGCAGGAGTTCTTTTACAGGCCAGTAAATCTACTGACATGGAGCTGTCATTTGTAAGCTGTCATTAAAATCCATCAATCTGGACTGGATTTGAATCAGCGACCTTGGGGTCAGTAGACCAGTGTATTACCAACTGAGCCACCCAGACCAATGTTTCCAACAGGGAAAGTGGCAAAGATGCAGAGATGCATCAAGTGGATGATAGCCTTTGGGAAAGTACTGAAGCATGGGTGCCGTGACGCCGTCGTGTCCAGGGGATTTATTTAGGCTCATGCTTTAGATTTGAGAGGCCACCTCTCTTGGGGTGACTATAGGGATAGAATTGCCTTGTATGTTAGCAGAGGCTCCTCATAGAGGTAATCCTTAATCGCCTCCATGAGTTCAGTGAAGACTTTATCCTGGGGTCTTCCTGAGGTTCAAACTGAAACTCCAAATGGTCTCTAAAATCTCTTCTCTGACTTTTTCTTTGAGCTCAAAGCAGAGCCTCCCTTTAGTGCCATGGTACTTACTTCTGCTTTTACTTAGGGATCTGATTATCTGCCAGGGCTGTTTCTCTGCAATATTGCAGTTGTTCTCCCAGACTGCTTTGCAGTGTGCACTGGTAAACTGCTTGAATCCTGTGATGGCAGAAACATTGCCATAGCTTTTGAACAGTTGCCTTGGCTTTGAGCAGCTCTGAGAATTTATTTGGAATGGGTTAGCATTCTCTGACAGGATGCGGTATGTATGCACACATACCACATCCAGGATTAGCTGAAAGAAGGCTGCGGCCACTGCTTCCAGTGCATGGATAGAATTGAGGCAAGCTCATGGATCCATGGACGGTTCAGGTCAAGGATAACTGCACCCCAGTCTAACTCATATATCCAGTCTGGAATTACCAGTGCTTACATGTCAATTTTGGAGTCCACCAGGACTGGGTCATGATCGGAATCCAGCTTATTGACCACCAAGAGGTCTAGACAGAATGGAATGTTCTTGGTGATCATGATTGCAGCACATCTGGCCTACTGCAGGCTGGATGCAATGTAGGCTCTTGCATCCCTTGCACTATGAATATCAGGTTACTGCTGATGAGGTAGTAAAGCCTGCACACCTTGTCTTTGGTAATGTGCCTACACCAGTGGACATGTTTTGTGTTGAAGTATCACAGGATGCATACCAGTGGAAGGAGGTTCAATAGTGTGAAGGTGGAGTGCTCGAACTGCGGTCTGTCCACCAGCTCATGGTTTGTGGCAGGCATGCAACAAATCAGTACATCAGTAAATAATTTCTAGGTACATAGCAATATCTGAATCTGGGCCTGTGCTTTTGGTTGCACATAATGTAAGCACAATCAGAAGCATGAGTCCAGTTTCTGATATCACCATGTACATAGAATTTTTTGCTGATGTACTGACTCACTACATTCCTGCCATGGACCATGAACTGGTGGGTGAACTATTTAAGCACAGCAAGAATTGCCTCCTCATCTCTTAATGGTCGCTTGTTGGCCAATGCCTGTGTGGCTGAGGAAACTTCGACATGATTTGTCCGGTTGATTATTTTAGGTTTAGGCTTTGCATTATCTAGCAATGGTACCGGCAGCCGTTGAAGTAAGCTTGCTGCCTTTTTTACTCCCCCAACCTCAGTTATACCCACACTCTGCATACCCCAGATCCTGTCATTACAATAGTTAAACCTTGACAAGGGCCTAAGACACATCTCAGGCTGCCTTAGACTGCCAACATTTGGACAGATGGAGCAACAGCATCCAGGCTTTGTGTATGCATTGTAGTTATTCTTTTCTATTAAACTTTTTCTTATGATTGCAAATATCCATGGCTTCTTGGTACACCCATGTGTGGTTGTAGGCTGTGTTGTCTGGGACTTCAGCCTCATTAAACTTGATGTCCATTAGCAATGCATGCTCGACTACTACTAATTTTTCCAGATATCCAAGGCAGCAGTTGCTTTTATGTTCTTTGATGCAGATTTTTATTATGCTGCACTTGGTGGTGCAGTGTAGATTTGGCCACAGCTACATGAAATCCAGTAAACCCTTGTGTCAAGAGCAGATCCTTCATGTCTTTTGCCAATCTGTAGGTGTTTAGGTTTTCTAGTGGATTTGAAGATCATTTTTATATTGGCTTTTTCCAGTAGTTTCCCAATGTTATTTGTTACACCATTAATATAGGGCAAGAAAGTATTATTCTGAGTTGTTGTCTCAGTACACTTTTTTGTCATCCTTGGATGTGAAGCTCATTTATTTCTTCTTTCCATATCCATTGGCCTTTAATGTCGGTGCAAGTGGCTCAGCTCTTGTTCCAAAGCTGCTGGTTCACACATATGCTTGGAATGTTCTGTTAAAGTCCTTATTATGTCTCCATTCTGCTGGGGATTGTGATTGGAGTGTTTTTGTAGATAGCAGTCTGTGTGGGTTGGTTTTCTGTAGGTGTCCTGATAACCAGAAACTCAACTTGATGCTAGGGCATCCAATCTACAAGATGATAATTCATCTATGTCAGATAACAATTCATTAATGGACCACCACCAACAAGCCTGGAAACTACATTGTATTGGACTAACAAATAATGTTCTTAGAGAAGGAACCTGACCAATGCACAAATCTATTCTGATCAAAAAATCTGATGTGTTACACTCACATGACTTTCTCTACTCTTGTATTAACCATTCTTACAAACTCTTATTCCTCTATCTTCTTTGTGTTAGTTGAGATTAACATTTGCAGAAATTAATCTTATTCATTTTCCTTGTAGGTGCAAGGGAAGTATGTGAATACAGTAGGCTTTGAGCGATAGTCAAATCTTTTAAGTCTTTGAGATTCTGTTCTCTTTGCTTGGCTAAGATATAAAAAATGAATAACGACCTTCCATTTGAAGAAAGTTATAAGTATTCCAAAACTCACACAAACAATTAGAAATATCTCCAAACTGGTTCATTCCACAAAAAAATTCATTTGCACATGAATTGTGTGTTTTAACAAGATCTACATCTTTTGTGCAGTAAGATTTGGTCTGTCTCTTCTGGTTTACTGGTTATGCAAAAGTCATCAAGAGTAAACAGGACTAGGTGGGCTGTAGCAAGAAAATTCAAAATATACATTTCCTTTGCCATAACAATATCATAAACATGTGGTATTTTAATCAAAATTGTTAGAACCATGTTTAACAAAATCAACATTTTCAGAAAATTTTCCATGTAAAGAGTAGGTTAGCATATAGGAATTTTCGTCAAAATCTCTGTCATATACTTGAAAGATAATTAAACTTAAATACCAAATTTGGTTTTTAACAAACTTTTCATTTTTGAGTTACGCTGCACAGACACACACAGACCTTTTCTAAAAATGATTTTTTTTTTTTTTTTTTTTGTGTTCAGGGGACACCAAACATATATCTCCAGTGAAATCTTGACATTGAATTTGTTGGTGATATACAGTGCTTTCTCTACTTAGTATACACAGTAGAGAACGTAAAAGTACTCAAAGCCATTTACAAAATAAACTCATATATGTAAATGAGGTTGATTACACTACTAGGTTAATTAAGAGCATGTAGGACTATGATGTAATGAAGTATGCAGAGAATTAATAAATAGAATAGACTAAATATCAAAAGTTTTGAGGGCAAATTGGCAATTACCAAAAGGTTAAAATACTTACTCTGGCAGCAGTGAAGCACACATAAGGGTCGTACAGATAACCATTTTTTACTGCATTACGCAATTCCAACGGCAGATAACTCCATAGTGCTGAACAACTGGAACATAAATGAATTGTACGTTTGAGGAACCACTGAAGTAAAAGAATTTAACGTGTGCACCCAAATAACTTTCTTTACTCATTCTTGTGTAAACTATTCATTAGAACTCTTATTCTTCTAGCCACTTCATGTTAATGTGTATAGAAATGGTTTTACTATATTTCTTGTAGATACAATGGGAACAGGGGAGTACCGTGGACTTAAGCAATAGTCAAATCTTTCAAGAGCTGGTCACTATATGATGGCTTTGACATTCCATTCTCTTTGCATGGCCAGGACTTAAATTAATGACTTCTTATTTGAGAGAATTAGCATTTGAAAATTCAGACAAATAATGGGTATCGTGAAAGTAATCAACTGGTATAAACTGCGTGTTTTAATGAGATCTACATTATGTGAGCTTAGGCTTTCGCGGCCGGCGTCTATCTAGTAAAATTATGTTCTTGGGCTTATTGGTGGTGGTCGAACCGATGCATGAACACCTGAAGTTTAGCCCGCCATTCCAATGAGCATCATTAGACAAAGGTAATGTCATGGCCCTTAGATTCAATGAAACCACAGCACACTTCCATGCCAGAATATAGCGTGAGGCCATAGAAATTTTTAAACATACTAGTAACTTCAATAGAAAAGAGGAAGCAGCACGCATTCACAAAGCATGGATACTAGTACTGGCCGACACACGTACAAAGTCATACAGCCAGTAAGACATAAAACTTGATACAGGCCATGATTGGCTGGATGCAGCTAATGGGTGAGAGGGGGCAGTCTTGTCCCATCATACATAAGATGGACGAGGGCCCTTTCACAACAAGTCACCTTCCTCTGATGATGCTCATCAGAATGGCGGGTGAAGCATCAGGTATTCACGCATCAACTCCATGGCCAATAAGCCCAAAAACATTTTACTGGAGATCTACATTTTTTGTGCAATAAGATTTTGTCTATCCCTTAAAGTTTATAAAAATGCAAAAGTCATCCGGAATCAGGGTTGCCAATGTTTAAAAGTGAAATTATCATACCAGCCACTCAAAGTCATAGATTTGGATTCAAAATTATCATACATCATAAAACAAATGCTATAACAATAAAAATATCAGCATAACATGAAAATGTAATAGTAATGATGTTTACGGTATCCACTTACAAGATTGATGACCTCAATTTTAGTATTTACGTTTCTCGCACTATTCATCTGAAAGTTCATCATCTTCCTCAACTATTGCAGCATTATACAAATTTGTTGTTGAGATAAACTTTAACATCTTCTCAGTGACTTGCAGATTTTCGGACTCACCACATTCTTTCATAAGCTGAGACGACCGAATAAGTCCATTTACCATATCTAGTGCCAATCTGCATCTAATTTTGGCTTTTATTAAACCTAGTTTGTAAAAAGCTTCACAAGAAGTGTTTCTGTGGGACAATGACATCACTGATAATGCAATCTCTGCCAGTTCCTTGAAATCAGTATTTCCACCAAGGTGACATGTGTTTAACAGCCCTCCAGAAACTGTCAGGTTCAGGCATGTTTTTTATTTCACACGTAATATCACTTGTTCTGAGTTTCCTCCATTGATCATTAATTTTCAGAGCAGTGCCTTCTTCATTGAGATTACCAGTTCTGGTCACACTGGCAATAAGAAGATAAAGGGTAGAAGGATTAGTAGGATATGAAATGTTTGCCTTAGAGGGTTGGAGACAGGCCATGAGGGCAAAAGTTGTGTTGCTATTTGTAATTAATTTCATTTCGCTGGTGTGACAAACCAGTGAAAACGATATTTCGCCGGTATCGAAATTATCATACATCCTCATAATTATTGTATGGGTTAACAACCATGAGTACATACATTCAAATTATTGTATGCCCCCATAATTATCGTACGGGTTGGCAACCCTGTCTGGAATGAAGAGAACTTCAGAGGCTATACCTAGAAAATTCAAGATAGACCTACACTTCATTTCTCATGAAAATAACTTAAACATACAGTATTTTAATCAAAATTATTAGAACCATTTTTGAGAAAGTCAGAGCTTTTGAAAATGTTTTCACATAAAGAGTAGTGTGGAGTAGGGGAATTTCTTTAAAATCTTTATGTCGCATTCTTGGAAGATGCTGAACTAAAAGCACCAAGTTTGGTGTTCAACTGACTTTTCATTTTTTAATTATACTGTTCACAAACACAGAGATGTTTTTCTAAAACTGCTTTCTTTATATTCATGGAGTCCCAAAACATGTATTTCCAGTAAAATATTGATATCAAATTGTTAGATGGAACACAGTATTTCCCTAATTGGTGTACACAATAGAAAGGTAAAAATAGAATTTATTTTATGTTAATATTTTATTTGTGCCTCCAAAAGTATCTTGCAGGCTTCAAACAGTTTTCTGAGAATCATCTGTTTCAAATGCCTCCAAGCTTTAAATCTTCTCTCATTCTAATTTTCAGCTTCATTTTACTCTGAACTAATATTTTGAACATTTTTATACTTTCAGAATGTTACTCCTCTCACAAACAGTGGTATACTGGTGGAAGGAAGGTCATTACATTAATTTAAACCAGTGATAGATTTTGGCATTTGGAATACATTTTGTATCTTATGCTTTTGTCTCTGACCATTCCCTATGGAGATATTTTAGTTTTTTCAGAAACAAGAGACAGACAAGCTGGCAACCTGGAGGTTGTGTGGGTGTCACTTTCACTAGCTCACCGCAGCGGTGTGCCTCGTGAACATAAACAAATACCATGCCGTGTCCTTCCATTTTTACTGTGTGAATGTAGGCCAATCAGAATTATTATCTCCCAAAACATTATACCACTCTGCATCATGTTTACAAGCAATAGACCTGTTTACCTTCAGAGGCCGATTCAGATCCCTCACTAACCTCAATTCAACATTGCTGAGTTACTTCATGTCTGAAAAAGCTGCTTTGAATATTTCTTTAATTCTTTTAAGTGATTAATTATTTCGAAACCCTGTGTGATGTTCCATGATTACTACCAAAACTATGTCAGAAATACATTACTCTATGCATCTTACAAGTAACAGACTTATCTTCGTACATTCTTGTAGAATTATGCATCCAATTGGGGGCAAAAGCCCATTTATTTTTTCTAAATTGGGTGACCGAAGGACAAAATGCCATTAGATTCTTGCTTCTATGAAGCACATATTTGAAGCACAAGTTCCCTTCCTCCCGGTGTACTTATATAAAAATTGCACAGTATAAAAGAGGATGAGTTAATATGCATGTTCTATTCAGGCTGTTAATAACTCTGCTTTTTTCCAGTGTTTTATGGTAAACAAATAAAATGAATTAAAAAACTATGCAACTTAACATACTTCCCCCGGTCTCCTCAGAAACCATTAAACACCTCTTGCTTGTGAACATTTTTAAAAATAAACCAGAAAGAACGTTTTATTTTCCATGGGGAAATTAATGAGCACAAAGTATGGTTACAAATACAAAGTTTCGTTTCAGAATATAATTTTTGACAGAGTAGTAGCATTCTATATTATTGATCATTTGATCTAAAACATTAGAAAATCTCAATACAATGGAATCCTGATAGCTTGACCTAATGTGAACTGAAAGTGTGTCGAGTTACAGAATTGTCTAGTTTTGTGAAATAAGGGGCCTGTTATTTGCAACTGATAAAAAATACTGCAAATGACATAAATGCACAATATTGGAAAAACAAAAGATCAACATATCCTAAAATTTGTTAGGTACGTTATTATTTATCTTCCTTTCTTAGAAGTTTGAAAACAGTGTTGTTATAATCAATTTAATTTAAAAGGTGAGTCAATTAATAACACTAAACAACACTTACATTTATTATTTTCCGGAACACATTTCGGAGGTTAACGTTCCTCCATTATCAACCGGACATTGACTGGTGTGGATGGTGATGCTTCTTCTGATGTTTCTTCTGGTAATGGTTCAAGGAACTGGGTAAGGTAATAAACATTCAAACAAGTGTTGGTCCTATGTATCCACATTATTAGCGGCAAGCTTTTGACTTTATGACATTGGTCTGTGTCAGCTACTTACGTTTCTGATTAGATATAGAAGGTCAATACACAGTCAGTCCTTTTGCTACTGTGAGGGAGAACTTGGTGTGTTGTATATGCACACTAACTAAAAGTTACTTACCTATATTGCTTATAGAAATAATTACAGTCAAGCTGAACGATAAAAAATAAAAAAGTTAAAATAAAAAAATCTGATGTATTGTACCACATGATTGTCTCTACTCTTGTACTAACTATTCTTACAAACACTTATTCCTCCATCTTCATGTTAGTTGAGATAAACACTTGAGAAATTACCATATTGCTTATTTCCTTGTAGGTACAAGGGGAATTTGTGATTGTGGGGCTTTGAGTGACAGTCAAATGTTTTAAGAGTGGTTGCTATATGAAGGCTTTGAAATTCCAGTCTCTTGGCACAGTCAAGACATAAAAAGAGTGAATAACAACCTTCCATTTGAGAAAAGTTTGAGCATTGCAAAACTCACACAAATAGCAAGGAATATCTCCAAAATGGTTCACTCTACAAAAAAATTCATTTGGACAGAAATTGTGTGTTTTAACAAGAGCTACATACCTTTTTTGTGTAGTAAGACTTGCCTATCTCTTACCATTTACCAGTTATGCAAAAGTCATCAAAAGTAAACAGCATTATGTGTGCTATAGCCAGAAAATTCAAAATATACATTTCATTTAGCATAAAAATATCTTAAACATATGGCATTTTAATCAAAATTTTATTGTTAGGCCCATTTTTGAGAAAATAAAAGCTTTTGAAAAATTTTCCATGTAAAGGATAGTTTAAGATGGAGGAATTATCTACAAAATCTTCATGTTGCATCCTTGAAGATTATTAAACTTAAATACCAACTTTTTTGTTTTTGAATTATGCTATTCACAGACACATACATACGCACGCACATGCACGCACACACACACAAACACACACACACACCTTTTTCTAAAAATGCCTTTTTTGGATTCAGGGGACCTCAAAACATATTTCCAGTGCAATCTTGACATCAAAATTTTGGGTGAAATACAATATTTCCTCTACTTACTATATGTAGTAGAGAAAGTAAAAAGCAGTCGAGTTATATGGAATGTTGAGTTATTGAGAGTCAAGTTACCAGGATTCTACTGTAGTTTATTCAGTGATATTAGCTTTCATAATTTGAGAAAATCAGAAGGGTTTGAGAGACAGAATTGGAACTGAAAAATTCAATGCCACAGGTCTTCCGCTTACCATGTGATCGCTCTAACCATTAAGCTACAGTGACAATCTGCCACAATGACATTGAATTCTCCAACTGATTCGTATTTCTCCCAGTAGGGAGTCTCACAACAGAGACAAATACCCGAAGGTGACCTACTATCATAAGTACTTGGGCCCAAATGACCTCGTAAATGGGCCCTTAAATGCTGCACACTCACTCACTCACTCACTCACTCACTCACTCACTCACTCACTCACTCACTCACTCACTCACTCACTCACTCACACACACACACTCACTCACTCACTCACTCACTCACACACACTCACTCACTCACTCACTCACCCACTGACACACTCACTCACTCACACACTCACTCACACACTCACTCATTCACACACACACTCACTCACTCACTCACACACACTCACTCACTCACTCACACACTCACTCACTCACTCACTCACACTCACTCACACACACACTCACTCACACACACACTCACTCACTCACACACACACTCACTCACTCACATACACACACTCACTCACACACTGACACACTCACTCACACACTCACTCACACACACTCACTCACTCACTCACTCACACACTTACACACTCACTCACTCACTCACACACTCACTCACTCACACACACCCTCACTCATACACACACTCACTCACACACACACTCACTCACACACACACTGACACACTCACTCACTCACACACTCACTCACACACTCACTCACTCACTCCCTCACTCACTCACTCACTCCACTTGTAACTACTTACAGCTTTAAATAACCTTTAGATGGTAATTGTTATTTATTTATGCCAACAAACTTACTGTTGGTGTTTTTAAACACATAAGCTGTGCTTGGGCAATGTTTGAGAGGTAGAAATGGAACTGAAAAATTCAATGCCACAGCCGGGATTAAAACCACAGACCTTTCACTTGCTTTCGGGTCACTCTAACCATTAAGCCACTGTGACAAACTGCCAGAAGGGCATTGAATTCTCCAACTGATTCGTATTTCTCCCGGTAGACCAGTAAGTTGCACACACAGACACACATGGCAAGCCGAAGGTCTGTGGCTCAAATCCAGCTGTGGCATTGATTGTACCTCTCAAACATTCCCCACACATGGCTTCTGTGTTTAAAAACACCAGTAGTAAGTTTGTTGGCATAAATAGTAATTAGAAGGGTTTATTAACTGTAAAATGCCAGTTAATTTATAGTACCATTTAATTCATAGCATATTCACAGAAATAAGTGAAATAATGCCCTTCTTATCCTGCACCATGGCATAGTACACTAGGGCATGGTGCTCCATTCCACTCTGTGTGGTGCCAACTCACCATTGTGAGAGACTTGAGGAGCTATGATAGAACAATCTGTAATTCAAAGAAACCAATGGATATTCTTTAGAAAGTGTCCCACGAGAACTTCGTAAGAATTTCGTCCAAGTCCCACTCGGCAGTGTGCACGAATTTTTACGAAAGTTGCCAAAGTTGCTGTGTTATTGCAGTGTTAACTCAGCTTTGCCAACAGCACTATTTCTCCATTAATTTGTTGCCAACCTGAAATTTGAATGTTTTAGTGGGACCCGGCAGTATGCTAGTGAACTTGTTAGAAGCAAGTTTTTAGAGTGCCATAATTCGCTTCATTAGCATAGTAGATTTAGCGCCTTTGTGCTATAATGAGGAAGAATGTATGCAATTCCTCTACAACGAGGGCCTGCTGAGAACCCGAATGCGCTACCCGAATGCAGGGAATGTGATGCCGTGCTACACCCCATTACAAATGGCTTCAATGGGTTTTATTGCTCCCTTACAAAAAGGGGTAAAAAATTCCACCTGTTTTCCTGCAGGTAGGGTCATCCTGAGCAGTATTCGGAGTCATGCTCCGAGATTTCGGGCAGGGGCCAAGGAAAAGGGATAGGTACAGAGAAAAAAAACATTCTCTTGAGCAATATGCTAAAACACGCTCAACCCCATAAAGAAATACTTTCACATAAATTTGGGAGCTTCATATTTAATATGCATGTGACGTCCCTTGTGCTAAAGGTTACAGGTGAAAATGTAACAGCAATGTTTCATATATCATGTGGATTAGTATTCTATGTGACTTTCTACTATTTGTCTGTATGAGCAAAAGTTGTTGTTAGCTAATGCTGGATTTCTGACAATGAAGTCATTAATCCTCTTGCTCTCCAATACTTTTCACTGATGGATGGGAAGGGCACTAGAAGTGGCCGGACATATTTGAAGGTGGTCTCGATCCATTTCCTCTTGAAGATCACATAGAGGACAGAGTGGTGAAGAATATATCCCAATTCTGTTTAAATGTTTTGCCAGACAATCATGTCTGTAATCAACCTGAAGGTTGCAACTGCTGTTTTTCGAGGATACTCAGGAATTACTGTTTGAATGTTTGGTAGTTCCCATCTTTGATTTTTTGATTTTTCATAGTAATATTTTTCAATGTTGTTGTTTTCTAGTGCCTTGCATCTGGCAATGAAGCCATTAGCATTCGTGATTTCCAATACTTTTGAACTGTAGTTTCTTCTGATCTTAATGCTTCACAGGTCTTCAAGTGGTCTTCGTTCATTTCTGCTGGATCATTACACAGGACACATATTGGTGAGGCTGAGATACCTATTCTGTAGAGATGACTTGCTAAGCAGTCATGATTTGTCAATAGTCGGAAGACTGCAACCGCTGTTTTCCTTGGTCTCTGGGGGATTATATCTGGGTTGGAAAGTAGTGTAATCCATTTTTTATCTTTGGCATTTGTTTCTATTTCTTGTAGGTGTGAATGAGAAAGATTTTTAACGATCAAGCGTTCTATTGAGGAATATGAGAAATTGAATTTAGACTTTTGTTTTATTACTGTGCCTTTCTTTGCAAGTGAGTCTGCAGCTTCGTTCCCCATGACTCCACAGTGTGCTGGAATCCATTGGAGATGAACAGTCTTATTAACTTTTTGGAGTTGTGTTAACATTTTGTAGCATTCTCTAATTTTTGTTGACTTTTTTGTAGTATTTGAACATATTCCCAGAATTGCAGCTTTAGAATCTGAAAGAATTACTGCCTTGTTAAATTTATTTAAGGGAAGATTTAATAATTGTCGGAGAGCAATGTGTATAGCCTCTATTTCTCCATCATAATTTGTTGTGTCTCTGCCAACAGAATGATAAAAGGAAAAATGTGAACACGTAACTCCAGCTCCAGTAAGGTTTTCCTTGGAGGATCCATCAGTATATATGTGCAGCCATTCTTCTGTGGGATACCTAGTATTGATTGTTTCCAGAGCCAGCAGTTTTTGTATTTCTTTTGGTGTGTCTGATTTACTTATTTCCTCTATTAATTCCAAACTGAAGGTAGGTTGCAATAATTCCAATGGATTTTCTCTTATAAGTAGATTTTCTCTGGTGTTAAGAATGTTCAATTTGGATTTAATCTGTGTTACGTTTTCTAGGAAACTACTATGAGTTTTAAGGATTGAAGGGGGGAGGTTCTCTTCTGTCCATTTAGAGTTTGGCAGTCGTAACATTTTCTCATGTTGGAGCAATGCTTGTTCTTCTATTTTTGTTGTTATTGATGGGGTCCGTGTTAAGGCAAGCATGGCATCAATAGGTGTGGATTTAACTGCTCCAGTGATTAGGCGAAGAGCCTGATTTTGTATTTGTTCAAGTTTATTGATGTTAGTATTTGCTGCTGTTATTAAAGCTTCAGAACAGTACAAGAGGTTTAGTTTAACGTACATTTTGTATGTTGTGTTAAGGACTCTCCTTGAGTAGCCCCATTTAGCACCAGCTAACCTTTTCAGGATTTGCAGTTTCTTTTCAACCTTTTCTGAGATGTTTGTTATATGTTTTTTCCAACTTAGCTTTCTGTCGAAAGTGATGCCTAAGTATTTGGTGCTTTGAGTGGTTTACCATTATAATTTATGTTAATATTAACTGGTTTGTATTTTAGTGTAAATAATCATAATTTGTTTTTTCCACATTGATAGTCATGAGGTTTTTCGAGCTCCATTCATGTACTTTGTTTAGGGCTGTTTCTATTCTGTCTTTAATTAATTCAGGTTTATTTGGAGAGCCTGAAGTCCAAATGACTACATCGTCAGCAAATAAAGCAATTTTGGTTTCTAAAGTTTTTATTATTGATGGAAGGTCATTTATATATATGTTAAAGAGTGTTGTGCTCAGAACAGCACCTTGTGGAAGTCCTCGGTGTGTTTGTTTATATTTGGAAATGTATGTATTATATTTTGTGGCACAAAATCTTTGTGAAATAAACTGAGTTATCCATTTAAGCATGTTACTGTTCACACCTATTGATTGCAACTTCTCAATTAATTTGTTTCTCCAGACTGAGTCATATGCTGATTTAAAATCTATGAATACTGCTAAGGTATCCTCCTTTCTATTGAAAGCTTCCTTGATGTCTTGGCTTAGTAGGAGTACATTTTCACTTGTAGTATGATTCTGTCTGAAGCCGGTCTGTGAACTATTAATTAAGTTGTAATATTCTAGGAACCAGTTAAGTCTAGATGCCACCATTCTTTCCATCACTTTTGCAATAACACTGGTCAAAGATATTGGTCTGAAACTATTAATATTGTTTGAGGGTTTGTTTTTCTTTAAAATCGGGATGATAATGGCTTTTTTCCAGTCGGAAGGTACAGTCATTCTCCAACACGTGTTATACAGTTTAAGTAGGATTTTTTTCCTTTCCTGCCAAGGTGTTTAGTAAACTCTGGGTGGAACTTGTCAGGTCCTGGAGATTTTTTGTTCTGTAATTGTTCTATTGCTAATTCCAGTTCTGTTTCGTTAAAATCCTGAATAAAAATATAATTTCGTATACCTTTTGGCTTATTAGTTTCTCTGATAGTTTTTTGGATAGCCTTATCTTGTTTTTTATACGCTTGGGGTATTCTTGGTGACTGAGCATAAAACTTGTTAAGGGATTCTGCTATTTCCCTATCTGTAGTTAAGCTTTTGTTATA
Organism: Tenodera sinensis; assembly: GCA_030765045.1. Taxonomy (NCBI): domain Eukaryota; kingdom Metazoa; phylum Arthropoda; class Insecta; order Mantodea; family Mantidae; genus Tenodera; species Tenodera sinensis. The sequence goes on along the minus strand of CM060964.1, from coordinate 369,856,890 downwards.
ATGTTTTAATGGTTCAGTTGTATTTTTTGATAATTTTGTTTTATTAAGGAATTTGTATATTTTATTTCCATCTTTCCTATAGTCCATATGTTCTACAAAATTTGTGAAACTGGCCCTCTTTGCTATAATTAATTCTTTCTTAAAAATGGCTGCTTTTCTTCTCCAGTTTTCTACATCTTCTGGACTCTTGGTTCTTTCGGCTTTGACTCTTGCTATATTTCTTTCGTGTTTTAACTTAGATAAAGATGGAGACCAAAAGTAGCTATATTTCTTTAACTTTCCTTTGGGGATATGTGTTTTGGCTGCTGTCAATAATAATAGTAATAATAATAGTAATAATAATAGTAATAATAGTTATAATAATAGTAATAATAGCAATAATAATAATAATAGTAGTAGTAATAATAATAATAATAATAATAATAATAATAATAATAATAATAATAATAATAATAATAATAATAATAATAATAATAATAATAATAATAATAATAATAATAATAATAATAATAATAATAATAATAATAATTGGTGCTGTTTTTATTATTATTAAGGTGATGTTGATGAGCTTCTCCCTATTCCTCTAACACTTAATACTTTGTATACAATACCCTTTTTTCTTTAGTCTTCTTTGCTGTATGTTTTTGTCTGTTGTTTTGGCATGACACAGCATATCTTCATAAATTTTACATATTAAGTTACCACACAATACAACACCAAGAATATTCCTAAGTTTTTACATTTGACATTCACTCAGAGGTCTCCGTATAGGGGATATGTGAATGGCGACCACAAGGTACCCAAGCTGAGCAGAACATTGCTTCCACTTACTGGTGTTTTGCTCCTCACTGTAACTTTTCTATCTGACCTTACCTTGGTCATCTCTTGTTCTCTTCCGACCCCGATGCTATTAGGGTTCCTGAGGGCTAGGGAGTCTTTATTTTTCCAACCTCTCCATTTCTCTAATTTCTCTATAAAATCTTAACCCCTAACATGCTGACCTGTCATGGCATTTAATTTGTCCTCTGATTGGTAATCAGAGGATATGGTCAGTGAATTTATTTTCATAATTCTCCCGGTCAGGTCGGTGAGACCCGTAAACCAACGACAGGTGTGGTCCTCCAGACATTCTGGGGGTTGTGAGAGACCGATGTGACCGCCAAAACATAAAAATATGGTGCTCTCTAAAAAGCGGTTACTATTACTGCTATTGCTCTCTTCAATATCAGTGAAAAATATTGGAGAGCAGGAGGATTAATGATTTCATTGTCAGAAATCCAGCATTAGCTAACAACAGCATAATATTTCACAAATTTTTTTATTCATGTTATCTGTTGACTTGAACTCTGATTCTAACAGTATATTACACTTCCCTTCTATCTCATTTTGGAAACTGGACCAGTCTGCTTTTTTAAAATTCCAAAAAGTTTTAATTTTTGCTTTGTTACTTTTATTTATTGGACCTCTTATGGAGTTTATGGTGATTCTGTGGCCTGAACCTGGGTCTTCTATTATTTCGCTTTTTGTATTGTCAATTATGTCAGATGACACCATCAGAAGATCAGGATTTGTACCTGAACCATTATAATGAAGGTAAGTGGGTGGATCATTTGGATTAAATATTAATTCCATTGTTGATGAGTTTAGTAGGTCTTCTATGACTCTTCCTGCTGAATTTATATCTCTGTAGCCCCACCTAGGGGAGTGTGCATTAAAATCACCTATTAAACTACTTTTGGGTTCTATGGGAATATAATTTAGATCTAGTGCATTGTCTGGAGGATTGTAGATACTATAAATTCTATAGTGGTAGTTACTTTTCCATACTTCAATTTTAACTATTTCTGATTTATCTTGTTCTTCCATTGCTTTTTGGATTTGGATAGTAGCTTTCATATTTCTTTTAATTCCTGTAAGAATACCACTTGCTATTTGACGAGCCTTTGGAAGTTTATGTGTAGTGTACTGATCCATTTCAAAGTATATTTCCTGTTCTTCTGATATATTGGCTTCTTGTACTGTGAAGACATCTATATCTTGGTCTTTTAATATTTTCATTAGCTCTTGTTTTTTAGGCTGGGACAAGCCTCCTGCATTCCATTGTAGAATTCTTAAAGAATTGGAATTGTTGTGATGAAATTTACCTAAAGATGTCCCCACCCGGAGATCCGATTGGGGGACAGTTTTAACTCTGGAATGTTTATCTTTAGGACTCATATTCATATATGTGGCTTTCATGTAACTGTTTTCTTAACGGGCACCAGTTTTACAATGTGGCAGTTACATCACCCGACTTAAACCCCCATTTTGCAAGGGGGACCACACCTATCGTTGGTCAACGGGTCCATCGGACCTAGCCGGGAGGACTAAATAGGTGGTATTTAGATCCACCGACCTTCCCCTCATGTGCCTCTGAGGGACGCTGTTGTGCTGTGGTAGGCCAGCACATATGTAAATGACATTTCCTCCATTTTAGATGAAACATTTATACCGCTGTGATTCGGTCCCCAGAGCCTCATCTGTTAAATGCAGGGTGCACCACGGGCAGGATGAGGATGGGAATTGGGTAGGAGAGGCTATAGGAGGCGCATCACTACCCCTTACAACCCCATAATATTTTTCAATAATTTTTTGAATTCAGAGTTGACTAATCTTTTAGCTGCATAAAATGGTAGATTAACTATAGATTTCTGCACATTACCAGTATCCTTTTTAGCAAGAAAATCAGCTTTCTCATTACCACGCACTCCACAATGAGCTGGTATCCATTGGAAGACTAGCTGTTTTTGAAGTGGGGTTAGATGGATAAGGATTTTCCAACATTCTATAATTGTTTGGTTTTTTGGTGACAACTTTGAAGTAATTGCTATAATTGCCGCTCTGGAATCTGAGATGAAAATGTGAAATTCTATACAAAAGATTTTGTAGGGCCATTCGAATTGCTTCAGTTTCTCCATCCAAGTTTGTAGTTCCATAACTTAAAGATTTGTAATAGGAAAAGAGATGACACGTGACTCCAGCCCCTGGTCCATCTCGGTTTGATATCAATGATCCATCATTATAAATATGGAGCCATTCGTGTTCTGGAAATCTAGTATGGATTGTCTCTAATGCCAATAATTTTAGAACACTAGTTGGAATATCACTTTTCTTAACTTCTTCTGTCAGGTGTAAATAATATGTTATGTCTAATGTTTGTGTCGGATTGACTTTAGATATGAAGTTTTCCTTTGAATTAGGAAGGTATACATTCTTCTTGATGTCTTGAGTTTTGGAAATAAAGCTCTCCTGAGACTTTAGTGTATGTGTAAAATTTCTCTTGTGCCATGTACTGAATGGGAGTCTGATCAACTTTTTGCGTTGAATAAGAGCCGCTTTTTCTATTTCATATTCAATGGGATATTGGTTGGTTAGTATTTCCATAGCTGCTATTGGTGTGGTTTTGATAGCACCTGTAATTAGTCTCAGACTTTGGTTTTGAAAGATTTGAATTTTTTTTGTGTTTGCTGTTGCAAGAATTTCACTGCAGTAAGTAAATAATGACTTTATATATACATTGTATGTTGTGTTAAGAGTTGCTCTGGAACATCCCCACTTCATTCCTGTTAGACATTTTAACAGAGAAGGGCGCCTCTCTGCTCTTTGTATTACATTTTCTATTTGTTTGGTCCATGTAAGTTTGTTATCAAATGTAACTCCTAAATACTTTGCTTCCTTTGTTTCTGGTAATTGTTGACCCTCAAAATTTAGCTTTATTTTTAGTGGTTTTTTTCTTAGTGAAAAGATTTGGTAGTTTGATTTTGTTGTATTAACAGTCATTAAACTTTCTTTGGTCCACTTTTGTAGGTTGTTTAAGGATTGTTGCCAGGCGCGGCTCCTCAGGGTAGGCAGGGTAGGCACTGCCTACCCTATCGTAATACATCAACAAATAATGTTTAACTATGATTCTGCATTTTATCATTTGAAGCGTCATTTTCCCCTAAATTGCAGTTCAAGAAAAGTTTTCTCGGTTATAATGACCAGCGCATGGTCAAATCCTTTAATCTCAATTCCGATTCATCAAAACTGCGCTGCGTGTTTGAAACGCGCGGCAGAAATGATACGCATGGAACCTGGGTAGTGGAGAGCAGGCTAGCTTAACCTCTGCCTGCCCGGCCCCATTTCCTCAGTACGAGGCCCTTGAACAGGGATAAGGAAACATTCGCACTGTATATGCACTCCGAGCATGCGTAGACGCGTCTGCCAGGCAATCCGAACACTTGCCTGCCCAAATCCGAATTTATGCGACATTTTCCGAACAGCCAAACACCACGAACGAAGATCTCAGAGATGTGCATCTGTCGTTATCTCTGTGTAATACCAGTATGACCGACTTAATTAGTGAACTATTACAAATTTCGCTTTCGCGGCGCACTGACAATGAAAAGAGGACTGTTTTAGCTATTTAACACAAAGCTGCAGTCAGACAATTTTTCAATTTCTTAATCTATTTTAGTCATGGGCGTCGCGAAACGGGGGAAAGGGGGGCCACGCCCCCCCCCCTTGGAAGTTGGTGAACTTAATGTGCAGTCAGTTACTGACTTTTAAACTATTATTTTAATTTTGATGTAGAGAACAATTTTTGTTTACCACAAATTAATACGGTTATCTGCAACAAATACTATACATTTTGACAGTAAAATAATGATTTAATATCATATGATTGCAAATTTCCAACATGTGCCCCGCCCCCCTGGAAAAAAGTCTGCCGACACTCGTGATTTTAGTTTTGGCGGTAATTCGTCCGTAACTCACTCATTCACTCTACTCTTATTAAACAACCAAACAATATATTGTTTGCGTTATCCGCAATGACTTCGCCCCCTATATTTCGGATAAACGGAGTTTATTATTATTATTATTATTATTATTATTATTATTATTATTATTATTATTATTATTATTATTATTATTATTATTATTATTATTATTATTATTATTATTATTATTATTATTATTATTATTATTATTATTATTATTATTATTATTGTTGTTGTTGTTGTTGTTGTTGTTGTTACTGTTACACTTTGCCTACCCTAAAATTTTGCCTGCGAGCCGCCACTGATTGTTGCATGGTTTTTTCTAGTTCTGTACTTTTGTTTTTGGTTTCGAAGTCCACATTATTAAGTCATCAGCAAATAGTGCACACTTCACACTTGATTCTTGTATTTGTTGTGGCAGATCATTAATAAATACATTAAAAAGTGTAGTGCTGAGCACTGCACCTTGTGGTAAGCCACGTTGTACTTGTTTATATTTAGATATATTTCTTCCATATCTGGTAGCAATAAAGCATTGTGCTAGGAAATGACATAGCCAAGAAAAAATTGGACCTTGTATCCCTATTTGTTTTACTTTCTTTAGCAGTTTTGTTCTGCATATAGAATCATATGTACTTTGGAAATCAATAAAAACCGATAAATTATCTTCTTTTCTATTCAAGGAGTCTTTGATTTCTTGACTGAGAAGTAAGACTTGTTCATTTGTAGAGTGGAACTCTCTGAATCCAGCTTGACATGGGAAATTAAATTTTAGGATTCTAGAAACCAATTTAACCTATTTGACACCATTCTTTCCATCACTTTTGCTATTATGCTAGTAAGAGCTATTGGTCTATAATTTTTTATTTCTGATGCTGTTTTATCTTTCTTCAAGAGCGGGACAATTGTTGCTGTTCGCCATTCGGCAGGTACAGTGGTTTTCCAGGATAGATTGTAGTGTTTTAGTAGTTGTTGTTTTGCTGTTTTTCCAAGGTTTTTTATCAACTCTGGATGTACGTGATCTGGTCCAGGTTTTTTAGATTATTAATTGCAATGTTCAGTTCAACTGGGGGTTCCAAAAGGGTTTGAAATTTTTTATACTTCCACGAGGAATATGTTTTTTTGCAGTTTCTAGGATGACTTTACAGAAATTTTTGTTCATATGATCTGGGTGGTCATGCAGCTCTGAGTTTGTTTGTTCTTTAAATTTATGTTCCAGTTCAGTTTTATATTTGTTCCAATCTGCTTTTTTGAAGTTCCAATACAGATTTGTGTGACTTTGACTGTTATTTGTATTATCTAGTTTTATTTCAGCAATTACTGCTCTGTGACCAGAACTTGGGTCTTCTATAACTTGTTTTTTAATTTTTGAAACAATGTCTGTTGTAGCTAACAAGAGGTCTGGGTTACTGCCTGCTCCAGAGTAATGTATGAAGGTTTTGGGATCTTCTTTATCATAAACAGTTCAAAGGTTGTGGTATTAAAAAATCCTTCCACTATCTGCCCTGTAGAATCCACCTTTTCATGACACCATCTTTTGAAATGGGCATTGAAATCCCCAATTATGATTGTTTTATTTAATTGTTCAATAAGTGAGAGATCTGGTTCATTCCTGGGAGGATTGTAAATACTGTATAAATGAAGATCTGTTTTGTTATCTCAAAAATTTAGCTTTATTAATTCAGCTTTATCTTTGTTATCCATTTCTTTAACAATTTGAAAGGAGGATTTAATATAATTTTTGACTCCAACTAATATTCCACTACTTATCTGTCTATTTTTGGGTAGTAGGTGTAGTAAAAATCCAGTAAAATTGAAGTATTTAAGTTGATCATTTGTTAGATTTGCTTCTTGTATGACAAATATATCTATGTTATAGTCAAATACAATTTTATTCAGTTCTATTCTTTTTGTTTGGGTGAGACCACCTGCGTTCCATTGTAGAATTCTGATGTTAGATCTTCTATTTATATAATGTTTTGGATCTCGAGAAATAGTCCTCGCCCGGAGATCCGAATGGGGGACTATTTTAACTCCGGAACATTTTACCCCCCGAGTCACATTTCATAAATATTGAAGAGACTTAGCAGTAATAGTAACCACTTTTTAGAGAGCACCATATTTTTATGTTTTGGCGGTTAAATCATATGAGCAAAAGTGTGTATGTGTTTGTGCGCGTGTATGCATGTCCAGCACAACTCTAAAATGAAAAGTTAGTTGAACACCATACTTGGTTCAACAGTGATTAGAAAGTTCTTGACCAAGTGAGGTTAAACACTTTAATATGGAAGGTAAGTTTTATTCACATTATACTTCACTTACTTGGGAAAATTAGGACATGCTTCAAGAACAATTGTTCCCTTCTTCAGCTAACAACTGACTGACTCAACTTAACCTGAAGATGGGAACAATTGTTTTTAAACATGTCCCAGCTTTCTAAAGTGTGGTATAGTGTAAATAAAACTTACAAAACAATTAAGAGGTACCAAAAGAAAAGAAAGAAAGAAAAAAGACCTTTCTGTTAGAAAAGTATAAGTATTTATTCAACCAATAGCAAGGAATATCTTGGAAATGGTTTACTCAATAAAAATGTTTGACATAAATGTGTGCTTTACTAAAATCTACATTCTTTTTGTGGTAAAACTTTGCCTATCTTTTACAGTTTATTAATTACACAAAAGTTAATCAGAATGAAGATAGTTTTTTAATGTAGAAGAATGTATTTTAATCAAAATTGTTTGAGCAATTTTTAACAAAACATACAATTTACATGTGAAGACTTTTTTCTAAAAATCTTTTTGTTCTGGGAGCTCAAAACATGTGTTTCTGGCAAAACCTTAGTATCAAAATTTTGGATGGAATACAATAGTTATTTTACTAGGTACCGTAAATACGTAACAGAGACAGTAAAAATCAGCCAGCAGACATTTCAGTATGCCGTTGACATTTCAGTATGCTCTCTATACTATAGTAGGTGAAAGGAACATGGGATGGGAGTAACATTTTGGCTAAAATTGGCACCTGCTTTCCTGTGTTTACCTCGAGCTGTGTAAGACTGCTCTAAAAATATTGTTTTCCAGAAATTCATAGTCTATTCATGGTAATATTTTTCCCACTCTATATCCATACCTTTGAATTTTGATTTCAGCGTTCTTAGTTTACTTTTTGGCTATTGGTTGGGTTTTTGCCTCAACAATTGAAAGCCACTTGTAAAAACGTGATGTTTGTAATTAAATAAGTAATTGATATGGTATACTTATTAATTACGGAAGTGCCACTACAAGTTATTGTAGTATTATTTGGAGAGATTGAGAAAATTTGTTTGAAGAGGCGCCACTCAATCCTCCTGACACTTATAGTTAACTTAGCATGTAAAATCCTCTTCTTCTCGTTCAATTGCTAAGTCGTTATTACTTGTTCAGTAGCTTTGCCTGGCCAGAGACTGCTAGAACGGGCGTGGAATCACTTACAAATGGTTTTTAAGCTACTAATTAGAACAAGTTTGAGTAGGAAGTAATTATGTTACTTTATTGTATACGAGGCACAAAAGAATTTAAAATATTACAATTACAACACACATAATTTGACGAAGATTGCAGTTTATAGCTTTACCGAGATTTTAATTTATGTATGAGTCGCCGCGCCTAAGCCAAAAGTTTAAGTCACTAGGATGAGAGCCGAAATGATCTTGAGGTTAATTTAGCCTACTCTATGATGAGCCGAAATAATTTCTTGAAGTAAAATTTTCCTATTCTACGCAATGTTGCCAAATAATTCTTGATGTGAATTTAGCCTATCAATTTCAAGTGTACTTACTTATTTCGCGCGTGTTCTAGGTAATGTCTCGGTGTAATATTTGACGACTGTTCCGTTCGTGTGTTGGATGACGACTTTTCTGTTCGTGTGTTGGATGGCGACTTTTCTGTTCGTGTGTTGGATGGCGACTCTCCGGTTCGTGTGTTGGATGACGACTTTTCTTTTCGTGTGTGATTCTTCGACTCCTCGGTCCGCGTGTTGGATGACGACTTTTCTGTTCGTGTGTTGGATGGCGACTCTCCGGTTCGTGTGTTGGATGACGACTTTTTGTTCCATACGGGAATACGAAAGACACATTCGGTTCCCCTCCACATAACATTTTTGAGTTTCACTCATTGGAGCGGGTTCTGCTGATTATTTCAAATGTGTGTAGTTCTAAATTTTCTGATTGGCCCATGTCGTTGGACAAGACGGAACTTTGCCGCTGAAATGCCATATCCTGCCCCCTTGCGGTAGCGTTTCGAACAAGCTTGATAGACAGTTTTACGATTTTTACCTAACAAAGGAATAATCCTGCCTCACAATGGAGCTTACAATTTGGCAGGCGTCAGTTTGTCGCTCTTTTAAGCAGAACTAATTCGGGTCAAAGACTTCATGTAGTGTCTCTGAAGCGAAATCTTTTCAACTTTTACCCATAAACTGCATTCTACGTGCGTTATTTCTTATTATTTTAAATATATACACTAACATTTGATTATTTACATGTACACGTTTATACAATAATTTATACTAATCCTAACACTTGCCCTGTGAGTGGTTCTAAAATAAAAGAATGCTGGAACTTATCATGTGTTATAACGTTAATTTAATTTTATCTCGGGCACGGTATAATTACCGTCTCATGATTAATGATATTATTTTCATAAGGCTAATTTACTCATACCTTCTTAGATGAACTACTGACCTGCCTGAACCAGTTCGGTCTTGGAAGGACTTGCATAAGCCATTAAGTCCACTCTCAAGAACTCCAATTGCATAGCAAGAAGCAACAAACATGACCATACTATATAATATATTTGGTAATACAAATATCCATGGCTGAATCACACTGTAGTGAAAGAATGACTGGAATAAATATTGTTAAATAATGATGATGATGATGATGATGATGATGATGATGATGATGAAGATGAGGATGATGATGACTACAATAATTATAATAATAAACATGCACTGCACTGATCTTATTAATATTTAGTTGGCATGTAGCTTTTGCAATGTGACACTATGTCCGGATTTCTGGATTTTAAACATGAAGTTGGCCCATATGAAATAGTTGTCAAGCCTAATTCTTTTACTCACTAAAAATGAAGCTTGCGGGTTGTTGATGAAATACGGTGATGGTGATATGCAAGGCCGGATATTTATGATCTAAAAATGTTAGAAACTTGCAAGCACTTATGACCAAAAAGGATTAAAAAGTATGACAATAAATATGACCTAAAATTTTTTGGGGGGTGCTTTTTCCAAATCTTCAAAAGTTCAATATTGTTCAAATTAACATTATATTGAAAATCTACTTTAAAAATCTAGCACACTCAATAATAAATAAATAATATTAATTTTATTGTTACATTCTGGATTTATTTAATTGCTTAATCCAGAGCTGAATTTAAATGTGTTTGCCATCTCTCTAGGGAATGGTTTCTTGTAAAATGCAGGATTTTTGGTGTTTAATAATAAAACATAGTTTCTTATGATTTTAATTATTATCCTGCAGAACCACAATTTTATGAATGAAAATTTGATGTCCTGCCTGTTTTGGAATTTAACTGGTCAACGTGTCTCTAAGCTATACGCAAAAAAAAAAAAAAAAAAAAAAAAAAAAAAAAAAAAAAAAAAAAAAAAAAAAAAAAAAAGCAAAAATAAAAAAATAAAAAAAGCTAATGTTACAGCTGATATGGAATACATGCAAATTGTTATCTTCTCTACCATGTACGTACATAACAGCTACAGAAGGTACGAAGGTTGTCCATAAAGTAAGGTTCCCAATTTTTTTTCACACTGAAAAACATTTTTTGGCCTTGAACAATACATTTTTAGAAAAGTATACTTTTTTTGACATAATTACCATTCTGATCAGTGCATTTCTGCCTGTGTTGTACCATTGTTTGTATGCCTACATTGTAAAATTCTCCTGCCGTACAGCAAAGATAGCTTAAAACAGTTTCTTTGAGTTCCTCTCCGGTTCTGAAATGCCAGGTGTTTCTTCAAGTCAGGGAAGAGATGGTAGTCACTTGGGGCTAGGTTCTGGGCTGTAAGCAGGGTGTTTGACAGTACCCCATCCAAATTTGTTGATGAGTTTGGTCGTAGGCCTGAAGAAATTCATGGCTCACTTTAACACGTTTTTGTCTGTGGTTCTTTGTAAACATTCTCGGTACCCACATAAATGATCTGTGAAGATTTTGTGGATGTAGGTCTTGCTGACATCAGGCATCACCTCACAGATCTCCCGAACTGCCACCCTTTGATCTTTCAACATTGCTTCTTCCACTTTCTCAATTGTTTCATCCGAAACCGATGGCTGTCCAGAACTTTGGTCGTCCTGCACGTCTGTACGTCTGTACGTCTTTGAATTCTCTGCACCACTTGCCTATGTGTTGTACACTCATATACTACTCTCCATACACTTCACACAGTTGTCCACCAGTGCAGGCTTTTTGCAAACAAAACGTAAACAAAAGCGTAATTCGCACCTGGCAGGAGAAGCGAGTGGAAGCTCCATTTCTAACGGCTGCCAAGCCAAGACTGAGTGTCACAGACAGTTTGCAGGCCAGGGGGCTGAGAGAGAGAGAGAGAGAGAGAGAGAGAGAGAGAGAGAGAGAGAGAGAGAGAATCAAGCTACACGCCAGTATTGCTGGATCTCCTGTACCAGCGTTCCTCGCCATTGCAGATCCTTGGGGACCTTATTTTATGGACAACCCTTGTATTACATTACATTCAAAAATTTGAAATGAGACTTTATTGAAAATACACTTCAGAATTCATCTTCTTCTTCTAACATAGAAGGGTTTCTTCGGGTTCCATTTCTCTTGAAGTTTCCTAACGACACACTCCTTCCAAATTTTACATTCAACCAGTGTGGTTGTTCATTTCTTTTTCCCTCCCATGCATACAGATTTCAGGAGTTCTGAGAATGAGTCACTCCAAGATACCTCAGAGTTCTTATTTTGCTTTTTTTAGTTAATATTCTGTGAAGTAAGTTACTGTGATACTGTAACTTAGTTTACTTTGGGTTTGTCTGTGCATCTGTTTTAATTTTGGTATAATTTTGTGCCTTTTCCAAGGTGTTGGTTTAAAACATATTTACAAACTATTTCAGTATAGTTGGTGCTACAAGCTGGCAAGAGCAGTATCTAAAATCTTTCTTTGCTAATTTGGCATGGACAAAGTTAACCAATGCAGCTTAATATGTTTGGTTCCTTCTGTAAAGTGTCAAGTGTATCAAACAATCTGATGTGTTGCACTCACATGACTTTCTCCACTCTTATACTAGCCATTCCTACAAAGTTTTATTCCTATATCTTCTTTGTGTTAGTTGAGATAAACATTTGTGGAAATTATCTTATTGTTTATCTTCTTGTAGGTACATGGAAAATATGGGAATATAGTAGACTTTGAGCATTAGTCAAATCTTTTAAACCTTTCAAATTCCATTCTCTTTGTATGGTTAACATATGAAAAAAATGAATAATGATCTTCCATTTGACATAAGTATGTTCTCTGAAACACACAAATAACAACAAATATCTCCAAAATGGTTCACTCTAAAAAAAAGTATTTAGATGTAAATAGTGTGTTTTAGCAAGATCTACATTTTTGGTATAGTAAGATTTGGTCCATCTCTTATGGTTTACCAGTTATGCAGAAGTCATCCAGAATAAATAAGACTTCATGTGATATAACCAGAAAATTCAAGATATACATTTCATTTGTCGTAAAAATATCTCAATCATATGGTATTTTAATAAAAATCATTGGAGCCATTTTTGAAAAATTTTCCATGCAAAGGTAATGGAGTAATGTTCTTCAAAATCTTCATGTTGCATCCTTGAAAGACATTAAACTTAAATACTAACTTTGGTTTTTAACTGAGTTTTTGTTTTTGAGTTATGCTGTCCACAGACTGACAGACACAGACAGAGACACACACATACATGCACACGCACGCACACACACACAGAGACCTTTTCTAAGAATGGCTTTTTTGGATTCAGGGAGCCTCAAAACATATATTTCTAGTGAAATCTCAATGTTTCATCCACACCTGTGGTGGACATCATTGGTGGCGTGGTCTGAGTCTTCTCGGCAAAGGTTCAATTACAACAGAATCTTTGAGAGGTAGAACTGGAACTTAAAACTTCAATGCCACAACTGTGATTTGAACCACAGACCTTCCACTTACTGGGTGGTTCAAATCCCAGTTGTGGCATTGAATTTTTAAGTTCCAGTTCTACCTCTCAAACTTTGCCCACACACGGCTTGTGTGTTTAAAAACACCAACAGTAAGTTTGTTGGCATAAATAAATAATACAACAGAATCGTTTATGGCTGGACCTCTAAACTCCAGCAGACCACAGCTTTTAAGCCTGGAAGGAATCTCTAGCCTTAACACTGTTTGAATGTTTGGTAGTTCCTATCTTTTAGTTTTTGATTTTTTGAAGTAATATTTTGCAATAATTTTTTTGAATTCAGAGTTGACTAATCTTTTAGCTGCATAAAATGGTAGATTAACTATAGATTTCTGTATACTACTGGCACACTTTTTTGCAAGAAAATCAGCTTTGTCATTACTGCTCAGTCCACAGTGAGCTGATATCCATTGGAAGACTAGGTGTTTTTGAAGTGCTGTTAGTTGGGTAAGGATTTTCCGATATTCTAAAATATGTGACTACTTTCAAACTCTGATATAGTGCCATCTGGTTGAAATGGGGACTTGAATGCACTGTACACTGTCCGTCTTTTATACTAAAGGCCTCAATTATTTTTCAAAATTTCATCCAAGCATCTTGGATAACTTTTATCATGTAATGTCTAAAAATGAATGGAGTACCAAAGATGATCAGTAGGTTTAGAGATCTCAGCAGGATATCAATAACATATTTTGCTCTTGATTCTTCAGTTGTTATTAAGTCACTAATTGTATCCCCTGTTGATCTTTGTTTTTGAAAGCCAAATTGTCTTATTATTGATACAAATTATTATTTTAAATTCTCGAACTCTGTTGCATATTAATGATTCAAATATTTTTTCTATAGCATTAAGAAGGCAAATTGCTCTATAAGGTTTTGGTTCAAGTTTGTCCTTGTCTTTACTATTTGTTAATAATACAAGGTGATTCAAAAGTCATGTGACACAGGACAACTCCGTTATTTGTGCACATACAAAAGAATGATCCAGGGCAAAATTGTTGGAAATATGTTGTTGTAAATCATGATCTTAATTGTTGCAATATGACATTCACCACCCAGATCAATTATTGGTTAACTTCATTAATCTGCTTGAAATCACAAACCTAACAAAACAAAAGACTGTCAAAATGGCAAACTGAAACAAGCATAACAATTCAATGTCATATCCATACGCCATTTATGACTGAACAAAAAATTAACAATCACAATAGCTAACGCATGGAGTGGCAAACCGAAAACAATTAATGATTTGAGCTGCACCAGGGTTGTCAATCCATACGATAATTATGGAGGTGTACGATAATTTCGATACAGGCAAAATATAATTTTCTCTGGTTTGTCACACCAGCGAAATGAACTTAATTACAAATAGCAACACCACTTTTGCCCTCATGGCCTGTCTCCACCCCTCTGAGGCAACCATTTCATATCCTACTAGTCCTATGCTTTATCCTCTTGTTGCCAGTGTACCCAGATTTAGTTATCTCAATGAAGAAGGCACTGTTCAGAAAATTGTTGATCAATGGAGAAAACTCGGAATACGTGATATTTCATGTGAAATAAAGAACATGCCTGAACCTGACAGTTTCTGGAGTGCTGTTAAAGGCAATGGAAATACTGATTTCAAAGAACTGGCAGAGGTTGCATTATCAGTGATTTCATTGCACCACAGAAACAACTCTTGTGAAAGAGTTTATTTTCCAAACTAGGTTTAATAAAAACCAAAATTAGAAACAGATTAACGCTAGATACGGTAAATGGACTATTCGGTCATCTCAGCTTATGAAAGAATGTGGTGGGTCAGAAAATCTGCAAGCCACTGAGATGTTAAAGTTTATCTCAACAACAAATTTGTATTATGTTACAACAGTTAAGGAAGATGATGAACTTTCAGATGAATAGTACGAGAAACATAAATACTAAGGTTGTAATACTAATTGCGGTTATCAGTCTTGTAAGTGGATACCATAAACATCAATCTATTACATTTTTGCAATTGTTATGCTGATACTTTATTGTTGTAGCATTTGGTTTATGATATACAATAATTTTGAATCCAAATCTATAATTTTGAGTGGCTGGTACGATAATTTTACTTTTAAACACTGGCATCCCTGAGTTGCACTGCTTGGACACCACTTGAGGAACTGTTCAAATTGATTGCCACCTTGTTGATGACATATCTAAATATGGTTCACATAACTCTTGTGCACATTATGTAACACCATAGGTGTTATTGTTTCATAGGCTCCTTTGATGTTTTCCTACAGTGCTTGGGGCATCGTAGTGTTTCCGTACACTGCAGATTTGTGATGGTCCCAGAGGAAAAAGTCTTGGTGTCAAATCTAGTGGCCTAGGTAGCCATTTGACTTGACCCCTTCAAACTATTCAATGCTTAGACAAAACTTAATTTAGCGATTTGCAGTTGTTAGTCTGAAATGTAGCAGTACTCCATCTTGCTGAAAGAAAACTGTTTGTCATTTTTCTAGGGTTAGATTATCAAAATAGGGCAGGATTATCATCTCAAGATGCTCTCTGTACAGTTCAACAGTGAACTTGTATGCAACAGATGAGAACATCCCTATGTAGGGCACATCACACATTTAAGCTTGGGTCAATCTGAAGATGAGCAATGTGTGGGTTTTGATTACACAATAAATAGCGTTGTGTGTATTCTCAGTATTCACTGTTCTATGCATATGGAAACAGGCTTCATCACTGAAAAGAATGTCAGCTTTAGAGTGTGTTTGGTATATTCATCTTTGTGCAAACCACTCAGAGATCTGCAGACATCTATTGGTGTCATCTCCATCAAGTTCCTGGACAAAATGCACACGATGATAAGCGGTAATGATTTGTGAATAGGACCCGGGCATGAATGCCTGACTGATGCCACCTTTTTGAGGCACTTTTGTTGTTGACCATGTGGAACTTCCTGTCAGCTTAGCTAGTATGTTAGCGGAGTTTGCAGGACCTATTGCTGTATGTGGCCACCCAGACTGTCACTTGTTGTGGATACTGCCTGTTGCTTTGAACTGCTCCAGTAAATGACCAATGGCCGTATGATGTGGGGATGATTGATCTGGATGCCATCTGTGATATTCCTCTGCAGCTTCCCATAGACTTACGCATGCAACATGGATAAGAACCATTTCCCCCTTTCCTGAACTGTGTACATGAAACACATTCTTGATTACTGGAAAAAAATTAACATTCAACACAAAGATCATGATTTAAATCATACTTCAAACAATTTTGCCCTGTATTGTTTTAATGGTAGCTACACAAATAACAAAGTTGTCCTATGCCGCACGACTTTTGAATCACCCAGTATAACATTGTGTGAACAAAGACAGTTTGGGAAATTGATATGTTACATCTGAGTTATTGTTGTGAGAAGCAGTTTTAGTGAGTGTAATATCGAAACCAGAAGTTTGTTAGAGAGAGAACTGAAAGACAGAAAAGTGGGTATGTCAAGGTTACAAGAAGACAGAATAGCTATGAGTAGTAAGGTCACAAAGAACTGTAAATTGTGTTGACTATAAAACAAAGAACTGTGCTTTGTGCTTTGGTTTTAGGAGCAAAATAAAGTGACAGAGAAAAGTAACAACAAAATTACAATTTTGTTACACTGACATCAATAGTGGGATTTGTCACCTCTTTGTTTTGTCATAATACTATAGGTAGGTGGTACAGGAAGTAAAAAGGAACAACTTAAACTTCAGAAAAAGACATGATTTCTTCTGTTTATGTATGTTTTCTTGTGTTCAGAACAGTAATATTGTTTAAGGGAGACTAACAGTGAGTTCATGCCTAAATTTAATATATGTATATAAAAGTAATAGAATTAAAGATACTCTGAAACAGCTAGTTGTACTGACACTTTTATCACATTGTTTTATTCAGCATAATTAAATATAATATGAAATGAATTTATGGTGCTGTGTACCAAAAAAATGAACAAATAAATGAGCTATCAAGTCACGTGTGAATGCCTCATGCCTATAAAAATTTGGAAACTGGAAGTTTAAAGTTTTGTGTATTACTCCTCAAATATCAATTCTTTACAATCAAAGATTAAATTTTGTGTAAATAACTATTCATTAAAATAATAATAATAATTTGTAAAACCAATAATGAATTAAACTATTAACACCTTAAATTAAAAAATATACTTGATATTAGGTAAACGCTCTTTGAATGTCATCAACCTTCAAAGAATTAAAACAGAAAATCTGAAAGAAACTGAGCAATACTTGCATCATGTAGAGTATTTGAAAGTCAAAGCTTTAATAAAATAAGATTACAGTAAAGATAGGTATAGTTTTAAAGTTCAGCACTGTTCGCACACACCTACACATATAAATTTATAGATCAGGTTTGAGCATTTAAATGGCCAGAAAAGCAACTTCACAATTGAATCCTGATTTCACATGCTACGTGAGGATTTTTTTCATGAACAGTTCAAAACAGTTATTCTATTTTTAGATTTTTTTTTCCTGAATATTTAGAGTTGAGTGTAGAATTAAATGCAGAAATATGTGTCATCTGTAATCGTTTTGATATCATGTAATATTACTTCTCCAATGTTTATACTCTCAATTTTTATTTGTTCTCTATGACAGAAAATTAGCAGATTTTTTTACCAGTATCTAGGAATGACAAGAGTGCTTCTATGTAAGTCAGGCCTTAGGAACTGGTATTCAGAGTGCAGTCTGCTCATGGACTTGTACTGATTACTGTATATTTAACAGATAAAAAAATGAGTATTTGCTCAAGCTATTCCGCTAGTTCCCTAGGCCAGCTATAAGTAGAAGAGTGGAAACATAAGGAAAATGCTGCCATGTTTGATCCAAGTTCCACATTGAAGAATGTTAGTAAATGAGGTAGTTAGAGTGACACTTTAGTTATAGCCAGGATATTTGTCAGTAACTAAACAAATATGCCTATACATACTCCCAAATATGGGCAGAAACAAATTACATAGGTTTCTTTATATAAACTAGATATTGCTACTTACCTTTTGCTTTTTAAGACACAGAAATTTTGAATTTTCAAACCCACGGAAGTTGTGAAGTGAACAAAATGTTGTATTTTCCAAAAATTAAAAATAAAAATGAGTGAGTAAGGAACAAGGCTGAGTGGTTAGACTATTCCCTATCACCAAGGGAATACCACTGCATGTGGTATTTGTGGTGGACAAATCGGTCTCTGGGTAGGTTTTCTCCGGGTTCTACGGTTTCCCCTGCTACTCATTCCACCTACTGCTCCATCGTCACCTTTCCCTTTGTCTGTTTCACTTGCATTTCATATCATCCTCTTCCTCACTCTCATACCTGGTTCTTGGCTGACCACCCACTTCCAGGTCTTCACTCTGTCCGATTCATAGGTTCCTTTGCTCCCCAACCGGCATCTGACCCTGGACACAGGCTTGTAAGTCCTAGGGGTTTCAGTCCTCCATATGGGGAGAGTAATCAGATACAGAAGAGAAGAAGAGTAAGGAACAAAGGGGGTGAAAACACATCACTCTTTTGCTCATTATATTTTATATTAATGGATTCTTCAAAATCAGATGAATTCAGGTTTAAATGGATGGAACACCTGAATAGAATGGATGATAGGAGAGTGCCAAAAATAATCCTATCTTATAAACCTAGAGGACAACATGATCCTGCGTGACCAAGGCAGAGATGGGATGAGACTTGGCCTAAACCACGAAAGGAAGAAGAAGAATGGATTCTTCAGCTTGTAGAATTTGAATATTAACTAATTAACCCTATGGTGCAGTGCCCTTTTCAGGCCAAGGTCGATTGCCTGGAATTCAAATTTTATGTATACTTTATTTTTATGGAAAGAAGGAATGTAGGTTTAACGGTTTATTTTTATAGGGTAGAAAATCCCATTTGTTCCAATAATTGTGAAATTTATCTGTAGGATCTCCTCAAGTGGTTCATACCAGAAGGAGATGAAGGTGAAAAGAGGATGGAAAATTTAATTTAGTGCTTCAGTAATTATGATATTTGATTTATGATTATCCTTTATTGAAAGTATATTAACTGGGACTCATTACAAACAAATCGGTAATTTTAATTTTTAAATATGAGATCAAATAGATACAAATAATTATAATTTAAAAACAATTTTCTTGTACTATATTGCATCTATTATTCTTAAGTGATATTTACTCATATAATATATTTTTCTTTCTGATTATATAGCTCAGATGCAGATTGTTTACTCTCTTTTTATAATGCACAGCATAGCCGTCGTCATCCAAGCCCCGAATAACCGAGGTCCCGTTTTACGAAATTTGCCAGCAAAGTACTTTGTATGTAGTGTAAAAATAGAAACAGTACACAAAGAAATGCTGGGGCAAAAGGGTGACATGAAGACATTGAAATGGGGAGTAAGAAAATCAGCCATAGTGAAGGATGCGACACGAAGATTTTGAAGAACATAGCCCCACCCTAAACTACCCTTTAAATGTAAAATTTTGAAATTGTTTATTTTCTTGAATATGTCTCTAACGATTTGGATTAAAATGTTTGAGATATTATGATATAATTAAATGTTTATCTTGAATTTTCTGGCTATAGCCCATGAAGTCCTACACTGCATGACCTTTGCATAACTGCTAAATCATAGGCGATAGACCAAATCTTACTATACAAAAACTGTACATCTTGCTAAAGCTCACAAATTATGTCCAAATAATTTTTTTATAGAGTGAACCATTTCGAAGATATTCCTTGTTATTTGTGTGCGTTTTGAAGAACTTCTACTCTTGTCAAATGGAACATCGCTATTCATTTTTATATGTTAACCGTGCTAAAGGATGGAATTTGAAAGGTTTAAACGATTTAACTATCACTCAAAGTCTGCTGTATTCTAATATTTCCCTTGTATCTACAAGGAAATAAGTAATAAGATAATTTCTACAAATGTTTATCTCAACTAACACGAAGAAGATATAGGAATAAGAGTTTGTAAGAATGGTTAGTACAAGAGTAGAGAAAGTCATGTGAGTGCAGCACATCAGATTTTTTATATTTTACTTTATTCTTTAACATGAAGTATATCTTGGTGTATATCTTAGTTGTAATGACAGAAATTAAGACAGTAAAAATATTTAAATTATATAAAAAGTTCTCTCTTTTCATTTTAGCAACCCATTCTGCACACTGTTTTGGATCACGTGGAAATGCTTTCAAAATATCTTCAGTTCTGTTGTATCCAAAAGCTGCACAGTCATTGTTAATAATTTTTAAAACATATTATAATGCTTGTGTACTTAAAGCGCTTTGACTAATTCTTGCCTCCACCACATATGATTTTAATGAACTTTGAAACCATCTGCCGACTGGCTGGCCAGCCAGCCTATGCTGTATATTCGTAATGCTCATGCATGGTGGATTAGCAAACCTCAGCAAATTAATGGACATCTCCCTGTGTGTCTTCACTCCTCTACTTACAGGCACTCTAGGCTTGACTAATATTAACTTACTTTCTCCTTGAAGAGATACCTCCTAAACTTCCACTTGCATATAGAATGGCAAACATAATGATAGCACTTGCACAGGAAGTCGCAGGAATGTAGATGCATACATGACAATCAGTAGCCTGTTCCCATCTAGTGGTTAGGAAGTCAATGGATTGGTAGTCCACCATCATTAGTGTGGCTCCGATAGCACAGTTACCTTCGAAACTTGCCAACGCTATGCTAAGAGCCGAATATACTGCATATCCAAAGATGGCCAGTAAGGCAATTACTAGAGTTTGAATCACCTGAAAAATAATATAACAGTCAGTGACATGTCTGTTAGAGCCGGGAGCTCACACAGTGTGTCAGGAATGGCCACAGCGCATAGAGAGAGGGATCTCTGATTCTTGCTCACTATGTGCTAACACATCATGTAACCCAGAACAGTGTTACTGCACAACCTGCACTCACCTGCTTTTATGTGTGGTCCCGACTATAGTTTCTTGTGATTGTAGTTAATTAGTTACTATCAACCTATACTTTTTAAAAGAAATCAGTGCTTCAATACTGACTAGCATATACCTAAAGGTATGATGTGATTTCTTAGTGGCTGCATATTTGTGTGACTGCACAGTGGCTCAAAACGCAGATCTAGTTGACAAAAAAATCAATTTTCTCATGTTTTAGGAAAGCAGTTTCATCTATGTAATAATATTCTGAAAGGACTGGACTTTCATATTTGAGTAAAAGAAAAGGATATTTTGCCAAGAGTAACAAGGTTACTGGCATTTCCATCTACTGTGATAAAGCATGTTTTGTGTTCATTCTTATTAGTTGGTTTATATTATAACTTCACTAATCCCCACTATCCCAATTTCACTAATTGACTAAGAATTACAAGAGTGAAGCTCATAAAAAGAACTTGAGAAAGAAGGAAGATAAATTTACTGGCATCTACTGACATGTAACTGTCGTTTTTAAGGACACTTGAAAACCATCGGTCTGGGCCGGATTTGAACCCGTGACCTTAGGATTAGTAAGCCAGCTTACTAATTGACTATATCCTCACTCTCACTGCATATACAAGCCCTTTGCTTTTTCATTTATGGATTACCCACCCATTTTCTTAACCTTGAGAGAAATTAACATTATAATGAAAGCTGGACTAAATTTCCTCACAAGGTGCTGTAGATGGATGGACTTTTTTTTTTTAAATTAACGTCCTCCAACATTGTGTCATATCGGACGACTGAATGAATGAAATGGGTGAACTGATGTTCAAATGAGCCCGAGGTCCATGGAGCTTTTAAGTTACCCGACATTCGTCTTCTCAGGGTAGGGAAAACCTCGGAAAAAAACCTTACCCGGATAACTTACCCTAAGCGAGATTCGAACTCGCGACCTCTTGAACGTGAGGCAGACACGCTAACCATCATGCTACCGAGGCGTGCATTTTTTTTCTTTTTTCTTTTTTTTTTTTTTTTTTTTTTGACGTGTATGCATGTGTGACCGGGAGACGGGCCGTGCGACTGCCAGCCAAGTGTATAGTACGTGCCCGGGAGACAGGCCGTGCGCCTGCTGGCCAAGTTTTGTAGTAAACATACTGTGTAAAATGCCAACAAACAGAAACATTTAGGACCGAGAAAGATTTAGATACATTATGATCCAGGCCCTAATGACCTAGTTGTCGACGGGCCCGTAAACCCCACTACTCACACTACTACATTATGATCCAGAGTTTCAAAATAAGTATCAGAGTATCCGAAGACAAGGATGTTGTCCCGAGATTACGCAGTTACAATAACCACTGGTTGCTTATTAACGTGAATTTATCCTAAACATGGTTAAAGAACGCACGCTTGCCTCATTCCGTGTTTTGATGTAAATACTGCTTGCCAATAAAAGTAATATAAGAACAATTTCTCTCTCTTTAAAATGAGACATTAGACTCTGCAATCCTGTAATTTGCTTCAAATATAAACGCCTCATCCAAGTAGATAATTTTCATTTGCAATCTAATGTTTTAACGTAGTTCATATCTTTCAAGTTGAAAATTGGGCCTAGGTGATAAGAATTACAGTGTTGACCTTTTAATTTTTTTTATTATATCCGTCTCTAGGAACGTTTTCGTGGGAAATATTATTGTTATCGGAGTGAAAATGAGAGAGTTACGTGACGATTTAAATAAATCTAAAGAGAGGTCGTAGTTGCGCAATTTGGGGCATTTTCTGATAGGTATTTCTCATATTTGTCTCAATTTTTCTAAGTGTCTAAACAGAGTTTCTGCACATGTGTTAATCAGTTTCTATATTAGGTATTCTAAGTGAAAATCTACATAATTTAGCAACAAATGCCTAAGCACAATTTCAAGCCACCTTTTAAGAGTAATATTCCAGTGTGGACTTCTCGATTGTGTATTTTAGACATTTCAGCACTTAAAATGTTCCTTACGATGCAATTTGTAAGTTATCAGAGCGAAACTCCGGAAATAGTTTCCCCAATATGTACCAACCAGAATTTGCTGTGCGGTTATTAATATAAGGCAAGTATATTAGGCTAGCATATTCATCAAAGTTTATATTATATTACATATAGCAAAAGCGGAAACTCGCCATTGAACAAAATTTACTTTGTATACCAACTATGTGAAGACTATTTCTTAGCAAACTTATTTTATAGCTCAGTGGGAAACATAAATATGCCGTGTTGTTTAAAAATTGTGAACATTGCATCGCAAGGGGAATTTTTCATCAAATAGCTTACATTTTTTGGTTTGAAACGCGTAATCCAGGAACGACTTAACATATATGCACCAAGCTTTGAAGCCCACTTCTTCATACAGGCCCCCTAAAATGTTGCTTCTTGGACAGTCAGCTTCAACATTTCTATCTATTTGCAATGGAATTCTTTGTAATAATGAGTCGTTGGATTTGATGAGCGCAAAGAGAAAAGTGAAAAGCAAATATTGCGCTAGACAGCGCGTTACCGAACTTGGCAACGTCACCTCTCTAGGATAGGCTACTTGCTCTCGCTCACCTTTGTCTAGCTCCGCCTCATGTGCCTTCTTATTCCGTACCCCCCTTTTTTTAAACGCAGCAGAGAAAGTAAAAAAGATCTAAACTTAGTCTAACCTCCCAAGAATCAGAAACCCCAGCTTATGTAAAAACTCAATCATATCATTGTTAAAGAAAGCACACTCGCGTGTTATGGTGTATTTTCGGATGTTGGCAGCCCTGAGTGCCTTGTTTGGAGTGCTAATATTGGCAACTGATAGCAAAAGGAATACTTTAGGTTGTGCTCCGTATACGAGGGCGAATCAAAAAGTAACTTGCACTTTCAAGTTATGGCCATTTATTAAACCACATACACATAGGCTATAGCAACATACAACAAGTTCACTTTATCACATAGTCCCCGTGAGACTGTAAACATTATTTATCGGATCGGGCAATCAATTTTTCTATTCCGGATGTGTAGAGGTCGCCTCCAGTGCTGTGTAATCACCTGCTGAATACAGCTGCTTGTACCTCCTCGTCGTTTCGGAATTATCGTCCACTAAGATCCTTCTTCACCTTACTAAATACCTAGTTATCGCATGGCGCTAAGTCTGAACTGTATGGGGGATGTTGTCTTACCTCCCACTTGAATCGCTGTAGCAGTTCCGACGTTTGGTAGGCCGTGTGAGTCGTTGCGGTGAAAAATTGCATGCCCACAATAAAGAGCAATGATTTCACAATGAATGTCCATGTAACTGAGCTGTTTAGCCCACATATATCTGATTGTTGCACGCACCTCCAATTTGGAGTGAATATCCAGTTGGCATGCCATTGGGCCAGGTCTTCTCTGCTCACACAACACGACGGGATACCACCCGACCGGATGTGCCAGCAGCTACTGTAGCTTGCTACACATTGGCCACCGTCACGACACACAGCGTGCTCTTGTGGCGAGCAAGTGCAACTTACTTTTTGATTCACCCTCGTATATACCTCGGGTAGGATGCGTCCAATCGGTCTCGTGCTACTCGTGCATTTGAAACTAAATTGCATACATTTACCATTATAATCTTCGCAAAACTTAAAGGCATATGGAGGCGCGGCGTACCTCGGACTCCAGCGAATCCTACGCTTGCCCCTCCTACCAGCGCTGCCGAATGTGGTGCATGAATCTCACACACTGGTATGTACAGAACCTCTGCCGGTACACTCACTACGCTTGGCAACATCGCTCTGCTTGAGCATTGGCCAGCGTTCACATGCCTTTAACTTTTGCGAGTGGTATAACACATTTACTTATGTTTTCTGAAGTGTTAATTAGTGTTCACTGTGTGCAGTTTTTCCTGGATATAGTTCAAAAGAAGGTTTTCCTGTAGCTGGGCGGTGATACGTGGTTCATAGGCAGCTATGTTGTCAATGATGAGTGTTGTTGTCTGCTACTTGTATTGTGGGAAGGAGTGATTGACATATACGGGGGTATATCCAATCTAGGCGTGGTAAACTAACCTCGGGCTAAATTTCGAAACCACAGGAAACTGGTTTGACTGCGTGCTGTTCTCTCAAATGTGGAAGTTATTCGAGTCTTTAGTGCATGAACAAGGCACAAAATACCCCCACTGACGGAAGCGCAAACTAACCAGAAACGAAAGATAAGGAGTCTGTAGCTGTGTTTTTACCAAATTAACCAGAAGATAAGTGTGATTAGTGTTACCAAGAGTTTTTCCCTTTGCTGATTAGTTATTCAAGCATCAACAGTAGTGAGGTTAACCCTGATGATGATGTTAACATGACATTTTGTTTATGAATTAGGAGTTCGTACTCACCTTCCAGAAAGTGGCTATATTAGCGGGAGACATTTCATGAAATTGTATAAATGAAACAATTTCATGCATTCTTAAACTAACGCCTAAACACTTTATAACTGAGGCAACTGCGGATGTCTATAACGAATATTTATGTCCAAATCATGGCCCACTACAGCACCACAGAACACCTAGTAGGGGTTACACTTAGCCTCCAAAGAAACTACTACCAACATATGTGCGAAGCGATGTCGCCATTGCTGTTTACAGAACTCCACTTGGAGTCACTACAAGCATCCCTCATTTGAAAGACGACTGTCAGTCTGTGCTGTCAGTATTAGTTTTTTTGTAACTTTTGTGAAAACCCGATACTTATTTAATATATTCAATCAGTTCTTGTTCAGGAAATGTTTTACAGAAATTTGCAAAACTGTCACAAGAAGAGTCTATACCTGGAGATACTAATGATTTATAAATTAGAAGTGTTTATACTTGAAAAAAATATTGGCAAACTTTCTTAGCGGCTGCTCTTTTTGACTGATTGTCATTAATCTGACGACGTTTATTTGAATTTTCAGTACTATGTTCTTGAATTTTTTCAGTCGAATTTCTGATAGCTGCCATTGAGTGTCGGCAGACTTTCTTCCAGGGGGGGGGGTACATGTAGGAAGTTTGCAATCAAATCATATTAAATCTTTATTTTATTGTCAAAATTTATAATATTTGTTGCAGATAACCGTATTAATTTGTCCTAAATAAAAATTGTTCTTTACATCAAAATTAAAATAATATTTAATAGTCAGTAATTGGCTGTACATTAAGTTCACTAACTTACAAGGGGGGACCGCGGCCACCCCCCCCCCCCTTGCCAGCCTCTCGCGACGCCCATGATAGCTGCTATAAATGATACTGTCAAAGTTAGAAATACGGCATCACACACTAACCGCAGCTGCTACCTTATGATGTTGTTGGTCATAAAGGATATCAATACGTGGCACAATTCTGTGAAAAAAATACCATCCAGAAAGAAAACGTTTAATCCTGCAAATCTGTGAGAAAAACATTGGCCTTCGTTATGGTAATGTTGCTATATGTTTCGGATTTCATGAGAGTTTCAAGGCACTCAATCATGGTGCCGTTCCTCTCATAAACGTTAACTGTTCTGGACTTAAAAGCTCCAGCTAATTGTGCCACTAGATGTTATATTCGTTTTGCTACACTAGAAGCCTAAATAAAGATCTCTGTGGTGACCCAGAACAAGAGCCCGGGTTGACATTTAAGTTTGCAAAAAGGTTTTGGCTTCAACCTTTTGCCTATAAGCTCTTATCACCGTATACTGTGTAAATTGTTAAACCGGAACTCAAACTTTTGTATGATGGCTATTCTTCTTCTTCTTCTTCTTCTTCTTCTTCTTCTTTTTCTTCTTCCAATGGCGCTACATCCCAAAGCGGGCCTGCTCCCTCTTCATCCGAGGACCTTCAATCATCTCTATCCAGAGCTTTTTAGGTGCTGTTAACTGTCCTCTTTCTCTGAATCCATCCACCTTTTCCTAGATTTTAGCTTGTCTAAGACGTCGTGACACTCTGTATGCGCAGATGAGGAGAAATGCGGGGAAGTATTGAGAGTGGTGGGGGACTAGAAGGTTATCAGAACTTGAAGGCAATCACATATACAACACTTGAACTCATCACCCTCACGGCAGCTGGAGGACTGACCTCCCCACTTCCCTTTTATGCAAGTGGGCTGCTCAATGCTATTAGGCATCTTTGCTTCGGAAGTGGGGGAATGTCAGGACGTTTTAGACAAGCTGTAACTATCGGTCGCTCTCCAAACATCACCCCTGTCATCACACTTTTAGGTATCCGTCCTTCGTCCATTCTTTGTACATGCCCTGCCCACTGTAGTCTTTTTAAGTAATGGCTATTATATTGTACATTTATGAGTTTCTTTTTACTTTGTCAAAATAGACAACCCACAAATGTGGGAAGTTGTTGATTTATTTTAATAAAGTATAAATGAGCATTGGGTATACACCTTTCATCTACATACCATTCATTGCTCCACTCATCACTGCAGCGCCATCGTATGTCTGACCTATCGACTTATCCTTTTCATTCTTTGGAATTATAGACAGCTGTTATAAAATGCACTGTTATGTTCGTTGCATTTTGGCCCCAAGGTTTAAAGAAAACCCAGAATCTCTCAATAAGACACCTTCGGCTATCAAAATATTTTACTGCAAGGACAATTTGGAAACTCTGATATGATGTCCACTATCCTGTTTGCCATGCCAGTCACATACTGAGCCTCAACAGCTTCAGCTAAAATATATTCATTGCATTCCTCCAATATGTAGTGTAAATTAATTGGTCTTCCACAATAGCCGTATGTAGGATAAGTTTGGAAAGGGGCACGAGACTGAAAAATTCAGTGACAGCCGGGATTTGAACCACGGATCTTTCGGTCTCCGAACGGCTGCTCTAAGCACTGAGCTACCATGGGCAACGTGCCGACACGGCATTAAATTCTCCAACTCGCTCGCATTTTTTCCGGTAAACCACGGCGCGATCTCAAATTCTCTGCGGGACGAAATTCGAGCACACTGGTGGTGCTGATATGATCCTAGCAATTGACAGCTCGTTAATAAACCAAAAATTATTTATCTTTTGACGTGTTTTATATCCTTGAGCCTGGCTCATTCCAGGACCAAAAGAACAAGTTGCAGTACAATAAAATACCGTGAACTGAAATTTTTTGGCTGTTGGTAGCCATGTGTCGCTGTGGGGTTTCGTATGTTTTATCAGCTGTTATGGCGTTTGTGTTCAAGAAGGATAGGAAATTGACTATCTCGGGAAATTAAAATTGTGATACCGTTTAACAGTAGTAAATATAATTGTTGATTATAATTAGGAATACGTGCCATGGAAAAGAAATCGCCAGAAACGGGTCATAGTAATAAACTGGGCGAGAAGGCAGAGAAGGACGATTTTGCATCTTTAGAGGTTATGGGCGTTCCTCGAGAAACTGAAAAGAGTGACACTTTGAACGAAAGCGATGCTTCTAGTGATAATAATAAAGCAGACATTTCTCGTAGTGAAAGAGAGACCGACAATGTGAACGTTACTAACGACGCGGACAATTTGAATGTTCCTGATACAAGTGTAAATGTATCTCGATCTTCTTCAGCATCGTCTTTAAGTTTTTCTCCACACGACGAACTGATCAGAAGTGGATATTCTGGCGAGGAAGCAAGTAATGAAGATTCTGAAGCTGTTGAGGAGATCCAAGTTATACGCCGAAGTCTACCACCGAAGAATGTTCCAGAGAAAATCATTTTCTGTGTTGACCTAGGAGAGGATCCAAATTACACTCCATTTAAACTGGGGGATGGTTCTAGATATTCGCCATTGTTTATGGTAAGACGCGTAATTGAGATTTTCATGCATAGCAAAAATATTATCAACAAAGCTCATGAGTTTGCGCTATTAATTCTGCACACAGATACTGTGACTTGGTTAAGAGATTTCACAAACAAGCCGCATGAAATAATGTCTGTATTAGACGACATGAGTGAAGTACAACAGAATGAAATATTTGATATCACAGCACTGTTTGATGTGATAAAGGAACATGTGACGCTGCCTAAAGTGAGTCATCCTGCAGACATTCCACCACCATACATTGTTAGAGCAATTCTTATTTACACACGCTCTTTCTGTCTACCCAAGTTCACCTGTGGTCATAATTCATACAACTACCTCATTTCTTCTGATTACTTCATTCTGGACACACTTTATGTGCATGAAGATCCAAGTGATAAAAATAATTGGGAGGAAATTTTTAATATTTTATATGACCTTGATAGTAGAGGCTTTGCATATATTATGGAGGTGCCACGCAATGCTACCAAACTCCATGACTGCATGGCAAAACTGCTAGCTCATCCTCTGCAGCGTCCTACACAGAAAGTTGCTAATTATAAACTTAAGTGCTAATGACCTCTGTTGTATATTTGTATACTAAGATTACTGCCTTTGGAAGTTTGTATGGACAAAACTGTAAATGACCTTTAGAAATAAGAGGCTCAGTGAAGCGTTTTACATTTAAAAGACAGTTTGATTGGAGCACATTGTTGCCACATTATGATAGATATGAAATATAAATAGAATGGATAGGAGTTTCATTAATTGTATTTAAAGTCTTGAACTTATATTAGTTATCCTGTATAATAGCAGCCTAACTCAGCTCCTTCTTTTATCGTATATAATCTGGTACTTCATCAGGACCAACCGAGAAGCAGTTTGTTTTAGATTTGATGAGTATAATTATTTCTTTGCACATCACTAGTTTAAGAAAGATGCTAATTTCATTTCTGATCAAGTGATGTCAGCTGGAGTTTTTATATCTGTATTATTTGCGTTGGGGATGTATTATTTCCATTGGTAAGCCTAGAGCTGTGAGTTTTGATTTTTATTACATTCCATATTGTTTTGTTACATAGATATTACATATTACATAGATATTATATTACTTCAAATATGCCCGGCGACTTCTAGCACCCCATCCATCAGTGAAAAATATTGGAGAGCAAGAGGACTGATGATTTCATTGTCAGAAATCCAGTATTAGGCAATAACAACATATTGTTTTACTCTCCCTTGAGTTAAAAATCTATGCGTTAGATTTCTTTTTCTTTTTTATTTCAGGCCACTAGTATGTAGGATAATAGAGCTAGGCCAATATTATACAGGATAACCCTCACATGTCTGATGAAGATATGGTTGTATGCATTCTGCTTTTGTGAATACACTGCTCCATGTTCTTTCTTTACATAATTTTCAACTTTTTTTTTTGTTTTCTTCATTTTAAAATTGTTAGAAATTATACTAACAAGAAGTATTTCTGCATCTTTGCTCATTTGTTAATTCAAAAGTAACAATTTTCTACTTTATATAAAGCAGAAATTTCTATTGGTTGGTGCATTTACTGTTTTCAACATCACTTTAGATTAAAATTGCCAGTGACACATGAATAGAAAATAATGGAGGAAGCAACAAAATGTGTGAATGATACATTTACTTCCAATTTATCTTTAAACATCAAATGCTCTAGTCTTAATGTAATTAGTATAGATAGAGATGATGTTTGCAGAGAAGCTAGTAAACATGCAATATGTAGAATAATTGTATGTGAATGTTTTGTTATTTAAGAAGTAAATAAAAAATTATGTAATTCAAATTACCTAAATATGGTGTATAATATTTCTAATTTTTAAATCAGCTTGTTCTGCTAGGTGTAGAAAAAAGCTTATAAAGAAGGAAATAATTCATGGTAAGGTACATCCACTGTTTTAAGTCGCTTCAGAAACCATAATTTATGAAAATTATATCTGTAAATGTTGTCTGAAGTCTGCTACATATATTTTGAGAACAGATGATACAGATCTGTGTTCTATAGTTTCAGGAACAGAGGATATCTGATGGAAATGTTCAATACAGCACATGAACTCTAGACACTCTGTGTACTTATTGGTAGTACATGTAATTTTGCTATAATGTCAGATTCTAAGTTTTTAGTTTCATGTTGCACTGGTATCAATGCTATTAATAACAAATATTTCGAACTGCTGGATTGCATTCTGTGAATTCACTAGTAGGCACAGAAGCCTGTGAACATTGAAGATGTCAAGGAAATCTACAATTTAGTTGCATATATGCATGGGATTTGATTATTAAACATAAAAAGACATATTCTGGGTGCCCCAAAAAAGCACAGACAATGCTTACTATATTGTGCGGGATGACAAATTGATTGATTTTCAAATAGGAACATCTGTCCGGAAATGCATGGTTTGGACGCTGGAGAGCATCGAAGTTTGAGAACGAATGTTTGTGACAACTTGTTAACATCTGTTTTGGTATTATAATATGGAAGATATGCAAGCCTTTAGTCATCTGTGTACTGGAAAGAATGATCTGAGCATGATAACATTCCTGTGCATGTGCTAAATTCCTCCATAGAGACCTTAGTGCCCATGCTGCTGCGTTACTTGTATAGTTTCCAGTATAGTTAACATTTTGTAACAGCAGTGCGACATGTATCAGTACACAGCTGCTGAAATGGCAGACTGTAATGTCAGCGGAGGACATTATGGCTCCAGTCCATGGAGCAATTGAAAATCTTCAAAAGACAACCACACGTATTGTCATGTGCATGAGGCTCGCCATCACCCATATATGCTCTGCAATGACTTAGTAGGTACATGGTTGGAAGCCCGTAGACAGCCCGATGTTGGTTTTATTGGTGACATGTGAACGTACAACCATCTTACATTTCAAAGCGCTACAGCATCCAAACCGTGCATTTGCGGACAGGGGTTCCTATTTCAAAACTGACCAATTTGCTGTCCTGCACAACATACTAAGGATTGTCTGTGGTTTTTAGGACACCCTATGCAGGCTATATGAAAACAAAGCAGGGATAATTGTGTAATTATGTGCAGTTCGGGGCAAAATGCTCTTTTACTCCCAGTGTTTCTTTATTTAATCAAGGCACGATTTT
The DNA here is from genome assembly GCA_030765045.1 of Tenodera sinensis. NCBI lineage: Eukaryota > Metazoa > Arthropoda > Insecta > Mantodea > Mantidae > Tenodera > Tenodera sinensis. The sequence goes on along the minus strand of CM060964.1, from coordinate 369,825,024 downwards.
TTCACCACTCATTCTCCACACCAGTCCTGGGTGTGCCAATCTCCTATTGGTCTGACCCACAAGCAATGAGCTATGAACAAAGGTTGTGGCCCAGTTGAGCAGTGTGAGAGGAGGGATAAACAATTTAACCTGAATGGAATGCTTGTCAACACCACCCCCTGGCTGCGTCTGTCTCTAATGGGTTTGATGTCACTACTGGGATTTGGTTTGGGGACCAGAGAGGGCAAGGGACCTACCCATTATGGTTTACCTGCTACACCTAAGACCATCCAGAATCAAGAGGACTTTGGAGGCTGTTGCCAGAAAATTCAAGATATACATTTCGTTTGTCATGAAAATATTTTAAAAGATATAGTAAAACCTCATAGCACACCAGCCCATCTGGGCCAAGGCCCACTGCCCAACTGCTGCGTCCCTCACCTCTGCCCACCACAGGCATCATGAGTGGGGTGTAGTACTGGAGGTGGGATGTAATCAGTGTCACTGTCCCTTCTAGCCAGTTATATGGTCTTCTTGGCCAGAAAAGGTATGGTATTTTAATCAAAATTTTTTAAAAAATGTTTCATGCAAAGGATAGTCTGGGGTGGAGGATGTGTTGAAAATGTTTGTCGCATGCTTGGACCAGCTATGGGAGATGATGGAAACTCCCTTCCTGAAGTTCACAGGAATATGTGCAGAATCTAGGCCAGCGTCTAACCAACTGAACTACCCAGACCGACCCATAGTTATAGAGAAATCACTGTTATAAAGCTAAGTTTTATATATATAGCCCTTCATGGACAGAAATCTTATAACTTCTGTGCATACATGATTGTGCAACTTCCCCCGCAATCAGAGTTGCCACTGCGCAGCTAAGGGAATTGCTCTCGTTTTGCCTCATGACCTATAACACCATACTTATTTAAATGAGTGGGGCAACAACACTTCAATTAAAACAATGTACACAATATAATTTATTTTGAGGAGGATACAACAGTTGCCTTGTTGAAGGAGTGCATCCTCCGTTTGTGGGTGTGGTAGTTGCCTCTACTGGCGAATGTCCGAGGACAATGTGGACACTTGTGGGGTCGCTCACCTGTATGCTGCACCATGTGCTCCTGTAACACAAACAACAAGCATATTTAACTGCTACAAGATAACTCAGCTACAATAAAGTTTCAAAATTCACTACCCTAGGTATTTTTTAATTTAGGACAGTGACACCTATGATGCAAGATATTCTTGTGGCACCAAATGGTACATTTGCTGACTTTCCCATAATTTACAAGGGCGATTCAAATATAAACAGCAATTTTTGTTTATACTTTTGAGACAGAATATTAAAAGACCCCAAAAGAAAATCGTTTATATGAATATTTGTTAAGAGTGTAATTTGTTTTTTGATGTTGGTATGAGATGGTTAAATGACAAATACGTGTTACTAATGTTCATTGTTACGAACAACTAAGTTTGTTTAAAGACGTAATAAATATTTCCATATTTAATTTTAATATATATGTATAAATATTAGAATTATATGTGTTCAATATTAAAAGCGAAATCAGGATAGCCAAAGATCGCTTCCCTAACAATACGGGAACTATTTAATGGACGCATGCGCGGATGTATACGAGAAAGGTAGTATCACGTGAGATGACACTGGACTTCTCCCACTCGCGTCTAAATATTCAAGGTGATAAGACGTATTTTGGTAGCGTGTGAACATTGTAGAACATTTACCAGATTTTCATCAAGCTTTTGTTCCACTTTTTGAAAAAGTGGAAAGACTTAATTAATCTAAAATGGTGCTAAGAGGATTTATTTAAATGTAAAATAGAGAAAAAGTGTTAATAAAATAATACATTGTGGTGAAGAAACATCGTGTGATTTTTCATTCCATCCGTTACCACGTCCTGAGGAAAATAAGAGCCTCATCGCTCAAACTTGAAGCTACTCTTCAATAAAAACAGCACCACTTTAATACATTAATTACACAGGGTGTTTCAAAAGGTTACTGAAAAACTTAAGGAATAGAAAGACTAGACAGAATAGAGTAACTTTTGACTAGGAAGGCATGTTCCCAAACACGGTCCCGAGTCAGTACCAATGATATTCTGTTAAGCCGTAATACACTTTATTATGCACAGGTTTCAGTGTAATAGGTTACAAAAGATGTTCAAACTCACCATCACTATAGTGAATACAGGCATTGCACCATGGAATAACACTGGCACACATGCTCAAATACCCCTGGCATGTGCAAGTTTGCCAAATGCCATAACTATTCCGCTACTAGTGTTTCTGGATTGTCCACTGGTGTCTGATGCACCACAGCTTTGATATACCCTCAAAAGGAATAATCAAGTGGCCTTTAGTCTGGGGAATCGTCTGGCTACGCAAGCGGTCCTCCTCTTCCGATCCACCGTTCAGGATATTTGCAATCTAGTAAGTGCTGCATGTTGACATCAAAATGTGGTGGCACTTCTTTCAGGCACATATCAAAGCTGTGGTGTATCAGACACCAGTGGATGATCCAGAAATACTAGTAGCCAGAATAATTGTGGCATCTGGCAAACTTTTACACATGCCTGGGGTTTTCGAGGAAGCGCGCCAAGGCTTCATTCAACGGTGAAATACCTGTATTCAATGTAGTGGTGGTGGTGTGTAACCTTTTTTAACCTATTATACTGAACCCTGTGTATAATAGTGTATTATGGCTTAACAGAATATCATTGGTACTGACTTGGGATCGGGTTTGGCAACATGGGTTCCTGGTCGAAAGTTACTCTATTCTGTCCACTCTTTCTGTTCCTTAAGCTTTACAGTAACCTTTTGAAGCACACAAGTGACACCTTCTGTTTTATATATGTAATCTCCTTCACACTCTACACATTTTTGCCAATGATTTGGAACTTGAATATTCCTTGGTCAAAACAAGTTGAGAGCCCACTGTCAACCAATTCAAAATGCTCCTCAATGTCTTCATTGTTTTCAAATTCTTCCCCTCCAAGTGACTCTTTCATGGGTGCAAACAAGAAATGGTCAGCAGGGGACAGGACAAATCTGGACTGTAAGGAGGGTGGCTGGGTTTCCCAGTGTATGTCCTCCAATGTGTTCCTTGTGAACCTTGACAGTGTCGTGGAGAAGGTGGTTTTGGTAGGTGGTTTTTGCTGACATTAACAACTGGCACTAGTAAACTGCATTCACTGTATGTCAATTGTGAAGAAAACACTGGTCAACAATTTTTTTCAAAGTCTCTGTGGCATGAGATTTTTTAATGGATTCTTAATGTCTTTGGTCTCCTGATTTCAAATCTGAAACTGGTTTTGCTCTCCATGCACTGGTTTTCATGCAATTCGAACTTTCCCATTCCAAGCGTTTGCAGTTATATTAATTATATTATTACGTACACGCTTGTGTTTCTTTTGTTTGTATCGTATTGATCATGGCTACAAAGGGAGATCATTGTATAGTGGATACAGTTTATTGGCAGTTTCTAACAGATCAACATGGCCAACATTACACTAAACAGCAGACAAAAGTATCCTAAAAAGCAATTCTGCCAACGTACATAATAACAGCAATTCTAACCTCAAATATCACAGGGTTAAAGTATCATGCTTTTAAATGACATTAAAGCTTGAACATTGTTACCACGCAACAAGGAATGTACTTGCCTTTGGCAAATTTTATTCTGCAATAACACTTGCATAAAATCACTTCCAAGGGCTAAATATGATAATATGTATTTAATGCACTGCTGTGTAGCAAACACGAAAATAACAACAGTAACTATAAGTGCATATACTGCTCTAAAACAATTCAAGACAAAATCATGCAAACACGAGCAGTACATCCACAGATTAATTAATTAATATGGCGTGTAAACAGAATCTTGTTTTTAAAATCTATCGGTTGTCTTCTCTGCAACGCGTTCACAAACAAGGGCTTCAGTGGCAACGTAACAGATGCAATAACACCAACAATTGCCGTAGCTTTACCATGGTTATAAGTTAAGAACAGTTGGCGGCACTAATGTAACCTAACAGATGGAATATCACCAAATATAACCAGACTGCACCATAATGGGGGGGAAAATATCAAGGTTGCTTTTTGGAGTATCTCAGTAAGCTGTGCCTATTATATCAGTACTCCAGACTATTTCTGCTACATTTGTGATCCTACGTTCTTATTCGCCAAAAGACGCATTATAACATCCTTTGTGAGGCAAGCTTACAATAGTAAGTCACCATTGGGGTAATTTGTCTCTGATGTGAGACTGCCTTTGTGGTTTACCAGGAGAAATACGAACTGGGTTGAGAATTTAATGCCATTCAGGCAGTTTGTCACAATAGCTCAGTGGTAGAGCATCCGCCCGGTAAGCGGAAGGTCTGTGGCTCAAATCCCAGTTGTGGCATTGAAATTTTAAGTTCCAGTTCTACCTTTCCAACTTTGCCCACACACGGCTTGTGTGTTTAAAAACACCAACAGTAAGTTTGTTGGCATAAATAAATAATAATTACCATCTGAAGCTTATAAAGCTTATTTTGGACTTATTCTTGGCAACCAAGACACAACAAGGGCCCCACATACAATATGTCACAACTGTGAGGAAACGCTGCATGACTGGATGACAGGAAAGTGTAAGAGTTTACCTTTAGGAATCCCCATGTCCTGGCTAGAACCAGTGGATCACACAAGTAACTGCTATTTTTGTTTCGTCAATACAAAGAGAATTGGTAAGAAAAACAAGAGATAAAATATCATATCCTAATATCCCCTCTGTAATCAGACCTATTATGCACTGATGAGCTACCAAGTCCTGTTTTTAAAGTATTTACTCCATGTGAAGACACTGATAGCGATCAAATCCTGGATACAGGTGATTAAAGTGATTTGGATGAGTATTCTTCTGGTCCCCCCAGTTCTCAATTTCTTATTAGTGTCAAACTCCATTTCCTATACAGTCATCATGATAAATTTCCTGAGAACTTAGGAGACGTCAGTGACGAGCAACGCAAACAGTGCCATCAGGACCTCAACATTATGGAAGAGCATTATCAAGGGAGATGGGACAAACATATGATGGCAGACCATTGCTGGAGTACTAAACAAGATCTCCCTGAAGTAGTCCACAAACGGAAGAGCTTGAAATGCAAAATTCAGCTACAATAGAATGTGCTAGTTATAAGTTGCTTTTATCTAACCATAACCTTCTTTATGATGGTATGTGTTTCAATTTGTACAACTGAAGAGACAAGGCTGTATTTCTATTTAATTTGTATAACCCAGCTAAGTTGAAGAGCCTTCAACAAAATATTTATCCACCAACATCATGGTTTCAGTCATAAAACCATGAAATGTTGACATTTGGAGATAGCAAAAAAGCTAGAGCCAACTTAATGCAAGTTAGTGATAATTAATTGATCTTTCACACATGTGGTATATAGCAGAAGATTGGAAAGGCAGAATCAGACTCAACAAATTCAACGCTATAGCTGGAATCTGAACCACAGACCTTCAGATCTCTACTTGGATGCTCTAGCCAATTGAGGTATCATGGCAACATACTGCTACGACATTAAATTCTCCAACTGAGCTTGCATTCTTCCCATAAACTGCAAGATCTCAAGTTCATTTTGAGACAACACGCCCCAATGGCAACTTTCAATGTTGTAAGTACAGTATGCGCCAAAAGATACAGTACTGGAAAATTATGTTACTGTTATTATTTAGTTATGGAAATGATAATGCAAATGTTCAAAATGTGCTCCATTGCACTGCAGTGTTCATAACAATCATACTGATTTTGAAACATATTCTGGAACTTAGACTGCTTCAGAATGCTCAAAAATTAGACAATTTTCTGACAAAATGCAGGCACAGTTTGGGTGGATTTGGACAGCTGAAAACTTTCTCCTTTAACATGGGTTAACAGTAAGAGGTGCACCATCATCATCCTCATTGACCTGCAGACTTAGCACACCATTTCCTGACACACCCAATTGTCACACGCATACTATATAGCAGTTTCTGGACCATTTCTGGCCTCTTGAAAGCAAGTTGTTTCGCGATTGACAAAAACAATCCAAGTGAATGTGACTTTCGACAGAGAACCACACATTGAGCGAGAAATCTGGATCCTCGTACGCCATGGCCAAAAACTGTGCACAATATTCAGTCCTGGGATGCCTATCTTGCTCCATCAATCATTGTCCAACCTGTATTCAGTACAGAAATAAACCTATATCCTTAAACAATCATTGAAGAGATGTATTGCTGATGTTTAATTTCAGGATTGTTCATTGAAGACTTTGCCTTGGTGACTATAACACCTGACTGAGGACACATCCATGATTTTCATTTGTGGATACAAGACCTTCCCTTGCATTGGCACAATACACTGCCCGTACTACCAAATTTTGTAACAGTAGAATAACTGTGTTGCTTGGTGCTGACTTATTAAAACTTTCAGCACTAACTATAAACTCGGCCTTCCTTGATAACCATTTCCGTATGAGCGAAATTAATACTTCACTATGGACACTATTTCCTTCGTTGCAAGGCCCAATGTTATTTCCGACCATAGAGCACAACATTCGTTACACAACTAAGAATGCGCCATTGTGATACAACAACACATGGATGCACAGGCATGCGCATGACTGCTGCACAAAAACCAGTACTGCATCTTTTGGTGCATACCCTACTTTATGTACTAAGCTTCATAGTTAACCAACTATTAGGTCAATTGTTCTTTCACACTAGCTGTGCGTCTGACATGGTTGGAAAGATCAATCAATGTCAAAATTCCATTTTTGAAATGAAGGTCCATTATTATTAACGATTCCTCTAGTCGTACCAAGCAACATTCCTTTATTAATAGGGTAAATTAATTTTATTTGTTGTTCTTTATTAATACCTACTAGCTTTTGTTGTTCTTTCTAGTTTTTACTTTCTCTACTGTATATAGTAAGTAAGGGAAGTATTGTATTCCACCTAAAAATTTGATGTCAAGATTTCACCGGAAATATATGTTTTGCGGCCCCCTGAATCCAAAAAAAGAAAACATTTTTAGAAAAACGTTTGTGTATCTGTATGTCTGTAACCAGCATTACTCAAAAACGAACAGTCTATTAAAAACCAAAGTTAGTTTTTACTTTTATTTAAGCTTAATATCTTTGAAGGATGTGACACAAAGATTTTGAAGAAAATTGCTCCACCCTAGACTACCCCTTAAGTGCAAAATGTTTCGAAAAATTTGATTTTCTCAAAAACAGCTCTAAGAATTTTGAATAAAATGCTATATGCTTAAGATATTTTTATGGCACATGAACTGTATATTTTGAATTTTCTGGCTCTAGCACACGTAGTACTGTTTACTCTTGATGACTTTTGCATAACTGGTACAGTGTAAGAGATAGACCAAATCTTACTATACAGAAACTGTAGACCTCATTAAAACAAACAATTTATGTCCAAATGAACTTTTTTGCGGAGTGAACCATTTCAGAGATCTTCCTTGTTATTTGTGTGAGTTTTGAAAATACTTATACTTTCCACAAATGAAAGATCGTTATTAATTTTTAAAATATTTTAGCCATGCAAAGAGAATGGAATTTCAAAGCTTTAAAGGATTTTACTATCGCACAAAGCCTACTGTATTCCCATATTCCACTTGTACCTACAAGAAAATGAGCAATAAAATAATTTTTGCAAATGTTTATCTGGACTAACATGAAGATAGAGAAATAAGAGTTTAATGTGAGTACAACACATCAGATTTTTTTGAAGCAATATTCAGTTTTGAGTTCCATATGAATGAACTACAGACAGTACTTTCGATAGTAGAACCAATCCTCAAATGGATTAGAGCAGTCAGAATGCCCATTTGCTGGGCTATTTTCAGATTTCATCAACCCAGCTTGCGACTTGATAGATTTCTTCTGTCTGATTAAGCAAACAAATCGGTACTGACAGCTCACTAGCAGCTAGCAGATGACTAGACTTCCAGGCAGTTGTCACTGCAATTCTTCCCCAACCACTTCCCACATCCCTTGTGTTTCCTGGAGTTGCCAGAGTGACCCAGCCTATACATGTGCATTTTGCGGGTCTGGTGTAGTAATGAGTGAGTTATCTTGTTAGCTTAATGTTCATTTTACTTTTATTATTCTTTTATGCTCGACCATACCCAAATATATTAATTATAAGCCAGATAGCGATACTTTAATGGACCTCCTTAACTTCAAACTGTCATTAAAGGACTGGTCTTCATCCAATTGGACACTTCAATTTTCATTAATGGACAGGTGTTCCACCAATTAGAGAATTCCCACTGAGATTCAACTTACTCCACCTGCCTAAGTAAGATGCAACTTTAACCTCAATACAGCATTCGACTTCCAAGAATATTGCACTAAGCATAGTCCCACAAATTAATTTCACTAATTGTACAATAAATAACTTATACATGAAACAAAGTTTCATCTGAAAACCAATATATTCAATTTGCCTTCTATTTTTCAATGTTACATAGCATTCCAAGGTTATAATTTTCATCATGCAGCTGTGATGTGCTGGAAACTAATCAATTGTTTAGCACCTGCACAGAACTCCATATATCAGCTGATGCAATATGAAAATGGACCAAGACAACCTTCAAATATCCCCGGCCACTTCTAGCGCCCCATCCATCAGTGAAAAATATTGGGGAGCAAGAGGATTAATGACTTCATTGTCAGAAATCCAGCATTAGCCAACAACATTTTTCAATGGTTCATCTTATTGCTTAATGCATACCAGTTATACAAGGTTGTACAAAATTCCTTCAAAATGAAGTGGACTTCATAGGTTATTCCCTGAAAATTCAAGATATATAAACTATTTACTGCGCTCCAAGGAAGAAGAAATGGACATGGAACATCTTTAAAATTGTGATTCTCTTGTGGTTCTTTAAAATATCAAGTATTATCTAATATCAAAATATTGGAAAGCTAGAAGAAGAAGAATTTTATTGTTAACTCTTCAGTATTACACACACATGCACAGAAATGTTTCTAAAAATAGTATCTTATTATTCAAGGAGCCTCAAAACATGTATTTTTGGTGAAATCTTGGTATTACATTTTTAAATGGAATGCAGGACCTTATACATGTGGCAGAGTAAGTAATAAGATACCGTAGGATGGGGTAATATCGGATGGAATTTTAGTGCTCTTTAAGGTAGCTTTGCATACAATATTCAGTTCATGTGACAAAAAGTGTGAGATATTTGAGACATCAAAGAATAATCTAATCAAAGAACATGAACCAAAAATATTATATAAGTAACCAGATTCTAATGAGTAAAACTGTCTGATGATACCCCTGTGGTGGGTAACACACACCAATCTTAATATAAACATGCTTAGAAATTCTTTTTACATGTTTACAAAATATTTACATGTTTAGAAAACACTTAACACATGTTTATAAGACATTGACATACTCAATGGAAAATATTTGATTGATAATGATAATCAATTCATAGCATAAATCTTGAATCTGCAATATGTTCTCAGTGAACTAAAACTTCACCTTTTCTTCTCTACGGTTCGGCAACACTTACAATTTGGTGTTTTTCGACAGTATCATTATCTGGAATCTCAGGAAAAATAAACAAGATATGCTGTTATGAGAAAAGCGTTTTTCTCTTCGTCCACATTTATTTAGGTATCCTTTCACTATGTATCTTAAATCATCATCAGAGGTAAAAGCAAAACCCCAATGCACAGCTCTCAGAATACCATGGACAAGTGTGTTCTCTTCAGTGGTGTTTAAGATGCAAGATCTTCCAATCTATCCAGGGTTTGTATTATTAGCTTTACTTTCTAGTGTTGAATGTGAAAAGTTAAATTTGCATGATACCTTTCTGTATGACAGTTTCACTTAGAGTTTAACAGCAACTGCTTTTTTAACATTTTGAGAGCACCAAGCCTCCTTTTAAAAATCTGTCCCATATTCCCCCAATCTATGTAGGTAACTGTGAATACTTAGCTAGACATTAGTACAAGTGGGATACGCAGTAAAACAACATTCACATTTCCTTCTTAAAATACAAATAAGTTGTTGCTGTTAGCTAATGCTGGATTTCTGACAATGAAGGCATTAATCCTCTTGCTCTCCAATATTTTTCACAATGATATTGAAGGGAGCAGTAGCAGTAATAGTAACCGTTTTTAGAGAGCGCCATATTTTTATGTTTTGGTGGTCACATCGCTCTCTCACAACCCCCAGAATGTCTGGAGGACCACACCTGTCGTTGGTTTACGGGTCTCACCGACCTGACTCGTGGGGTTATCAAAATAAATTCACCGACCATATCCTCTGATTACCAATCAGAGGACGTATTACATGCCATGACAGGTCAGTATGTTGGGGTTAAGATTTTATAGAGAAATGGAGAGGTTGGAAAAATAAAGACTCCCTAGCCCTCGGGAACCCTAATAGCATCGGGGTCAGAAGAGAACAAGAGATGACCAAGGTAAGGTCAGATAGAAAAGTTATAGTGAGGAGCAAAACACCAGCAAGTGGAAGTAATGTTCTGCTTAGCTTGGGTACCTTGTGGTCGCTATTCACATATCCCCTAGACGGAGACCCCTGAGGCCATACAAATAAGTAAATTATAAGGAAATTATTGCTTACCTGTGTTTACTTTCTTTACTGGTAAGTAGAAGGAAGTATTGTATTCCACCCAAAAACTCGTTGTCAAGATTTCACTGGCAATATATTTTTGAGACCCCTGAATAAAAATAAAGCATTTTTAGAAAAAGGCCCATGTGTGGTGTCAGTCTGTGTCTGTCTGTCAGTCTGTGGACAGCTAACTCAAAAACAAAAAGTCGGTTAAAAACCAAAGTTGGTATATAAGTTTAATATCTTTCAAGGATGTGACACAAAATTTCTGAAGAAAATAGCTCCATGCTAAACTACCCTTTACTGAAAAATTTTTCAAAAATTTTGATTTCCTTGAAAATGGCTCTAACAATTTTGATTAAAATTTCATATGTTTAAGATATTGGTATGACAAATGAAATGTATATTTTGAATTTTCTGGCTATAGCCTATGTAGTCCTGTTTACTCTGGATGACTTTTGAATAACTCATAAACCATGAGAGATAGACAAAATCTTACTGTAGAAAAAATGTAGATCTCGCTAAAACATACAATTTATGTCTAAACTTTTTGCAGAGTGAACCATTTCGGAGATATTCCTTGTTATTTGTATCAGCTTCGGAAAACTTAAAACTTTGGTGAAAAGGAACACCTCTTTTTTCTATTATAATATAATAATCGAAGTATTCACGTAAGGATATCTAGCAGTTTTCAGTACAGTATATAATTGTTGTTCTACGCCACAGTCTAAACTTCCAAGTGGCAGTTGTTGAGTGGCAGTTGAGAATGGAACAAAGGTCCTCAAACATCTGCCAGTAATTTGGTAAGTTGAGCACTTTGAGTGCTTAAAGTTAATTCATTTTTCATGATTTAATTATTTGCTTACATAGTGTACAAATTCCAATGATAAAACTTGATGTTTGGAATGTTAATTTTCATTAGGGATGTGCCCTTGTAGAACGCTGTTAGTCCTCGCAGGGCTTGGTAGGCCCTCACCATATTTTTGTGCTTATATGCTTGCGTTTATTTTTTTTATTTTTATTTTCCTTCATCCTCATGCTCGCCTTCATTTAGCTTAAATATAGATGGCTTTTATTGCCATTATCTTACTAGGTTGATCAAAGATAAATAAAACATACTATGAGTACACTATACATTATAATTTGTACTATCCTACATAGAACAATAATAAATTGTGATGTTCGGGTCTACAATTGTAATTTGAAGTGTACTGTCCATAATAATGGTGGTGGTGGTGGCAGTGGCGGTGGTGGTGGGGGTGGTGATGATAATGATAATAACTAATAAATAACACCGTTCTGCATTTCAAAACTTTTTTTTTAATCTGATGGGTGATCCTAAACAGATTTTTTTGTGCTGAGTTAAAAAATAATCTCCATTTGCTCCCATCACGTCACGTTTTCAAAATATTCATATATAACAAATGAAATTAAAAATTTGTGAAATGTAATAAAAATTACTTCTAACAAGATTTTGTACGAAACTGCCACATTGTAAAACTGGTGCCCGTTAAGAAAACAGTTACATGAAAGCCACCTTACTGGAGCGGGAGTTATGTGTTCACATTTTTCTTTTTATCATTCTGTTGGCAGAGACACGACAAATTATGATGGAGAAATAGAGGCTATACACATTGCTCTCCGACAATTATTAAATCTTCCCTTAAATAAATTTAACAAGGCAGTAATTCTTTCGGATTCAAAAGCTGCAATTCAAGGAATATGTTCAAATACTACAAAGAAGTCAACAAAAATTAGAGAATGCTACAAAATGTTAACACAACTCCAAAAAGTTAATAAGACTGTTCATCTCCAATGGATTCCAGCACACTGTGGAGTCATGGGGAATGAAGCTGCAGACTCACTTGCAAAGAAAGGCACAACAATAAAACAAAAGTCTAAATTCAATTTCTCATATTCCTCAATAAAACGCTTGATCATTAAAAAACTTTTTCATTCATACCTACAAAAAATAGAAACAAATGCCAAAGATAAAAAATGGATTGCACTACTTTCCAACCCAGATATAATCCCCCAGAGACCAAGGAAAACAGCAGTTGCAGCCTTCCGACTACTGACAAATCACGACTACTTGGCAAGTCATCTCTACAGAATAGGTATCTGAGCTTCACCAATATGTGTCCTGTGTAACGATCCAGCAGAAATGAACGAAGACCACTTGAAGACCTGTGAAGCATTAAGATCAGAAGAAACTACAATTCAAAAGTGTTGGAAAGCAACAATGCTAATGGCTTCATTGCCAGATGCAAGGCACTAGAAAACAACAACAACAACAGATTTTGTATGAAAAACTAGGCGTTAATTATAGTTTGTTATTTGTCACTAATTAATCACTAATAATAATTATAAGCACATTCATAACCTTACCTCAATGTTACACTTCAAATTTTCTCCTCTTTGACCTTGTCACATATTGTTCATGGCAGTCCCTTTTTAATATCCAACAATAGCCCCCATCATGTGACTTCCCTTGATACCTCATTTCCAAATTTTTATATGCTGGTATATAATATAAAATAGTATAAAATTTTTATATGGGAATGAAGGAAGTGTACTTTAACACTCATGTTGTGACCAAATTGTTTGAAAATTTGTAGCATCCCTTTCACAATGGTAACATAATTTGGATCTTTTTTTACTTTCTGTACTGGTAAGTAGGGGAAGTATTGTATTCCACCCAGAAATTCGATGTCGAGACTTCACCGGAAATATATGTTTTGAGACCCCCTGAATCCAAAAAAAGCATTTTTAGAAAAAGGTCCGTGTGTGTCTGTGTGTCTGTGTGTCTGTCAGTCTGTGGACAGCATAACTCAAAAACGAAAAGTTGGTTAAAAGCCAAACTTTGGCATTTAAGTTTAATGTCTTTCAAGAATGTGACATGAAGATTTTGAAGAAAATAGCCCCACACTACACTACGTTTACATGGAAGATTTATCGAAAATTTTGATTTTCTTGAAAATGGCTCTTACGATTTTGATTAAAATGTCATGTTTGAGATATTTTGATGACAAATGAAATGTATATCTTGAATTTTCTGGCTATAGCCCCTGTAGTCGTATTTACTTTGGATGACTTTTGCATAACTGGTGAACCGTTAGAGATAGACCAAATTATACTTGGCAAAAAATGTAGATCTTGCTAAAACACACAATTTATGTCTGAATAAATTTTCTTGTAGGGTGAACCATTTCGGAGATATTCCTTGTTATGTGTGTGAGTTTCGGAAAACTTAGAACTTTAGCAAAATGCAGCAACGTTGTTCATTTTTTTATATGTTAATCGTGCAAAGAGAATGGAATCTCAAAGGTCAAAAAGATTTGACTGTCGCACAAAGCCTTCTGTATTCTAATATTCCCCTTGCACTTACAAGGACATAAGCAGTAAAATAATTTGTACGAATGTTTATCTTAACTAACATGGAGATATAGGAATAAGAGTTTGTTAGAATGGTTAGTACAAGAGTAGAGAAAGTCATGTGATCGCAACACATCAGATTTTTTCCAAGGAAATTAAAAACATTTCTGAAAGCATTTCAGGCATCCTTCACTTCTCGACTCATAGTATTGTCAAACTGACTATCAGTTTTCGAATTTGTGGGCCAATGAATACGTACACCAGCTTTAATTTTGTTTTTCATTGAATAATGAAGGAAATGTAATGTAAAGGTATTTAAAGTACTCTTTCCTTATGTAGAGTTTTCACAAATTGTTTCATTAAACCTAATTTCACATGGAGAGGCGGCAACAATACTTTTGAGGGATCAATAAGAGGTTTATTTTTTATACTTTTTTTCCTGGTGTTAAATTAGTCCTACGTGGCCACTGTTCCCTTTCCCAGTGTATTGACCTAGCTCTGCAATCCCTTTCAAATAAGAAACAAGGATATTTTGTGAAATCAGCCTGCTGATCAAGTAACAGTTCAATAATCTTGAATTCTCCACAGGTTAGCCTTTGATGGTTTTCGTACTGTGGTTTTTGTAACAAAAATTCAACATTTTGATGTGTCTCCTTTAAAGGAAAAGAGTGGGCTACAGGAATGGAAGGATGAATGTTTCTATTATGAAGCAAAACACCTTTAAGACTTTTTGAGAAGAATCTATGAAGAACCTCCACTCTTTGGAATTCTAACTTATGTTATAACTAGGGCTAGGAAGTTCATGCATTTGCATTTCTTTCATAGGGGTTAAAAATATTCGCTTTTACATTATGTGCACGAATTACAGAATTTTCAGTTATTTGGACATGATTTTTTGGTGCATATAACTGCATATTTTCTTGATTTTTGATTAATGCATATTATTTCAATATTATAGCCCCTATACTGCATATTTTAAAGATTTTTATGGTTTTTTATTACTTTTTTCTATCTGGATAATATTTTTCATATTGGAGTATTGCACATGATAATGCAACTCATGAAGATTTCAATATTATTGCCCCGATATTGCATATTTTAATGATTTTTATGCTTTTTTATCTTTTCATCTGTGTAATATTTTTCATATTTGTAGCATTTCTGAGACAATGATTCTTTCCCATTGGTAGATAGATTTGTGTCCAGTACGAAGAGAATTTTTCTTAAATCTCCTAAAAGAGTGAAGTTGTTTAGATCAACAGACTTCCTCCTGCACCAGTATTAACTCGATGGGGAACACGGGTTGATGCAGTTTTATATTATGCTGAGCACATAGAAATAGCCGAAGAGGTTGTTAATTCGTTGGACTTGAAAGATGCTTCAGCAATAGAAACTGTGCAAAATATTCTGTCACGCACTGTTAAAAGAGGATCTTAGTTTCATATCTGCCCACTTTTCTTTCCTACCAACAGCGATAACAGCATTGGAAGCTGTAGGATCTCCTTTGTATGAGTCACTCAGTGTCTTTGAAAAAACAATATGTGATCTAAGTTCGGTTCCTGGTAGCACAGGACAAAAAGTGAAACAGAAAGGAATTATGTAATGCCCCGATAACATCTTGGGACGTGGAGAGAAATTTTTCACGTTACAAAAGTGTTTTGCAAGACAACAGACGATGCTTTACAGTTGAAAATTTGTGCCAAGTGTTGGTTGTGAACTGCAATTTAGCAGTTAATACTAGCAGTGGGACCTCTTCTGCTTCAACGTCTAAGGAATAGGGTAACATTTTTTACTACTTATACTAACTCGTCTTGTCTACTGCAAAGGGTTATTAATTGTTTTAATTAAATAGTGCATATTTCTTGGCATATTTTCAAGTTTTTAAGGGCATATTTGTATGCATATTTCAGTGTTTTTTAGGGCATGAACTTCCGAGCCCTAGTTATAACATTTGAAGACAGCAGGGGTGTCTTGGCAATACACCAAATTTTCTTCCTCAGCAAAAAATAAGGGACAAGTTCCTTCTGATTATGCCTGTACCATGAAACATATGTATTCTCAGTGAATACATACTTTTCTTTTCTTTTAACCTAGAGCCTAAAAGTTCTGCTGATTCTTTATGCAAATTTAAATCCCTCACTAAATCATTAAGCTCATTTTGATTAAAAGATCTATCCTCATCAGAATTGTCTGGTTCATAAGTATTATCCACTGGAGATTCAGTTTCAGTACTACTGGATGCAGATGGCTCTGTATCTGATGGTGTAGATAAACATATCCAAGAATAAACATTGCATGTCTTATTGCCATGTCAAACTTTTGTACATCCCCTAGGGTGGATATAGTTAGTAGGTTATAATAAATATAAAAATATAAAACATAAACATAGTAATAGTTATATTCTTTCACATTTTAAGTAATAAAGTTGAAATTATAAGCTGTTGAGTCTTTCTAACAAACAATAAGCACACGGTAATATTACTACAGTACATGCATTCTGAAAAATATTCAAAACATAAAATTTTGAATTTCAAAATATTCTGACGTGGTACGAGAAAAGGGATTTCAGTTTTGCAATCAGTGTGAAAATGTGATTCAGAAACGCTCATTCACTTCAAAAAAACAAAATCCATGCAGAACGATGTAATCTTTCACAAGTGTGTCACATTTCCTACAAAACACACATTATTAGGTCATAGATTGCTTTCATCCTCTTCTTTAGGATCAGTTTACAAATCTAAAGATCTCATTTTCAATTTATCTTCAGAATTGGAATCATCTGATTTATACAAATTATCATACATAGATAAGACATCACCAGGATTAGGATTTTTAGGTGCAAATTTCAGATGAAAAAAGGAAGGGAAAAGGTGCTCAAATAAGGTAAAAAAGGGACAAAAAGGTGCTGGTTTATTCAACTAATTCAGCAATTTATCTTTCCTCTATTCTAATTTATTGAATTACAAACAAGTACATCAAATTATCACTCATCAGAAGAAGGAAAACACATGAAGCTGTTATACCTCAAGACATTAAGCATCTCTACATTTTTAAAGTTAAGTCCATTTCTATTAACAGACAGACTGTCTTTGTAGATGCTAAAGCTTTTTCAACATCCACAGAAACCAGTGGTGCAAATCTTGTATTCACTCGGAATGGCAATTCTACAGATGTGGCAAAATCCTCAATGTCTGGATTCTTCTGAAGTCTAAACTCAAGTTTGTCTTTGGCAAAGTCATCTAACTGCTCCCTCACGGAAGTAAAAATATCCCACTGTTTCTCCTTTTCCAAACCTTGTTCTTCTAATAGTTTCATAGATGCAGTCAGGTACTTGTAACTATGGGTACAATATAATGTTGTCTGCAAATTATGTATTTTCTCTGGTAACAGAAGCTGGTGTGCCTTTGAAGTTGCACCTGCATCGGCTGGATCCAAAGAAAGCACACACTCTTTAATTTGTCAAAATTCTCACACAACGTAGCAGCACACTCAATCCAAGATCCCCAGCGAGTAATGACTGGGAAATTTGAAAGTGGCAGGCCAGTGATTTCCTTGTAGATCACAACACAATTCAGAGCTTTCAGCAGAATCTTCTTCAGGGCAGAGATGAACTGATTTGAGATATTGTATTCATTCCCTATGGATTCACAAACCCTGTGAAAAGCATGAACCAAGAGTGTCACATGCTTCAACTTAGGAAATAAAGGCTTCAATTGATTAACAGCTGAAACCATGTATGGAGCCTTGTTCGTAACCACAAGAAGTTTTTCAAACTCAATTCCAGCAGGCCAGACTTTTTGACAAAAGTCCATAATTGATTGCATTACTGTACTGGCATTGGCTTTCTGCAGCTCATACATTTTAACCACATGGGCTTAACTTTCTCTCCTGCTAAGGGAAAAACTAAAATGTTCAAAATATAGTGTTCCTTTGAGTCTATGGTTTCATCCACAATGATTCCCACATCACAATCAGACACTTTCTCCTTGATTATTTGTATGGTTTCTTGGTAAACAGGTTCCATGTAATTATTATTTATTTATGCCAACAAACTTACTGTTGGTGTTTTTAAACACACAAGCCGTGTGTGGGCAAAGTTTAAGAGGTAGAAACGGAACTTAAAAATTCAATGCCACAACTGGGATTTGAACCACAGACCTTCCGCTTGCCGGGCGGACGCTCTACCACTGAGCTATTGTGACAAACTGCCAGAATGACATTAAATTCTCAAGCCAGTTCGTATTTTTCCTGGTAAACCACAAAGGCAGTCTCACATCAGAGACAATTACCCCAATGGTGACTTACTATTGCAAGTACTTTATATCCCAGGATTAAATAACCTTCACATGGTAATTATTATTTATTTATGCCAACAAACTTACTGTTGGTGTTTTTAAACACACAAGCCGTGTGTGGGCAAAGTTTAAGAGGTAGAAACGGAACTTAAAAATTCAATGCCACAACTGGGATTTGAACCACAGACCTTCCGCTTGTGTGTTTAAAAACACCAACAGTAAGTTTGTTGGCATAAATAAATAATAATTACCATGTGAAGGTTATTTAATCCTGGGATATAAAGTACTTGCAATAGTAAGTCACCATTGGGGTAATTGTCTCTGATGTGAGACTGCCTTTGTGGTTTACCAGGAAAAATACGAACTGGCTTGAGAATTTAATGTCATTCTGGCAGTTTGTCACAATAGCTCAGTGGTAGAGCGTCCGCCCGGCAAGTGGAAGGTCTGTGGTTCAAATCCCAGTTGTGGCATTGAATTTTTAAGTTCCGTTTCTACCTCTTAAAGGTTCCATGTAGTTTTTTCTTAAAGGACTCTCATTTGTCATTGACATCCTTTTGTACTTTTCAAGAAATCCCTTGAAGGCTGGATGGTTCACCTTATTGAGAGCAATTCCTGCTAGATTAAGAGCTGCATACAAGTCAATGTTGGCTTTTTGAAGAACTCTGATGAAACTCATTTTGTAATAGAGGCTGCCACAATTTGTTTGCCTGAACAGTCTTGTTTATTTGATCCTTAGATTAGAAATGTGCTGTTTGATTAGATCTCACTGGTGTTTTTCATCTAACGAAATTCCTGAATCGTAAATAGTACATTGAATGACAGTTCCATCTGTGTTTATGAAATCTTGTTTGAATTCCTGAGCCAGAATAATAAGTCAAGCATTGGACATATTTGGTATGATAAAATCTAGTAACACACTCGTTTAGTAATGTAACAAAGGACTAACACCAGTTCATTGCTAACTCAGTGTGACTGTGACATAACTCATTCCCTTGCTGTCCACACTCTTATATAACACTGTGAAAATGACCAGAATGTTCTCATTCATGCTGGAACTGTAGTCTCAGCAGCTCAGTAGTCTAGTAGCTTCGAGTAGAACCCAGAGTCAATTCTTGGAACTACGTGAGTACGGTTACTGGTGTCTCTGTGCAACCTTGGAATCTGCACAAACAGATGTCTGTCACAGTAACAAACTCACATTCACAAACAGTAGGCTACTGATTCTGGTGAAATTAAAAGGATAGAATGGTATACAATGACAATGAGTCACTGTCAGTTGCATTATTGCAGGCTGGTTTATAGCAGTAAAGCTAGAGGAAGAGGATTTGTCATACATAATTATTTTTCATTGTTGTAGGAGTGCTTTCAATTCCCACACAGCATTTACTGAAAGAGTTAGGCTTACTCTTCACATGTTCACAGTAAGCTGAGGAGATGTTAATTAAAAGTTAAATTATTTTATATTGATTAAAATCATGTAAAGTAAAATGGAAGGAAACTTAAAAGAAAAAAAGGAGCCAAGGGGATAACGGGCATGGTTGGGGGAAAAAGGGATAAAGGTACCCAAAATGGGAAAAATTGCATGAAAAATGCCTCTTTTGGCAACTAGAAGCAAAACTTAACATGTGGTATCTTTCCAAAGAGCTTAAATTTACCCTAAGAAAAAAGATGCATACCTAAAAATCTTAACCCTGATCATCATAAAGCAGATGATGCACTTCTTCCAAATTCTTGAAATTTTGTAAATCATGACTTTTACTCCTGTTTTTGACAAGTATTAACATCTACTAGCAGTCACAAAGATATATTGCACCACTAACGAGGAAAAGCATGTCAGTAGTATGTAATGAGTAGGTGCACAAAGTTTGGTTGACCTCTGTGACACATAACTGCCGATTAGTCATTCTTGGAGCTAAACAAATAAACTAATCAGGTTGTCACTCTGCCAAACAGTAAGGTGCAATATTATCATGTCTTAGTCAGGCAATTGCATAGACACATTCATTAAAAAACTAGAACATTTAAGTATATGTAGAGGTCTCCCAGGTCCTTAGTGATCACTGGAGGGTTAAATGAATTGATATAAATACACAAGAATGCTAAGTATCATGCTGATTATTATTATTGGTATATAGAGCATTAATACAGGTAAGGAATAGAAAATTACTATAGTAGTAGTGCTACATTTCTCTTCCTTAAGGGAAAAAATTAAAGAAATCCAAAAGATGATTCAACAAATTAGTAAACTGGGGAAAAAGTTGTATAACAATGGAACTTCATAGTTCAAACGCTGTTTTGCTTATCACATGGTTTAAGAATTATGAGCTACAGTAAAATAATTCTTCACTGTAATATGAAAACAAACTTCCTGAACAATATTTGTTTCATATAGCATAGTACTTGGGCATTTGACTTTTAAAATTATTCAGTAAACCTACATCTTGGTACAATGGGGAAGGGGGAGAAAGCAAAAGAAGAAAAATAGCATTCAATTGTTAATTAAAGTGATGGACAATATATCTACACATATAATCAACAAGTACTTTAAAACATTGCTTGA
Organism: Tenodera sinensis; assembly: GCA_030765045.1. Lineage (NCBI taxonomy): Eukaryota > Metazoa > Arthropoda > Insecta > Mantodea > Mantidae > Tenodera > Tenodera sinensis. Next base: position 369,804,144 of record CM060964.1, on the reverse strand, counting down.
ACTGTAGTAATTTAATTCCAACAAAGTTGAAACAAAAATATATTTAACATCTGTTCAAGAATGGCAGTCTTAAATGTTCCACTCATAAGGAAATATATCACTTTCATTGTTGTTAATAAAGTTTTTGGATACATTTTCAGCAATGTAGTAAGTTAAGGTATTAAGTTCAGGTTCAGTTATCAGACTCAAAATGTCACAATTGCTGCACTGTCTTGCTCCATGCATTAGAGAACAATTCTTTAACCTTTTGTTTTTTAACTCATGCCAGCTTTTCCTTGAATGACCAATGTGTGGATAAATAAGTTATCTGTAAAGAAAATACATAATATATGAATACTGCATTGCTATATGACATCAAAGATGGCCTTAAAAAAAGAATACAAATGCAGTTAGTTGCATTCACTTTATAAATAACCAAAGACATGAATGACATAACAGATAGTGTTTATTTCTAAGATAGATTATGTGTGCTGAAAAAAGACAAAAATCTGTTCCATTTAAGTTTTCAAGCTTTATTTGTACCAGACATGGAAGGAATAAATTGAAATATAAACACTTTGGCTTACCATGAGGTGCAGTGCTCAGCACACTTTTAATATATTTATTAATAATCTGCCACAAGAAATAAAATAATCAGGTGTAAAGTGTGCACTATTTGCCAATGACTTAGTAATGTAGACTTCAAAACCAAAAAATAAAAATACAGAAATAGAAAAAAAACCATGCAACAATCCTAAACCAATCAACATAAAGTGGACCAAAGAAACTTTAATGATCCTTAATACAACAACATCAAACTACCAAGTCTTTTCCATAAGGAAAAAACCAATGAAAATAAAAATAAATTTTGAGTCAACAATTACCAGAAACAAAGGAAGCAAAACTATTGGGAGTTGTATCTGATACCACCTCTCAGGGGTCCCCATCTAGGGGATATGTGGATGGCGACCACAAGGTACCCAAGCTGAGCAGAACATTACTTCCACTTACTGGTAATTTGCTCTTCACTGTAGCTTTTCTATCTGACCTTATGACCTTAGCTTGATCATCTCTTGTACTCTTCTGACCCCGATGCTAATAGGGTACCCGAGGGCTAGGAAGTCTTTATTTTTCCAACTTTTCCACTTCTCTAATCTCTCTCTAACCTCTTAATCCCTAACATGCTGACCTGTCATGGCATGTAATGTGTCCTCTGATTGGTAATCAGATGACATGGTCAGTGAATTACTTTTGATAATTCTCCCATTCAAGTTGGTGAGGCTCATAAACCAATGACACGTGTGGTACTCCAGACATTCTGGGGCTTGTGAGAGAGTGATGTGACCGCCAAAACATAAAAACCCTATGTTCTATAAAAAGCGGTTACTTTTACTGCTAATTCACTCCAATATAAATTATTAAATATGACTCAAGGGGTAAAATAGTCCCCCATTTGGATCTCCGGGCGGAGACTACTTCTCAAAAACCCTAGCACTACATTAATAGATCTAACATCAGAATTCTTCAATGGAATGCAGGTGGTATCACACAAGCAAACAGAATGAGTATAACTAGGAGTTATTTCCGGGCTGTTATGCCGTGGTCTGCTGGAGTTGAAGAACCCAGACGTTTCGTCCACATCTGCGGCGGACATCTTCAGTGGCGCGGTCGTAATCTCCTCGGAGAAGTTAGCGTAGCGTCTGAGGTGTGGACTGTCAGAGCTGCGGTATTTATCCTTCTAGTGGCCTCCGCTGATTGGCCAATCAGCGGAGGCCACTAAAAGGATAAATACCGCAGCTCTGGCTAGGTACTGCGGTAAAGACACTCGACCGGAGGAACATTCACCTCACCTCCGTTCGACTCAAACTGGCGTCTGGCGTCTGGCGTCCACACCTCAGACGCTACGCTAACTTCTCCGAGGAGATTACGACCGCGCCACTGAAGATGTCCGCCGCAGATGTGGACGAAACGTCTGGGTTCTTCAACTCCAGCAGACCACGGCATAACAGCCCGGAAATAACTCCTAGTTATACTGACTCCGGCCGTGAAAGCCTTCGCTCTCTCAAACAGAATGAGCTCAATAAAATTGTAGTTGACAATAACATAGATACTTTTTCATTCAAGAAGCAAATTTAACAAATGATCAACTTAAATACTTCAATTTTATTGGATTTTTACTAAACCTACTACCCAAAAATAGACAGATAAGTAGTGAAATGTTAGTTGGAGTCAAAAAGGATATTAACTCCTCCTTTTAAATTGTTAAAGAAATGATTAACGCAGGCAAATCTGAATTAATAAAGCTAAATTTTTGGGATAACAAAACACATCTAAATTTATAGAGTATTTATAATCCTCCCAGGAATGAACCAAATCTCTCAGTTATTTACCAATTAAATAAAACAATCGTAATTGTGGATTTCAATGCCCATTCCAAAAGGTGGGGTTATGAAAAGATGGATTCTACAGGGAAGTTAGTGGAAGAATTTTTAAATACCATAACTGATTTATAATAAAGAAGATCCCACATCCTTCATACATTACTCTGGAGCAAGCAGTAACCCAGACCTCTTGTTAGCTTCAACATTTTTGTTTCAAAGACTAAAAAGCAATTATAGAAGACTCAAGTTCTGGTCATAGAGCAGTAACTGCCAATATAATATAGATAATACAAATGTCAGTCAACATCACATGCATCTGTATTGGAATTTCAAAAAAGCAGATTGGAATAAATATAAAACTGAACTGGAAAATAAATTTCGAGAATAAACAAATTCACAGCTGCATGACCAACCAGATCATATGAACACAAATTTCTGTAAAGCCGTCCTAGAAACTGTAAAAAAACATATTCCTCGTGGAAGAACAAAAAAATGTCAAACCCTTTTGGAACCCCCAGTTAAAAGAACTGAAAAAGAAAAGGGATATAGCTAGAAATACAGCTAAACACACAAAAAACATATCGGATACAGAAATATGGCAAAAGAAATGTGCCTCACTAAAAAAGGAAATTAATACAGCTAAAAAGAATCAATTCAATAATTTATTAGAAAAATTGGATTTTAGGAGAGGTGCCGGTAATAGAGCCCATAAGTTCATAAAGAATGTCAAGGACAGGAAATAAAAAAATAGCATACCTATCATACACAACAATAAAATATTAACAATTATACAGTCATAGCCGAAACCTTCAATAAATATTATGCTAATTCACATAAAGTGAAAAGAAATAATAAAAACGAACATAAAGAATTTAAGAAAAAAAGAGAATGCTATCCTAAAACTCAGCACAGTATCTTATTTTCAAAATTTTAATATGCAAGAACTGAACATTGCAATTAATAATCTAAAAAACAAAAAGTCTCCAGGTTCAGATCACATACATCCAGAGTCCATAAAAAACCTTGGAAAAACAGCAAAACAACTACTAAAACTCTAAAATTTGTCCTGGAAAACCACTGTACCTGCCGAATGGCAAAAACCAATAATTGTCGCACTCTTGAAGCAAGATAAAACAGCATCAGAAATAAAAAATTATAGACCAATAGCTCTTACTAGCATAATAGCAAAAGTGATGGACAGAATGGTATTAAACCAGTTAAATTGGTTTCTAGAATCACAAAATTTAATTTCCCCTTGGCAAGCCAATCGGCACCATGGCTGAGTGGTTAGACCACTTGCCTACCATCTAGGCTGGATCCGCATGTGGTATTTGTGGTGTACGAAGTGGCATTTGAGCGGTTTTCTCTGGGTTCTCCGGTTTCCCCTGCCATTCATTTCACCAATTCCTCCATTATTACCATTTCAATCATCCATTTCACCTGCATTTCATATCATCCTCTTCCTCACACCTGGTGCGTGGCTGACCACCTACTTCTAGGTCTTCACTCTGTCTGGTCCAGAGATTCCTCTGCTCCCTGACAGGCATCCAACCCTAGGTTGGCTTGTAAGTCCTAGGGGGTGTAAGTCCTACATAAGGGGAGTGTAATCAGGGAAAGAAGAAAGAAAGAAGCCAGATTCAGAGAGCTCCACTCTACAAATGAACAAGTTTTACTTCTCAGTCAAGAAGTCAAAGATTCCTTCAATAGAAAAGAAGATAATTTATGAGTTTTTATTGATTTCCAAAGTGCATATGATTCTATATGCAGAACAAAACTACTAAAGAAAGTAAAAAAATAGGGATACAAGGTCCAATGTTTTCATGTCTATGTCATTTCCTAAGTCAACACTTTATTGCTACCAGATATGGAAGGAATATATCGAAATATAAACAAGTACACCGTGGCTTAGCACAAGGCACAGTGCCGAGAACAGTACTTTTTAATATATTTAACAATCTGCCACAAGAAATACAAGAATTGGGCATAAAGTGTGCACTATTTGCTGATGACTTGGTAATGTGAACTTCAAAACTAAAAAACAAAAGTACAGAACTAGAAAAAAACCATGCAACAATCCTTAACCAACCTACAAAAGTGGACCAAAGAAAATTTAATGACGGTTAACATAACAAAATCAAACTACCAAATCTTTTCACTAAGAAAAACAACATTAAAAATGAAACTACATTTTGAGGGTCAACAATTACCAGAAACAAAGGAAGCAAAGTATTTGGGAGTTGTATTTGATACCAAACTTACATGGACCAAACAAATAGAAAATGTAATATAAAGAGCAGAAAGGCGACTTTCACTGTTAAAAAAACGCCTAACAGAAATGAGGTGTGGTTGTTCCAGAGCAACTCTTAACATGACATGTAATGTATATGTAAAGCCATTATTTACTTACTGCAGCGATGTTCTTGTAACAGCAAACATAAAAAAAAAAAAAAAAAAAAAAAAAAAAAAAAAAAAAAAAAATTCAACTCCTGCAAAACCAAAGTCTGAGACTAATTACAGGTGCTATCAAAACCACACCAATACCAGCTATGGAAATACTAACCAATCAATACCTGATTGAATATGAAATGCAAAACACAGCTCTTATTCAACGTGAAAAGTTGATCAGACTCCCAGGAACAAGAGAAATTTTATACATATACTAAAGACTCAGAGCTTTCTTTCCATACTTCAGGACATCAAGAAGAATGTAGACCTTCCCAATTCAAAGGAAGACTTCATATATAAAGTCAATCCAACACAAACATTAGACATCACATAATATTTACACATGACAGAAAAAGTTAAGAAAAGTGACACTCCAACTAATATTCTAAAATTATTGGCATCAGAGACAATCCATACTAGATTTCTAGAACATGAATGGCTCCATATTTATACTGATGGTCCACTGATATCAAACCAAGATGGAGCAGGTGCTGGGGTCATGTGTCACCTCTTTTCCTATTACAAATCCTTAGGTTATGGAACTACATTCTTTGATGGAGAAACTGAAGCAGTTCGGATGGCCCTCCAAAATCTTTTGTGTAGAATCTCACGTTTTCATCAAGCAGTTATTCTCTCAGATTCCAGGACCGCAATTATAGCAATTACTTCCAAGTTATCACCAAAAAGCCAAACAATTATAGAATGTTGGAAAGTCCTTACCCATCTAACAGCACTTCAAAAACACCTAGTCTTCCAATGGATACCAGCTCACTGTGGACTGAGTGGTAAAGACAAAGCTGATTTTCTTGCAAAAAAGGGTACCAGCAGTGTACAGAAATCATATTGAATCTACCATTTTATGCAACTATAAGGTTAGTCAAATCTGAATTAAAAAAAACCACGAGATTTCCGACGCATTCAGAATCGGCAAAATCCCATGGAAAAGAAACATGCTTGTGATGTTCGCAAACATGCAAACGGCTATAGAAGTGTTAAAACATGCAAAACAATTGAGAGGATGAACTATTTACATCAATAAGGACTTAACGTATGCACAAAGGACACAAATGAGAGTTAATTAATCAGCAGAGACAAACAAGAAATGAAGGCAAGAGGGTATACATTAAAAACTTCAAGCTGTACGCAGTTGACCAGGTAGTAGAGAGGAAAAATGGACCAAGCGACCAGCAGTGGCAGGACCAGCAGCCATTGCACCAAGAAAGGCAGAGAAATCAGCATTCATCAGCAGGAAATATCACAAAACAGAAGACTATGCAGCATTTTACAACACATGTAGTTTCAGTATCAAGTGCATCGAACTCAGGTGTGAGCAAAACATATGGTGGGGATGTGGAAAGCTGTGGAGCTCAAAAGAAACAGGGGAAAGTGCCAAGGTGGGAGATGACAACAGTGGAGTCGTGGGAGGAAGCGCGAAAAAGTGTGAATGCAGAAAAAATGTCAAAGAAAATAGCTAAGGAATCAAGGAGGGTGAGGGGGAAAGGGAGAACTAAGCAGGAGAGAAAGAAAGAAAGGGATATTTTGCCAAGGATAACAAGGTTAAAAAATGGTTGAGTTATCCATGAATGAGGTAGTAGAGGGTGAAAGTGAGGTTATAGTGAAATAGTGTAATTGGGATAATGAAGATCAGCGAAGTGTACAATGTAAACTGATTAACAAAAGTTATAAGAGTGAAGCTGATAAGAAAAGTTGAGAAAGAGGGAAAGTGACTTGGGTTGGGAGATGAAATAAAACAGAAATAAAAATTAAAGGGTGGGAGCAAAGTGAGGTTAATGAAAAGGTTAATATGTGTAATGTGTATGTAAAGGGAAACTATAAAGAAGTGCTACCATAATCAGCAAAGGGCCCAGGGCCCAGCTTAGGAGTAGCCCAAGATGTGGAAGATTTGGTACTAAATAAATCATTCATTTGTTCATTCATTCATTCATTCGTTCATTCATTCATCCAATTTAAAAAAATATTGCAAAATATTACTATGAAAAATCAAAAAACAAAAGATGGGAGCTACCAAACATTCAAACAGTAATTTCTAAGTATCCTTGAAAAACAGCAGTTGCAACCTTCAGGTTGATTACAGGACATGATTGTCTGGCAAAACATTTGAACAGAATTGGGATATATTCTTCACCACTCTGTCCTCTATGTGATCTGCAAGAGAAAATGGACGAAGATTACTTTCAAACATGCCCAGTCACTTCTAGCGCCCCATCCATCAGTTAAAAATATTGGAGAGCAAGAAGACTAATGACTTCATTGTCAGAAATCCAGCATTAGCCAAGAACAACAATTTTATTAAGTAATAACCGAAAGCAAGAACAGAATCTTCATTGCATTAAATAATTGCAAGTAACTTTTTAAATAAAAAATGCCATGTTTTTGGTTTCATATTTTGAGCTTGAGTAATCTACATTAAGTTTATTTTCTTTAACCATTACTTTATATATTTCTAAATTTTGCCTCATATCTCCTGTTTTGGTGTTATTGAAATGCTGGTGAGTGCTGAAGCTTTTTCATTTAGTGGTTTTACGCAAGCTACAATATTGACTATGTTGCATTTATTTCATAGCTGCTTATAAGGGCATACCAATAAACACACTTCAAAAACAGTAATTATTTTTCCAGTTCTACCTCTCAAACTTTGCCCACACGCGGCTTGTGTGTTTAAAAACACCAACAGTAAGTTTGTTGGCATAAATAAATAATAATTACCATCTGAAGGTTATTTAATCCTGGGATATAAAGTACTTACAATAGTAAGTCACCATTGGGGTAATTTGTCTCTGATGTGAGACTGCCTTTGTGGTTTACCAGGAGAAATACGAACTGGTTTGAGAATTTAATGCCATTCTGGCAGTTTGTCACAATAGTTCAGTGGTTAGAGCGTCCACCCGGTAAGCGGAAGGTCTGTGGTTCAAATCCCAGTTGTGGCATTGAATTTTTAAGTTCCAGTTCTACCTCTCAAACTTTGCCCACACACAGCTTGTGTGTTTAAAAACACCAACAGTAAGTTTGTTGGCATAAATAAATAATAATTACCATCTGAAGGTTATTTAATCCTGGGATGTAAAGTACTTACAATAGTAAGTCACCATTGGGGTAATTTGTCTCTGATGTGAGACTGCCTTTGTGGTTTACCAGGAGAAATACGAACTGGTTTGAGAATTTAGTGCCATTCTGGCAGTTTGTCACAATAGTTCAGTGGTTAGAGCGTCCACCCGGTAAGCGGAAGGTCTGTGGTTCAAATCCCAGTTGTGGCATTGAATTTTTAAGTTCCAGTTCTACCTCTCAAACTTTGCCCACACACGGCTTGTGTGTTTAAAAACACCAACAGTAAGTTTGTTGGCATAAATAAATAATAAAAAATGCCATGTTTTTGGTTTCATATTTTGAGCTTGAGTAATCTACATTAAGTTTATTTTCTTTAACAATTAGTTTATATATTTCTAAATTTTGCCTCACATCTCCTGTTTTGGTATTATTGAAATGCTGGTGAGTGCCGAAGCTTTTTCATTTAGTGGTTTTACGCAAGCTACAATATTGACTATGTTGCATTTATTTCATAGCTGCTTATAAGGGCATACCAATAAACACATTTCAAAAACAGTAATTATCTGGGTGCAACAAGAGCATTAGTGGAAAAATACCATGTAGAGATAAATGGTCTCAAAACTTTTGAAAGTGTAGGAATAATTTAAAAAAAACCACTAATTCAGTGAGAAAGAGATTTATTATCAAGAATGTTTTTGCACAGATGATAGTTGAATGTTTGAATAATACAATGCATGCATTTACTCAATAACACCATGAGCCGTTTAACACTCTTGTTGCACCCAGGTACTCAATGTTTGTGAAACATGAACAAAATGACATTGTTAGGGACATGTACATATTTAATAATATTGCAACAATAGCCACATTAAAATTAAGCATGCTGGAAAATGTATTCACAAAATAAACAATATAAAATATTTATTTGCATTAGGTTTTTTAACTTGAAAATTATTCTTTTGAAAAGTGATAATTGCAGCAGCCTTTTGGCACAAAGGACTGATTCATTCAGCATATAAGGGTTTACAAAGCACATGTTTGTATGAATTAACCACGGCCAGCATATTTCAGTCGTACTTTAATAAACCAAACAACTGTTTAAAGTATATATTCACATTTCAAAAGCAATTTTTTCTCAAAATTTTCAAAATTTGTTTTCTACTGTTTTATGAAACTACAATCCTTTATGTTTAAAATAAGTAAGGTTTATTTAAACATTCCATCTCTAAGTGGATTAAAACAGATTTAAATGGAGCTCTGCTCTCCTGGATTTCTGAAAGGTGGGCGTGGCAACATACTGTGACTTGCTTTTCTCCTTATTCCTTTGCTTTTACTGATTGTGTTGTTCTTTAGAAGCAACCTCACTGGAGTAAGTGAAATCTTTAAATTAACAAAAGGTATACTAGAAATTGGACTAGAACAGGAATGGGCAACTCACACTATATCTTATGGACCTTCATCTTTTTACCTACTAGACAGTTATCAGAGTTGTGAACAATCTGCGCTCTCTGAGCCCCAGTTCCCCACCTCTGGACTAGAAGCTTCATTGATATATCAAATTAAAACTTAAGAAAGGGGCTCTTTTGTGACATACAACTTTTAAATTATAATCAAAATAACCATTGATATGAATTTTTAAAATCAATTTGTCCAAACATTTGTTATGCATTTAAACAAACATAACTAGCTGTTTAACTACTAAGCAAGATATCCAAAACATTCTAGTTCACAAAATAAAACTTAAATTAAGCCATAAGTAGTTGCTTTAGCTGTAAATATGTCAAAGATTTCTGATTAAAGCTAGAATTTATTTCCAACCAGGAATACATACCTTATAAGTCCTCAAATTCCTTTGTGTAATCGTTTTCAGGAATGTGGAATAGTGTTTCGGTACTTCATAAACATTATTATGGTCTAAATATTTGAGATATATGGAGGTTCTATTTTGTGATTAAACACTTTCAATTCTGAATGACCACCAATCTGCTGATTTGCCATAAGCACTCTGTAAGACAATTTCTGGGTATGTTCTGAGGCATGTTCTGAAAAAGTGTAAGTGTGTCCATTGACAATTTTGGATAACCCCATATCAGTGATTTTTAAATATTCATAATGGTGAATCAAGATATGTGGAAAATTAGTAAACCACTATACCTACTCAGATACTTCAGCAATTATAGTGATGGGTATATATTGAAACTAATATATTATGGATATTTCTAGCCACACAACTAATGGGATTGAAATCTGGGGTGCTGCTGCAAAAAGGTATGTGGATAAATTGCTAATGTATCAGAATAATGTTTAATCCATGCGCGGATCCAGGGGGGTGCCAGGGGGGCCGGGCCCCCCGTCATATCCTACCTTATTGCTATAAATGCTATATGTGTGTTACCTCATGATCATGCAAAATAGACAAACCGATTTCTATGAAAACTGGTATGGGAATGTACTATCTTTAAACATTGTTTCTTTCAGTTAAATATTTAGCTAGTCATGTTTTAGTATGGATTGAATTATTAAAAAGTGATAGTGGACCCCTCCTATCGAATATTTCTAGATCCGCGCCTGGTTTGATCTAAAAGCAAGGGAATCATGTAAGGAAACCTTTATTCATAATGAACTACTTAACATCTACCCTCTGTATGCACTCAGAGCAATAAAGCTCAAACCAATTGAAAACAGCTACATTCATAAACACTATACCAGAGGAAACATGGACATGAATAGTGTGAATAAAAGTGCATCTCTAAAATATGTACACATGTACGGAATCACACTTTACAACAAACTGTTGAAAGTGAATCTGTAGCTAATGTCTCCAAAGAACAATTTGAAAGAAAGTTGAGGATGTATTTGATGAATGTCCGTCACCGTCACCGCCACTATCACCCCCCCCCCCCACCACCCCCACCATTATTATTAATATTTACTACGTTTCAATGGCGAATTCAAGTCGATTTGAGCTTTTTTCTGGATTGAATACCGCATGAAAACACGGATTCAAACGAAGCTCAACCACTGGATCCGATTCACTGATTTAGTGGGATCGGATCGAAATCTCGTTGTTCGATATCATTTCCGGATGGAATTTAACATGGAAACGCGGAAATTGGAATGGACTTAAATGGAGTTCAATTCTGCATGGAAACGTAGTAAATAGTATTATAATATTCTCAGGCTTCAAATCACGATAAAGGAGATGAAGGGAGTGGAGATATTCTAGAGCCAAACTTACCTGTACTGCAAAGAATTTAGCTCGGTCTTCATTAGACCCATTAATCTTTGTCAGACACTCGTAAATGTCGGCGTCTTTCATAAAGACATGGCGAAGGAATGGGCGGTATTATATGCCATAACGTTGACTCGGTGTATAAAGGCAGGTAACTCGCTGGATACCTTTTAACTTTATAGAAGGGTTTGGTTTTTGCCGTGCTCTAACTGTTTTCTCGCACTCTAGCACTTTCGTTGTACAAAAAGTACTATCCGCAACATTTTTACGTTTGAATTGTTTCTTTTTAATACATTTTGCCATCGTGAAAATTGACTACTCCAACACATAAAATTTGGTTACTAAGCCACAATGACCAAACAAACTGTCTTTGTTGAAACTTAATATGCACGATGCTCTTTTTTATACATATATGAACTTTCGCATGTAATGTCACCTTCAGTTATTTTATTCTTCCATGGCAAACTGCTGAGATGATAGTCCAGAGGGGAACCGTCACCTGCTCGGTCATGTGCTACAGTAAGTACTAAATGTAATAAAAGGTCAGTAAAAGACGATTTAGGTCCGAGCCATAACACACATTGGCACTAGATAAGTCATCTGAACACTTTGATAATAAACAGGCTGCCAATACTTATACCTAAAAGTCTGAAGTGTTGTACTCTCATGACGTTCTCTACTCTTGTACTAACCATTCTTACAAACTCTTATTCCTCTATCTTCTTCGTGTTAGTCGAAATGCACATTTGTAGAAATTATCTTATTGGCATTTTTCTTGTAGGTGCATGGGAAATATGGGAATACAGAAGTGTTGTATCCTTGAAAGGTACCTACTAAACTTAAATACCAGCTTTGGGTTTTAACCGACCTTTCGTTTTTGAGTTATGCTGTTCACACACACACACACACACACACACACACACACACACACACACACACACACACACACACTCTCTCTCTCTCTCTCTCTCTCTCTCTCTCTCACACACACACACATACACACACACACACGCGGACTTTTTTCTAAAAATCCTTTTCTGGATTCAGGGGGCCTCAAAAATGTATTACCCGTGAAATTTTGATAACGAATTTTTGGGTCGAATACAATAGCTACTTGTATTTACTATAAATAGTCAAGAAAGTAAAAGTAAAGGTTAATATCCGTACTAATGTTTAATGGAAAACTATTGCTTCTCTTCATTTTCACTTATCATGCTTACATTTTTTACCATTGCTTTTGAAACAGTATATGATGTTCTGGTGTGTTGTGCAATGTTGCGTAACTGAACAGTATATGGGAAGGAGATTACTGAGATCTTAATTAACCAAATTAAGGGCGATGAATAAACCACGGGAGTGGGGGATCTTTAGCACAAGTTTTATGTGTGCCTGGGCTGTTCCGTGGCGAGCGTAAATGACCTCGTAAGGAAGCAGCGCACAGTATGTGGAAGAGAGGTATCTACATTCCTGAGTATATGAATTGCCTTACATACAATAATCCTACATTTCGTACGTACTCGTACCTAAGTGATGAGCTGTCGAAAACATCTTTTAAGCTCTTCCCTTTTTCCTTTCTTTACTGAAGTTGGCTCCATAAGTGACTCAATGAGCCTTCACTCCTTCCTCCTTTTTTGTTTTTGGAGAAAATAAATTTAAGTAGCTCCGAATAAAAAATTAAGTAAGGCCTAGGAAACGTATCCGCTTTATTAAAGAGGTTTCCAAGAAAATAAGTTGCATTATGAAATATGCATCTTTTTCACGGAAACTTTCCGATATGAGGCACAGCTGTTTAGGTTGGTAGTGAAAGGCACCACGCCCCCCAGTTCAAATCCCTGTCAGCGATAGGAAGGCGTGCGCCTGCCCTTTGTTTCGCGATGGCGGAGGTGAACCAGAAGCCCAGACAGTTTAGGATACATTGAAATATACAATTCAGAATGTGTCTCATCGGACTTCGATTATTTTATCAGCGGTTATTGAGGGTAGGAGCAAGCGCCGGATTGCCAATCCTTTTCGAAAAACGAACCTTCTCAGGTTTGTGCAGTTATCTTGGGAAGGGAATGGGGGATGAGGCGGACTTATCTGTTTTATTATATGTGTATTAACTTGAACTACACATTGCGCATATTTATTTTGAACCGTGTCGTTTCATTACAAAATAATTTAAAGCTGTAACTTAAGCTCTATCTACTCAAAATATAACGAGCATACAAAAGCATGTTTTCGTCACGTAGACAAACATAAGGGGAAAACACAAGACGATAATGTTCTAGTAATTAATCCACATGTCCAGTGTTCCCGTTCTGGGCATTTCTTCGACCAGTTTGAGGTAGTTCACTCCATATAGTTCCGCGGCCCTTGAAGGGTTATCTCCTTGTTCAAGAAGCGCAATTATTACTTTCGGCTTGTTATCCATATCGTTTGCTCACTTAAAATGGTATGCATAGTACAGAGGACAATATATTCAACCAGGCTGTTTCGTGCGACCCCCCCCCCCCCCTTTGTCCTTCTCTCTGGTTCCCGGAGCCGAATCCCAGAGTTACATCAAACCAATACTTTTTTTTTTTTTTTTTTTTTTTTTTTTTGTATTAACGTCCTCCAACATTGTGTCATATCGGACGAATGAATGAAATGAAACCGGTGAAATGATGCTCAAATGAGCCCGAGGTCCATGGAGCTTTAAGTTACCCGACATTCGTCTTCTCAGGGTAAGGGAAAACCTCGAAAAAACCTTACCCGGATAACTTACCCTAAGCGAGATTCGAACTCACGACCTCTTGAACGTGAGGCAGACACGCTAACCATCACGCTACCGAGGCGGGCACATCAAACCAATGAGCGACGGACACAGCCAGGAGATGATGGTGACAATCGTTCCACTTGGGTTAAATTCCTCCTTACCCCACACACCCTGGAAAAATTAAAACAAAATATCCGCCAGGAAATTGCCAGAATTTCTCAACGTGAGCAACGGCGAGTGATGGATAGTTTCCTAAAGAGGTGCCAAAAATGTATGGACAACGACGGTGGCCAGTTTCAGCATCTTCTTGAATAACATTGGTAAGTAAACCCTTTGAAAAGTAGTTTTTAAAACGTATGGTTTCATCCGCACTGTTCTATGACAGTGGCAGACGGCGACAAACGCCGAGGATGCGTGCAGGCAAAATACAATGCAGCCGTTTCGGAGTCTTTTGGATCACCCGTTACTTCCAGATTCTGGGGAGGATAAAGAATAATCATGGCTGGAGAAAAATTCCTGCTCCCCCTCCCCCTCCCTCGGGAATCGAACCCGGGACCCCTTGCACATCGGGCGCTGCACTGACTGAGCTACGGGGCCAGGAACTGATAGATCGGTAAGGAAGAATGGGCAGATATAAATTCGAAAATTATCTGAAGACGAAGTGATAACATTGTGTATACAGAAATTATAAACTTGTTTGTTTGAAATTCATGCTAGTTAAAAAAATCCGGTGTGTTACTCGTACATTCACAAGGTTTTTTCTAGCCATACCGAACGAAATGACTCCACTGTAACGGGTGAGACTCGCATTCGGCTCGCGTTTGTTCCATTCCCGTCGGGCCATGCTTTTCTTGCACGGTGCAAAATGCGACTACGAAAAGTTGACCTCGGTGCATTCCACTCTCTCCCTCATTGCCGTCACCTTCTTCCTCACTTTCAGTGCTGTTTCTTTCTCACTGCTTAATGTTTATGTGCAATGCGCAGTGTTAAACTGGTTAATTTGATTTTTAGGAGCAAATCTGGTCTTTTATTTTAATGATCTAAAAAGCACTGGTACAAAACTCATTTTTGGATAATGTTTTTCTGCAAGATGTAATTTCCTCTTGATTGTTCCTTGCGATTTCACCACGTTTCTTACTGTACTCTGTTATGGGGTCTTTCAACAGATGGTTTTCTTATAGATGTAATTATTATACGTATTATTATTGTACCGCACATGAGGTATTTAGCTCATGACTTTCAAACAAATAATAAAGCTGGCACTCTGATTTAAATTAATTTTAGGCATTCTTTGCTTTCTTTGGATTAGTTTGTTCCATAATTGGTTATTTTGTATTGTACGTGTCTGTTTCACAGCAAGCCGTCCATCAACTGGCTTCTTCGCTCGGCAGCTCGCGAGTTGACCCGATCTTAACCGAGTCGACACGATGCACGGCACCTTGGATTGCACCCGGTGCGATTTTAGGCTTTGAGAAACCCTGCTTTATGGAATTTGCAACTTTTGTCACACTCATAGTAGCGCTGTGTCTGTGAGAAACAGTAGCACAGAATCATGTTGGACACGGTCAGGCCGCAGATAATGCATTGTTCTATCAATTTTGCTTACAGTCGAGAAGTTTTCTCCAAGACTTCAGTATTTACCACCGTTTTCCTCTTTCATTCCCCAACAGCGAATGGTTTCATAAATTGAAACCTAGATAGCTTCTTGCTATGTATAGTTTTATTGTAGCTCTGTTTAATGTAATTCTCTCTATCTGTCGACTCATCTGGGACGGATTTTCCAGTGTATTTCTGTAGGAAATCTCGAGGTACATTATTATTCAGTTTGTGGAACGGAATGTTTGCTGAGAGAAAACCTTCACGTAGTTCATTATAAAATATTGAACTTGCTGAAGTCTCACTACTACACTGCATTGAAGCATCTGTTGAAGATGCTTGAAGACAGCGTTTATATTTCTCTGTTTATATTTCTCTGTGTTTATATTTCTCTGTGCTCACATGTTACTCCATAGTGAATCTCTTTTCTTCAGATACTTTCTTTCCACGAATTTTACACTACAATATGCTTTTTTCTTTTTTTTTTATTAACGTCCTCCAACATTGTGTCATATCGGACGAATGAATGAAATGAAATGGGTGAAATGATGCTCAAATGAGCCCGAGGTCCATGGAGCTTTAAGTTACACGACATTCGTCTTCTCAGGGTAGGGAAAACCTCGGAATAACTTACCCTAAGCGAGATTCGAACTCGCGACCTCTTGAACGTGAGGCAGACACGCTAACCATCACGCTATCGAGGCGGGCACTACAATATGCTGACCGGTAGAAAATACCGTGTCACTGTACTGCGAAACAAACTGTTTCAATTTTGTATAAATGCGTATTATTTTCCCTACTATATAGCGTCTCACTCTTAAAAGACAGTATGGAGTTAAATGGGACATCTCTGTCTCTATCTAGCGCATACAAGTTGCCATTAGCCGCGTCCTTTTCTACCCTAGCTCTGTTGCCAGATTCCTAATAGCATGGTATAAATATTCATTTGTTATAAATTTCAGGTTTGAACACATTATCCTATGCAGAATTTTTTTCTCTATCAGGTTATATCCTTTTCAGAGTCATTATACATTTCTATAGGTCCAAATTTCTTCAGAAAACGTTTTTTTCAATAGAAGTCCGATATTTGCTGTTTCTACACTCATCACGCACTAACTAACAAACTAACTGCTAGAATGAATCTATATTTTTTTCTTAGGTAGAGTAAACTATAGTGCTACTACCTGCCTACTTTGAATTATCTATGTTTACCCAGTTAAGTGTTATAATTTTTTAAATTAAATGTTTTCGGAAATTTTTATATATGTGCACTGCAAAAGTTACGCAGTGTGAAACTTTTTTGTTATTGAGTTTACATCAGGGAACCAGCGAGAACAAATGTTGAGGAAGGTTGGAGAAAGTTTTTAAAATAAACCAAAAGGCAGTAACCTCTTTCTTTTATGCAGTAGGGCAAACAAAAGGCATTCATCTATTCAGCGTCAGGCCTGACACAGAAGATAGTATAAGGAGCAGCACTAACATTAGTTCGAAAGAAGTCGTGTGTGTAACTGTGAGCTGTTATTGCGTTATTTGTTTAATATTTTTGTAAATATTTGTAGTTATGGAAGGAGAAGCTAGAAAGAGACGAAATATTGGTAAATTAAGAAGTAAGGAACGCCAAATAATTATGAATGTGTTAGATTATTTTTCAAGTAAAATGAGTGTTAGTAAGGCAGTAAAAGAAACAGCTAAGGCTGTCGGGTGTTCAGAAGCAGCAGTGTATAGGATTAAAAAGGAAGTAATGAAAGGACCTCTAAGAACGCCATCGAAAAAGAAAGCAAAAAGGGTGGGAAAACAAAAAAACGCTAGGTTAACACAATTTGATGGAATAGTGCAAAGTGGAGTGCGGCGAATTGTTCATTCTTTATTGTTTGCAAATATTCCACCCACGCTGAATATAATTCTGATTAATGTATCATCGTCATCTTCGTCGTCTTCGTCTTCGTCAACAAGAACTGCCCCTTCAGAGTCACCATCATCTGATTTTAATTCACAACCCGGTCCATCAAGATCAATGGGAAATGAAATTGAAGGAATCGCGTCACTATTGGAGGACGAGGAAGTTTAAAGGTAATCAGCATAATTTATTAAAGCTTTTTGTCATTTTATTTCTCCATATGTGTTTGATAATACATTTTTATATCTGTAAAATCGCATTTAGAAGTACTAAGTACAAAAAATACCAAGGAGATATATGAAATGCGGCTGAAACTTAACGTAGATATTAAGGTAGATATAACGTAGATAGCCTTAAATAGCAGTATACATATTTCACTATTTGGATATGTATAATTCATAAGATGACTTGGTAGTGTCATTGACTCAGAAGAATGTCTTTGTCTTTGAACGTGCCTTCGCGATGTGGAGTGTCGAGCCTCTTGGTACGATGGAACACCAGCAGTTCAAAATTACTGTCTATTTGTTACAATATTATATCGTGTGGTTTTAGGTATACAGATTTAACAGATTTACTTATTGAAAGTATGATCATATTTGCTTTGTTTAATGCGCTAATACTCGTTAGCTGATGCTACTTCGCCTTCGCCGAATATTATTTATGGTCCCGGCAACAAAGGATATGTCACGTTTGAAGCAGGGTGAAAAACGTCAGAGGGAGAGAATAAACAATAGTGTTATTCAGGTTCAGTTGTTCAGTTGTTTCGATCACATGTCGCAGCTGAGCGGACGAGCGGACGACCTTCGAGGTATACGTACATATAGTACATGTTGCAACACTGCGCTCCATTTAACGTGTACTGTCTTTTAAGAGTGAGACGCAGGTGAAATATTGTATTCGACCCAAAATTTCGATATCGAGACTTCACCGGAAATATACGTATTGAGGCCCCTGGATAGAAAAGGAAAGCATTTTTTGAAAACGGTCCCTTGTGTATATGTATGTGTGTGTGCTTGCGTGCGTGTGTCTGTCTGTGGACAGTATAACTCAAAAACGAAAAGTGGGTTAAAAACCAAAGTTGGTCCATAGCCGGGATTTGAACCACGGATCTTCCGCTTATTGAGCGGCTGCTCTAACCACTAAGCTACCTTAGTACGAATCAGCTGGGGAACTTAGTGTCGTACTGGCAAGTTGGCCATGGTAGCTTAGTGGTTAAAGCAGCAGCTCGGTAAGCGGAAGATCCGTGGTTCAAATCTCGGCAATGGCATTGAATTATACCTGATTCCACCTGTTAAACATTGCCCACACACGGGTTGTGTGTTTAAAAACACTATGCTTTGCAGCTTAGGACCCTAAGTGAGTCATATTCTGGCACCTCTGCATTTACCTGAAGGGAACAATTGACATGTATAAGAAAATTCGGAAATCATAAATATTAAACTTTATCCCATGTCAGTACTCACTTACGTTCATCCAATGGTAAATACATTGCCATGTTTGTTTATAAATGTGTTTCTATGCTATCCATTACCTTGCGTATCATGAACAATATGTTGTTGTTTTCTAGTGCCTTGCATCTGGTAATGAAGCCATTAGCATTCGTGCTTTCCAATACTTTTGAACTGTAGTTTCTTCTGATCTTAATGCTTCACAAGTCTTCAAGTGGTATGCGTTCATTTCTGCTGGATCGTTACACAGGACACATATTGGTGAGGCTGAGATAGGTACCTATTCTGTAGAGATGACTTGCTAAGCAGTCGTGATTTGTCAACAGTCGGAAGGCTGCAACCGCTGTTTTCCTTGGTCTCTGGGGGATTATATCTGGGTTGGAAAGTAGTGTAATCCATTTTTTATCTTTGGCATTTGTTTCTATTTCTTGTAGGTATGAATGAGAAAATTTTTTAATGATCAAGCGTTTTATTGAGGAATATGAGAAATTGAATTTAGACTTTTGTTTTATTGTTGTGCCTTTCTTTGCAAGTGAGTCTGCAGCTTCATTCCCCATGACTCCACAGTGTGCTGGAATCCATTGGAGATGAACAGTCTTATTAACTTTTTGGAGTTGTGTTAACATTTTGTAGCATTCTCTAATTTCTGTTGACTTTTTGGTAGTATTTGAACATATTCCCTGAATTGCAGCTTTAGAATCTGAAAGAATTACTGCCTTGTTAAATTTATTTAAGGGAAGATTTAATAATTATCGGAGAGCAATGTATATAGCCTCTATTTCTCCATCAAAATTTGTTGTGTCTCTGCCAACAGAATGATAAAAGGAAAAATGTGAACACATAACTCCAGCTCCAGTAAGGTTTTCCATGGAGGATCCATCAGTATATATGTGCAGCCATTCTTCTGTGAGATATCTAGTATTGGTTGTTTCCAGAGCTAGAAGCTTTTGTATTTCTTTTGGTGTATCTGATTTACTTATTTCCTCTATTAATTCCAAACTGAAGGTAGGTTGCAATAATTCCAATGGATTTTCTCCTATAAGTAGATTTTCTCTGGTGTTACGAATGTTCAATTTGGATTTAATCTGTGTTACTTTTCTAGCAAACTACTATGAGTTTTAAGGATTGAAGGGGGGAGGTTCTCTTCTGTCCATTTACAGTTTGGCAGTCGTAACATTTTCTCGTGTTGGAGCAATGCTTGTTCTTCTATTTTTGTTGTTATTGATGGGGTCCGTGTTAAGGCAAGCATGGCATCAATAGGTGTGGATTTAACTGCTCCAGTGATTAGGCGAAGAGCCTGATTTTGCATTTGTTCAAGTTTATTGATGTTAGCATTTGCTGCTGTTATTAAAGCTTCAGAACAGTACAAGAGGTTTGGTTTAATGTACATTTTATATGTTGTGTTAAGGGCTCTCCTTGAGCAGCCCCGTTTAGCACCAGCTAACCTTTTCAGGATTTGCAGTTTCTTTTCAACCTTTTCTGAGATTATTATTTATTTATGCCAACAAACTTACTGTTGGTGTTTTTAAACACACAAGCCATGTGTGTGGTTCAAATCCCAGTTGTGGCATTGAATTTTTAAGTTCCAGTTCTACCTCTTAAAACTTTTCTGAGATGTTTGTTATATGTTTTTTCCAACTTAGCTTTCTGTCGAAAGTGATGCCTAAGTATTTGGCATCATCAACTGCTTTGAGTGGTTTACCATTATAATTTATGTTAATATTAACTGGTTTGTATTTTAGTGTAAATAATTCATAATTTGTTTTTTCCACATTGATAGTCATGAGGTTTTTGGAGCTCCATTCATGTACTTTTTTTAGGGCTGTTTCTATTCTGTCTTTAATTAATTCAGGTTTTTTTGGAGAGCCTGGAGTCCAAATGACTACATCGTCAGCAAATAAAGCAATTTTGGTTTCTGAAGTTTTTATTATTGATGGAAGGTCATTTATATATATGTTAAAGAGTGTTGTGCTCAGAACAGCACCTTGTGGAAGTCCTCGGTGTGTTTGTTTATATTTGGAAATGTATGTATTATATATTGTGGCACAAAATCTTTGTGAAATAAACTGAGTTATCCATTTAAGCATATTACTTTTCACACATATTGATTGCAACTTCTCAATTAATTTGTTTCTCCAGACTGAGCATATGCTGATTTAAAATCAATGAATACTGCCAAGGTATCCTCCTTTCTGTTGAAAGCTTCCGTGATGTCTTGGCTTAGTAGGAGTATATTTTCACTTGTACTATGATTCTGTCTGAAGCCAGTCTGTGAACTATTGATTAAGTTGTAATATTCTAGGAACCAATTAAATCTAGATGCCACCATTCTCTCCATCGCTTTTGCAATAACACTGGTCAAAGATATTGACCTGAAACTATAAATATTGTTTGAGGGTTTGCTTTTCTTTAAAATCGGGATGATAATGACTTTTTTCCAGTCGGAAGGCACAGTCATTCTCCAACACGTGTTATACAGTTTAAGTAGGATTTCTTTTCCTTTCCTGCCAAGGTGTTTAATAAACTCTGGGTGGATCTTGTCAGGTCCTGGAGATTTTTTGTTCTGTAATTGTTCTCTTGCTAAATCTAGTTCTGTTTCGTTAAAATCCTGAATAAAAATATCAGTTTGTATATCTTTTGGTTTATTAGTTTCTCTGATAGTTTTTTGGATAGCTTTATCTTGTTTTTGATACGCTTGGGGTATTCTTTGTGACTGAGCATAAAGCTTGTTAAGGGATTCTGCTATTTCACTATCTGTAGTTAAGCTTTTGTTATTATGTTTTAATGGTTCAGTTGTATTTTTTGATAATTTTGTTTTATTAAGGAATTTGTATATTTTATTTCCATCTTTCCTATAAACTGTATTTCTGTCTCATTTCGTTGCTGAAAAATTGTGTTTCAAAAGTGTATACACCAATCTGAGACATTCTGTATAATGTGGAGTATTTCTGTACGCAGGTGTTCCTGTTGTACACTTGCGATGAGGACGTCAACTCCACCCTGTTGAGGAAGGTCATCCTCAGCTACCCGAACATAAGGTTATGGCAGATCAGCATGAAACAGCTGACGCTCAAGACTCCACTACAGAACAGACACTATAACAAGCTGGCGTCCTGGGGCGCATTGCCTCAACTGTTGAGTGTGTTCAAATATGGAGGCACTTATCTCAACTTAGGAGTGGTGCTTGCTAAGTAAGTACTCATGTCATGAACACATTTCAAATATTGGCTTATTTCCTAAGTATTTTGGTTTTATATTGTTTGCTTAACAATGCTCTTAGGCGAAACTTGAGTACTACCGTCGGAATTATAAGAGTGATAAAGTGAAATAGTGATGTAATTATCTTGGGAGAGTTGTTTGGAGGTGATGTTGTCACTGGTAGAGTCTAGAGCTCACTTACTAATCTGTTTCAGGCCGTATTTCTTAATAGCAAGACATTAAAGGTGATGAGACATGGGTGCATCATTACACACCCAAATCAAAGAGGGCCAGTCTGGAGTGGAGGAGGAGTGGAGAGCAGCAGCTGGTGAAAGCCAAGTCACAACTGTCAGCAGGGAAAGTTTTGGCCACAGTGTTCTGGGACTCGAAAGGTGTGCTTCTCATTTATTTCCTTAAAAAACAAGGACAATGATGACGGACCATTAATGCTGCCTACTACTGTGACCTTCTTAGTCAAGTTCGAGCTGCTTTCCGGTCAAAACGCTGCAGTAGCCCAATCAGAAACGTGTTGATTCTGCAGGACAATGCCAGACCACACACCGCAGCAGCCGCAACACAGCAAAAATTGGCCAAAATGCACTGGACTGCCCTTCCACATCCACCTGACCGCCCAGACCTCTCACCATGTGACTTCATGTTTGGTCCACTCAAAGAAACTTTTGGAGGACATCGTTTCACAACCAATGAGGAGGTGAAAGACTGTGCGCAACTGACTTCACACCCGTCCTCATACTTTCTTTGAAACTGGCATTAAAAAACTGCCTATAGGTTGGAACAAATGCACAGAAAAGATGGGCAAATATGTAGAAAAGTAAGAAAAATATTCATTTCAATTAATCTTCATGAATAAATTTTTTGATACAAAAGGCCTGTTTAGATTTGATTGCCCCTCGTAATGACTTATTTTGTCTGTGTAAAATATCTGGATTTGATGGGAAAATCAAGGTGAGCATTATATATCCCAACTTGTCATCACCAACTGTGCCCCATGGACCTGATGTTTGTTCCATCACCAACTACCGTATTGCCAGAAAGTAGTACTGATACTTCAAGTGTAGAAGATGAAATAAATTGGTCCCCTGACTTAGAATATTACAATCCAAATCCATTGAGACAGTCAAAATTAAATGATTTGGTACGTGATTTGGGTCTTATCAAAGAAAAAAGTGAAGTTTTAGCACCTGAAATAACTTTCTGTTGGTACAGACTTTGAGAAAAAGTTCAACTATTATGTAAAAGAAGGTGAACTAGTGTATTGTTGTGATATTATTAACTTGGTAAGTCATCTTGGAACAGCTGACGAAGCAAAAGATTGGCATCTGTTTATTGACTTGAGCAAAAGAAGACTGAAAGGTGTTCTGCTACACAAAAGCAATATGTTTGCTTCAGTTTCAATAGCTCACTCTACATCCCTTAAGGATACCCATCTGTGAAAAAAGGCTAAACATTTATAAAATTGCCAAAAATGGATTTTTGTTTTATCAAATGGTATAAATCGTCTGCTTTATTTTGATATGCTTTTTACAGCCTTACGGCCCTTTTATCTGTCACATGGCCGTCTAACTGATTGCCTGTAAGTGGTCATGTCCATTTAAATGTATACAGTACCACTATCCTTGCTATGACTTCAAACTTAGTTTTTCCACGTTTTTATTTTTAGCACTCTTTGCTCTTTAAAATGCTCCACACGATGCAATTTTCAGTACTTATGCATGAAATTTGGTGTACCTGCTTAGAAATAACATTAAAAAAAAGGATGAGATAATGTTTTCATAAAGTGAGTAACTGCTGAGTAATCAAATATAAAAGTTTATATTTCAAAATTTAAATGAAAAAAATAATGAATTTAAACTTTAAAATTTATTTTTATCCAAACTAATAGCAATATTAAGAAATTATCTCATCAATTTGCTAACAATATATTACAGGACATAACTGAAAACTATTAGGTTTTTCAAATCAAAATTGCATCATGGGGAACCATTTATACAAATATTAAAAAAAATATAATAAAATATTAATATGTTTGCAACTAATCTGCCTAAATGTATGGAATTTAGTACAGTTACTCCATACTATACAGTAATTGTTGTATTAAAATTTCAAATCAATCCAATAAAAACTGTAGATTTTCAAAATTTCACAGATGGGTATCCTTAAACAAACATACCAAAATTTGTATACTTTCCTGGAGAAAGTCAAATATAATGAACATAAGTGGTTCATGAGTTGTAATTTTAAGGTCTGCGGTATGTTATTGGGCCAACAAACAGGGTATAAGAAATTTCTGTACTTTTTGTGTGAATGGGACTCCAGAGTCAGAGAAAGACACTGCGCTGAATCTAAATTGGCCAAAAGGAAGAGATTTAGTGCCAGGGACAAGAAAATGCAATGTCCCCCACTGATCGACACACACGTTTTGCTACCCCTGATGCATATCAAACTAGGGATAATGAGGCAATCTGTCAAAGCTTTGGACAAAAGTGATTGTTGTTCCCAATATCTTACTCAGAAATTTCCAATGTTGACTGACTCAAAAGTGAAAGAAGGCATTTTTAACGGACCACAAATTTGCAAACTAGTGAAGGACATTCACTTTAGAAGTATCATAACAGACAGAAGTTCAAGCTAGGGTCTCATTCAGTGAAGTTATAAACAACTTTTTGGGTTATGTTAGAGTTGTCCAATATGAACACTGTTAAAATGATGCTCAAAAAGTTACAGGCACCCAGATGCAATATGAACTTAACATTACATTTTCTGTATTTTTTAGAATAGATAATGGAAGTCAACCCAGCTTTCAAGAAAGTGGAGCTGCAAAGATTAAATTAAGGTATGTTTGAAATTTTCTAGTTCAGTGTACACTGTTGCATCTATGAAATTGAGATTGTTTCTTTGTTTGAATGGTTTCACGCATTTTAAACTGTACTTAAAAACAAGAATGGAACTCTAGTATTACATGTTTCCTTTCTGCATGGCAAGAAAACGGTATGTGGTAGGAAAAAAAAGGAAAGTAGATTTGAATTCAGCATACCAAAATTAGGTTTAGAGAGCTAATAAACCCTGTGACGCAGAAAAAAGGTTAAAATTAGCAGGCCGGTGTAATAATACATCCATGAATGCATATATCATGAGTTGCATTTATCACCGTGCCATAGATCACATATATGCATAGTTCACTTCCACATCAGTGACCTTGGTATTTTTCTGCAGTGCACATGCAGTGAATGGCCTGTTCAAGGTTATGTTTACTAGCTGTGTTTCTGTGTCAGTTTCTGCCTTCAATTGTGATTCTAAAGCTTTGAGTTTGTTCATTGTGCATCTCAAAAGTAAAGTTTATTGAAGACATCTGTCTACTAATATGCATTCTGAGAAATTCATGTGTCAAGAAAGTAGTTTTATGTAGAATATGTACGCCAATAAATAAATAAACAAATAAATAAATAAATAAATAAATAAATAAATAAATAAATAAATAAATAAACAAACAAACAAACAAACAAAAGTAACAAACAAACAAACAAACAAAAGTAACAAACAAACAAACAAACAAACAAACAAACAAACAAACAAACAAACAAACAAACAAACAAATAAATAAATAAATAAATAAATAAATAAATAAATAAATAAATAAATAAATAAATAAATAAATAAATAAATAAATAAATAAATAAATAAATAAATAAATAAATAAATAAATAAATAAATAAATAAATAAATAAAGAAATAAAGAAATAAAGAAATAAATAAATAAATAAATAAATAAATAAATAAATAAATAAATAAATAAATAAATAAAGAAATAAAGAAATAAAGAAATAAAGAAATAAAGAAATAAAGAAATAAATAAATAAATAAATAAATAAATAAATAAATAAATAAATAAATAAATAAATAAATAAATAAATAAATAAATAAATAAATAAATAAATAAATAAATAAATAAATAAATAAATAAATAAATAAATAAATAAATAAATAAATAAATAAATAAATAAATAAATAAATAAATAAATAAATAAATAAATAAATAAATAAATAAATAAATAAATAAATAAATAAATAAATAAATAAATAAATAAATAAATAAATAAATAAATAAATAAATAAATAAATAAATAAATAAATAAGTAAATAAATAAATAAATAAATAAATAAATAAATAAATAAATAAATAAATAAATAAATAAATAAATAAATAAATAGATAAATAAATAAATAATAAAATTTATTACTAACTTAATTTGTTTACATAAACATTACACATGTTATAACTTGCCTCTATTTGGAGTACTTAGAATTTATCCTGAGGTCCCATACAGCTTGAACACCCTGGTTATATATGCTTGCCTGGGTAGCGTGATGGTTAGCGTATCTACCTCACATTCAAGAGGTTGCGAGTTCGAATCTCGCTTAGGGTAAGTTATCTGGGTAAGGTTTATTTCTGAGGTTTTCCCTTATCCTAAGAAGAAGAAGAATGTCGGGTAACTTAAAGCTCTGTGGACCTCGGGCTCATTTGAACATCATTTCACCCATTTCATTCATATTTCCGATATGACATTAAGTTGGAGGACATTAATTAAAAAAAAAAAAACCCAGGTTATATTGCGTATAGTAACCCTTCCCCTTTCTCCGATTTACACATGTTTACCTTTTACACTAATCTTATCCTGCTCCCTCCCTGAAATTTTTATTTCTGTTTCTCTTACATCTCTTGCCACTATTCCTTTCCCTCTTTCTCAACTTTTCTTATCAGCTTCACTCATAACCTTTATTCATCAGTTTACATTGTACACTTCAATAATTTTCATTTCAGTACTTCACTATAACCTCACTTTCACCATGTATAATGACCCTCTACTCCCTCATTTATGGTTTACCCAACCATTTTTTTTAAACCTTGTTACCCTTTGTGAAATATACCTTCCTTTTTCTCCTGCCTAGTTCTCCCGTTCCCCCTCACCCTCACTGATATCACTTCTTCTCTATACTCCTTGCTGTCCAGTATTGTCATTTCCCACCTTGGCTCTTTTCCCTGTTTCTTTTGTGTGCTACATCCTACCATTTTGTCACCTTGCATTTCGCTCACCCTTGACATTGACTTTGATGCACTTGTCACTGAAACCACACATGTTGCAATTTGCTGATTAGTCGTCTGTTCTATGGAATATATATGTAAAAACAGAGTCATGGAGACAGGTGTATGGACAGCTTTGGGAGAAATTTCTTGGCATTCCAGTTCCAGGTAGAGAAACTGTTAGTTATCTGGTTAATAAGTTTGGGACAGTGGGATAACTAAACACTAAGCCTAAGAAGGAAAAAGGAATTGTTCTAACAGAGGACAAAATTGATGCATGAATTGAATACACTCCAAAGAAGTGTTGCACAGCAACTGGGTGTTTCACAACCCTCTGTTCATAGAGCTGCTAAACCTTATAGAGTGACATGAATTACAAGCACATGATAATGAAGAATGCCAGGAATGTCTCAGCGTAGATGGACCCAACATATAACAAGGACAGTATTCATTATAGTGCATGTTACTATCGCTCCTGAATGGGTAATGCAGGAGTATTAGGGTGGAAAACCCACCAGTGTGAGAGCGCATATGCAGGATCCGCGCCTAGCAATATAAGGAATGTACTAGAATTGTGCAGCATGGAGTAAGTGTATACTGTTAGATTTATAAGTGCAGATATTTGCACTGGTAATTGAAGACAGGGTAAGGAATAATATCACTCAATATTTTCTCCATTTGCAGACATATAATTTTACTTATTAAGAGTAATATGTTTCCATGTTGGCTAGTACTTTCAAGTAGGTGTGTCAAAGAAAACATGACATAGAGTGAGTGCTGTATTTGAACAGTTTGACTGCTTTCTACAAGGCCAATGACCTCACATTGTGTAAGCCATTAGCTCGTGCCTTGAGGTGTGAAGCAAAAGAGATAGTTATCTCACAGATATTATTAATTTCCTGGTGCAGCTATGACCATGCAAAACACACCAGGTAGTAAACAAACATACAAGTGATTGGTTTGTGGGAAAACTGATAAAGAGAAAGAACAACTAGCACAACAAAGCGGATACATATTAAAGTACCATGTATCAAAATACCTGCACCTATACCCCTATCATCATCATCATCATCATTATCATCATCACCACCACCACCATCATCATCATCATCACTGTCATCATCACTCCACTACCACCATCATCATTATCCTGTTGTTTGTTGACATCCCCTTTGTTGTCAGTCTTATTGCAAGTAATACTAACGCATAACCCAGAAACAACGCTTTTGCAATTTCTAGCCCCATGTCCTTCTGTTCTTTGTCGTTTGCTCTTGGATGAAGATGATGAAGGATCTTATCAGAACTTTAAGTATCTTCATTTTTCCTTATAGTAGGAATAGTTTCAGGTTTTAATAAAGGCCCTCTAAAATTTTCATCTGGCATTAGCTGCTTTTTTAATATTTATAAATGCCCTCAAAATTAAACGAACATGAACAAGTACTGAAACCAGGCAAATCTTTTCTTTTCCAAAATTCTACCCATATCCTCTATCTTTTGGGAGATTTGTGTCTGTTTGGAAATGAGTAAAAAGAAATTCCCATGTATATTTCGCTTCTCACATTGCTGCCATATACACAGCGTTGAAGGATTTTATTTTTCACAATATTGTGTTGTTTCTGTAATACTAAACTGACTCAGTAACACCATCACCAAAACACCACCATAAAGTACATATTGTTGAACTTCAGTACCAACAAGAACAATTAATGAAAACTATTAGTGCACATGCAGCAGTAAGTAAGTTGTGAATTTCCCGGTGCCTGCAGCACATGGATGGAGTTGATGACATATGAGGTGTTTATTATTTCAATAAGGTATCATGTAGTGAAAAAATAATCTTACCTGTGCATTTTAAAGACAATATCCTTAATTTAGAAAGAAACATGATTTTTGTGGTTCATTCCCATTTAAAACAGAAGACAAGTTCAAATAAAAAACCATAGTTTAAATCTAACCAGGGTTTTAAACCTCCGTTATACAGGGCCTAAAACAGATATAATCCATACCTAATTATTGAGGTAACACCTGTACACTCATTCTTGCTTCATTTACTGAATTTTAACTTCAGACTTGTTTCCCAGACCAGCCATCCCTGTCAGCTACATCTTTTAATATATTTGAAAAGCATCTGGTTGGTTGTTAAATTTTCTGAGGTGTTTTTCTGTTCTGTAAGTTTGCATGCCATGTAATTGAATGATACATGTCTGTTTCTGTGTGCATGCATGCGTGTGTGTGCGCGTGCGCGCATGTGTGTGTGTGTGTGTGTGTGTGTGTGTGTGTGTGTGTGTGTGTGTGTGTGTGAGGGAAAGAAAAATGAAACTGTATGCCCATAATTGTTGCTGCGTGCTTTTTCTTCTGGTTGCCAAGTTCAATCTTTCCATCAACATTCATTAGTCTGAGGACCAGGAGTGGAAGTATGTTGTTCATTTCTGTTTCAAGTATAAATTCAATAGTGGGATCTTGCAAATTAAGTTTTAATGTTATCTCTAGAGGCTGGTGCACAATAAAGAACAAGACTAAGAGTCTGATCACTAATTGCAATTGACACATGCCATAGTCTGATGTTCCTTGCGGAATGTCTTTCTGCAACGGTTACAATAGTTGTCATTCTCCTCTGTTTTGCAAGGCATGTGTAGCAAACAGTCCATTTTCCTGGTGGTGGTAGTAGTGGCGGTGGTGGTTGTGGTCATCGACGTGGTCGTGGTCATTGTGGTTGGCAGTGGTGGTAGTGACCTATTTTAAATGCTTAGGCATATGCTTCATAGGATAATTTAGTATAGTAATGATTTGTTATATAGCAAAAACTAAGACTGATTATTCATAAAAATACAATAATTTTATCTTGAATGTGAACTACTAATTACATCAAATAAATTAATAGGTTGCTAAAACAAGCAGCAATTTATGCAGTAAACATTTACCTAATATGCTGAATATAAGCTCAAAAACAAAATGAAACAATGGAACAAACTTACCTTGACCCCTATTGGAGTAAATTACGTTATAGGTAAACATTCATCATATTTACGACGTGACATACAGAAGTCAGGTAACTATAAATTTTTCAAAATCATAAGCACATTGAGTCATAACAATGACCTCACAAGGAAGGTATTCAAATTATCAGATGTTTATACAAAAACAAAGCATATCAGTGAATGAAAATAAAAGGTGGCATCATAATTTTTAGGAGCC
Organism: Tenodera sinensis; assembly: GCA_030765045.1. Classification (NCBI taxonomy): domain Eukaryota; kingdom Metazoa; phylum Arthropoda; class Insecta; order Mantodea; family Mantidae; genus Tenodera; species Tenodera sinensis. The sequence continues at coordinate 369,773,869 of CM060964.1, read as the reverse complement.
TTTCCCGTCTAAGATTGAAATATGTATATTGTAATGTGAGCATTCACAATTAATTGGAAGGTTGCCCAAGAATGGGAAAAGAATTGGTCAAATTTTAAGGTTCTCATTCCAATACACTGTATCTTGGACTTCTCTTTCAAGCTTGAAAAATAAAATCGGAAGAAATACCAGCAAAGGTACCTCTTGAGTATAGATCCTGACACCCTCAAATTCATTTATTTTTGGTTCTTCTAGCAAATGTGTCATCTTTAGTTTGTTTATATGCAACTAAAAACTGGTTATTGCCTCAAAAAGAGAAGCACAAAAACAAGTAGAAATTGACTGCCTCTTTGTTCTGGTGGTTAGCGTGCTAACCTTCAAATCCAGAGGCCCAGGTTCAATTCCTGTCTGGAGGGTGGGAATTTTTCTTTAGACAGAATTATTTCCAAGCCCCTAAATAGTCTGGAAGTATAAATATATGTGGGAATTTTAATGTAAAAACCCAAAGTAATACCAACATAAACATCAAATCCACTGTAAAGCAAGTGAATATCACTATTGTTCAAAAGTTAAAAGCCTTGGATATGTCCTCAGGTGTTAAAGGTGGCATATAAATGGAATGTTCAAGAAGTATAAATTGACAAAGACCAGCAAATCTCTTCAACATATGCATCAATAAAGGTATGAATCTTGGTATGACTAGAGGAAATTGACATAGTAACGATTCTGAATTGACAAAATGTTTACTGTATTAAATTTTGATGCTGGCTCACCTGTATTGTCATCTGAATTGAAAGCATGTAGGAAACAAATACTGGTCAGTTTTAAAAGGCATTCTAATCTGAAAAATTGACTTTGTACTTTGCTATCAATATACACTCCTGTGTTTGTTCCCTTCGAATTGTGAAACAGGCTTGTTTTTGCAATTTATGATGGTGAATACATCATCAATGTATCAATGCCAAACTTGAAGAGAGTAAAGCTTTTGTGATGTATGCTTCCAAATAACTTGTGAATTGATTAGCAAGTAAAGGTGAAAGGGGACTTCTCATTGCCAATTCTGCCTTCTGCTGATAACATTATCTTCAAAAAAAGATAAAGGTTTGTCCAGTTCAGGTCTCTGCTAGATGTACCTCATGCAGGGATTCTCGGTGGTCTAAGGTGATTCTCACCAGATTGAGAATCGGTCACACACGTGCCATGCATGCTCATCTGTTGCATGGCGAACAGGCCTCTTTGTGTCCACCGTGCAACGTGCCACTTTCCCTGTTGCACGTTTTGCTTAATTGTCCATTGTGTGCTAGAGAGCACCAATCCTTTGGCCTGGGTTTGACCCTGTGATCCATTCTTGGTGATGACCCGGTTTCCGTAGATAAGGTTCTGTGGTTTGTCATCAAAATTGCATTCACAAAGTAAGTTAACTTGCGTTTTATTCTTTCGATCGTGATTTTTAGAGCCTTTGTCTATGATTTTTATTGTTTTTACTGTTGCTTTTTAGACCTTTAACTGTCTACTGTTTTAAGGTTTTAACCTGTTATATTTGAATGTTTAATGTTTTAACCCTTTTAGGTGTTAATCCCTTGTTTTATCTTTCATTTTGACATGCCAATTTAAGTGATTTTAGATGACCTAGCCATCGACGGGCCCTTAAACCCCACTCACTCACTGTACCACAATTTCTTTGGAAACGTTGCTAGACTAACCAATTTGCTAAGCACAAGAGCAGCTTGGAGTTAAAAATAATGAAAGCTGTTGAAAAGATGAAATTTGGCATCCACAGAAAGAAAGCATATACACCAACTGTTAAAAGCAACAGTTTCAGTTGCAGAGTGCTCAAAGAAGCAGCATTCAATTTGATGGTACAGATTTATAGAACATACTTCAACAAGATTGAGCACCTGAAAACACACAAATTGTTAAATCTGCAGAAGAAAATGGTGGCAAGAAAATTCAGAAATTCAACAAATCAAAATGTACAAGGTTAAATATCTTTTTATCTTTCAAAGCAGAAAATTTATCTGCCAACCAGGAACTTTTCACAAAGTTAAACAGATATTAAAGAATTTCAACATTAGTTTGGTATCTTATAATAATTGTAACATCTGAAACTTTACAGGATTAAAGAAAATGCACCACACTTTGTCAGAGGAAAAATCAATGATCTATCAGATACTGTGCTTGGACTGCAGGAAGTCATACATTGTAAAACTACAGAGAAAACTAGCCACCTGCGTGAAAGAACAAGAGGAATATAAAATGTAAACATACTGATAAATCTGCAATCCCAGCCCATTTCTAGCACAATGTATTACCAAAGGCTGTCCAAAAGTGGAAGGAATGGACCTCTTGAAAAATATATAGTAAGAAATATAAAGTGCACCTAATAAACTTTTAAAACTCCTAAAGTTAACCCTCAGAAACCAGAACGAGAGTTTAGTTGACTCCTTGGTAATTTGCTTATGAATTAAAATCTTTGCTATCGAGCAAAAGAAAAAGCTAAGTCCAAAGGTCTTGCTATTCTGTTGGTATCACTCCTAATGACCATCAAATATTGTGTAAGGGATGCAATATACTCATAAACTACAGTTGGTTGATATACATGAGTAGCGTAGGCTGAAATTGTGACTTGGACTATCACTAAGCTTACCATGGCCACACCATGGCTGAGTGGTCAGACCATTCACCTCACCAAAGCAGCCCAGGTTCGATCCCAGGTGACTGCATGCGGGATTTGTGATGGACAAAATGGTGCAAGGGCGGGTTTCCTCTGGATTCTGCGGTTTCCTCCTTCATTTATTCCACCAGTCCTCCATGTGCATTCCATGTATCATTCATGTCACTGCCTGTGGTGCCATATGTAGCAAATGCAGCATTAAAGACTATAAATCCGGAGACAATTAGGGGTTATTGAGTAAATGTCAACTTCATGTGCATTTAAATAAATGTTTCTTGAAATAAGTTAAACAACAATTATAAAAGTGAAATGAACAATTTTACCATACCTGTTCATATATACATGCATTCCAGCCACCTTTGTTTACGGGTAAATTGCATTATCACACTATTAGAAAATTTCTCCTGGTGTCTTCTCAAAGAAACAAATATATCATTTTCTACTGATACAAGAGCCAAGTTACTCAGAACAATTTGTCCTTGTGTTGCCTGTAAATAAGATTTTATTCGTTTCAAGACTGAAAAAGTCCTTTCTACACCTGCAGTGGTGGAAGGAAATGTTAAAATCAGTTCATATAGTTCATAAACTTTACTGTACACAACATCAAGTCCATTTGATTTCATATAATTTGCAATGGTTTGAACGGACTTGTTAGAAAATTTTTGATATAAGTGTAACGTTTTCAGTCCATTTTTCAATGACAGTATATCATAATGGGAAACATGTTTCTCTCAGTTCACATAATACATTTATTGGAAAACTCTTATCGTAACTCACAAAATGTTTAGAATCTAGTAAGACCAGAAATTTTAACTGTTTCTGTGATTCAAATCTTAATTTAGTTTGAGTTATTAATATGTCCAGGACTTCATAGAAAATCCTTAAGTATGACAAATGGGTTTCATCTTCATGACAACTTCTCTTTCTAGGCCTTTCTTGGTCCTCTATTAACAATGCTCAGTTTCTGACCATATTTCTTCAAATGCTATGTTTCTAATTGTTGATCTCTTATGTTTATCTAAAGCTGTGATTAAATATGCTAAAATTGCAAAACCTGTTATATTTCAGGGCATTTTCTCAGTTGTAAATAATAAGCATGGCCAGCAATAAAGTTGATTTAATTCACGTGAAACAGTCACACATTACTTATCATAATTGTTTATACTGAAATATCTTTTCTAAGGATTTTTATATTTTTCCTTCTGCTTACTGCAAGTGTGGAAGACCTGCAGTAGGTCTTCCCTTTTCACCATCACTAACTTATACTCGTATTTCATCTGCAAGTATGGCAGTTTTACTAATTATTTTATTACATATTTTTCATCCGTTTCGAAGAAAATTCCTCCACCCTAAACTACCCTTTACGTGGAGATAAAAAAGTGAATAATGATCTTCCATTTGAGAAAACTGTAAGTATTGCAAAACTCACACAAATAACAAGGAATGTAGCCGGAATGGTTCACTCCACAAAAAACTTCATTTGGACATAAATTGTGTGTTTTAATGAGATCTATATTTCTTGTGCAGTAAGATTTGGTCCATCTCTTATGGTTTACCAGTTATGCAAAAGTTATCAAGAGTAAACAGGACTATGTGGGCTATAGTCAGAAAATTCAAAATATACATTTCATTTGCCATAAAAATATCTTACACATATGGCATTTTAATAAAAATTGTTTGAGAGCCATTTTCAAGAAAATCAAAAAATTTTAAAAATTTTCCATGTAAAGGGTAGTTTAGAGTGGAGGAATTGTCTGCACAATTTTTGTGTTGCATCCTTGAAAGATATTAAACTTAAATACCAACTTTGGTCACACAAACACACTTTTTTCTAAAAATGCTTCTTTTTGGATTCAAGGGGGCCTCAAAACATATTTCTGGTGAGATCTCGAAGCTGAATTTTTGGGTTGAATACAGTAGTTCCCCTACTTGCTGTAAGTAGTAGAGAAAGTAAATATTTGTGCATACAAATAGCTGGAAGTCAATACACACCCTGTTAAATATTAATTTCTTTTTTCCGTTCTATTTTACTGGAAAATCTATCTTACAGATGTTAGGAGCATTCCTGTAGTCTACTGTTTAGAATCTAAACATATATCCTGATTTTGAGTCCTTACTGAGGATACAAAATTTTGCTTTAATAAGAGTTACTCCCAGTGGCATATGTTGTGGGCTATTAAAGCTATCACTTAAGTCAATAACTAAAGGAAACTAGAAATTAATAAGTAACATTAATAATAATTGTAATACCAGCTAGTTTCCCTCATGAAGAATTAGCATGTAGGATGAAATATGTCTCGTTTTCTACCACTGAACACAGGGGACAGTAGGGTAGCTGCCGCAGCCTTCACTAGGATGTGGGAAGAGAGAGGTGAGGTGGCAGAATACAGGAATAAACATGCCAAGGCTTCAGAATCTTGTGTCGCTACACTCACGTGAGCGTCTCTGAAATGTGCTATGTGAACACAACTGGCTACATAGCAATAGCATGTGGAGTTAAAAGCAAGAAGGAATGTGTTTTTAATTGTATGATTGTTACGGTCCTCAATAGTTGTATTTGTATTGTGACTTTTGGTGGGTTGTGAAGTAAAGTAGACTGATGTAGTCGAGATAAAGAAACACTTTTATTTCCGTAACCAGTAACTTGTACACTCGTTGCAACAGCAAGAAAGTCTTTTCTGATTCTCCAACAGCACGACTCCGAATTAGTAACACAAAGAACTGTTCCTTCTCCGTCGGCACAACTCTTCACATCGTCCGTCTCCGTCGGCACGACTACTCAACCTTCACATACATCTGACTGTTCTCCGTCGGCACTACTCAACGCTTCACATACGTCTGACTCCTGTCGCACTTTACCGCTATTTATATCTCCCAGGCACTATTCTGGAAAGTTCAGTTATTCGGTGGAATACAAAGAGGAAGATTCCAGAAGCTTCTATCCTTTTCTCTCTTTCGGCAAGCGCCTCAACAATGCGGCCATTCTCTGTCTCTTTCCTTCGGCTCCTTTGCGGTAGTGCCGACAATAATGCGATGGGTGACACTGCGGTTGTCCGCAATTAGATGCGGCGGGCGCGGTGACAGTATTATGTATTTCATAGTTTACATTGTACCAAGACAGTTACTAGAGTTAATGCTTCAAAATGGATGAACAATGTGCAGTAAAACAACTAGTGGAATGGCCATACAGTTGAAATACAAGGATAAACTAGTGATACTAAAACAGGGAAGACTGTGCAGTGTGCACAGAAGCAAAAGAAATGGGAATACTTGCAAAACGTATTTTAATACAAATGATTACAAAATGTCTGGCTGACTGGTTTATGCAAATTAAATAAACTTTAATGCTGGCCATGTTTGTTGGAAACCGAGAAAATGCCCTGGAACACGATGACTTTCGGAAATTTAGCATATTTAATCCCAGCTTTGGATAAACAATACATGTAAAATCTATTACAGCTTTAAAAACTTTTAACACTCAACAGACAGACCATTCACTGAACTATCAGAAAAAAAAATGTTCACTATTTGCGTAATGAAAAGATTAAAGAAAATAGAAATGTATTGAATAGGTTGACTGATGCAGTTCTTATACTTCCCAATCTCTGAATTTTATCAAGAAAACCAGAAAATTCTTTGTCTCTCTTAATGGTTCACCCATTTTTTTCTCACATTTCCCTTCACATACATTTCAAATTACAAGATGCATACCTGAAGGTCACAATTTATTATCTTTCCATGTAGTATAGTACAAATTATAATGTATAGCATCCTCATACTATATTTTATATATCTTTGACCTAACTAGTACATTAATTTTAATAAAAGCCATACATGTTTAAGCTAAATGAAGCTAAACATGGGAATGAAGGAAAAATGAAGTTTAAAACATTCTTCTTCTTCTGCTTCTTCTTCTGCTTCTTCTTCTTCTGCTTCTTCTGCTACGTTCTCAGTATTAGTTTATTTTCTGCAACTTACATAACTTACGTTTTTGAAATGTAGTATGATGTAATACTTTGAAAATAAAATTTGGTATATAAAAATAACATAATTAAAACACAATAAAATACAAATATTTAACATTTAGGAGGAATTTCAGACAGCACAAAGGCAGATGTATACGTGGTATCTCTAAGACATTTTGCGCCCGAACACGCAACAATAGGCATTGCGCCTAAGGGAGTGTTAAAAGCATTTTACACCTAATTGCTACGTATTTCACCAACATTAATAGTAAACATCAATGTTACACATACATATATTGAGTAGAAATTATGCAAATGCATAATTGCCTCTGTCAAAGATCGTTTTGCAATGAAAAACTTACCAACATGCAACATCTCTGTCTCTTACGCTTCCAAAACGCCAAACATTCCGATTTTCATTACACAACTTCAATACTCTTTATCTTTTTTATTAATTATAATAGTAGTTACTGATTTAAAAGCATTACTTTGATAAACCCAAACCCATATTCTGTATTTGTTACTTCCCCAGAGGCACGGTACAGAGTACCAGGATGCACAGTCTAAGTTCCTCCAGAGGCTCCAGAGGCAGTTCGAGTCGAGTGGGGAAGCTTATTCCCCCACCCGAAGTGTCTTTACCGCAGTACCTAGCCGTTATACGGCTTTACCTGCGCGATAGTATGGTGTTTTGGTCTACAGGGATTTAAACTCTGGGAATGTTTGGGATCAGGGGTATCTTAGGGACAAGATGGATGATGGTAGGGATAGGTCCATGAACGGGCACTGCCCATACATGCTGATTGGCTGGTTAGTCATCCAGGTGACGCGCTAATCTCCTCCTGGTTCTGGCCGTCAGTCACACACTGAGAGGTGATCTGGTTAGGCGATTTGCTCTGTTTTAAGTACAGGTATTCATTTTGCCTTTCCCATCTGCGAAAATTAGACCGTTGGACTTAAGATGTCCTTCGGTAATTTTTTAGATGGTAGTCGGCGAGGCTGTCTCTGGTCATATTGTCCCAGAGTATTCACCAGTGGATTAGGGTGGTTCTGGAGTTTGTTGTACATTGTTCGAGCGCGGGTTTTAATCACGTCGACAATGTACGGGATGCCGGAATGTTCGTGAAGGATGTGGGCAGGAAATCTCCAACCAGTGTCGTAGATCATCCTTAATGCCCGATTCTGCAACGTCTGGAGTCTGATGAAGGTGGACTTTGCCACCACTCCCCAGATCTCGCATCCGTACAGGACCAGAGGCGGGATGATCGCACGATACAGCTGGAGTTTCAGGCGAATGGGCATGGTTTTGGAGCTGAGGATGGGATACAACTGCCGTAGGGCTGCATGACCTTGTAGTACTTTGCCCCTGACGTGATGCCTATACGTTAGCCGCCGGTCCAACGTGACCCCGAGATACTTCGCCGTAGTGACCCAAGGGATCCGACGGCGCCGAAGCACGAGGTCCTGCGGGAGCCGGTTTGCCAGCGTGTTGGCCAGGAGAATCGCAGAGCTTTTCTCCGGGTTGATAGACATGCGCCAGTTCTCGCAACATCTACTGATGGTACAGAGGTGGGCTTGTACTTGACGGTAGCTGTAGCGCGGGTTCTTGTTTGCTGCGAAGATCATGAGATCGTCCGCATACTGACAGATGTGAGTGTTGGGGTGCGTGTGGAGATCGGCCATGTAAGCATTAAAGAGTGCCGGTGACAGTACACTGCCCTCGGGAACTCCTGCGCCAATGGGCCTTTCTCGGGAAAATGAACCCTCCACCTTCACTCGGAAGCTACGTTCCTGTAGGAAACCAGCCACCAAGTAAATATATGGAGGGGGGATTTCGTGCTGTATGAGTTTGTAGATAAGACCTTCGTGCCAGGTGGTAGAGAACGCCTTTTCCACGTCAAGCAACACTGCCACCGTTTTGGCCCTTTCCTGGTAAGCCAGGGAGGCCTTTTCGGCTACTCGCAGTAGTTGCTCGGTTGTGGAATGGTCAGAACGAAAACCAAACTGATGTTCCGGTAGGAGGCCTTTTTCCTCTAAAAGAGGTCGAAGGCGGGTCAGGAACAGTTTCTCGAAAACTTTCGAGATAACTGGTAGGAGGCTGATGGAACGGTAGCTAGAAGGAAAGATCGGATTCTTGCCCGGCTTCAACACGCATACCACACGCGCCCTCTTCCAGTCTTCTGGAAAATGGCGCATGCTTAGGCACGCGTTGTAGATCCGAGTCAAGTGCATCACGGCTCTAAAGGGAAGGTGCTGGAGCATTTCCGCTGTTACCCGGTCCTGCCCAGGGGCTTTTCTAGGTTTTAGGTGTTGGATGGTGTTAGTTACCTCGCGAGGGGTAACTATCGGGATGTGGAAATCCTCGTGGCCCGCAGGTCCAACTTCTAAGAAGTCTTCTACTGCTTGCTCCACGAGGTCAGTATGATCGTCGTTCTGAGGGTCGACTCTAGGCTGGAATTGAGTTTCCAAATAGTCTGCTAGCGCCTCTGCTTTTTCCCTCGGTTCAAAGACAAGTCTTCCCCGAGGGCTATGCACAGGGTGCTGGTGTACAGTTTTATCTTTCCTCAAGCCTCGGACGATGCGCCATGGTTTCCTCTCCTGGAGGTTTACATGTCGCAACGTGTTTTCCCAAGCTGCTTGCCTATGCTTTCTTAGGAGTCGTCTCACCAGGGATTTGAACCTCTGGTGTATTACTCCTATCCTAGGGTGACGGAATCTCTGCCATAGCCTTCTAACAGCGTTTTTCGCTTGAATGAGGCGTTTCAGTGGAACAGGGATAGCTGTAGGGTTTGGTGCGTCGGTAGGAATGCGGTGCGTATGAGCACGCACCGCATTTAGGACAGAGGTTGAGAACCCCGTGGCTGCCTCCTCGAGAGCCTCTATCGAGTCTATTCGAGGACATGCTTCCACGGAGTTGTGGAGGGCTAGGACGGCTGCATCCCAGTCGACTTCCTCAACCCAATCAGGCACTCCCAGCGCAGTTAGATTAACGTCTGAGTCGACCACAACAGGGTTGTGATCAGAATCCAGAGCGTCAATCACCGAGAGATCCAGGTGAAATGGAATGTTCTTTGTGACAATGAAGTCTATGACATCCGCGGCGCCGCGTGCCGGGTAGTATGTTGGACCTCTCGGCCCGTGTGCATGTAGGGCGGGGTTCCCGCTAATGAGACGGTACAATCCCCGACCCTTCACGTTCTGGGTGCGGCTGTGCCAGCTTGGGTGTTTGGCGTTGAAGTCGCCTGCGATACAGACTCTTTGGTGTAGGTTTAGGAGTGCCGTGATGTCCGCTTCATAGAAGCGCCCATCCGGAGGATCATATACCGCTACAAGTACCACGTCGCATCCGCCTAAGGAAAGTCTTATGGCGGTTGCCTCTAGGTGTTGTAGTGGAGGAATGGTAACGGGAATATGTGTGAGATGGTTCTTTATGAAAATGGCAGTACCACCGCCCTGTCGGCCGACCCGATCAGACCGATGGGCGACGTAACTTGGCAGACTGAACTGTACACCGGCGTGCAAGTGTGTTTCACAGACCATAAGGATATCAATCCCATGGCTGTCTACAAACTCTAACAGGCCAGGTCTCTGCTCTCTAATTCCATTTGCGTTCCAGAACGCAGCTCTAAATGAACGCACATTTCTATGCGCCATTTAAGAGCTTATGGAATTAGCGTAGAGTTCCTTGGCCGTTTGAAGCACTACGAGGTGCTTCTTCACAGCCGAAAGTTCAGGGTTGAGGATTTGCTCTCTGCAGCGCCGTAGTATGGGGAGGGAACGTTGTACGAGGTCCGCAAACCAAGTTGCCAGTTCAATAAACTCCGCCATGTCCTCAGAGCCGAAGGCCTCTCCCAAGACCTGTGACTGAGTGCTTGTTGTGTGGGTCCTACTTATAGAGCCAGTCTGTGATGACGGGCCAGCGCTGATTGGCTGCGCTGTTGCTGTTGCCTGGTTGGCTGTAGCGGCTGGTGCCTGATTGGCTGGTGCAGTTGGTGGGGGAAATTGGGTAACACTTTTACCTGCCTCCACCATGGCTGGTTCTGGCTCTGCACTTACAGTCACATGAGCCTTTCTCCCCTTCCTCCTCTTTTTAGGAGGACGTTTGTCCTTTGGGGCAGCACTGGGGGGTGGCACAGGATGTTTTGTGCCCACCTTTGGGGTGACGCTTGGGACTGGCGTTGTCTTTTGACTGACAACTTGGTTTTGTGGGGTTGCTTCTGCACTCTCGGCCCGTACTAGGGCACTTTCGTGCTCCGACATTGCCTGTGCAAAAGACACCCCCTGTCGGATCTCTGGTACTTTGCCCTGTCTTCCTTGCATAATTGCAAGTCGCTTTGGGCAACCACGATAGATGCCTATGTGGCTCCCGTCGCAGTTTGCACACTTTTTATTCTCTATTGGTGTCGGGCAATCCTTCACCAGGTGCTCACCTGCACAGCGAAGGCACTTGAGTTGCCTCTCACAAGCATGACTCGAGTGGTGAAAGCCCAAGCAGTTGTAGCATTGGGCTGGTCCCTCTCTGCTGTGGTAGGGCTCAATGGTAACCCTCGTGTTATACAAATGAGTCACCTGGTCGATTTTTGGGGTTCCCTCCCCCTGTTTTTCAACTACCACTAAAAATAGTGGCAGGGGTACCTTGGTGGGTTTCCCCTCTTTTCCCTTTGTGGTGGTTAGTTGCACCACGGACCTCGGTTTGATTCCGTGTTCGTCCTGTAGGCCGTCACGGATATCCTGGGGGTCTGTCTCAGAATCAAGACCCCTGACAACTCTGCGAACCACGTGGGGACGCTGAAGCGAGTAAGTGTGGAACTTTATTCCACTCTCTTTCAGTACCCCTTTCGCGGCCTTGTGGTCGTCAGAGGTAGTGGTTCTGATGACAACCCGTCCTAGATGCCGGGTTGCCTGGAAATTGGCCTTTAACTGCCGTCTCAGTTCCTTCATTACCTTTATGTGGTTCGGGAACGGATCAGACACAATCGTAGGGATTCTACCCTCCTTTTGTGAGGCCTGGTTTGGGGCGAGCGCTGCAGTTGCAGATGTTGATGAAGGAGGAGTCCCTTCCGGCTTTGAACCGGAAGATCTCCTCCTGCGGCTCTGCACTACAACGAAGCCGTCGTCATCCGGCGTTGTAGGTGCTGGGACAGGGGTCATAGGTACTGGTGATGGTGTGACAGGGACTGCTGTCCCTTGGTTCACAAGACCAATAGCCTTTTTGGCCTTCGGCCTGTTCTTGGCCCTGAGGAGCGTCTTGGCTTTCGCCTTGACGATGTTCACCCTTGGACCATGGGAAGGGTTCTGGGTAGAGGTACCTATCGCGTCAGGTCTTACCTTGGCGTTGGTACTCGGCATGTCTCTAGTCATTGCAGGTGCCATCCGGCATCCCACTGAGGGTTTAACGCCTTGCGACGCGCCTATGGGGGTTCCAGTGAACCCCGGGTCCAGGCTAGAGCCTGGTCCCTTGGCTGCAACCATGTGGGCCTGCGGTTTCGTAAGTCCGTCGGTCGGTGCCGAGTCGGCTCTGGAGTCCTCCATGTCTGGGTGGTGCTGGTTTGAAATAGCTCGCCGAGCTATCTCTAGTAGGGAGGCAAGTAGAGGGCTGATGCCCACTTCCTCCACCGCTCCGGATCCCCTCCGGGAAAGGTTGTCTTCTGATACTTCTTTCTTCTTCTCCAATTTGGAGTGCCCTAAAATCTGCTATCAGATCTCTTATAGGACACTCCTCGACGAACTAGCGGCGCCCGGCCTGGCTATTACACTATTGAGTTGGCGCGTTGCGTAGTAGCTCCTCCCTGGCGAGAGGTCTCACAGTTGGCTTCCCCGTTTCTTCCAGTGTCCAGTAGACTCGAGGTGCAGACGATGCGAGTTCCAATCACCGTGGTCTAAGTTCCTTTGATTTCCTTGGAGTATCATAGACACATTCATATTTCTTTGTTCGTAGAAGAAAAACAATTGTATCAATTCCAATATCTTATACCCTAGATGTGCTGTATTTTCTAATGCGGACTAAATATAAAGTTAATTTTGCTTAGAACAAATATACTTTTCCATGTCTTTATTCATAAATACTGTAATATAATGTTATTTTCAAGTTCAGGGTAGAAAACTCACCTCAGCGCCATCTCTTATGAACAGAGGACAAGGTGGTAAAACTGAGCAGAACCTACTAGGCAGCTAGCCAACATAACGGTTCTAAATATAATGTAGCCATTTTCTATACTAAATGTTATAAACACAATTATATCTAGTTTTGTTAAACGATTATAAGTGCATATAATTATTCTTCATGTCGTAATTTACTAGGGTCAATTCTTCAGTTTGGAGTAGTTATTTTGTTACGGTGTTTATTACTGTTTGTTATCTTTGTGTTTCTGCCAGCAAATTGCATGCAGTTGTGTCTTCTCATAGCGGAAAATTTGAATCTATGAAAGTGCGGAAATGAATAGCATGGTGAAACTGAAGGAGATAAATCTTTCGGGTTTATCCTTAGAAGAGAAGCTGTTTTCCGAACTTATTGTTTGCGAGCGAGAGAAACGGCATCTGGAAAAATAATGGTTGTTGTGATATTGGTCATTTAAAACAAAAAATAGCAAACCATGATACCTCAATTGCCCATATGAATTGCTAATTGGATTTGTGTGATGTGTGTCACAGAAAGACAGAAAGTAAAGATGGAGAGGATGTAATGTACTGCACACTCACTGCGACAAGTCATGAGCCGCCACTCTCCCCGACTGCATATTCGGGGTCGGTCTGGGTGGCTTAGTTGGTCTACTGATCCCAAGGTTTCGGGTTCAAATCCGGCCCAGACCGGTGGTTTTTAAGTGTGCTTAAAAACGACAGCTCCATGTCAGTAGATTTACCGGCATGTAAAAGAACTTCTGCGGGACGAAATCCCGGCACACCGGCGACGCTGATGTGATCCTGGCAATTGACAGCGTCGTTAAACAACAAAATAATTTAATTTAATGCATATTCGGGCAGTTCTACATATAACTACCGGTACTCAGAGCCGGTGAGTCCCGGAGTAACTAAAGCCTTGGTTGTACGCCAATTGTGTATTGCTACCCGCATAAGTGAAGTGTCAAAGATGATGGGAAGGGGAAGCGATGCTAGGAATCTGGAGAAACATTAAGTTGATCTGACTATATGCATAGTGAAGCATAGCGGGGTGATCTATAAGCGTTGCACTAGAACTTCCTCATATAAAGAGATATGACTAGAGTGAAACCATGTGAACAAAAAGAAAGGGATATTAGTGTCCGTGTAGAGTAGCAGAGTTTATGTTTTAGGTCAGACAGCCTTTCAAGCGTCGATAAATTGGCATATACGGCAGAAATAAAGGTTGCAGGTTTCTTTAGGAAATACAATATATCCTTCCAAGATATGGACCACTTGCGGAGTGTAATAACGGCCTTATTTCCAAATCAAGCCTTGCAAATGAAAGGCACAAAATGCACGGAGCAGTTAAAAAGATGTGGTGTTTGGAAAATGCCGCAAAACCAAGCTAGGAAAACAGCTTAAAGCTATTAAGTTCAGTGCTTTCTTCGATGAGTAGAGACATTGGAACTGTGAAAGCATCTTGCGTTGTGCTTCGTAATTTGGACGAAATTGAAACAAAACTTATTAAATTATGGAACCTTGGTGATGCTTTCGACACCTTGGTGATGTTGGCCTCTGTGAGACAGCCAATAAAGGCACAGTTATAGTGAACATTTGTTTCGCAATTTGATGAACTATATAACGGAGCATAACATTTCTTTACAAAATGTAATTGGATTTACTTCTGATGGTTGTAATATCATGATGGGTCCAAAGAATTCAGTAATGACTCATTTTAAAGCACAGCTTCCTGACTAATGCGTGTAATACATGAATGTGCAAGTGAAGATTTGAGCCGTAGTGTGTACAACTTTACTGCTGCAAGTATCAGAATTTATTGTTTTCCTTAATTTTAAAATGCCTTTTCTTAAATGTCCTGTTTGATATTAGAGTTACTAACGTGCGGCACCGAATGAACAAATAAGGCAAAACTGCTTGTACTACGCCTGCCTGACACTGAAGCACAGAACACAAAATAAAACAAAAACAACAAAACAAAACCTAGACACCTTTGTTGAATCTTGTTGCTAAGAAACGAGTCATTAATACTGTTCCAAAATTTTACGCGTATATTCAAGCTATTTCGTGTACATTAATTTTACAAAATTTCGGTTATCTTCTTATACATATATTCATTTTATATGTGCACTGGTTCTTAGGAGAGGTTGAATTTCAAAATTTGTTTTTGTTTGTTAATGGATTTTGGCGAAGTGGTGTGAAGAGACTAAAACTCAATGGCTGAATCACTTAGTATTTTTTCTTCAGGTAGATCGTTCCCGTGAACCATTTTATTCATCACTGTTAGCACTGTCATAGTTGAATTACCCTTAGCAGCTGCATTATACGTGAGGTGATCGCTAAACAGGTGCTGGTAGTGCTGAAAGATAATTTGAACCACAAGTCATTTCTGGTGTTCCGACCAAATTTCTCAAGCTATTTTGGCATTCTTCTTTCGACAGGGCGAAGGCGTTTTCTTTCTGGGCCTTCTGGGTTTCTTTCCTTGGGTTCACTTTCTTTCTCTTTCTGCTCTGTAACTGTATACATTTTTGCCTAGAAATACTTCCATTTACGTGTATTAGCCCCCTTCCAAAGTATTAAAAAATACAATAGTTTCTGTACCTTACTTACTAGTAGAGAAAGTAAAAATAAAAAACATCGCCGAAGTCAATTATGTCTCCCTCTGATGCAATATTAGTCAGCTTTTCCACAATGGGGAATAAGCTAGTTTTATCGTGCTACAACACCATATAGGTAATTTTGCATGACTTCGTACACGGAAGTTTGGATTTATTTTCTAAGAACCTGAAATGTTAGTGACTTAGGTTCTGTTGCAAGGGGAGAAGACAGGCGTTGCTGTTCTATATCCAAAATAAGGTAAGTAATAATTGTTATATTTATTATGTTATACTACATAAACCTACAACTTCCCAAGATATTCTGTTATTTCTATTAAAAGCATGTATGAATTAAAGGGGACTAGCATACCATTTTTATGCACAAGGCAAGAGGTTGACCAGAGTGGTAAGGTACTGCAAATTTTCAACAATATATAGATTTAAATTAACTGTTATGGAATGTCACAGTAGATCATATAACACAAGAAGTTACAAAGGTGTTGGCAAATAATATCTGGAACCAGCAGATGAACATGACGGTCCTTCTGGCCATAGCCTGGTGGACAAAGGGTAAATAAGTCTAAAAACAGCTACAAGCCTAGATTTGATTTCTTTGCATACAAATATTTATACAAACTATGTTTTTGTTAGGAACAACCATAAAATGTTCAGTGCCTACCACAAACAAAAGTATTGTAGAAAGTGTGTTCTGAAACAGCATCAAAAATTTAACTTCTTATAATTTGGAGTCCCAAAAATTATCTAGAAACTGTAGCTTAATATTTAAAAATATGTGAGCTTAAGGGAACCTAGTACTGAAAATACTAATTTCCACAACTATGTACTGATCTTTTTTTGTTTTTTATAACATATGTCATTAAAAGGAACTTTTTGTCATAAATTTTCAAAGCATTAGTCACATAATTTAGCAATAAACAAGGAATTTGTTTAAAAAACTGTACTTGCTTAAGAATAATATTAATCAGGCGAGGCACAAGGTACAAAAGTGTTTCAGACATTAAAATACTCCAAAAAATGGTATTCTCTGTATTAGTTTTGAGATATCTCTTTTCAGAAAGGACAAAAAAATATATTATTCATTGAGCATGATAATTAAAAATGTGGTATTTATAAACTAAATATTTACTATATCTTTTATACCAACAGATTTAATGCACAGCCTCATGCAGAATCATTGTTAAAAGGTGTGTGCCAAATTTCATAATTCTAAGTCAATATGTTTGGGAGAGAAATGATTCTTAGCTTCAGAATAACAAAAAATTAGTGTGTGCAAAATAGAGTTTGGAAATTTGACAGTGAATAATTCCCCAAACTTGCCACAAATTGCCTTTTGCATTATTCTAACCTGCTTATAAGTCTTCTGGTGCATATATGCAGTCTTCTGGAAGTTTCAAAGCTTCATCTTGTCTGATTTTGGCCAATCTTACTTGTCTTTGGTAGTGCTGAAATTTCTGAGTAGAACGTCAGCTTCTGTTGTACAACTGTTTCTTGTCATTAGTCAGGCAATTTAATATGGTCTTCCTTGCTTTTTTTTCAAATGAGTTCTTAATACTATAAATCCCTTATTGAATTCATAGGCTATTAAGGCTGCAGCAATGTCTAATTTTGGTTTTGAAACAAATGTTTCTTTTGGGCATTTATTCCAAAGCATGCTGTGGAGGCTTTATTTAGAGTTCTGGGTTTTCCCTTTAAGATACCTCTCTAGTAAATCAATATAAGTCAGCTTTTGATACAAAGGAACTATTTTCTGGATGACATTGACTGAAAGTGGTATGTGTGTGTGCATGTGTGTGTATGTGCCCTTTCTGAAAAACAATGCCTTATTATAAAAACGCCATGAATCAGGTCCTGTAGGACATTTACTGTGAAGTGGCTTTGAATCAGTAGATGAACAGTGGTATAATATGGCCCGTACTACCGATTTCATGGCATAAACAACATTTGTATTGCCTTGGATTGCTTTAGTATAATATTTAGTCAACTTCTGGTTAGAGGATTTGTGAGCATATCCCAACTTGCTAGCTCTAGTTAGTTCTGGAAGATACCACCACAGCTATTCATTTCCCAACTACTTCTGTATTGTAGTGACATTTAGGATACAAAATGACACTATTTCAAATGGGTAACACTCACCCTGTCAAACCCATCACATTGTTTATGTGAAACAAGGTACAATAGACGGATTTTCTAAAGCATTCCTTGTTCAGGAGAAAGGGAGAATAGCCAGGGTGGCCATTTAATGTGCACGAGCATATTTGCGCTTGAAAACCATCTACACCAGTTACATATGGAGGTTGATCCTTGTGTTCCCCAGGTTTGACAAATGGCTCCCCATTGTTAATTATTACACTGTGCAAGACCCATGCTGTTATAAAGTTAGGGATAAAGACATTAGGTTTTAATATCACTTTTAAACAGAAACATTCCTATCCTAATAATGCACAAATCCACTGAAGAAAACAAATGCAGCTTGGCCATATGTTGTGATAAAATACCCAACATATGTAATTCATTATGGATTAAAACTTAGTTCATAGAAATTCCGAAGCACCATTCCTAATGCTACTTTAGCAGAGAAACTATGAATGCATCTCAAAGTTGTTGAGATAAATTTAAGTTTAATTTTAAACATGCAGAAGAAGCCCAAAATAGTGTGGTCCGAAATACCACAGATTTGAATTAAACATGGGGAATATATGTCCCCCAAAAATATATTGTACTTTTATTTTTGAAAGTTGAGTTTAAAATTTTCTTCAAATTGCACTACTGGATTATACTTTTTGCTACCCCTAGCGTGGACCTTGGTCACTGCGGCTGCTGCATTCCCAGCATTGACCTTGCCCACTGCATTACTAAGAATTTCCTGAAGTAACGAGGCATGCACAAGGAAGAAGACATTGTACATGTTAATGAAGTGATACGTACCATAAACGAGATGATTCTGTGCATTGGGGAGCAAAATGAATCGAACAGTATTTATCTCCAGCTTACTACACTCAAACAATACGTGAAGAAAAAACATGAATTATGTCACCAAAGAAAACTTACTGATTTCTTTAAAACAATGCAAATTTTGGTTAGCGTAAAATGGGTACAGTGTAATTGTATGCACTGTATAAATTAAGATTGGCTGCAGGGCTGGAATGCAGACCTAGCATAACTGGTATGTAATTGCATTTAAAAGTGATCTACATATATTTCAACTTTAACTGGATGAAGAGCTCCCTTCCTATTTTTTCTCTTGCTCATCTTATTTATGCACAGCTTATAAAGGAAACAAAATTGCCATTGTTAATTAAAATAGATGCATTAGTGCTAATCTCAAATATCATAGGGATAAAGGAATATGCCTTGAAATGGTAGTTCTCTAACGTTGTTACGACACAAAACACAATTTTCTCACCTTCGGCAAATCTTGTTCTACAATAACACTTTTGGATAAAGTTTATCTATATTATACATTAATGGTATGGCAGATAATGTAAATAATATGAAAGACATAAATGTAACACTTTTTGCAATTGATACAAGTATATTTTTGAAGGGGAGAACATGGAGGAGTTAAATGTGCTTATGACGCCTTAAAAGATATGCTCATTTGGTTCAACACAAATATGTTAATATTAAATAAACAAAAAACCTATAGTCCTAAGCTTCCATAAGAAGCTACAGACAACCCAGGTAAAAGCTACCAAATTCTTGGGTCTAATATTGGGTGAAAATCTAAATTTGGCAATCTCACCTCAGAGGCAATTACTCCAATGGTGACATACTATCATAAGTACTTTATGTCCTGGGATTAAATATCCTTTAGATGGAGGTCATTGTGGCAGGCTGTCACAGTAGCTTAATGGTTAGATTACCTGCCTGGTAAGCAGAGGGTCTTTGGTTAAAATCTCAGCCGCAGCATTGAATTTTTCAGCTCCAGTTCTACCTCTCAAACATTGCCCACACACGTCTTGTGTGTTTAAAAACACCAACAGTAAGTTTGTTGTTATAAATAATAATTGTCATCTAAAGGTTATTTCATTCCAGGACATAAACTACTTACAATAGTAAGTCACTAATGGGGTAGTTGTCTCTGATGTGAGACTGCCTTTGTGGTTTACTGCAAAAAATATGAATCAGTTGGAGTATTCAAAGTCATTCTGGAAGGTTCTCACAGCAACTTAATGGTTAGAGCAACTGCCTGGTAAGCAGAGGGTCTGTGGTTCAAATCCCAGCTGTGGCATTGAATTTTTCAGTTCTGATTCTACCACTCAAACATAGCCCACACACGGCTTGTGGGTTTAAAAGTACCAACAATAAGTAATAAACACCATTATTTTATTTTTAAAAACACTGGCTTTGAATTAACCATAACTTTTTTTTAACCTGATGCATAGTTTTTTCTTCATTTGTAAGCATTAGCAGTAACTTGGATCCCTTTGCTCTGGTGAGTCCTTGCACAGTAAAACAAAAACCATGATATTAAACATAATATAAGCTATAATTTTGTTCCTTCCTTACACTACCCTAAAGAGATTCATTCATAACAAGTTTTAAGGGTAAAATTATGGATCATAAGCACTGTAAACATTACATTAAAGCTTCTTTGATATGTATGTTCCACACTATCTGTTTTCTACACTTATGCTTCTTTTTGGGGGGGCGACAGTCTCTGCAAAATCTTATGATATATTATGACAAATTATTTTCTTTATATGGCTTTCATTTACATGATTTTTGTGCTTATACAATCATAGCTTATGTCCCTGAGAGCAAAATACACCATTTATACATTTACGGCAATTTCGTTCTTTAAATTCTGAATAAATATTTGAAGCCAAAACTTTTGACTTGCATGTACATTTCTTGGAAAACATCCCTCAGCATGGAAGTGAGAGTGACTTTGAAGCTACTTTAAGGAAAATTGTGAAATACCAACCACACTCGCTTCAGTTGATCGTTCTCTGACTTCAGGTATGATTAACCTCGATAGTGAACATGGATGAAACGAGAAGGAAGTGTATTATGATTGCTGAAAAATTATGCATTTTGAATGTAGTGAAGGAAAGTGGCAATAGGAAATGCATAGAAATTGCTAAGAAATTAGGGATGGCTCCGTCTACTGAACAGCTGTACCATAAACCAGTGGATTTTATTGATGCTGTTAGTGCTTTATGGGCTATCAAACATTTTGTAATGTGTCATCATAATGTTTCTGAGGAAATAATGGCCAAATTGTACTGGTTTTAAGATACTGTTTATGCCATGGCTGTGGCCAACAAAAAACCACCCAAGATAATGAACTACTTCCTAAAGTGATTAAACTTTCTTCGTACAAATTTATTTTTATATGCGTGTATTTCTCTTGGGTTTATATTGTTTCATATTGCCAATTATAGATAAACAATTCTATTATTTCTTTGTTCTTCACTTCTTAATTATAACCCATATGCTGTATAAATTTTCCAATTTTTATTTACTGACTTTCATTTATGTCATGCTAATGGCTTCATTGCCAGATGCAAGGCACTAGAAAACAACTTTCATTTATGTGCTTTTAACACTGATAAGTTTTTTCCTTTGGTTCCCTGGGAAACATATTGGTGCTGTTTTTATTGAAGAGATGCTTCATGTTTGAGTGATGTGGCTCTTATTTCCCTCAGGGTGTGGTAACGGATGGAATGAAAAATCACACGATGTTTCTTCACCACAATGTATTATTTTATTAACACTTTTTCTCTATTTTACATTTAAATAGATCCTCTTAGCACCATTTTAGATTATTTAAGTCCTTCCGTTTTTTCAAAAAGTGGAACAAAAGCTTGATGAAAGTCTGGTAAATGTTCTACAATGTTCACCCGCTACCAAAACACGTCTCATCACCTTGAACATTTAGGCGCTAGTGAAAGAAGTCCAGCGTCACCTCACGTGATACTACCTTTCTTGTATACATCTGCATATGCGTTCATCAAATAGTTCCCTCTTGTTAGGGAAGTGATCTTTAGCTATCCTGATTTTGCTTTTAATATTGAATACATATAATTCTTTTATTTATACATATATATTAAAATTCAATATGGTTATATTTATGACGTCTTTAAAGAAACTTAGTTGTTCGTAACAATGAACATTAGTAACACGTTTTTGTCATTTAACCATCTCATACCAACATCAAAAAACAAATTACACTCTTAACAAATATTCACATAAATGATTTTCTTTTGGGGTCTTCTAATATTCTGTCTCACATGCCCCTTGTTTTATTTTTCAAGTTGTCACCTATATTTACAATCTTGAAACACAATACAACACTTCTCCCTATTCCTCTGATACAATCACTTTGTACAATACTTCTTTCTTTGCAGGCTTTTTCGCTGTATGTCTTTGTCTTTTGTTTTGGCATGACACAGCATGTCTTTATAAATTTTACATATTCAGTTACTACACAACACATTCAGTTATTATACAACAAATATTCAGTTATTATACAACACACATTCAGTTATTATACAACACATATTCAGTTATTATACAACATATTCAGTTATTATACCACACATATTCAGTTATTATACAATACATATTCAGTTATTATACATTTGACACTGACACAAATATAATTTAAGTGTATCATGGTTTATTGTGTGGCTTTTGACTTATGTTCCTTGTTATGAGGAGAGAAAAACAGGATACAAATCTTGAGCTAATGATTATGATCATATTTATGCCAATATTTTATTCAGTTCTTTGCCTTCTTTGTCTTGTAAGCTTATTATGTATAGGCAGGTCATCGAGTAAATTCTTAAGCTCTGATGTTACTAATGGTACCATTTTTTAATTGGGTTATTATTCACTATTGTTTAGTTCGACATTTCTTCAAGCTTAGCATTGGCTATATCCATCTTAATTCATGGGCATTGCTTTTCTGACTATGGTTTTTCTTACTTCAATAATTGTCACCTCTTTATCTCTTATCTCTATAAGAGAAAACCTCTATACTTATAATTATTCTGCAATTGTATTATTTTTCTTCTCAATTCACCCTTGACACCCTTGGGTCAAAAATATTTTCTCTTTGACATCACAATTGATTCCTTTTTCTTTTTGTCCCAGACATCCTTATGTCAAAAACACATTTTTTTTCTGTCGCTATAATTCACTTCTTTAATGACAATCAGTGTCCTCATCTGTCTTTGTTGACAATGCTTTTGGTGGTCAATATAGCCAATGACTGTTGATTTTCTTTCTTGTTGTATTTTCCAATCTAAACATAATCTTCTATAAGAAACCCATTAAAAATTATTATTTTTCATTATCTCTACTATTCCTGGCTTACATGTTTGTTGGCAAAGACTATTTGGTCCTTTCTTTGCATGGTTTTAATTTATTTTTATGGTATCTTCCTACCTACTTGCCATTTGTATTCTGTAGCTCATATGTATGGTCACCCAGCTGTTTTGTGATGGTCAGTGGTCCAGTGTACAGTAGTTCCATCTTCTGTTTGTGCAGCCATCATGTGTCGATGTCAATTGTCAATTGCTTAGGGTTTGTGTTGGTCATCTACTCGATTGGGACAAACTTAGTTGTGGTAATTTACCTGAGTGTTGGTGGTTGTTGTTTCTGTATTCTGTGCAACATCTGCCCTATTTGGCACGTTTCTATCTACTTCCTGCTGTCTTATGTTGCCAGTGTTCCATTGGTTTCTGCCCCTTTGGTGTGAACCCCTGTTGCATGGCAGTCTTCGGTTGTTCAAGTATTCTCTACAGAATCTTATGTGGTTCACTTGATGGGCACGGTCTCCTGGTCTCCCACTATCATATGTATATGTTTGGTGTCTCGATTCACCCCTTGGTATTGTGTCATGGTACCGCTGTCTCGTGCTCTCCATCCTTTTGCCATGATTGTGTAGTTGTGGGAAATGGTGTGCCCCTCTCCCCTGTCATGGATGCTCCTAATATTTCTATCTTTTCTCTCATTTTGGTTGTTTGTAGCCGTGCTCCTATTTAAGATAGGTGAGTTTGGGTGACCGTTCCTATGTCTACGCTCATTAGGCTGACCATTTTGCGTTTCGAAGGCTGTCAATAATTCTATCATGTCTGCAAAATCTACTGGCCTCGCAACAATTAACCCTGTTCTCACTGTGTCTGGGAAATGTCTTGTTATGCTGTTAATTAACTCTGCTTTCGACAGGTTAGGGTCTAATATCTTTCCTTTGTTGGCTACTTTCATAGAATAATCGACTAGCGATAACCCTTTGGTTGGATCATATCTACCTGTCGCTAGCTCTAACCTAGTTTGGTTTTGCTTAGCTGGGCCCCAATACCTTGATAGGAATAGATTTCTGAATGAGCTATACGATTCACGACCAGCTAGTGTTAACCTAAGCCATTCTAATGCCTTGTTTTTTAAGCTCTTCTTAACCATCATCATCCTAAGCTCATTTGGTATCCTTTTCATTTTAAAATACTCTTCCATCTCTTTAACAAAGACTTTTGGATCGTCTCCCTTCTCATCAAATATAGGTGGTGTAATTTCATGTAGTATGCTGTTGGTGTAGCATGTGTTGTGTGTTGTGTCATTGTTTAATTGTGAATCTCTTTCTCTGTATGGTGTGTCAACATTTTATACATCATTCAAATAACTCTCATCTTGTACATTACTTACATCTAAATCATCATTATGCCTTTGTAGTGCATTCACAACATCATTTACATTAGCCAAACTTTCTTTTCCTTTTCTCATTTCTTCACAAATTGATTTTAAATCATTCTTTATTTCTAAGTGACTTTATTTCATATCATTCATAGCATCTTGTTGTGACTGTACCACATCAGCCGTAGTCTTAATTTTAGGAATTCCAATTTGTTTTACAGTTTCATTAATAATTCCTTTCTTTACTACCTCAATCTCTTTCCTTAATTCCTCAGCTATTTCTACTTTTACATTTGCAATCTTACAGTCTACACTTGCATTACATTCTGTTATTTCATCTCTACATCTACCAATTTCTCCTTCTAATACAATCTTATTTTCTCTCATTTCCGATTCTATTTTTCCTATCCTATCTCCTGTGATTTCTATCCTAGCTTCTAAAGCTTCCTTTGTCTCATTTATGTTTTTATGTACTAATTTCAAATTAGTTCCCATTACTTTCACATTTCCTTTACACTCCTGTCTTCCTAATTCTATTATCTGTTCTAAGTCCTTTCTCACTTCCTCCACTTTCTGGCCTATCTCTTCCTTATTCTGTTCTAGCTTTTGACCTATTTCTTTTTTAATTTAATTAATTTTGTGCAGAAAAACATACCATTATTGATAAAAAAAAGTGCGAGAAACTCAACTAGAAGTCTACTGTTGTTAAAAATGTGCGAGGAAACATAACTAGTATGCTGTACATAGTAGGGAGATCATTTGCACTGGAACCAAAATGGCTGATGTCCATACCCACTCCTTAGAGTGTATTAGGGTTCGAATTAACAAGGTAGAGGGGGAGATTTCTCCCTCTCATCAAATAATTTCCCTGACTCGTCAAAGAACTCCTTCCCTACCAGGGAAGCATTTTTTTTTTTTTTTTTGCTGAAAGTATTTACTATTACTGTTCTTTGAAAATACAAGAAGACATGGAACACTTTCAATACAAACTGTACACGGTAAGAGTGTAAGCTGTAAGTAAGCAAATGTATCATATCACAAGTAAACTGAACAATAAACAATGCTCAGGTTGATTAGTTGAGTTGGCATTCAGAGTCACAATTCCAGCAATTCTGCACTGATGACCGCAGCTTGCAGTATTCAATTCAGTTTCTTGCAACTCACTGTTCTATTGTTTGTCAGCACAGGTAAATTTTTCACATAAAAGCAAAAGTTACAGAAAGTAATGACAGTGATGTATTCCAGCTCAAATCTCAGGCTTCAACTTCAAGTAATATTAATATTACAGCTTCTCAGTTAAAAACTGCAGCATTGGAAGTGACATGTGTGAGCAAAAATAGTGAGAGTAACACTACACTAATCAGGGAAGTGTAGACAGAACTAGATTTGAAAAATGGAAAACAAATTGCCCCTGGCTTTCATTAAACAGTTTTGGGAGAATTATATGTCTGTACTGCACAGAAATACAAAATCACTGTACTTATATAGACAGTAAAATGCATATTGCTGCTGCTGCTACGTTTTATGTATATAATACACCAATGTTACTACCACTGGTATTAGTACCATTATTGCCATATATATATAACACAAACTTAGGTCCCCACCTCCTTGTCAGAAAGTCTGATTCAAACACTGCTGCCTACTGTACACTTCTAGTTGTGTTTCCTCATGCTCTTTTTCAATAATGGTGCATTTTTCTGCATCTAAATGTTCAAATAACTATACTGCAGGATGTTGATTATTCCAATTCCTCTGTGGCAAATTCAGAGGAGCAATTTGGCTGCAAAACTGCAGGCATGGCAAATGGAATCCAACATCTACTTCGAAGCTTTGTGAGGGAAGTTGTTTAAAAATGTTCGGTGAATTACAAATAGTTCTAAATAACAATAAAAAGTGGGTGACTGACTTATAGAGTTAACCTACAAGACTATGCATAGAAAAATAATTTAAATATTGGACTGTTAATAACTATAAGTTTAAATGTAGGTGCCATTTCCCATTACTACATATTGTTCAATCGGTTGGGGCGTATGTTCGAGCCTACTGGTGAATGCTCTTATTTTATTTTTCCCCCTTTTTGTTAAAGTATTTTCAAGAGTGTTTCTTTATCAATAAATGCACTTTGTAAACCTACACACTTCTATCTAGTAAATTTCCATATATACTTATTGTGGGCTGCTACACCCTTGCACCAGTTATATTGATTTAAAGCTAAGAAATTATCTGTAAATCTAGACAAAACATAAGTTATTAAATTTATAACTTATCGAACATCATACTCTGGGATACAAATTGGGGTTGATAACTTGTTATTATAACAAACAGAAACATTAAATTTTGGATCTTCAAGTAGACAGGCATTTAAACTGGAAAACTCATATTTAGTATATTTTACCCAAATTCATCCCTGCCTGTTATGCTATTCAAGCACTTGTAAATGTGAGTTATATAGATACACTTAAGTTAGTATACTACCCATGCTTTAACTCTATCATGAAATGTGAATATTATTTTGTGGGAATGCAGCAGAAAGTAAACAAACATTCCTCATCCAAAAGAAGGTTACATGGATTACAGTATTTGCAGCTCCAATAGCAGACACTCTTACAAATATCCTTTTAGACGACTGAAGATATTAACTCACCCTTGCACATATATATTCTCGATCTTAAAATTCTTTGTATACAATTGAGGTACATTTATAACAAACAATGAAATCCCTGAGATAAACACATAGAGATAAATACCCCAAGGGTGACTTACTTTATGTCCTGGGTTTAAGTAACCTTTAGATGGTAATATTAATAAGCGGAAGATCCATGGTTCAAATCCCGTCTATGACATTGAATTTTTCAGTCCTGATTCCACCTCTTAAGCATTGCCCACACGCAGCTTGTGTGCTTAAAAACACCAGCAGTAAGTTTGTTGGCATAAATAAATATGAATTATCATCTAAAAGTTACTTAAACCTGGGACATAAAGTACTTACTATTGCAAGTTGCCCTTGGGGTATTTATCTCTGATGTGAGACTCCCTTGTGGTCTAACTGGGAGAGTACAAATCGGTTGGGGAATTTAATGTCATACTCGCAAGTTGGCCATGATAGCTTAGGTTAGAGCAGTTGCTCGATAAGCGGAAGATCTGTGGTTCAAATCCCAGCTATGGCATTGAATTTTTCAGTCCTAATTCCACCTATTAAGTATCTAGCTGTTTTAATGTTAAATCACTGCCAATTACATTTAACACAGCACTAAGGAGACTACCTCTTTATTACATTACCATCCTTAAAATAATGAAGGTGGCTACAGTTATGCTTTTATTTGCCCTAAGTATTGAGAAAACAAACCTATTCATGCTGAAAAAGCTCAAAAGTTATTGCCTAGCAATATATCAAGCTTCTTCCTTCTTTTGTGATACCATCAGTAGGTATTGTTACTCTTGTTCTAAAGAATATCATTATGTGCATGCCACGTTTGTTTGAAATAGATGCAATGGTGTAAGAACCTATAAGGAACATGCACACATTGACCTTATATACTATGTAGATTTACATAATGCAGTTGCTGATAAACAAAACTTCTTAGATATATTTTTAAAAATCAACAAGGAGATTCCACACCTTTATTGCCATACATATATATGCTTTAACTGAATGAGCTTCATGAGAACATGTGAGTACCTAACCCACTACATTAAGTTTATACTTTGTAACGATGTGCTTTACAGTGGTCCTTGTGATGTATTATATGGATATAAATCGGGCATTTATTTTTGTTTCTCTAAGAAATGTTTAAAGAAAGGCAATTTTTGAATGTCCGAGGAAATTAGCTACATCAAATTTTTATTAACAGCTAAACTAAATCATGTTAAATTAATTTTTATAGTGATGCCGTTAATTCAAATAATGTTTGTTCTAAAGTTATACTAACATATTACTGTATTATCAATGCACCAAGCGAAAAGAAGAGAGAAAGAAACAGGGATGGAACATTGCAACCTGTGCTCCTGATGCATGGCAAGAAAACTGTTTTTGTGTCCAACACTGTTGATTAAGCACATCTCAATAGACCGCCTGAAACCAGCTTTTCTATTGAAAGAAGATCACCCTTCAGTTGCTAACACTTCAGTTGCTAACATCCAACAGGAAAGCCATGCTGATACAACTCGACAGAAGCTCACCAGGTCAGATGGCGAGGTTAACTTCCCTACACCTTTCTTAGAACCATTGCTACCACTAGGAGGGGTAAAGCTAAAGAAACTGCAAGGGTAATACCTCTTCTGCCCATGATACAATTATTAATTGCACTGCGATAATATGCTACAGGTAAAAATCTGTTGATTTTCTAATAGTCATCTTTGGTTAATATGAGGTTTACGTTAGGGTGCGCATTTGTAATTTGAGGCATGTTTCTGCTGCATTGGTCTTGATTCCATACTAGGCAAGAATTCACAGTTGAAATGGAACGGTTAAAATAATTTTCATTATGATGAAATTAAAAGGTAATTCAGTCTATTCATACCAATAACCCATTATTGTTCTCATTATACTGAATAGCAAAAGATTTTGTTTGCAAAAAATATTGAACTTAATTGTACTGGATGTAAATAATTTCTACCTATTGCTGCCTAAGTACATATTTAATACAAGACTGGTGAGATATTTATTTAAGATCTGTCTAATTACAAGTATTGCACCAGAGGATGCCACGTTTCCTCACCACCAATGTTTGAAATACGTACAAGCAACATAGCCCTATATGTTGCATAGTATAATATTATGATAAGGGCAGTGGGAAAAATGACATCCAATTGTAAACAAATACTGAAGAAAGGTTATTATGGTAATCTTACCTTTTCAAATCTTACAAATGGGATTAACCATTGGGCACACTTGCAATAAGAAAGATTTTAACTCATTTAGCAGAAAGTAATATCAGAGGTACAGTAAGAATTTTCTGAGGGAATGTGTTCCATTTTGAAATTACTTGTTTGGCATAATGAGAGGATGAAGGACAAAACCAGCCTTATTTTATAAGGATAAGTTAAGACCCAAGGAAAGTGTGACCGTAATTGTGATAAAAGGTTTTGTCAGAAGCTCAATTTTCCAAGTAACTACCAATGTTGATGCTTTGCTTATGAATGATTTTGTTGCTATTTAATACATTTTAACCATTATTGGATATAAAAACTAGTCAGTTTACTGAAGCTGAGCAGTTATCACATTTTGATTGCACATTCTGAGCAATTAGGATTTGAATTGCCAGTCTGCTGTGGACAGCCTTGTTTAACACCCTGATTTACCAATAATGTTTTACTTATCTCTTATTTTTACTAATATTCTCCTTCCATATAGACTTGTAACAACTTTTGCTAGATGTATTGGGTATCCTTGTTCACCTAATATGTTCCATAGTTTGTTTCTTAAAACCTTATCAAAGGCTTTTATATAATCCACAAACACAATGTAAGTTGGTAAATTAAATTCTCTTCTTTTCTGAATTATTTTTTGCATCACAAGCACACAATCTGAACAGGAACATCCCTTCCTAAATCTGGATTGCATTTAATTTAATTTTACTTGCTAATTTTATTCAGAGGGCGTGTGATTAACTTAGCATATAATTTATAAGTGGGGTTCAGTAGACAAATACCTCAGAAATTATTGGGATTTCCTTGATCTCCTGTTTTGTAAATTGGAATTACTATTAATGTTGGATCTTAATCATTTCTGTTTTTGAGCACATGTATCTTACTGCCACATGCATACTTCAAACTTTGTGGGGATAGAAAATGTTTTTGGTTAAAGAAACATTCCCCATTCCAGTGAACGTGAACCTGGGACTTTTGGAATAAGAAGTCAGAAAGCTGACTACTCGACAGCAGAGGAAGTCAGAAAATATTTTGTTTCACACTTTAAAGAGTTACATTTTTTATTACATTAGAATTTGTTGTATCATTCTACATATTTTGGGTTTGCTTTTTTAGGAGTATTGCATTTTGAGTTTGTATATTCAGATATTTATTTGAAATAGAAGCCTGCCACTTTGAGTGTCTCCTTAGCGCAGCTATGATGGAATGTGAATATGAAAAAAATGAATTGCAGATTTTGTGAATCAAGGCCATAAGCCTTGAGCATGCATTGTGCAGATTTCTATGAGTAGAAAATACTCAAGCCACCATTCTGACCTCCACTTTTCCTTCTGTAATAATAGCAAATTAAGCATTTAACTTATACTGGGTGACAGGGAAGACATTACATTAATTCAAACCAGTGGTAGATCTTGGTATTTGGAACACATTTTGTATCTTACGTTTTTGTCTCTGACCATCTCCTACGGAGGTATTTTAGTTTTGTTGAAAACAACCTGGCAACACTGCAGATTGTGTGGGTGGTCACTTTCCCTGGCTCAGTGCATAAACAAACAGCATAACGGTACATCTTAAAAACAAACTCATACCGTGCCTTGTCCTTCCGTTTTACTGTGGAGTGTAGACCAATCACAAGCATTAGCTCCCAATGAAAGCGAAAGTGCCTCTCCTGTTTACATTCACAAACTAGGTCAATTCCCTGGCCAACTCAGTGCAACGTTGTCGACTTAACTAACATCTGAGAGAGCAGCTTGGAGTATTGCTTCACGTCTTTTAAGTGACTAATTAATTCATAACCCGGTGTGATGTCCCATAATTACTACCAAAGCTATGTCAGAAATAAGTTAATCTATGCATCTTACAAGTAACAAACTGTTATCTTCGTACATTCTTGTGTAATTACACATCCAATTGGGATAAAAAGCTATTTATTTTTTTGATATCAGCTGATCAAAGAACAATATGTCAAATGACTTTTTTGTTTGTAATGCCTCTGTGAAGCACATATTACAAGGAATGTAATGACTTCCCTTCCACTATGTATACTAACAGAGGTTGATATATAGAACTGATGAGAATGAAGTGTTTAAAACAGTGGAGCATATTAATAGATAGAAAAATATGTCAATGTTTATAAACACATTTTGCTCCAACTTACTTATAATAATATTAGTCACAGGACTAGTTTGGGAGAGGATCCTCTCCATCATTGAGTTGTTGATCAACTGGTTCAACATCAGGTAACTGTCTCCCACTTCGCTTGCCTGGTATGCTGTTCTTCCTATTGGATAGTCGTAAGACATAGTCTATGATTGGTATGTCAAAATTCATCAGCCGATCTCAATGCTTAATGTAAATATTTTCCCACACTCTTAACTCCCAATAATTATTTGCTGGTTTTGAAAGTTGGATATTTAGGTTGATGTTATGATTGCAAGACCATTGGTGGTGAACTATGGCTGATTTATCTGTTTCTTTACATTTGATATTTTTGACGTGTTCCTTCATTTAGGTTTACAAATTTCTTTTTGTTTTGCTGATATAAATCTTATGGCAGTCTTCACAGTTGATATGTATTTAGTCATACTGTTTCATTCTCTAAAGACAAGAATAACTGAAACAAAGAAAAGCATGAACAAGTCCTTAATATCTATAGGACTTAAAATATTTCTCTTTCAGTTGTATGTAAAATTAAGATTACTACACTGCTTGCAACGTAAGATGTACAAAGTGCAATAACAGTGGCAGCAAACAGATATTCATCAACTCTATCAACAAGCTATCTCATTCATCTCAACAGAAGAGTTACAGGCCACACGATGACAGGTGGTACACCTGCATGCCAGCCATTGTGGTAAGAGCAACATAAATTCATTACTGTGTCAAACCAAATATGCTTCACCTTATTAGCTGCAATAAAATCCCACCCACCCACACCCCTCCCCCAACACCCCTCCCCCCACACTTGCCCACACCCGAACAGATTCGGATGCATGCATCCGCACGCCTGTGCACATGCTATTCTGGATTCAGGGGGCCTCAAAACATACATTTCTGGTGAAATCTCGACATCAAATTTTTGGATGGAACACAATACTTCCCCTATTTACTATTCGTAGTAGAGAAAGTAAAAAGACTTCACCATTAGGTACCGTGGCGATTTATCCTCTGCCTGAGTAAACCTGAGTAACCTGCTTTTGCTCTTGACTCATAGAGAGACCAAAGGCACATTTCAAAAAAGTGAAGTTTCAGCCTTGATAATTGAATGATACATGTTTTTTAACATCTGAATGTAAGGGTATCTGCTAAAATGATGTTAAATCAATACTAGTAAAATACTTTGCCTTGTTTAGCCTTCCTAGTATATGTCAAACTCCCTTGGGTTTAAAAGTAGCTGACTGTGTGTGAATTTAGTTTTCTGGCATCTATTGTCATCTTCAATTTATTTTTGTGGATCCAAAACTTGGATTAGTGAACTCTGACTTGAATACCTCTATTTCCTTATCTTTCCACATTTGCTCAATCATGGTATCAGTCCTGATTGCATTTGGGATTGGTTGAGCTTTGTGTTAAATGATTTTAAGTCTATGACCTCAAAATTGTGTTCATAAGCACTAAACGTTCCAGGTTTCTTACTGAATACATGTATTTTTCTTTCAAGTATCTTTTTCAGTTGTTTTTGTTAGAAATGTAGATTCTTATTTTCCTCTACTTTTGCTTCTATAAGCTTCCTAGTGACACTAGCTACATCTTGGCTTTCATTGTTTTCAGTTTTGCTATGTAATATTGTGTTGGGAGCATATACAGCTATCTATAATGTATGATACACAATGTATTTTGTCACATAATCTTTATGACATAGGTAATTGACATTTGATTATTACAATTACGATTATTATGATTATTATCATCATGCTTGATACATTTATATACTTGATGAAGAGTAATTTGTTCTTGTCTATTTTTTGCATGATTTATGTGACATAATTTGCCTACTATAAATCACTAATCTAGTAAGGAAAATATTACATCCTTAACTACATATTCCACTACTACCCTTTGCTAATCAAAGAGTGCCTTGTTTTGCTAATGATATAGTAGATCACATCCCATCTATTTTCACATTTAACATCACTTGGTATTTGATGCATTCTTTTTGTTTGCCTAACTGCCACAAAACAGTACACATTACAAGCTGGAAGATATTTTAAGTGCCTTTTTGACTGACATAAATCTATAAACCATTTCTAGCTGCATACAGATGTTGATGTCCCAATATCTATTGTTACATTACTAAAGTGTGCCACATATCTCCATTTTTATGGTTCTAACTGCATATCTGTATTGCATGTATTTCTCCATTTCCTATCCATGTTAATGTATTGCATATGGTTAAGGGACTCCATGTGTTAGAATTAGGCGAGTTGAGTTTATGGTCAGGAACCTTGGGAAAACCTCTGTTTAGTTTTCCTATAGGGCAGGCCTTTCCAACTAAGGTGCTGCTGAGGCCCCAGGTGGCTCCAACAGTAGCACCGGTGCTGAGCTGGGCACTGGAGAAGTGGGGGAAGGTGATGTAGCAGAAGCAGAACCAAGAAGATATTGTGGTAGTGGTAGTGGTAGTTGAAGTACCTGTGGTGGGGTGACTATTGCTTTGACTGTTAAATGGGAAACAGGTTATCATGTCAGTGTGCAGCTTACCAAAACAATTGTTATTAATGAGAATTTTGTGAACAGACAAACACACCATTTATTCTCTGCATATATTTTGGTTACCCTTGTGTACATTTACCATTTGGGTTGATTTTTACATTGTTTTGTGGCAACTAATTTATGAATATTGGGTACAACATATTTGCCAGTAGAAATTTGCAGTACCATCTCTAAGGTAGCATCAGACAGAGACATCCTGCTTTTACTTTTATTAAAATAGATAACTGAAAACATTTTTTCAGATGCATAAGTTGTACCAAACATTGACACAAATTTTAAGGCATATCCATGCAATTGCTCTTGATTAACACCTTTGTGAACTTTAATTAATTCACTGCTGTAGTGGTAGTACCTATATTTTAGGATTGTGTCACACTGCAAAGGGTTCTTCATTTAAAACCTAACAGGCACACAGCATTTTGCCTGTGAATGATTGGGTGTGCCACAGCCGGCTCTGCTCCTGCATAAACTCCGCGCGTAAAGCGTGTTACCTTATAGAAGATCCTTGAAATGTTGTCCACCCTTGGCTAAACAGCATTGTATCGGGAGAACACATTCTGATTCATACGATTAAGTTGGGACACTTTAATGTTTCCTATTTAATTTCTAATATTTTATTTTAGTTCTTCCAATATATGAGGATTTGTCTCGTAAACTTTGTCTTTCAGGTTACCCCACAAGTTGGATTAGGTGAGTGAGAAGGCCATACACCAGCACTAATCACTCCATCTTCAAATACTTCCCTAATTTTATTCATGAACTCCTCTGCTGTATGGGCAGTAGCAGAATCTTGTTGAAATCACCCATATGATTTCTCTTCTTCTGTCAGTTCATGACAAAATGGGATCAAAATGCCATTTTGGTACCTCTCTGCATTTACAGTCTACTTGTAGAATATTGGAACGATTATGCATCTAATGCTAACAGCACATCAAGCATCAACTCTCTGATCATAATGACGGATATCTTGAACACGATGTGGATTTTCAAAGGTCCACTACCGACTTATGATTGTTGGCAATAACCATTTAGGTGGAACCATGCCTCGTCGGAAAAGAACAGAAGCTGTGAAGCAATTAAACTGTCATTCACTGATGAAAGAAACCATTCACAATAATGCATTCATGGTAGTGGGTCATCTTGTTTTAAAGCATGAACACTTGTATACTTAAACAGTTTTAGTTTTAAGAATTTAGTTGCTCTATGTGCAGGAAACTCTGAAATTCCCACCTGTTGTGCTAATTTTGGTGGTGAGCATTCAAAACATAAACCTATTTCATCTAACTTTTACTCTGTTACAACTGTACATTTATGCTGTCACTTTTTGTTTGCCACAGAACCAGTGGTTTTAAATTTCTTCACAATCTCATGAATTATAGATCTGGAAGGAGGCACTTCACTAGGGAACATTTGAATATACGCTGTGTTAACACAGCTTGGTGATTCCCATTTATAATAACTTTTACACATGAAAGGTATAAGGTAAGAGTGCTATACATGCTTTACACATGGAGTTCAGGAGCAAAACCGACTGTGGCACACCCAATCATGCCAGGCAAAGCACCACGCACCCATTAGGTTTTAAATGGAGAACTCTGTAGCTTTATCAGTTCTGTTTGGAAATGTGATGGTGGTTTTTTAGTTTAGGTGATATATTGTTTGTTTCTTTGACAAATTAAGCATTGGACTTTTCCTTCGGTATTGACAGAAAAATATAAATATTTTCACGAA
Organism: Tenodera sinensis; assembly: GCA_030765045.1. Taxonomy (NCBI): domain Eukaryota; kingdom Metazoa; phylum Arthropoda; class Insecta; order Mantodea; family Mantidae; genus Tenodera; species Tenodera sinensis. The sequence goes on along the minus strand of CM060964.1, from coordinate 369,738,566 downwards.
GAATTGAACAACATTTTGTAATGAAGGAGAAACTATAATAACTGCTCTGCAATCTGCTATATGCTATTTAACACCACATCTGCGTTGAAAAGACGGAGTGAGAGAGACACAATATGTTACTCTTACTGCCTGTGTGTACATGCAAATGCAGTGGTTGCTATGGGGGAAGACAATGGGGCCACTGAGAGCAGCACTGGCACACCCCAGTGCTAAGTACTCGAGTTGAAAAGGCCCACTGTAGGGTCATTGTCAATCGTTTCTGCTGTATTATTTGCAACAAACACAAGGTTTTCCTTTTTTTCCCATTCAGAATCTTCCTGTATTTCTGCGCTTGGAGTTTGGTAGTTCCTCCTGGGTCTTGTGAGAATTCCTCAGTATCATATACTGTGATGTATTATTTTGCATACATGCCACTGCTGTTTTAGACCATCATGCAATTTATTTGAGCATTTCTCCCATACCCATTGTTTGTCTGAGGTGGTCAGAACTGGTTATTTCTCATTCCATCAAATCATGGCATTGTATTCCTATAGTGCATTCTAGCATCAATAGCAGATTGGCTACTCCTTCGAGGTCCCTCCCTTCACCTCTTGGAATTTTGAATCTGAAATTGTGTGGAGTTTTGACATAAGTTATTTTGAATAGCATAATAGCTGCCCTCAATGTTATTCCTATTTTCATTATGCGCTCTGTTATTTTTACACCTATGTGAGCACACCTGATTGCTTGTGCATTGCCTTTCCTTTGTTTGGAATACAGTAAGCAATTGAGCGTTTTTTCAAAACTCGATAGATGCACAAAGTGCATTTCTGAGAAAAACGGTTTTTTCTACTTATTGGCAATACTAATTGGTTAGCACAGCAAATATATTAATCATTCAGTTCTCCTTCCTGATAATGTCTCATTGAATGTGAAAAGAAACAAATAGCATAGTTTAACTAGTGCAAATTTGGGGTTTGAAAATGCAGATTTTTTTCAAAAACCGATAGATGCTGATTAACTTTTCTGTGTGAGCGAGAAATTAACACATGAAGTTTTGTTATTTTTGTCATTTATTGTTTTTGTTGCTTTTTATTTACGTATTTTTTACTTTTTTAAATTTATTTTCAGCTTTTTATAATATATACTGTACTATACAACCAACATATTAATGTTAATAAGAATTATTTTTTAGGTATAAACTTAGAAACTAAGTACTGCTACATTCACAATAACAGTATATTTTGTTTTATTTATATAACAAACATATTGAATGCACACAAAGAAATTTCAAACAATATGAATAAGTAAGCTTTAACCTTTATTAGTGCTTGTGCAGTCTGTACATGGTTCTTAGTTCGTTTCTCATTTCCAGATCTGCCTCTGTCTTCATCTTCATCAGTTCGATTTCGCAGGTTGAGCATGTGTCAGTGTATGGTGTATGGAATGAAAGATTGAAGAAGCTGTAAAGTATGATTTTATATTTTGACAATGAGCAGACTGGTAGATTTCTTGATCTTCTTTTGTTGCGAAAGTTGATCCACATTTTTCTGATATTAAGTTCAGGAGGTAAATATCCTGTCCTTGATTTTTCTCTTCCATAATGACTTTCTCTACATCGGTACTTCTTAATGTCTTGCTTTATAGTAGCAGTAATGCCCTTCTATAATATTTCTGCTCTGTTACCTCTTCTGGTTTCCTTTGGCGCATTCACAGATAAGTGAAATTTTCTAGCCAGGACAGATAATTTATCTTTTGACACTCCTATGATTCCTTGGAAGCTTGCAGCACATACTGGCAATACTCAGCCATCATTAGTTCTCACACTGTATTTAATGCTAACAGTCTGCTTTGTATTTGCAGCTTCTTTCTTCACCACTCTGCGATTGGGAGATGTAATACTCATATATTTCATAAGGAATTTGTTTTGATCTATTTGTTGAGCATGAAAAGGTGTGGGTGAAATCCACTTATATAATTATAAGTCAAATCCTGTATCACAGAGCTTATTTGCTTTACTTTTAGGACTTCATGGAGTGTACTCGAGACCATGTGAACACGTAATTGCTGGAGTATGAGCTTTCCTCAACCTGCATTTTGATTTCCTTTCCTTGTTTTTGTAATTCCTACCTCCTGCACATTCTACAACTGGTACAGTTTCACAATCTGAGCTCCTGTCCATTGTGCATAGTAAAGTGCAGTGGAGTGTCTCAACTAAGAATAAAAATAAGTATAACAAAGCTTGCAGAAGCACCTGCCTACTGTGAAAGGGGTCCCAGGTTCGATCCCTGGCAGGGGTTAGGAATTTTTCTCCAGCCAAGATTATTCCTCATCCTTCCTTGTGTCTGGAAGTATGAATGAAAGTGTGAATGTGTGTGTGAATTCAACATATAAAACCCCCAAAGATCGAAAAACCCACTGTTAAACGAGTAACACCATTGCCAATAGGCAAGGCGGCCAATATGACCTGTGCAGTTTAAGACAGGATGTAAATGGAGCAAAAAGAAGGCTTGCAGAAATGAATGTGAAATCCAAGCGGACAACCTGAGTTTGCAGTTATTGCCAACAATGCAGCAGTGTAAAGAGCTTGCAGAAATGACTGAGAATTCCAAGAATTGCAACAGTGAGATGGCAGTCAATGCTCATAAAATTGAATCTATCAACCTTTGCTTTAAATGAGCAAGTGCGTCTATTGAGTTTTGAAAAAAACTGCTAATATTCCCTACCTTCTACACAGGATAGGAATCGAATTTTGCAAAATATGATTTCACAGAATGATGCAGAAGTTGAAAATTATGCCAATACTATATATAGCACAATTTCGTAAAATTTTGCATCTATCGAGTTTTGAAAAAATGCTCCTCAATTCTATCTCAACTGAAAAATCTAGGTCTTGTACCATTAAATTGTTCGTAATGTTTTCTGGAAACTATTACTGTGCAAATTATTTTTTGGTCACTCTTAGATAGATTAGACATTTAAGCTTTGTTTACTATTCACATGAAATAGTTGGACATTCTTAAGCTGCCTTTGGGGTTGTATAATTGCTCCACTCTTAGGTCCCTACTTGATGTAAACACAAGTTGTCAACAACTAACCCATGATATGCTGAAATGAAAGCATGCCACAAAATATAGTACAGCTTGATTTTTTAGACCTGACCCTGCAGAAACGCAGAGGAGGAGAAGGTAGTCTAGGGTGGTGCAGAAAGGCTGGCAGTATTCTCCTTAACTGCGTTTGTTACCTGTATTGTGCACACACCCCCTACTCAGCTACTACCTACCCAAAACCCCTTCCAGAAGATAGTACACTACTCTAACTACTATGTGCATACAGCTAAGCAGGTTCAGTGTGAAAAAATCATACTGCACCTTAAATATTGGTGATTATCTGCGAGTTTTCAAGATGTATTATAACTCCGCTAAAGACTACTCGAATGTAATGTGATAGCAGCACTATTCCTAAAACTCCCGAGTAAATATAGTTCTGTTCATCATAAACACGAGGCATGAGTCCACATGGCATTTGTGTTAGTCACAGTTGATACAAACACCAGGTTATCACGGAGGGATATAAGGTCTTGATATAAGGCAGGATGGAGTATAGGTATTTATCCGTTGATTCTGATTTGGCTTTGTAACAATTGCCCACAGTAGCACATTAGGAATAAATTCATGTATGTGTAATCTCCCTAACCATTCAGCTGCCTGCTTTCTGTGGCCTTTTTGGACTACATACATCCTTAATTCATATGGATTCAGTTTTAGCTTACAGTATTCCTTGATCTCTCTAAGAAATTCTTTGTCCCATTGCTCATCATCAAAAGTTGGAGCTATGATCTGAAATTAGATGCTTGGAGTAGAATACATTGCTGAGTAAAACTTGTGTGTGTGATGTGTGGTTTTATGTTTGTATGTTCTGGGTCCATTTTATGGGTCTCTTGATGACCCACAATTGCTACAAACTTCCTGTTCGTTACTGAGTGCATCCTCATTGTCATTATTTGCATTGTTATGTACATTCCTAGCCACATAGCAAACATAGTGTCCACAACCTCTTAATTTTATTTTATTTTTTATGTTCCATTTATATGCTACCTTTAACATGGAAACTCATATCAACGGTTTTTAACCTTTTGGAACAATTGCTCAACAGCATGGTGCTCACTCGCTTAGCGGCAGTTTTTAACTTTGGGTTTCTATTACTTTGGATTAACTTATATTACATTAAATTCACACTCCCATTCATACTTCTAGATTCTAGGGAGAGTGGGGCTAAAGAAAAATTCCCACCTCCAGCTGGGAACTGAACTAGCTCCAAGTCCTCTACTGAGGACGTCCGTGTTCCCATAGCGAACTTGGGTTCGAGTGTCTCGAAGCAATTGCTAACGGGGACCGGCAAAGACGAAAGACGGCGGTCCGAGTTCACCGCGGAAGATTCCCCAGAAGAGGATCTTCGAGATGTTCATAGACTCTTATTCCCCTTCAATGTACTGGGCTCAGATTTACTACTTTCTTTGAGGTAGTCGTTCTTTGTATAACTCTTTTTAAACTTTATCAGTGAGGCATCATATATTACGGGCTTGCTAGTCTTCAGTGTTGAGCTTGATGCACTTTTTGGTGATTTAATACTGGTGTTCTTTTCACCTAGGGTCTTTGTAGACGTTGACACAGATGTGCATGTCGATGTAGAAGGCTTTGTAATTGAGCTACGGGCTGCAAGTGTGTTTTCTGAAATTGTTGTCCCATTGAAATCGCTGGTTTGCATCGCGATCTCTCACTTCGATACCAGTTTAGCTGCAACTGAGCTATAGGTACTGAAGCTTGGCACAGATGGTTGGCGTAAACACAAGAGTTTCCGGGCTTCTGAGAAGGGCAGCTTCTCTCTAACCCTGCCGGTCTGGGTGGCTCTGTTGGTTACACATGTCTACTGATCCCAAGGTTGCAGGCTCAAATCCGGACCAGACCTATGGTTTTTAAGTGTGCTTAAAAACAATAGCTCCATATCAGATTTACTGGCATGTAAAAGAATTCCTTTGGGACAAAATTCCGGCACACCGGCGACGCTGATATGATCCTGGCAATTGACAGCGTTGTCAAACAGCAAAATAATTTTTTTTTGTGTTTAACCCATATCTCTTGGATCGCTCTTTCCTCTAAAAAACGGGGGCAATCTCGGGAACTGGATCGATATTCGCCTCTGCAGTTCACGCATGACAGAGCTGCATTACATGCACCCTCGTGGAAATTGACTCCCCAGTTAGGACATGTAGCTAGTCCCTTACAAAGCTCGCTTGTATATGTAAAGGGCTGACACTTGAAACATCTCAGCGGGTTTGAGTGTATGGCCTAACTTTGATGGATTCATACCCTACCTTAGTACTTTGTGGGAGATCTACCCGATCAAAGGTCAGGGACAGCATACATGTTGGCTGTAATTCATCACCTTCTTTGCTTTGAACCTGGTAAACCTTAGTAACGCCTTGCTCTAAGATTTTCTTTAACCTCCTCATTGGTTAAGTCGTCCAAAGCATGGGTGTTTATGACACTGCACGAGGAGTGCAAGGTCCTGTACAGCTCAACAAGTATTGGATAACTTGCTAACATATTGGGTTTCAGTATTTTAACTACCTGGCTGGATGAATGTGCTTCAACCAGCAGCGTGTCATTGCGAGATCTGGTGCATGACTTTACTGGGCCAGCAATGATATCCAAACCCTTTTGAATGGTAAATGGGCTCACCGATATGAACTTCTTACTTTCCTCAGTTCTAGCGGTTACTAAGCAGTGAAGACCACAAGACTCGACTACTTCTGTTAAACTTGTTTTAGTGCTTTTATGTATACCATGGCGAGCTAATCCTCCACCATTGCAAATGTCTCCAATGGAATGCTCACATCCTGGATGCCACCCTGCCTTAGGTGAGAGCCCTTGCCTGGACCTTGCTCACCCTAGGGTCTCACCTCCCAGTGTACAGACAGAGGGACCCAAACGTCTTCAGGAGTGCATCAGCTCATGCAATGGCCCCTCCCTGGGACTGACCTTTATCAGTGGATACAAACACAGATCCTACATGATAACCAGGGGCTGGGAATTAGGAGGTTACCCAACCACCCCTTGCGTCACCCCATCCAGCTACAACCCGCGTGTAGGTTGTCCATCAGACTGTGCTCAGGGAGGTATCAGGTGGAAGGTCAAACACAGGTGGACCAAAGTTGATTAGGCTTTTAGTAGATGCTCTCTCACCCCTTAGAGGAACCCAGTAGAAAGTACGGCTTGGGACCCCGGGTGTGCCAAAACCGTACCTACCGTAGTAGGCCCCTGGGGGACATATTTCTGGTGAAATGTCGATATCGAATTTTTAGGTTGAAATGTAATGCTTCCCCATCTTACTCTAAGGGGTAGCAATAGAAAAATATGTGTTCTGTTTCTTTTCTTCTTGTAATTCAGGGAGCCTCAAAAATTTATTTGCGGTGAATTCTCGGTATCGAATTTTGAGTGAAATATAATACTTCCACAAGTAACAGTAAGTATGTATTAGGAAAAGTAAATAAATGTTTTGGTGCACACTCAGTGACTGGGGCTTGGGTGTCAGCTACCAGGTGGGTCCACAGGTGGTGGATCATGGATAACCCTGTACGATTCGTTCGCTATCAGGGCAACCCTGAATAACCAATAAGGGGTCCCGAATCTAACACTCCCATAGGGGACAGTAACCTGTACTGCACAGGAGGTGGCTCTCCTCTGGTCCTCTAGCAGAGACATGGCAGTTCTTCCACTTACTTTGTACCTGTCTCCTTCTATTCTCTTTTCTGTCGGTCACACTGTACCAACTCTTATTCTCTTCGACCCCAGACGCTATTAGGTTTCGAGGGCTATGGGAGTCTTTCTTTTTACTATTCTTTAGAAGTAGATTGAGCATTAAACAAGCAATGGCAAAACCAAACACGGAAGTAAATACCCCAGGTCGTAGATCAGGCAAAGTCCTGGCAAATCCACCCTCTTTAGAGGCAGATCTCATGGATTCTGGGGGAGGTCAACATTTGCTTGTTGAAGACGCATTTAAAAGAAGTACTTTCATTCAGAGATCACCAATATCCCTGAAGGATAAGTTATTGGATGATTCACTGCCAACTAATGGCAAGAATATTGAGGAAAATCAAGAACATTCACATAGTCTTGACTATTATGAGGAATGCCAAAAAGAACTGCAAGCTAGATAAAACCTTGAGCAGATTGTTACCAGTTTAAAACAAAACATTAAGGAGCTTGAGAGGAAAGCTACCTTGTTGGACAAAGCTAATGCTGGTCTCTCAAATTTAGGAAGAAATGAAAACATTTTTACTTATGAAGAGGAACTGGGTAGGGAGGTAAGTTGGACTGAAGTCAAGAGTAAAAGATACAAAAAGAGAAAAGTTTTAAGTAGTCCTAATACCTGCGAACAAAACATTAATGAAGAAAATATAGGAGATGAGTATGTATCTAAGGAACTCAAAGGTCAAAATAGAGAAATACGACCAAAGCAACATATACCACCCCTATAAAAGTTTTTGAAATATCATCTTATACAGAATTAAAGAATCTAATCCAAGGTGTAACAAAGAAAGAATGTAATTATACTTCGTACAGCAACAATGTCTGGAAAATTAATGCTCCTGATATTGGCTCATACAGGACCATTACACAGGAACTCAATAAGAAAAGGGTTCAATGGCACTCCTATGAAGATAAAGCAATAAGACCGATAAAAGTCATGGCAAGGTGAATACACCCCTCATGTAATGAAAAGGAGATTGTTGCAGATCTGGCTAGTAAGGACTTTAATATTCTTGAAGCCAAAAATATAATAAGAAAAGACACAATAGTAAATGAGAAGGGAGAAAGGGTGGTGTATAAAAAGGGTCTGCAGTTATTTATGCTCACATTCAATAATGAAGAAAATATTGAGCAAATTTATAAGATCAAATCTATATTGGGATTGGTTGTAAAAATCGAACCATTAAGAAAGAACACGAATATGATCCCACAGTGTAAGCGATGTCAGGAATTCAATCACACTCAGAAATACTGCAATAAAGCAGTGGCTTGTGTGAAGTGTGCTGGCAGACATTTTACAAAGAACTGTACTATGAGGAGAGATGAATCTCCCAAATGTTTTAATTGCAAAGGCTCACATCCGGCTAATTATAGAGGATGTCCTGTTGCAAAGGAAGAACAGGATAAAAGAAACAATCTAATAAATAGCAGGAAACAAGGACAAAATAGAGACAATAGAGAACAACAATTCAATGCGACTATTAGAAAGGTTGTTGATAAGGATGGCGAATCTGCTAAGGGAAATACATCCTATGTTCAAGCTGTTAAGGATAGTAAAAAAGGAGATAACACAATTCAGAATACATTGGATGTTATACTTTTTAAAGTAGAGGAACATGATAATCTATAAAAAAATTGACAGAAAAAATTAATTCACTAGAAAGAAACTTTAGTGCAAATGTGTCACTGTATAGAAGGTAGGTTGTAAACTGCATATAGGAACTTGGAATGCAAATGGCTTAATACAGCACATTTCATAATTAGAAGTGTTTTTGAAGAACAAGAAGATAGACGTTTGTCTAGTTTCAGAAACCCACCTGCCTAAGCAGTCTTTTGTTAAAATGTTTGAGTTTGAATGTTATTGTGCTTCACACCCATCCAATAAAGCAAGAGGTGGGTCTGCAATTCTAATTAAAACAAATATCCTACACCACGAGGAACCTAAAATTGAAGATCTGAAAGTGCAAGTAACTACTGTCAGCATTCATATGAAAACTAAGGAATTAAAAATCTCAGCAATCTACTGTCCACCAAGGTGTGCATTAACCAAATGTGATTACATCAATCTCTTTAAATCTCTGGGAAACACCTTCATTATAGGAGGTGATTTCAACACAAAACATAGCCACTGGGGCTCACGATTAATAAATACCAAGGGTAGGGAACTGCATCAAGCTGGAAGAGATTATAAATGCAGTTTCCACTCAACGGGATCACCTACATACTGGCCAACAGACCCAGACAAAGTGCCGGAGGTAATTGACTTCTTCATAAGTAAGGGAGTTAATAACAATCATACTTACATGGAATGTAATAATGATCTGTCATCTGATCATACTCCTGTCATACTAACCTTAAACGAAATCATAACACAGAAGGAGGGTCTCCTAAAACTTACCAATAAAAGAACGGATTGGGTGAAATTTAGGGAAGTATTAATACATCTTATAAACCTGCAAGCACCACTTACCACAGAAGAGCAAATTGATAACGAAGTGGAACAATTGATAACTGAAATTCAACAGGCTGCACAAGAAAGTACTCCAATGAACTATGGAAATCCAAAACACATAGTAAGTTATCCCATAGCAATAAGAGAGTTGGTCCTAGCAAAAAGAAAAGCAAGCAGGAAGTGGCAACAGACTAGATACCCTGAGGACAAATCAAAATATAATAAATTAAGTAATGAATTCAAAAGACACATCAAGGACATAAAAAACTAATCATTAAGCCGATTTCTTAGTCAACTCTCAGCAGATAAGGAATTTTGATATTCACTGTGGAAAACAACTAAAAGGTTTAAAGGACCAATGCAGCAAGATCCTCCATTAAAAGCTAGCAATGGTGTATGGGCAAGGAATTCCAAGCAGAAAGCTGATTTGTTTGCTGATCATTTAGAAAATGTATTTAAGCCACACACTATTAACAATTCTTTACTTGATTACCCTACCCTATGTAGGACTTAAACCCCCTGGGACTTACAAGCCAGTGCCCAGGGTCAGATGCCTGTCGGGGAGCAGTGGGACCTATGGACTGGACAGAGTGAAGACCTGGAAGCGGATGGTCAGCCCAGCACCAGGTATGAGAGTGAGGTAGAGGATGATATTAAATGCGCCGTGGCCGAGCAGTTAGCGCGCTCGCCTACCACCTAGGCGGCCCGGGTTCGATCCCAGGGACCCGCATGTGGTATTCGTGGTGGACGAAGCGGCGTCAGGGCGGGTTTTCTCCGGGTTCTCCGGTTTCCCCCGCCATCTCATTTCGCCGGTGCTCCATCTTCATTCCATGTATCATCAGTGTCACCACCTGCGGTGCCGTAGTAGTAAAAGCGGGCGTTAAACACTACAACAACAGATGATATTAAATGTAGGCAAAATTATTGATGAATGGAAAGGTGATGATGGAGCAATTGGTGGAATGAGCGGCTGGGCAAACCTGAGAACCCACAGAAAACCTGCCCAAGTGCCGCTTCGTCCATCCCGAATACCACATGCGGGTTCCTGGGATCGAACCCGGGTTGCCTAGGTGGTAGGCGAACGGTCTAACTGCTCGGTCACGGCGCCACCCGAAATACATATAATCAAGAATGTAATATCAGTGTCCTAGGGAACATGAGTGTTGGTTTGGGCGGCTGAGTTGGTTAAGTGCTGGCCTACTGATCCCAAGGTCATGTATTCAAACCAGGCTCATTTAAGTGCACTTCAAAGAATAGTAAAAAAACTGTAGGACAAAACTCTGGTATATCAGTGGTACTGATATAGCCCTGGCTATTGACAGCATCGTTAACAAATAAGTAATGTAGTTGGTCTGGGTGGGACAGTTGGTTAGACGCTGGCCTACTGATCCCAAGGTCGTGGATTCAGACTGATGGTTCTTAAATATGACAGCTCCATGTCAGCAAATTTACTGGTATGTAAAAGAACTCCTGCAGGACGAAATTCCGGCACACCGGCGACATTGATGTGATCCTGGAAATAGACATTGTCGTTAAACAACAAAATGATTTTAATTTTAATTTGAACACACAAATAATAAAATAAATACGGAATAAGGGGTCAGGGCCATTCCTATAAGACCCCAAAGTGTAAAAAATTGAACTAAATATTTTGTTGTGTGGTGTTTCAGTAACTCCAGATGACTATGAGCCACCAGGTTTTCTACCTGGTGTGGAGCCAATGTATAACTTTGAGTGCGATCCTCTCAGTATTGGCATTGGGAGATTATCAACACCATATCATTCTCTTATGTTGAGCTGCAAGACAGACAGTGGCAAGGTTGATCCTACGAGGAAGTCAGCTCTAGTGAATGTGAGTGCTGATAATGCACAAAATCAAACTAGCAGCGGTGAGAATGAAATATCACTTGAGGTAAGTTGGTTTTGTACAGTTTCAAGACGGGGAGGGGAATGTGTTAGCATTTTCTTTTGCTTTTATACTAGGGTCATTCCACATGTCCTGACAACTATGGCATAACGTTCGATGGGGAAATCCAGGCTGTGCGTTGCATTGTGAAGGTAGTGTGGATCTCAGTGCCAACAGAAAACAGGGATAGAGGACAGGAGTTAATGGCAGAATGGAAATCTGTGTAAATTTATTGTGCCCAAGTACAAATAGAACGAATATCAATCAATTAACATCCATGGCACCGTTTCAACACACCGGCTGTCCTTAAAAAATAGCCACCCAGGGCATCCACACAGCGTTGCCAATGATAGGGAAGGTGTTGAATCCATGGGCATTGCCATCCACATGTGTCACTTGTTGCCAATATGCTGTTAGGTTATCCAGCCCGTTTGCAAAGCAATAGGGCAATACCCTATACCCCAAAGCTTCTCGTAGGTCCGCTATTTTCGTTTTACCTGATGTACTCATATGATAGGTCCGTTTTTTAAAAGGTGTTTGCTGAATTACGTTGCTATGTATACCCTAATAGGAAGCTTGTAAAATCGGCTGGAAAACCAGAATTCGCTCTCAGTAAACTAGTCGTATGCTTTTGAGATGTACTTTAGTGAGGCGTACGTTCTGTCCCTTGAACTGCTGTTGCTCTAAATTTTGCGCATTCGTCTGTCTAAGAACGTCAAGAAATACGTTATAGTAGGCGCTAAACTGGACTAAGGCTCACATGGTGTTTGATGGGTGGCCTACCTTCCAGAAAATAAGGGGCGGCTAACTCGCCTGGTATACAGGTAATACAGTGTTGCCACATGTCTGAAAGATATTACTTGTTGCCAGTACTTATGGAATGATCCTTGCATATCTACATGTACAGAATACCTAAAACCAATTAGCAACTGGTAATTTTTGGAAAGTCCTGACGACTTTGCTGCTTGCTTGTGTACAAATGAAGGTGTTTGAATGCTGGCCCCTGTAGCCATGATCATTGGAATGTTTTGCGAAAGGGTTGCAGGTTTGAATCCCGCCAAGTACATGGATGTTTGATGTTTGTGTAGGTATATGCGTGTAACGTTATAGTGTCTAACAGTATGGCCGTATAGCCTTTATAGAAGTCTTGATCAATAATTTAAAGAAAAAAAATCTGATGTGTTGCACTCGCATGACCCTCTACTCTTGTGCCACTATTCTTATAAACTCTTATTCCCTTATCTTCTTCATGTTAGTTGAGATAAACATTTGTACAAATTATCTTACTGCTGATTTTCTTACAGATGCAAGAGGAATATGAGAATACAGTAAGTTTTGACCCATAGTCACAGCTTTTAAAGCTTTCAAATTCCGTTCCCTATGCACAGCCAAACAGATAAAAATTTGAATAACGAATCTTCCATTTGAGAAAAGTGTTAGAAAACTCACCCAAATAACAAGGAATATCTCCAAAATGGTACACTCAAAAAACAAAAAATCATTTGGACCTAAATTTTGTGTTTCAACGAGATCTACATTCTTGTATAGTAAGATTTATTCTATCTCTTACGGTTAACTAGTTATGCAGAAGTCATCAAGAGTAAACAGGACTACGTAGACTATAACCAGAGAATTCAAAACATACATTTCATTTGCCATAAAAATATTTTAAACATATGGATGGCATTTTAATCAAAATCGTTAGAGCCATTTTGGAGAGCATCAAAATTTTCCATGTAAAAGGGTAGTTTAGGGTGGAGTAATTTTATTCTAAATCTTCGTGTCACATCCTTGAAAGGTATTAAACTTAAATACCAACTTTGGTTTCTAACCGACTTTTTGTGTTTGAGTTATATTGTTCACAGACACACCCACGGAGCTTTTTCTAAAAATGCTTTTTTTTTATTCAGGTGGCCTCCAAACATGTTTCTGGTAAAATTTTGACATCAAATTTATGGAATACAATACTTCCCCTACTTTCTGTGCACAGTAGGGAAAGTGCAAATGTGTTTGGATCTGGGAAGAAGTTATTGCTCAGGCAAATATTAGCGTACTGGGAAAACGAATAAATGTGTTTGGTAAGGTACGTTATACGAGTATCCCAATTAAAGAATTACGCAATCGATGGCATCCGATTTGATTAATTTGAGCCGAAGTAAAGGGCCAGGTATAGTAATAAGAGTTTGTAAGAATGGTTAGTACAAGAGTAGAGAAAGTCATGTGAGTGTAACACATCAGATATCTGTATTAACATGAAGAAGATATAGTAAAAAGAGTTTGTAAGAATGGTTAGTACAAGAGTAGAGAAAGTCATGTGAATGTAACACATCAGATATCTGTATTAACATGAAGAAGATATAGTAATAAGAGTTTGTAAGAATGGTTAGTACAAGAGTAGAGAAAGTCATGTGAGTGTAACACATCAGATATCTGTATTAACATTAAGAAGATATAGTAATAAGAGTTTGTAAGAATGGTTAGTACAAGAGTAGAGAAAGTCATGTGAATGTAACACATCAGATATCTGTATTAACACGAAGAAGATATAGGAATAAGAGTTTGTAAGTATGGTTAGTACAAGAGTAGAGAAAGTCATGTGAGTATAACACATCAGATATCTGTATTAACATGAAGAAGATATAGTAATAAGAGTTTGTAAGAATGGTTAGTACAAGAGTAGAGAAACTCATGTGCGTGCAACACATCATTTTCTTTTCTTTTTTTTTTTTTTTTTTTTTTTTTTTTTGTATTCATTTTAGAGATACCTGTAACTCTCAAGGTATGCCACCTGTATACAAGGCACGTAAATTCTGTAAATGCCTCCACCTACAATTGGCATATACGTATTACAGTGGCTCTGTATAGTGTTAAGGTATGGGACAGCCAAGCTTTAGTGACTCAAGTTTCACTAAACGGTCAGCGAGGAAATGTCGAACTCGTGCACCAATATAACATGCACAATGCAACTAACCTTCACAATACATTCAACAGCAGTCCGTTTGAGGAAGAATGAATCCTAAAAACTCAAATGTCACCAGATTCTAGTGATTTATTCCACAGCGATGGAAAAAGGTCAACGTTACAGTTAAGTAAACTATGGTAAAATATAAACAGAATAAAACCTACATAAAGAAAGAAGTAAATAAATGCTAATTTCGATTTGTAATTACAGGATATAATTTCGATGCCAGTACTGACTCAAGAGACATCGCAGCAAGATAAGACAGAGGATGCTTCCTCTGATGAATGCATCCCATCATCTCAGACTCCAGCTGCATCTTGCCCTAATCTTTGGACGGACAGACCAGGAACAACCCCATTAACTCCAGTGTCCAGTCATCAAGCTCCTGCAGGTATTACTATCACCAGTTCTTTGCAAAATTCAGGATTTGTCTTCTCTGAGAATTCCATTCACAACATGCTTGTTAAAATTTGGGTACAAATGTCGAATATCATTACCAATTCCTGGGAACTTTGAAATTCATTTCATTCTACTGAAATTTTGTTATACAGGTTGTTTAATATTTCTACGTTAAAATACCACTTTCAGGTCTAATAAAGTAGTGCATCTGTTCTTTAGAATATAGGAATATTTGTAAACACCTATGTCGATTTGTTCATTGTCAGTGCAGTAGACTGACAGAACCTGATTCGGCAATTCCCGCTATTTTCTGTCAGTCCTTAGTGCATGTTGAAAGTGTAGATCAGGTGTGTCCAACCTACGGCTCTCGATCCCATCGTGTGTGGCCCGCAGTGATATTTGCTCTATCACATCACATTTGGGCCGCAGTAATATTTTAAAGTTATAATATGCCTTATGATATAAGTAATTCTATTTTGAATAAGATAAACTTGAAAGAACAAGATCTTTTTATCTATTTTTACTTTCTCTACTACGTAAAGTAGAGGAGGTATTGTATTCCACCCAAAAATTCGATGTCGAGATTTCACCGGAAATATGTTTTGAGGCCCCCTGAATAAAAAAAAGAGCATTTTTACAAAACGTTCCCTGTGTGTATGTGTGTGTGTGTGTGTGTGTGTGTGTGTGTGTGTGTGTGTGTGTGTGTGTGTGTGTGTGTGTGTGTGTGTGTCTTGCCTGTGGACAGCATAACTCAAAAACGAAAAGTCGGTTAAAAACCATATTTGGTATTTAAGTTTAGTATCTTTCAAGGATATGACACGAAGATTTTGAACACAATAGCCCTAACCTAAACTAGCCTTTACATGGAAAATTTTTCGAAAATTTTTATTTCCTTTAAAATGGCTCTAACGATTTTTATTATATATTATATATTTTATTTGACGACAAATGAAGTGTATATCTTGAATGTTCTGGCTATAGCCTATACTTATGCTTCTGTCAAATGGAACATCGCTATTCATTTTTACTTTCTCTACTGGTAAGTAGATGGAAGTATTGTATTCCACCCAAAAATTCGATGTCGAGATTTCACCGGAAATATATGTTTTGAGACCCCCTGAATCCAAAAAAAAAGCATTTTTAGAAAAAGATCCATGTGTGTGTCAGTCTGTGGACAGGACTCAAAAACGAAAAGTCGGTTAGAAACCAAAGTTGGTATTTAAGTTTAATGTCATAGCCCCACCCTAAACTACCCTTTACATGGAACATTTTTCAAAAATTTTGATTTTCTTGAAAATGGTGGTAATGTTTTTTATTAAAATGCCATATGTTTAAAATGTTTTTATGGCAAATGAAATGTATACTTTGAATTTTCTGGCTATAGTCTATGTATTCCTGTTTACTCTTGATGACTTCTGCATAACTAGTAAACCGTAAGAGGTAGAATAAATCTTACTATACAAAAATGTAGATCTCGTTGAAACACACAATTTATGTCCAAATAAATTTTTTTGTAGAGTGAACCATTTTGGAGATATAGCTTGTTATTTGGGTGAGTTTCAAAAAACTTACAACTTTCGTGAAATGTAACATCGTTTAAGAGGTAGAACTGGAACTTAAAAATTCAATGCCACAACTGGGATTTGAACCACAGACCTTCCGCTTGCCGGGCGGACGCTCTAACCACTGAGCTATTGTGACAAACTGCCAGAATGGCATTAAATTCTCAAGCCAGTTCGTATTTCTCCTGGTAAACCACAAAGGCCATTCTGGCAGTTTGTCACAATAGCTCAGTGGTTAGAGCGTCCGCCCGGCAAGCGGAAGGTCTGTGGTTCAAATCCCAGTTGTGGCATTGAATTTTTAAGTTCCAGTTCTACCTCTTAAACTTTGCCCACACACGGCTTGTGTGTTTAAAAACACCAACAGTAAGTTTGTTGGCATAAATAAATAATAATTACCATGTGAAGGTTATTTAATCCTGGGATATAAAGTACTTACAATAGTCAGTCACCATTGGGGTAATTGTCTCTGATGTGAGACTGCCTTTGTGGTTTACCAGGAGAAATACGAACTGGCTTGAGAATTTAATGCCATTCTGGCAGTTTGTCACAATAGCTCAGTGGTTAGAGCGTCCGCCCGGCAAGCGGAAGGTCTGTGGTTCAAATCCCAGTTGTGGCATTGAATTTTTAAGTTCCAGTTCTACCTCTTAAACTTTGCCCACACACGGCTTGTGTGTTTAAAAACACCAACGGTAAGTTTGTTGGCATAAATAAATAATAATGTAACATCGTTGTTCATTTTTTATGTTAAGCGTGGAAAGAGAACGGGATCTCAAAGCATTCAAATATTTGACTATCGCTCAAAGCCTAATTTATTCTAATATTCCTCTTACACCTACAACGAAATAAGCAATAACTTGTACAAATATTTATCTCAGCTAACACAAAGAAGATATAGTAATAAAAGCTTCTAAGAATGGTTAGTACAAGAGTAGAGAAAGTCATGTGAGTGCAACACACCAGATTTTTTATACGTTAACCATGCAAAGAGAACAAATGTTTATCTCGAGTAACACGAAGATAGAATAACAAGAGTTTGTAAGAATGTTCAGTACAAGAGTAGAGAAGGTCATGTGAATGCAACACAAGATTTTTTCTCATTTTTTTCCATTCCGGATCTCAGGTTCTTGATTTAGGCTAGTAATAATTCCTTCATCTCCTCCATGGTGACATCCACATACTACTCCTGACAGCAATGTAGCAAAACGGCAATTCGACAAATCCCGCCTCCGACAGCAGTGTGACAAAATGACACACTCACCCCAGTTACTTCTCTATCTAAATTGTTGCACCAAACACAGTTCTCTTCTACTGATGTCAACAATACAGAAGTGAACTCTTGAGCCCCACCCCGCCACGAACCAACGTTTGCGGTGCTGCAACTGCCCTGGGCTGACGTTTGCTACTTGGCTTCTACTGAGTTAATGCTGTGCACATACACCCACAGTCCTCTCTTCATCTTCGCCCTCATTGCTCCAGCAGTCCCTTTCATGAGGTCGCTTGTGATGTCGCACCCGAGGCCAACGAGGTCACTCCAGGGCTCTCCCCGATGTACACGTCACTCCGCTTGAGACTCCCGTTGTAAACCCGGTGACACTCCCTGTGTACTCCGGGGTCACTCCTAATGTTCAACCTGATGTCACTCCCACTGTCACTCCTATTGTCTCTCCCATTCTCACTCCCAATGTCACTACCGAAGTCACTCCCGATGTCGCTCCCAATATCACTCCCGATTTCACTCCCAGTCACTTCTAAGGTCACTCCCAGTCACTCCTAAAGTCACTCCCGATGTCACTCACATTGTCATTACTAAAGTCACTCTTGTAGTCACTCCCAAAGTCAATCCCATTGTCACTCCCGAAGTCACTCCCGTTGTCACTTCCATTGTTGCTCTCCATGCTACTCCCAGCCACTCTCATTGTCACTATTAAAGTCACTCCCATTGTCACTACCGATGTCACTCCTAAAGTCACTCCCGGAGTCACTCTCATTGTTTCTCCCGATGTCACTGCTAAAGTCACTCCCATTGTCACTCCTGACCCTAAATTCACTCCCCTAATCACTGGCGAAGTCACGCCCATTGTCACTTCCGTAATCACTCCCTAAGTCACTACCGATGTCATTCCCATTATCACTCCCGATGTCACTTCCAAAGTCTCTCCTGATGTCATTCACATTGCCACTGCCAATGCCACACTCGACGTCACTCTCAAAGTCACTCCCGATGTCACTCCCAAAGAGTTCCAAAGTCACTCCCGATATCAGTCCCGTCACTCACGAAGTCACTCCCACTGTCACCTTCGGTGTCACTCACTTGCCTCCCCCTCACTTCCTCTCTCGCCCTCTCACAAGTGCTCGACCACTCTCACTTGCCCTCGAACACCCTTGCCCTCGACCCCTCTCACTTGGCCTTGAACCTTCTCACTTACCCTCGAACCCTCTCACTTGCCCTCGACCCCTCTCACTTGCCCTCGAACCCTCTCACTTGCCCTCGAACCCTCTCACTTGCCCTCGACCCCTCTCACGTATCCTCGACCACTCTCTCACTTACAGTGGACCCCTCCCACTTGCCCTCGAACCCTCTTGCTTGCCCTCAACCCCTCTCACTTGCACTTGACCCCTCTCACTTGCCCTCGAACACTCACTCACCCTCGATCACTCTCTCACTTGCACTCAACCTGTCGCGCTTGCCCTCCAATCCTCTCACTTGCATTCCAACCCTCTCACTTACCCTCGAACCCTCTCACTTACCTTGGACCACTCTCTCACTTGCACTTGACCCATCTCACTTGCCCTCCAACCCTCTCACTTGCCTTCAATCCTCTCACTCACTCTTAACCGCTCTCACACGTGCCCTCGAACCCTCTCCCTCACACGCCCTATGGCTCTTGCCCTCGGGCCACGCTCCCTCACTCTCAACCAGTCATTGCCACCCCTTCTCCTGCATTCCCTTTTCCGCTCCATCTATCTTCCTATCTCTTCTTGTCTCTCTCTGTCTCTCACCCCATT
Organism: Tenodera sinensis; assembly: GCA_030765045.1. Taxonomy (NCBI): domain Eukaryota; kingdom Metazoa; phylum Arthropoda; class Insecta; order Mantodea; family Mantidae; genus Tenodera; species Tenodera sinensis. Next base: position 369,719,485 of record CM060964.1, on the reverse strand, counting down.
CCTCTCTCCATCTCTCTCTGCATCTCTCCCCTCTCTTCATTGCTTTCCCTGTCTCTCTCCCCATCACATTGCCCATGTCTCTCCATATTTCCCTCCCTGTATCTCTCTCTCTCTCCATATCTCCCTCATCTATGTATAGCTTCATCCTCTTTATCTTACTACCTCTCTCTATATCTATCTGTATGTCTATATCTCTATGCCGATCTCTCACTCACTCTCTGTGTCACATCCACATGCAGACACACGCCTGTTTTCCGAAACCGTTAATACATTATTCAATAATTTGTTTATTAGTCGAAAACCTCAAAACGTATATTTGTAAAGAAATGTGGCGACTTTTTGTTTGGAAAAGTAGGAAAGGTTTGAAAAGTATGGTTAAAATAAATAAATAAATGGTATTTTCAGTATATTTATTTGTATTATAAGTTGGAAAATTTAAGTATTAGTAAATATTTTGTACAGGTAACAACTGGTTTCTATGGCTATGCAGAAAATATTTAAATACTTCAGACTTAGTGACTGAGCTGCAGATTTTCTTTGAGTTGCAAAAGTAAATTATAACAAACAGGTTGTTAGTAGTATAAATATAGATATTTATACTGGTAATTGAGGACAGTGTAAAGAACAATATTACATCAATATTTTTTTCATTTGCAGACCTATAACTTTACTTATTAAGAATAGCATGTTTTCAGATTAGTACTTATACCTCCAACTAAGCACACACAAGCTATATTACTTGTTTGCTTTCCCCCCAAGTGAGCTTTGGAATTCCTTTCTCTGCACAGTTGAGGTATAAAAATTAATAACAATCGTTCATTTGAGGAAGGTTTAAGTATTCCAAAACTCACACAAATAACGAGCATCTCCGAAAAGGTTAACTCCACAAAAAGTTTACTTGGACATAAATTGTGTATTTTAAAGAGATCTATATTTTTATCTTCTCTGCTAGTAAGTAGAGGAAGTATTGTATTCCACCCAAAAATTCGATGCCAATATTTCACCGGAAATGTTTTGAGGCGCCCTGAATCCAAAAAAAAAAGCATTTTTTGAAAAACGTCCATGTATGTCTGTCTGTGAACAGCATAACTGAAAAATGAAAAGTCGATAAAAAACGAAATTTGGTATTTAAGTTTAGGTAATTTCTTTCAAGGATGTGACACGAATATTTTGAAGGAAATTGCTCTATCCTAAACTACCCTTTACATGGAAAATTTAGATTTACATGAAAATGGCTCTAACGATTTTGATTATGACATGTTTAAGATATTTGTATGACAAAATGTATATTTTGAATTTTCTGGTATAGCCTACGTAGTCCTGTTCACTCTGGATGACTTTTGAATAACTCGTAAAACATAAGAGATAGACTAAATCTTACTATACAAAACATGCAGATCTTTGCAAAACACACAATCTATGTTCAAATAAACTTTTTGTAGAGTAAACCATTTCAGAGATATTCCTTGTTATTTTTGTCAGTTTCGGAAAACTTAAACTTTCACCAAATGCAACACTGTTGTTCATAAGCAATAAGGTAATTTCTGCAAATGTTTGTTTCAACTAACATGAAGATATAGGAATTACAGTTTGTAAGAATGGTTAGTATAAGAGTAGAGAACGCCATGTGAGTGCAACAGATCAGATTTTTAACACAGGTGTTTATCAGTCACCCTCTTACTCAAAGCATGGAGGAATTACATCCGCTTTAACAAATACCCAGCCCAGATTTTTATTTATGATCCTAACTACTCGCTTTGAAGTCTGTGTGCATTGCTGATCACGCGGTAATATTCCTGCTTTCAAAGGCGAGTGTGTGGCAGATATTTTACTATTGTTACATTTCGTAGAAATTTCAAGTTACATAGTTTGCAGTTGCTCGCTCACATTGTAGAATCAGTGTTAGTGAGAGATTTGAAGAATTACACAATTAATCCTTTAATTATTATAAACAGATTGAAGAATATGTATTCCTTCCAAAAATTTGATACTCAACTGGAAATACACTTTATTTGAAATGATCGACCTTCGTCTGAAACTTTTCTTGTCACTACACTTAGAAGCCGTAATTATCATTTAAAATAGCCTGAATAATATATGATTAATAGTTTAATAAAATGAAATTTCAGTATACTAGCTATTATTTAAATTAATTGGTTTATCTTGGAAATTTGATTCTTTTTGATACAGTAAACATATTGAATCATGTGATCCGCAAACCAATTCACCTTAACGACAGTGGCCCTTTTCCGAAAAAGGTTGGACATGCCTGGTGTTGATGCTTTGGTTGAGTACTTCTTCACACTTTTATTCACTTCTTCTGAGATTTTTAACTTTTCGTTTAGAGAAAACTGCTTCCTTTTACTTTTCGCTATGCAACCAAGGAAATAAGTAAATCAGACACACCAAAAGAAATACAAAAACTTCTAGCTCTGGAAACAATCAATACTAGGTATCCCACAGAAGAATGGCTGCACATATATACTGATGGATCCTCCAAGTAGAACCTTACTGGAGCTGGAGTTACATGTTCACATTTTTCCTTTTATCATTCTGTTGGCAGAGACACAACAAATTATGATGGAGAAATAGAGGCTATATACATTGCTCTCCAACAATTATTAAATCTTCCCTTAAATAAATTTAACAAAGCAGTAATTCTTTCAGATTCTAAAGCTGCAATTCATGGAATATGTTCAAATACTACAAAGAAGTCAACAAAAATTAGAGAATGCTACAAAATGTTAACACAACTCCAAAAAGTTAATAAGACTGTTCATCTCCAATGGATTCCAGCACACTGTGGAGTCATGGGGAACGAAGCTGCAGACTCACTTGCAAAGAAAGGCACAACAATAAAACAAAAGTCTAAATTCAATTTCTCATATTCCTCAATAAAACGCTTGATCATTAAAAATTTTTCTCATTCATACCTACAAGAAATAGAAACAAATGCCAGAGATAAAAAATGGATTACACTACTTTCCAATCCAGATATAATCCCCCAGAGACCAAGGAAAACAGCTGTTGCAGCCTTCCGACTATTGACAAATCATGACTGCTTGGCAAGTCATCTCTACAGAATAGGTATCTCAGCCTCACCAATATGTGTCCTGTGTAACGATCCAGCAGAAATGAATGAAGAACACTTGAAGACCTGTGAAGCATTAAGATCAGAAGAAACTACAGTTCAAAAGTATTGGAAAGCACGAATGCTAATGGCTTCATTGCCAGATGCAAGGCACTAGAAAACAACAACAACAACAACTTTTCGCTATGCTATTGGTTGATAACCACACTTGCTCTCAGCACACTTAAATTCCCATATTACGTAGATTGAACCATGTGCAACAACAATAAGTAGTCAAAATAATGGACTATCATTCAACAGCACCTTTTAAACAGACTGCCAGACTATGGAATTCAATTTGACAAAAGAGATGCTTTGAGATCTTAGATAAATCATTGTGTGGTCAGGGGCGAACAAACCACTCTTAATCAGGTAATATTACTGCAGTTGTCAGTAAGTAAGGAAAACATTTTCAAAATATGTACAATTGGCTATATATTCATAATGGAGAATTGTAGACAGTAGGCTAGAGCAATCATGAAGAACTATAGAAATGTTGAATGGCTTTTTGTGGAGTAGAGCCATGTTGAACTATACAAAGTAGAGGATTTTGAAGACTGTGATGGAACATATAATGATCTATGGTGCTGAGGTGTGGGCTTTGTTCTCCTCTTCACCTCCGCACACCTCGGTCTGTCTCCCCACATTTCTGTGGCGTGGTACTTCTTCTGGAGTTCTGTTCACCTCCGGACACCAGGGCCTGCCTCCTCACATCTCTGTGGTGCGGTACTTCTTCTGGAGTTTTGTTCACCTCCGGACACCAGGGCCTGGCTCCTCACATCTCTGTGGCGTGGTACTTCTTCTGGAGTTCTGTTCACCACCGGACACTAGGACCTGCCTCCTCACATCTCTGTGGTGCGGTACTTCTTCTGGAGTTCTGTTCACCACCGGACACCAGGGCCTCCCTCCTCACATCTCTGTGGCGTGGTACTTCTGGAGTTCTGTTCACCACCGGACACTAGGACCTGCCTCCTCACATCTCTGTGGTGCGGTACTTCTTCTGGAGTTCTGTTCACCTCCGGACACCAGGGCCTCCCTCCTCACATCTCTATGGCGTGGCACTTCTTCTGGAGTTCTGTTCACCTCCGGACACCAGGGCCTGCCTCCTCACATCTCTGTGGCGTGGCACTTCTTCTGGAGTTGTGTTCACCTCCGGACAACAGGGCTTGCCTCCTCACATCTCTGTGGTGCGGTACTTCTTCTGGAGTTCTGTTCACCACCGGACACTAGGACCTGCCTCCTCACATCTCTGTGGCGTGGTACTTCTTCTGGAGTTCTGCTCACCTCCGGACACCTCGGCCTGTATACCCACATCTCTGTGGCACGGTACCTCTTCTGGAGTTCTCTTCTTCACCTTCGGAGTCCTGGGCCTGTCTTCCCACATCTCTGTGGCACGGTACCTCTTATGGAGTTCTCCTCTTCACCTCCGGAGTCCTGAGCCTGACTCCCCACATCTCTGTGGCACAGTACCTCTTATGGAGTTCTCCTCTTCACCTCCAGATGCCTGGACATGCCTCCCCGCATTTCTGGGGAAAGCTGTTCCAAAGCTGCTCCAGTTGTATTTTCCAGTTTGCAGGGTCCTCCTTAAAGGTGTTTTCTATACTTGTATGATTTGAATGACTTATTGAGTACTAAATCTTATACACCTTGGGCTACCCCTGAGTTGGGCCCTGGCCTTTTTGCTATTAGGGCATCGCTTTGGTATACTGGCCCTGCAGAACTGCACCCTCCCCAGAGCAAATTTTAATTTTTCTACCTTTATTGCCTAAATTGAATAGATTACATCCGTAGATAGATTGTAATTCATTACAGTTTGTTCCTGTCAGGCTGCATGGTGGGTTCATATGTCAAGATGCTTCTCCCTCTGAGGGCTGGCAGTACAACCCGCTAACATGCTTATTGCTTCCATTTTCCTCTCTGCTAATCGTGCTATACATTTCACCTTACCGCACCAAACAGTGAGCTCACTGGACTGCAATTATTCAGTCCCAAAACTTGTGTAAATGCTACTTCGCGCACATTTTCATGAAGTCAGAAAGTTTGTAAATATTTTCTGGCGGTCCAAATATATTTGTGTTTCCTGAAACTAAAGTATAATCTAATGTGACTTTATATATTGGTGTGTTTGTATGAGGGAGACTCAAATACAAATCGTAATTAACTTTTTCTACTATATTAATGTGGGGATAATGTTTGGCTGTAACCTATTTTTCTACATAGTCCCTGCTCCGTTCAATGAACTTTTGCCATCAGATAGATAGTGCTTCAATACCGTGTGAGAAAAATTCTTCTGGCTGACTCCATAGCCATTTGTGTACCACCGATTGGACATCAGCATTCTTTGCTTGCACGTTTCGTCTCTGGTTGAAAATGGTGCACCCAACATTCATCCCCGGTGACAATGTGAGCTAGGGAATCCTCACCTTCTTCTTCTTCTTCTTCTTCTTCTTCTTCTTCTTCTTCTTCTTCTTCTTCTTCTTCTTCTTCTTCTTCTTCTTCTTAATGCCTTAGCAGCTCTTGACATGCGTCAACCAGGCGGTCTTTCAGTTCCTGCATCAGCTGCCAAGGAGCCCACCTGGCAGACACTTTTCTGTAGCAAGGTTCATCATGGAGCATGTGTTGTACTGAACCAAAGCCATATTCAGCAGGGATGCCATTTCAGCCAGGGTGACATGCTGGTTTTCCTGAACAAACCGATCTGCCGCAGCTATGCTCCTTTGTCACAACTCGATTATCCTGACCTGGACGGGGAGCATCAGTCAGTAAAGTCATACCTCCTGCAAATTTCTGGCACCAATCGTAGACTTGCTGCTGTGACAGACAGGTATCCTCATACTGTGTGCACATTCTCCAATGAATATCAATCGGTTTCACAACTTCACTCCATAAAAATCTAATAACTTCATACTGCTCCTGCTTGGCGTAACTGTATAGTCATGCCGTCATTCTGAATAAGCTATTGCAATCCCACCTACTGGCACTACCTTGAACCACCAACTCAAAAAGATGATAAGGATCTACAAATTTCCAAATGCCTGGAAGGAAGACAAGAATTTTAATGACACTTTTGCGGTTTTCATTTGATGCTGCTTCGTGACAATAAGTAATTCAGTAAAATGTTTAAAGTCTATTATTTATTTATGCCAACAAACTTACTGTTGGTGTTTTTAAACACACAAGCCATGTGTGGGCAAAGTTTAAGAGGTAGAACTGGAACTTAGAAATTCAATGCCACAAATGGGATTTGAATCACAGACCTTCCGCTTACCGGGCTGCTGCTCTACCACTGAGCTATTGTGACAAACTGCCAGAATGGCATTAAATTCTCAAGCCAGTTCGTATTTCTCCTGGTAAACCACAAAGGCAGCCTCACATCAGAGACAAATTACCCAATGGTGACTTACTTTTGTAAGTACTTTATATCCCAGGATTATATAACCTTCAGATGGTAATTATTATTTATTTATGCCAACAAACTTACTGTTGGTGTTTTTAAGCACACAAGCCGTGTGTGGGCAAAGTTTAAGAGGTAGAACTGGAACTTAAAAATTCAATGGCACAACTTGGATTTGAACCACAGACCTTCCGCTTACCGGGCGGCTGCTCTACTCTTTATATCCTGGGATATAAAGTACTTACAATAGTAAGTCACCATTGGGGTAATTTGTCTCTGATGTGAGACTGCCTTTGTGGTTTACCAGGAGAAATACGAACTGGTTGGAATATTTAATGCCATTCTGGCAGTTTGTCAGAATAGCTCAGTGGTAGAGCAGCCGCCCGGTAAGCGGAAGGTCTGTGGTTCAAATCCCAGTTGTGGCATTGAATTTTTAAGTTGCAGTTCTACCTGTTTAAAGTCTGTTCGTTTTGGCTCCCTAACATTGCAAGAGAAATGTAACATTAAAGTGCGTGGAAGACTGACTCCAGTGTTAAACATTACGCAAACTGCAACAAGCCACCAAAAACAATGTAGTAAGTGTATCAGTTCTGAAATTTACACAAAATATGAGTGGATATGTGGCTGTGAAGTCAGCAGTTATCATTTCTGTTTTCATTACCTTTTATTTGCAATTAAAGATAATGCAACCAACATTGCATGGGCTCAAAAGGGGGTTTCAGACTTGAAGAGACTATATGAAAAATGTCATGAGCATGAAGTGTCTAAAACCCATGTCAATAACATGCTTAATTTTGTTACCCTGGGGTCTGTAAATGGTCAGGAATGTTTAAGCCAAGCATGTAAGGAATCAATAGATTGTCATAATGTTCAAGTCCAAAAAAAAGGGACACATAAGGATATCATTTCTTTCTTCTTTCCCTGATTACCCTCCCCTTAGGTAGGACTTACACCCCCTAGGACTTACAAGCCAGTGCCTAGGGTCAGACACCTGTTGGGGAGCAGAGGGACCTCTGGACCAGACAGGGTGAAGAACTGGAAGCAGGTGGTCAGTCAAGCACCAAGTATGACAGTGAGGAAGAAGATGATATGAAATGCGGACAAAATGGGTGGATGATTGGAAAGGTGATAATGGAGCAATTGGTGGAAGGAATGGTGGGGGAAACCGGAGAACCCGGAGAAAACCCGCCCAGATGCCGCTTTGTCCACCATGAATACCACATGCGGGACTGCCTAGGTAGTAGGCGAGCGGTCTAACCACTCAGCCACGGCACCGTCATTATACTTCCAGACTCAGGGAGGGATGAGGAATAATTTTGGCTGGGGAGAAGTTCCTACCCCCTGCCGGGAATCAAACCCAGGCCCCTTGCTCAGCAGGCAGGTGCTCTACCAACTGCGCTATGGGGCCAGCCGTAAAGATATCAACTGTGTGAAATTTTGTGGATATCACGAAATACCCATAAGAGGTCATGATGAACATGAAGGGTTGCAAAATTAAGGGGTGTTCATGGGATTGATTAAATGTACCGTAAAAATTGATTCCCTATTGAAGTGCCATCTTAATGGTAACTCATTTTTAAAGGAACTTCTAAGACAATACAAAATGAGTTACTTCATTGTACTCTTGAAGTTTGTAAAGAGAATATCTTAGAAGAAATTGAAGCAGAAGATAATGTGTCAATTATGACCAGTGAAACTACACATTTTTTTGAAATGTTCCAGCTCATAATAGGTCTAAGATATTGTAATGCCTTAGGTAGTCCAGTTGAGCATTTCTGAGAATTCTTTATTTTGAATGGACAAAACTCCAATGCAGTTGCTGAAGTTGTAATTTATGAGCTTGGCAATATACAGTTCTTCATTCAAAACCGAACAGGCGCAAGACATTTTGCCTGTGCGCGATTGGGTGTGGCGCAGCTGGCTTTGCTCTTACATAAACTTCGCACATAAAGCATATATAACACGCCTGTGTTGGTAGTGTTTAATGCCCGCTTCAACTATATACGGCACCGCAGGTGGCGACACTGATGATACATGGAATGAAGATGGAGCACCGGTGAAATGACATGGCGGGGGAAACCGGAGAACCCGGAGGAAACCCGCCTCAGTGCCGCTTCATACACCACGAATCCCACATGCGGTTGCCTGGGATCGAACCCAGGCTGCTTTGGTGAGAAGCAAATGGTCTAACCAGTCGGCTATGATGCGGCTGGATGTATAACACTTTTGCCTTATAGAAGATGCTGGAAATGTCGTCCTCCCTCGGCTAAACAAGCATTATATTGGGAGAACACATTCTGATTCCTACGACTATGTTGGTCCGCTGTAATGTTTCTGATTTCATTTCTAATATTTTGTTTCAGTTCTTCCAATGTATGAGGATTTGTCTCATAAGCTTTGTCTTTTAGGTTACCCCATAAGTAAAAATCACACACTATTAGATCGGGGGAGCAAGAGGGCCATACACCAGCACTAATCACTCTATCTTCAACACTTTCCTAATTTTATTCATGGACTGCTCTGCTGTACGGGCAATAGCAGAATCTTGTTGAAGCCACCCATATGATTTCTCTTCTTCTGTCAGTTCATGATAAGATGGGGTCAAAATGTCATTTTGGTGCCTCTCAGCATTTACAGACTGCTCCTAGAATATTGGACGATTGTGCGTGTAGCGCTAACAGCACAGCAAACTCCAACTCTCCGATCATAATGGGGGATTTCTTGAAAGCGATGTGAATTTTCAGAGGGCCAGTACTAACTAGCTGAGTGCACAATGGCAGCCTGTAGTGGAGGAATCCAGCAAGTTCACAGGAGAGGTAAAATGCTGTGTACTCCATTTTAAGAAGAATCCTATATTAAAATATAAGAAAAAGCATATAGGTCAAAGTTTTGATGGTGAAGGTAATGAGCTGTTAAAGTTAGAGATGTGTACCCTAGTGCATACTTTGTGCATCGCTTAGCACATCAACTAAATCTGATAATGGCGAGAGCTGCCAGACAAAACACAAAAGCTAGGATTTTCTTCTCAAATCTCTCTGCTATTCTTGCCTTCTTTTCCTGCTCTCCACACAGATCATCAGTTCTAGATTCATGTGTTAAGAAGAGAATGCCCAGGGTGGGTCAATGAGGTGGAACTACAAATCCAGGGCTGTAAATCTTCTTTACAAAAAGAAAGAGGCATTGAAAGAATGTTTCCAAATTTTGTCAGAATCAGAGACTTCAAGTAATGCAACAATGAATGAGGCATCTGCTATAATAGGGTATCTTGAAAATAATGAGTTCTGTTTCTGGCTTACTTTTTTCCATTTAATTATGCCTCATGTGGACACACTGTACAATCAACTGCAGAATTACCATAGAGATGCTGCCAAAGTTCAAGTGTACATATTCTACTTTTAGTGCTAAAATTATAAAAGTAGGAAACAGTGTGATTTGGCAGCCGAAACACCACACAAAACAAAAGTTGTTTCAAACACACAGATCAGAGTAGCAGCAAACAAGGAAGTATGTGATGTTGTACTGTCTCAGTTGTAACTCCACTACCAATTTAGAGGACAGTTCTGTATCAAGAATAACATTTTGACCTATTTAGTTCAATATTTCCAGAAAACGTGTTCACTGAGTGCATGAAAATGTTCCCAGCATTTGACAAGGACAAACTACATACAGAACTTTCAGCCATCTATTTGAGAGAAGAATTCAGGAATATTGGTGATGCTGTAAACTTGCTTCAATATCTTAGAGCTAATAATCTTTTTCTCCCACTTTTTCTGAAGTGTTAAAGGTTTTGAAAATAGCCATTACTCTGTCTTTAATGAGTTAATCTGAATGCTGTTAATCCACACTGAAAAGAATCGGAATTTTTGGAGAAGATACACTAACTGCACTTGCTATGTTGTCCATAGAAAAGGAACTGATGGAAAACATAGGTTCGCAACAAAGAAAGATCGCCGTATGCAAATTATTTTCAAAGAATTAAGGTATAGGTAACATGAGTTGCCACTGCACATTACACAAGTTTAATTTGCGAACATTTGCTTCCTACCCTTTCAGTAATCTTATCCTGCTCCCACCCTTAAATTTATATTTCTGCTTTATTTCATCTCCCAATCCTATTCAGTTTTCCTCTTTCTCAAATTTTCTCATCAGCTCCACTCTTGTAACTTTTATTAATCGGTTTACATTGTACAATTCACTAATCGTCATTATCCCAATTTTACTACTTCACTATAACCTCACTTTCACTGCTAGCTTCCTCATTTATGGATTACCCAACCATTTACTTAACCTTGTTACTCTCGGCGAAATATCCCCTTCCTTCCTTCCCTCCTTCCTTCCTTGCTTGCTTGCTTCCTTCCTTCCTATCTCTCTCCCTTCCTATCTCTCTCCCTCCCTTCCTTGCTTGCTTGCTTTCTTCCTTCCTCACTTCCTTCCTTCTTTCTCTTTCTTTCTCTCTTTCTGTCTTTCTTTCCCTCTTTCTCTCTCGTTCTTTCTTTCTTTCCTTCCTCCCTCCCTTCCTTCCGTGCATCCTTCATTCCTTCCTTCTTTCATTATTTGTTTGTTTCTCTCTTTCTTTTGCTTAGTTCTCCCTTTCCCCCTCAACCTCATTGACCCCTTAGCTATTTCATTTGTGACACAGTTCCTGCCTTCTTCCTTCTGTCTGGTTGGCTGATTCCATCTTCAGAGCCTCGACATCCCCTTGTTTTATGATTAGTCTCTCCCCATTAGTCGTTTGGTAGTGACACTGTCAATGCCTTCCTATGATTAGCAAAGGTTAGCAACATGTACCCAGGCAGAGTCCCTCTCTTTGTGACACATCACGCCATGTTTTATGCATCCTTTCGACACAGGTCGCTTAACACCTCGGGTTGCGCAGTTGGTTACTCAGAGACAGGCCTAATGGTATGTCAGTAATGAGCTTACTCTGAGCTTACACTAGAGGTCTAGTTTTAGGGACTTATGGGCTGTTAAACAACTCCAGCAGAGCCTCATACCTTAGAAATCAGGATGCAGTAAAAAAAATAAGGATTTGGTGTAAAGATGAATAAAAACCTAAAGTAATGCACATTTCAGGTTACAAATACCATGAAATATCTGACTATAATTGTAAAATTTAAATGGGACTATTGAAATGAAACAGTGAGGTGTGTAAATTTGAACATTTGAAAGATGGTCTATAATACATGTTATTTTAAACAGTTGCAGGCCCATCGCATCATGATCAACAGTTGTGTAACTGCCCCTGCAGTAGAAATAAGGAAGAGGGATTGCTGTTGACATGTAATGTGTGCTATTCCTGGAGCCATGCTGTAAGTGCTACTTCTTACTATATTCAAATGTGTAATCTAGCTGTACTAACACAAGTTAATGGCATGTATCACATGGACAGCACTGACCAATAAAACTACATATATTTGCACTTATAATGCTCAGCTAGCATTCCAACTATCTCTAAATCCCTTCACAGGACTAATGAACAGAAAAACTATTATAATGCATTTATTGGTACCATGAGGGCAAACATGAAGGATGTGTTGCCTGAAATGTGTTGTAAGGTTATGTGCTCTTTTGGGAGGTTGTTGGATGTAGGAAAATAATAAATGGCACACAAATTGCATTGGTTATAACATGTATATTGAAGAAATAAAATAAAATTAGTGAGTTAATAAAACAAGTAAAATAATGAATCAACAATAAATTAAGTTTCCCCTTTTCCCAAGAATAAGTACTTTTCATTTAATCGTTCACTTAACTAATTATTTGATTAAAAGAATACTTGAGATGGTATAGCTATGGCAGAATTTAACTGGCAGTATCTATAAGCTTAGCCTTCACTCACATCCTAGTGTAAGGAGGTACATAGGTGCACAGTCATACGTCCATCTGCAGGCATTTCTTCAGCATGGACCAAGAAGAAAACATAGATGGTTTCCCGCTGCTGTTTCTTATACATCTCTCATTAGGCACTGGCTCTCATGAACGCATCACCTTGAGGCAAGCGCATCACGTGTCCAGCTGGACTTTTGCTTTGGCTCTCCCGACCAACAAGTGTATGGAGTTAAACAATTCTTGTAATTTAATTTATTACTATGGTAACCCTCATAATTGGGCAAGTCCATTTTTCGACAGACCTTGACCAAGCGGTATTGGTCCAGATCCTTAATTGTTTCGAAAAAGAAGTTCCTGGGTTCGATATGCAAGTGTTATATGTGGTTCGATACCTGGGTACTATAGTATACATTGTGCCACACTGCCTATGACCAAGGTTATCAGAGGTCAGCAGTGGGCAGTACTGCACTTTCCCAGGTAAATACTGGAAGCATCATTACCAGATAACTAGAAATTTCTCAAAGTTTCACCATCTCAACTGTTCTAGAGGGAATTTCCAGCAGTTATATTTATGCCTGTGTTGGGCAGAGGTGGGGGACGCAGTAGGCCTTGGCCTGGTTGGGCTGTTGTGCCACAGAGTTACGTTATATAAGGGAGTGCTCTCACAAAGTGGATGGGTCTCATGGGATTAGTCAGTGAGTGAGCAAGTCAGCATGTAAGTTATACTTGTTTCATCCAAAGGATTGGTTCTTATGCAAACAGAAAGCTTGTACAAATGTGAATCGAATGCACATTCATTGGATGATGCTGCATATTACAAGGTACATTTGTTTCAAAGTAGTTAACTCCATATTAACAAAAACAATTTGATTTTCTCTGTTTTACATAATAATGCTATGTTTAATGTCTTATTATAATATGTAGAGCTGCAACAAAACAAATCTAAAATAATTAATTGCACTTAATCAGAAAATGAATGGAGAACATGTGCAGACTGCTTCTGCTATGGAAGTGGGAAGGAAAACCATTAGTAAACCATCATGGTAGTTAATAAAACATTGCAGACGGAAGCGGTGAGAAAGTTATAATTCTGAATATGTTTCACAAACAAGTAAGAAATATCCCACTTTGGCTATCAAGGATATTGTTAACTTAACAGCAGAGTTTACAGATGTTTCTGCATTAAGTATAAATTCCACATGCAGTGAAAGGTTAAAAGAGGCAAGTTAACTGCACCTGGAAAATCAAGAAAACTTAAAAAGCTAGTGCTGTAAGTTCAGTGTGATGAATTTGTTAGGAGCGCAGTGTATCAAAAAGTTCATCATTTCTTTTTCATAACCTACAATCAAGAAAGTGCTTGCATTTCTCAGCGATGACCCAAACCTTCCTACATTCAACCAAACTTCTTTCTACAAGCTGTTACTTGACACTGTTTTCCATTTCCGGAAAGCAAATGGTAAGAACATCATTGTTGGTCATGAGGATATATTTGTTATTTATGTTTTTAGTTGTGAGTGCTATACGCAATTGTTATCTAATCAGTAGTGTGTTTTAAACTATTGTGAAAGAAGTTAGTAGGTTGAAGGTAGTGATGATAGTTCCAGGCTCCATGTGGTTATGCTGCTCCAATCAGGGCGAGAAAGCAGAGGGATACGTTTCAGGCATTGTTTACATAAGGAACAATCCTTTGGATGAAACCAGTATAGTGTGTTTTTGTTGTGACAAAAAGTGCTCTAACTACAAGGAATTAGAGACACCCTGTGTTGGGCTTCCCAGCAATTGAATCATCTGGAAGAATAGGCTACATTGTGTGTATTTGTTTACGAGTGTAGAGTGAAGTGATAGGGAAAGTTAAACTAGTTCACAATTGTGAAGTGACAGTATGAGTTAAGTGTTTAAGAACCAGACAAACACACAATATTAGAAATTTGTGTGTGTTTGTGTATGTAGGGTAATCTCCAAAGCCTCTCAACTGATTATAATTCTTTCATCAGCTCTATCCTTGCTTACTGACATGGGGTTACTAAAGATCTTGTAATTCCATTTCGTAAATTACTAAAATATATTTACATAGCCCTTATAGTTGAATACAAACACATTGGAGCTTCCAAAGAAGGACTTGGCTTTTAGTTGAAAATACTGTGGTTTAGAAAATAATTGTTGTTAATTCATGGAAAGTGCATGTAAAATAAGACAAATGTCACAAATATTTCATTTCAAGCAATATATTATAGATGGTTACAACCAGCAAATAAGAGATAGCAAAACAAAAGAATAATCAATCTGCTTGTAATGGGGCCCTAATGACCAAGTTGTTGATGGGCCCTTAACCTTGAGAACCTGGAGAAAATCCACTCTGATGCTGCTTCATCCACCACGAATACCACATGTGGGTGCCTATGATCGAACTTGGGGTATATAGGTGAGTGCTGGGGTGCACCTGATCACCAAAAATGTTGAAATATTCTTTGACTGTAACACTGCCTTTGAGAGTAATGATGGGACCAGCAGAATACCATGATATGACTGCCCACACCATCACACTTCCACTTCCATGCGTAATCATTGGAATCAAGCAATCAGAGTACTGAGCAAGCAGCGAGAGAGTGCAGGCATGTGCTGCAAATGCTGATGTGAGTAAGAAGAAAAAGGAAGCAAAGGACATAGCCGGCAAAGATACTATAGACGAAGTGATTGCAGAGCTGGGGGAAATAGGAAAAATACTAGCAATGAAAAAGGGCACAGAGGGAAATAGAGGAGAAGTAGTTGAGAAAGAAAAGGAAATACTTAAAAATATGAAACGATAAGAGAAGAACTACAAAACATCAAAGAGAAAATGGAAAAATTGGAGGACAGAAGTAGGAAATTACTTGGTCTTTGTCAGAATATATGAAAGGACAGACTTTGATCCAAGGAAAGAAGTAAAGGAAGTGTTGGAGAAGAAGCTACAGATGACCACTAGTAACTATGAAATACCTGAATCATTTAGATTCAGAAGAAGAAACTGAAGAAGAAACATTCTAGCAAAATTTACAAGTACATATACAAACAACTTACAACATACTGAAACAGACAAAAAGACTGAAAGGAACAAACATCTTTATCAACAAAGACTTATCATGTGACAAAAGGCAGCAAATGAAGAAATTAATAGAACAGATAAGACGAGCAAAAAGTGAGAGGAAACAGACATGCATAAGAGGTTTAAAATTATGGGCAGATGGACAATTTTCAAAGGAAAAGAACGAATTAACAGACGTAGTAGCCTAAATTCAATAAGTGACAAGTCAGTGAACACAGAAAATTAATAAGTCAGCTGTATCGCATTTTGAAGAATCGTTGAGACGGAAAAGATACATCAACCCAAGGGCAGATGCGAGAGAGAGAAAAAAGAGGGGAAATTAGTGACGAGGTGACAGAGGACAAGGAGAAGAAAGAAGCTATGATGGGTGACAATAATTCAACGGAGACAAAATATGGTGGCGGGGAATTGGAAATGTTACAAGCAGACCAAGCAACAGTGAGAGGAGATGAAACAACAAAGAGGCAATTCCAAAGTTGAGTAGGAATAAACCAGGTAAACAAGAAGAGGTGGAGTATGAACAGGTGGAATGTGAGGTCAGAGAGACAGGCATTACATATGTGGGTAGATTGAAATGAGAAAAGGACGAGCAGAAAAGTCCAGCTCGTATTTGGAAAGATATTAAATAAAAAAGGTGGATACCAGATAATGAACATTTGTTAACATATAGGAATCCAAAGAGAAAAAGGGAATGGTGCTCCATGTCATGTGACCAGGAAGAGCAAGTGATATAGTAGACTATGTTCAGGGGTGGTAGGAAGAATGAAAATAGATGTTTAGGGTTAATGTCAAGTAGGCATTTAAAAATCTGATGTGTTGCACTCACATGACTTTCTGTACTCTTGTACTAACCATTCTTACAAACTCTTATTCCTATATATTCTTCGTGTTAGTTGAGAGAAACATTTGTACAAATTATCTTATTGCTTATTTCCTTGAAGGTGCAAGGGGAATGTTAGAATACAGTAGGCTTTGTGCGATAGTCAAATGATTTAAAGCTTTGAGATTCTGCTGTCTTTGCATGCTTAACATATAAAAAAATATGATGTGTTCCATTCACATGACTTTCTCTACTCTTGCACTAACCATTCTTACAAACTCTTATTCCTATATCTTCTTCGTGTTAGTTGAGATAAATATTTGTACAAATTGTCTTATTGATTATTTCCTTGTAGGTGCAAGGGGAATGTTAGAATACAGTAGGCTTTGCGCAATAGTCAATCATTTAAAGCTCTGAGAACCCGTTCTCTTTGCATGCTTAACATATAAAAAATGAACAATGATGTTTCATTGCACAAAAGTTGTAAGTTTCCTGAAACCAACACACAAAACAAGGAATATCTCTGAAATGGTTCACTCTACAAAAAAACTTATGGACACATAAATTGTATATTTTAGCAAGATCTACATTTCTTGTACAGTAAGATTTTGTCCATCTCTTACGGTTTACGAGTTATTCAAAACTCATCCAGACTAAACAGGACTACATAGGCTATAGCCAGAAAATTTAATATATACATTTCATTTGTCATAAAAATATCTCTAGCATATGGCATTTTAATTAAAATCATTAGAGCCATTTTCAAGAACATCAAAATTTTCGAAAAATTTTCCATGTAAAGGGTAGTTTAGGGTTGGGCTATTTTCTTCAAAATTTTTGTGTCGCATCCTTGAAAAACATTAAACTCATATACCAACCTTGGTTTTTAACTGACTTTTCGTTTTTAGGGTATGCTGTCCACAGACTGACTGACAGACACACAGACTGACACACACACACGGACCTTTTACCAAAAATGTTTTTTTAGATTCAGGGGGCCTCAAAAAATTCCGGTGAAATCTCGACATCAAATTTTTGGGTGGAATACAATACTTTCTCTACTTACCAGTAGAGAAAGCAAACATGAACGATGATCCATTTCATGAAAGTAACTCTCACACATAACATAAATATCTCCGAAATGGTTCACCTTACAGGAAAATTTATTCAGACATAAATTGTGTATTTTAGCAAGATCTACATTGAGCGATGTGACTGCCAAAACATAAAACTTTGGTGCTCTCTAAAAAACGGTTACTATTACTGCTATTGCTCTCTTCTTCCATCAGTGAAAAATATTGGAGAGCAAGAGGATTAATGACTTCATTGTCAGAAATCCAGCATTAGCTAACAACATTTTTTGTATAGTATGATTTGGTCTATCTCTAACGATTTACCAGTTATGCAAAAGTTGTCCAGAGTAAATACGACTACAGGGGCTATAGCCAGAAAGTTCAAGATATACATTTGATTTGTCATAAAAATATCTCAAACATATGACATTTTAATCAAAATCGTTTGAGCCATTTTCAAGAAAATAAAAATTGTCCATGTAAAGGATAGTTTAGGGTGGGGCTATTTTCTTCAAAATCTTTGTGACATCCTTGAAAGACATTAAACTTAAATACCAACTTTGGTTCCTAACCGACTTTTCATTTTTGAGTTATGCTGTCCACAGACACACACACAGAAATTTTTCTAAAAATGCCTTTTTTAGATTCAGGGGGTCTGGAAACATGTATTTCCAGTGAAATCTTGACATGGAATTTTTGGGTGGAATACAATACTTCCCCTACTTACCAGTAGAGAAAGTAAAAAAGCGAAAGTTAAGTGAGGAAAGGAAGTGGAAGTGATATAGAGGTAAGAAGAAAGTGAATACGTGAACTGTTGGAAATTATCAAATGATCAGGAAGCATAAAAAAAATGAGGGGGAAAATACATTTTAGAATGGAATGGGTAATCTAAAATAGTAATTATCTTTGGGAAAAGAAAGTATAAGAGAATTTGGTGAAAATAAGTGAATCAAAAAGATGAAGGTAACGACAGGTTTGAATAAGGTTTATTAACTGTAGTCAAAGTATAAGCAGCACACATCAAAAAAGTATATCTAGAGAGTCACAGAGGGCTCTCCCATGACAGAGGGGCCAGGGCCCAAGTTCATGGGCAACCTAACATGTTTATACTTTGGTATTCAATAAATTCATATTGATATTCAATCAATCAGAATTATAGGCTTCTTTTGGAGTTCTCCAGACCTAAATGCAACCTGATGTTGGATATAACGTAAACGTTGACACGTCAGACCATATGACTTGTTTCCACTGATCAGCCGGATTAGAGAGAATGCATACTAGATTTCCGGAACATGAATGGCTCCATATTTATACTGATGGATCACTGATATCAAACCAAGATAGAGCAGGGGCTGGAGTCACGTGCTACCTCTTTCCCTATTACAAATCTTTAGGCTATGAAACTACAAACTTCGATGGAGAAATTGAAGCAATTCGAATGCCCTTCCGAAATCTTTTGTATGGAATCTCACATTTTCATCAAGTAGTTATTGTCTCAGAATCCAGGGCAGCAATTATAGTAATAACTTCCAAGTTTTCACCCAAAAGAAAAGAAAAGAGAAGAAAAAACAAACAATTATAGAAGGTTTGGAAAGCCTTACCCGCCTAACAGCACTTCAAAAACACCTAGTCTTCCAATAGATACCAGCTCACTGTGGACTGAGTGGTAATGACAAAGCTGATTTTCTTGCAAAAAAAGGATACCTACAGATTACAGAAATCTATAGTTAAACTACCATTTTATGTTTCAGCTAAAATATTAGTTAACTCTGAATTCAAAAAGTTATTGCAAATTATTACTATGAAAGATAAAAAAACAAGATGGGAGCTACTAAGCATTCAAACAGAAATTCCTGAGTATCCTTGAAAAATGGCAGTTTCAACTTTAAGGTTGATTATGGGACATGATTGTCTGGCGAAACATTTGAACAGGACTGGGATATATTCTTCACCACTCTGTCGTCTATGTGATCTGCAAGAGGAAATTGTCATCTATGTGATCTGCAAGAGAAAATGGACCAAGACCACCTTCAAATATGCTTGGCCTTTTCTAGCGCCCTATCCATCAGTGAAAAATATTGGAGGGCAAGAGGAATGATTTCATTGTCAGAAACCCAGCATTGGCGAACAACTTTTAATTTAATGTAAAAGGTCAGTCAATTAATAACACTAAACAACACTTACATTTATAGTTTTCTTTTTCAAATTTCTAAGAAAGGAAGATAACAACTTTTAACTTTGCTATGTTTTAACTTTTTAACATTTCAATCTTGTCACTTTTACTGTTTGTGAGCTTTCGCTGTTTTCACACTCTGACTTGGGGTCTAAATGAGCTAGTTGTCAATGGGGTCTTAAACATCACTCACTCACTCACTCTAGTTATGTGGCAAACTGATGGTGTTTATGCTGGGCAAGTGCACTACTAGTTTGTTTAATGCTTGGATTGCCCAGCACCAAGCTCCAGATAACCTCTGTGTCCCAGTATGTTATGATGAAGATCATCAGCAGGGCATGTTAACCACTTCAGGCTCTAATTATTTTCTGATAAATGGTAAAAATACATATAATTTTTTTCTTTACATTTTGTGGCCGCTGGTTATTACTTGGGTGTTATATGTAGGAATCAGACTAGTGCAGACTGGTGCAGTTGGGTGTGCCACAGCTGACTTTGCTCCTACATAAACTCCACAGCTAAAGCATTTATAACATTATCTTACAGAAGATGCTGGAAATATCATCCACCTTTGGCTAAATGAGCGTTATATCGGGAGAACACATTCTGATTCACACTATTAAGTTGGGCCATTGTAATGTTTCCAATTTCATTTCTAGTATTTTGTTTTAGTTCTTCCAATGAATGAGGATTTTTGTCATAAACTTTATCTTTCAGGCTACCCTACAAGTAAAAATCACACCCTGTTAGATCGGGGGAGGGAGAGAGCCATACACCAGCACTAATCACTCTATCTTCAAACACTTCCCTAATTTTATTTATGAACTCCTCTGCTGTAAGGGCAATAGCAGAATCTTGTTGAAACCATCCATATGATTTCTCTTCTTTTGTCAGTTCATAATAAAATGGGGTCAAAATGTCATTTCGGTACCTCTCTGCATTTACAGTCTGCTTGTAGAGTATTGGACCGTTAATGCATCTAGCACTAACAGCACAGCAAACTCCGAATCTCTGATCATAATGAGGGATTTCTTGAATTCCACATAGATTTTCAGAGGTCAAGTACCAATTGTTATGAGTGTTGACATGACCATTTAGGTGGAACCACACTTCATCAGAAAAAGTTATGGATCAATTAAGCCGTCATTCACTGATGAAAGAAACCATTTACAATAAAGGATTCGTGATACTGGGTCACCTTGATTTAAAGCATGGACACTTGTACACTTATACGGCTTTGGTTTTAAGAATTTAGTTGCTCTATGTGCAGCAGACCCTGAAATTCCTACCGGTTGTGCTAATTTTGGAATGGATTTGGTTGGTGAACATTCAAAACATGCATCTAACTTTTCTTCTGTTAAAATTGTATGTTTATGCTTTCATTTTTTGTTTGTCACAGAACCAGTGGTTTAGAATTTCTTCACAATCTCATGAATTGTAAATCAGGAATGAGCCAGTTCACCAGGGAATGCTTGAATATATGCTGTGTGAATACAGCTTGGTGACTCCCATTTATAACTTTTACACATGAAAATGCACTGCTCTAGAGGCAAGCGCCTGTTCATGTTGGTGGCTGGTACAATGCTAACCTGCGTGCACAGTGGCAGCAGTAGTGAGAGAATCCAGATAAGCTGGGAGAGGTGAAACGCTGTGTGCTCATTGAGTTTTAAATAAGGAACCCTGTATTATAACTGATATATATTTGTCTACTAGAAATAAAACAGGTTTTGATAGTTGACACCATTGCAGAATTCATTATGCAATCTCTGTTCTTCAAAATAAATATTTTCTCCCATACTATTAAATCTATGGGTCCATTTAAATGCTTTAATATATTAACTTCTGGATTTATTTCATGATAATGACCTATTGCTGCTGATTTATGAAGTTGTTTGTATTTAATAGTTTTAAAACGTTCCTTTACTCTGGTTTCCAAATTATGTTTGGTCCTTTCAAGTCGCATTCTATCCAGTTGAAATGATAAATGCATAACTTTATATTTTAAGATTTAGCTTTCATAGAAAGCTATACATATTTTTATGTTGTGATTCTTTTAGGTGCATATATTATACTATGTTCTTATAAAATGTCCCTCAATTTTTATTTGCCCAAGTATAATATGTATATTTTTACATGTATAATGATGTTTTATTTTTTTAAGTATAGAAACACCTTTAATAGCTTTCTGGTATTTACATTTCTCAATTTTTGTAGGTATAAAATGAGTATTAATACTATTAATTAAAGTAGTGTTGATAGTGACTTTATACTCTTTTGTGAAATTCCTCTTTATGATGGGGTATGTTATTCAATCAACCTATAAATTGAACCATTAAAAACAAATTTATATGAAAAAGGGTTACTATCTCCAATTTTTGTATACTTTGATTATATATACATTTTGTTATCAATTTGACTGCGTGTTATACATTTGTGAACATTTTCAGACATGCTATGGGTTCAACAATGAGACTGGACTCCCTAGGGCCTTTGTATGTCTAGATTGTCATTATGTAAACAGAGGAGTGTGCATCGACTCCAAACTACTTTCCGCACAACCTGATCAACGTAAGGTCTGTACTTGTCTCATTCTCAAACTAGAATACATGTAGTTTTTACAGCCTTAATGGAAAGTCACCTCCAGCTTTAAAATACAGGTTGGAGCAGTGTTTTTAGCATATTTGTAATATTGAATCTTAAGCAAACAACTGTGTTTTAGAGGTAGAACTGGAACTTAAAAATTCAATGCCACAACTGGGATTTGAACCACAGACCTTTTGCTTACCGGGCGGCTGCACATGCCATGTGAATGCAAACATCAGATTTTTCTTATGCATATAGTATATATAATCATTTCAATTTAAATCAAATTTAGTTACTGAATAGGAACTTTTATGATACCAGCTATGATTCTACCATTAAATATAAGAATTTCTATGCTTCATGGTTACATTGAAATGCATCATATTCTAAAAAGAATTGATGTGGGCACTCACATGCCATTCTCTTCCCACTCCTGTATGAACTATTCTTAAAAATGCTTATTCTTCTACTTCATGATAATTGAGATAAAATTATGTACAAATGGCTTTATTATTTATTTCCTTGTACGTATAATGTTAATAGCAGAATACACTATGCTGAACTGATAGTCAAATCTTTTAAGAGCTGGTCAGTATTTGAAGACTTTGACATTCTGTTCTTTTTGCATAGCCAGGACACATAAAAGCTGTAACAACATCTGCAGTTCAAATCCCAGCTGTGACATTGAATTTTTCAGTTCTGATTCTACCTCTCAAACATTGTCCACACGCGGCTTGCATGCTTAAAAATACCAGCAGTAAGTTTGTTAGCTTAAATAAATAATAATGACCTATTTGAGAAAAGTATACATATTTCAAAATTCATACAAATCACAGGGAATATCTTAGAACTTGTTACATCCACAAAAGAAAAAAACAAAACAAAAAAAAAAAAAAAAAAAAGAAAAGGAAAGAAAGAAAAGAAACAAATAGTGTGCGTTACTGAGATCTATATTGTTTTAAAAAATTGTGGATCCCTTGTGGCTTTTGAAACCCTAACATTAATATTGGGAAGCAAGAAGGAGAATGATTTTGCTATTAACTCCTGTGCATTAGATACCTACACATGCATTCTTTTTTCTTTTTGGTAGTAAGATTTTCTAGATGTGTTACACTCACATGACTTACTCTACTCTTGTACTAACCATTCCTACAAACTCTTATTACTATATCTTCTTCATGTTAATACAGATATCTGATGTGTTACATTCACATGACTTTCTCTACTCTTGTACTAACCATTCTTACAAACTCTTATTACTATATCTTCTTCATGTTAATACAGATATCTGATGTGTTACACTCACATGACTTTCTCTACTCTTGTACTAACCATTCATACAAACTCTTATTACTATATCTTCTTCATGTTAATACAGATATCTGATGTGTTACACTCATATGACTTTCTCTACTCTTGTACTAACCATTCTTACAAACTCTTATTACTATATCTTCTTCATGTTAATACAGATATCTGATGTGTTACACTCACATGACTTTCTCTACTCCTGTACTAACCATTCATACAAACTCTTATTACTATATCTTCTTCATGTTAATACAGATATCTGATGTGTTACATTCACATGACTTTCTCTACTCTTGTATTAACCATTCTTACAAACTCTTATTCCTATATCTTCTTCGCATTAGTTGAGATAACCAGTTGCAGCAATTATCTTATTGCTTGAGAGGTAGAACTGGAACTGAAAAATTCAATGCATTTTTCAGTTCCAGCTCTACCTCACAAACATTGCACACACACAGCCTGTGTGTTACAAAAAACCATCAACAATAAGTTTTTGGCATAAATAAATAATAATTACTGTCTTATTCTTATTTTCTTGTAGGTGCAAGGGGAACATGGGAATACCGTGAGGAATGAGTGATAGCCAAACCCTTAAAAGCTTTGAGATTCTGTTCTCTTTGCATGGCTAAGATATAAGAAAATGAATAATGATCTTCCATTTGATGAAAGTTTAAGTATTCCAAAACTCATACAAATAACAAGGAATATCTCCGAAATGTTTTACTCCACAAAAAAATGCATTAGGACATAAATTGTGTGTTTTAACGAGATCTTCAGTTTTGCTTTCTCTTCTATGTATAGTAAAGTAGAAGTAGTATCATATTCCACCCAAAAATTTGATGTCTAGATTTCACTGGAAATATATGTTTTGAGGTCACCTGAATCCAAAAAGCATGTTTAGAAAAAGGTCCATGTGTGTCTGTGTATCTGTGTCTCAGTCTATAGACAGTATAACTCAAAAACAAAAATTCGGTTGAAAACCAAATTTCGTATTTCAAGGATGCAACACAAAGATTTTAGTGCTCTACCCTAAACTACTCTTTACATGGAAACTTTTTTGAAAATTTTGATTTTCTTGGAAATGGCTCTAAGGATTTTGATAAAATGCCATATGTTTGAGATATTTTTATGACAAATGAAATGTAAATTTTTAATTTTCTGGCTATAGCCCATGTAGTCCTATTTACTCTAGATGACATTTGCATAACTGATAAACCATAAGAGATAGACCAAATTTTACTGTACAAAAAATGTAAATCTTGCTAAAATACACAGTTTATGTTGAAAGACATTTTTTTGTAGAGTGAGCCATTCTGGAGATATGCTTTGTTATTTGTGTGAGTTTTGGAGAACTTAAACTTCTGTCACATTGAACATCATTAGTCATTTCTTTTTATATGTTAACCATGAAAAGAGAATGGAATTTGAAAGCCTTAAAAGATTTGACTATCGCCCAAAGCCTACTGTATTCTCATATTCCTCTAGCACCTGCAAGGAAATAAGCAATAAGATCATTTCTGCAAATGTTTACCTCAACTAACATGAAGAAGATACAGGAATAAGGGTTTGTAAGATTTTTTTTGTATAGTAAGATTTTGTCTATCTCTTATGGTTTATGAGTTATTCAAAAGCCATCAAGAGTAAACAGGACTACAAAGGCTATAGGCAGAAAATTCAAAATATACATTTCATTTGTCATAAAAATACCTTAAACATATAACATTTTAACCAAATCATTAGAGCCATTTTTGAGAAAATAAAAATTTTGAAAAATGTTCCATGTGAAGGGTAGTTTAGGATGGAGGAATTGTTTGACACACACCCACACACACACCCACCCACGCACGCACGCACGCACGCATGCACGCACGCACACAGAGAGAGACAGACAGATCTTTTTCTAAAAATGCTTTTTTTTTGGATCCAGGGGGCCTCAAAACATCTATTTCCGGTGAAATCTCAACATCAATTTTGTGGGTGGAATACAATAATTCCTCTACTTAATATACATAGTAGAAAAAGTAAAAATGCTTTCTTTGGATTCAGGCAGTCTCAAAACTGTATTTATGGTGAAGTGTCAATATTGTTCCTTTTGTGCAATGCAATACCTTCTCTACTTACAAGGGAACTTCAAAAAGTAAGTTATTCATGATTATGACAGGCCAAGTAACTTACTGAATGCTGTAGTACACAGCAATGTGCCACGATCACTGCTGCATCTTTCAACGTAATCACCAAGTTTTTCTACACCCTGCTCTGAAAATTCTACCAGTCGTGCAATTCCTGAGCTATAGAAACCCACTGCTTGATTATGGAGGAATTTGAGGATTGTTATGCAAACTCCTTTGGTAAATCTGTTTTCCTCAGATGTTCTTTCAGCATTCTGAACAGATGGAAATTGCACTATGCAAGATCTGAATGGATGTGGCATAGCATGTTGTCTTTGTGGCCTAGAATTTCATCGTGAATCTCTGTGCAACTTTGATATTTTGTCCACAAGAATCGTACCATTCCACATAATTCAACTTTGGAGTATGTTTCCAGTTGACATGCAATTTTGCTCACACACTGTGTGCATCAGTAGCGTAGCAGAACTCTGTCTGCAGGAATTCCTTAACATGAACTCTATTCTGACAAAGTTCCATGCTTGTTGCATGATGGTCATAGCATGGCACAACATGTATAACCTACTTTTTGAAGTACCCTCATACTGTGTGCGTGGTAGAGAAAATGACAATAAGAGCATGACAAATCTAAACATTTTACAAGCATGAAGTTAACTAAATTCAACTCTGCCATTGATAACACATTTGTGTTGTTACTACAGGAAATCTGTTTGTATTGCCAAGCACTGGCCATGTGTCAAGATATAGAACTCATCAGTCCTGCAAAACTTGGTCGAGAACTGTCACTTGAGCATGCTACTATTTACAAACTAAAGAAGCTTCTGAAGTCTGATAATATAATCAAGAAAGCGGCAAACGACAAAGGGGTAAGTTGTGCAAGGTTCTTTTTATAATATCCCCCCCCCCCCCCCCCCCCATTGAGGCGGTATATGGGGCACTTCTTTGTATTAGAATTTTCAGGGTAGGGTTGGGTTTAGATATAACTATGATGGCAATAATTTTTTAAATTAAGATTCACTTTTAGCAACGCATGGGTTTTGTTTAATTTTATATGTACTGTAGAATGGGCTAACTTTGGCCGCTTTTAAACATTCTTGCCAATTTGGTATGAAGATGTTGAAATTCCTTATTAAGTTTTAGATTTTTTGTACCTTTATCATACAGGAAATAATTATGATGTGTATTATTATTTATTATATAGGTTCTTAAAATGTGGATGAAGTTTCCTAGAAAACAGGCTAACTTCAGCCACGAAAAAGGTGTCTTAGGAAAATGAAATTACACTTGACTGTGTTTACTTTGACCATTAGAAATGCATTGTTAAATGCTGACCTTGTTTTGGAACAAAAGTTGCGTAAAACAAATTAAAGAAATTAAGTGCTAAATATTGCATTTTTTTGCTTTAAAGCTTCATCTTACAAGACATTAATGTTATGCCAAAATTGTTTTTAAAATAAACTTATTTATCAGTTTGGCCCACCCATGATTTGTTTTAAAAGATGTCGTAACTGTCTGAAATAGTTCTTCCATATCTTATACAAAGGGATGGTTGCAGTTTCCTCACAAGCTGATTCTTCTGCATGTTGCTCACATCCTCGTGGTCTGGAAACACAAGGAGGAATTGTTTCCCTGAATTTTTCTCATGCACTTTATTTCATGTGTTCCCAGAGTTAAAAATGTCTGCAGCATAGAACCTCTGATTCTTCTCAATCAAAAACTGCACAGGAATGAAGTCTCCTGCATTGTCTCATCAACAATCACTGAGACATCTCTTAAACCATTTGCATTGGAACTTATAGAAGAAAGGAGACTCAATTTGGACCAAGTCATCTGCTTCTTCTAACATAGAACAGGTTTCTTAGGGTTTCATTGAAATGGTGTTTTCTGCTGACACTCTTTTCAGATTTTGCATCCTACCCCTTTGGTTATTCTATTATTTTTCTCTCCTATGCATGCAGATTCCATAAATGAGTCACTCCAAGACACCTCACAGTGCTTATTTTGCTTTCTTTAGTTAATATTCTGCAAAGTAAGTTACTGTGATACTGTGTTGAGTTTGTCTATGTATCTTTATCTAATTTAATCTAATTTTGTTCCTTTTCATAGGTGCTGATTTAAGAAACATATTTAAAGACTATTTCAATAATAGTTGGTGCTGTATCCTGGCAAAAGCAGCATCTGGAATTTTTCTTTCGTATTTTAGCATGGCTGAAGCTAACCTGAAAGTTCACACCTATGAATGTAGAACTAATTCAGTGAAACACTAATTGTTTAATCTGTTTCAATTATAAATAGCATATATTTAGAGATATTTAGTCATTAAATATGTGAAACAGAAATCACCTACACCTTCAAGTTTTAACTAGGTATAAGCTTGTTTTCACTCTTCCAAACAGCAACACCTATCTCAGAGCCATATTGGCTGCTTTACACACCAGGATGCATGGAAAACACCTTTGCAACTAATGCACTCCATTGGTTGTACAGTAAACCTTATGCAATGGGTAAACCATTGATATTCTAGACGACAATAAAAAGTCAAGTTCAACAACCTTCTTCTTCTTTAGCTGATTACTCTACCCTTATGTAGGACTTAACCCCCTAGGACATACAAGCTATTGCCCCAGGTCAGACATGTGGGGGAGCAGAGGAGCAAAGACTTGGAAGGGGGTGATCAACCATGATAGGAAGAGTATGATATGAAATGTAGGCAAAATGGATGCACGGAAAGGTGAAGATGGAGCAATAGGTGGAGTGAGGGTGGGGAAAACTGGAGATCCCAGTGAAAACCCACCCAGAGGCTGCTTTGTCCATCAGAAATATCACATGTGGGTCCCTGGGTTGAACCAGGGTCACCTAGGTGGCAGGCAAAGGGTCTAGCCTATCTAATTATCAGAGATAAGTAGAAAAATAAAAATTACCGTCTATGTGAGATTCCCTTTGTGGTCTACCGGGATAGTACAAATCAGTTGGGGAATTGAATGTCATACTGGCAAGTCACCACAGTAGCTCAGTGGTTAGAGCAGTCACATGTGAAACAAAAGGTCCATGGTTCAAATCCTGGCTGTGGCATCAAATTTTTCAGTTCTGATTCTACCTCTCAAATAATTGGTATGTTAAATTAAGTAAAAACTGAAGCTATTAACAGTGAAGCAACAAGATTCTAAAATAAGAACAAATTAGAAACTAAAAACTTCACTTATCTTAGTATGTTGATATCCTTTTTCTATTTTACTGACCCAGGGGTTTCAAGCTATATCCAGCTCATTCTCAAAGTCATGACTTTGAGAATGAGCTGGATATAGCTTGAAACCCCTGGGTCAGTAAAATAGAAAAAGGATATCAACATACTAAGATAAGTGAAGTTTTTAGTTTCTAATTTGTTCTTATTTTAGAATTGGTATGTTATTATTTATTTATGCCAACAAACTTACTGTTGGTGTTTTTTTTTTTAAACACACAAGCCGTGTGTGGGCGAAGTTTGAGAGGTAGAACTGGAACTGTGGCATTGAATTTTTAAGTTCCAGTTCTACCTCTCAAATTGGTATGTTTTTATGAGATTATATTTTTCATGGAGTAGGTTATTGTTTAAATCAAAAAGATAAGTTGATTAATAACACTACACAACACTTAGTTATATTTTACCAGAACATGTTTCAAGGGCTTGACTTTCCTCCATTATCAACCGGAAATAGACTGTTTCTCCCTGGTGTGGAAGGTGATATTTTCTCTGAGGTTTCCTTTGGTGGTGGTTCAAGGACTTGCTGAAGATATATTTCTCGGGGATGTTGAAATTGAATACTCTGTTTCTATTTTTCAAAATGAAGATTTGTTCCCACACCGTCCACACCAGGGAAAAACAGTCAATGCCCAGTTAATAGTGAAGTAAAGTTAAGCCTTTAAAACATGTTCCGGTAAAATATCAGTGAGTTTTGTGTAGTGTTATTAATTGACTTACATTTTGATTTAAATTGATTATCACAACATTCTTTTCAAACTTCCAAAGAAAGAAGATAGGTTACTATTTATCTCTATTGAATTACAGGTGATACAAAATTGTATAAAATCCACTCTAAATAAAGAGAGATTCACAACTTATTTGCAGAAAACTCAAGAAAGTATACTTTTTCATGCAAATAACTTAAATATAATGTTACCCCATCTGGTTCTTCAAAACTATCACATAACTCAGTTTCACTAATGTGAACTGGTTCAAATGTTCACTGTTACTTCAATTTATGCTGTGACATAGCAGCGCAATAAAATATGTCCAATTTAGTGTTTTGTACAAACTGTTCACTCACTGGGGAATCAAACACAAAATGTCTCCACTCACTTCATTTCACTACAGTTGCCATCAACTCGCTCATTGTACCAGAAATATATGAGCTAACTCACTCTTCGCTTGCTTCACCAAACCTGACCTGTTCACTTGCCAGACTTAAACACTATCAAACCATGCAAGACTGATTTGCTTCACGAGAGCACTCACCATGGGAACTTTCTAACAACAACAGTAATAATAGTGAGACAGAATATGTGGTCAGACCCAGAAAAAAAAAGTATCTATGTAAATATATATTCTAAAATTTAATTTATTTTTTATGTTGGTAAGGATTTGTTAAGTACAGAGAGTATTACACCATTGTTTAACTGTTTAAGAATATTATTTGTTTAATAACATCATTAATATTTAGTAAGTAATATGTTCAAATTTAATATATATTATTATATTAATTATTTTAGATTTAATATTAAATGTGTTGGGAGGATGAATTGAGGTCGCTTCCTCAACATTTTTGGTACTATTTAACATGTAAGATGACGTCATAGGGGACGCTGTAAAAAGTGTACGCAAATGCGTATGAATACAGATGCGTTGTTATGGAATGTGCTAGATTCAGCGTCTTAGCGTCACATTGTCTAAGGAGGGAAGATGTGTATTCGACATGTGTGAGTTAAAACGCTAAAAGTATAATCTAAAATGACAAGCAGTATGAAGAAACAGTTGAGGAAGTCGGTCTGCATGCACAGAATGTTCACCTAGATAACACATGTGTAATTCCCAGTGAAAAAGGTGTGAAAAAGTTTTACCCTGTGTCCACGTTATTTCACCTGTACCACAACCCGAGATAACAAAAGAGACAAAAGCTCAGCACCATCACAAAAGCATTATTAAAAAATCGCACCAATAGTAGTAGTAGTAGTAGTAATAATAATAATAATAATAATAATAATAATAATAATAATAATAATAATAATAATAATAATAATAATAATAATAATAATAATAATAATAATCATAATAATCGTAATAATCACAATAATCATAGTAATCATAATAATGATCATAATGATCATAATAATCATAATCATAATGAAGATGATGATGATCATAATAATAATAATAATAATAATAATAATAATAATAATAATAATAATAATAATAATAATAATAATAATAATAATAATAATAATAATAATAATAATAATAATAATAACAATAATAATAATAATAATAATAATAATAATAATAATAATAATAATAATAATAATAATAATAATAATAATAATAATAATAATAATATTAATAATAATAACACCAATAATAATAAATTCCTTTAGTACCTATGGGGAACATAGAGCTGTAACAAATCTTTGCCATCAAACTATTCCTTGAGGAAACTTGAGTCTCCTTCCATGACTTATTCATTGCTTTTAATTCCATTCTGTACTCCTCCAAGTTACTCTCAGTTTTCCAACTCTCCTTTCACCCTGTGGGTTCCATTCCAATCAGTCTAGTTTATATCTTTGGGTTCCTTTCTCAGTGTATGTCCAGTCCATGTCCAGTTTTGTTTCTTTATCAATTGGTATTTGATTTGTAATTTCCCATAATACACTATTACTGATGATTTTCAGTCACCAAAT
The DNA here is from genome assembly GCA_030765045.1 of Tenodera sinensis. NCBI lineage: Eukaryota > Metazoa > Arthropoda > Insecta > Mantodea > Mantidae > Tenodera > Tenodera sinensis. Next base: position 369,688,036 of record CM060964.1, on the reverse strand, counting down.
TCTCAGTATGAATCTTGGGCACCAATTAACAAATGTTTGTAGTTTTTCATTTATTTCTTGCGTCTTTCTTCATGTTTTGCAACTGTTTAGCAATACAGATAGTATGTTTGATTTAAAAATTCTAATTTGATTATTTCTTTGAATATTTTGAGTTCCATATTGTCCTTAGTTGATAAAAGACATTTTTTTATTTAAATCAAAGAAAAGTTGAAGCTATTAATGGTGAAGCAACAGCATCTATAATAAGAAAAAATTAGAAACTAAAAGCTTCACATGTAATAGCTGCAAGTTCTTTAAATGCTGCTGACTAGTTACAAGGTACTTTTTCAAAATTTTAATATACATTGACTGAACATTGCAATTAATAATCTAAAAAACAAAAAGTCTCCTGGACCAGATCACATACATCCAGAGCTCATAAAAAACCTTGGAAAAACAGCAAAACAACAACCACTGAAATTACAATCTATCCTGGAAAACCACTGCATCTGCCAAATGGAGAAAAGCAATAATTGTTGCACTCTTGAAGAAAAATAAAACAGCATCAGAAATAAAAAATATAGACCAATAGCTCTTACTAGCATAATAGAAAAAGTGATGGAAAAAATGGTGTCAAACAGGTTAAATTGTTTTCTAGAATCACAAAATTTAATTTCTCCATATCAAGCCACATTCAGGGAGGTCCACTATACAAATGAACAAGTCCTACTTCTCAGTCAAGAAATCAGAGACTCCTTCAATAGAAAAGAAGATAACTTATCAGCTTCTATTGATTCTATATGCAGAACAAAACTACTAAAGAAAGTATAAAAAAAAAAGGGATACAAGGACCAATGTTTTCCTGGCTGCGTCATTTCCTAACTCAACATTTTATTGCTACCAGATATGGAAGGAATATATCTAAATATAAACAAGTACACCATGGCTTACCACAAGGCGCAGTGCTCAACACAACACTTTTTAATACATTTATTAATGATCTGCCACAAGAAATATAAGAATCAGGCATGAAGTTTGCTCTATTTACCAATGACTCAGTAATGTGGCCTTCAAAACCAAAAAATAAAGTTACAGAACTAGAAAAAACTATGCCTCAATCCTTAACCAAACTACAAATGCAGACCAAAGAAAATTTAATGACTTAATACAACAAAATTAAACTACAAAATCTTTTCACTAAGGAAAAAACTATTCAAAATAAAACTAAATTTTGAGGGTCAACAATTACCAGAAACAAAGAAAGCAAAATATTTGGGAGTTATATTTGATACCAAACTTACATGGACCAAACAAATAGAAAATGTAATACAAAGAGCAGAAAGGCACCTTTTACTGTTAAAATGTCTAACAGGAATGAAGTGGGGATGTTCCAGAGCAAATCTTAACATGACATACAATATATACACCCTAAGACAAAAAAAAAGATAAAAAATGAGTAGACTCTGGAAGCGTATATTTGTCTTAAGTCCATGTAGTTTCTGCAGCCGGTTTATAATGGTGACACAGAATGTGTGTCTTTAGCATCGTTCTGTTGTCATTTCTCATATTGAGTTTCAACTGTTCAATGTGAGCAAATGGCCGAGTGGTTGGACTTAGACAAATATGCGCCTGCAGACTCTGCTAATGTTTTTTTTTGTCTTAGGGTATATATATAAAGCCATTATTTGCTTACTGCAGTGTAGTTCTTATAACAGAAAATACAAAAAGAATACAAATCTTTCAAAACCAAAGTGTGAGATTAATTATGGGTGCTATCAAAACCATACCATTACCAGCTATGGATATACTAACCAACCAATACCCCACTGAATATGAAATAGAAAAAAAAAACAGCTCTTATTCAGCATGAAAAGTTGATCAGACTCTCATTCAATACATGGAACAGGAGAAATTTTACACATACACTAAAGATTAAGAAGAGCTTTCTTTCCAAGATTCAAGCACTTCAAGAGGAATGTAGACCTTCCTAATTCATAGGAAAACTTCATGCATATAGTCAATCCGGCACAAACATTACACATCTTGTATTATTTACACCTGACAGAAGAAGTTAAGAAAAGTGATACTCTAACTAGTGTTCTAAAATTATTGGCATTAGGGACAATGCATTCCAGATTTCCGGAACATGAATGGCTCCATATTTATACTGATGGATCACTGATATCAACCCAAGGTGGAGCAGGGCCTGGAGTCACATGTCACCTCTTTTCCTATTACAAATCTTCAGGTTATGGAACTACAAACTTTAATGGAGAAATTGAAGCAATTCAAATGGCCCTACAAAATCTTTTGTAGAGAACCTCACATTTTCATCAAGCAGTTATTCTCTCAGATTCCAGGGTGGCAATTATAGCAATTACTTCCAAGTTGTCACCAAAAAGTCAAACAATTATAGAATGTTGGAAAATCCTTACCCACCTAATGGCAGTTTAAAAACACCTAGTCTTCCAATGGATACCGGCTCACTGTGCACTCAGTGGTAATGACAAAGATGATTTTCTTGCAAAAAAGGGTACCAGCAGTGTACAGAAATCTATAGTTAATCTACCATTTTATGCAGCTAAAAGATTAGTCAACTCTGATTTCAAAAAAATTACTGGAAAATATTACTATTCAAAATCAAAAAATGTTGTTGTTAGGTAATGCTAGATTTCTGACAATGAAGTCATTAATCCTCTTGCTCTCCAATATTTTTCACTGATGGATGGGGCACTAGAAGTGGCTGGGCATATTTGAAGGTGGTCTCGATCCATTTCCTCTTGCAGATCACATAGAGGACAGAGTGGTGAAGAATATATCCTAATTCTGTTTAAATGTTTTGCCAGACAATCATGTCCTGTAATCAACCTGAAGGTTGCAACTGCAGTTTTTCGAGGATACCCAGGAATCACTGTTTGAATGTTTGGTAGTTCCCATCTTTTATTCTTTGATTTTTCATAGTAATATTTTGCAATAATTTTTTTGAACTCAGAGTTGACTAATCTTTTTGTTGCATAAAATGGTAAATTAACTATAGATTTTAGTACACCGCTGGTACCCTTTTTTGCAAGAAAATCAGCTTTCTCATTACCACTCAGTCCACAGTGAGCCGGTATCCATTGGAAGAATGGGTATTTTTGAAGTGCTGTTAGATGGCTAAGCATCTTCCAACATTCTATAATAGTTTGGTTTTTTGGTGAAAACTTGGAAGTAATTGCTATAATTGCTGCCCTGGAATCTGAGAGAATAATTGCTTGCTGAAAATGTGAAATTCTGTACAAAAGATTTTGTGGGGCCATTCGAATTGCTTCAATTTCTCCATCAAAGTTTGTAGTTCCATAACTTAAAGATTTGTAATAGGAAAAGAGGTGACATGTGACTCCAGCACCTGCTCCATCTTGGTTTTATATCAATGATCCATCGGTATAAATATGGAGCCACTCATGTTCTGGAAATTTAGTATGGATTGTCTCTAATGCCAATACTTTTAGAACACTAGTTGGAGTATGACTTTTCTTAACTTCTTGTCAGGTGTAAATAATACGTGATGTCTAGTGTATGTGTTGGATTGACTTTAGATATGAAGTTTTACTTTGAATTAGGAAGGTGTACATCCTTCTTGATGTCTTGAATTTTGGAAAGAAAGCTCTCCTGAGTCTTTAGTGTATGTGTAAAATTTCTCTTGTGCCATGTATTGAATGGGAGTCTGATCAACTTTTCGTGTTGAATAAGAGCCGCTTTTTCTATTTCATATTCAATGGGGTATTGGTTGGTTAGTATTTCCATAGCTGCTATTGGTGTGGTTTTGATAGCACCTGTAATTAATCTCAGACTTTGGTTTTGAAAGATTTGAATTTTTTTGTGTTTGCTGTTACAAGAACTTTGCTGCAGTAAGTAAAATCAAAAAATAAAAGATGGGAACTACCAAACATTCAAACAGTAATTCCTGAGTATCCTTGAAAAAGGGCAATTGCAACCTTCAGGGACATTGGCTGGCAAAACATTTGAACAGAACTGGGATATACTCTTCACCACTCTGTCCTCTATGTGATCTGCAAGAGGAAGTGGAGCAAGACCACCTTCAAATATACCCGGCCACTTCTAGCGTCCAGTCCATCAGTGAACAATATTGGAGAGCAAGAGGACTAATGACTTCATTGTCAGAGATCCAGCATTAACCAACAACAACAATTTTCAAGGTGCCCTCACCACATTTTCAAAGCTTTATTTTAAATAAGTTACCATAGCTACAGATGCTCAACTTAAAATATCAATGTGTTGCCAACCTCTGTAAACAAAAATCTTTAAATACAATCTATTGGTGGTATTTCAAAATTCATAACACGGCTCCTGTTTTTTAAAGTGAATATCTTTTCCCAAACCATTGAATCTATACGTTCATTTAATTGCTTTATTAATGTAACTCCTGGGTTTATTTCATAATTAAATGACCAAAAATGATCTGCTACAGCTAATTTATCAATCTGTTTATATTTAATATTTCTAAAATGCTCCTTCATTCTGGTTTCAAAAAGACCAACTATATGATGCCACTTGAAAGTTACATGGAGAAGTAATGGCTAACTTGCATTCCAGCAGGAAAAATGTAATATAGAAGTTACATGATTTATAGTCAATTTGGGCAGTTTGGGGTTAAAGGGAAAATTTGTTACACCAGGCTTACTGTGAATTAGATTTGTAACACATATTTTATTAATGCGGTGTAGCACAAGCAGAGGAGTGAATCAGGTGATGCAGAAGAGTGTTCTAGGAGAGTACTTCCATCCTACTACAACCCTTACTGCAACCATGGGCTCAGATCACAATACTGAAGTCGAGGAAGTCACAAAGGTACTCCACATAGTAGAAACATATCAAACATTTTATTTAATTTCTCAAGTTAATACAAGGGTTGTTCAACAAAAACAAAGACTGATGCTGTAAAAAACTTTATTATCAAGAATTCAATGAAGTCTGTTTTCTCTCCTTCAATGTAGTCTTCATTAAGTACAATCCACTTGTCCCACTTTTTCATCTTCTTTTGGAAGATGTCCTCAAATCCATTTTTAATTTCTCTACTATGTATAGTGTAGTATAGTGTAGTGTAGTGTAGTGCAGTAGAGGAAGTATTGTATTCCACCCAAAAATTCAATATCGAGATTTCACGGGTAATATATGTTTTGAGGTCCCCTGAATCCATATAAAGCATTTTTAGGAAAAGGTCCCTGTCTGTGTGTCTGTCAGGCTGTGGACAGCATAACTCAAAAATCAAAAGTTTGTTAAAAACCAAAGTTGGTATTTAAGTTTAATGTATTTCAAGAATTTAACACAAAGATTTGGAAGAAAATTGCTTCACCCTAAATTACCCTTTACACGGCGAATTTTCAAAAATTTTGATGTTCTTGGAAATGCCTCTAACAATTTAGATTAAATGCCATGTGTTTGAGATATTTTTATGTCAAATGGCATGTATATCTGTAATTTTTTGGCTATAGCCCATATAGTCGTATTTCCTCTGGACAACTTTTGCATAACTGATAAACCATTGGAGATAGACCAAACCTTAGTATACAAAAAATGTAGATCTTGCTAAAATACACAATTTATGTCCAATGAAATTTTTTGTAGAACCGTTTTGGAGATATGCCTTGTTATTTGTGTGAGTTTCAGAGAACTTACACTTCTGTCAACTGGAACATCGTTATTCAATTTTTTATATGCTAACTGTGCAAAGAGAACAGAATTTGAAAGCTTTAAAACATTTGACTACCGCTCAAGGCCTAATGCATTCCCATATTCTCCTTGCACCCACAAGGAAATAAGCAAATAAGATAATTTCTGCAAATGTTTATCTCAACTGACACGAAGAAGATATAGGGATAAGAGTTTGTAGGAATGGCTAGTACAAGAGTAGAGAAAGTCATATGAGTGCAACACATCAGATTTTTTGATAAATACTTAAAAATTCCCTTCTAAAGTCTTTACTGTTTCTTGTCAGAGTGAAACTATTGTCCCTTGAGAACTTTCTTGGCACCTGGAAACAAAACAAGATAGTCCCATTGTGCCAAATCTGCACCATAGGGTAAGTGGAGAATAACTTTCTTGATCAGCTATTGCCAAGTGAGCACGTGCATTGTCACAGTGAAACTTCTACTTGTCAACCACATGTCTCCATTTTTTATGGAACGTGATGTTTAATAATTTGGTGAAGATACTGATCACTCTCTAACTTCTGGGGCTTGATGTGTGTACACCATGCCATAATAATAGTGATCACTAATGCTTTACTTGCTGCACTCACTTTTTTGGGCATGTTTGCTCTTTCTAACCCACTGTGTGCTCAGGATCATGACATCCCCTTCTTGTTGGACACATCAACCCAAATCTACCTTTGAACAGTAGTTAGTATTTTGGAAATCCAGCAAGCACATGTGTAAGTTTATTTTATTCCAAAAGGTCAGTTAGTAACACTATACAATACTTACTTTGGAATTTCCCTGAATATGTTTCATAGGCTGTCTTTCCTCCATTATCAACCAGGCATTGACTGGTTCTTCGTGGTGTGAACAATTGCTGAGAACAATCCTTCTAAAGATATGGAAACTGAATACTCTATTTCTATTTTTCAAAATGAAGATTTGTTCCCATGTAGACAGCTCTTGTTTTCCCCTTATGTGTTACTGAAGTTTTGATTCTGGCTTTGTTTTGATTTTTTGTCCTAAGGTGAGTGGCAACTACTGATTTGTCCAACTGTTTGCTTTTTTATGTTTCTGAAGTGTTCCTTGGATCTTATTTCTAAATTTCGTTTGGTTTTTCCTGTATACACTTCATTACAGTCACTGCATTCAATTTGGTATATGCCAGATTCTTTTATTAGCTGGAATGGCATCCTTTATATTTGAGTTCAGTAGATTTTTTATGGAGTAATGGTTGACTGGTGCTAGCTGAATGTTATGTTCTTTAAAAACTTTTTTTGAATTTATGACAGGTCCATGGATGGTATGTGAATTTTTTGAATGTCATTTTTGTTTCTGCTATTTGTGAGTTGGAGTTTCTTTTAGTAACTTTTTGTGTCTGCTCATTTCACTTTTTTATCTACTGATTTGGGGAAGCCATTTATTTGTGCTATTTTGATTATTTTATAATATTCTACTTTGAATTCTTCTGTTGGAAGGGGAATGTTCACCAATCTATGTGTTAAACTATTGAGGATTGGCTGTTTCTGACCTCTTGGGTTGTAACTATTAGCTTTTATGTAGTTGTCTGCATTGGTTTTCTGTGAATGCCAAAGTTTATTCTATTCTTTCTTTTGATTATTTTTAGATCTAAATATGGTAGTTGTTCATCTTTTTCTACTTCAACAGTGAACTTTATGCTTTTTTCCTGGATGTTTAAAAGTTTTAGTGCATCACTGATGTGTTTCTTTGCAACTATTGCAAAGATGTCATCTATGTATCGCTGCCAGTTTTAACATCCATAAGAAACCTTTGGTGATCCTTATTTTTAATACACTCATATAAATATCTGCTAAGAAGGGTGAGAGAGGGTTGCCCATTGCGAAACCTGTATTTTGACGGAAATATTTTGTTTGGAACTGGAAAAAGCTTTTGTTCTGTGTATAATTTGGTGAGTTCTATGTATTCTGCAATTTTGGGTGATGATATTCCAAGTGATTTCAACCAGTTTTTGATCAGCGCTGTAAGTTGTTTTAATGGTATACTGGGGAACAGCAATTTTATATCAAAAGAGACTTCTTTTCTGTTAATTCAAAGTCCTTAATGCATTCTATAAGTGTCAAGAGCTGTCCACATGGGAACAAATCTTTGTTTTGAAAAATAGAAATGGAATGTACAATTTCAACATCCCCAGAAGGATTTTTTCATCAAGTTTCTTGAACCACCACCAGAGGAGACCTCAGAGGAAACATCACCAGTGACCATAGAGAACCTGTCAATGTCCAATTGATAATGGAGGAAAGTCAGCCTCTGAAACATGTTCAGGGAAATGTTAAAATAAGTTAAATCAAGAAAAATTGAAGCTATTAACTTGAAGCAACAGAATTTAAAATAAGAACAAATTTGTTCTTACTTTAGATTTAAAGTAAGTGTTGTATGGTGTTAATAATTGACTCGCCTTTTGGAATAAATTGATTATAACAACACTGTTTTCAAACTTCCAAGAAAGAAGATACATGTGTGAGTATTTCCAACTGATGTGTCTAGATCCCCAACAGCTGTGGTGGGGGCTCTCTCACCTCCTTCCAACTCACAAGTTTCCCTTCCATTTTTAAGTACATTATGCTAACTGAAACATGCAGCATGAGATGCAGGCATTTCTGTAGCAGCATTGTTTATCAAAACTAAAACTTTGTGCACAGTCAGCCTTATGGCAAATGAAGAAATGGTGTCATGATAATTTATTGTCAGTAAACATCTAGAAAATAAACTTTAAGCTGTTTTCTTCAAGAAGGAAAACAGTAAAAATTTAACTGAAAAACAGAAATGATGAACTACAGGAAACAAAATGCAACATATTTAGTTGTGCAGTTTGAGCTCTTCTTGAGCATTAAGTCTTACATTTGAAGATACACTTCCTAATGGAGCTGCAATTATGAAAATAATGTTATTTGCAATATCTCTTTAAATTTAGTTATAGTAAAAACTACTCATTGTAGTATCCAAGTACTAAATATCAGGACAGCTATACTTTCCTTTCTAAAGAAATTGAAGGACAATCCGTTAACAAAAGTCAATATTTCTTCATATTAGTATTATTCATTAACATGTGTTGTAGTATGTTTTAGAAACTTGTTTAAAATAACAAACATAATAATAATTGTATGCTGGTTTCAGAGGATTGAGGAAATGCCATGTACTCTAACAACAAGCAGAATGGAGAAGCGTAGTCTGTCTGTAGAGGTAAGTAAATTCATCCAATAGCAGGTCCTCAATTCATTCAACACAAAATATGAAATGTTATACTTCTGTAACCTCTGTCATTTATTAGTGAAAGCTTGTTTTTCTATCTACTTCATTTTAATTAACATAAACATTTCTGGATACGGTAACATGACACATTTAGTTCAATAGTAGAATGTCAAAAATTTGAATGTCAATAATTGGAACAGTAAAAAACCTGAACTCGATCCATTAATGATTTTTTCCACAATATTTAAACAGCAAAGGCATGTTTTAGAATACGCTTTCTCAATCTGGATTGATTCTGATCACCCGAACCTTGCCATGCCGGTGCTCTCTAGCACCTTATCATCTTTTTAAACTCAGCCAGTTTACCTTGGTGTGCCAGTATGTAGTTGGCATTAAACCTTTTGGTACTTAAGTTTTGTTATACTCTATTTGTCTTATGAAATGGCATCAATTGGTGGAGCTAAAAGAAAGCACACACTTAACAGTTGTTCAAAACCTAGAAATTTTGAATAAATTGGGAAAGGGAGAAAGTGGTGCTCCTTTAGCCACGCTTTACAGCATGGGAAAGGCAACAGTCAATGATATAAAGAAAAGTAAATACATTTTAGTAAAGCATGCCTCTAAATTAGGTACTGAAGAGGGATCCAGAAAACATAAAACATTGCAAATAGCAAACAACTCTGCATTAAAAGATGCTGTATATGTGTGGTTCTCACAGAACAGAAGCATGGTTATACTAATACCAGGTCCTGTTGTTTATAAAAAGGTCCTTCAGTTCAACGAAAATTGTGTAGACCACCAGATATTAAGGCCAGTTCTGGGTGGTTGCAGAATGTTAAATTAAGACATGGTGTAATTCAGGGCAAAAAGCTGTCTGCAGATCCTAATGCTGCAGGAGTGTACAGAAACAAGTTTGTCAGTATTGTTTATGAACAAGGTTACACACAAGATAACGCAGATGAAACCAGCCTAATTTGGTGGTTTATGATGCCAATTCACAGTTCTCCATCAAGAAATGTCAGTCCTAGGGAATAGAGTCAGAAAGGATGGAGTAACAGCAATGGTGTGCAGTAACGCCAGTAGTACTAATTCCATTCCTTTATTGACTGGCAGGAAAAGCAAACACGCAACATGTTTTAACAATGTTATATATCTGCTTATTACATACAGCTTCCAAAAAATCTCTTGGATGATTGCAGATCTTTCAAAGATTGGTATAAAAATAAACTCATGCCAAATGTTAAAGCACACTGTCAAAAGGAACACAAAATGGGGAAGGTCCTTTTAATCCTAGATAATGCCCCAACACATCCTTCAGTTGAAATTCTTAATGCCATTGATGAAAATTTCCAAGTTCATCTCTTACCGCAAAATGTGACATTGATTGTAGAATATTTGGATCAAAAAAAAAAAATCTTTTGTGCAAGCTGTTGCTAGATGAAAATGTGAGCTTCACAACGAAACATAACTTGAAGGACTCTATTTATGTGGTTGCTGATGCTTGGGATAGTTTCTCAGAAGAAAATTTAAGATAAACAAATGGAAAAAATTGTGGCCTGAAGATATAGAATCAGGAGACATTGTAGAAGAGGAAAAAGTTTAAGCTGAAGATTTAACTGTAGTTTCTATGCTCTTAAATGACTTACCAGGCTTTAACCCTGGTAACATATGGTGTTAATGGTAACATCTGTGTGGGAGACTAAGATGACAAAATCTTGCAGTTTATGTCCAGTTAGGTGAATCTAACAATTTAAAAGCTTGATGAATTATTAACACTAATATTTTCATTCCATTTACATCATATGTTGCAAGAAATTATACACAAATTTACAAAATCAAATATTAGTGTGTTAGGTAGCTTATCCGCCTGTGAGACGGTGTGACTTACATGTATATACTTATAAAACAGTACTATTGTGGAACTAAAACAGTGACATCCACACAATTCCAAGTTCAGCCCTCAACAGAAGCATAGCTGAAATATGTTCTCAAATTGACATTGTACATGTGCCTGCTATGTGTTGAGAATTTTGATATGCATCTAAGAGATGGATATTACAATTTAAGGGTTAAAAATTGTGGCAAGAATGATGGTAATGAATAGTTGGATATTGACAAAAATGATTTTGGCTACCAAATTTTGAACAATGACAAAATTCTAACTGCCATAACTGACAGTGAAGCACCTATAGATCAAGATGACGAAGATGAAAACCAGGATGAAGAAAACTTTAGTCCTAGATTGAAAAGTCTGATGTGTTGCACTCACATCACTTTCTCTACTCTTGTACTAACCATTCTTACAAACTTTTATTCGTGTATCTTCTTCGTGTTAGTTGTGATAAAAATTTGCAGAAATTATCTTATTGCTTATTTCCTTGTAGGTGCAAGGGGAGTATGAGAATTGAGTAGACTTTGAGTGATAGTCAAATCTTTTAAAGCCTTGAGGTTCCATTCTCTTTGCATGGTTAACATTTTAAAAAAATGAACAACGGTGTTGCATTTGATGAAAGTTTCTTTTCCAAAACTGACACAAATTACAAGGAATGTCTCTGAAATGGTTCACTCGAAAAAAAAAAAAAAAAACTTTATTTTTATATAAGTTTTAGCAAGATCTACATTTTTTGAGTACATTTTTTAATGCTTTTAATCCCATCTGGTACACAAATAAAAAAACATTTGACTTTCCTGGTAAGATGAGATTTTCCTAGCCAATGTCTTACGAAGGGTAGCAAACTTAAGATATAATAGGAATAATAAACAAAGATGCAACAGCACTTTCTGGACTAAAGCCTATTGCCCAGCCATTGCATCCCCAACCTACACCCACCACAGGCGGCATGAGTGGGGTATAGTATTGGAGATGGAATGTGACCAGTGCCCTGATCCCTCCCGGCTGGTTACATGCTCTACGCAACTAGGGGACACTACTTTTCAATCAGGCCCTTCATGGGCCTAATGAGGCTGAGTGCACCATGGATCAGGTCTCCCAGCGAGAGAAAATCCCTACGCCGAATCAAATCCAGGTCTCCTGCTTGGCAAGCAGTAGTGCTAAGATATCTTTGGGCAAAATATTTTACCTGGTGAAGAATAATCAAGTAAACATGTAGTATTGGAGAACAAAAACTGTGGTATGGTGGTGCTTAAGTAGTGGAAAATTTACTACTGTTTTCATTAAATACAAGTTTTAGGAACTGTTGTATCATCATCAGCTAGAGTCACTGTTGCATTCCTTGTAGTTTTTACATGACTATGGTTTTTTCCCTCTGGCTATGATGAAATTATTATCGTGTGGAACATTAAAATTATTATTGTTATTATTATTGTTAAAATATTTTCCCAAACAAAGAGTTTAGTTTTCTGAGTAGTGTTTAAAAACTTTTATTAATGTATTCTGTTTTTATTGCAAAATTCGCTAATTTATCTCATAGGTTCATCACCATTATTTATAGATATGTAAAAATGAGCCAAAAATGGAGAAAATGTAATATCCATTGCAAGTCCTTTCACCTGAAAGTATAGTTTGTCTCTGTTTTGTTAACATCTTATAAGTTTTGTATCACTTCACTTGGTATGTTACTGGAATTCAACCATTTGTTAAATGTTTTACTTTGATTTGCTCAAAAACGGAGTAATTACATCAAAAGACACTAAGAAAAGTGCAAAAGTTAAAGGCATATCAAAGGCTCCATTGAATCATACACTTGCCCCTCATATCAGCATTGCCAAATATGGGACCCGCATCTTACATGCCTGAACAAAAAACATCCTCATTAATCACACTCATATAAATATCTGAACATGAGATGCCAATTTTATCACACAGAAATTTATTTTCTGGTCATGACTAAAAAAAACTGATGTGTTGCACTCGCATCGTTCTCTACTCTTGTACTAACCATTCTTACAAACTCTTATTCCTATATCTTCTTTGTGTTAGTTAAGATAAACATTTGTAAAAATTATCTTATTGCTTATTTCCTTGTAGTTACTAGGGGAATATTAGAATACAGTAGGCTTTGTGCAATAGTCAAATCTTTTAAAGCTTTGAGATTCCGTTCTCTTTGCACACTTAACATATAAAAAAATGAACAACGATGTTCCATTTCACGAAAGTTTTAAGTTTTCTGAAACTCACACACATAACAAGGAATATCTCCGAAATGGTTCACCCTACAAGAAAATTTATTTGGACATAAATTGTGTATTTTAGTAAGATCTACATTTTTTGTAGGGTAAAATTTTGTCTATCTCTAACTGTTTACCAGTTATGCAAAAGTAGTCCAGAGTAAATACGACTACAGGGGCTATAGCCAGAAAATTCAAGATATACATTTCATTTGTCATAAAAGTATCTCAAACGTACGACATTTTAATTAAAATCGTTAGAGCCATTTTCAAGAGAATCAGAGTTTTCCATGTAAAGGGTAGTTTAGGGTGGGGCTATTTTCTTTAAAATCTTCGCCTTGCATCCTTGAAAGACATTAAACTTAAATACCAAATTTGGCTTTTAACCTACTTTTTGTTTTTGAGTTATGCTGTCCACAGACACACAGACAGACACACACACAGACCTTTTTCTAAAAATGCTTTTTTTGGGTTCAGGGGGTCTCAAAACATATATTTCCGGTGAAATCTTGACATGGAATTTTTGGGTGGAATACAATACTTCCCCTACTTACCAGTGGAGAAAGTAAAAATCTTATAGCACTAGGTCACAAGCTATGCATTTTTTAATTTCACTTGGTTGCTGTCATTTAACATTCATTCAGCACAGATAAGTCTGAAAAACACTATGCACCTTTAATCCTCACATGATTATTGTCACTCAACATTCATTCAGCACAGATACGCCTGAAAAATATCACCATTCATTGCTCTTGAATATAAACCATAGTGTACTATGAATATATAAACCATGCAGTTGAAAAGAAACGAGCTAATGTTCAGGTGGTTTCCAGAATATAGGTATATTGTTTCATTATTAAAGTGAACAGACATGTGTTAAGACATGTTGCAAACTTGAGTTAAAGTATTCTTAAGATATCAATTAAATTATTTATTTCTCTTTTTCCGTATGTTTTTGATATAGTATGTGAACATTCCATTGAAGCTGGGAAAAATGATTTTTCTATTAACAAATTTTAAGTGATTCATTCATAAGCAGAACAATTGTATTTAATGTATACAAGGGTGAGTGAAAACCAGAAAACTGCTATAGAAAATCTAAAACTTCTCTTATTACGATCACACCTGGTATGCATGCATGTGGACTCTCCTGCCATCAATTGGCAGTGGTCCGTTGGTCTTGGTGGCTCAGTTGGTTAGATGCTGGCCTACTGTTCCCAAGGTTCCAGGTTCAAATCCAGCCCAGACTGATGGTTTTTAAGTGTGCTTCTGACACACCGGCGACACTGATATCCTGGCAATTGACAGCATCATTAAACAAACAACAAAAGAAAAAAGCATTGGTCCTGCGACCCCACATGACCCTGCAGTGTGATACGGGAGTTTCCAATATAGCAGCCTCTCTGCTGCAGTGCACCAAAAAAGAGCTGCACTGATCGATCCGTTTCCTACACAGTGAAGGCATGAAACCAATAGAACCCACAGATGCATGATGGCACAGTATGGGGCTGCATGTTTATCACAGACTCAGGTGTATGATTGGTGTATGAAATTCAGCAGTGGCACAACAAGTTCGGCAGACACACCAAGGCCAAGCCAGGCGCATCATGTTGTAACAGCTGAGGCGATTGCAGTGGCATAGGAGATGATTCTGCAGGATAGACGGGTCACCATCGATTAAATTTCAGTGCAATTACAGGTCAGTCACGGTTCTGCTCACCATATTGTCCATGATGAGTTGAAGTACCAGAAAGTGGCCGTAAGATAGGTACCTCGTCAACTGACTCCCAAAATGAAGGAGAAGTGAGTTGATACATGTTTGAAACAATTGTGACTGGAGATGAGTCCTGGGTCCATCGCTACCAACCAGAGACCAAGCGCTCCAGTATGAAATGGTGGCACCCTTAATCGCCAGAGCTGAAAAAGTTCTGCAGCCACCTATCAGCAGAGAAGGTGACACTGACCTTGTTCTGGGACTACAAGGGTCCCATAGCGGAACATCACACAGAAAAGGGCAAGTCAGTGACCAGTGCCACCTGTAGTGAATTGATGCTTGACATTCAGAAACCTGCCTTACCCACCAAGCACTGTGGGACCATCTCAACAGGCATTCTCATTCAGCATGACAATGCATGACTTCATGGCTTGTGTGACTTCGACTATCAAGGACTTGCATCTGGAGTACCTCCCCCGCCCTCCTTACTCCCCAACCTCACGTCCTCCAGCTTCCACATCTTTGGCCCACTAAAGGACTCCTTAGGTGGCAACAAGTTTGCGATTGACACGGACGTGAAACAAGCAGTGCATGACTGGCTATGTGCACAGCCAAAAGATTTTTTTTTCCAAGGTATCCATGCCCTCCCAACTCAGAAATGTATGGAAAAGCAGGGGGACTACATGGAAAAATAGTGTACTTATTATTTATTCATGCCAACAAACTTACTGTTGGTGTTTTTAAACACAGAAGCCACGTGTGGGCAATGTTTGAGAGGTAGAACTGGAACTTAAAAATTCAATGCCGCAGCTGGGATTTGGGCTACGGACCCTCCGCTTGCCGGGCGGGTGCTCTGGCCATTGGGCTGCTGTGACGGCCTGCCAGAATGACATTGTGCATTTGAAAACACCAACAGTAAGTTTGTTGGCATAAGTAAATAATAATTACCATCTAAAGGTTATTTAATCCTGGGACATAAAGTACTTACAATAATAAGTCATCATTGGGGTAATTGTCTCTGATGCAAGATTGCCTTTGTGGTTAACCAGGAGAAATACGAACTGGTTTTAGAATTCAATGTTATTCTGGCGGGTTGTCACAGTGGCTTGGTGGTTGGGGCGCCCGCCTGGTGGGCGGGGGTCTGTGGTTCGGGTCCCAGCTGTAGCATTAGTTCCAGTTCTACCTCTCAAATGGTGTACTTGTTTCAACTCTATCTGTAATAAAAGAGCTATAAAAAAATATTTTCAGTTTTCATTTGACTCAGCCTCATACAATGTTAAAAAAAAGTCTCTCTAATCCAGAATACAGGAGAACTAGATTTTTCAAAAATGTAGGAATTGTCTGTGGAAGATTGAGTTGTAGGTAGCATACATACTGTAATGAATTTATAGTGAATCAGATTCATCCAAACAAAAGGGCAGTGTAGCTGTATTTCAGTCTATGGCAAAAACCCACAAAATTGGAAAGTGAGTTACTGGTTTGGACAATTTTGAAAAATAACATCAATGTAAGATTTTAATGTTTTAAGGATATTTAACATGTTGTTTACTTACAGAAACATAGGATGGCACCATGGCTCTTGTATAAAGCGAGCTCTGATATACAAAGTTATTGCCAGTACACACCTACTAGGTTTGGCAACAGTCCCCAGTGTGTATTGGCCATTATTCATATGCCATTAAGTTTTGCACTTACTCTAGTAGACAGTTTTTTGCTAATCTATTAAAATAAAGTCAGTTATTTCCAGAAAGAAAAAATCAAACATGAGTAAGGAAAACTAAGTCCAAATTTAGTTTAGGTACATAAAAGTTAGTCATATGCACACATTATTATGCAGAGGACAAAACCATATTTAAAAACACATGAATTTTTAATTATGAGGACTGATCAACAAAGACATTTTTTTTTTTCCTCTTTGTTCCATGAAAGTTTCCTATCTTTTCCATGAATATTTGAAAAGAGTGGGTTTTTGTGTATAATGTCCATAGGTTGCAACATTCTCGTATTGGTAGGTTGGTAGTAATACTCCGTTTTGTAGACCCCATTTGCATTTCGCATACCAAACAACGGAGGTGACATGGGAGGAGCAGTATGACACAGGAAAATTCTGTTTTTGTTCTAGCCACTGAAACTAACAAAAATCTGCAGCAAGCAAATGCTGAAGATGCACTACCTTATGTAACAGTGTGTAGGTGGTTCAAGGACTTCTAAGAAGGCAGACTTAGCTGTGTTAAGGAAGGTGGGCCTGATATTTCAGCTTATGCTGTGACTGAAGTCACAGTTGTTCCATCTGCAGGGAAAGTGATGATCACATTTTTTGACTGTGACAGAATGATTTACCAGCATGCAGTTCCTCCTCACACTACTGTTATAGCAGTATACGAGGCCACATTTATATTTTGAGCCTTGACAACACTGATTGTTGTAGATGTCACCTGGCATTTTCAATGGAAACTTTGACATCTTTTACCATAATCTACTTCAGAAGTTTGGCAATAGAGCATTATTTATGTGGTTTACAGTGACTTGAAAATTGTGTCTCAGGGAAAAAAATGGAATTAAACTCATGAAGATGTTCATGCAATGATTTATTATGACCTTTGACGTGGATTATCAGGACAAGAGTGTATCGATCCATTTACTTCGACATTTGATGACGTTCCATCCTTTGCCACTGCAAAACGCTGGTACAAGTTTAACCATGGCCACTGTTCACTTAGTCAAATTTGTGAAGGTCATCCAACATCAGTTCTTGTGCCAGAAAACATTGATGCTGTGCAAAAGCTGATAACGCAAGATTGTCATACAACATACTATGAGATAGAAGCCGCACTAGGAATTAGCTCCACCAGCATATGTACCTGTGAAAAAGGTTTGCTCTTGTAGGATCCCACCCAACCTCAAAAAGATGCTTGTGTCGATTGGTGCAGCCATATGCTCAAGAAATACAATGGCGGTGCTTCAAAAGATGTATATAAGATTGTAACAGGTGACAAATAATGGATCTATATGTATGAGCTGGAATATAAACAGCAGTCGACTATGGCCAAAATAAGGTTTAGAGTAATTGTGACTGTTACACGTAAAATTGTGTTTTTTCAGGAATGACACCTATATAGATAAGCTTAATAAGCAAAACCCTATCTGAATACAAAATTTGATCGAAATCGTTAGTTGTTTCCAAGATGCACAGAATATGTTTATACATACAAGAATTACTCATTTAAATATATAATTACATACACAGAATATTACAGGAGTTGATGTATCATAAACTGTATTATGCACTTGTTAATATGTTACCCACCAAAAAGAACTATTTTAAAATATTTCACATTAAATTTGACCTTTATCGGTGGATACGACCACAGATCCTACAAGCTAGTTGCTGGGACTTACACAGTTAAAGCACTCAGGGGTCTCCGTCTAGAGGATATGTGAATAGCGACCACAAGGTACCCAAGCTGAACAGAACATTACTTCCACTTACTGGTGTTTTGCTCCTCACTGTAACTTTTCTATCTGACCTTACCTTGGTCATCTCTTGTTCTCTTCCGACCCCAATGCTATTAGGGTTCCCAAGGGCTAGGGAGTCTTTATTTTTCCAACCTCTCCATTTCTCTAATTTCTCTATAAAATCTTAACCCTCAACATGCTGACCTGTCATGGCATGTAATACATCCTCTGATTGGTAATCAGAGGATATGGTCGGTGAATTTATTTTGATAACTCTCCCGGTCAGGTTGGTAAGACCCGTAAACCAACGACAGGTGTGGTCCTCCATACATTCTGGGGGTTGTGAGAGAGCGATGTGACCGCCAAAACATAAAAATATGGTGCTCTATAAAAAGCGGTTACTATTACTGCTATTGCTCTCTTCAATATCATAAAATATTGGAGAGCAAGAGGATTTAATGACTTCATTGTCAGAAATCCAGCATTAGCTAACATTTTTTGTAAGTAAGTTTGTCTATCTCTTATGGTTCAAAAGTTATCTAAAAGTCATCCAGAGTAATCCAGGACTACATAGGCTATAGCTAGAAAATTCAAAATATATATTTCATTTGTCATAAACATATCTTAACATATGTCATTTTAGTCAAAATCATTAGAGCCATTTTCAAGAAAATCAAAATTTTACATGCAAAGAGTAGTTTAGGGTGGAGCAATAATCTTGATCTTAGAAATTCCAGTGCTGCCTCTTTATTTCTATAGTTAATATTTAGATTGTTTGTTACATAGAAAAAGAATTTGTTAAAGATTTCTGCAACTTCATGGGGTTTGTTAATTTCTTGATTGTCCACATTTAGGGTTATTGAGTCATTTTGTAATGAGTATTTGCCTGCTTCTCTTTTCATTATATTCCAAATAGTTTTTATTTTGTTGTCAAAATGTTGGATTAGTTTATTATGGTACAATACTCTTGCTGGTTTTGTTATCCTTTTTAGAATTTTGCAATATTTTTTGCAAAGGGTTTTAATTCTAACTTCTAACCAATTCTTACTTGCTGATATAATTCTCTTTTATACCTGCATGAGGTTCTTATATCTAAAGTGAACCAAGCATTGTGTCTTTTGAAGTTCGATATTTTGTTAATCATGACTGGGAAGCAAGATTCAAAGTGGGTTTTGAAACATTGGAGAAAGCTGTTATATTTATCGTTGGTCCCTTGCATTGGTAAGTTTGGTTCCACGATTCAAGTTTGAATTTTTTGCTAAACTTTTTCAGAGTATTCTCATTTTTCTCCCTATATTTTTGGTATGTATATTTAGGTTTGAGATCAAAATTTATCTTTTTCATGCATAGAACTTGAGCACATGATCTGATGGATCAGGCATGGGCAAGAAAGGAGAGGTAGCGATTGAACTTGGCTTACCCACCCCACATTCCTTTGCCAAGTACAAAGCTTGTTTGGGTACAACACTTGCAGTGGTGGGTTTGTTCCACATGTGTGGTAGTAATAATTTCTATACTGTTATTAACTATTTTATCCACATTTAACATAATCTGTATACAACAATCATTACAGTCACCTACTGTGGTTAGGCAAATTACATCATCTTGAAGTTTATAATCTTCCTTTATCTTATGCATACAATATCCTTACACTGCCTTTTGATTAACGTACTAATTTGTTTCTGTTTCAAAATAAATAAAGCAGTAAAGCTCCATTGCTATTTAGCCCTAAAATATTTTAAAACTCTTTGATCAACATAATGAATTATTTGGTTTTAAGCCTAATATTATGTTCAAACTTTTTAACATGAAATACAATAGTTTATATTAAATAAACTAATGAGAAACTAAAACACTAAAGAGTGGAATCGTATTGTCCATTTTATACATTTACAAATATGAGTATTCAACAAGTACCTTTTGAAATTGTAAATAAATACCTTTAAGATCACCAAAGTTTGATTTATGCCTCTGATCAAGGAGGCATTTGATATTGTAACGCTTTATATTTGCAAATTGAAATCTGCATACTAAGCAGGAAACTTTACTGTTTTTGTAACTTACAAACAAATTTTATCTGCCACTCTTCGTGAAACAGCCATACTCGCCACTGAATGAGGCATGTTGGAACCCTAACAGCAAGTTAGGGATGGGTTGGCAGGTGCAAAATTAAAATTAAAATTATTTTGTTGTTTAACGACGCTGTCAATTGCCAGGATCACATCAGCGTCGCCGGTGTGCCGGAATTTTATCCCGCAGGAGTTCTTTTACATGCCAGTAAATCTACTGACATGGAGCTGTCGTTTTTAAGCACACTTCAAAACCATCGGCCTGGGCCGGGTTTGAACCCGCGACCTTGGGATCCATAGACCAGCGTCTAACCGACTGAGCCACCCAGACCGACTTGGCAGGTGGAGTGAGTCAAGTGGAGTGTTTCAGTGGAGTGACACAGTTGAGATGACTTTGTCCATGCCTGCGATTGATGAGACAGTGCAAAACTTAGTTCTATCTGAATTTACAAATATATTATCTATAACAGTGGAAGAATTATTTTGGGTTCTTGTTGGAAAGTTTACTGTAGGTTTCATGTGGTATGTTACAAATAAAGAGCTGAGTTGTTCCCTTTGAAGGCTAGATTTTAAATAATCAACATTTATATCACCACATATGACTAATTACGTTTTTGGTTTAAACATAAAATTCAGGATATGTCCGAGTTGCTTTCTGAAAAGCGCAAAATATCCTAAGGGAGATTGATAAAGGACTACTAGGATTACATTAATTTGATTTAGGTGAACTGCACATAGTTCAAGGTCTTGTTCACTGCTGAACTTGGATAACTCTAAAATTTTATGCGTAAATTCATTCCTAACATATATACAGACTCCACCTTTGTTTAAATCTTTTCTTGAAAACTCTGCTCCTAAAGAGTACCTATGCAATGAAATTGGGTGAAAAATTCTGTTGTGTCATGTGATGTTCAGAAATGCATTAAAAGTGGGTTAATTATTTTATTAATTTAACGTCTTGATTTATGTCATGATTAAATGACCAAGAATAATCTGCCACAGTTGATCTATCCATCTGTTTATATTTAATATTTCTAAAATGTTCCTTTATTCCAGTTTACAAATTACATTTAGTTTTACCAATGTAAACCCTGTCACAATCCAAACAGCTATATTGATGAATGCCAGATTTTTTATAATTTTGAATTTTATTCCTTTTAGAAAAAATTATCATATTTTTTATGTTATGTTTACTTTGAGGGACAAAGTTATTCCATGTTCTTTTAAAAATTTTTGTAAATTTTTTACTAGCCCAAGGATGGTAAGTTTAGCTTTTTAAAATTACAATCAACTTTTACTTATTTGAGGGCAGAAATTTCTTATATAGCCTTCTGATATTTAAGTTTCTCCATCTTTTTATGTATAAAATCTGTATTAAAACCATTAATTAATGCAGTATAATGCATACTTTATATGTTCAGACAGTGTTTATGTTCTTGGTATTTTACTTTGCTCTGAATAGTGATATGTATTGATTTAAGAATATGAGGTATGAGTACATTAGCTAGTAGCACTCCTGATGTGATAGGTCAGTATTATCTTGGATGCCACTGTTGGCTGATATCTACTGTATATCAGTTGCTCTCTTGCACTCCAGGGTGGTATGCTGATTAAGTAGATGGATTCTCCAAGTTTGCAGAAAGAGCATATAGGAAATTCTGCTATTGGTGTTTTTAAACACACAAGCTGTGTGTGGGCAATGTTTAAGAGGTAGAACTGGAACTTAAAAATTCAATACCACAGCTGGGATTTGAACCATAAATAAATAATAATTACCATCTGAAGGTTATTTAATCCTGGGACATAAAATACTTGCAGTAGTAAGTCACTATTGGGGTAATTGTCTCTGATGTGAGTCTGCCTTTGTGGTTTACCAGAAGAAAAAAGAATGAACTGGTTTGAGAATTCAATGTCATTCTGGCAGGTTGTCACAATGGCTTAATGGTTAGAGCACCTGCCTAGTAAGCGGAGGGTCTTGTTCAAATCCCAGCTGTGGCATTGAATTTTTAAGTTCCCAGTTCTACCTCTCAATTCTGCTATGTTTACTGAGGCATGTTAAAACATTAAAACACTTATTATTTTGTTTTATGTTCCAGACAAAGAATAGTCCCACAGGGGAAACACCCACTCCCAAAAAGACAAGAGTTTCCAGAGGAAGCAGCTTATTGATCAACCGTATTTATTAGCAATTGCTTTACATTCCTGTTATTCTTCAAAGTTTAAATTTTTATAACTGTTAATATAAAAAAATAGTCATCACATTCACATCACATTTCACATGAGAAAGAAATAATTCTCATGCAAACAAAGTTTGTGAAAGAAACATTGTGATTACTTTCATGTTCAAATTCATTAAGGCATAAATTGTTAACAAAAGTTACTGAAATAAATAGGTAATATATAAGGTTTCAGAGATATTTTCAAACATATGACATCAGAAATGTTCTAAGTCTGAAGGTTCTCCAATGCGCATGTGCAAGCAGACTGAAAAGACCAATAACTACTGCTACTCCTATTGCAGCCAACATGTACTTCATTGGTGGCAACCCTAGCCAACCTCTGAAAGAATATCCCCATCTTCACAACAATTGTGTACTATCATCTGGAAATGGTCACTTTTAAAAGTTCCTGACCATGCCTTCTTATGCATTAAATTACTTTACAATCATGGTCATGCACTGGAGTAGAATTTATTCTAGTGTGAGAAGTGAAGTCAGTATATTCTTGGAGATAATAACAATTTTATAAGCAACAACCAGACTTTGATGGCCTAAAAATAACTAAAGAATTATCAATAAAGTGACACAAAAAAAATTGTTTGAAGAATTTTGTTTTCATTTCATAGTAGAGAGTACAGCACAATTCTTCCTTATGTAAGGGCAGCACTAAAATTAAAAATTAATAACATTTAAACTTGCAAATTTATGTGTTCTAGTTAGATAAATGTACAAAAAGTCTTACCTTATTCAGAATTATTGCAGTAGGTCACCAGCTGCATGCACAGATTCTCAAAAGTTAGGGAACGCCTGTTGTCAGAAAGCAGATTTTTGCACTGCGAGCAACTCCTTTCCACATCTGCTGATAGAACTGGAGGATACTTGAAATACACTAAATCACTGACAGTGAGATGTTCTTCAGTGTAGGAAGTACCAAATGTTTTACTTGAGAAATGCGACACAAAGTTTTGTATCAAGAGTTTTTATCAAGAACCCTTTCCACTTTCTTAGATACTTTTCTTCCAACTTCTCCCCTACACTTTTCAAATCAGATGCAATTTTGTTAACTAGAGTTAAGGAACCTTACAGTTGACTATGAATATGCATGTCCAACTTCAAAACGATAAATCAGCCGAGGTATTCTCATGACAGTTACTAGACATTGGAAATGGACAGCTCCAATAGATGAGACAAGAGAATGCCATTTCCTAATAATTTTTGTAATTTAGTAATATTGATAGAAGAACTTATTGAAAAATTATTTCCTAATATTTAAATTAATCATGACAAGATCAGTGAATGAGCTGTCCTTGCCAGGAAGAATAAAGGTGTCTAGCAACTTAATAATTTTGTATAATCCAGCATTCAAAGTAAGGAAATTATATATAAATCAATAGACACCATTATGGAAGCAGATGAAGTAGTTAATTACCCATCAGAGTTTTAAAACTCTCTTGATCTGCTAGGAATGCCACCACATACATTAAAATTGAAAATAGGTGCGCCAGTTATCATGAAGCATAATGCTAATCAGCCAAAACTCTGTAACGACATGAGGCTCACAGTTAAGAAACTGATGAACAACATAGTGGAAGCAATGATATTAACTGGGCCTTTTAAAGGCGAAGATGTCTTCCTTCCCCGAATTCCCATGATCCCGACCGATACACAACTTGAATTTAAAAGACTACAATTCCCAATTCGATTGGCATTTGCAATTACAATCAATAGAACCCAAGGTCAATCTTTTGAATTGTGTGGTTTAGATTTAGGTGCGGATTGCTTCTCACATAGACAATTGCATGTTGCGTGTTCCCATGTCGGCAAACTGGATAGCCTTTATATCTATGGAAACAATGGAAGAACAAAACATATTGTATACCCACAAGTATTACAAAATTAAACTTTTTTTACACATATGCTTAGTTTTGTTCCTCATTTCTCATACATGTAACCATAACGTGCCACAGCAAAGCGTGGCAGGGTACAGCTAGTTAATTATAAAAAAATAAAATATGAACATTAAATGTGCATTAAATAAATATACCTTGGGATTAATTAAGGTTTATATAAAGCAAATAAACAAAGCTTAATAACATTAACACAGAATTATTTCTGAAACTTGGAATTAAAGATTGTGGTGGCAGCCACACATCAAGGATGCTCGAGGTTGCTACCTCACATCACCATGTTGCTAGGCAACATGCAATATGAACTAAAGCCAATTCTAGATAGCCTTTTTGAGAAGCCCAGTTACAAAATTGTACCTGTTAGGCAAAATCTTCCAGAATTAGTGCATGAACCTTTTGACAGTGAAATGGTTGAAATTATTGTTCATGTATGTCTTGCCGTATACTAACATGTTAGCACCCAGTGCATGTGCATTATCGCATGAGTTCATCAATGCATCTTCTGCAATTCTTTGCAGAACAATCACCTCAAATTGTACTGTATGTTGAGTTTGTGTAACATGCATGCATGCACATACACTCCTGCTGAGGTTTAGCCTGAAGATTTTTGCTGCATACCCACCCTCAATAGGGTTTACACTCGGCGCCAAATAAGAAGGGGATTGAGAGTTGCTACCCACGTAGTTGAAGGGTCTAAATGAACAGGAGGAGATGGACGCGTCATGGCGATTGTCATAGCAATGGAAGGAGGAACCAATTAGAGCTAAGATGTTTCCATAGCAATGCTAAATGCTAAACTAGTGTTGCTGATATTTAACACGTGAGTAACATGTGCTACACCTGCAATCTAGCAGCAACATAAACTGTGCACCTTATCTTGTTTTCCCTGCAATGTATACAATGTCTCCATCCAGCTGCAGGTTGCAATGTTTGTATCAGTGATTGCCTGTGCGCTGACAAGTTCGTTTGGATCATTCTAGTTATGTAGTTATTTGACTTGTATTTAAGTATGCCTGAATCTGTGTATCTGTGTGTATGTTGTTAGCATTTACAACTGTCTCACTCTTTTAATGAATAATTATGTCCAAAAATATTGAAAACACAGCATAGTCAAACGAAAAACTTTACATACTCAGGAAATGAATGAAATTGTGCTTAGTAAGGTACATAACCCAATTAAAGGATTATGCAGTTGATGGTGTTGCTGAAGAACATGGTCGCAAAATTGTTTGGTGTTCCCCTTTCCTACTGTACTCCAATTTAATTAATTTGGACCAAAGTAAAGGGGTATATTGTGCAAAACAAAGATTTCACTGTGTTGTCTGTAACAAAGCTACATCAATAAAAAGCTGAAAACTGAAAAAGCGGTTACTGATACAAAGGTGTAATGTGTGCAACATGGAAAAATGGACTCTTAGAAGCAAGGATAGAACAATTATTATTTATTTATGCCAACAAACTTACTGTTGGTGTTTTTAAACACACAAGCCGTGTGTGGGCAAAGTTTAAGAGGTAGAACTGGTACTAAAAATATTCAATGCCACAACTGGGATTTGAACCACAGACCTTCCGGAAGGTCTGTGGTTCAAATCCCAGTTGTGGCATTGAATTTTTTAAGTACCAGTTCTACCTCTTAAAGGATAGAACAGTTTGTCAAATACGCAGATAATTCCAGCAAATACAGCAATAATGCAAGTAATTTGGATATCAGCGGCATTTCCCATTACAATATTCCACAGGTATGTTTCTTTTGTTAACATTAATCTTTACAGTGATATAATACTTCCATATTCCATCCTTTGCATGTAAATGAACTATTTTATTATTGTTTTTGAATAGGAATATAAATTATACCTGCTCTACATTCCAAACGCAATCCAACCATCTTCATACGCATAATGCTCACACACTCTTCACATGGTGTGATAAGTGGCAACGTCACCTCTCATGCAGCGCCAACTGTCAATACCTTTCTTGTTTGGCACCGATAATAACTGCAGATAGGACTATTTAGGGTGGCTTGTTTTATTAATGATTATTAAGAGTTTAAGAAGGAAGTTTCTGTTCCTCGACAACTGTCTTTTAGGATACAGCAGTTCTTGCACCTCAGCAGTGGTGAGAAATTTTTTTAATATTCAATTTAAATGATGGGCATACTTTTGAGAGCCAAACAGCTCTTGGGGGGATAAATTGGAGCTGATGGGATTGCTCCAGTGTTATCCAGTGAGCCCGCAAGTCATGCAGGGACCCTATATCGCCTGAAGAGGGTTATTCTTGGGTCATAATCCCCAAGAAACCTAATCAGGGCACTTTGATGTGTTGGTAATTTGCCACAAAATTTTGCTGCCCTGCACATACTGTCATGCTTCAGGTGTGGAAGGGATGAGGCTTTATGAAGTAGTCACGGAAAAAGGGAGAGGGACAGAAAAGGTAGACCATAGTCCTCTGTTCTGCATCCTTTGCAGCCATAGGATCCAGCAGTCTGCAGCCATGCCCCAGATCTTGCAGGCATATAGCATAGGGGATAATGAGGGCTTCGAAAAGGTGTAACTTTAGGGAAAGGGGCATCTCAGATCTCAGTATGGAAAGTTAAACCCTTGTCCAGCTCAACACCTAAGTATGCGATGGAGTTTTTCCACTCAATCCTTTGGCCCCATATCACCCTTGTTTATCTTGAAGGTTCCATGCACTCTTGTACTGCCTAGGGATGGAATAGAATGTGGAGTAGTGGTTGGCACCCTGTACAGTGCTGCAGCTGCTAACCCATTATTTCTTGAGACATCCACATTTACACTTCTTAGAAACATATCGAAATAACAAGTTTCACTTTGTGATGATTACACTTAGCAGCAATGTACCATTGCACTCTTGAAACTGAAGTGTGTACATTAGAACGTACCCGAACTGATGCAAAATATCCATTGCTTCAGCCACACCAGCATGAGAGGATGTACACGCATCTGAAAGCTTTGAATGATTCAGTCACTTTCTGTAAAGGTGGCAAGATATTGAAATATTGTGTATGAGATGCATTTATAATAGTAGCACGTTACTCAGTTTGAAGTTTCACAGTTGTAGAAATAAATAAGTATGGATTGCTTGAACAGTATAATTATTATACAACAATGTCTCTGCCTGAATTATCATAAAAGAACTTTTATGCGACCGATTATTCATATGTTCATTCCCAGACAAATTAAAAATAAAAGACCAAATCCCGGAACTCCCAAATTTGGTTGAGCACACAAATAAATGTGCTAGAGACTTTCAATCAAGTATTATAGTAAATGTGAGTGGTTAGCCAGTAGTGCTAAACTACGTGCATCGTTTTGCTGGTATTGCTTGTTGTTTGGTAGTGATAGGAATACTAGTTGGATACACACATCTGGTATCCAACTAGTTAAGTCTGCAGCCGACCAATGATTGTTTGTCACTCACCTGTGATCTTCCACAAATGCTTGTATAGCTGGTTTTGGAAAAAGTAGAATAGACATCACGCTTGGTGACCACCCGGAAGTTGAAATTTCTCTACAAAATCAGAGTGCAAAGTGAAACAGGGAAATGCTCAAAAGACTTATTAATGCAGTGTATTTTCTAGGAAGGCAAGAGTTAGCCTTCCAAGGACATGATGAAACAGAAAATTCTGTCAATCCAGGTAATTATATCAAAATGTTAAAGTGGAATGCAAAATATGATCTTTTAGCAGAGAATATAGAAACTGTTTTTAAAGGAATTTCCAATTGTATTCAAAATGATCTAATTCAGGCTATTGGTTCACCCATTTTATTAGCTATAAAACAAGAAGTAGTAAATGTTCTTTCTGTGGCAATTATGGTTGATGAAACTACTGATGTGGCATTACAAAATTGTCCCATTTTATTATAATGTATGGTATATAGTGGGTTCCTTTTCTAATGACTCTTAAGCAAGTTAGGTTAGGATATATATTATTAGCACTTGCCTATGTTTCTGTTTAAAATTTCAAATAAAAATTTTGAAATAAAGTGTTTTGTTATAAATATTATAAACAGGTGACCTATTTCAGTTGTTTCACAGCGACGGAGCTGTTATGTATTTGGCTGCAAGTCAAAAATTATAATATGTTAATGACTTACACAAGATGCATACCCAACTTTCTTTGAAAACTAACCTGAATGTTCAAGCACAATATAGGCATCAACTCAGAGGAATCCTGGTGAAAGATGACAGTGGAGACTTCAGGAAGAGTCAGCATTCAGAGAATGGTGTGAAAAAAGTTAAAATTTTTTCATTTGAGGACTTTAAAAATGGCTTTAAAAGGAGAAATATAGTGATTTTATGGCTGTGCTTGATCCCATCATAAACTTCAAAGTGCCACTTTAGAAGTTAAAGTTTTATAAAGCTGTATGTATAACAATGGAGTCTTTCAGATGATTAGGTGAAGCAAATCTCTGCAATGACTGGGCTAAATTTGAAAATCTGGTAAGTCATTTAGCTCATTATGAACTATCAGTTTGTGATTAGACAGAGTATGTTGCACATGTATGTAGGTTACAGTCCACTGTGTAACAGGGGGAAGCTAAAAATCTGTGTGTATCAGCTACAACTTCTGTTAATGACACAAAAAAGATACCCTTGTGACTCATTTATATGTTAATGCACTAAGTTTTTTACTTATCCTGCTGCTTATATCTTTTTGTTAAGTAGCAGCAAGTTTAGTTTGTCCCATCCCTCTCACATAGGGAGAATTATTGCTGGTATAGGAAGTAACAAATCAGGGATTCTGAAACATTATACTTAAAACAGAATTTGTTCAGATCTTATTTAAATAGAATCCATAAAATAAGGTTAAATGGCTATAACTCTAAACCAGATGCAATTACTAAAGTTGTCCCATACGGTTGCTGCTTTATATATTTATAAATGTCTTGCCATATAATCTTAGCAAACAGTTAATAATAGCAATCTTTGCAGATGGTACTAGTGTGCTTAGATCTGAAAGTCACACTAGCAGTTAAGAAATTCTGTCAGTAAAGCATTTGAACAGCTCCACATTTGAAGCAAATAAGCTATTATTATACTACAGTAAAACATATTTTATTCAATTTAAAACAAAGCATAAGCAAGTAAAAAGTAAATGAATTAACAATTATAAGTATCTGATAGAACATTTCTAGAGTAGCCGTCAGGAACGATGGCGGTGACATAACGCACATGTAGGGGTAAGAGAGGCAGTGCTGCATTGCAATAATGTTAAAACTGTATCATATGCTGATGACACATCTATAATTTGTTGGGGAAAAGATCAACACAACTTAACTAATAATATAGACTCAGGTACAGATGTGATACTTAAATTTTTTGTTAATAACAACCTAGTTAATAATTTAAACAAGACAAGCATAACATATTTTAAAATTAGTAATTGCATGTACAACAATATGAAAATTAAAATTGGAAAAGAAGAAATAGATACAACAGAAGATCACTTATTTCTAGGATTACATATTGACAAAAACTTATCATGGACAAAACATGTAAATTATATATGCAAGAAAATAAGTAAGGGTATCTATCTATTAAATTATGTGGCACACTATTTGGATAAACCTAATTTAAGATTGATTTATTATGGAATAATTCATTCTCATTTGAGCTATGGTATTGAATTACGGGGTACAACGTCTAAAGAGAATTTAAAATTATTATTGGTATTACAGAAGAGGTGTGTAAGGATTGCTTGTTCATTAAAATCAAGGGATTCATGTAGAGAAATTTTTAAAAAAGAAAGAATTCTTACAGTGGTTGCCATTTTGTTTTTATTTACCACGAGAATACTTCCATGTTCTGAAGATACCACACTATCAGATGTGTCCTCCCCCTCCCTCATGACCACTCCCTCCTGCACACTCTCCTCACTGCTTTGCATCCATGCCTTCTTCCCCTTTTCCGCCTTCTTCAGTAACACAATTCTTCTCCATCTGTTCTTGCATCATCACTCATTGACTCCGTCATCAACCTTGTTGACACTACTCCTTCCATACCAGCACATGCTGCAGCAGCAGCTGATTTTCTAGGTGACGTCACTTCAGCCCCTGACATCGAAGCGTGGACCTCATGTTAACTACAACAGATATTGTTTCAAAAATTAAAAAACAACTTATAGAAGACCCAAGTTCTGGTCACAGAGCAGTAATTGCTGATATAAAACTAAATGTTACAAATGTCAGTCCACATCACAGGAATCTGTATTGGAACTTCAGAAAGGCAGATTGGAACAAACATAAAACTGAACTGGAATATAAATTTAAAGAACAAACAAACTCATAGCTGCATGACTAACCTGATCATGTGAACAAAAATTTCTGTAAAGTCATCCTAGAAGCCACAAAAAAACACATTCCTCGTGGAAGAATAAACAATTTCAAACCCTTTTGGAACCCCTGGTTAGAAGAACTGAAAAAGCAAAGGGATATAGCTATAAATACAGCTGAATAAACAAAAAACATATCAGATACACAAATATGACAATTGAAATATGCCTCACTAAAAAAGAAATTAATACAGCTAAAAAGGGCCACTTTAATAAAGGAAATAAAAATGTAAGTCAAGGAAAGCTCATACTCCAGCAATTACATGATCACGGTCTCGAGTGCACTCCACGAAATCCTAAAAGTAAAGGGCATAAGCACTGTGATGCAGTTGATTTGACTTATAATGATATAACTGGATTTCACCAACACCTTTCCATGCTCAACAAAATAGATCAAGATAAACTCCTTGTGAAATATATGAGTATTACGTCTCCCAATCGCAGAGTGGTGAAGAAAGAAGCTGCAAATACAAAGCAGACTGTTAGCATTAAATACAGTGTGAGAACTAATGATGGCTGAGTATTATGAGTATGTACTGCAAGCTTCCAAGGAATCATAGGAGTGTCAAAAGATAAATTATCTGTCCTGGCTAGAAAATTTCACTTATCTGGAATGTGCCAAAGGAAACCAGAAGAGGTGACAGAGCAGAAGTATTACAGAAGGGCATTACTGCTACTATAAAGCAAGACATTAAGCAGTACAGATGTAAAGAAAGCCACTATGGAAGAGCAAAATCAAGGACAGGATATTTACCTCCTGAACTTAATATCAGAAAAATGTGGACCAACCTTTGCAACAAAAGAAGATTAAGAAATCTACCAGCCTGCTCATTGTCAAAATATAAATACATATTTTACAACTTCTTCAGTCTTTCATTCTGTACACCACACACTGACACATGCTCAATCTGCAAAATGGGACTGATGAAGATTAAGACAGAGGCAGATGTGGAAAAAGAAAAATGAACTGAAAACCATGAACAGACTGTACAAGCTGCATCCAAAATGGTTTTATCAGCCATTGAAAGAGGAAAATGCTGAGGCAATCACTATGTGCTTTCATATGGAGGAGAATCAACCACGGCCTAAACTTTCAGTTAGTGAGGTATTCCATGCAAGGCAGGTGTGGCTGTATAATCTATGCATAATGATCCCATCTAAAACCCAGAACAAAGACATTTCCTTGTATAAATGGTTGAAAACTGAATCTGCTAAAGGCTGCAACTAGGTTGCCTCAGCTTTGCACCACTCCTTGTTGGTACTGGAAGAAAGGATGTCCAGCACCGCACCTACCATTTGTTTATTTTCAGGCCCTTCCGCTAGTTCAGAACAAGAATAGTATGATGATGTTCATGCTTATTGCTTTCCTGGAGAAGCGTAAAAAGTTTTCCTGCATTACACATACCTACCCTACATGTGGGCACAGTTATATGCCTCCTGATAGAGTTTTTGACAGAATTGAAAAAGAGTTAAGAAAAAAAGAGAATATTTTGAGCCCTGATGAGTACCGTCAGATATTACAAAATCACGGCTCTGTGGAAGTTGTTTTTAAAAGATGGGAAAATTAAGGACTTGAAAGAAAGTGCAAAAAAACACTGAAGTAAAAGCTTTCTTTCAAAATGAATACCCAGAAAATCATAGCATATTCCAAGCAATCAAAGAGACCATAAGGTATGTGTAGAGGTTGAAAATACATATTCTGCTTTGCCTGTGGAGGTGGATGTGATGAAACCATGCAGCGAATTCCTGCTTCAGTCTCAAAATGTTCCCAAAATTAATAGAGTAAGCAAAGAAATTTCTTTGTATGTATTCAATATGTTTGTTATATAAATAAAACAAAATGTATTGTTATTGTGAAGGTAGCAGTACTTAGTTTCTAAGTTTATATGTAATAAAATAATCATTATAAACATTAATATGTTGGATGTATAGTACATTATGTATTATGAAAAAGTGAAAATAAATAAAAAATAATGAATACAGGAATAAAAAGTAACAAAAATAATAAATGACCAAAATAACAAAATTTCATGTGTTAGTTTCTCGCTCATGCAGAAAAGTTAATCAGCATCTATTGGTTTTGAAAACACTCTGCATTTTCAAACTTCAAATTTGCACTAGTTAAACTATGCTATTTGTTTCTTTTCACATTCAATGAGACAGTTTTAGGAAGGAGCATTGAATTATTAATATAATTGCAGTGCTAACCAATTAGTATTGCCAATAAATAGAAAACACCGTTTTTCACAGAAATGCATTTTGTTCATCTACCAAGTTTTGAAAAAGTGCTCAATTACAGGTGCTATCAAAACCACACCATTACCAGCTAAGGAAATACTAACCAACCAATACCCCATTGAATATGAAATAGAAAAAGCAGCTCTTATTCAACATGAAAAGTTGATCAGACTCTGATTCAATGCATGGAACAAGAGAAATTTTACACATTATTATTCTTTATTATTATTCTTTATTGTCAATAGACTGGAATACAGTTTCTGACATTGTCACAAAAGACTAAAGACTCAGGAGAGCTTTCTTTCCAAAATTCAAGATATCAAGAAGAATGTAGATTTCAAAGGAAAACTTCACATATAAAGTCAATCTGACACAAACATTAGACATCACATATTATTTACACCTGACAGAAGAAGTTAAGAAAGGTGACACTCCAGTGTTCTAAAATTATTGACAATCCATACTAGATTTCTGGAACATGAATGGCTCCATATTTATACTGATGGATCACTGATGTCAAACCGAGATGGAGCAGGGGCTGGAGACACGTGTCACCCCTTTTCTTATAAGAAATCTTTAAGTTATGGAACTACAAACTTTGATGGACAAATTGAAGCAATCCGAATGGCCCTACAAACTCTTTTGTATAGAATTTCATATTTTCATCAAGCATTTATTCTCTCAGATTCCAGGGCCGCAATTATAGCAATTACTTCCAAGTTTTCACCAAAAAATCAAAAAATTATAGAATGTTGGAAAATCCTTACCCATCTAACAGCACTTCAAAGACACCTAGTCTTCCAATGGATACCAGCTCACTGTGGACTGAGTGGTAAAGACAAAGCTGATTTTCTTGCAAAAAAGGGTACTAGCAGTGCACAGAAATTTATAGTTAATCTACAATTTTATGCAGCTAAAAGATTAGTCAGCTCTGAACCCAAAAAAATTATTGCAAAATATTTCTATGAAAAATAAAAAAATAAAAGATTGGAACTACCAAACATTCAAACAGTAATTCCTGAGTATCCTTGAAAAATGGCAATTGCAACCTTCAGGTTGATTACGGGACATGATTGTCTGGCAAAACATTTGAACAGATTCTAAAGTAAGAACAAATTAGAAACTAAAAACTTCACTTATCTTAGTAATGTTGCAGGTTATTTTTTCAAGTTGTTTTCAAGGAGTTTCAAGTTGTCTCCAACTCATTCTCAAAGCTATAGCTTGAGAGTTGGAGACAACTTGAAACTCGAGTCAATGGTTGAAAAAATAACCTGCAACATTACTAAGATAAGTGAAGTTTTTGGTTTCTAATTTGTTCTTACTTTAGAATCTTTTTGCTTCACTGTTAATAGCTTCAGTTTCCTTAATTAACATTTGAACAGAATTGGAATATATTCTTCACCGCTCTGTCCTCTATGTGATCTGCAAGACGAAATGGACCGAGACCACCTTCAAATGTGCCCGGCCACTTCTAGCACCCTAACCATTAGTGAAAAACATTGGGGAGCAAAAGAATTAATGACTTTATTGCCAGAAATCCAGCATTAGTTAACAACAATTTTTGTATAATAAGATTTGGTCTATTTCTTACGGTTTACCAGTTATACAAAAGTCACCCAGAGTACATATGGCTTCATGGGCTATAGCCAGAAAATTCAAGATATACATTTCATTTGTCATAAAAATATCCCAAACATTTAGCAGTGTAATCAACATCGTTAACAGCCATTTTCAAGAAAATCAAAATTTTCAACAAATTTTCCATGTAAAGGGTAGTTTAGGACTGAGGAATTTTCTTCAAAATCTTTTTATCCCATCCTTGAAAGACATTAAACTTAAATACCAACTTTGGTTTTTAACCGACTTTTCGTTTTTGAGTTATGTTGTCCACAAGCTGACAGGCTCACACACAGACAGACATTTTTCTAAAAATGCTCTTTTTGGATTTGGGGGGCCTCAAAACATATATTTCTGCTGAAGTCTTAACATCGAATTTTTAGTTGGAATACAGTGCTTCCACTACTTTACTATATGTAGTAGAGAAAGTAAAAATATACAGCTATCAAAAAACGAACACATACATATACATATAATACAACCCATGTAGTGTGTAAAAAGGAAAACTCATTTTCCAAAATTCAAAAAAATGGATGTAAACATCTTAGCTGGTGTGGTATGTCACTCATTCTTATGATGTCAATATCACACACACTTTGAGTTTATGTACAATTTTATTCGCAAAGAAACACAACAATATTCGGGAGTCAGAACCACACTATAGCATACGAGTAAATGCTAGTGTATATAGATGGGTATCTGAGGGGCTTTGGGTGGTGAGAGGGACAGTCAGGAAGCACGTGAAGGGTTTGTGGGGAGGCCATCAGAGCCATATAACATGCAGGCATCAAAACACTCGACTCATCTCAGCACACGCTGCTGTTTTAGAATGGAACAGATTGACTTGTAAATTTTGTGTTTGCTATTTTAGCTAAATATAGCTGCTCAACAGTATGATGTGCAAAAAATCAGTACTAAATGATTGTATAAAATAATTGTCCTACGTTAATACTAATACAAAACAAAAGAAATATAAAACAAATGTAGAAAAATAAGGGAAACGCTCAGCGTACCAGCATCACCCAAAGCTACGCCCCTGCTGGTAATTATTATTTATTTATGCCAACAAGTTTACTGCTGATGTTTTTAAACACACAAGCCGTGTGTGGGCAATGTTTAAGAGGTAGAATCAGGACTGAAAAATTAAATGCCATAGTCGGGATCTGAAGCAAAGATCTTCCACTTATCAAGTGGCTGCTTTAACCACTAAGCTACCATGGCCAACTTGCCAATACAACATTAAATTCCCCAGCTGATTCATACTTTTTCCCTGCTAGAGCATAAGGAATCTCACATCAGACATAAATACCCCAAGGGCGACTTACAATTGTAAGTACTTTATGTCCCAGGTTTAGGTATCCTTTAGATGGTAATTATTATTTCTTTATGCCAACAAGCTTACTGCTGGTATTTTTAAACACACAAGCCATATGTGGGCATTGTTTAAGAGGTGGAATCGGGATTGAAAAATTCAATGTCATAGCCAGGACCTGAACCACGGATCTTCCGCCTATCGAGCAGCTGCTTTAACCACTAAGCTACCATGGCCAACTTGCCAGTACAACATTAAATTCCCCAGCTGAATCGTACTTTTTCCCGGTTAGACCACAAGGGAATCTCACATCAGAGATAAATACCCCAAGGGCAATTTACAATTGTAAGTACTTTATGTCCCAGGTTTAGGTATCCTTTAGATGGTAATTATTATTTATTTATGCCAACAAGCTTACTGCTGGTGTTTTTAAACACACAAACCGTGTGTGGGCATTGTTTAAGAGGTGGAATCAGGACTGAAAAATTCAATGCCATAGCCGGGATCTGAACCACGAATCTTCCGTTTTTTCAGTGCTGATTCCACCTCTTAAACATATGCCCCTGCTGTTTATACAGCTACTAAATTTTTAAAATTGAAACCCTACAGTGACTACAGTTCATGAATTGCGCCTTGTGATGACAGAAAACCAGCCAACTTCTGTAACTGCACTTTACAAAACATTGTAGTTGGTATCACTGACATATTTAATAATTTTCTCAGATGAGGCTTAAGGACAATATTAGAACAGAAATTATTAAAATTATGCAAGGAGCAACTTATACATATGAATAGACATTTCATACACAAGTGCCATGAATGTCTTAATGTAGATAGACACCACCTATAACATAATTTATCACTAGGTTATAATCATTATAGTACGTGCTACTATCACTAGTAATGAGGGAGTTTTAGAATGGAAACCTTTCACCCTCATATAACATTGTGTACAGAACTCATTAGTGCAGTCTGCAACCCAGCAATGCAATGAATGCACTGTGTACTCATGTATGCCTTAATGAAGCAATTATGCTGTCTTTACATTTTTCCTACAATAGTGGTTGCAGCCTTCCACTACTGACAACTGCTTAGCAAGTCATCTCTACAGAATAGGTATCTCAGCTTCACCAATATGTGTCCTGTGTAACGATCCAGCAGAAATGAACGAAGACCACTTGAAGACCTGTGAAGCATTAAGATCAGAAGAAACTACAGTTCAAAAGTATTGGAAAGCACGAATGCTAATGGCTTCATTGCCAGATACAAGGCTCTAGAAAACAACAACAACAACATTTTTCCTACAATTGTTTTAGGAAGAAATCAATTATGTATCATTTACTTATGCAATTATGTACATTGGAGATGAATAAAAAATCACACCTTTTTAAAGTTTAGACTCTTTGTTTAGCAAAAAGTAAAGCACTTTCTGTAGCAGTAATTTTCAAACATAGATTAATTAATTTTTTTTTATTTTAAATTTATGGAAGTTCTTTAAGTGCTATGGTTCTTGGCATTCCATTCTACATTGGGTGTGAAAGACTGCTTAATTTTGCTCAGTGACCTCTTTAGCAGACTTGAGGTACTTTTATGTGTCACTAATCTACAACATGGGACCACCAGCTTTACTTCTCTTCCAAAGGAAGCCATGCTAAGGGTTCTTATGCACACACACAAAGAAAAAAAAATCCATCCCTCTCCAAGAAAGCATTACATTGACAACAAACGGAGTCTAAGGCTGTTATTCAGTGGAGGAATTTATTTCATAAATATTTGTAGTATTTTCTTTTCTTTTAATTTTAATAGTACTATGGTCTGCAATTCACATACTTTGTACTTTCAACCATTTCATTGTAACTTTCATATTAGTAATCTTGACAAAACCAATATCTTGTACATTGATTTGTGTTTAAAGCCAAAAATATGTGAAACTTCTACAGTATGTTTTTAGTTTTAGACGAATGCAGCCAATAAAAAATGTTCTATTGTCACTCAATTTTTATTTTCACTGCCTACAAAATGAACTACTTTATTTATCCAGCCTTCATTAACCTTGATTTCAAGTTTATCTGGATTTTTTTTTTGCTTACTTTCGCTTTAGCTTTTCAATTGTAGCACAAGTTTAAATTAAAATAAACTTACACACTTTTTCAGAATATGTTGTTAGCTAATGCTGGATTTCCGACAATGAAGTTATTAATCCTCTTGCTCTCCAATATTTTTCACTGATGGATGGGGCACTAGAAGTGGCCGGCCATATTTGAAGGTGGTCTCAATCCATTTCCTCTTGCAGATCACATAGAGGACAGAGTGGTGAAGAATATATCCCAATTCTGTTTAAATCTTTTTCAGAATATAAAAGTTATGTACAATATTGAGGTTAAGTGCTATAAAGTGTTTTTTTTTTGTTTTTTTTTTCTAATTCTTGTTAATACTTGCATAGATTAGTAGTTTATATTCTTTTATAGTTTGTTTCTGGTTTAGCCAGATTTTCTTAAATTTGTATTACCCTCTGTCCCAATCTGGATAAACAAGGTCCTTGTATGTAGCTTATTCTAAAACTTTGGTGGTGTAATCTATCAGATGCATTTTTATATTACATGCAATTTAATACAAAATCTCACCAGATTATACTTGCAGTATCAACACCTCTTTTGTACCATTCATGTAGCTTTGAGAATTGCCTCTGTTTCTCAGGCTGAGGATGCTGGTGCTTTAGAGTTGGGCCCTTTAAACCAAAGTACCATGGTGCAGATGATATGTACTGAGGAATGTGTGGATTGATGTCTATGCCTTCTTCATCTACAGCTGTAGGTGCTGTTCCTGCCTATTTTAATATAAACATTCAAAGAATCAATCATACATAAAAAAAACCGAATTAATTAAAGACAGAATAGAAACAGCCCTAAACAAAGTACATAAATGGAGCTCCAAAAACCTCATGACTATCAATGAGGAAAAAACAAATTATGAATTATTTACACTAAAATACAAACCAGTTAATATTAACATAAATTATAATAGTAAACCACTCAAAGCAGTTGATGATGCCAAATACTTAGGCATCACTTTCGACAGAAAGCTAAGTTGGAAAAAACATATAACAAACATCTCAGAAAAGGTTGAAAAGAAACTGCAAAACCTGAAAAGGTTAGCTGGTGCTAAATGGGGCTGCTCAAGGAGAGTCCTTAACACAACATACAAAATGTATGTTAAACCAAACCTCTTGTACTGTTCTGAAGCTTTAATAACGGCAGCAAATGCTAACATAAATAAACTTGAACAAATACAAAATCAGGCTCTTCGCCTAATCACTGGAGCAGTTAAATCCACACCTATTGATGCCATGCTTGCCTTAACACGGACCCCATCAATAACAACAAAAATGGAAGAACAAGCATTGCTCCAACACGAGAAAATGTTACGACTGCCAAACTCTAAATGGACAGAAGAGAACCTCCCGCCTTCAATCCTTAAAACTCATAATAGTTTCCTAGAAAAGGTAACACAGATTAAATCCAAATTGAACATTCCTAACACCAGAGAAAATCTACTTATAAGAGAAAATCCATTGGAATTATTGCAACCTACCTTCAATTTGGAATTAATAGAGGAAATAAGTAAATCAGACACACCAAAAGAAATACAAAAACTTCTAGCTCTGGAAACAATCAATACTAGGTATCTCACAGAAGAATGGCTGCACATATATACTGATGGATCCTCCAAGGAAAACCTTACTGGAGCTGGAGTTACGTGGTCACATTTTTCCTTTTATCATTCTGTTGGCAGAGACACAACAAATTATGATGGAGAAATAGAGGCTATATACATTGCTCTCCGACAATTATTAAATCTTCCCTTAAACAAATTTAACAAGGCAGTCATTCTTTCGGATTCTAAAGCTGCAACTCAGGGAATATGTTCAAATACTACAAAGAAGTCAACAAAAATTAGAGAATGCTACAAAATGTTAACACAACTCAAAAAAGTTAATAAGACTGTTCAGCTCCAATGGATTCCAGCACACTGTGGAGTCATGGGGAATGAAGCTGCAGACTCACTTGCAAAGAAAGGCACAACAATAAAACAAAATTCTAAATTCAATTTCTCATATTCCTCAATAAAACGCTTGATCGTTAAAAAATTTTCTCATTCATACCTACAAGAAATAGAAACAAATGCCAAAGATAAAAAATGGATTACACTACTTTCCAACCCAGATATAATCCCCAGAGACCACGGAAAACAGCGGTTGCAGCCTTCCGACTGTTGACAAATCACGACTGCTTAGCAAGTCATCTCTACAGAATAGGTATCTCAGCCTCACCAATATGTGTCCTGTGTAACGATCCAGCAGAAATGAACGAAGACCACTTGAAGACCTGTGAAGCATTAAGATCAGAAGAAACTACAGTT
Organism: Tenodera sinensis; assembly: GCA_030765045.1. Taxonomy (NCBI): domain Eukaryota; kingdom Metazoa; phylum Arthropoda; class Insecta; order Mantodea; family Mantidae; genus Tenodera; species Tenodera sinensis. The sequence continues at coordinate 369,647,699 of CM060964.1, read as the reverse complement.
CAAAAGTATTGGAAAGCACGAATGCTAATGGCTTCATTGCCAGATGCAAGGCACTAGAAAACAACAACAACAACAACATTTTGGTTATTGTTATTAAAGACTGAAAAGCTAAACATGCAATTACTGTAATTTGCAGTTTGGTTTAAAATGAGTTATGTATTACTATTTCTGAAATATCTGCTTTTCTCTTCTGATTTTGTTCCTTTTGTTTACAACATTTATTTAATATACTTCATACATTGCATTTTGTTTAATGTTATTCTGTTTTGAAAGGCAACAGGAAGTATGAGGTAGTTTAGTTGCGACAGCTTATGGAATGATGAATGATTGTTTTATGATTGGTTTTGAATTGCACACAATGATGTTTTGCTATTGGTGGGCTTATTTCCATCATGTACACAAAATGTGTGTCTATACCTATAATGATTTATTCTGGAATAAAACCCAACAAAGAGAGAGGAATTTAAGACATTAAAATAAAAGTCTACTTCTGAATAAAAACATTTATACTTTATTTTTAAATTATTCAAAGGTTGTTACCTTTCTTGCTTCCTTGGCTATCCTCCAATCTTCCCTTGATTTCTTTTTCGGTTCATCATTTTCAAGCTCACTTTCGTTCCTCAAAATTTCTGAGACACGTACATTTTGTGTTGCAGCCATGTTTCTGTCAATCATTACTTCTGCAAATAAATGAATTATTTAATTCATAACACAAATTCTCATTAACATTTTCAGGTGATACAAAATAGTTGCCTGCAATTTATTTTTATACGTATCAATATTTGGTTTTCCTTATTAATTTGTGTGATTGAAAGGTAATCAAGCAGAATTTAGGCTGTTTGAAAAAATAAATTAAATTTGGTAGATTGTTTTATGCTAATTAGTTTTTATCCATTTTGTTTATTGGAAAAACTCTTACCATTCATAGTTAGATACTAATGTGTTAAATACACATAATAACTCTTAGCTTATTGGTAACTTAACAGAAGATTAGATGGCAAGATTTAGCCCAAAGTTAACTCTAGGTTTAGCGTGCATGTATATGAACTGATGTTACTGGAATTACAATGAAAATATGTTAAGTCACTGCAGCAAGTATTAGTGACTGAAATTCCTCCATCATGTGTGATTACTGTAGCCGTTCATATCATTGCTTACTAACATATGAAGCTGGTATAATCACATTCATGACTGGGTTCCTGGACATTAGCATTTACTTTCACTAGGATTGCTTGATCACACCAATAATTCATGTATACTACCATTGCTATATGTTGTGTATTTATCAAAGTGAGTTATTACTTATTTATTTATTTATTTATTTTTTCAACCATAAAAACATATACATGTTGTGGTTGTGTCACTAAAAAAACTACTTACAAAATATAGTACTTACATACATAATATTCACAGGCACACTCTATCTACAAACCCTCATCTAAAACTCAAGCTCAAAATCCTCCAGACTACAAAGGACACCTTGTACCAGATACTGTTTCACCGCTTACATCCTTAGATCTGCATTTACCTCAACAATGCAAAAACTCATCAGTTGAATAATAACAAACTGTAGCTAAATTATGAAACCTAGAAAGTAATCATGAGTGAATTTGTGTTAGTTTAGGATAAGTAATGTTAAGACTAAATACTGTTGATTTATGATGTGATGTACAATGAAAGCAACATCAATGTCAGGATTACGATGAAATTTACTTAACATGACTTAATGCAATGGGGCATAATGTTATAGTTAAGTAAAGTTAAAGTTAAAGTTTTCATGTAATCCCAGCATACGTGACAAATTTGCTTTGGTAGCTTGAAAGGCACTGGGAGGTTATTTTAAGCACCACAAGGTTAACTTACACCAATACTTAAAATTTAAATATGTTGTTGTTAGCTAATGCTGGATTTCTGACAATGAAGTCATTAATCCTCTTGCTCTGCAATATTTTTCACTGATGATATTGAAGAGAGCAATAGCAGTAATAGTAACCACTTTTTAGAGAGCACCATATTTTTATGTTTCGGCGGTCACATCGCTCTCTCACAACCCCCAGAATGTCTGGAGGACCACACCTGTCGTTGGTTTACAGGTCTCACTGACCTGACCGGGAGACTTATCAAAATAAATTCACCGACCATATCCTCTGATTACCAATCAAAGGACGTATACATGCCATGACAGGTCAGCATGTTATGGGTTAAGGTTTTATAGAGAAATTAGAGAAATGGAGAGGTTGGAAAAATAAAGACTCCCTAGCCCTCAGGAACCCTAATAGCATCGGGGTCAGAAGAGAACAAGAGTTGACCAAGGTACTAATGATTAGAATAAATAGAAATTTGGTGTGATTATAGTTCAAGCATTGGTGCATTTAACTACTACATAATAATTAAATTACATTGACAGAATTCCATGCAAAAGGGGCATAAAGCACACTATGTATCCTGAAAAAAATATTACACCTCATACTTAAGGTACACTTTTCTTGTAGGATTTTCAAGGTACAGGCACCAAATTTTTATCTGAATAACATAAAGCATAGCTTGACATCGCCGGTTAAACATAAGTCCTGTGTAGTTTGTATTTTGCACATAAAAAATTATTTAATTCTATATAGCAAAAAATATGGTAATATTTTTAAGCATTAAATTTTTTTCTCCCCATTATAGCTCTAAACCGGTTAAACATAAACATAAATCCTATGTAGTTTGTATTTTGCACATAAAAAATTATTTAATTCTATATAGCAAAAAATATGCTAATATTTTTAGCATCAAATTTTTTTTCTCCACATTATAGCTCTAATTCATAAAATCTTTAACCAGCTGTACTCAACAAAGATGGATAAATAAGCACTAAAAATTTGATATCAATATCTGTTATAGTTTTTGAGAAATGTGTGCCTGAAGTGTGAAAAATCAAGGTTTCGGGAAACTGCGATCAACGGTGAAGTACCATCTTTTCAAATTACACATACTTTCAGAAAATGCCTGCTCCATATTCCTGCTCACTTAAGTTTTCCTCATCTTTTCTTTTCCTTTACTTAGTTCTAGCTTTATTTTCAAGCAACTGAACTGCCCTTTTTGCCTCTGAGAGTCGTTTTTTATACAGGCTTCCTTCATATTCTGACTAACTTTTATAACCATTTTTTCCATCACTGTAAGTCTACCACTGCAACCATCATTATAACAAATAACACTATACCTATGTTATATACATCATTTTAAAGCTGAAGAATTCTATATTTTTTAACATTAAAAACAAAAAATCGATTTTTTTATGTCAATCGACCTCCCAGTGCCCTTAACATTCTGAGATCATGAATGATGGGTAGAACATGCAAATTATGATGAAATCAAGCTATGTTTATTTTAGCTCTATTAACATAATTGAAAATTCTGACAGCATATATGTATAATGGATCCAATATTGTGACATTTAAATGTAAAAATAACTATTTTTAATATCAGACAGCAAGAGAAAATGTGTGATAAAATTGAAGCAAAAGCACCTAGTTATAGGTGACCAGCATAGAAAAGAATACTGTGTTATGCATGTGTGCCAGAAATAGGGAGAATGTTTCCCCTACTCCCTGACCTTTTACTCCTTCCAGTTAAATTTGTTATAATTTTAATAAAACATGAATTTCAGCAGTTGTATACGGTTTCTAATGCTGTATGTTCAACTATAAACAAACATGTATACAGACCAGATGATAATACAGATTCCTAAATAGATGGGAATTATTACAAATACGAGTGAAGATCACCATTCAGAGTGCGTAGAAGATAGTCAGAATAACAGTGATAGTGACAATGGGTGATTGGCCCACAGCAAGGAGGGGACAGTGAATAAGGGAGAGGTAAGAGTGGGAGAAGCAACCTGTCACACAGTTCCCCTCTCAACATTCTCTTTTAAGTTGAAGCCCTATAGGTACCTTAAGTGTGATGTGTGAAGTTGATATTGCCTCCTCTAGATCGTGGAAACCACCTGCTTTCCCTTTTAGGGATATCCTCTCTTATAACACAATGATCATAAAATAACAAGACACATAGCCATTTTCCCACTACTGATCATGTACAATATGACTACCAACCTAAGTGAGAATTCACTGAATTATCTGAATTATCAATTCTAAGATCATGGGTTCAAAACCGGTAAAGACCAATGGTTTTTAAGTGTGCTTAAGAGCATCAGTCCCATGTCAGTAGACTTACTGGCATGTAAAAGAACTTCTGCAGGATGAAATTTAAAAGCAGCAGTGCTGATAAGATCCTTGCAACTGACATCATCATTAAACATCTTAAAATATACAGGATGTTAAGAGTATCAGTGTGCAGATTTGACATAATGGCAGATTCAAATAAGAATGCGGCAGATGGAAAAAAAATATGTAAGCCAGATTGAAAAATGTAAACTCTAGAATGGAAAATATGGAAACAAAAATGGAAGCTGAATTGAAAAATGTAAATTCCGGAATGGAAAAGGTGAAAACAGGAATGTCCGATATGAAGATAAGCTGTCGGAGAAGACAAACGAGCAACTGGCTGGGGTTAAGGAAGAACTTGGTGGAAAGATAAGGGACCTTGGCCAATGTGTTAATGCCCTGGAAGATAGAGTTGACAGCAGTATCAAATAACTTAACTCCATGGTGGAACAAATGCTCAACGAAAAACTCAAATTTGGTAGATTTTTATGTTGGAGGCCTATGTTTAGTGGTGGACGTTTTATGGCTGAAATGATGATGAATACAACACAGTTCACAAGATAATGACAGGGTCCTATATCATCGAAATTTGGGCTATTTGTCATGTCTAGGCTATTCATCGTAAATACATAATAAATCATTTTAACATGTATAATAGTCGTTCATATATATTTATTTGCTAAATATCTGCTGCATAAATGAAATAAAGCTGTTGTAGCACACATAGAGTATTTTCTTATAAATAAAAAATGAAGCTTGACTGTCAAATAAAACTTTCAAAGTCGTAATTAGGGATAAAACATCCATTGCACGCACTACATTGTATTCATTTTCTCGAGTGACCTGTTTCCTATATAGTTACCCTCCTTTGCATAATACATCTACAACAGTTTTCTTTTCCTCTTGTGCTGAGCTTATTTTCTTTCAAGGTTTCTGTAAGCTAATGCAATTTAGTTAAACCACCGTTTATTCAACAGTGATTCTTTTTTTAAACAAATGACAATTTTTCAGGAATCTTCTATATGCTAGAACTTCAAAGCCTTTTACAGGCACTTAAAAGACTATGATAATACACATCTATAACCTAGGCATAATTTAAATGGGACAAGATTGTATACCCAATGGAGAAAATGTAAAGTATAATAAAAATGAGTAAATATTAATGATAGTATATTAGGAATTACACAGGAAGGGTATGTTAATGCTTCAGAATTCTAGATGGTTTTCTTTTATAGCAGAATTGTGATGTACAAACAGTAAATCATGCCATGTAGAGGATAGGGTGCACCATGCTGGGGGGAAGTCAAATTTGTAGTCTGGCGAGAGTTTTCAGGTATAGCTTCATACCTAAGCGTTTTGTGGTTGGTTTGCAATTCAGCCAAAGCTTCACTTCTCTTCTTATAAAAAGCCTTCTTCTGCAATGCTTTTTGGTTTAAAGAGTCTCGATCCCTTGGCTATGTTTTGTATCATTGGACCCTATGAGTTATTCATGTCAGGATGCCAGTGTTTGTTAATCTCACGTTGGCACTTCTGCTGATGGAGTGGCATAAACAAGTTGATAGTAAGGTACATAAACATAGAGATAGTGGATGAAGCAAGCACTTAATTTTCTGCCACCACATAGGAAAGCTTGTTGTATAAATAAATGACGTCTGTATTATACTTACTACACTGAGCATCTGGAAACTTTAGAGCGGCAGTGCAAGTATTACTGTCTTTCTTACCTTTAATACTCAATGGCACTCAAAGGTTCACAAAAAGGCCCTGGATATACTTTTGCTAAGTTCTCAAGGAACATATCAAACTTCTCTCCAGTACTGAGACTTTCCATAGGGTGAAAATGCAAGCATTGGAACATCTGGTCCCTATTTCTGACTACATTAGCTTCATGAATTAATATTCTCTTTGAACATTTTATTTGCTTTGGGTAGTTACCTTTTGGTTCAATACACTCAATACCAGTATTGACACTCTTTTGAGTTCACCTCTAGAAATTCTTCCATGGGCATCCCAGTTGTCTGTAATTATGTTAGAACCATTAATAATGAAAGTTTTTAGCAGGGATAGTAATTTTTGTTGGTCACTCATTCGAATTTCTAGCAGAAAATGATTAGAAGTACCTAGTTCTTCACCACGAAGGAAATAAATTGGTTTTCTGCCATGACCTCGATCAACACAGAAATCTGTGATGGAAACATACTTATTGTTGCCTCCAATTGGTTTTGTCTAGTGACTAACTATAATGTAACATACTCTTCGACAGAGCTTATAATAGTCTCCAGTAGCAGATTTGCTGTATTCCAACTACTCAGCTGCTTCACTGACTGTATCCTCCCTAACCCAATTATATATTAGTAAAATATTTTGCTGCACACTCAGACGAGAGGTAAAAAACCAAGTATTTTTTGTGACTGACCACTTCTTTCCACATTTTTTATTAGAGCACCGAAGATAGTATGGTACCTTGAACCTTTGATACCAATCAATATTTCCAGAGCCACAAACTGGACAGTGTTCTCCTTTCAGGTAACAATCCCTTTTTCACAGCAAAACCTATTGCAGATTTTTCATCTTGTAGTAAATACTTCTACCCTTCAAGCTTCATGGCGTTCCTGCAATTGTGTTTGAATGTGCCATATATATGTGAGCATTACATGAAATTTCCATGTACTTGCAATAAGAAGTATACATTTAGCCTAAATATTTAATCAAACTTATTTTATCACATTAATTCACAAACAACTTGAAACAAGTCAGTACCTACCTACTCAATAACAAAGAAGTATCTACAAATAGATATTATGGTTAATGTTCTTCTATTAACCACATAAAATGCCGTTTGATTGATCTTCAGACTAACGATTTAAGCAAAAAAGAGTAAAATCACTAAGTTAATCGACTATGGCGAATATACGTAATGAAAGTTTTTGTAACAGCAAACTTTTTATTTTGGACTATTCTCACACGCCATTTATTGCTGTACCGTGTTAATGCTTTTCTAAATTGTATTCTAAAGACAGCAATTCAAACATTTAAAAACTGCGACTCTTTTATTCGAAACAGCGGTTCTTCGAACTTGCGATTCATTAAGAACTTGTCTTGTCTGGCGCTTGTTTAACGACGCTACTGCCAGCCTTAAAGGTGGCGACTGCGTCAAACATGACGGTCTAGTCAGGACCTTCTAGATTCTATAATCGCTCCAACCTTAGATCCGCACTTGATGTAAACACAAACTGTCAACATCTAACCCTCGATACGCTGGAACCAAAGCACGCATAAAATATAGTACCTTGAAAACTGGCGATTATCTGTTAGTTTTCAAGATGTATGGTAACCCTGGTAAAAAACTACTTGAATGTAACGTTATTCCTAAAGATCCGGAGTAAATATCGCTCTGTTGCAACATAAATACGAGGTGAGTCCACGTGGCGTTTGTTTGTGTTAGTACGAACACCAGGTTATCGCGGAGGGATACAAGGTGCGGTTCTAACGCTGGATGGAGTATAGGTATTTAGGAGGTCCTGGTCTAGTGTGGAGAAGGGGTGGGGATCTAAACAGAGGTGGCAACGTGTGAACTAGCGCGAGTTTACAGTTTCATGCGCGTGCGTGTGATAAAACGAAACAAAGCTTTACATATTATGGTGGGAAAAGGTAGAAGTAACGAAGGTAATTGAAAAGGTCCAGTATGATATACCCGATGCAATACCCTAAGAAAGTCTAAGGTAGCTGCATGGTGCCTGGGACAAGCAAAAAAGAGATGGTTCATATCCCCTATTTGGCCACATTCACAAGAATTTGAATCACGTAGATTGATGCTGTATAAATAGGCTGGTGTCAATGCCACATTTAGTCAGTGGCGGCTGGTGAGCAAAATAAGGTGTGTGCTACAGTACCGCACAATGATTACACATTTTACATAATTAGTCTTACCTAATGGCGAAATATAAAGTCCATACGGCGCTCCTTCCCTGGTGCAGAACTTATTGATCACTCTGGTATTAAACCCTTCCATCTTAGAAGCAATGCTTTTCTCCATGGACAGCATTGCCAGAGCAATAAGACGATCCTGTGACATAGTGTTTCTTAAGAACGTTTTTACGCGTTTTTAAGCACCAAAAGCATCTTTCTGGCTCAGAAGTGGTCATTGGCGTTGTGATCAAAATTTTTAGTAAAGTTGTCACTTCAGAAAACGAATCTTGCAGACTGTTAGAAATTATGTATTGCAATAGTTGCACAGCCCCGTCAATGTTTCTGAAGTCAGGTCTTGCATACAGAACGCTAAGTTGTGTCTTTGGCATTTTCTTGTTCAGTGTTATATACGTAGTCACAGCAGTTTGAAGTTCACCCTCAGGAAACTGACTTAAAAAGCTGCCAAAGAATTTAGAGTTTAACAGCTTTGCTGCATCGAGATGACTAAGCGACTGAAAACGACGTCTAGCTTCCTCGTTAATGCGGTCACACACTTCTTTGGCCTCTATTTTTAGACATTCTACCTTCTGGCGTTTGCTCATTGATTCAGATGGAATCACAAATATATCATCGGCTGCCTCTCGAATGTCACAGATGCACTGAATGAATGAAGACACAGCATTTTGTACTTTAACAGCCTCAGTTGATCTTGATTGCAGCTGATTATAAAGTACATCAACATGAGGCATTACTCGGTGAAAGAATTTCAACCATGAAAGGAATTTGCTGTCTTCTAAATAACGCCGAAGCCCATTTGCTTCCAGACAAGTCTTATCATGGGCAGAATTTTCCAACTCCGAAAAGCACTGCAGCAAATCTTCCTGATTTTCATAAATGACATTAACAGTTTTGGATCAAAACTTCCACCTAGTTGCAGAACCACCAGGAACTCTTCTAGCCACCGCAGAATCCAGAGCTGCCAAGCGCTGTGGGGATCTCGAGAAAAAGGCAGGAAAAGCAGAGAAATTAAGAAAAAATATTCTGTCAAACTTATTCTGCAAAGCTGCATGTCCCATCACTAAGTTCAGTTGATGCGCATAGCAGTGAATATACTGCGCATTTGGAAACTGAGATTGTACTTTCGCTTTTACTCCACCAACTGCACCACTCATTACTGAAGCTCCATCGTAAGTTTGGGCAATAAGTTTATGACGTTTATCTCTGAATATTTCATTAAGCAATTTTAATATGCTTTCAGAAATTGCTTCTGCGTTTTGTCCCTCTGATTGCAAAAAAACCCAAAATCTCTCAAATGGAACACCATTTTTCTCATATCTAAATACCAAAACAAGTTGGATCTGGTGCGAAACATCTGTGGTTTCATCTGCCATAACAGCCACAAAATCAGCTTCTTGCATTTCCTCCAGAATTACCTCACGACAGACTTCTATCATACAATCCAAGAGTTCGTTTTGGATGGTTTTAGAGGTCCCTTTGAATATATGGTTTGAGTCCATGTGTTCCTTCACAGCACTATCAATCTAGTCGCGTCTTTGGCGGCGGTATCGACTATGTCGTTGCCAGATATTCCGACGTGACTGGGTATCCACATGAGCGTGAGAAAAACATGACTTGGTAATTGGTGCAGTATATTCAATATTAAAATCTCGTAGATTTGGTGGTGAGAATGGCAGTATGTACGCGTGAGCGCCTGCAGGAGGCTGAGACAATCTGTAAAGATAAATACACGGGAGGGCACATGTCGTTGCACTAACTTTATCGCCTTGCAAAGGGCGATAACCTCGGTGGTGTAAATTGGTGTCTCGTCAAATAAGCACCACGAGTGTTTGGCCTTTGTGTTCCATATATATATATTCTCGCCAGGCGAGGGCATAATCCATTTTAGGTGTACGAAACTGATGACAGTCAATCTCAATATGTGACGGAAGCGTATAAACATTCATATCTATTAAGTAATTCGGACGTGTGGATGTCCGGTAGATGTGTTCGTATGGCAGAAATCGCCCCAAGCATCGTACCAATGGTAATGGCGGCTGTTCCCCCTCCGGCAATTGGCGGCGGTAAAGCTCGTAAAGACGTGTCAATTTTGGTAACAGGATATTGTGCGAATGTGTTAACAAGCTTGATATTTGACCACAGCCCTGTATGAGCATACGACCCTCTACGTCATAAGACGGTAAGTATAATTTGTGTTGGCTCTTCGCTGGTCGTCCGGGTATATGGAATATTATGTTGTGGAGTTGGTAAAAGAACGATTCTAGTTTATTCCGCACACCTTGCGTAGGGGTGGGGGCTAGTAATAAGCCATATTCCAGGCGTGAGAATATCAAAGGCGGAAATAGTCTTAGTAAGACCCGGGGGTCTGTACCCCAGTGTCGCGCGGTCATAGCCTTCAACAGTGCTTTTAAGGTATTAAGCGTAGCTAATACACGTTGAATATGTAGTGTGTAACTTAAGGATTGGTGTAAAACTACCCCTAGAAATTTGACTGTGAGAGTCGGCTGAAAGACATAATTTCGGAGGCGCAGGGAAAGACGTGATAGACGGGTAGCTTTATTAAAATGTACAAACCGGGTCTTACTTAGGTTAACTGGGAGGCCGAGTCCTTCGAGGTACGCGATTATCTTCTGACAGTCTGTCGAAAAATTGTCCAAGCCTATACGGGAACGGGGGGTGATTGTTTGATAAAGAATAATATCGTCAGCGTATTGTAGGACATTGACTACTACCGTTACCGCCAAGATGATGTCACCGGCATATATGGCATATAACAATGGACTAAGAGCCGATCCCTGGACTAGACCTTGCGATGTCTGTCTTATGTAGGCGTTTTGTCGGAACGGTGCAAGTGTGCATTGTCTATTGGCATGAAGCGCCGACATGAGTAGGCGAATAGGCGTAGGGATCCCGACCGCCTGTAGCCGTTTCAGTAATATTGGGATCGACACCTGATCGTAGGCCGAAGTTATATCTAGAAAGAGTGCCAGAATTTGGTTATTTGTGCGGAAGGCGATATTAACATCGGTTAAAAAGGTATACAGTGGGAAAGTGGTCCCATAGCCGATCCGCAATCCGTATTGCGTACTTGGTCACCCACAATTTCGTTCTAAATAAAAACTGAGGCGGTCCTGGAGGATTTTCTCAAATACATTTCTTAACGTGGCTAATAAACCTATCGGGCGATAATCTGACGGAGCGTGATCCATACATCCGGGTTTTCGGATGGGATGGATTATAATGGTTCGCCAGGATGTTGGTATAGATCCCCCGCGAAGTAGTTTGGTATACGCTGATGCTATTAAAGCGTACCATGCCTCCGGAAGAGATTGCAAGAAGTTATAGGTGATCCCGTTGGCTCCCGGGGCCGATCGTCCGGTTTTTCTCACTATAGTTCTGCGTACCTCAGTTGCAGTATATGGTGTCAAGAGCGGGGAAGCACAGGAGGAAAATGAAGGGCCTGTATTAGACCTCCCAATATGAGACGACCCTGCTGAGAGAAGCAGAGGAGGAAAATGAAGGGCCTGTATATGTCCTCCCAAAATTACACGAATCTACGGAGAAAGAGAAGCAGATGAGCAAACGGAAGAGCTTGTATCAGGCCTCCCAATATTAGACGAACCTACCAAGAAAGAGAAGCAGAAGAGGAAAATGAAAGGCCTGTATCAGGCCTCCCAACATTGGACGAATTTACTGAGGGAAGCAGAGGTGGAAAATGAACAGCCTGTATCAGGCCTCCCCATATTAGACGAATCCACTGAGAGAAGCAGGGGAGGAAAATGAAGAGCCTGTATCAGGCCTCCCAATATTAGGTGAATCTACGGAGAGAAGCAGAGGAGGAAAATGAAGATCCTGTCTCAGGCCTCCCAATATTTGACGAATCTACTGAGAGAAAGAGAAGCAGAGGACGAAGATGAAGAGCCTGTATCAGGCCTCCCAATATTAGACGAACCTACTGAGAGAAAGAGAAGCAGAGGACGAAACTGAAGAGCCTGTATCAGGCCTCCCATTATTATACGAATCTACTGAGATAAAGGGAAGCACAGGAGGAAAATGAAGGGCCTGTAACAGGCCTCCCAATATTAGACCAACCTGCTGAGAGAAGCAGAGGAGCACAATGAAGGGCCTGTATCAGGCCTCCCAATATTAGACGAATCTACTGAGAGAACCAGCGGAGGAAAATGAAGATCCTGTATCAGACCTCCCAATATTAGACGAATCTACTGAGAGAAGCAGCGGAGGAAAATGAAGATCCTGTATCAGACCTCCCAATATTAGACGAATCTACTGAGAGAAGCAGAGGAGGAAAATGAAAAGCCTGTATCAGGCTTCCAAGTATTAGACGCACCTACTGAGATAGAGAAGCAGAGGAGGAAAATGAAGAGCCTGTATCAGGCCTCCCAATATTAGACGAATCTACCGAGAGAAGCAGAGGAGGAAAATGAAGATCTTATATCAGACCTCCAAATATTAGACGAACCTACTGAGAAAGAGAAGCAGAGGAGGAAAATGAAGAGCCTGTATCAGGCCTCCCAATATTAGACACATCTACTGAGAGAAGCAGAGGAGGAAAATGAAGAGCCTGTATCAGCCCTCCCAAAATTAGACGAACCTACTGAGAAAGAGAAGCAGACGAGGAAAATGAAGAACCTGTATCAGGCCTCCCAATATTAGACGAACCCACTGAGAGATAGGCAAGCGGTATAGGAAAATGAAGAGCCTGGATCAGGCCTCCCAATACTAGACGAATCTACTGAGAGAAGCAGAGGAGGAAAATGAAGATCCTATATCAGACCTCCAAATATTAGAAGAATCTACTGAGAGAAGCAGAGGAGGAAAATGAAGAGCCTGTATCAGGTGCCCCAATATTAGACGAATCTACTGAGAGAAGCAGAGGAAAATGAAGAGCCTGTATCAGGCCTCCCAATATTAGACGAATCTACTGAGAGAAGCAGAGGAGGAAAATGAAGAGCCTGTATCAGGCCTCCCAATATTAGACGAATCTGCTGAGAGAAGCAGAGGAGGTAAATGTAGAGCCTGTATCAGGCCCCCCGATATTAGACGAATCTACTGAGAAAGAGAAGCAGAGGAGGAAAATGTAGAGCCTGTATCAGGCCTCCCAATATTAGCAGAATCTACTAAGAAAGAGAAGCAGAGGAGGAAATAGAAGAGCCTGTATCAGGCCTCCCAATATTAGACGAATCTACTGAGAGAAGCAGAGGAAAATGAAGAGCCTGTATCAGGCCTCCCAATATTAGACGAGTCTACTAAGAGAAGCAGAGGAAAATGAAGAGCCTGTATCAGGCCTCCCAGTATTAGACGAATCTACTGAGAGAAGCAGAGGAGGAAAATGAAGAGCCTGTATCAGGCCTCCCAATATTAGACGAACCTACTGAGAGATAGACAAGCGGTATAGGAAAATGAAAAGCCTGGATCAGGCCTCCCAATATTAAGCGAATCTACTGAGAGAAGCAGACGAGGAAAATGAAGAACCTGTATCAGGCCTCCCAATATTAGAGGAATCTACTGAGAGAAGCAGAGGAGGAAAATGAAGAGCCTCTATCAGGCCTCCCAATATTAGACGAATCTACTGAGAGAAGCAGAGGAGGAAAATGAAGAGCCTGTGTCAGGCCTCCCAATATTAGACGAATCTGCTGAGAGAAGCAGAGGAAAATGAAGAGCCTGTATCGGGCCTCCCAATATTAGACGAATCTACTGAGAGAAGCAGAGGAGGAAAATGAAGAGCCTGTATCAGGCCTCCCAATATTAGACGAATCTACTGAGAGAAGCAGAGGAGGAAAATGAAGAGCCTGTATCAGGCCTCCCAATATTAGACGAATCTAGTGAGAGAAGCAGAGGAAAATGAAGAGCCTGTATCAGGCCTCCCAATATTAGACGAATCTAGTGAGAGAAGCAGAGGAAAATGAAGAGCCTGTATCAGGCCTCCCAATATTAGACGAATCTAGTGAGAGAAGCAGAGGAAAATGAAGAGCCTGTATCAGGCCTCCCAATATTAGACGAATCTAGTGAGAGAAGCAGAGGAAAATGAAGAGCCTGTATCAGGCCTCTCAATATTAGACGAACCTACTGAGAAAAAGAAGTAGAATAGGAAACTGAATAGGCTGCAGCAGGCCTACATATTACACGAATCCACTGAGAGAAATAGGAGAGGGGGAAAATGAAGAGGCCGTGTGGCCTTCAATATTAGAATTCTAGTAATCACTTTTACATTTGTATTTTTATAGTATTACATCTAATAAAGTTTTCATAAACAAATCATTGTTAATATTTGCGGAAATAAGTTCATATTTAAGGTAGTAAATCAGTACTGCTTTTAGTTAATGTTTGATTAACTTTATATATTTTCTTACCTTATTTACAAATAGTAGAGTGTTGTATTCCACCATAAAATTGGATGTCGAGATTTCAGCGGAAATGTTTTGAGACCTCTGAATCCAGAAAAAGCATTTTTTGAAGAAGGTCTGTGTGTGTGTCTGTCAGTCTGCGGACAGCATAACTCAAAAATGAAAAGTCGGTTAAAAACCATGGTTGGTATTTCAGTATAATGTGTTGAAAGAGTGCGACATGAAGATTCTGAAGAAATTCCTCCACCCTAAGCTACTCTTAACATGGAAAAAGTTTCGAAAATATTAATTTCCTTGAAGATGGCCCTAACGATTTTCATTAAAATGTCATATATTTGACATATTTTTGTGACAAATGAATTGTATATCTTGAATTCTTTTGGCTATAGCCCATGAGGTCCTGTTTACTGTGGATGACTTTAGTATAACTGGTAAACCGTAAGAGAAAGTCCAAATCTTAAAAATGTAGATCTTGCTAAAATTCACAATTTATGTTAGAATAAATTGTTTTCTCGGGTGGACCACTTTGGAGATATTCCTTGTTATTTGTGTGAGTTTTGGAGAACTTATACTTCTGCCAAATGGAAGGAATATCGTTAGTCATTTTTTATACGTTAACCGTGCAGAGAACAGAATCTCAAAGCTTTAAAAGAGTTGACTATCGCTCAAAGCCTACTGTATTCGCATATTTGCTTTGTACCTTCAAGGAAATAAGATAATTTCTGCAAATGTTTATCTCAACTAACACGAAGAAGATATAGAAATAAGGGTTTGTACGTAAGAATGGTTAGTAAACATGAGTGCAACACATCAGATTTTTTTATTTAATTTATTTTATGCATATAAACATTACGTCCGTAACTATTTGTCCCATAAACATGAAGGCATAGCCAGCATTTATGAGATTGTGAAAAAAGAACAAAAGAAATACTTGTTGCTAAGCTAAAGAGAAAACAAATCAGCATCGATTTGAAGCTGAAAAGAGTAGGTATAAACCATTTGAAAATTTAAACCACTAACAAAATATATCTCAAGAGATGGCTGACAGACACGCACAACAGAAAACGTACATAAATTCTGTGTTTTAGATATTTACATTTGTATGTAGTAAAATTTTGTCCATATAACGGTTTACTAATGATGCTAAAGTCACTCAGAATGAGATCTTTCATAGTTTTTCCCCATAAAATTAAGATATTTTTATTTTCCATGATAATATCTTAAACATATGGTATCTTAATCAAAATCGTTATGAAATCTCTTCGAAAATGCTGAGCTGAAATACAAAGTTTTAAGTTTAACCGAACTTTCGCTTTTGACTTATGCTGTTTGCAGACAGACAGACGGACGGACGGACGGACAGCTAGTCATTCAGTCAAGCAGTCAGGCAGACAGGCAGGCAGGCAGGCAGACCGGCATTCAAATTGCAGTCAGACAGTCACAGGTAAACTGTCAAGCCGCCAGTCAGACAGGCGGTCAGACAGTCGGGCAGGAAGTCAGCCAGGCCGTCAGGCAGAAAGTCAAGGAGGCTGGCAGGCAGGAAGTCAGCCAGGCCGTCAGGCAGAAATTCAAGGAGGCGGCCAGGCAGGAAAACAGGCAGGCAGTTAGTCATGCGGATAGGCAGGGAGTCAGGCAGGCAGTTAGTCATGCGGATAGGCAGGGAGTCAGGCAGGCAGTTAGTCATGCGGATAGGCAGGGAGTCAGACAGTCAGGCAAACAGTCAAGCTGCCAGTCAGACAGGCAGTCAGGCAGGAAGTCAGCCAGGCCGGCAGGCAGAAAGTCAAGGAGGCTGGCAGGCAGGAAGACAGCCAGGCAGTTAGTCATGCGGATAGGCAGGGAGTCAGACAGTCAGGCAAACAGTCAAGCTGCCAGTCGGACAGGCAGTCAGGGAGTCAGTCAGTCAGTAACTTAGGCAGTCAGTCAGGCAGGCAGTCAGGCAGGCAGGCAAGCAGACAGGGAGATAGGCAGTCAGTCAGGCAGGCAGTCAGTCAGGCAGGCAAGCAGACAGGGAGATAGGCAGGCAGTCAGTCAGGCAGGCAGTCAGTCAGGCAGGCAAGCAGACAGGGAGATAGGCAGTCAGTCATGCAGGCAGGCAGTCAGTCAGGCAGTCAGTCAGGCAGGCAAACAGTCGGGCAGGCAGGGAGAAAGTCACGGAGGCTGGCAGGCAGTCAGGCAGACGGGCAGTAGGTCAGACAGTCAGTAGGGCAGTCAGGCAGGCAGTCAGTAGGGCAGTCAGGCAGGCAGACATTCAGGCAGTTAGGCAGTCAAGCATGCAGGCAGGCAGGTAGCCAGGCAGAGAGTTAAGCAGGCAGTCAGTCAGGCAGTCTATCTCTCAGACAGGCAGGCAGACAGGCACTCAGACAGTCAAATAGTCAGGCAAACAGTGAGTCACTCGGGCAGTCAGGCAATCATCCAGTCAGTCAGGCAGGAAGATATGCAGGAAGACAGGTAGGCAGTAGGAGAGGCAGTCAGGCAGGCAGGCAGGCAGTCAGACATGTATAAAATATAAAATATAATATAATATAAAAATCTGTATAATAACCCTGGCACCTAATTACTTAAACCAGGGCTAATATGCCAGATCTTTAAAATTTATTTATTCTACACATTCATACATACAACATACTTTACAGAAAAACTTTAAAATAAAATTACAAAATAATATATAACAAATTATAAAGATAAATAAATTAAATTATATATCACAAAAAACAAGAAACAAGAAAATAAAAACAAAAACACAAATTATAACATTTCACACATAATCAGTCTCAAAAATAAATACTCTAAAACAATAAATCATTTCAAACAATCAAAATACAATAAAATTTCTAAATAAGTTAATATAAAAAAACGAAAAAAATTTAACAATTTATAATATAATACTAAAAATAAATAAATAAATAAATAAATAAATAAATAAATAAATAAATAAATAAATAAATAAATAAATAAATAAATAAATAAATAAATAAATAAATAAATAAATAAATAAATAAATAAATAAATAAATAAATAAATAAATAAATAAATAAATAAATAAATAAATAAATAAATAAATAAATAAATAAATAAATAAATAAATAAATAAATAAATAAATAAATAAATAAATAAATAAATAAATAAATAAATAAATAAATAAATAAATAAGTAAATAAATAAATAAATAAATAAATAAATAAGTAAATAAATAAGTAAATAAATAAGTAAACAAATAAGTAAATAAATAAGTAAATAAATAAGTAAATAAATAAATAAATAAATAAATAAATAAATAAATAAATAAATAAATAAATAAATAAATAAGTAAATAAATAAGTAAATAAATAAGTAAATAAATAAGTAAATAAGTAAGTAAATAAGTAAGTAAATAAGTAAGTAAATAAGTAAGTAAATAAGTAAGTAAATAAGTAAGTAAATAAGTAAGTAAATAAGTAAGTAAATAAGTAAATAAATAAGTAAATAAATAAATAAGTAAATAAATAAGTAAATAAATAAGTAAATAAATAAGTAAATAAATAAGTACATAAGTAAATAAGTAAATAAATAAATAAATAAGTAAATAATTAAAATTAAAGCAAATTTATATCCTCAATACAACAAAATATAAATTTCATACACAACATCACTCACAACTACAAACTATTACTAAACAATAAACAAATATATAAAGTTAAATTATTAATTATAATTATTAAATAAAATTATAAATTATATTATTAATATTATTATTATCATCATTATTATTACTTAAAAACTAATTAATGTAATGTTATAATTATACCTATAACTAAATCTTTTTATAAATATATATATATTTTTTTTAATTTAAATTTACATATTTATTAAAAATGTTAAATAAACAAAAATTTACTGGTATCCAGTAGGCAGTCAGGCAAGAAGTCAGCCAGTAGGCAGGCGGACAGGTATGCTGGCGCAGTCAGGCAGTAAGTCAGCCAGACAGACAGGAAGTCAGCCTGTCAGGCAGGCGGACAGGTATGCTGGCGCAGTCAGGCAGTAAGTCAGCCAGACAGACAGGAAGTCAGCCTGTCAGGCAGGCGGACAGGTATGCTGGCGCAGGCAGTCAGTAAGTCAGCCAGACAGACAGGAAGTCAGCCTGTCAGGCAGGCAGACAGGTATGCTGGCGCAGGCAGTCAGTCAGGAAGTCAGGCAGACAGACAGACAGAATGTCAGTCCGACGCCCAATTAGTCAGCCAGGTAGTCAGGAAGCTAGGCAGACATGCAGGCAGTCAGGAACCCAATCAGTCAGGTAGAAAGGCAGTCAGGTAGAAAGACAGGTAGTCAGGAAGTCAGGTAGACAGGCAGGCAGTCAGGGCCTCAGGTAGAAAGGCAGGCAGTCAGGGCGTCAGGTAGAAAGGCAGGCAGTCAGGAAGTCAGGTAGAAAGGCAGGCAGTCAGGAAGTCAGGTAGAAAGGCAGGAAGTCAGGTAGAAAGGCAGGCAGTCAGGGCGTCAGGTAGAAAGGCAGGCAGTCAGGAACCCAATCAGTCAGGTAGAAAGGCAGTCAGGTAGAAAGGCAGGCAGTCAGGAAGTCAGGTAGAAAGGCAGGCAGTCAGGAAGTCAGGTAGAAAGGCAGGAAGTCAGGTAGAAAGGCAGGCAGTCAGGAAGTCAGGTAGAAAGGCAGGCAGTCAGGAAGTCAGGTAGAAAGGCAGGCAGTCAGGAAGTCAGGTAGAAAGGCAGGCAGTCAGGAAGTCAGGTAGAAGGGCAGGCAGTCAGGAAGTCAGGTAGAAAGGCAGGCAGTCAGGAAGTCAGGTAGAAAGGCAGGCAGTCAGGAAGTCAGGTAGAAAGGCAGGCAGTCAGGAAGTCAGGTAGAAAGGCAGGAAGTCAGGTAGAAAGGCAGGCAGTCAGGAAGTCAGGTAGAAAGGCAGGAAGTCAGGTAGAAAGGCAGGCAGTCAGGAAGTCAGGTAGAAAGGCAGGCAGTCAGGAAGTCAGGTAGAAAGGCAGGCAGTCAGGGCGTAGGTAGAAAGGCAGGCAGTCAGGGCCTCAGGTAGAAAGGCAGGCAGTCAGGGCGTCAGGTAGAAAGGCAGGCAGTCAGGAAGTCAGGTAGACAGTCAGGCACGCAGTTAGGCAATCAGTCAGGCAGTCACACTGGTAGTCAGGTAGTCAGGCAGTCAGGTAGGCCTTCAGGCAGCCAGGCAGACAGCCAGGCAGACAGTCAGGCGGTCATTCAATCAGGCAGACAGGCAGCCACACAGGCAGTCAGGTAGGGAGGCAGTCAGGCAGGCAGTCAGGCGGTCATTCAATCAGGCAGACAGGTAGTCACACAGGCAGTCAGGGCGTCAGACAGGGAGGCAGTCAATCAGAGAGGCAGGCAGTAAGTCAGGCAGATACTCAGGCAGTCTATCAGGCAGTCAGGCATTCAGTCTTGCAGACGGGAACGCAGGCAGACAGGCAGGCAGACAGTCAGGCAGGCATTTAGGCAGCAAGTCAGGCAGACAGACAGTCAGGCAGTCAGGAAGACAGGCAGTCAGTAAGGCAGACGAGCAAATAGCCAGGCAGACAGTCAGACATTCAGTCATGTAGGCAGGCACGCAGGCAGACAGGCAGGCAGTCTGCAGAGAGCCAGACAATCAGCCAGACTGGCCTGTAATCAGGCAGAGAGGCGGCCATTCATCCAGACAGACAGGGAGTCAGTCATTCAGACAGACAGGCAGGCAGTTAGTCAGTCACTCAGTCAGTCTGTCAGGCTGAAGTCAGGCAGTAAGACAGACAATCAGGCAGTCACTATGGCAGACATTTAGGCAGTGAGGTAGTCAGGAAGTTACGCAGTCAGTTAGGCAGGCATTGAGGTAGACAGGCAGGCATTCAGGCAGGCAGGCGGACAACCAGGCAGTCAGTCAGTCAGACACTCAGTCAGGCAGACAGCCAAAGAGGCAGACGGGCTCTCAGTCAGGCAGACAGGCAGGAAGTCAGGCTCTAAGGAAGGCAGTCAGACAGGCAGGCAGGAGGTCAGGGTGTAAGGACTTTAAACGTGTCTAAAGCTGTAACTGTAAATTTGTAATAACATGAAGCGTATATATAATCGACCACCTCCGTAGCAAAGTGGTAGCGCGCCCGCCTCTGGTACTGTGGACTTCTTCCCCCCTGGAAGGTCTGGCACGGGGTACACCTAGACTCGTTAGGTCCCGGAGGGGTCAGTTGAGGAGCTGCTTCATGAATAAGTTGCGACCTCAGGTCGTGAAGGCTGCATAGGGTCTGGGCGCTGACCACGTCCCCCATCCAGTACTGCACTCATGAAGCCTGTAGTGTGCAGAGGTGGCGGACGCAGCGGCCGGGCGGTCGTGACCCTTCATGCGCTGGGGATACATAATCATAATAGTAATAAGAGAGATACGGAGGGGGTTCGACACTGAAGCCAGGGTTACTGTATCCCATGGCCCCAAGGGAGGAAGGACGTGGTGAGAGGAGATAGCGGGCGGCCATGATACAGACATTGGCTGAGGTCCCTAAGGTTTCCTAAGTTTGACGGCGCCTAAGCCTTTAGGTCTTCCGATACCACGAGGAACCTCGCCGGGGTCCGACGCCGCCTCTACCCGGATGCCACGGACAACGAGGGACGCAAAGAGTTCTTGTGCGCATATCATCCCTGCCAAACTGCACCCAACGCCTTTGCTGACACTTGCAAAGGGATGAACAATGAATGAAATGATTAATGAAGTGAGATGGAAGGAAAGGAAATTCGGGGGATGTAATTATCCTTAAAAGTACGCGCCTTGCGACACGGGGAACCCCACAAACTAGCCATGGGTGACAGAACCTGCGACTTTACCACGGAGCCATCTCACTCGGTATCATAAATGCAAATGCAAATTTATGGGAAATATTGTGAATTTGTTCAAAAGAAAAGAAAGAAATGTACATATTATGTTACTTAAATGTCTAGTTAAAAGGGCATCTTCTGATTACTGTTTCATCGCCATCACTCAGAATGTAGAAAGGAATCTCAAAGCAGCTAAGCTGAGGTAAAAAGGCTCATCCATATCGCACTTGATGCAAACATGCTTTAGTACGGCTCACTGTCCCACAAGAATAGTTTATATAACACTGAGCAGAAAAAGTCATGTGAATACAACACATATTGCTTACTTTACTACGTAGGTATAGTAAAGTAGAGCAAGTATTGTATTCCACCCTTAAATTCGGTTCCAAGGTTTCACCGGAAATATATGTTTTGAGGCCCCCGAATAAAAAAAAAGCAATTTTAGTGTGTGTATCTGTCTGTCTGTGTGTCAGTCTGTGAACAGCATAGCTAAAAAATCTGATGTATTGCACTCACATGACTTTCTCTACTCTGGTACAAACCATTCTCACAATCTCTTATTACTATATCTTCTTCGTGTTAGTTGAGATAAACATTTGCAGAAATTTGCAGCAAGTAAAGAAGGAAGTATGGAGGGAATGAAGTAAGGAAGGAAGTAAGATAGGAAGCAAGGAAGGAGGTGAGGAAGGAATCAAGGAAGGAAGGGAGTAACAAAGGAAGCAAGGAAGGAGGTGAGGAAGGAAGTAAGGAAGGAAGGGAGTAACAAAGGAAGCAAGGAAGGAGGTGAGGAAGGAAGTAAGGAAGGAAGGGAGTAACAAAGGAAGCAAGGAAGGAGGTGAGGAAGGAATCAAGGAAGAAAGTAAGGAAGGAAGAACGGACGGAAGGAAGAAAGTAAGGAAGTAAGGAAGGAAGGGAGTAAGGAAGGAACGAATGGAGTAAGGAAGGAACAATGGAAGGAAGGAAGTAAAGAAGGGAGTAAGGAAGGGAGTAAGGAAGGGAGTAAGGAAGGGAGTAAGGAAGGAACGAATGGAGTAAGGAAGGAACGAATGGAGTAAGGAAGGAACAATGGAAGGAAGGAAGTAAAGAAGGGAGTATGGAAGGAATCAAGGAAGAAAGTAAGGAAGGAAGTAAGGAAGGGAGTAAGGAAGGAATTAAGGAAGTACGTAAGGAAGGAAGGGCGTAAGTAAGGAATTAAGGAATAATAAAACAAACTCGACCATTTAAAAATCTGAAAAAAAAAAACTTAAAATACACTGAAGTTTATTCAATATTCTCAGAAAAAATCAGAACCTGCCCTTTATCAACTTTGGTAATCAATACATCCCTTTATTCTAATTGCTCTCCTCCTTCTCTTGATTCTTGAGCTTTGTTGTGCACTTCTCCTTGAGTTTCCTTAAAAAATTTCCCATTTTACATTCTCTCAGCCACTTTAGAGATAGCTCAAGCTAGGAAGTTGTTTGGTTTGCGCAGGTGCATGAAGTCCTGCCCACCATGGCGAAAAGAGAAAAAGGTGTTGGTAAACTATTGTTTGAAAGTCCCAATAAAATAAGAAAAAGGAACAAACAAAAATTATCTTCTTTCTTTGGAAGTTTGAAAACAGTGACGTAATAATCAATTTAAACCAACAAAGTAAGTCGATTAATAAAACTATACAACACTTTCTTATATTTTACTGGAACATGTTTCAAAGGCTTGACTTTACTGCATTATCAACCGGACATCGACTTTTTCTCCCTGGTGTGGATGGCGATGTTTTATCCAAGATTTCCTATGGTGGTGGTTCAAGGAACCTGCTGAAGATATCTTTCTCAGGAATATCGAAATTGAATACTCTGTTTCTATTTTTCAAAATGAAGATTTGTTCCCATGTGGACAGCTCTTGTTTTCCTGTTACATGTTTCAGGGGCTTCGATTCTGGCTTTATGTTGTGGTTAGCAACTGCTGATTTTTCCAACTGTTTGTTTTTTACATTTCTAAAGTGTTCCTTGGATCTTATTTCTAAATTTCTTTTGGTTTTTCCTATATGCACTTTATTACAGTCACTACATTCAGTTTAGTAAATGCCAGAGCAGTGTGGAGTTATCTGATTTTTATGGAGTGAAGGTGTGGAATCAGTTGATATTCCTCGGAGAATGTGGATGCCTGTCTGTCACAGCGGCAAGTCTACAATTGGTGCCAGAAATTCGTAGTAGGTATGGCTTTATTGACTGATGCCCCCCGTCCAGGTCAGGTTCAAGTTGTAACAGAGGAGTCCACAGCTGCAGCAGATTGGCTTGTTCAATAAATCCGGCATGTCACCCTGGCTGAAATGGCTTCCCTGCTGAGTATGAGCTTCAGTTCAGTACAGCACATAGTGCATGAAGTGTCCACCAGGTGGGTTCCTCGGCAGCTCATGCAGGAACTGAAAGACCATCCGGTTGACACACATCAAGTGCTGCTGAGGTGTTATGGAGAGGAGGGGGAGGATTTCCTAGTTCACATTGTCACCGGGGATGAATTTTGGGTGCACCATTTTCAACCAGAGATGAAACATGTGAGCTAGAATGGTGATGTCCGATCAGCTGTGCACAAGTGTCAACCAGAAGAATTTTATCACGTTGTATTGAAGCACTACCTATCTGATGGCAAAATTACATTGAACAGAGCGGGGACTATGTAGAAAAATAATGTACAATCAAACATTATCCCTACATTAATATAGTGAAAAAAAAATTAATTGCGGTTTTCATGTGATTCTCCCTAAGCCTTAAAGTTCCAAAGGGTTTTTCCCATCTTTTGTTCCCCACACTTATGTTTCTATAACCTTTACTCTGTTCCTTATTTCTTTCCAAAGTCCCCTCTCACTTCTTTCCTCTAGTCCTACTCTCCCTACATCCTTTTCTTTATTTTCTTTCTTTTCTTTATTTTCTTTAGAGCTTCTTCTATCTCATCCCAACAGTTATTTTAATTGGCACTTGCTTTCTCTTGGTTAGTACGCAATCTTATTATAACCTCATTTCCTTCCTTCACGCTTCTATACCAATGTTTTATATCTTTGTTATAGCCTCCTTTTACCTGCTCTCCCCGTTTCTATCATTGCCACTCCTTCCAGTGCTGATTTTGCTAGCCCTAGTACTCCTTGCAAAACAATTTAAGACACTAATTTCTTACTTGCTTCTGATGTCCCTCAAATGTCTATTATGTATATCATTCTTGATTTCATTAGAATTTGAGATTCATAAATATTATATGTATCTGTTCTTTTACTTCAGATATTGTCATAAGCTTTTATGAGTACATTGAGAGCTAATAAAGCAATTGGAATGCATCCAAATGGATACTGAGGACCTACAGAAATCTGAACCAAGTTAGGCTAAGCCCTACATAAGCTTATGCCACAGATTGAGTGTCACTTGACAAAGTGCTGCCAAGCTCAAAGCTGCTTAACTTGAAGATTGATTGGCAAGGAATCAGCCCTCACCTAACCTCACTCTTACAATTTTAAGCAAGCATACTTGTCTTTTGCTATGTCTTCTGTCTTCTGCTTTATCAGTTGCTAAATTGTTATCATTGTTACTTATTGTTCAACTATTGAACAGATTGTAATTTTGCAAGTGTATTAAAAAAAAAAAAAAAAAAAAAAAAGTTGCTAAATAGTGACCATCTATGTATATTGCTTAGAATTAAATTTCTACAGCTATTGTTCTCGTGTTTACAATTTCCTGTGGAACAACAGTAACTATTTTCAACTCCATAGAATTCTAAACAGGTCAAAGCCTTCTTCTGGAGTAAATTCTTTTATGACTCCCACATGTTTGTATTCTTGTGTACAGGCATTATAAATGCATTTTTAGTCTTTTAATGATTTAGGAGTTGAAATTAGAAGCTCTCTTATAACTTATCCCTGTAAGGGAAGTACAGTGCCTTTTGTAGGTTAAACAAAATAAAACCAACAAAAAGGTATATATGCGTATACTTGCTGTACATCACAGATATTATAACAATGTGCAATACTGAGTAACCAACTGAGAACATTACAAAAATAAGGAGCACTCTCATTATTGATATCAAAACAAGAGTAGGTACTCTCTCACCCACAGAGAGAAGTGTCAATTCTAGAAACCTCTCAATTTCCACATTTGGAAAATCAGTTTTAATGGTTGTGAGAAATTACCTACTCCAAGAAGAAGAGCTGTCTCATGGTTCTGTTTAATTCACCCAACAAAATATACTGCAGTCCTATTCAACGACAGTCACAACAGGAGAAGAATAACACAATGTCACTCAGCCTTATTTTAAATTTATTAATGTACTTAATATCTCAAGTGTAAACTATAAAATAATCAAGAAATACAAACAAAAAGAAAATTAGTACTTTAAAATCTAAAATAAAACTTAAGCAAACAAATAAAAACAAAACAAGCTTTATGTCAGTGCCACTAAGTATAGAGCAAAATTAAAAAATTCTATGCACAAATGCATGGATGCCAAATAAGAATAACTAAACTGACAAAAGCACTGACATTAGATATTTCTACATCTATTGCTTTAGGTCCATCTGTTAATGTTGCAGTGACGTCCATCTTCATTTTTTTTCGCGATGGTTCTTCTAGTTCATCCTCTAGGCTGTAGACTATTTTCTGTGCTGCAGAATTTAACTCAGTTTCAGGCATTTCATCTACTTCCTGTTACATTTCCCTTCGCTGTTCATTTACGCTATCCATCATCTGTTCTACAGTGAGTGGGAAATGCCATGTTGGGCGTGTTGCAGTTATCAGCTTCTCCAAGAAGCTTAATCCTGTTTTGCAAGTAACAGCATCCTGAAAATTTTAAATAAAACAAAAATAAATTATTGCACACACCTAAGTGCTAGATCTTATCAGTAAACAGTTTCTACTCATTTTGTAAAACAACAGGGTACATCAGGGTTGCCAACACATATGATAATTATGGAGGCATACAATAATTTGATTGTACTCATAGTTGCCCAACCTGTATGATAATTATGGAGATGTATGTTAATTTGAATGTATGATAGTTCGATACCAGCGAAATATCATTTTCCTGGTTTGTCACACCAGCAAAATGAAATTGATTATAAACAGCAACACCACTTTTGTCTCCACCCCTCTAAGGCAACCATTTCATATCCTACTATGCCTGCTACCCTTTATCACCTTATTGCCAGTGTGCCCAGATCTAGGAATCTCATTGAAGAAGGCACTGTTCAGAAAATTGATGCTCATTGGAGAAAATCCAGAATAAGTGACATTCCGTATGATTTGCGTGAACCTGACAATTTCTGGAATGCTATTAAATGCATATCACCTTGGTGGAAATACTTATTTCAAAGAACTGGTGGAGTTTGTGTTTTCAGTGATTTCGTTGCCCCACAGAAACACTTCTTGTGAAATTCTTTTCTAAACAGGGTTTAATAAAAACTAAAATTAGAAACAGACTGGCACTACATAAGGTAAATTGACTTATTCTGTCGTCTCAGCTTATGAAAGAATGTGGTGGGTCCAAAAATCTGCAAGTCACCAAAAAGATGTTAAAGTTTATCTCAACAACAAATTTGTATAATGCAGCAACAGTTGAAGATGATAAACTTTCAGCTGAATAATGTGAGAAACATAAGTGGTAAAGTTGTAATACTGATTGAGGTCATCAGTCTGTAAGTGGATACCATAAACATCAATACTATTATATTTTCATAAGTGTTATGCTGATATATTTATTGTTGTAGCACTTGGTTTATGATGTATGATAATTTTACTGTTAAAGATTGGCAACCCTGGGGTACATATTTAAACAGTAACACCTAAATATAGGACCTCAATATCATCACCATGTATTTCTTTACTCAGGAGATCCAGGTTTGATCCCTGGTACCAGCACTTGTGAAATCCACAGATACTGGTCAAGAGGGACTGGGGTGATGACCATGTCCCATCCTCTAGTTCTGCATCCCACTCATGATGCCTGTAGTGGGCAGAGGTGGAGGATGTAGCAGTCTGGCAAAAGGCCATGGCTCACAAACCATGGGATCACCATATATTTTGGCAGATAAAACAACCTTCAGATAAGACGTATGAATTTTCGTCTAAGTTCCATAGTATAGCACGTGTCTGTCCTTTAAGAAAACCCCAGCTATTAACAGCCTTTGAATTTAGTTTATCTAGATCAATTATCATCTGGATAATACTGTACAGCATATCTGGAATTATGACCGATTTGTAATTTTTCAAATGAACACATTTTATTTACTTACATCTGGCAGCACGCATAAGAAAAGCCTCTTTCAGCATTGTTATGCTTTTCCCTATAGAAGCAAGTGCCAAATGAAGAACTCAGTAAACAGTGTAAGAGTGTGAGCCTGAACATGGAACCAACGAAAAGAAGGAAATATGAAGCAAGCTTCCAGTTCAAAGTCGCAATATAGACTAAAGAATCAAACAACTGTGCTAGGGCAAGGGCTTTCGATATAACAGGGAAGATGGCCAGCATTTGTAGAAAGAATGAAGATGCTATTAAACAAAATTCGAAAGAAAAAATTTCCTGTGAGGAGAGGAATGGCTTGCTGCCCAGATTTAGAAAATAATGTTGCAGAATGCTTGTGAGAACAGAGTCAGAATTGTTATGTCATTACAACAAATATGATTAGGCGTTATGTACTGAAGTGGACATGGGCCAACCCAGAACAAGGCAAAGAATTTAAAGCTACAGTAGGCTGGCGCAATCAGTTCATAAACAGAAAGAAAATCTAGTGATGCGACAGGAAAGAAAATTGCACAAAAATTACCACAAGATCTTGATCAAGTCACGAGTTTTTTATTATTTAATAAGTTTTTTAATGTGTAACACATCTTGTGATAGCCCTACTCCTTTCTACTCTGTTGTTGCAGTGTTCATCTTCCAAATTCAATCTCTTCATTGCCTGTGTAACATTATCCTACAAAGTTGTCCTCTTCCGAGTTTGGTGGTACCCATTCCAATACATTTTTTAGTATTCTCTCTTCAGGCATTCTTCTTACACATACATACCATCTCAACTGTTTGAATGTAATCTCGTCCAAAATTGTTGATTTTACTCCCACAAAATTTCTAATGTTTCTTAATCTATCTCTTCTTGAAATTCTCCCTGCTTGTTGCAAGAAGTCCATTTCTGTTGCCAGTAATTAATTTGTGTGATATGTTTAATTGGCCATATATCAGTGCCATAAGTTATTATACTTCTGACTATACTATTTTAAATATGTCTCTTTGTTTAGTTGCTAATATTTTTTCCCATAGAATTCCATTTAGTGTTGAAATTGCGTATTTAGCTTTACTATTTCTGTGTTGGATCTCTTCATCATATATTCCATAATTGTTTAGCTCCTAAATATTCCACTTCATTGCAGCATTTTATTTCCTCCTCCTACTTCTATATCTTCTTGCACGTTTCCAATTACCAAACATTTGGATTTAAATGTGTTGCTGTTTAGTCCCCATTTACTGTATTCTTCTAGTAATTTTCGAATCATATACAGAGTGGAAGTGAAATAATCTGCTAACAGTGAATTTCTATTACTGTGAATAACAAGAAAGTCTAACACTAAACAGCTGCAAGGTTTATAGTTTTGTAGAAAAATACTTTATCCAAAACATTTATCATCGCCTGGCTGAACTATTATTAATTAAAGGATATTAATATATGGCTATATATAGAAAATTTAATAAATGGCAAATTTTTCCTTTGGCATATTTCAATACATTCAACAGTTTTTGTGTAAATTAAATTTAAAAAATCCACAATTTGTTACCTTCTTAATTGTGTTAGAACTGGCAACATTTCATCAACTGTGTTTACTTTCTTCGCATATCGGTGTAGATCACGCAGAATGTTTACTTAATCAAATGCAATTTTTTTTTGTCAAAGCCACAAATGATGTAAAGCAAGTATTGAATACTTGCTCTAACCTCTTATCTCAAATTAATCTCAATGTTATTGGATACTTGTTGCTGCTAATAACGGTTGGTTATTAAAAGTATGGGCATTTGTTTCTAAAGCTAGCACGTAAATAATGGTTAGTCTGTGACTGTGGAATTCATTGGGCACGAACATCAGTGGCAAATTTGTTTACATTTCTTGAAATATTTTGATATCTTTCACACATACACATGCACACAAATCTTATCAGTAACTTTGTGTTGAAAACTTCACTAAATCGAGTTATTTGGCACTCAAGATTCTTGCTAAATCTTGTTGAACTAATTGTTGGTGAAAGTGCTTCCAAAAACGTCTGCATCATGTTATACAGATTCCTTTTTTCAGATTGGCAATTAGAAGTACGTACATGCTTGCATAAAGCACATTAGTCCCGGTTTAAAATGGGTATATTAAAAATTAAAGAGAATCATAAACTTACCGATTGGCCGAACATATAAACAATTGCACATAAATTCTGTTTTAAGTACATTGCAGTGGAGTATAAATTCACACTATAAATTATGCTTACCTAAATGTTTAGCAACTACTAGTATCACATTATTAAGTTCAACATGGAATAACAGTATATATAAAGCAAAGGGTGTCTCATGCAAGAGTGACATAATGTTTGGAATCCTCAAAGCAAATTTGCCTCATAAATACCCAATGCAGGTAACTTAACCTCCAAACTTGCAGAGCCATTAGCTACCAACCTCTGCAACAATGGTTTATACATACATCTTGCACACGATATTGAAACTACATGTGTTCACCACATGCGTCAATGTTAGAAATAAACTACCTTATTGTTTATTGTGAACATAAATATCACATTACATCCCTGGCATTCAGTAAATAAAGTGAATAAGGCAACTTGCATTTGCTCAGCATGCATGCGCAGGAAGTAGACATGGACTTAGTGTGTATGTTTTATTTCAAGTGAATTTATGTATTTCTGACTGATTAGAGCATATTTGAAGGTTTTTTTTTTTTTTTTTTTTTTTTTTATGTTTCTATCATATTTATGACTTCCTAACAGATTTAATACTACAACCAGTGTCAGAAGTTAGAAAACAATTTTGCAGAGTATAAAAAACAAGAATCCTATTCCATGGAAGGTCGTTATCTTATCATGGCATAAGCCTCTCGAATAGAATAGGCCAGATATTCAGACTTTTAAATGAACAAAATAAAATCTTTGTAATCATATGCAAATGTAAGATTCTACATAGTGTTTTCATACAGGACAGTCGACAGTAACCTCACTTTTTCCTAATTTTCTGGTGTCTGGCACAGTGCGACAAAACATCTGAATTCGATACACGGTCAACACAATTTAAATGGTTTTTATAGTGCATTAGTTCATTGATCTCTCACCTTTAAACGTTAATTATCTAGTTAATGGTGCATTTAATTAAAAAGAGTTATAGGAAAGTTTGGTTAGTTTACACCCACTCTCTCACCTCCTTCAGTCTGACAACTTATTTCACTTCCATCCTGTATTCCATATCTTCTTGATCTCTGGTCACAAGAGTTTGATCATCAGCAAAGTGAGTTTTTACAAGTTTATTATTGGTATACGGCAAAAATACAACTTTCCATTATCTCTCACATTGGAAATATGGATGAAATACTAATGAATTTGGACATGATAAGACCAGGTTTATAGTAGTATTAACATGCATAGCACATAGAACAAAATTAAAACCTATGGACATTTTCAAGAGGAAAGGTACTCCTAAAATAAAATTCCCGTCAGAAATTTTTGTCCACTTTCATGAAAATGAGTGGATTAACAAGAATAGTGCAAAATTGTGAATGGAAAATAAGTGGTAGAAACGAACAGGTGCTCTATGAAATCAATAAGGTTTGTTGGTGTGGGATATATTTCTCAGTAATATAACTGAGAACACTAAAAATCACTTAGCACCAAACAATATTAAGATTGCTGGTATAATGGGTCATTTAATTTCATGCTACAACCATTAGACATCTCTGAATAAACAATTAAAAGATCACATGTGTGAACAATGGAATAACTGGATGATGAGTGGCAAAAAGTCATATATAAAAGGTGGAGCTATGCGGGCTGCATCACTTAATGTACTTTATGATTTCATGATGAAATCATGGGAAAAGGTGAAACTGGAAGCAGTGACCAAATCCTTTAAAAAGTGTGGGATTTCTAACACTATGGATGGCACTGAGGACAATTTATTATGGAATATTGATGAGAAGAGGAAATTGACTCACCAGGTATAGAATGGGACCCATATGGTGGTCTTCTTAACAACGAAAGTCATGATGTACTTAAGGAGCTATTAGCCTAGATGATGAATGTGAGCATTTTGCAGGATTTTAAACACATTGGTGAATGATTTGTTTTATTTTACAACGGTTTGAATGTATCTAAATCTCAATCCAATCTTTTTTTTTGTATCTGTACTAGAAGACAACCCAAGATTTTGGGAGCCATTTTTTATAATTCAACTATCGTCTGATCTGCCGAGATATATGGTATTAAATTTCTTTACATAAGGGTGGGATATAGATTTAAGAAGTAACACACAACATTAGAATATTCTCTTGTTTGCAGTTTTTACGCATGCTGCAGTCTAAAGCACATTTTACTGCTGAATTCTTTATTTGTATCAATTTTTTGGCATGAATTGAATTATGTCAACATGAGGTCTTCTTGCAAAAACCTTATATTTAAGAACATTCCTAAGAAAGAAATCCATAATGTTAATAATTTCCATTATTATTGTTACTCCCTAAGCGAAGGGATAAAGTGAAGGAACCACTGGACACTGCAGCTCGCAGGCAGACAGGACCCAGAGATGCACAGAGGTCCCTAACAGTTCCTACTCGATGACTAAAACACTTCTTTCCACAATATCTAATGAAATAACTCTCCCTGAAGAAATTATTACATCACATTGGATAGCTCAGGCCTTTTTAATCCTGCTTTTAATATGATTGACGCTCCCTCCATGTTATAAAAAAATATTGTTTGTAAAATATGCAGAGATGTAAATTATGTAATGTATGCAAGTAAATACAATCTGTAAGGTCTGGAGATCCTGATGACCATTCAGGTGATGTGCTTTCTCCTATTGAGTTTTTGAAAATTCTTCAGCTTAAAGTTTCATAGAATTCATGCTTAGTAAGCAGGAGCCAATCTTACTGAAACTTGCATAATAGGGAATTTCAAGAGGACAAGCATTGCAAGTGCTCTCAATAAATCAGAAGACAATGCTTGTTTTTCTGACTTGTCAACTCCGGTGACCTTGCAATTGATATGTCTGACCTTTAGTTTACTGTTACTATGTTGTTGTTGTTTTCTAGTGCCTTGCATCTGGCAATGAAGCCATTAGCATTCGTGCTTTCCAATACTTTTGAACTGTAGTTTCTTCTGATCTTAATGCTTCACAGGTCTGCAAGTGGTCTTCGTTCATTTCTGCTGGATCGTTACACAGGACACATATCAGTGAGGCTGAGATACCTATTCTGTAGAGATGACTTGCCAAGCAGTCATGATTTGTCAATAGTCGGAAGGCTGCAACAGCTGTTTTCCTTGGTCTCTGGGGGATTATATCTGGATTGGAAAGTAGTGTAATCCATTTTTTATCTTTGGCATTTGTTTCTATTTCTTGTAGGTATGAATGACAAAAATTTTTAATGATCAAGTGTTTTACTGAGGAATATGAGAAATTGAATTTAGACTTTTGTGTTATTGTTGTGGCTTTCTTTGCAAGTGAGTCTGCAGCTTCGTTCCCCATGACTCCACAGTGTGCTGGAATCCATTGGAGATGAACAGTCTTATTAACTTTTTGGAGTTGTGTTAACATTTTGTAGCATTCTCTAATTTTTGTTGACTTCTTTGTATATGTGTAGTGTACTGATCCATTTATTTCCTGTTCTTGTGATTGTAGAATTCTTAAAGTATTGGAACTGTTGTGATGAAATTTGCCTAAAGATGTCCCCACCCGGAGATCCGATTGAGGGACAGTTTTAACTCCTTACTGTTACTATAAGGTATAAACAAATTGGGACACTTCAAACACTGCAACCAACATAGATCTATTGCAGCTACCAGTCCCTAAGGGAAGGGATAAAGTGAAGGAACCATAGGACACTACAGCTTGCATGAAGACAGGCCACAGAGATGCACAGAGATCCCTAACTGTTCCTACTTGATGATTGGAGCTGCCGAGAGAGGGCAATGACCCATTTAACCAAATATCAAAAGGTAGTATATCCACACCATATGTCAAGCGTTGCCCTATGCCACAAAACCTAGAATCACACCTGAAACATGCGAAGGTAATACAATGAAATGGTAATGAGTAAAGGTCGGAGGAATGTGCACTCGCATGTGATACAGGTTAGCTGGATGCAGAGCATGAATGACATCAGAAGTACATGGTACATCATCAAATGTGCAGACAACTGCCACTATAGAAGCAAGAGTCGAAAACAATGTAACAGTACTCTGTAAACTGGTGAAGCATTGCCTTGCAAGTGTATGCAGACACAAGGTCAAGGTGTTGTATAACGCGACTGTTGCTATTGTAACTTCAAAGTCTGATATTACATGAACTATCTGAAAATCTTCAGTTCATATCCAACAATTTTGCAGTGTTGCCCAAAGCCATTAACCTCTTGAGCAATGGCCATTAAAAACGTCTGCGAGCCGAGAACTGCTACCCAATATCCAGCGCAGGGCACTTAAAGTGCTTCGTATATACACAGCTGTATTTTGTGTAAATATTAAGTTATTTTAATGAAACAAAAACTGGTATAAAACTCGTTATATGCAGTATACATGTATGTCATCGGCAATGTTGAGTTGCATTTACAAAACGTTGAAATGGCACTATTTTGTTTCACTGTGGTGAAACGTTAACTTTGCTCTGTTGAACGCATCTAATGTAAGTTCGTTGAAAGAAACAGTAGTCGACCCATTGTATGTGTGGCTTATGCGTCAGCATAATGTGAAATAGAGACCATTCATACACTAGTGCTTTGAGTCATCAGAATATAGCACGTTTGCAACTTTGCTTACGCATATTTCGTAACTTAGTAGACTCCGTTTCTTTCTTGAAATACATACGTATACTTTCCTGCTTGTAGCTGAAGGGAGAAGTGGTATAAAAAGGTATTTTTGCACCAACTGGATATAACCATATACAATTGTTTGGTAATTTGGAGAGCTCTAAACCCACACAAGACAATGACCTACCTGGACATCCGACTATCAATAGTTCGCAGCCTAATTGAACAATACCACGTTGGGGGTAGAAAATCCAGAACCCCTGCACCCTTCAGACTTCAAGGAAAACATTATCCTAAAAGGATACCACCAACAGCAAAGAAGTCCCGCCCATCTTGAAAGTGTTTCATGTGCCGCAAGAAGGGAATTCGCGAATGTGGAGATGAACCCTTGTGTGTTTATCCCTGTTTTGAGGCATATCACTGCACAAGGAACATATAAAGGTAAGCCAGTAAAGTATATAGACTTTACTTAAATGTTTCATAAAGGGAAAATTAAAATAAGTTGAGTTATGTAAGGGATAAATAAGGGTTAAATGCACAAATGCACAGGACGTGTATACACACCCATATCGCTCATCCTTCATTTTAACCTTTTCACTGCTGACAAACCCCTCCATGCTAAGTTATTTTCAGAAAACATAAACATTTGAAAATTACCGATAATGCCATGAAAAACTATAAGTAAATGACATAGAAACTCACCTCAGATGATGTAGACTGTCCTTGATAATCCACATTGGAATAATTGTCGTTTTTAAATTATATGCTGGGAAGCATGTGCAACACTCACAACACAGGGTTGTCCACAAGGGGCCACTAGTATACATTTTTCTGTCTGGCATTATGTAACGTCAATGCATTGGTTTGTTACTTGCAAAATAAACATATTTATTATATATTTGCACTTACACATTTTTCACCTGACTTCATACTTAGAGATGTCCAAACAAGAACAGGTAAAATACATGTGAAAAATTGTTTGGAGGGGGAGGGGGGGGGGGGAAGCATTTCATGCAGTACATTTGCACGTTTTCTTACACGCTTCTTTGCACAGCAACTCAGAAAGTTAAAAGCGTGTGATATTTTTCAAAACAGGGTGTTACACACAAGCCAACGCCACATTTGGCACACATATACCTGCTTTCCCTTCGCTTCTTCTCTCCTAAAGATGTATTAGAGCAGACATAGCATTGCCTCATGGGATTTGCTTTCTTTGGGGTGGGTGGTACACTGGAAGGAAAATGCCTTTCTGTCAACCGTAGAGATTGGTCACCTGATGATGGTCTTCCTGCCTGATGTAGTAATAGTAGGTCTTGGCGTATAGTACATATTTCTGAAAAATTTCTGTAATTAGTGAAATTTGGAATTCAGCCAATGAGATGTTCTTGCCAGATTTTACATTGTACAGCATCTGGGAATTTAGCATGATGATATCCAATAGGTGAAAGAAGAATTTTCTGTACCATTTTAGTGACTTTCTAAGACAGTGAAGAGAACTTAGAATCATATCCGATCTATCCACTGCACCCATGTTCCTGTTGTAGTCCATTACACATTGTGGTTTTCTTACTGGTGTATTCGTAGTCCTGCTCACTTTTCCAGTTTCCTTCATGTCAGTTGTATGCATTGTCAGCATACACACTTCTCACCTATCCATCCACCTCAATGCCAGCTGATTATTAGTGTGCATAGATACCACTTCTCTTCTTTTCAATTTGGACGTCATCTTGGGCATTCCCTTCCTGTTTTTTCTTACTGTACCACAAGTGTTAGTGCCATTCCTGTGAAGCCAATCATAAAGGACAGGACTGGAATACCAGTTATCCAGCCAAACACTGTGCCCTTTGTGCAGATATTTATTTATGAATGTCTGGACTACTGCTCCGGAAACCCCAAATTCACGGTCTGGAATTATGTCTGTAGTTGCTCCTGTGTATACTATAAAGTCAACAACGCATCCTGTTTCACAGTCACACATCACAAACAGTTTTATTCCAAACCTGTGTCGTTTAGATGGAATATATTGTAAAAATTGCAGGCGCCCCTTGAAAAGTACAAGGCTCTCGTCAATACAAATGTCACGAAAGGGGGTAAATACTTCACTGAAAACATTTTGGAGGTGATCTATTACTGGTCTCAGTTTATAAAGTCTTTCTCCCTGAGCTTGGTTGTCATTGGCACAATAATAATTTAAATAAATTTAATCAACTGTTAAAACAGTTCCTGATTAGTAAATCGTTTTACAGTACTGATGAATATCTGTGTAAATAAATTCTGTAATAGTAAATAATAACTAGCTTGTAATATTGCATTGACAGCACTAGTTTTGTATTTATATTCTATAAGTTGTATAAATTTAATTATAAATTGTACATACTGTAAATAGTTCATTGTGCATAGTCTCTACTACTTGGTTAATCAGTTCTTTGTATATTACTATTATTATCATTATTATTGTTATTGTTTATTATTAACGTCTTTGCTACTCATATGTACTTGCTTACTATTGACTGGATTCAATCGTGTATTACACCATATTGAATTGCAATAAAATTGAATTGAATTGAATTGAATTATCACTGAAATGCAACACACGCAAAATGAGAAGATATCTATCCCAAGACATATAGTTCGTAAACTGTGGGGTGGCAAGAAGAGGATGTTTTGACCAGCTTTCTGCAATTGTTAACTTTTTTACCCTGGACATAAGCAGAGTAATACCAAAAAAGACGTACAATTCTTCTTTTGTCACATCCTTCCACTTGTGAAGACGAGAGCTGGGAGATGGCTGTTCTTTCTGAATGAGAAACTTATATTTATTAGTTTCCTCAGCAATATTCTCAACAAAATGAGCGGAGAAATAGAGCTGGAAATAATCCAATGCACTGAAGTTATCCCCTATATTCACAGAAATGCCTGAACTGTCCTTGTTGAAGTCATGCACACGTGGAGTAAAATTTCCAGAGCACCACTGGAACAATGTCATGTCCTTTCGTGCTCGCTTTAGCACCTGTGTTGGTATTGCCAGCTGCTCATTTTCACCCTCACTGCTATCTTCACCATTATCCATCACTTCAAAGTCATTGTCACTATCTGCGAACTCCGAAATATCGGATAAATCTGACGGTAATGACTAAAAAACATTTAGCATTTCTGCATCGCTAAGGTTCAACTGTGCACCATGTGAAGAAGCCATTTTCACTAAGTTGGAAAACCCTGAATATGCCATGCCGATCACGTGAACAAGCAGTGGTCGCAAGTGCATGCAGCTGTGTCATTGCACCCCCTTCAAATATTTCCCTGCAGAGGGTATTACTATACAGAGTGACAACAGAAATGTAGTTCACATGCTTCCCAACAGATGAGACTACATTCCTGTGTTGTTCAAACGCTTATACGAATAAAACATTGGAAATGCCCGGCATTCAAAGTTCTGTCCAAGATAACTCGCCCGTAGCACAGCTGGCAAGCCTTTCCGTGCCCGAGATATCTCGCCCGTAGCAGTGAAAAGGTTAAGTGGACGTGATTTCACGTCCATATTGCTGAAAAGGTTAAACAATTAGAAAAATCGGGTTTGGAAATGTACAAGAGCATAAGCATAATAGAAGACTTAGTTAATTTGATTAATAGGACACCTCTTGTGCTAGGTATCGAAAAGGTGAAAGCTAAATTCCAGAAAGTTCTAAACAAAAATACTGGTTATCAAGCTATATGTGAAATTTTGAAAATGGGTAAGAAAAACACACCAGATGACAAGAGTGAAATTCTTTATACTTGCACTTGATATCATGTAACATAGAAGTTTTTCACTGTTTAAAAACTGCTTTATTGATAGGTGTCGAAATTTCACATTTGATAATTTAAGAATGTACATCATGACCCAGTGTAATGCACTCTGTGATGATGTTATAGCTAATAAATAGCAGCATGTATAAGCATTTAAGTCCAATTCCAGAATGGATAGTTTATGATGTTTGTAGGTTGTGCTGCTGTCAGGCTGTACCTACCTGTAGTTGTTTACATGTGCGAAAGATAACAGTTCAGTCCATGTGCAGTATACGTATGGAAAAACGCACATGCCTCCGGCCTTTAGTAATGAGGAAAAGAAGTTGTGATAGGTGACAAACGTGAGCATTCATCAACCAACCAAGGAAAACCACAAAATACTGAATTCCTGAGCGGGCAATCAACAGAAACTGAACCTGGGACTTCCCAAGAGCAAGTCTCACATTTACTGTAAAGCCATCTCGCTTGGTATTGTTACTGCGAAGTAATAAATAAAATCTGAAAACTTCTATCCTGGTTTGAAAGGTAGAACTGGAACTTAAAAATTCAATGCCACAACTGGGACTTGAACCACAGACCTTCCGCTTACCAGGTGGGTGCTCAAACCATTGAGCTACTGTGACAATCTCCAGAATGGCATTGAATTCTCAAACCAGTTCGTATTTCTCCACCCACGGCTTGTGTGTTTAAAAACACCAACAGTTAGTTTGTTGGCATAAATAAATAATAATTCTATCCTGGTACCTAATTTCTTACACTCCAAATTCCATGCATTTATTTATGAACTACAAAAAATTCAAATCTACAAAACAAATTTTCAAATATACAATAAAATATACAAATATAATAAAGTAAAACAAAAACAAAATGAACTACCAATTCAACTACTATAAAGTAACGTATCACTCCACTACACACTGCATGTGCATAAAGCTGCCTTGTATATTTTACCAAGCACAACATAGACTGTACATACAAGTGCATTTGGCTTGCCAAGCTGATGGTAGAGCACAAGATAGACACACTGCACCACAACAGCAATGACACAAATGTGTAAATTAAAGAGAATTAAATTTACTGAGGTACAATTTTTATTCCTTGCATAATTTACACATTCCTATTTTGTCCAAAAATTGTATCAATTATGCAAACAAAGTAATTAGGTTTTCTACAGCAACAAATTTTAAAGAATAAACACCACTTATTTCTTCTGTACCAAACTGTAAGGACCCATTAAATTACATACAAAAATAAAGTTATACCTTCATGCACCAGTTTTTAATATGGACTTTTACTGCATAAATCCACCACACTTGCAGTTGTACTATTGGAATACAAAACAAAATATGTATACCTGCAGCCAATCAGGCTAAACTGATATAAAAGACATGTCTGTCAAATGCTGCATATTTAAAATATTTATGAACTTCATGGCGAGAAGGATAATTATCAAATATTATTAAATAGCACAAGCATTTTAAATACTTATCAAGAAAACATGTTAGTTTTGGAGTGCCATGTGCAAATAATTCCTTAATGTTTCTGTGCAACTATGGCAATTAGGTGTTTTAAATTAAAAGTTGAATACAAACCTTAGGATATGTACCCGTAGATCCACTTGTAAAAATTGACAGCGCCTGGCTAGTGGGTGCAGGTCTCATTGGGTGGGGATTCATAACAATCATCAGCAGCAATTTGTACAATTCACTTCTGCATACGCTGTCACCATAGGGAACTAGAAGCGAGCCACGTTTACCTGTCTTCGTAATATCATTCAGGAGCTTGACTGTAACATTCTGAAGCTTCTGGAGATAAAAACATTCAAAGAAATTAGTTCCTTTATTGTAAATTTTTGCATCATTTCTTAAGTTGAGACATATATCCTTTTGAGCAATCAGTATTTCATAAATATAAATCGGTATATGGTATTCTCTACAATTAATGTTAAGACAATTTTGGGGAGCATTTTAGGAAGGGGGAAGTAAGGAGTAACGCATAATTCAAATTTACTGTTCCACAATATTTTATACCTTTCCTGTGCTTAAAGCAACATGTAGATGGACAGTTCTAGTTTCAATTTTACTGCAAAAAGAATCTCAAATATTCCCCTGCTCATAAACGTGGACTGGAACTCAATCACTTGTATGGAATATATGTACAAGTCTTTGCCCCTATTTTTTTTCGGCCAAATGATGAATGTAACACAAAAACCAACATATATATTCGCAGTAATGGACTTTTCATGGGCCAATCCTCATAGTTTCCAGCTGCTGCTGACAGTGCATTCAAAATGGCAGGTGTGCTTAACACATCCACAGCTTATGAGCAACGAAGTGTGATCCGTTTCCTATGGAGCAAGGGATGAACGCCCATCAAGATCCACAGGGAAATGCAGCCAACATATGGGGAAAGGTGTCTTGCTTTGAGAAGTATGAGATAGTGGTGTTCTGAGTTTGAAAATGGGCGTGAAGATCTGCATGACAATGAGCATGCAGGGAGACAGCGTGTATCAGCTGACTGATGACAATATTGCCCATGTGGATGTGATGGTGAAAGCAGAGTGGTGCATGTACATCAAAGACATTGCTCAGGAGCTCAACATTTGTTTTGGGAGTGCTTTAGACATCATTCACGAGTACTTAGGGTACAGGATGGTTTAATGTCGATGGGTTCCTTAGCAGTTGGATGACGTGCTGAAAGGCAAGCAAATAATTGCTTCTTTGAATCATCTCCACTGATATGCTGAGGAGGATGACAATTTTGTGGATCGCATTGTTACTAGTAATGAAACGTGGGTACTGCATTACACACTGGAATCAAAACAGCAGAGTATGATGTGGTAACATCCAG
The DNA here is from genome assembly GCA_030765045.1 of Tenodera sinensis. Taxonomy (NCBI): domain Eukaryota; kingdom Metazoa; phylum Arthropoda; class Insecta; order Mantodea; family Mantidae; genus Tenodera; species Tenodera sinensis. The sequence goes on along the minus strand of CM060964.1, from coordinate 369,606,775 downwards.
TCTCCTGTGAAAAAGAAATTCCGTACTGTGCCAGCTATTCACAAAGTGATGTTAATGACATTCTGGGATTTCTGTGGACCGCTCGTGCTGGATTTCATGCCATAAGGTGCCACAATCAATGTCAACAGATATTGTTCCTCACTGTTGCTTCTGTGCAGCGGGATTCTTGATGTTGATGTGATCATCCTCCACAACAATGTGGGAAATAAGACCGCCAGCAAGCTAAGCAACTTTCACTGGGAGTTTCTAGAGCATCCACCATTCAACCCAGATCTTGCCCCTAGTGATTTCCATCTTTTCAGTCTGCTGAAGAAGTTCTTGGCAGGACAGCGATTCACTTGCGACGACGAAGTGAGGACAACAGTGGCTCCGTAGTCAAGACAGCCAACTTCTACTGCAGTGGCATTGCAAAATTAGTGCTGCAATGGGACAAATGTCTGGACCAGCATGAGGACTATGTGGAAAAATAGTGAAAGGTACAAGGAATAATATCTGATATTTAGTTGGCTGTATGTATCTTATATTACCAGAAAAAAAAGGGGCAAAGACTTTTTGATCTTTCCTCGTATAAGCTGTTAATGATCAGCAGTATTACCTTATCCAAAATGGAAATGTGTTAATGCTATAAGGTTATTTCATGTTGGAGAGTTTTCTACTCCATTTCTTCAATAAATTCTAATTTACTCATTCATTAGCAGCTCCAATGTATAATTAGCGGCTTAGACACGATATCTAATTTTAAAAATGTACACTTTTGTTAAAACTGTCCGGAAAAAGCACTTTATATTTAAATATTCGCCCTCAAGTTCATAATGATTTTGCTCTATTATTTTAATGTATTAAGCTATGAAAATATATGTGTTTTTTGCTGATGCATGTTTTTCAAAATTAGAAACACAGAAATTTGACGAAGAATGAGAAAGGAAAATTCAGTGTTGGACTTATAGAATATGAACTACCATGGTTTAGCCATGTGAGAATGGGAAATAAAAGAATGCCAAATAGAATAATAAAATGGATTCTGTTGGGAAGATGATGCTGAGGTCAACCTGGAAATGCAGCAGATTATAAAAGAAGAGGACTAGACCAAGATGGTTGGGAAGATCATAAATAATGGAAAAAAATTCAAATGTAGCTTTGGGAACAGAAAGATGTGTAACACATTTTAAACCTGTGTAAACAATAACTTATTTCAAAAGCGGTATTAATAAACCTAAGAAGTAAAAAAGACATGTAACGGAGGAAAAAATTACACAAAACTGGTGCATAATCTGAATGCTCTCCAAAAAGGTCTTTAAGATGTGTTGCACAGCAAGTGGGTGCTTCAAAAACCTCTGTTCATACTTAGCCCTACAGAGTGACTGTTGTTCATGAATTATGAGGAATGCGGGAATGTCTCAATGCTGATGGAAAAATCTGATGTGTTGCACTCACATGACTTTCTCTACTCTTGTACTAACCATTCTTACAAACTCTTGTTCCTGTATCTTCTTCGTGTTAGTTGAGATTAAACATTTGCAGAAATCATCTTTTGTTTATCTTCTTGTAAGTATATGGGAATACAGTAGGCTCCGAGTGATAGTCAAATCTTTTAAAGCTTTCAAATTTTGTTCTCTTTCCACGGTTAACACATAAAAAAATGAATAACGATGTTCCTTTGAGAGAAGAATAAGTTCTCCAAAACTCACATAAATAACAAGGTACATCTCCGAAATGGTTCACTTTACAAAACACCTTATTTAGACACAAATTGTGTATCTTAGCAAGATCTACATTTTTTGTATAGTAAGATTTGGTCTATCTCTTATGGTTTACGAGTTATTCCTAAGTTATCCAGAGTAAATAGGACTGCAGGGGCTATAGCCAGAAAATTCAAGATATACATTTCACTTGTCATAAAAATATCTCAAACATATGGCATTTTAGTCAAAATCGTCTTCAGGTACACCTACACCATTACATTATGGTTTAACTTAACCACAGGGTTAAGTGCACCTGCACCTGTTTGGTTTAACTGAATTTTCACTCAAACACATTTAAAATACCAGGCCTTCTGAATTATGGCAACATAATAAAAATAATACCAGATCTTACATACAGTAATGCACCAGTGGTAATACAGGAGATTATGTATTATTATGTATTATATACAATTATATAATATGCAGATATACTCTGTACATCAAGAGATTAAAGAAGACGTAAACAAAGCCACGTGCGTTTTGACTGCACGTGCAACTTGGTGCTTGACGCTTTCGCCGTCTAAATATCCCTTGAAAAAATAGTGATACTAAGGTCTGAAATCTCACTATGCAAATAAGTAAATTTGTAACCAGCCGAACTCATGTAGCACGTGCATTATTCAATATGAAAGTGACATGGCGGAAGAAGTGAATGTTGTGAAACATAAGTGTGGGAAACCATTGCGAAGTGGTGAAAAGACAATCATAAGCTTCTTCTGGAGATAGGTTTCGAGTTTGTGAGCAGGTAACGAAAAATTGTTATTATGAACGGAGATGACATAAGCAGCAGCTAATTTCCATGTGCTGCATAATATTTAGATTGAGTAAATATATCATTTTAGTGGTGTAAAATGCATATTATACTTACGTATAGCGGTAACTGTGTTCTGTCATTGCGAATGCATGTGGCTGCGGAGTGATACAAACCGGTGCTTTGTTTATGTCTCCTTTAATCTCGTGATGTACGGAGTTATGTATAATAATATATTTGGCAAGTCTAGTACATATGCTAAAATGACTTCTTTAACCTATATGGTAAGAAAATATGAATTTGAAGTAACTCGCTAAAATTGAAATTGGGCATAAATGCTATTAATTTGACAATTCATTCTTCCTCCCTTTTCACTTCTTCAATTTTGATACATTTTACTACCTAAATAAACACCCAAATTTCTGGTTTGAATTATAAAACATTAGCCCGAGTGATGATCAATGTTATTAATAAAAAAAACTACTATTGTAAGAAACTGCATCAATGCTTCACCAATCATAACGAATATAATGATACATACCTCATGAACAATAACGTTAATTGTAGTGGAAGATGTCGCAAGCATCCACTGCATTACTCTTAATGCTGCTTTGCAAATTTCACTATTAGGGTTTGGACTGGCTGCTAGATGGAGATCTATGTCTGGTATTATTACGGTTGTCTGATTGTTTCTTTCAGCTGTGGTGGATTTCTTCTGTTGTTTTGAGGAGCCCTTCTTAGGAGTTGCGTCCTCCTGTAGAGTAATAACCATCCCCATATAGAAACTAGCTTTGTTAAAAAGAAACAAAACTAATATTATCATACCCGTAAAATTACATTTTATGCAAATATATTACTTCACCTCCAAAATTATAATGTAACATGTAATACCAAAACTGTCACATGTTACACACTTAGACAGTAAAGAGCTTAATCAAAAGCACAACACATCAAGCAGGCCAAGCCACTCCAGGTTTAATCTTCCTTTTAAAAGTCACATGAGTTACTTGGGCATGACAATACCCTGAAGAAAGCCAAAGAGAACAGATGCACAGTATGCGATTTTCCAATGTAGGTGGCCAAAATTCAAAAATAACTTTTTAAGGAAGGAATTCATTGGTTTGGTATTTTATTGCTGACAATGGAAAGAACTAGACTCCCAAAACTGGCATTCCAGTGCACTCCAACTGGTCACAGGGACCAAGGAAGACCAAGACCATCTTCGCTAAGTTTATTGTTACAGGCCACATGGCCTAAAAGAAATTTGTTCATGATGATTTTAGACATCCTAAAGCATCTTGTGACACTTATTTTAATCAATTTGAGCAAGGCATATGGTTTATATTTTACCATAAAGAGCAGTATCTTGTTGGTGGCTCCAAGTTCTAGCTCTGGAAGTTGAAGCCGAAGGTATGTACTTTAATTGATGCTATTCTCAGCCACATATTATGGCAAAATTGACCTGTGTGCTGTTCTAAATATTATTTGTACATGTCTCTATAACATGCGTACAACAGGTTTTGCTACGTCATTAATTTTTTTGAGTTCTGCAGTGCACAAGTTTTCAGACAAAAGTTATGGACCAGCAGACCTTTACATTCAAACAGAACAAATGTAACGTGTTTTTAATACTAATACACAATGCTTCTGAGGGATTTTCAATAGCGTTTTTCTTTAGAATGTAATTTAAAAGCATATCCTCTTTGTTCTTGCTAGATTTGGGCCAGATGTCCTGATGAACAAGAACCTATCGTAATTGAGCCACTTTCAAAATGAGTTAAAACAAAATGGCAAATCTATGCCAAGGTTACGACCAATTAAAGTTGTGCCTGCATTCATAAAGGAGTTGTAAAATCATATAAAAAAAAGGTAAATAGTTTAATAATTTAATGTTGGCATAAATTACAGGACTTACTTGTTTGAATAGCAAGTGCAATAGCCTGAACCAATTTATCAATGAACATAAAACATCAATAGAATCTTAAACTTACACCAACACCTTCTAACAGGCTAGCAAAGTTATGAAGCGATGGATAGTTTTTACAGGTCTCACTAGCACTGGGGTTTGTGATGGTCGGCCGAATTATTAAGTTTCGGTCATAGTGATGTTCTGAAGGCATGTGTTCAAATCTACGGAAATGGATTGAAGTTTTTTTTCCCCCTCCATTTCGCTTCTTTTGACCAATGATATTACAAAAAGAATTACAAATAAATTACATTAAACAGATAAAATGCATAAGAGGTAGAATCAAGACTAAAAAATTCAATGCCACAGTTTCAATTCTACCTGTCAAACACTGCCCACAAACGGTTTGTGTGTTTAAAAACACCAACAGTAAGCTTATTGGCATAAATAAATAATAATTACCAGATGAAAATGCAGTTTGAGCATTTATTCATTAATCAAGGACCCTTGAACTCACTTTATTCTTACATTTGAACTGTAAATGTGGTAAAATGTATTAACAATCATTTTTTTGTAGTTACTATGTATTGTTTTTTATTCCTGGTTAGTACGTATAATCACAATCATAATAAACCCTGCCACAGTCCAAACAACTAAATTGATAAATGCTGGATTGTAATTTTAAAAAATTTACTTACCATCTGAGACAGAATATTAGAAGACCCCAAAAGAAAATCGTTTATGTGAATATTTGTTAAAAGTGTAATTTGTTTTTTGATGTTGGTATGAGTTGGTTAAATGACGAAAACGTGTTGCAAATGTTCATTGTTACGAACAACTAAGTTTAAAGACGTCATAAATATTTCCATATTTGATTTTAATATATATGTATAAATATTAGAATTATATGTGTTCCATAATAAAAGTAAGGGAGGATGGTCAGGGATCACTTCCCTAATAAGAAAGAACTATTTGATGGATGCATACGCGGATGTATACGAAAAAGGCGGTGTCACGTCAGGTGACGTCATAATCTTCCCACTAGCATGTGTGTATTCAAGGCGTAAGGACGTGTGAACATTGTAGAACTTTCACCAGACTTTCATCAGGCATTAGTTCCACTAAATGAAAAAGTGGAAATGTTTTAAATCATTTAAAAATGGTGCTATGAGGATTTATTTTAATGTAAAATATAGAAAAAGTGTTAATAAAATAATACATTGTGGTGAAGAAACATTGTGTGATTTTTCATTCCATCCGTTACCACGCCCTGAGATCACAAAGACTTCAAAGGCTCAAAGACACAACGAAGTATAATTATAAAAACCGCACCACATCCTTGCACTAATAAAACATTTACAAAAATTGTTAAAGAACATAGTGTAACTTGGTTCCACAAAATAAATATTAAAAATTTGTTGAATTTTTTCTACAGATATAATTCCAAACTATAAAAAAATCTGGCATTTATCAATTTAGCTGTTTGGATTGTGACAGGGTTTATACGGTAAAGCCAAAAGTAATTTAGAAACCAGAATAAAGGAACATTTTAGAAATACAAAAAGTAAACAGATCAATAAATCAGCTGTGGTAGATCATTTTTGGTCATTTAATCATGAAATAAATCCAGAGGTTAAATTATTAAAACAATTAAATGGAACCACAGATGTAATGATTCGGAAAAGATATTCATTTTGAAAAATAAGGATCGCATAATGAATTTTGAAATATTGTCGACTGACTCTGTTAATTTGTTTTCACTGTTTGGTAACACAGAAATTTCAGCGATTTAGGTTGTTACAATAGTGAAGAGTATAAACAAGAATTGCATTGAGGATACATAATGTAAAACTACACAATCTGCATTTACATTCAAGAACTTTCAGTGGATATTAAGATAAGTGAAGCTTATAATCTCTAAGAAGCCTGCCTCGGTAGCATGATGGTTAGCATGTCTGCCTCACGTTCAAGAGGTCGCGAGTTCGAATCTTGCTTAGGGTAAGTTACCTAGGCAAGGTTTTTTCCAGAGGTTTTCCCTTAACCTGAGAAGACGAATGTCAGGTAACTTGAAGCTCCATGGCCCTTGGGCTCATTTGAGCATCATTTTACTTTTACATTTTACTTTTACATTTAAAATGTCGAACTTTCTTCTATATGAACTTGCTTGTTTAATTTTCCAGCACTCTCTTTACCAAATGCCAGTGCATTCAGTCAACAAGCTGCAGAGATGCATAAACACTATTTTGCGACTGCCGAAGGTAGCTTCATGGTGAAGGATCGTGGGGAGCGGTGGAAAGCTTGCATTTAGGAGTACAGCAAATTAAAGCAGCATAATTGACAAAGCAAACAGAGGCGATTCTTACTGCGCAAGCGCACTAGGTACTCATACAAGTCTTCTCAATTTTCCTTGCTATGATCATTTTCCTTCCTCTCGTTTAGTAGAAGTTGCAATCAACCTGCTAGGAAGTTAGCCAACTTGATGATTCTAAATATAATGTAGCCATTTTCTATATTAAAATGAGTTATGCTAATGTTATAAACACAATCACATCTATTTTTATTAAACCATTTTAAGTGCACATAATTATTCATGTCGCAATTTACTAAGGGTAATACTTCAGTTTAGAATAGCTATTTTGTTAGCGTTTAATACTGTTTTTTATGTTTGTGTTTCTGACAGCAAATTGCATGCAGTTGTCTGCTCAGAGCGGGAAATTTGAATCTATGAAAGTGTGGAAATGAATAACAAGGTAAAACCAATAAATAGCAAAACATGAGTGCTCAATTGCCCACATGAATTGCGAATTAGAATTGTGTGGTGTAAGTCAGGGAGAAAGACATAAGATGGAGAGGATGTAATATACTGCACACCCACTGCGACAAGTCACGAGCCGCCACTGCATAGAAGTGTTAAGGATCCGTTCACATTGGCATAAGAGATGTGCTTAGATTCATGAGAAGCAGAAGCACATGCTTTTGTTTACATCAGAAGGCACTAGTTTGTAGTGGACAGTAGGGCCTATTTCACTAATCAATGTTAAAAATACCCTAATGTCTAGTTCATTAACATTTAATTAACATTCTAACAATGTTAAAACTCTTGTATATCAAGCTTTTACAGCAAACTGTTAGCTAAAATCGTCAAATGCGACTGTGAACAGCAATTTTCAGTAAGGCAGTGACTCACTTCTCAAAACAGTTTGATGCACATCTGTCTGTACGTTGCAGAGCACTCTAAGTCAGTGGCAGACAACTATTATTGCCCCACCCTTAGATCTGTATTTGATGTAAACACAAGCCGTCAACAACTAACCTGCAATATGCCGAAACCAAAGCATACCACAAAATATAGTACCTTAAGTATTGGCGATTATCTGTAAGTTTTCAAGATGTATGATAACCCTGGTAAAGACTAAACATGATAGCAGCGCTATTCCTACAACTGCAGAGTAAAAATCACTCTTTTGCATCATAAACACGATGAATGAGTCCATGTGGCATTTGTTTGTGTTAGCCACAGCTGATACAAAACACCAGTTATGGAGCAATACAAGGCATAGATCTAAAGCTGGATGGAGTATAGTTATATTCTGGGCATTTTGATCTTCCTAATTGAGGTTAGAATTACAATGTCATTTGAAGTGCCACCCTTGTACATTATACCTTACCAATCCCTCTAGCCTCAAATATATTAAAAATACCTGAGACTCCTAACAACTCAATCGGAGCGGAGAAGTGGAAGAGCTGTATTACCACCTTGTATCAGAGCATGTGTCAACTGCTTAGCAGTGCACCAAGTATAAAACATCTTTCATGTATTTAGCATATAATAAGTCCGAAACTATTGGTGCTAGAATCACAAACTAAAATACCACCACTTAAGCAATAAATACAAAAATGAAGGGAATTCACATGAAGGCTAGTAAGCAACATCCAACGGAATGCTTCAATGCAGAGTAATATCACAATGTATTACCCCTTACAGCTCACCTTATAGGTGAAGAGAAAGGAGGGTGATGGTATCTTACTGGCTAACAGTGGAAGGGATGTTGCCAACATACTGCTCCAAGAAATGTCAAAAGTCTCAGGTTGTTCAAATGGAAAATGTGTGAATTTTAATGTGAATATATCTGTTAACCATACTTACAATAAGAGTAACTGCAGGTTTTTGAGGATTAATATCTGGTATGAGATTCTCCACTAACTTATCTGCCACTTTATCCACAAGGCTTCCATTGTTAGATGACTGCATCCATAGCACAAGTGTATTACAGGCAGCAACTCGTAGTTTTCTGTCAACACATGGTATTGCTATCCTTAATTATAATTATCAAACACATATAGCACAACATTAAAGATTTTTTTACTAACTTTGTTCAATGTTCATAAATAAACACAGAGTTGTTCATTTAAAGTCTAACAGAGCACACAGCTTTTTGCCTCTCCTGCAACCTTGCTGCGTTCCCCCAATACCGGGTGCCATTGTGTATGTGGCCAGTCAGTACTGAGCCTCTGAAAACCCATTTCGTGTTAAAAAAAATCTCTCATTATGATTGGAGAGTTGGAGTTTAGTGGGCTGTTACTGCTAATATTCTACAAGCAGGCTTAAATACAAAGAGGTACCAAAATGACCTTGACTCCATTTTATCATGAACTGACAGAAGATATTATATGGCTGGTTTCAACAAGATCCTGATATTGCCTATATAGCAGAGAACTGCAAGAATAAAATTAGGGAAGCGTTTGAAGTTAGTGATTAGTGCTGCTTTCCTTCTCACTCCCCCGAACCAACAGTGTGTGATTTTTAATTGTGGAGTAACCTGAAAGATAAAGTTTATGAGACAAATCCTCATACATTGGAAGAACTAAAATAAAATATTAGAAATGAAATTGGAAACATTAGAATCGCCAAACTTGATCGTGTGAATCAGAATGTGTTCTCCTGATATAATGCTTGTTTAGCTAAGAGTGGACATTTCCAGCATCTTCTATAAGATAAGAGTGTTATACATGATTTACGTGCAGAGTTTATGCAGGAGCAAAGTCAGCTGTGGCATACCCAATTGCAAACAGGCAAAATGCCATGCGCCCAGGTGGTGGCGGCGGCAGTGGTGGTGGTGACAGTGGCAGCAGCAGTTGTGGTGGTACTAGGGTTTTGGAGCACGCAACTGCTAAGCTTATTAGCACCCAAACAAGACAAAATGAAAAGTGCAGGCACCATCCCTGCAGTCTAAAATATCTCAATAATTAAAAAGTCAGCACGAGAGCGCCATCAACTTCAAACATGGTCGCCGATACCACTAAGATGGATAAAAGTGAACAAACGGTCTACTGCAGTAACAGTGTCAGCCAGCACCTCAGCAAGGGTAAATGACAGACCTAGGGACACACGTAATGGAGATGAAAACTGGCACTCAAGTAAAATATGCCATACTGTCAAAGGCTCATGACAATGGGCACAGAGTAGCGCAGCATCTGAAGATTAAAGGTGACAAACAGCGGTGCCCAATATGCAATCTGGCTAAAATCACTCCGTGTGATGTAAGATTATTCTACTTTCATACTGAGTGGTAATGAGAAAGCTGATTTTCTTGCAAAAAAGGGTACCAGCGATGTACAAAAATCTATAGTTAATTTACCATTTTATGCAGCTAAAAGATTAGTCAACTCTGAATTCAAAAAAATTATTGCAAAATATTACTATGAAAAATCAAAAAATAAAAGATGGGAACTACCAAATATTCAAACAGTGATTCCTGAGTATCCTCGAAAAACAGCAGTTGCAACCTTCAGGTTGATTACAGGACATGATTGTCTGGCAAAACATTTAAACAGAATTGGGATATATTCTTGACCACTCTGTCCTCTATGTGATCTGCAAGAGGAAATGGATCGAGACCACCTTCAAATATGCCCGACCACTTCTAGTGCCCTTCCCATCCATCAGTGAAAAATATTGGAGAGCAAGAGGATTAATGACTTCATTGTCAGAAATCCAGCATTACCTAACAACAACAACAACAACAACTTTCACACTTTTGTCAACATGTGAGACTGCACAAGCACAATCAACCGCTGTGCAGATATGATAAGCCTTTATTTCTTCTGGTTGATTAATGAAGCAACTTTCACCTTGAGAGCACATGAATACAAGCAGTACCAGCATATGATGAAGATGCAAATTTTATTGTACTTATTTACACAAATGTTAATAGAACTTATGGTACATTTGCCAGTAACTTTACATTTCTTTTAACTGTTAGAACTGAAATTATTAGCTTTGTATGTTTTTGTTAAAAATTAAGACAGTGCGGACATAATCAACTGCCACATGGATAATATTTGCCTAATTTTTTTGATTAACATAGCAACCTTTATCATAAGACTTTGGTATGGGAATATGTACAGTGCATTTGTAGCTCCACCGGACCAGGCAAGGGCTGGCATGCTCTCCACCAGAGTTACACCTACAGGACCGGCAAGTAATGGTTATGGAACACTAACTACTGTACTAACTTACATAAGCTTACCTACAACACAACAGATGCTGAAACTGATGACCATCAATGTGAAAACATTTCCTATATATCTGAAAACAATTCTGGCTTAATCACAGAAGTTCATGTTGACCGATTGCCTGTATTTCTCTTGTGACTTTGTTCTTCAATTCTTGTAATGTGTGTGAATTAATAAAATAGTTATTAGTGTTAATCAAGAAGCCTTCTGTTCTGTAAGATAGTCAATGTGCAATTGCTATAAACAATGTAGATATATGAAAATATAATCTTATCCAATAAAATTGTAAATTATAATAGAAACCTAATTAACCATTATGATCGAGGGGGTGGGGGTCAACAGCTAACTGAAAATGATGGATTATCCATCTTACTTAACATAAATAAGTTTAATAAGTAATTACAGAAAAGAGCTCACTGAACATACAAGTCCTCAGTTACTTTTCTTGTATATTTAGAAAAATTGTAATTTTTACTTTCTCTACTGGTGTGCATATGTGTGTGTGCATTACTCAAAAATGAAAAGTCAGTTAAAAACCAAAGTTGGTATTTAAGTTTAAGGATGTGACAAAGATTTTGAAGAAAATTGCTCCACCCTAAACTACCCTTTGCATGGAAAAGTTTTCGAAAATTTTGATTTTCTTGAAACTGGCTCTAACAATTTTGATTACAATGCCATATGTTTAAGATATTTTTATAACAAATGAAATGTATATTTTTAATTTTATGGCTATAGCCTATGTAGTCCTGTTTACCTTGGATGAGTTTTGAATAACTCGTAAACTGTAAGAGATAGACAAAATCTTACTATACAAAAAATATAGATCTCGCTAAAGCACATAATTTATGTCTGAATAAATTTTTTTGTAGAGTGAACCATTTTGGAGATACTCCTCGTTCTTTGTGTAAGTTTTGGAGAACTTATACTTCTGTCAAATGGAATATCGTTATTAATTTTTTTATATGTTAGCCATGCAAAGAGAACAGAATTTGAAAGCCTTAAAAGATTTGACTATCGCTCAAGGCCTATATTCCCATTGCGCATGCACGCAAATGAGCAATAAGATAATTTCTGAAAATGTTTCTCAACTAACACGAAGAAGATAAATGAATAAAGAGTTTGTAAGAATGGGTAGTATAAGAGTAGAGAAAGTCATGTGAGTGCAACACATTAGGTTTTTTATTGCTGCTCTTACCATCCAGTAGGAGGTAAAGAATTTCCTTCCATAAATCCAATACATGTGTGAATGCTTACTCACTTGGATTAGTTTTTCATGAATTTTGTAAGTACGAGGGTACTTCAATAAATAACAGAACCAATTTTTTAATTAACACATGGCTTTATTTCACTAACATTTACCTACACACTTTTGAAGTATTCTCCCTCTAATGAAATACAATTATTCCAATGATTTACCCATTGTTCAAAACACTCATTGAACCCATTTTTGGACAGTCTGTTCAGGATACCCATGACAACATTGTTCAACTCCTTATCACTTTGAAAATGGCGACCACGAAGCTCCTGTTTCACTTTAGGGAAGAGGTGAAAATCGCATGGTGTGAAATCCAGAGAATAAGGTGGATGATGCATGATCTCAATGCCCATTTCTGCGATGACATCTTGAGTTGCATGAGCTCAATGAGCAGGGGCATTATCCTGATGCAAGATCCATCCTCTCCTTGCGAGATCTGGTTGCTTTTCGGCGATTTTTTTCCTCAGTGGCCCCTTCAGTACATCACAATAGTAAGCAGCAGTTACTATGCATTGCTTAGTTATAACATGATCATACAGAATGCCCTGTTTGTCAAAGAATACGAGATGCATGACCTTTCCTGCACTTTTCTGAACTTTTGCTTTCTTAGGCCTAAGGCTCAATGAATGTTTCCACTGTGAACTCTCCTGTTTTGTTAACGGGTCGTAATAGTGGAACCAACTCTCGTCACAAGTGATGACCCTATTCAGAAAGTCTGGCTCCCATCGTAACCTTCCGAGCCATTGTTGACATGCCATGACGCGGTGAGCCCTCTGTTCGTCCTTCAGCACGTGCGGTACCCATATCGCTGCAACTTTTTGTTAGCCAAGATCATTGCGAATTATTTCGTCTACAGTTCCAACAGACAAATGCATTATGTCTGCAACTTTTGAAATTGTTATCCGATGACCTTCTTGCACAATTACATCAATTGTGTTAATGTTGACTTCCATTTTTGCTGTTACAGGTCTTCCAGGGCGCAGAGAATCTTGAAGGTCTTCATGACCCCCTTTGAAACGTTTATACCACTCAAAGACTTGTGTTTTGCCTAAAGCTTGGTCCTTGTATGCTTGCTGCACCATTTCAAAGGTTTCTGTGGGAGTTTTGTCTAACAGAACACAAAACTTATTGATGCGCATTGCTGCAATTTCAGTTCCATGATGGGTGCAGTAAACACGACCTCACGTATTGGGCTTTAACTCCCAACTGATTCACTCTGCATGACTGGCACTCACAGCACTGCTAGAGGAAGGATTCGGCTTTCCACCACTAACAGCCATGGCGCTCCAGGGCACTTTATTTAAATACAATTAAATTAGTTCAGTTACTTATTGAAGGACCCTCGTACTTCGCTAGGCAACAACAGCACATTATCAACCTTACTGTTGTTTGATTACGTGACTGCTTCTTAATTTGAAATTAAAAGTTAAGCAATAGACAGCTGAAGGTATCAAAACAACCTCTAGACTAGACTATATGTTCATTCTGTAAATTTCAGGTGTTTTGTAGAAATACCATTCTTGCACAACACACTACTGCTTGGACCTTGGGGAATCACGTCCTTGTCCATGATATCATTGTGACATCTCAGGCAAAAACTGACTGATTGGTTGACTCTGTACCAAATTGCAGCAAGTTCTTTCTCTTTGCAGTATTATTTCACAACATCTTGCTATACCCTAGCATTTCTCTCTTACAAATTTAGCCGAGATAGTAAATCACTGATAAATTACGGATAGCTGAGAAATATATACTTTTAAATTTACAGTTTTGGGTAAAATACGCTGTTTTAATAAAACATCATAAAATAAGTAAGCAAAAACATTTTGCTGCGAAATAAGCATAAATAAACACATAGTTAAATGCTCATCCACGTGTGCCTTAAGAATTACAAAATTTCTGCTTATCCTTAAAAGTGTAGACAAAGTTAAGCTTGGAAATCCGGCCATTATTATTTTTATTGTTGTTATTATTAAATAATAATATTAATATAAATCTAAACTGATATGAACCTTGTTTAACTGAAAATGGGAAAACATATCAATTACATGGAAAGATGCCTTTGTAATCTGGTGGTTAGCATGCTAACCTTCAATCCAGGGATTATAGGTGTGCTTTCCAGTTGGAAGGTAGGAATTGTTTTTATCCAGGATTATTCTGAATGCTCCCTATAGTCTAGAAATATGAATGAGAGAGTGTTTATTTATGTATGAGTTTAACATATTACTGAAGGTAATACCAACCGAAAGACTAACCCAATTATAAACAAACGAATGTCTGAGAGGTAGAATCAGAACTGAAAAATTCAATGCCACAGCTGGGATTTGAACCATGGACCTTCTGCTTCACGTATGGCTGCTCTAACCACTGAGCTATCGTGGCAACTTGCAGTAATTTGGTTGGCATAAAAAATAAGTGAACATCATTGCTGATGAGCATTTATTCCAAAGCATTTCAGTTAGCTCACTCTTTCTTCAGATTGTGAACAATTATTTAAAGTTCCTAATCAAATATTTCTTCTTCAGTGTTATATCTCTGTTTAAGTTTTGTTTTTAAATCCTTAAAGCCAGAGAGAGCTCTAGATTGTCTCTATCAGCTGTCATCGGAGAGCATTTCCTTAAGGGACTTACAAACAGAACCAGGAATAGAAATAGCAGAGTCGGAACTTTACCAAGTCTACAGTATCTGGTCTCCAGACTGGTGACTGTGAATGCTAATATTTGAAAAGCCATCGATGTTAAAACAAAAATTTAGAAGGTTCATTTTTGGGTGAAAGCTTATAAATTCAGCTTTCTTTGCATAATAGATCTAGAAGTGACAAATGTAAAACACATCTACCCTCACTGCTCAAACCACTTGAAAATTTTCTAAGCATTCTGAGCCATGTACTGTAGGTCCAGACATATAAGCACTTGATAACTGTTCTTTCCAGATGAAAATTGAATTAGACTCAAAAAACTGAAAGCCACAGCTCAGATTCACACAGCAAGAGCCCTCTTGGCTTCACCCATTACATCAGGATACTGCACTCTTGTCTTGAACTCTTCCCAAATAAGGTATACTGAAAATATATAATGCTAAAGAAGTCACGATTTGTAAATCTCCATTTAGATGCACATATAAAACCATAAATAACTGTTAAGTACGAGGGCAGTTTGATAAGTCCATGACTTATGATGAGAATTCACACATGAATCACAGGTTTCTTGTTAACATCAAAGCCATACATTGTGTTACTTCCTAGAAAATTGAGCAAAGTCAATTTCATATTTGCCAAAAGCATTCTTTTTTTTTGTGAGGTAAGACAATCAAGGTAATGGAGAAAAAAAACATTGAAAAATTATTATGGGGACTGCTCCACCATACTGCATGGGTCACAAGTGATTCACAAAATTTCGATGTGGCCATTTGAGCACCAAAAATGCTGAGCACACAGGACAGCTTGCTGATGTCACAACATAAGAAATGAGACTGCACCATAGCCGAGTGGTTAGACCATTCACTTCTCACCAAAGCAGCCTGGGTTCAATCCCAGGCAACCACATGTGGGATTTGTGGTGGACAAAGCTGTGCTGTGGCGGGTTTCCTCCAGGTTCCCCTGCCATCTCATTCCACCAGTGCTCCATCTTCATTCCCTGTATCACTAGTGTCACCGCTTGTGGTGCCATATGTAATAAAAGCGGGCATTAAACACTATACAAAAATCATAAGAAATGGTGTGCCAAGTTACAGGTATTTTGATGGAAGGCTGATGAGTAAGAATCTGTGAGATAGTAAGGAGCATGCAGATCTCAAATGAAAGGGTATGTAATATCTTGAATGAATATTTGGGTATGAGAAAGCTACTGAGAAGATGGGTGCTGCAATGGCTCACAGCTGAGAAGCGGAATTGTGTGATCATTTAATAGGAATGTTTGAACAAGTTCCAGCACACTCCAAATGAGATTGTGCAGCAGTTGATGAAATCTGGACCCATTACGGTCAGCCTGAGGCAAAGCAACAATCCCAGCAATGGATTTCCTTCAGCAAACTTGTTCCAAAGTGAAAACCGTTTTGTCAGCAGGAAAAATCATGGTAGTAATTTTTTGGGATTCCCAAAGTGTCATATTCATCCACTGCATTGAAAAGGGTAAAATGATCACTGATTCATATTATGCCACATATTGGAACAATTTCTCAGGAACTTTTAAAGAAAAGACACCATGTGAAAGAAAAGGTTCTCTTTCACCAGAATAACGCACTCGTATGCACATCTGAGGTGCCAAAATTTGTGGAATTGGACATTGAACTGCTACCTCATCCATCCCATTCTCCAGATTTGGCTCAAAGCTACTTCTTGCTCTTTGAAACCTCAAAAATTCAGTTGGTTGGAAGAAATTCATATCCAACGAAGACATCAGAAAGAAGCTGTATTTTGCAGACTTTCAAAAATTGTATTTTATGGAACGAATTCTCCACAAATTGAAGAAATATTGAACAAGATGTTGATAAATAAAGTTGAATTTTTGGAAAAATATGTTATTTTCTTTAAAAAGTCACAGGCTTATCAAACTGCCCTCATATTGTATTAGAAAAATAATGTATCGGCAAACATTCTGTGCCCAAGATAGACAGATTTATTCATCCATATATTTCAATTACACAGGACATATCGTCAGAAGAACTCTGTAAACATGTATCATAACGTATAGTTACAGAGTATTGCACAAACATCACAAGTTCAGAGTATTGCACAAATAACACAAGTTCAGAGTATTGCACAAATATCATAAGTTCAGAGTATTGCATAAATATCACAAGTGTATAACAATGTACAAGTACATTCCATATTTGAATTCTTCTATACTATAGAATACATTTTCTATTAAGTACTTTTTAATGGTTTTCATCATTTCTTTGGTTTGGGTTGTTTTTTATTTTATTAGATAGCTTATTAAATAATTCCCTTGCTATAATTTGATCTGTGCAAAGTAGCTGGGAAGAATGAACTGAAACTAAACAATTGATATCAGTTTTCTGATTGTACTAAAAAGCTTTTTGCCACCATAGCTGTAAGTGATTACGAGGCCTATTTTTAAAGTAAGTACCAATAAGTTTTTAAAAAATAACAGAACCTTACACCTTTTACAGCGTCTTCACTTAGTTACCATCCTTATTCAGCCACTCATCGTAACGACAAACCAGCTTTTGTAAGCCTTTGTCAAAAATGATGCCGCCTGTGATAAAGGTCAAGTCTGCACTTCTTTTTTAACATCATGGTTGAAATGTTTTCCACCAAGGAATTTCTTCAGATGAAGCAACAGATGAAAATCCCTTGGTGCCGCATTAGACTATAGGGAGGATAGTCAAATTTCTCCCAACCAAATGATCTGATCAGATCTTCAGTTTAGTCTGCGTGTGGCCAGGCATTGCCACTCGTTTCCCCATAAACCTCACACAATTACTAACATAGCATTTCTCATGTTCAAAAAACAAATTATTGATACAACTTCACAGTCAGATCATTCAATTGCTTTGAATATTTTGAAATGCTCAAACAGTAGCAAGCGATCGCACATGCTCAAAATCTCGACTGCAGCGCTAACATATTTAAACGGTACTTACTTTAAAAACATTCCTCGTATCAAACCTGCAGACTCAAGGTATGAGTCCTCTGCCAGAGGAAAGGAGTTTCAGTTTGGAAGTAGTACAACCTCAGCAATCTCATCAACATTGCTAAGCAATATCCATGCTTACACAGGAAATGCACCTGCTTATCAGTAAGGAAAACTTTTGGGTGGCCATTATATATATTCTGTCCACTGCCAGACTCCAAGTACTACAACTCCGTTACTGAGTGGAGGACTTTACCCTCGAGAAGACAAGTGCCCCAACCAGATTAAATTTCAAGGTTGAGCAACTAGATGTTGCTCGTAACTGCAACTGGGAATTCCAATCCATCAAGAATGGATCGCTGGGGGATTCCTCTCCATAACTAAATACACGCCACATAAAATTATCACTCAGGTAACGCGCTATTTCCACATAAAACTTATGATGAAAATGAAGTGTGTTCACAACCTCCATTCCTCTTACAGTATGCAGAGAAAATAATTTCCAAATTAGAGACAGTGTGATGGTATGTTTGTGTAGATTTGTTTGATTTGGCATGGAATGATCTACAGCATGTTAAAATCATTATTGTCAAACTTTATATACAAATTAATACATTTATTAATTTTGAGTGAAACCAATAAAAACAGGAGACAAGTGAAAAAATCTGATATGTTCCACTCATTTAACCTTCCCTACTATTCTTACAAACTCTTCTTCCTTTATCGTCATGTTACTAGAGATAAACATTTGCAGAAATTATCTTATTGCTTGTTTTCTTATAGTTGCAAGTTGGATTCAGGGGGCCTCAAAAACATATTTCCGGTGAAATCTTCACATAGAAATTTTGGGTCGAATAAAATACTTCTACTTATACGTAGTAGAGAAAGTAAAATGTAGCAGTATATAAATTAGTAATAAGTATAAACTTACCCATATGGTTTTTCCATACCATGCATCCATTTGGAGGTGGATGTCCATGATAGTACATTGTAAACCTGTCTGCAAATTGTTATTCCAACTCCTATTAAGTTGACCCCAACACTGAAACAAATGTTATCTGTAAACTGCTTAATTCAACAAAAATTAATTTACACATACGAAATGTCAATAGAAACAAAAGAGCACTTTTAGCAATTTCTAAAGTAAGCTCTTTATATGATTCTGGGGTACTTGTCACTACATGTTCAGTCTGGTAAAGCTAAAATAGCAGAATCTGTTGCTCTACTTAAGTAAATACATTAAATGCAAATATACATCTTAGCTCTCATCCCTTACTTTCTCACCTTCTCTCCCACCCTCCCTCTTTCTTTCTCTGTTCCTCTTTATTTTCAGTTTCTCTCTTTTCTT
Source organism: Tenodera sinensis (assembly GCA_030765045.1). Lineage (NCBI taxonomy): Eukaryota > Metazoa > Arthropoda > Insecta > Mantodea > Mantidae > Tenodera > Tenodera sinensis. The sequence continues at coordinate 369,587,663 of CM060964.1, read as the reverse complement.
TGCTTTCTCTACATCTCTTTTTGTGATGTGCAAAGCACATCAAGTTCATAAAAGCAGTGATTTTCTATGTTAAGCAGTACCTGGACGACACAGCTTTGCTCAGCATTTCTTCTTCTTTTTTGTAAAATTGTCCTTTTTGGGAGAAGATACTTATTTAGATAAACCTGAACAGCAAAACATTAACTAAATATAGCATGCAAGGCAAGACAAGAGCAATTCCCTTAGCTGTGCAGTGGCAGCTATTCAACTGAAAGGTTAATGGTGGGCACAGAGATTTATCCAGCATTTCTTATGGATAAATACAAGCCATCACTGATGATTACGGCCAGACATCAGCATGTACGGCATGCAGGTTCAATTTTGCTGACTACAGCATCAGCATCTTCAACAGAAGAAAAGGGCCAGTTTGCTCTAAGGTGTAGAGCCTTAATTCAACTTCAGGAAGACTGCTAGCTGCTTAATGGGCTGGTTACCCAGGAATATGCCCCTTCTCCCAGTTTTTTAACCCTCCTAACCCTCCCATTTTTGGATTCTCGTGTGGATCTGCTGAGCAGAGTGGGTGCTACCAGATCATAAGTTATTTTCAGTTGCAGCGACGGTTTTGGAGCATCCCTCACCTTTTCTTTGTCCACCACTTGGACTGATGAACACCCCTTTCAGTGAAGGGCTCCAAACAGTGCATCTTTTCTTTTTTCCCAAAGTTAATTCAGAGGTCATAATTTTTCTGGTTCCGGGTGAGATGTAATGGCCATACCAGTTGCAAACACCATGGTAGGGTTGCATCAATTATCGTAAAGTGATGAAAACTAATCCAGGTCAAATATCCATAAGACCAGAATGCTGACTAAGCAAGCAGGACCTTTATTGACACGGCCAATCTACAACCGCTGGTCTAATATGTCTGTTACGTCGATTAGTTTTGTGGCATCCCTGCTAGGCATTGCTCCTAAATCTAGCACAGTGTTGCCAACTCCATTTTACAAGGACCATGTGGCTTCAGTTGCTTTGGTGTTTGTGCAGTGAAGTTTTCAGCTATTTTGTAAATGAGTGAATCTGAGGCTAGTGTTTCTCATGAATTATCATCATTGTTATTGTAATAACAAACATGGCTACTGGTTCATCAGAATCAAAGGAAAAAATCAGCAGTTATAAGAAACAGTTATGCATTTATACTCAGGCTTGTGAGTACTTTGAGGAGGAGGACAGTGATGGGCCCTTCTGCCTGTTACCAGGGTGTTGGATAGTGTTTGTGATACATTGCAAGTGGGAAAAACCACCGAGAAGAGCGTGACCAAGGAAAAGTACCAAGTAGATTTTAATACACCATCTGCAGTTCTGAATAATCCGGGAAAATAAAGGCCACAAGAATTCCTAAGGCTTTACTTGATGCATTTCAAAAAGATGCAATTAGGCAGCATGTGTATCAATATTATATGAGGAAGGAATTTCCTATCGTGAAAAACTGCTGTGCTCTCTGAAAGAAGCTGGTTTATTTGATAACGGAAAAACAAGCCTAAGTGCTGGAAATGGTATAAAAATTGTCTTCATATTCTACCATTCTGTGATCATGTGTATAAATACTGTCCGCGTAAATTTACAAAGTAGCTATGTGATTTGCAAATGTTGTTGTTAGCTAATACTGGATTTCTGACAATAAAGTCATTAATCCTCTTGCTCTCCAATATTTTTCACTTCATAAATATTGAAGAGACTTAGCAGTAAATGTAACCACTTTTTAGAGAGCACCATATTTTTATGTTTTGGCGGTCACATCGCTCTCTCACAACCCCCAGAGACCACATCTGTCGTTGGTTTACGAGTCTCACCGACCTGACCGGGAGAGTTATCAAAATAAATTCACCGACCATATTCATTACCAATCAGAGGACGTTATTACATGCCATGACAGGTCAGCATGTTAGGGGTTAGGTTTTATAGAGAAATTAGAAACATATAAAATAAAATAGAACATGATTATCCGGGCCTGCGGGCCGTGGTCTAGTGGAAATTCTCCTTCCAGAGTTTCATTCGAAGCTGCATTGAATGTCCTCAGTGGTGTGACTGTAGTACTCTGGTAGTCTCGGCGACAACTTAAACAGAGCAGTTTGGTTTCACAGGTTTTATACGCTTGGAAGGAGAATGTTCACCAGACGACGGCCCACAGGCCCGGATAATCATAGTCTATTTTATGACACCGGCCGTGAAAGTTTATACAATTTGATCAAAAGGTCTGTGTGTGTATGTGTGTATGTGTGTAAAAACGTAACTCAAAAACAAGAAATCGGTTAAAAACCAAAGGTGGTATTGAAGTTTAATATCTTTCAAGCATCCAATACAAAGAAATGGCAATCATCAACCAAGGATGTACAGACTTTAGTCATTTGCATTGGATTTTTTTGAGGAATTTAAGCCGATAAGGCATGTAGTGGGTCAAAATATAGTAGTAACAACCTTCTCTACTATGTTGTTTGGATATAACTCCTGGAAACCCAAGGGCAAGCATTACAATGTAACACACATTTGCTTCTTGTCAGCTTCATGAAAAGTGTGTGAAGAACAGCAGGAGAGTTATCTGCATTGCCTCAAAACCACAACACTCCAACCCTTAACTTTGTGGAAAGAAGTCCTGACCTGGCACACTGCACTTTCTTCCTGTTCCCTTCACACTCGGGACACACAAGCATTTATTATGTGTGCATTTTAGGCACATAATATGTGCATAGCTTAGCTTCACTAAGCATCTGATTTGGGTGAAATATCAATCAACTAAAGATGTATGGACATTAAATGCTTTCTAGGAAAAAGAAATACAATGCAATTTATTTCAGGACAGTAAAGGCAAATAACTAAGAAAAATTAAGTATTATTAATCCTTATATAACATTGCATCAAGAGAAATGCACTAAATGAATGTAATGTATATATAATTTGATTTTGTAATCTCTGGAACACATTCTTTTAGGTTTAAATGCACTTGACTACTAGGTCATCAGCACCCTTTAAAACAGGATCATGGAAAACTGAAATGTATAACAGTTAAATTACATGCTATTGTGGTAAAGCAAAGGCTGCATAAATAATTATACAAGTAAGAATTGCATATAACACCCTGATAAAACAGTGGAAAGAGGATACAATTTGGCTGCTAAACTCAAGCGAAAAACAATGCTAGAGAGAAAGAACCTTTAGAGCTTGTTAGATTGTTGCACCAGAAGGAAGATGCTGAGAAGAATAATATTAAGAAGAGTTAAAAGTTAAATAAGGAAATATTTAATATCTTACAATATTACTAAGATAAGTGAGGCTTTAAGTGTCTAATTTGTTCTTATTTTAGAGTTAAAAATTGTTGGCCAATGCTGGATTTCTGACAATGAAATCATTAGTCCTCCTACTCTCCAACATTTTTCACTGATGGATGGGGCGCTAGAAGCGGCCGGGAATATTTGAAGGTGGTCTTAGTCTATTTCCTCTTGCAGATCAATGAAATCATTAGTCCTCTTGCTCTCCAATATTTTTCACTGATGGATGGGGCGCCAGAAGCGGCCAGGAATATTTGAAGGTGGTCTTGGTCTATTTCCTCTTGCAGATCACAGAGGACAGAGAGAGTTAAAAGTAACATACTGCATAAACAAAGTTATTAATAGTGGGATAAGTGCTGAAGAAAATTCTTTTGAGTGCAACAGCCATATAAATAGGCATGTTGGTAAAAAGCATTGCACCATGTATAGGAAAGTCTTGAGTCCAATTTTAGTTTCATGGAAGTGAAGAGTATCCCTAACATCCAAAACTTAAGAAATATTCATTCGTTTCTCTGCTAAACTAATCATGTATGGTAACCAGTATCAAGATTTTTGAAATTCTAAAATATGAGTATCAACTGAGCACAATGTCCAACCATATACCACGTAATACATGTATTTAATAGGCATCTTGTGCCATGCCACACTGAAAACAATACAAGAGTTGTACTCCAACAAAATTAAATTCTTATTCATTTAAAATTATAAACTCCGCTGCAACAAGTTCTCTTAGCTAATTTTGTACAAGTACTTGAGACCTATAGGCACTTTTAAATTCACTCAACTTTCCATCTGGGCACGTTTCAAGGACCATCGTCTTCATTGTCAACAGTTTCCTAACTCATCTTCTTGACAATGAAGATGACGGTCCTGGAAACGTGTCCAAACAAAAAGCCAAGTGAAACCAAAAGTGTCTATAGGTTGACTCAAGTACTCCTACAAAATAATTGAAAAAGTTTCACTGTTTGTATAACTTGTTATATGTTAAGTAGAATAAGTTCTCTTGGGTAACGAAGTTGGACACTAAAAATCTGTCTCAGTTTATAAATTACTTCACTGTTTGAAATGTAGAATCGGAACTGAAAAATTCAATGCAACAGTCGGGATATGAGCCATGGACCGGCTGCTTCACGCATGGCTGCTCTAACCACTGAATGGTTCAAATCCAGGGCTGTGGCATTGAATTTTTCAGTTTCGATTCTATCTCTGAAACATTGCCCATACACAGCTTGCATGCTTAAAAACACCAGCAGTAAGTTTGTTGGCATAAAAAATAACAATTACCTCACTGAGTCTTTCCAAGAAAACAAACAGCTTTTTTTCAATAAGTACCTTCTCGTTTAGTAATCTTAAATAAGTGTTTTTGCAAATGTATGAAATGCTTAAAATACAAAATGTTTAAAATATGCTGTTTGAAGTTCCCACTTAAGAACTGACAACACCACATTACCAGGCCTCCAGAAACGTCAGAGCTGGAGATCCATTTGCCACACTGTACCTATTCTACTAATGTTGACTCCTTGTTAAGATATGTTATTACTTTCTGGGGATACTCATCACCACCGAAAAGCATATTTATCATCCAAAAATCAATCATCAACGTAAAGACAGGAAGTAAAGCTTAAGTCATATAAACAATTATTTAAATGACAAGGAGTCTAGGTTTGGCATGTATATATAGTAGGCACAGCTTATTGAGATACCCCAAAAAAATAACCTTGACATTTTCCCCCCATGATGGTGCAGTCTGGTTATATTTGGTGATATTCCATCTGTTAGGTTGCATTAGTACCGCCAACTGTTCATAACATATAACTAAGGTAAAGCTACGTCCATAGCTGGTGTTCTTGCACCTGTTATGTTGCCACAGAAGTGCTTGTTTATGAATGTGTTGCAGAAAGGCCAACCGATAGATTTTAAAACAAGATTCTGTTTAGACACCGTATTAATTAATCAATCTGTGGACGTACCGCTCGTGTTTGTGTGATTTTGTCTTGAATTCCTTTAGAGCAATATATGCTGTTATAGTTACTGTTGTTATTCTTGTGTTTGCTACACAGTAGTGCATTAAATATATATTGCGATATTTAGCGCTTAGAAGTGATTTTATCCAAAAGTGTTATTGTAGAACAAGATTTGCCGAAGATGAGTAGGTTCATGTGTTGTATGGTAACGATGTTCAAGCATTATCGTCTGAAAGTGTGTTACTTTAACCCTATGATATTTGAGTTTATAAATGCCTTTATTATGTACGTTGGCAGAATTGCTTTTGCGATTCTTTTGTCATCTGTTTAGTGTAATGTCGGCCATTTTGAACTCTTGATGACTGCCGATAAATTGTGTCCACTATATATCACAGGAACATTATTATTTTCAAAACAAAATAGTTCTTTCTTTCAATTTAATCAAAAAATTCATATCTGCAGCACTAGATCATCTGCACATCCTATCAGCAAACACAAAATTACTGGGAGAAAGAATATTTTATGCAGCTATAAAATGTTTTAATTCTTGCCAAAGTTAAAGCTGAAGAAAAATTCAAAACCTTTAAAACTAATACTAAAGAATTCTTATATGAAAAAACCTCATAGTTTAAGTGTATATCTTTATAAATAATGTACATAATTGTTTTACATGTGAATCAGAAGTACCAAATGTAGAATACTGGTAAACCACAATACATATTGCTGCACTCGCTTTAGGTGATGCAAAAACCAATCCTTCCCCCATTTATTATTTTTTAATTTTATAGAAGCTAGTAATAGCAATTTCTGCTGTTAATTGCTAGGAACTTACGATACAGAGTACTAACCAGATAATAAGGGAGTCAAGTACGTGTAGAAGTGCAATATGAATGCGTGGTAAAAGAGCTCTTGTCATTTGAGCTTCAGCAGCAGAACTGCCACTGAAAGACTTGTCAGTGACATTAAGACCCCGGCACACTAAATGCATAATGGCCTCTCCGTCCACTGTCTTTTCTGCACTAAACTTCCTCCTGAGGACAAAAGAACACAATAAAATCATATATCACATCATACTTCAAAATTGAACCTCTGAACCTGGTCAAGCTTATAAGTTCAGAAAATTATAAATAAAGTGATTCTAAGTATAAAATATTTGGACCTAAAACAATAACACTTAAAAGTAAATGAAAATATACAAAATAACAGTATATAAATATCTACAAAGCAATGTGAAATTTGGAAGCATTGAGGTGGAAATTATGATTAAGGTGTAATTACTGAGCCTTCCATTAAAAACATGATTGGAGCTTATACAGTTTGTACATTTTTTTCTGACTTCATAGTTAGGTTTTCTGGCAGTTTGTTGTCTAACAATACTGCATTATGCTCAAAATTATGGGTAAATCAAATTGTATTATGCTTTACTATAAGCAGACCTGCTTTACTTCTTGCATTCATTATATGTGCTTGAGAATTAGTTTTGAGTTGGGAGTGCAAAGATCTTGTCCAAACTAGGACTGTAAATATGGGATGGAAATGAAATAATCTTCCAGACTTGAAGAGTGAACTGGTCCTATTATGAATAACAAGAAAGTCTATTACCAAAAGCTGAAACAGTGATGTAGATGATAATAATTATAATCATAATAATTATAACAATAATCACAACAACAATATAATAACTCAAATGAGCCTTTAATTATTTAGTCTATCTGTTGTCTTTTACGGGTTCATTTAGAGAGCATGTCCTTTTTTTGCTCTTGGTGTAGTGATAAAGTTCACACTTTGTTCACACGATTTGCATACACATTGGTCATTTGCTTGGTGGAATTTCTTGGTTGTACACAGTAGATGGTGAAATCCATGTATTGCTAGTCCTGCTATGAAGTGTCTGTGGTTGGTTGCTTTCCATTCATTACGTTTATCATGGCGTCCATTCCTAACAATTCAATGTTTATCTCCTTTTCCTTCTGCTTCTTTCTTGCTATCGCTTCTTTGTAAGCTTCTGTGTTTGGTAGCAACATGTTGTTCCTTATATCATCCAGGAAGTAGGTGTCCCGAATGATTGGTCATTCTGTTGTATGTAGTTCCTAGTGCTCTTTTCATGTATCTTGCTTTTACAGATTCAATTTTCTCCATGTCACTGGTGTTTAGTTTCTCCCAGTAGAATTCTATCCCATATGTAATGACTGGCACTATTGTCGTTTCGAACATTTCCATCGCTGTTTCTAATTTCAGGGTGGTGATGTTTTTAATGTTATACATTGCTTTTATTGCAGCTGCTGATTTTTCCTGTGTGTAGATTTTGAATGAAGTCACTGTTGTTTGCAAATGATGCCTAAGTATTTGTATCTGTTTACTATTTTCATTGGCCCACCCGGTATGTTCTCGTTCCTCTTCAGTCTTCCCCCTCTCCGAATATCAGCTGTGTTGTTTTATCTTTGTTTACAATGACCTCATTTTCTGTTGCCCAATGCTTTAGTGTGTTGATGTCCTCTTGTAGAGATTCTTTATCAGATGATCCTAGAACCATATCGCCTGCATACATTATGAGAGTTGTTCCTTTCATAATAGAGGACTTATTGGGTCTCCTTGATTAACACCGTTGGTCTGTATTATTTCCTGTGATGTTGAGACTTTGTCAGTTATTTACCTCATAACTGCCTCATAACTAGAGCGAGGACATATATCCCACTGAAGAAGAAATCAGGTTGACTGCACAGTGAATTGCTTGCTTGACGTCATCGCTGCTACCTCGTACTGAGGGGTGAACAGCGTGCTCTGGTTCAGTATGACAGCTGTACCGTACAGATAAGGGAGTGTTACTTTCTGTGCGATCCGTGTTTACATATGAGATGAATAATGTCTTCCAGCTTTAGGTGATGGTAAAGTAAATCAGTTATTGGAAGAATTTGGAAGAAATAATCTCGTATTGAATGGTGATATGATACAATGTAAGTTATGTTATTCACAAATCAGAGATTCCAAGGAGAAACGGAAATTGTTGAAGACAACATTGCAATACCAAAAAAAAAAAAAAAAATCACTTGTTGCAGCATCAAAGAATAAAGAACACGACCATTAGTCACTTCAATCGTAGCTTTTTGAACACATGTGTAAAATGTTGGTACGTAGTAACATACCATGTCACAAAGTAGAACATGCTGTATTTAAAATGTTCATATAAATACACTAAGCGGGAGCCTCCCAGTGCAACAAACCTACGTAAATAGTGTATATCAAAATGTTATGATAAAGTTATGGCTCAAATTCGGAAATCTGTGGGAGTCAATAAAATTTGGATTTGCATAGATGAAACTCTGGATTCTTTGGATAGGTTTGTTGCAAATGTAATTGTGGGAGTACTTTTGCAAGACAGACCAACTAAGTCATTTCTATTGACATCTGAAGTTATTGATAAGGTTAACCACAAAAGTACTGTCGAAATTTTTCAAAAGAGTCTAATTTTGCTGTGGCCAGAGGGGACCAAAGCAGATAATGTACTACTTGTTCTGACAGATGGTGCAAGCTACATGCTAAAAGCAGCTAAAGAAATTAAAACTACACGTCAGCCCAACATGGTACATTTAACGTGCATCGCTCACGGCCTTCATCGTGTAGTCGAAATGATACGCTTCTGGTACAGTGATGTGGACAGCTTCATTGCTAATGTGAAAACAAATTTCTGAAAGCCCCAAGCAGGTTACTGATTTTCAAAGAAATGGCCCCTGGGGTCCCTTTACCTCCCCAGCCTGTTGTAACGCGATGGAGTAGCTGGCTAAATGCTGCTGCATATTATGCAGATTATTAGGATAAAATAGTTAAACTAATCAATGTTTTGGATAGTGAAGACAGCTGTGCCATTAAATCTGCTCAGTCACTGATTTCAGACAATTTACGTAAACATTTGTTATTTATTAAAAAGAATTTTCCAGATGTCACCAAAACTATTCTCCATTTAGAATCAAGAAATCGCAAACTGTCATATGCTTTATAATTGATAGAAGAGCTTTATATGGAAATTGAAAATGCAGATCCTGCGCCTGTCACCGAAGCAGTGCAAAATAAACTGAAAACCGTGTTGGAGAGAAATCCTGGCTACGCTACAATGGTTCATATAAAAATTGGTTTACAACAGCTAGACAAAATGACATCTACATATGACCAACACAATGCTGCTCTTACATCATGTGACGTTGAGAGAAGTTTCTCGTTGTATAAACATTGTTTGGATGACAAGTTTTAATTTTGAACAATTTAAAAAATGTATTATTGTTCACTGCAATGTTTTTGAGGAAGAAATAGATGACGATATGAACTGATGTAAATGGACTAGAGCTTCTTACACAGCCCTGCCTGTTTGTTTACATGTTCTGAACTCCTGTGCTACGCCGTCTGCCAGTCACCACGGAGCGTGTATAGTACGAGCGCGCAAACATTGTAGGCGATGGGATATTTATCCTCGCTCTACTCATAACAGTTATTTTGCCTCATGATTTCTTGTATCATACCTGTAAGTTTATGTTCTTTACCAATCATTTTAGCTTTTTTGTTAGCTTTCCTCAGTTAATGCTATTGAAAGCTTCTTCATACTCTATAAACATTGCATAGTATTTGCTCTTTGGTTTGCTGAGTGCTTTGTCGATTTCTTTCATTAGTACTTCCGTTGCTTGTAGCATTGATTTAGCTTTTCTGAATCCAAATTGATTCTCTGGTATATGTTATGTGATTTCTGTCAGTTTGTTCGTGATCATCTTCATGAAGATTTTGAATTATGTATTTTCTAGTGCCACTCTTCTGTATGCGTTCAGGTCTTCTGTATTCCCCTTCCCATAGTATAGTACTTTTAGCATGGCTTTTCTTCAATTTTCTGGCACAGTGTTCATGCTTATGCATTTGCTAAAGATTCCTGTCCAAATTGAGGTTAGAATTTCTGATGAGCTTTATAGATGCTCATTCGCTATTTGGTCTAGTCCTTTTTTTTTTTTTCTTTTTTGCCCTAATGCGTCTGTCCACTTTCTCCTCTGTTTTTTCTATTTTATATTTTGTTGCCTCCTCTTTCTCTCGTCATGTTATTCTGTGTGCTTCATTTTTGCTTCTCCTGTTGAGTAATCTCGAGAAGTGCTCTTCCCATTTTTGTATTGGTATTTCTTTCATTATTTGTTTTGACCTTCTCTTTATTGGTAGAAAATGGTTCTTTTCTGCTGCTTCTGCCATTTTTCTTGCTTCTTCCTCCATAAACTTTCCTTGTTTCCTTTATTATCATCTTATAGTGTTTCCTTTTTCTGGCGTAGTTCTGGAAGTCCTCTTTTTGTTTTGTAGTTTTTGCAATTTCTAGGGCTTTCAATGTTACTTTTCCTTCTTCGTAGCATGTTTTGCTGAACCACAGTTGTGATCTTCTTGTTAACTTCCTGGCATGCATTTCTGATCAGGTTATTCGTCAGTTCGATGGCAGCTGAAAAGTTTATAGGTTTCTAGAAAAATATACTTTTATTCAAAAAAATTATCACCTCACTGGATTATTGTTGAAGGCTCTTAATGTTTAACTATATTCATAGAAAACTGAATAAGTAAGAAATTTTTCCTTTAGCATATTTCAACAGAATGAACAGTTTTTGTGCAAATTAAATTTAAAAAGTCCATGATTTGTTTCCTTCTTAATTCTGTTAGAACTGACAACATTGCAACAGCTGCCTTACTTTCTTCTGATATAGGTGTAGATAGTGGGAAGCGTTTACTTAAGTGCATGCAATTATTTTTTGTCAAAGATAGAAGTTAAGGGTAGTTAAACCTGTCTATAAGCAAATGGTGGACATAGAACACTTCCTCTAAACTCTCATTTGAAATTGCATATAACTATTATTCACTTGGCAGCATTAGAAACAAAAAGTTACCATAATTTTAACCACTAGCATTTATAGCAAAACCTGCCTTCAATAGCCCCCTTTTTAAGTCAAAATCTGTCTTAAATGGAAATATGTCATGATCCCATGAATTTAGGATTGAAAAACATGCTAAATTCCCTCTATTAAACGGAAACTGTCTTATGCAGATAACCGAAATCAAAGTATGCCTTTTAACGGAAAACTTCCAGTTCTGGAATGCAGAATTTAGAAAATTTCTAGGCACAAAACTACATCAATGAAAATAATATTACTAGCCTAGACCTAAGTTCATTAAACAGAAAGAGTTTTTCATCCAAAAGTAGAAAGAAAAAAAAAAGCCCAACATAAAGCCAGAATCAAAACTCCTCCAACACATAACAGGAAAACAAGAGCTATCCACGTGGAAACAAATTTTCATTTTCAAAAATAGAAACAGAGTATTCAATTTCGACATCCCCGAGAAGGATATCTTCAGCAAGTTCCTTGAGCCACCACAAGAGGAGACTCAGAGTTGTCATGTACATACATTATTCAATTGTGTGTATTTAGACATCTCTGCAAAAATATGGTGCTCTCTAAAAAGCGGTTACTATTACTGCTATTGCTCTCTTCAATATCAACAGTGAAAAATGTTGGAGAGCAAGAGGATTAATGACTTCATTGTCAGAAATCCAGCATTAGCTAACAACAGATATCTCTGCTACAATACCTATGTAATATACATCAAAACATATAATGAACGAAAAATAGTTGCATACATGATTCATTTATTTTTTCCAGTAGTTGAAAAGTTTTCTGGGCACATTGCAGCTTAGCTGCAATTTCATTATGTATGAACAGCAGTGTCAATTTTGTTTGCCTATATTTCATGAAATAATTTGATATGTCACAAACATGCTTGACCGCAAGCGCATACGTGCACACACACATCAGAAATGTTAGTGCTGCAAATTTCACTAGTTCAAGATTTTTGACACTCATAAGTTTCTTGTTACATCAAGTTGCAGTAACCATTGACAAAAATGCTTCCAAAAAACTTAGGCATTACATTATACAGGTTCCTTCTTTTAGACCGGTAATTACATGTATGTGCTGGCACAAAGTCCCATTTTAAAATGTGCATATTGAAAATTAAATAGAGTTGTACACTTCCCAGTTGGCGCCCCATACATACACGAATATAATTTTGCCCACCCTCCCTTCCCCCCAAAGAATTAACTAACAGGGAATGTCATTTTGCCTTTTTTCAACAAGATTCTGCAACAGCCCATACAGCCAACCTTTTGACAAGAACAATTGAAAGTGTGTTTCAGGAAATAATTATTATTAGTAGACATTTTTGGTCCCCTCGGTCCGCCGACCTAACGCCCTGTGATTTCTATCTCTGGGATACTTAGACCATATAAGACAAACCCACACACCCTGGAAGAGTTAAATAATATATCTGCTAGGAAATTGCCAGCACTTCTCAATGTGAACTATGGCGAGTGATGGATAGTTTCCTAAAGAGGTGTCAAAAATATAAGGACAACAACGATGGTGAGTTTCAGCATCTCCTTTAATAACATTGGTAAGTAAAGCCTTTGAAAGTAGATTTACAAATGTTGTATGGTTTCATCTGTGCTGTTCTATGACAGCAGCAGTCAGCGATGAGCACCAAGGACCCATACAAACAAAACACAGTGCAGCCAATTCGGAGTCTTTTGGATCACCTGTTATTAAGGGCCCTATATTAGAGCCAACTATATGTATATGGCTAGCATTGTTTTGAAACTGAAAGGCTCAGGAAGATTTACCTATGACACATTTCATTACTGAAGAACATTTACATAACTGAAAACTAATAGACCGCTGGACCAAGTGGGAGGAAAAGTGTTGCAAAAGGTTTTAAGAAAAACAACAGGTTAAAGAACTTGTGCACAGCAGCATTCTTATGGAAAAATCCTGCTTCTGATTGCAGCATTCCTGTCCAACATATGCTACAAATAAAAGCATGCTCCCATTACAGCCACCTATGTATAGGTCATGAGGCAAGACAGGAACAATTCCCCTACTTGCGCAGTGGCAATTCTTCACCTGAAATAGAGCTCTGGGAGAAGTTGCACACTCACGTATGTGCAGAAGTCATGTTTCCGTCCACAAAGGAGTTCAGTTCGCTGTCATAGCTTCAGTGCATATAGCTATTGACATACAGTAAAACCTGACTAAACCAGACCTCCTATATACCGGAAACCTGGACAACCAGAAAATATATCTCGGAACAGAGCTATTTCCTATGTTAAATAACACTCTAAACTGGAAAACTGCCTAACGCAGAAATAGAATTGTTTTTCCGGAACCATTTGCATAAATAAAGACAAATTTTCATTATGCTTAATACACAGTTACATGCTTTGATAACAAACTTGCCATGACTGAAGACATTCAAAGTGGAGCAAATATTGTTGCTGGAAACAGCAGTTGTGAAGTCATGGAAGGAATGGACCACGACGAAGCCAATGAAAGGGAGCCCAAAATACACAATTTTACAGAACATCTGTAACATCAACATCTGTTGTGAATGACCTTCAGGAATTTGCAGCTTCCAAGAATGTTCTAGAACTCCTGGAGCTGATGCAGGATGCAAAGGAGACCATAGAGCGTTCTCTTGAAGAAGTCGCAACAGTGCACTTTGATGGATATGTGAGGGAAAAGAAACAAATGGACAAACTGCAATTATACTAGATATGTAAGTTGAAACTAAAATGCAGCAAAACATATAATTGAAACTATCCCTTACTTACAGAATTTTATTTTAAATTATTCCTTCAGTTTAATTCTATACGATTATATTTTTTGTACTTTGTTTTACTAAAATATGTTCAACCCTTTGTAAGATGGAAATCCGTGAAAACAGAAAAATATTACTGGAATGATCGCATTTTGTTTTAGGCAGGTTTTACTGCACGTGTATAAAAATTAGCATTATAACGAACAAAGTGATTTGGCTATAACTATGGCTATGTGCCAACAATTACTTTCATGTGAGGTGATGTTTCTGTATAAGCCCTCTACAATAGTTTAATACAAAATTATAGAGGCGGCAGAAAGGCCTCCTAAACTTACAAATAATAATTAGAGTCTGTAAAGTGTAGACTGAATTGTCTTCTTTCCATGGCTTGGGCAGGTGTCACACAGAAAAGATAAAACCTGCGTAAAATTTAATAATTTATTTGTGTAAAGTGTTACTTATACTTTATTCGTCACATTACACTTACATGGGTGAGCAGGTGCTCGTAAATTGGTGACTCGTCAATACACTATAGTTACAACTTTAAGGATTAAAATAAGTCTACAATATTTACAAACACAAGTATAGAAATATAAAAGAAAGGTAAAAGAGAAAAAATGTACAGTAATGATGTGTTAAGACACCTAAAATTGAGGTCACAGTACATGCTCCATGTATTCTGTAACAGAGTAGTATGCCTTGCTGGCAAACAAACTCTTGACTGTTTTTTTAAAAAGGTTTGGATTTGGGATTTTCCTAATCCTTTGTGGCAATTTATTGTATATTTTACACCCCATATATTGTGGACTTTTTTCATAGAGTGCAAGCCTATGCGCTGGGTATTTCATTTCTCCTTTTCGCCTTGTGTTGTGTTCATGCTGGTGCTGATTTGCTATATATCTGTCATGGTTATTGTGCACGTGTATAATTAGATTGTACATATATAGGCTGGGTTGTGTCAGGATTTCTAATGTTTTGAATAGTGCCCTGCAAGAAACTCTATAACTTGAGTGGGTCAGGATGCGTATAACTTTTTTTTGGATTTTAAAGATTCTCTCCCAACCTGTAGCATTACCCCATATAGTTATTCCATATGAGAGAATTGAGTGAAAGAAACTGAAATATATGGTTTTTCTAGTCTTTAGGTTTGTAACTTGGGCCAAGCAGGACATGTGGAAACAGACAATATTCAACTTTTTTTTACATAGTTTAAGTGATTAGTCCATTTGAGCCGCTCGTCTATAAATAATCCTAATAGCTTTACTTCTTTTGAGGAGGCTGAAGTTAACGAATTTGTTTGTGTATTATTCACTGCCGTGGTTTTGAATTGCAGGATTTCTGTTTTTGTTTTATTGAGTTTTAATCCGTTGCAAGTAAACCATGCTTCCAATTGTTTTACAGCCTGGTTAAGGTTTGTCTTTAAATTTTGAATATCTGTACCATTCAAAATAATGGAGGTGTTACTTTAGATGAACATTTCTGTTGTGAAAGATCGCAGAATAACGACGCACAGAACAAGAGTATAATCAGTGAAGTGGCATTTTACAGCCTGGTTAAGGTTTGTCTTTAAATTTTGAATATCTGTACCATTCAAAATAATGGAGGTGTTACTTTAGATGAACATTTCTGTTGTGAAAGATCGCAGAATAACGACGCACAGAACAAGAGTATAATCAGTGAAGTGGCATAACAATAGGAAGAAGAATATAAACTTACGAAAATATACAGTCTGTGTCTGTGGAAGTGTGAACCCCGTAGCGTGATGTAAGGAAAGGACGCCAAGCCATGAAACTGTGTAATTTATGTGCTTATATACTGAAATAATAAACAAACATTTAAAGTGGATCTAGAGAATAATCATTTTAATTAATTGTTGACCCGTACCGCACCCTAGATATGAATAGCACATGAAAAGAGTTATTCGCTGATCTAGCTCGACTAAAACAAATTATGTCACCCCATGTCACACAGTAGATGGTACCCCGTTATTATAAATGTTACACATGTGAGCTGCAATTGTTTCACCAGCATGCTGTTATAGTAACATTAGTCATTGGAGGCAAGCTTGCCCACCTTTCCCCTTCTCAGCCATTATAGAGGAGGGAAGAAGTGCAACTTCTCCTATGCACAAGATTTGTTCATGTCTCACCTCACGACCTATAAAACATTCTTTTTCTGTATGCAAGCTAATATTGACTAACAAGTGGCATATTTTTTTCACTGCAAAACTTAGGAAAGGCAATGAAAAAACTGAAGTTATAATCAGTGAAGCAATATAAATCAACAAATATAATATATATTTAGAGACTAAGCTTCACTTATCTTCATATTTAATATTTTGTAACTTAAACCAAAGATAAGTGAACTTAGTCTCTTAAATATTTATTATATCTGTTGACCTAAAAAGGCTTTGATGATATGAGAATCTAAATAGAACTGAATATCTGAAACCACTGGTTATCCTGGTGTTAGAAATTTACAGGATTTTTCCTTTAAACCTAATGGCTGCATGGCATTTCACCTGTGTACAATTGGGTGTGCCACAGCCGGCTTTGCTGCTACATAAACTCTGCACGTAAAGCATGTATAACACTCTTACTTTATAGAAGATGATGGAAATGTCATCCACCCTTGTCTAAACAAGCATTATATCGGGAGAACACATCTTGATTCACACTGTAATGTTTCAGATTTCTTTTCTTCTAATGAATATTACAAATAGAGGCACTAATAACAGTTAAGTATTCTTCATATTTGAGGTAATTTTGAGTCACTTTTTTACACTCATCTTCACTTAAATTGTTTTTTTCTAATATTTACTCACTACTACTTAATATACCTACCCACTGACAAGCTGGCCAACTTACTCTCATAACTAAAAACTGCCAACACAGTTAAATTCATGACTATAACTCCAACTAGACTCAACTAAACTGCTCTACCCACGCTGTTTGTGGTCCTATTTATAGTACAGCCAATGTCAGGTGACCTTTTGAGGTCTTTCCATGCATACGTGGGCATGACTTAGAGAGAGTCAACAAGAAGCTTCTCAGTCTGTTTTGTTGTAATCGCGCATTATTATGATCACATACACACACAACTGCTCCCAGCCACCCGGCCCCCTCTAGTCCATATATAGTTGTACAACCAATGACACAATATGTTCATTTGTCAACATTATGTATAATTCTATATTATATAATCATAAGGTCAGCTTGTAATTACTCAATACTTCTAAAATAAATTCCAACTCTGAAAAATTTACACCTAAACTGCATTATGCTATTTTAAGCAAAAAACATTCACAGACTTTACTTACACTAACAACACTCGTAGTATTTCAGCAACATTCTCAAATCTATTTATAAGGCGAAGGGTTTTCAATAGGGGTGAATAATCATTTGTGATCTCTGGAAGTGGGAGCTTTGTTGAAGATATTCTAGGATCAAATCCAGTCTGAAAAAATGAAAGCAAGTTATTCACAATTAAGATATTAAAGTATTTTTGCAATAGCTTAATCCACACTTTTTATATCTATTACAGTAAACGTATTTACGTATTTTGATTTTATATTCATGGTTAAACAGCATGTAATTCAAAGTTGATAATTTTAACATCTTAGGTCATAATGGTAGCTTTACCGTTAAAATTACTCATGGCAATGGTGTTCATTCTTTTATTGTCTAAGTTAGCCATAAAGGGCTGGTTTCACCAGCCGATGTTAAAAATATTCTCTTTACTAAATATTAATTACAGATTTAACTATAGCTGTAGCAAAATTTAACAGCAGGTAGCTCGATACAAAATCCAATCATAGGCTTGCCAAGCTTTGTGGTGTTGTATAGTTAAAACTGCTATGAAATTATGCTGTGAAACCGGTGGCATAAATATCACTTTCACCCACAAAATTTAGTTATGCTTTATTCGTTACATAACTTACATTATTGAGCTAATATTCATAAACTGGTGACAAGTCGAGATTAGCATTACAAACTATGAGATATTACACAGAAAGTAGCGATGTGTGTATTTCCTAAGTGCATTTTTGTGAAATTCACAATGTTTTCACATTTAGTTCCTTTCCCCCCCTTTCCTTTACCTTTTTTTTGTAGGTGTTTAACGCCCACTTTTACTACATACGACACTGCAGGCAGTGACACTGATGATACATGGAATGAAAATGGAGCACCGTGTGGGAAACCAGAGATGCCAGAGGAAACCTACCCCAGCACCACTTCGTCCACCACAAATCCCACATGCGGTTGCCTGGCATCAAACCCGAGCCTCTTTGGTGAGAATTTCCTACACCTGATTACTCTCCCCTTAAGTAGGACTTAGACCCTCTAGGACTTACAAGCCAGTGCCTAGGGTCAGACACCTGTTGGGGAGCACAGGAACCTATCAACCGCCCTGATGACGCTTCGTTCACAACTAATATCACATGTGCGTCCCTGGGATTGAACCTGGACTGCCTGGGGTTAGGCAAATGCTCTAACCGCTCAGCCATGGCACCACCCACATTTACTTCAATTTGTTAATTTTTTATAGAGGCAGTATTGCCTTTAATGATGTAGACTAGTCTGCTGAAGATTAAGAATACAATTTCTTAATGAAAATTAAACGCCATAAAATAGGTAGTGGAAGTGCCTAGTGCTACCATATGGCAATGGTAAATATTTTCAAAACTGAGTAATGAATACTTATTTTTGTATTTTATTCACTATATGTATATTACTTAGAGACATAAGGCAAAAATGCAATAGAAATTAACAAAAAAATAATTCCGGCATTAGTGGGTTAAACCAGGCCTTTCCAACTCAAGCACTTAGCACTGGGGCACCACAGTGCCTTCCCCACATAGAAACTGTAACTGTGTGTGTACGATAGAGTAAATGTGGTCTCTCTCTCTTCTCGACACAGATGTAGTGTTAACTAGGGTATAGCAGATAGTGGAGCAATTCTAGTTTCTCATTCATTACAAAATGTTGCTTTTCATGGAAATATCTATATTTTGTTGCCAATAGCGAAGGGAAAGTCCAATGCTTAATTTGTCAAAGAAATTAACAATATGACACCTAACTGAATAGGCACCATCAAATTTCCAAACAGAGCCGATAAAAGTACAGTGCAATGCAATCCTACGACAGGTACTACTGCCACAGTGGTGATTTAATTTCTTTTTACAAAGGTGTTAATCAACGGGAATTTCCCAAAATTCATGCACTTGCCTTAAAATTTGTGTCAATGTTTGGTACAACTTACATATGCATCGAAAGAGATGTTTTCAATTATCAATTTAAATAAATGCAGAGTATGACGCTGCCTTAAGAGGCAGTACTACAAATTTCTGCTGCCAAATCTGATGTACTGAATATTCATGAATTATTTGCCGCAAAACTATGTCAAAAATCTACCTAAATAGTAAATGTACACAAGGGTAACCAAAATATATGTAGGGAATAAGTGGTGTTTGTGTGTTCACATAATTGTCAATAATAATTGTTTTGGTAAGCTGCAAACTGACTTAAAACTTGTCCCATTCAACCGTCAAAGCAACATTCACCCCACCGCAGGTACTTTGACTACTGCAACCGCAATACGTTCTTGGTTTTACTTCTACCACTTCACCTTCCCCCACCTCTCCGGTGTCCAGCTCAACACCAGCGCTACTGTCAGTGGTGGCCAAGCCCCCGGTGGCACCTCAATTGGAAAGGCCTGAGTTAAACGAAAAACGCCAGTAACATAAAATTGTGTATCCAAACCTAACTTAAGCATTTACTGTAAAATTATTCCCACTAGCACTTTGGAAAGTCTATATTGCTTGAAAATGTACTCCTTTTGCAGGTTTACAAATCTCTCTCTCACACACACATGCACACACTCAAATTCAGACTCTCTCTGGTTATTTTATCTAAACATTTTACATGAAATTTCCTAGTTATTCAGCAAATTTCAATTAGTATATAAACAAAATATGCTGTTAGGTAATTACTCATACTAACCTCAATCTCTTCAACAAAGACAAAGAGTTCGTCAAGTATGTCATAAAGGGTAGCACACAGTCTTAGATGTTCTTGACACCAGCGTGCTCTATGATTTGCTCCCGATGGACCTGAATTACTCAAAAGTGGAATCTGAGCAATACAGGAAGCCAGCCTATTCACTATGTTTCTATCATTGCTATCAATATTCCTCAATAAAATATTTTCCAGCACATTCTGTGAAGAAATCACACTTTTAGAACTTTGCTTTAAATGTGAATCTATGCACCTCTAAGGTGCAAGACTTCAAAAATTCAACACAACTGCACTATAATGAAATGATAGTTGTCAAAATGTCTTTTGCTAAATAAACCAGGTGAGTTACCTTATGGTGTCCACAAGCGGGTCCATAGTTATACATAACTGCTTCAACACATTCAAAAACTGCTAGAAGGTTCTGAAACAAAGAGCAATTTAATTAAAAGTTAAAAACTTCTGACATTTAAAAACACTTAACATACTTTTAATTTACATAGCAATGAAATTCCTTTTTCACATATGAGCACACATAAACAAAGCTTTCCCTTCAAAAACATTTCTTTTAAATTGATGTTTCAATACCGTATCAAGTGTGAATCATCAGTTCCACAAGTATTACAGAAAGAATTTTAAAGACATCTGTTACTGTCCAGATGAATCTTTTAGCGAGTTTCTTAGGATGCTTCAAAATCAATAATTTGTTTCAATGTCTCTAAATGATAAGGTACACAGAAAAATAACTGTTATCTGAGATATTTTTAAAAGCTTCAGAGATCTTAGGTCTCTAAGAGGAAAAATGCTTGCCTACATCAGACTTTCCTACTTGCTTGTAAGCTTACCAGACAAAAAACTCAACTGGTCAACTCAACATTAATAACATGTAACACCAACTGTAGACTAGATAATTGCCTGGATTTGGTTAGGAAGTAAGTCCACAAGGTTCTGCAGGTATGGCACATTAAGCTAACACCACTCACATATGAGTTGCTCATGCAAATCCACCAAATTGTGGGGATGCTGATTTCAGCGTTTCACCTGCTGTTCCAACATATACCACAAATTTTCAATTGGGTTCAAGTCAGGTGAGTTTGCAGGCCAATCGAGATATGATAAAGTGCATGTGTGTTTCTCAAACTAGTCCAACACTCTTCTGGCCTGTTGAACCCTTTAGTTGTCATCTTGAAATATAGTGGAGGCAACAGCACATTCATGGAGATAATGACTAAATGGTAACACCTTCTCATCCAGAAACTTCAAATAAACATGCTGGTTCATCCTACTGGTCACCCCATGGAGAAGGCCTAAGTCATAGTAAGAAAAACACCCCCAAAACATCATTGACCTACCTCCAGCTTGAACCAGACCCTGTACATGATCCATTTGAAATGCTTCATGTGGCCGACGCTTCACCCAACAACATGAATCTTTCAAATAGATGCAGAAATGTGATTCATTGGATCACATGACATTCTGCCAGTCACCTACTGTCTATGTTTGGTTATTTTTAGCCCAATGAAGTCATGCACCTTTATGTGTCTCTGAGCAAGGGCCTTGTTCGAGGTGTCCAACTCCAAATGTTTAAGGAATGCAGTTCCTGCCACACTGTCCTCTCGCTAAGACATCGGGATGGCCCTGCATTCATGGACTGGAGCAATTCCTGTTGGGTTTGTATGTGATTTGCATTTACTAGTCGTGAAACTTGCCTCCAGTCCCTTTCAGTATGATCCTTTTCCAACCACAATTCCGACATCGTGTTTCATGGCCACGTGTATTGTACCACTACTTGTAGACCTGCTGGACAGTCCACTTGGACATGCCAACAAATCCAGACACTTCACCCACCTACCATGGGCATGGCCAAACACGACTTTTGCCACTCTATCATGTCCTTAAATTTCCCCAATGTTGTACTACACTGAATGCTTGACACATGTCTCACAGCTTACAATGACCCTCTGATCATGTGGAGACAGTGGACGTGCAGTTAAACACATGACTTGACCAAAGTATCATCTGTTGAGTCGTAAAGACTCAGCACTGATTTCTGCAGAGTAAAATAATAGGTATGTTAAGAGGACAATATTAGAAATCGTTGGAATAAAACTTTGCTTATGAAGGGCACCAGCAAAATACATCACACACGGGTGCCTGACGCCCACAGGCATCATGTTGGACAGGGCTGCTCTGAGCCATTCAATTTCTTCATTCCTGATTTTTTCTACATCTGTCACCGTATACATAATTCTTGAATATAATTTCTTAGTAGAAAACACATTGAGTTGTCAAAGCGAATCAGAAGAGTTAAAAAGTGAATAACAAGTCAATGTTAATGCACTTCAGCAATTGAGGTAATAATCTGTGGTCAAGCACCAAGCAGTAAACAACAAAGCTTCAAAAAAGTTAAGTAAACAACCTGTTTGTTTAGTACCTTAATAATTTAATCTAAGTACCTCCTGAGTCAAATTTAAACATGAGAAATAACCTCCTGTATGTTTTACAGTACTATGACACTAATATAAGTGTGCATTCATCACTCCCGAACTGCTCTTTGCCAGAGTTATGCCTGAAGGACCGGCAAGTAACTGATGCAGAGCACTATTGGATTAACTTGCATTAGGTTTACCTGCATCTCAACAAATGTTGAAATTTATGACCTTCAACGCAAACACATTCCCTAGATATCTGAAAAAATTCTGGTTTACTCGCAGAGCTTCATGTTGACTGATTGACTGTAGTTCTCTCGTGATATTGTCCTACAATTCTTGTAATGTGTGCAGATTTGGTGCACACACTTTATTCTTTTAACATTCCCCATAAATGCCATACAGGGGTACTGCAGTTCATTGTGTACAAGCACAAGATCCTGTGGGTTGGGTTAATTATTGCAATTGGTTTTTACAGTGTGTTCATAATAATGACGTGGATCCACTTTTAAATTCTTCACCGATGAAGCATGATTTTATCTTCATGGTCCCATTTCTGCACAGAACAATTGATATTGGGCTACATGAAGTTCCTCACCAACAGCAAAATTTGGGATTTGGTGCACAGTGAGTGTGTAGAATTATTGGTCCCATATTTTATGACACACCAGTTGATTGACACATTAGTGTAAATTCTATTTTAAATAATTTTTTTTCCGTATCTAACAAGAAATAAAAGATTGTGTGGCTGGTTTCCGCAGGATTCAGCTACACTGCATACTGCTGTGAATTCTATGCATAAATTGGGAAGTGCTTACGGTACAGAATAATTATTTGAGAATTGTAACCATCTCCTTCCCCTGAAATGCAATTTTTATTTATGGGGAACATTAAAGAATAAAATGTAAGCATCAAATCCGCATATGTTACAAGAATTGAAGGACAATATCATGAGAGAAATACAATCAGTCAACATGAACTTTTGCAAGTAAAGCAGCATTTTTTTTGGAGATATAGGGAATGTGTTCGCATTGAAAGTCATCAATTTCAGCATATGTTGTGATACAGGTAAGCCTAATGTAAGTTAGTACAGTAGTTAGCATTCTGTACCCATTACTTGCTGGTCCTTTAGGCGTAATTCTGGTGGAGAGAACGCTGGCCATCGCTTGGTCCGGTGCCACCATGAGGCAGTCTGACCGAGCTACGAACAGACTGTACAAATGAGTCAATGGCTTCACATAATGATTTCATGTATGTGCTTGCATTTTCTTGTCATTCTTCAAGTATATGAAGGCTAACTACGTTTTCAAACACAATTTCTATTGCAATAAGAGATTGCACATCCAGCATCCAAGAGGACACTATATGCATGTTGCAGATTAAAGTAAGGGGATCTGGATTTAAGAGACACCTTGTCCCGAATGATAGCACTCATTACCAGCGATGCTACTGGCTCTGCATGATTGATATGTTGTTGATTGTTACCATATACAGATTACATGACTTACCTGCGATGGACACTTGGTCTGCAAATTCTCTACCAGTTTTAGAACTACTATACTGCCGACATTTCGCCTCAGTTCTGGCAAGTGTTGTGTCATTTCCACTATTGTTTCTAGAAAATAAAAAAATTTGTTTCAGGCACTAGTTGCTATTATATCAATAATCACTTGAAAGCTTTCATGAAATCATGACCTCTCACTGACATGCAGTGCTGCCAAGAAAAGAAAGTCACTTGCAATGCACAAACACTCATAGTAGCTGTAAGCATGTGACCACAGTGAATGCTTTGATTGGTTCCTGACCGAAGCTCTCTGAGAAACAAAACTAAATAGATCCATTCTTTAAGGTTACTACTGTTTTATTGCTGTTTTTTTACATTAGCGATGTTGATGTGAAGTGGCTTTCTTAGGTTAGATTTACTATAGTTCGATACACTGAGCTAATTGTTGCTTGTGTCTTGTATTTTTGTGTTTGTTGGACATTTTATGAAGCAATTAATAAAATTTTATGTGTGCACTCACAAGAACTTCTCAATTAACTCTTGTACAAACTCCTTATAAACATGCCTATCCACTTCATATTGAGATAGGCATTTGTAGAAATGGTTTTATTACATGTTCCTTGTAAGTATAATGAGAAGAGAGGCTTAAGCAGCAGTCATATCTTGAGAGCCGGTTGCTACGTGATAGACTTGACATTCCACTCTCTTTGCATGTTTAGGACAAAAAAAAAATCTGATAAATTGCACTCACATGACTTTTTCTACTTTTGTACAATTTTTTTTTACAAATGCTTATTCCTGTTTCTGCTTAATGCCAATGAAGATAAACATTTACAGAATTTATCTTATTGCTAATTTTCTTGTAGAATATGGGAATATAGTAGGCTTTAGGTGATAGTTAAATCTTCTGAGAGCTAGTAGCTATGCAATGGCTTTGAAATTGTTACCTTTACATGGCAAAGAGATAAAACACGAATAATGAATTCCATTTTAGGAAAATTCAAACAAATAATAGGGGGTATCTCGGAAATGGTCCACTCCAAAAAAATTGTATTTGGTATATTGTGTTTTTTCACAAATTTGGATTTTTGTGTGGTTAGAGTCTGTCTCTAATGGTTTAACAGTTATGCAAAAGCCGTTCAGTGTGAAGAGGACTTCTGGGAATATTCACAGAAAATTCAATATATACATCATTTCGTTTGGAATGAAAATACCTTAAACATGTATTTTAACCAAAATTGCCATTTTTGACAAACTTTTTAAAAATGTTCCTGTAAAAGGTAGTCTGGAGCAAGGGATTTTCTTGAACGCTTTGTGTAGCATCCTTGAATGACCAACCTTTCATTTTTGAACTCTGTTCTCTCTTTCTATCTCACGCACACATTCCATGAATAATATGCAGATTGCTTTGTAAATGCTGTTCAATTTGAGATTTCATCGTACACCCTATACGTTTATCACAAGTTTGGCAGAGAACTGTTTTATCATCAGTGATTAAAGCACTGTCAACAGAAATCTGTGTATTCAGTTTTGATGATAATGAAGACACAACCGTGTCATCATTAACTTACATCCAACTGACTTACAAATTCTGAAGCATTTTCATTTCTTTTTCTCACATGTTTAAAATTAGTCACTTGTCCGCAATGAACACACGCACTTTAGCTTTGAATGTAAGGACAATGTATATGATCAACGACAATGGATGAGAACTACAATAATAAAACTTGCAATATTTTCCCCCTTTCTTGCTCTGAAATGATAATGAATGAAATTGATGAAATGTCTAACAAATCCACAATAATATTAAAATATGTTGTTGTTAGCTAATGCTGGAGTTAGACTTTTTGCGTACCACCTAGGTGACTCAGGTTTGAAGTGGAAGAATAATTATTTTACAAATATTTATGAAGCGTTAATTGACTTACTTATTAATTTGTATGAGATATTTGTAATCTGAGAGTTTTTTCCTTCTGTTCCTTTCAAACATTGGTGAAACCAAACTAATCCATTCTCTTGAAAAACTTCTTTGTTGCATTGTGGAAGGAATGTTTGGAGCAAATAAAGTCCTTCAATTCTGTAATAAAAGAAACATTCTTTATTAAGCACAGCTGCAAAGTTAATCAGGCAGAATACAAGTGACAAATTCTTTATGAATATTTAAAGACATCTTGTAGATCTACCAATATCACAAATGATTTAGAGACCACAGTCATAGAAGTCATAGAAGACCTGGCAAAACTATAGTCGGTGTTTCTATCATTTACACCATATATTTAAGATAAGTGAAACTGTAGTCTCTACATTATTTGTGATACTGGTAGATTATATTTCCTTCAGTGTTAACAGCTTCAGGCGTGTGTACTAAAAATCTTATAGATTTCGAATCACTCCACATTTTTGATGTGGTAGTGCTTTAGACCATGAAGTTAAAAATGGCTATGTAACATTTTCATGATTGCCCAACACTTACATCAACAGCATTATCATACACTTACTTCTAATTTTTAATATATACAGTGACATGCACCAAACTATAAATCCTTGTATCACTCAAAAGATTTTCTCTATTCAGGCAGCACCATGGCTGAGCAGTTAGACTTTTTGCGTACCACCTAGGTGACACAGGTTTGATCCCAGGGACCCGCATGTGGTATTTGTGGTGGGCAAAGCAGCATCAGGGTGGGTTTTCTTCAGTTTTCCCTGCCACTCATTCTACCAATTGCTCCAACATCACCTTTCCATTCATCAATTTTGCCTGCATTTCACATCATCCTCTTCCTCACTATCATACCTGGTGCTTGGCTGACCACCCACTTCCAGGTCTTCACTCTGTCCGGTCCAGAGGTTCATCTGTTCCCCGACAGGCGTATGACCCAAGGCAATGGGTTGTAAGTCCTACTTAAGGAGAGGATAACCAAATAAAGAAGATTTTCTCCATTCTTCTTCTACAAGTTATCCTTATGAAGCTTATTCTTCTATCTACTTATTAAAACAGGTTATCCTTCATTACACATACACATTTTGTAGTAGGTAGCAAAATATGGTAAGCTAAAGTGAAAGTCAAACCTTTTCCAAGCCAGCTGCTATGTGAAGACTTTAAAATGTTGTTCTCTTTGCAGAAACACAACAAAGAAAAAAAGAAACAGAAATAATGATTTACAATTGAAAAAATGATAAACTATTTGAAAATTGAAACTGATATTAAATAATATCTCAGAAATGGTTATGTCACAAAACACTGTGAGCTTTAAACTAATTTACATTCTTTTGTGAAGTAAGACTTTGTTCATCTCTGATGGTTTACCACTTATATCAAGTTCATTAAGAATAAAGAGGACTTCACAAGCTACACACCAAAAAATTCATGATATACGATAAAATTTGTTTGTCATAGATAGTGTAAACATATGGTACTTTGATCAAAATTATTAGAACCATTTTGGAGAAAATAAAAAATAACAAACTTTTCCATGTATAGCGCAGTTTGTGGTAGTGGGAATGTTTTTCAAAATCTTTGTCATATCCTTGGCCACTCCTGAACTTTCATATTTCACAGATTTTTCATCTTTGACTTATGCTGTTCACATATGTGTATGAGACCTTTTTCTAAAAAAATTTTCTTGGGTTCAGGAGGACTCAAAACATTCTGGTGAAAGCTCAACATCAAATCTTTATGTAGATTACAATACATCCTCTACTTAATCCTAAGTACACAGCAGAGAAGTAAAAATGCCCTTGCTCAGCTTTTGTAACACTAAATAACCAGTCTCAAACAAAATGTCTACTCTGAAAATATGAAAGCTCCACTTCAGCATGTAGATAGCCAAACTTAATATACAATGGTTTTTTCAGAAAAAAAAAGATCATGTGTATATAAGCAGCTTTATTAGTGGGCAGGGGAAAGCATTTTCATTTTAAACATTGATCTGGTTAGATTATGTTGGCTGTAATGTTTAGATCACAGTAGCCAGCTATATTGAACCACAAACAACTCATAATAACCAAAACCGCCATGGAATGTGAGTGGTCAGAATTGGTAGTGTCTGTGAAGTACTACATCTGTTGCTGAATTTCCATTTTAAATAATGAGATACTTTTGGTTCAATAAAGCAACTAAGTAACTGAGTTATCTTGCAGATGCATACGTGTGCAGGCCACGCTCACTGTTTCTCTTTCATACATTGTGATCAAGCATGTCTGATGAAAAGAAATTCAAGACCAAATCTAAACAAACTGCGAGTTTGGATAGAAGTACTAGCAACCACCAGCTGTGATATCCATAAAATTTAGGACAAACTCACTAACTGATTAAATATATGCAATTTTACAAAAGGAAGCCAAATGAACATTCATAATGCTTGTACATAAGACAGTAGAGTTCCACTAATCCGAAGAAGTACAGGAGGAAGAAGAAGAGAGGGAAGAAGAGGGAGTGGAGGGAGGAAGTGGAAGAGGAGGAGGAAGTGGAGGAAGTTGAGGAAAGAAGTGGAGGGAAGAGGAAGTGGATCAGAGAGGAAGTAGAGTAAGAGGAGTGAAAGTGGAGGGGAGGAGGAGAAAGGGTAAACAATAAATGTGCCTCTTATCTAAACCCCAAAAGAAGAAAATTGTATTACATATTACTAGGGCTCGGAAGTTCATGCCCTAAAAAACACTGAAATATGCATGCAAATATGCTCTTAAAAACTTGAATATATGCCGAGAAATATGCACTATTTAATTAAAACAATTAATAACCCTTTGCAGTAGACAAGACGAGTTAGTACAAGTAACAAATAAAGTCACCTTATTCCTTAGACGTTGAAGCAGAAGTGGTCCCACTGCTACTAGTATTAACTACTAAATTGCAGATCACAAACAACACTTTGCACAAATTTTCA
The DNA here is from genome assembly GCA_030765045.1 of Tenodera sinensis. Classification (NCBI taxonomy): domain Eukaryota; kingdom Metazoa; phylum Arthropoda; class Insecta; order Mantodea; family Mantidae; genus Tenodera; species Tenodera sinensis. The sequence goes on along the minus strand of CM060964.1, from coordinate 369,558,918 downwards.
ACTGTAAAACATTGTCTGTTGTCTCGCAAAACACTTTTGTAACGTGAAAAACTTCTTTACACGTCACAAGATGTTGTCGGAGCATATTTAAATGATGTTAACTGTTTCACAGAGCGAGAGTCAAGTCTCTTGGTGTGACAGATGGTTTCTTTCGAGGATGTCTCGAATACCGCACCAGAATTTTTTGAAATTACATAATTCACTTCCTCTTTCACTTTTTGTCCTATGGTACCAGGAACCGAACTTAGATCACATATTGTTTTTTCAAAGACAGTAAGTGATACATGCAAAGGAGATCCTACAGCTTCCAATGCCCTTATGGCTGTTGGTAAGAAAGAAAAGTGGGCAGATATGAAACCAAGATCCTCTTTTAACCAGTGCATGACAGAATATTTTGCACAATTTCTATTGATGAAGCATCTTTCGAGTCCAATGAATTAACAACCTCTTTGGCTATTTCTATGGGCCCAGCATAATATAAAACTGCATCGACCCATGTTCCCCATCGAGTTAACACCGGTGCAGGAGGAAGTCGGATGTTAGGTGCTACTGATCTAAACAAATTAACTGTTTTAGGAGATTTAACAAAAATTATCTTCGTACTGGACACAAATCTATCTACCAATGGGAAAGAATCATTAACTCAGAAATGCTACAAATATGAAAAATATTATACAGATGAAAAAATAAAAAAGCATAAAAATCATTGAAATATGCAATATAGGGGCAATAAAATTGAAATCTTCGTGAGTTGCATTATCAGGTGCAATACTGCCAATATGAAAAACATTATCCAGATAGAAAAAAGTAATAAAAACCATAAAGATCATTAAAATATGCAGTATAGGGGCTATATATGCTATATATGCAGTTATATGCAGCATAAAATCATGTCCAAATAACTGAAAATTCCATAATTCGTGTACATAATGTAAAAGCATACATTTTTAACCCGTGTGAAAAAACATGCAAATGCATGAACTTCCTAGCCCTACATATTACACATTCAACTTGCTCTTGAAATTATGACATTAATACCTCGTCACTATAAGCAAACTTTGTATCTGGAACATACTAGACTGCCATTTCCATCAAATTGCAAAGTGGATGTACTAAATTACTGTTTCTTTCTATCTCAATGGGTCAATACAATTCGTACAACATGACCAAAAAATTTTCATTACTGTCATAACACACTACACTATTACTTCTTTATAAGTAATAGTTACATCCAATGGAAACTGCATTAAATACATGCAAACAACTTTGAGTAATGAAAGCTGAAAATGACATATTAAAAAAAAAATCTGATGTGTTGCACTCACATGACTTTCTCTAATTTTGTATTAACCATTCTTACAAACTCTTATTCCTATATCTTCTTCGTGTTAGTTAAAATAAACATTTGTACAAATTATTTTATTGGTTATTTCCTTGTAGGTGCAAGGGGAATATTAGAATGCAGTAGGCTTTGTGCAATAGTAAAATGTTTTAAAGCTTTGAGATTCTGTTCTCTTTGCACACCTAACATATAAAAAAATGAACAACGATGACCCATTTCACGAAAGCTTAAGTTTCCCGAAACTCACACACGTAACAAGCAATATCTCCGAAATGGTTCAACCTACAAGAAAATTTATTGAGACATAAATTGTGTATTTTAGCAAGATCTACATTTTTTGTACTCTTTTTCTCTTCCGACCCTGATGCTATTAGGGTTCCCGAGGGCTAGGGAGTCTTTATTTTTCCACCCTCTCCATTTCTCTATAAAATCTTAACCCCTAACATGCTGACCTGTCATGGCATGTAATACGTCCTGTGATTGGTAATCAGAGGATATGGTCGGTGAATTTATTTTGATAACTCTCCCGGTCAGGTCGGTGAGACCCGTAAACCAACGACAGGTGTGGTCCTCCAGACATTCTGGGGGTTGTGAGAGAGCGATGTGACCGCCAAAACATAAAAATATGGTGCTCTCTAAAAAGCGGTTACTATTACTGCTATTGCTCTCTTCAATATCATCAGTGAAAAATATTGGAGAGCAAGAGGATAATGACTTCATTGTCAGAAATCCAGCATTAGCCAACAACATTTTTTGTACAGTATGATTTGGTCTATCTCTAATGGTTTACCAGTTATGCAAAAGTCGTCCAGAGTAAATACAACTACAGGTGCAATAGCCAGAAAATTCAAGATATACATTTCATTTGTCATCAAAGTATCTCAAACATATGGCATTTTAGTCAAAATCGTTAAGAGCCATGTTCAAGAAAATCAAAATTTTCGAAAAATCTTCCATGTAAAGGGTAGTGTAGGGTGGGGCTATTTTCTTCAAAATCTTCGTGTCGCATCCTTGAAAGACATTAAACTTAAATACCAAGTTTGGCTTTTAATCGACTTTTCGTTTTTGAGTTATGCTGTCCACAGACTGACAGACTGACACACACGGACCTTTTTCTAAAAATGCTAATTTTGGATTCAGGGGGCCTCAAAACATATATTTCCGGTGAAATCTTGACATCAAATTTTTGGGTGGAATACAATACTTCCCCTACTTACCAGTAGAGAAAGTAAAAATATTTCAGCAACCTAAAAATATAAGAACATATAAAAAAGGCCATTTCAAAAGTATTACCTGTTTGTTGCAGAATTCAATCTGTCATTCAGGAAACTGAGAACCGGCTTCAGATCATTTGCAGTCTGAAAAATAGAAAAAGCAGTAAGTTCCGTAAGTGTTTCAGTAAAAGTAACTCTTAAGAGTGAATGAGTGGGTAATGGTGTTTAAGGGCCTGTCGACAACTGGGTCATTAGGGCCTTGTGTCCAAAATAAAAACAAGCAAACAAATAAAACTTCACTAAAATGTTAAGAGGTATAAGTTAAAATAACTAAAAACGGAAGTTAAAAGGACTAAAATGACAGATAAAAATTAAAGCCAGTAAAAACTTATTTTACTAAAGAGGTGATCTAGTAACACTGTTAAACTAAAAACGCCAGAATTAACACATCCTAAAATTCCAAATCTGCCAAGATAAACACCTTACACTTGCTTACTAAAATTAATTTTGGCAACAAACTGCTGTACTGTAGCTAGTTACTGGATCATTGCCTAAAACGGAGTGCAGTGTAAGACCCAGACCATGGAACTGGGCTCACGAGAGTAACATGGACAATCAAGAAGAACATGTGCGACAGAGTGTGACAGTGCACGTTGCACAGACAGGCTCCGGATCACCACGCATAAGGTGTCCATGTATGGCCTATTCTCAGACAGGTTAAAATCACTTCTTCCCGCCTAGAACCCCTGAAAGATGTCTGCCAGGGTTGTACAGTGTCCTTTATTGTCTGTAATTGAGTGCCAGCTAACTCTTCCCAATACTCCTTCCAAACAGCATGTAGATGGCGGCAGAAGTATTACTGCAGATCCACATAAGGGAGCGTATGGGTGGAAAATTCTGGAAGGCAACATGCAGACTTAGCAGCTGCATCCGTGTTCCCAGGGATACCCACATGGCCTGGGCACCAAGTAAAAACGAACTGGTACTCGCGAGATAACTGAGAAATGAGTGTGTGTATTTCTAGAATTAATGCCGAGTTGCCAAAAAAACTGTTGCAGCGCCTGAAGAGTGCTCTGTGAGTCACTACAAATAATAAACCGTCCAGGAGCTAAACTGGAGGTGAAAAGCAAGAAATAAAATATGGCAAACAGCTCGGCGGTAAAAACTGAACTGGTGTCTGGAAGGCGGTACGTATGAGCGTCACCGTTGTATATAAAAGCGGAACCCATCGCACCCATCTTGGAGCCATCGGTGAACACCAGAGTGAAAGTCCGGCATCGGCCCGGAAGTTCCGTGAAAAGTTGGCGAAACACGGAATGAGGGGTATCCGCACAGCCAGACCGCTCCAGGTCAAAACTTGCGTTTCAGGGAGGACATCGGCCAAGTGAATGCCGCTCTAGCTAGCAGTCGGAGGGCGTGTGTGGCAAGCAGTTCTCGAAATCGGACACCATCTGGACGGGAGATAATTATATTTCGTATATAACGGTGCGCAAGATCTGGACGCAATACGGGTGGAAACGAAGGATGGCTTGGATGGGCGGCCAACCTTGCCACGTAGGAAGAAAGTAACAATGAAGCACCGGACAGACAGACAGTGGAGGTTCGCCAGAATCAGCATACAGACAATCGACCCTACTGGTGCGGAAAGCCCCAGTAGCGAGACAATGTAAGGTGCAGTTTAGAGGCGAAAGCGGTGCCATAGATAAAATGGCCGTAGTCTAATTTGGACCGAACCAGAGAGCGATACAACCTCAACATGACGGTGCGATCGCCACCCCAGGATGCCCCAGATAGAACCCTGAGTAACCGAAGCGAACAACCGCAGGAAGCACGAAGATGGGGATTTGAGCTTGCGGTTAAGTTGTAGGCCCAAGAACTTCAGGTGCGGAACAAACGGAAGACGTGTGCCACGCAAATGAAGATCAGAAGGATGTACGCCACGGAGTGGGTGGAAATGGAGACAGTGTTTTCGTACGGAAGAACCGAAAGCCGGTGCGAAACGTCCACCCGGCGATGGATGTTATGGTCAGCTGCAATTGACGCTCGATGTGCTAAGATTATGCGAGCGATGGTATACCGCAAAGTCATCAACATACAGTGACATCGGGATACCCCTATGAACAACACTAGCAGTGATGCTGTTAATGGCGACGGCGAAAAGCGTAATACTGAGAATCGACCCCTGGAATACACCATTCTCCTGGATCTTCTCTTGGGAGAGCGTGTTGCCTATGCGGACACGAAAACGGCGAATTTGTAAGAAGTTAAAAAGAAAAACGGCTAAGTGACTGCGCAAACCATAACCGTGCAGAGTACGGAGGATGCCATACCGCCATGTAGTGTCATAGGCATTCTCCAGATCAAAGAAGACACCCATAACATGCTGCTTCAGTAGAAAGGCATTCTATGTACAGGTCTCCATGCGTGTCAGGTTGTCGACACTGGAGCGATAGCGACGAAAACCGCACTGAGCATTGCTCAGCAGGTTATTCGTCTCCAGCCACCACACTAAACGAGTGTTAATCATCCATTCCAAGGTCTTGCAGACGACACTCGTCAGGCAAATAGGGTGGTAGCTAGAGGGAAGTGTCCGGTCTTTTCCGGGTCGAAGGATAGGAATGACACCCTCTCGCTAGGAAGACGGAAAACCCTGTTAAAGCCAGGTGCAGTTAGAGATGCTCAGCAGGAAGGAAGGAGCCGCAGGTGGAAGATGAAGCAGCATTTGGCGGTGGATGTCATCAGAACCAGGAGAAGAGTCGTGAGCGAGGCACAAAGAATGCGCCAGCTCTGCAATGGTAAAAGGTACATTGTAGCCTTTACTGCAGTCACTGTTAAAATTTAGGATTATTGGCTCCGCGGATTCCTTAATAAGCAAAAACACTGTCGTAGCTTTGGGTTTGGCTAGTAGTGGCGAAAGAATCGGCAAGGACGTCGGCGATATCTTGCTCGCTGGTGTATATGGAACCCTGTACGGCAAGTCCGGGGATGATCGTCCGGCGACACTTGACGTACATAGGCCGAACGGCAGTCCACATCTTTTGAGCCGAACTGCGACGTGAAAGGGGAGAGACGTAAGACTCCCAGTTCTGATAACCTTCTAGTCACTTGCTCCTCCACCACTCTCAACACTTCCTCGCATTTTTCCTCACTCGCGCACACAGATTGTCAGGACGCTTTAGACAAGCTGTACATGTTAGCTGCTATGCAAGAAGCATAAAATTACTAGCCATTGGTTGTTATAGAGGGAAGGGTGTGTACCTTGGATTTATAGACTTGAAAGTAGCATTTGACTAAATACTCATGGAAGAAGTTTGGAAAGCTCTAAAGCAACGGTTCTTAATCTGTGTCACGCAGCAGGTCAATAAAAATTAAAACAGATTTGGCACTATCCCTCTACGAGTCACTTGGACTTCGACGTCACTAAACGTATGTAGGCCTACCCCTATATGTCGTGATTATAATGTGCACACCAAATGTAAAAAGAAAATACTGACACAAGCTGTAAATAATAAAAGAAAGAAATATAGCTATGTACTTCCCAGAAGGAACAACTAATTGAGTTGTCATGTGATCCAACTAAAAATGTAATATTCGAGTGCTACATTGTTAAATTTTTGGATTGGTTACAATGGAATACAAAGCACTTTCAAAATTTGCTGTAAACGTTCTTAGCGGATTTTCAACTAGATACTTACATGAAATACGGTTTTTGAGTTTAACTTATCTAAAAGGTAAGTACAGAATCAAGCTTAATGTTGAGTACCATTTAAGGTTGTATTTAACAAAGCTAGAGCCAAACATTGATCAATTTTGTAAAAAGAAACAAGCTCATACTCAAGCACCAAAGAACTTGCAATATTACTAAGATAAGTGAAGCTTTAGTTTCTAATTTTGTTCTTACTTTAGACTCATCCTCCTTATTCACTTTTTGCAAAGTGGGCCGATTTTCAAATATTGTGTTTGTGTTGTAAAAAGAAGTATATAAGAAACATCTGTTTTATTAAAATACCTTTCCTAATAAATGGTACTGAAGTTAATCAGTTCAACTGGAAAACATTTAAAGATTTTTTTAACCACCAAGTTTATTACTTAGGGATACGTGACAATTTAATTTTTTAAAAGGGGTACGGTGTTCAAAAGGCTGGGAGGGTTTAGGACACTGACCGTGTACCACGCTCCAGTACTGCACCCCACCAATGACACCTGTAGTGGGCAGAGGTGGGGGATGCAGCAGCTGAGGGGCAAGCCTTGGCCTTTCATGGGCTGTTGTGCTGCGGTTTACTTTTTACAGTGTCTAAAAAGGATTGAGAATCCCTGCTCAAAAGGATAAAAGAGCCCCTACCAATTTTATCAAAACAATACAATCAGTGTATCAGGAAGCAAAAGGAATTGACTAGATGGACAAGAATCAGAACTCCTTATGATAGAGGAATTAAACAGGGAGATAGCCTTAGCCTATTCCTATTTAGTATTGTGATGGACGAAATTTGGAAAATCCGTAAGAAAAGAACGGCAAGAATAATACAGTGCTGTTAGTTTAAGAATCGGCGCTAGCGACAAATGCCGCGCTGCGGCAAGTCACCGCCCGCTCGCCGATAGACGGAAAGAAACTGGCGCGCACTTTTTATGCGTCTGTTAGTTTCGACCTTGGCACGCAGTAGTAGCGCGACTTATCAGAGGGTTGGACGTGCTGTTTGCATGATGGTGAAATATTCGGTAAGTGAACGTGCATATATAGTGAAAAGCTATTTTCTGAAAAAGAAATCGATTTGCAAAACCAGGCGAAAATGTAGACGTAAATTACCTGATCGCCCAGTTGCTCACAGAGATTCAGTACGCAAGTTAGTGAAAAAGTTTATGGAAACAGGTTGTGTGATTGACAAAAAGAAACAACACGTCCAACCATTTGATAAGTCGCGCCACTACTGCGTGCCAAGGTCGAAACTAACAGACGCAGGAAAAGTGCGCGCCAGTTTCTTCCGGGATGTGAAGTCCCGTCTATCGGCGAGCGGGCGGTGACTTGCGGCAGCGCGGCATTTGTCGCTAGCGCTGATACTTAAACTAACAGCACTGTAATAATAGGATATAGCAGCCGAACACCAGTCTGGGCACAATCACTGATAAATGCAGATGACAATTGATGAATGGAAGGAGGAATTAGTTAGAAAGAGACTGGAACTGAATATATGTAAAAGTAAAGCTATATACACAGGAAAGAGAGCTGAAGTAACCAAAATATTATGTAATGGCAAGAATCTGGAACACGTAGATAGCTAAAAGTACCTTGGAATATTAATAAGCAACGATGGGGAAATAGAACAGGAATTTTGAAACAGAATAAGGAAGGCCAACTCTGTTTATTAGCAAATTAACACTACCATGGTGGGAAAAAAGGAAATAACTAACGAGGTAAAAATCAGTGTTTAAAACAAAACACTTCCAATCTTAATTATCTGGAGCAGAGAGTTGAACTCTTCTGCAGAAACAAGAAAGTAAAATAACAACCATTGAAATGAGATATTTGAGGCGAGTTATGGGGAAGACCAGAAGAGACATTATTAGAAACGCAGCAATAAGAGAGGAATTGGGTATCCAGTCCGTAAAAGAAATTATAGAAAAAAGACAACTTATATGATATGGTCATGTATCACGCATGGACGAGGAAGGAAAACCCAAATAATATTTAAAGGCAAAACTGGAAGGAAGAAGAGTAAGAGGAAGGCCACTTATGTTACATCAAGGATATATTGAGCAGCTGGGCAATGAAAGAGGGAAAACAATGACAGAAATGAAGAGAATGGTATGGAATGAGATGAATGGAGGAGATAGAGGCTGGTACTCCACACTTAACAGCACAAAGGAGTTAGGGAAAGAAGAAGCCATTGGTTGTTACAGCCTGCGTCTGCACGCCCATTGTAGAACCTTCAGACCTGGAACATTTTTAATTCTCACAACACATGTTCAAAGTATCTCCCCTAATTCTTTATTCATTTACCTACTGCATATTGCTAAAGAATACAGTGCGGCCAAATTCTTGTTTTTGTTTCACTTAAAACTATTAGACCAAGTCTCTTTTAAACCTAAATAACACTCATGTTATGTGCACTAAATATTCCATCATTAACTTAACCATTCTTACCTTCAACTAAATCTAATCACTTAACTACAGGGTAAACCTGCCTAATACCTTCCATACATTCTTGGAAAAGGTCTTCTGAATGGGTCTTGCAGTCAGCAAGCCACAAATATGAGTATCTGGAATTTTGCATTGCTGCCCACATGCTCTGTAATTAAATTATACAACATGTTTGCTTCCCTACTGTTATTAAGTCATATTGCCATCCACAGCTTATTTGTTTCAAACGTGTTATCACAAGGATCCATTGTTATTCTATTTTACATTTGCCAATTTGAAGCATGTAGCTGGGATTGCCTATTTTACCTTCTGAAGTACATTTAGTATTATTAGAGATCATGCACACCTAATGACTCTAACTGAACCAATCAGACACTGCTCACAAGATCACATATTCTCCTACTTGAACTCCACTACTGTTATATCATATGACTGCTTGTACATAATAAGATGTGTCAGAGCAATAACTTTTTCCCAATTCAATCACATTTGCACACAAGTCAACACGGTCAAGACTTTCTAAAAATTACCAGCTACTAATTGGTTCCAGATGTTGACTACTAAACCATTCACATGCACATGACCAGAGAATTTTTGCAGAAGTTGATTACAGTTGTTCACAAATGTTGTGCATGTTGGCTGCAATGGAGAAACAATAGTGCTGGTCAATATTTGTCATTTCAGTCTGCTTGTGCATGCACAATGGTGAACCTTCAGGTTAAGAAAACTTCTTGCATCAGATGTCTGAAAGTTTTGTCCAGGAAACTAATTTTCTGCCAATCTATATCCTTTTGTTTGTATAATGAAACTCTTCTAATGTATAAGATAGAAAACAATCTCCTATTCACCATTACCATTATATACAAAAAAGAAAAAAAAAAAAAAGAAAAGAAAGAAAGAAAATGTACAAAAATGAAAAAATCAATACCACAATAAACAAACTCTACATTAAGATGTAAACAGTTAATATGTTCATCCTACACTATTGGACATTACTTCAAGTACTTTAGTAACAAAAATATTGGCCTGTATATTATATCCACTTGTCTAGTACAGCAAACTTATGATTATAATAGCTTAATCTAGTTTTTGTTTTATTTCCCTTTATAATAGTAGCTTAGCCGCCATATTCCTTTGCAAAGAGCACTTCATTGTCTGACAGACCCTTAGTCCTAGAGCTGTCAGCTCATTGGGGCATTCTACACCCAAAAATAATTAAATGAAAAATAATGAGTAAGGCTATGTTCTACACATACAACAGAATAAATACCAACACTATAGCTCACTCAGAATACCTCAACGGAATTCTTAGGAAGGAATGGAAAAGAATGCTTATTGTTCTTTAAACAATTGGCAATTAATTAACTTTACAATATGCTTCTCTTCGCGTAAACATAAGAACTGTGAGCCGGCTTACCAACGGCTTTTCAAGATGTTTACTTTTCCAGCACAGTAAATGAAGGTATAAAATTGAAGAAATCACTTCTAAAAAGAAAGTAATGCTTTACCTTGTTTACAAAGACTTGGTGTTCTGCGCAGATTTTTAAATAGTCTTCGAAAATGAAATCGTGGTTATTCGGTAAGGTAATAGTTTCAAATAAAGATAAAATTCCATCCATTGTGAATACTACTAGGTTATTTTTAAAAATTTTATGCGATATAATGTGCAATAACACTCTTCACTATAATTCAACCCAGCAGCCGTGTTGAAATCCGCCTATATAACAATAGGTACCAACCTGAGCTTCTGATCAATGCCAACATGGCATACTAATGAAATTTTTCCCACTTCTTATGGAAGTTACAAAAAATACTGAATTGATATAGATTCCATTGATGGCCATTAAATGTAAACGATTATTTTTTATTTACAATTGCAGTTTTTAAGCACCTTATTTAAACCATACACTTCTAATGCGTGTACTCAAAGGCAAACATGAATTCTGCTTTGTTAATATTTTTGTCCACCAATGGCGTACCTTGGAGTTTATGTGCATATTTTATTAACCCTAAGAATGCTTATTGTTCTTTAAACAATTGGCAATTAATTAACTTTACAATATGCTTCTCTTCGCGTAAACATAAGAACTGTGAGCCGGCTTACCAACGGCTTTTCAAGATGTTTACTTTTCCAGCACAGTAAATGAAGGTATAAAATTGAAGAAATCACTTCTAAAAAGAAAGTAATGCTTTACCTTGTTTACAAAGACTTGGTGTTCTGCGCAGATTTTTAAATAGTCTTCGAAAATGAAATCGTGGTTATTCGGTAAGGTAATAGTTTCAAATAAAGATAAAATTCCATCCATTGTGAATACTACTAGGTTATTTTTAAAAATTTTATGCGATATAATGTGCAATAACACTCTTCACTATAATTCAACCCAGCAGCCGTGTTGAAATCCGCCTATATAACAATAGGTACCAACCTGAGCTTCTGATCAATGCCAACATGGCATACTAATGAAATTTTTCCCACTTCTTATGGAAGTTACAAAAAATACTGAATTGATATAGATTCCATTGATGGCCATTAAATGTAAACGATTATTTTTTATTTACAATTGCAGTTTTTAAGCACCTTATTTAAACCATACACTTCTAATGCGTGTACTCAAAGGCAAACATGAATTCTGCTTTGTTAATATTTTTGTCCACCAATGGCGTACCTTGGAGTTTATGTGCATATTTTATTAACCCTCCAGTCTCATTTTATGCAGCTAAAAACTCAGGAATCATCTGAGCATTGGGAATTTGGTTCTATCCAGTTCTATCTTTCTCTCTGTGCTTTCTCTGCTGCATATTGCCAACAGTGAGTTTGATTAAATAAAGAGCGCGCTGCACTCGTCCTTTGTTGCAAAAAGCGAGCAACTGTACCTCTCATTGATGGGTAGACAAAACGCCACCTTAGCAACCTCGGAAGATAACATTCATATGCTTCCAGGCGTTCTGGGTATGCTACGGTGGAGTTCCTGTAAAATGAGTACAGAATAATAAAATAGACTAGACAGCTAATAGGGATGCGCAGAACACCTTAATAACCACACCTTATGAATTGTAGCAGTAGTCAGCATCAAGTTTGTCAACTATAACATTCTGCTGTGTTCCAAAAGAGGAATACAAAGTTGAACAACAAATGCTTCATTCTAGATTAGAATACGCACGCATAGTTGCAGGACCCCAACAACACATGCACGCATTCCACGTAAAAAAAAAAAAAAAAAAAAAAATGTGACAAAGAGACATATTCACATACAACACAGAGTATAGAAATAACTATATATACACACACATGAGAATATAAAATATATATTTAATATATTCATGGGCGTCGCGAACGGGGGGCAAGGGGGGCCGCGGTCCCCCCCTTAGATATTGATGAATTTAATGTGCAGTCAATGACTGACTATTAGACTAGTGTTTTAATTTTCATATAAAGAATGATGTTTTATCTAGCACAAATTAATATGGTTATCTGCAACAAATCCTATAACTTTTGACAACAGAATAATGAATTAATGTTGTTTGATCTCAAACTTCCAACATGTGGCCCCTCCCTGAAAAAAAGTCGACCGACTTTTATATATATGTTATAAACCCAAACCCCGGCGCGATAGCCCATGAAGGGCCAAGGCCTACCGCCCAGCCGCTGCATCCCCAACCTCTGCCCGCTACAGGTGAGGTGCAGTACTGGAGGGTGGGACGTGGTCAGCACCCAGAGCCTTCCCGGCCAGCTATGCTGTCTTCTCGACTTTTATGCTGAAGAAATCCATCACACTCTGCTGGGTTTGGATCTGTGACCTTGGGAACGAGAAACTGGAATGTTACCCCTAGATCATGGAGGACAAGACTAGAACGATGTAGAGAAAATGTAATTATAGTTTCAGCCATAGTTAAGATCAGTTACGTCAATAGCTTTTCTGCATGCAGATTAATATTGTGACACTAGGCAAGACACAAAACAAAGGACTGTCAGGACTAAGCTACTTCACACCATATACCAGGCCAGCAAAAAAATGTGTTCAAGGTCAAGCTGTCTCGCACGACCATTTGTGTGTATGTGACAAGCAACAATAAGAACAGCAGACCCAAAAGGATTTTTTTTCCAGAGCCTTTGAGAAAGATCTGGCTACGTTGTTCATGAAAGGTCTGTGTGACATCATCCCCACTATATAGGGAGGCGAGGAAACAGAAGAGAGAGAGTTAGAATTACAGACATGAGTTGACCAGTGTGTTAGTGACAGCTGTGCATGTGGTACGTTGCAATGAAGTGATTATATCGTCTTAGTGTATGTGAGAGAGAGAAAGACACTGAAAGGACTGAGTCAACGTTACAAGAAGTAAGCAGTTGTGAGTTGTAACATCATGATAGACTAGACTGTTAACAAGAAAACTGTGTCTTTGTGCAACAGTTAGGATGACAATAAAGTGATAGAAAAGTAACCGAAGTTGATTTAGCCATTTTGTTATAATATATTCATAAAAGGTTCCGAACAAAGTAGATTATTTAAACCTCATTTGTTGACAGCATGTTCCTACACTTCATTTATAATTACTTTGAAATTTGAATTATTAATTCAAAAAGCTTGAGTTGGCAAGCACACCCCACAGATGAAAGAACACATTTAATGCCACGAAAAAACTAACACTACATTTCACTGAGCAGGATAACCATTAATTTCATTTAGTCCAATTAAACAAGGCTGTTATGCACATACGTATGTCAAGCCATTTTGCAACATTATACCCACAATCACCTTAAATGTGTTAAATATGAACCTGAAATCTGTACCGCAATTATCAATTACAAGATGGTGGCGCCGTGGCCAGGTGGTTAGACTGTTCACCTAACCCTAGGCGACCTGGGTTAGATTCCAGGGACCCGCTTGTGGTATTTATGGTGCACGAAGCGGTGTCTGGGAGGGTTTTCTCCAGGTTCTCCGGTTTCCCCCTCCACTCATTCCACCAATAATCCATCATCACCTTTCCAATCATCGATATTGCCTGCATTTCATATCATACTCCTCCTCACTCTCATACCTGGTGCTTGGCTCACCACCCACTTCCAGGTCTCCATTCTGTCCAGTCCATAGATTCCTCAATTCCCCAACAGGCATCTGATCCTAGGCATTGGCTTGTAAGTCCTGTATAAGTGGAGTGTAGTTAGATAAAGAAGATTACAAGAGTTGCATTGTGGCACATGTCATGAAGGCAATGGTGATCCTTTCCAAACTTTGTCCAAAACAAAACTTGTACAGTACATTTACTACAAAACTTGGCCGGTAGGAGCATGGCCCATGTGACTTTTGCTGCATCTCCCTGCACGTGCTTGCTAATCGTCATGTGTCCGACAGTCTTACTTCCGTTGGGTAGGTGATAAGTGCTGTTGTAGTTCAGTTCACACTTGAATAACATTAGGAGTGTTTAGTTTAGCCTAAAGTGTTTTCAAAATGAATTGAATGCAGTATACAGTATAAGGCAATATGTATGTGCTTACATCATCTTGTAGGGACGTTGTAATGCAATTTGAAACAAAATTTTCTGGCATGCATATTCTGAGCAGAGAGACCGTTTGTTTGCTGGTAAATAAATTCAGGGAGATGGGAACAATTTGTGATAGGAAAAGAAAGACAAAAAGGCATGTACTTACGGAACAGAAATTAGGCAAAATTCGAGAAAGCTTAAAACGTCACACCTCCAAGATCTCTTAGGCATCTTGCACAAGAAACTGACATTTCTAAAGCTTCAGCATGGAAAGCAACAAAACTTTTAAAACATAAACCATACAAATAATTGCTTCTTGGGTGATCGGCTGACTGGCATTACAGGAAAACCCGTGCAGTACGTGACTGATAGATGGGCTGGGAAACTGCCACTCAAGTCGTGCAGTACGTGACTGGTAGATGGGCTGGGCACCTGCCGTCCAAGTTTTGTAGCATACATACTGTATATCACTGCAATTTCAATGTGTTAAACAATACTGCCCTTTAACTGCTCCATAGATAATTATCTTATGAAAGACTTTGAAGTGTACTTGATTAATGTATAAAATCTGAATTGAAGATAATGAAGTAGTATTTCATCAACATTTAAAAGAGAGTACAGAGGAAGTTATGTGGCTTGGGGAGTTGAAATAAAAAAAAATGAAACAAATGGTTTACACAAAACTGTATTATTAGAAGAAAACAAATTAATTTTTAATACATTTTGATTACTTCTAAGTTTACTTAGCTCTCTATGGTAATCTTCCAAGTTCGCACAGTTGTCAATTTTGTAACTCAATAAAATAAAATTACCATGTAGACATCCTTTACCATGGCTAACAAACTTTTATCTCAGTCATATAAATACTATTAGCAAACTAACATGACAAAAGATATTAGATCTTATTCTCTATGAAAATATTACGCAGTAGAACATGAATTGTAAAACACACTAATACATACAGGTTTACATACAAAATTGCATGAGTTGCACATTTAATACAAGTTGCAGATCAGTTAGGTTATAAATACGTAAATTAACATCGGGCTGCTACTTGAAAACAGTGCAGCTATTGCAGTGGTTTTGATTGCTGTAAAGTATTTGCATTTTCAATGTTGAACTCAAAATTTTGAGAACAGCCATTTGTGTATATATTATATTTATGCCCAAATTAATACTATTAGCATCTGAGAGCAAGCTGGCTGGTTCAGCCACAATATTTGCACAAAATAACTTTCCTCTTATCAGAAGCTTCTGGTTACTGACTGGCAGAAAGGACTGGTTGTTTCATACTTATGTCTTTATCACAAATCCTTCATTTCTTCCTCATCCTGGCACAAAGTCTTTGTTCTACAGGATTTTCTTTGCTGTAGATAGTAACTTAAGCATAGATGTGTACAATAAATAAAGCAGATCCTTGCAGTAAGATAGGCATATATAAGATGCACAAATAAAATAGGTGAGCACTTTGGAATTACACAAAGACTGAAATAACCTATTTCAACAAGAATATTTCAAGGTATCACAATACCTACAATAAACTGCATATTATCACCTACAAATTCCAATGAATTAAATCTTAATTACTGTGACTGGAATATAATTTATCACATGCTGTAAGAGTTAAAAAAGTGTATATGAAAATTTAAGGCCAATAACTAATGTTATATACTTTTTTGCATCGTAGTAATGCAGCTATTTACATTTTTTCACAACCAAACCGCGAAGAATTGCATCTGTTGTACTAATTCCAATGATCTTCTATCCTTCCAAATTTGAAGACAAGGGAACTGATGAATATGAAAGCATTTTGCAGGAAAAGGCCCACACCTGGGTAAGTTGACAGTTTATCTGAAAAAAAAAAATAAAAATACTTAAGTTACTCTCAAATATGTTGTTAGCTAATGCCGGATTTCTGACAATGAAGTCATTAATCCTCTTGCTCTCCAATATTTTTCACAGATATTGAGGAGACTTGGCATTAAATGTAACCACTTTTTAGAGAGCACCATATTTTTATGTTTTGGCGGTCACATCACTCTCTCAGAACCCCCAGAATGTCTGGAGGACCACACCTGTCGTTGGTTTACGGGTCTTACCGACCTGACCGGGAGAGTTATCAAAATAAATTCACTAACCATATCCTCTGGTTACCAATCAGAGGACGTATTAGATGCCATGACAGGTCAGCATGTTAGGGGTTAAGGTTTTATAGAGAAATTAGAGAAATGGAAAGGTTGGAAAAATAAAGACTCCCTAGCCCTCAGGAACCCTAATAGCATCGGGGTCGGAAGAGAACAAGAGTTGACCAAGGTAAGGTCAGATAGAAAAGTTACAGTGAGGAACAAACAACCAGTAAGTGGAAGTAATGTTCTGCTCAGCTTGGGTACCTTGTGGTCGCCATTCACATATCTCCTAGACAGAGACCCCTGAGTAAGTAATATGAAATATGGGAGAGCACAAACCAAATAAAACTTTCAAAATTGTAATAAACAAAAAAAACTACATCCATTGCACTATATTTCATTCATTTTCTTGTGTGGCTGATATTGTAAACAATTACCAAACGGGCCGCACAGTGTTTCGCCTATCCACTTCCCCAGCGCATACTGTCGTCCACTGCTACAACTGAAAGGCGCAGATGAAACCATACAACATCCCCAAAACCACTTTTAAAGGCTTTACCTACTATAGTGTTAAATATTAACTCAAAGTAAACAAACAGTAAGTGCATGGTACCAGTACTAATGTGACCCTCCTAAAAATGGGCTCTTTTAAATTCTCTTTCATTTTGATTAGACTTATAATGCATTTCCTGTCTTGCAAGGTTACTGTATAAATGTAAATGGAGCAAAAATTCAGAAAACTGTATTACTTTCTCTAATGCATAGCTACCTAAAGGTGGAGTAACATTGGATTTAATGAACTTACTTTATTCCCTGCTTCTTGCCTATTTGGTTCAACCCCCAGTACCAGTGTGGGGATTTTTCCCTACTGGGAGGTCTGGCACGGTGCACACTCAGCCCTATTAGGTCCCTAAGGGGCAGACTGAGGAGTTACTTGATTGAGAAGTAGCAGCATCTGTTTGAGGAGATCGTATAACTGGCCGGGAGGGACTGGAGTGCTGACCATGCCTCGCCTCCGGTACTATACCCCACTCATGACGTCTGTGGTGGGGAGAGGTAGGGGATGCAGTGGTCAGGAGGTAGGCCTTGGCTTGGATAGGCTGTTGTGCTATGGTTTTATTTTCCTTTGCCTACTAATTATATATGCTGCTCGTTTCCATTTCTCATACATCTTGTGTGTTTAAACTAGCTAAATCCTTAGCCATTTTTTCTCTTCGGATGAATGTTGACATTTTGAATAATAGAATTCCATGCCAGTATTTCAATGTGTTTCATTATTAATCCTTTTTCTCCTGACTCTTTCAAATTTAGCTAAAGCCATTCTTCCTTTCATAGAAGTTTGAAAACTGTTATTATAATTAATTTAATTTAAAAGATGAGTCAATTAATAACACTAAACAACACTTACAACATAGTTTTCCGGAATGTGTTTCGAAGGTTGATAATGGAGGAAAGTTAACCTTCGAAACGTGTTCCGGAAAATTATGTTGTAAGTGTTGTTTAGTGTTATTGACTCACCTTTTAAATTAAAGCCATTCTATTTGGGCTAAATAATCCTAATATCATTTTAATTACATGTGAACAGTAAAAATGGCAACTGTAAATTTCAAATATTTGTTGTTGTTGTTGTTTTCTAGTGCCTTGCATCTGGCAATGAAGCCATTAGCATTCGTGCTTTCCAATACTTTTGAACTGTAGTTTCTTCTGATCTTAATGCTTCACAGGTCTTCAAGTGGTCTTCGTTCATTTCTGCTGGATCGTTACACAGGACACATATTGGTGAGGCTGAGATACCTATTCTGTAGAGATGACTTGCCAAGCAGTCATGATTTGTCAATAGTCGGAAGGCTGCAACAGCTGTTTTCCTTGGTCTCTGGGGGATTATATCTGGATTGGAAAGTAGTGTAATCCATTTTTTATCTTTGGCATTTGTTTCTATTTCTTGTAGATATGAATGACAAAAATTTTTTATGATCAAGCGTTTTATTGAGGAATATGAGAAATTGAATTTAGAATTTTGTTTTATTGTTGTGCCTTTCTTTGCAAGTGAGTCTGCAGCTTCGTTCCCCATGACTCCACAGTGTGCTGGAATCCATTGGAGATGAACAGTCTTATTAACTTTTTGGAGTTGTGTTAACATTTTGTAGCATTCTCTAATTTTTGTTGACTTCTTTGTAGTATTTGAACATATTCCCTGAATTGCAGCTTTAGAATCTGAAAGAATTACTGCCTTGTTAAATTTATTTAAGGGAAGATTTAATAATTGTCGGAGAGCAATGTATATAGCCTCTAATTCTCCATCATAATTTGTTGTGTCTCTGCCAACAGAATGATAAAAGGAAAAATGTGAACACGTAACTCCAGCTCCAGTAAGGTTTTCCTTCGAGGATCCATCAGTATATATGTGCAGCCATTCTTCTGTGGGATACCTAGTATTGATTGTTTCCAGAGCTAGAAGTTTTTGTATTCCTTTTGGTGTGTCTGATTTACTTATTTCCTCTATTAATTCCAAATTGAAGGTAGGTTGCAATAATTCCAATGGATTTTCTCTTATAAGTAGATTTTCTCTGGTGTTAGGAATGTTCAATTTGGATTTAATCTGTGTTACCTTTTCTAGGAAAGTACTATGAGTTTTAAGGATTGAATGGGGGAGGTTCTCTTCTTTCCATTTAGAGTTTGGCAGTCGTAACATTTTCTCGTGTTGGAGCAATGCTTGTTCTTCTATTTTTGTTGTTATTGATGGGGTCCGTGTTAAGGCAAGCATGGCATCAATAGGTGTGGATTTAACTGCTCCAGTGATTAGGCAAAGAGCCTGATTTTGTATTTGTTCAAGTTTATTGATGTTAGCATTTGCTGCTGTTATTAAAGCTTCAGAACAGTACAAGAGGTTTGGTTTAATATACATTTTGTATGTTGTGTTAAGGACTCTCCTTGAGCAGCCCCATTTAGCACCAGCTAACCTTTTCAGGATTTGCAATTTCTTTTCAACCTTTTCTGAGATGTTTGTTATATGTTTTTTCCAACTTAGCTTTCTGTCGAAAGTGATGCCTAAGTATTTGGCATCATCAACTGCTTTGAGTGGTTTACCATTATAATTTATGCTAACATTAACTGGTTTGTATTTTAGTGTAAATAATTCATAATTTGTTTTTTCCACATTGATAGTCATGAGGTTTTTGGAGCTCCAGTCATGTACTTTGTTTAGGGCTGTTTCTATTCTGTCTTTAATTAATTCAGGTTTTTTTGAAGAGCCTGAAGTCCAAATGACTACATCGTCAGCAAATAAAGCAATTTTGGTTTCTAAAGTTTTTATTATTGATGGAAGGTCATTTATATATATGTTAAAGAGTGTTGTGCTCAGAACAGCACCTTGTGGAAGTCCTCGGTGTGTTTGTTTATATTTGGAAATGTATGTATTATATTTTGTGGCACAAAATCTTTGTGAAATAAACTGAGTTATCCACTTAAGCATGTTACTTTTCACACCTATTGATTGCAACTTATCAACTAATTTATTTCTCCAGACTGAGTCATATGCTGATTTAAAATCAATGAATACTGCCAAGGTATCCTCCTACTAAAATATTGTTATTTAACTACGTTGATTGAAAGTAATGAAAGTCAAAAAGACAAAGCAAAGCTTTCTGGGAAATTAAACAAAAGTTTTGTGGAAGAGGTATTCCAATACTGCATTCATGCAAATGATTATTGCTCATTTTATAATAAACAGACATAAGTATCGAATAAAACATGAAGATCAGTATGTTTAAACATTGAATTTAATCTTCCTTCTCTGCTTGTGTTTGTTGCCTTAATCTGCTATGATCTGTTATTGTGTACAGTCATCATTTATTCCTGTGAGTTTGTATAGCATTATTTGTGTTTCTGCTATGCATTTGGTCACCATGTGGACAGCGGTGTTAAAAGTGGCAACACTGTTGTCTCTGCTGGTTGAAACGTCAATCACTAGTTAAGGGTGCGCAGACTTTAGTTAACTTAATAGCAGAGAGCATAGCATGATGATCACTGATGTGAATATGCCTTTGACTTTCATCCCATAAACAGTGCCATCTATTTGTTTTATAGCAAGTTTTTGAGGTAACTTCTACAGTATTTTAATACTTAAACTATCTACATATCTTTGTGCATACACATTTTATAATTTTATATAGTACGTTTACTACAAAACTTGGCTGGCAGGTGCATGACCCGTGAGACCTTTACTGCACTTTGCTCCGCATGCATGCTATGTTTGTTCTAATCATCAAGTGTGTGTTCTGCTAGGTAGGCATTAAGTGTTGTTCTAGTCCAGTTCGCAGGTGAATAACATTAGGAGTATCTAGAAGTGTTTAGTTTTGCTTGAAGTGTTTTCAAAATGAATAAATTGCAACATACACCACAACACAGAGTTTGTAGGGATGATTGTATGTGCTTACATCATCTTGTAGGGAAGCTGTAAGGCTATTTGAAACTTAATTTCCTGGCATGCATATTCCGAGTAGAAAGATTGTTCCTTTTCTTGCAAATAAATTCGGGGAGATAGGTTCAATTCTGATAGGAAAAGAAAGGTAAAACGCATTTGTTTAAGAAACAAACTAGATGAAATTGGAGAAAGGTTAGAATGGGCACCTCGCACAAGAAACTTACATTTCAAGAGGCTCAGCATGGAAAGCAGCAAAACTTTTAAAACTCAACACATACAAGGTTACTGTTTTCCAGGAATTGCTACCACATGATTACCAAAGTGGGGTAAATTTCTGTAACTGGATTTTGAGGAATTTGACGAATGCCTTTACATGGTCATCACAACACAACCGATGTTACAGACAAACCCAATTTTGTTCATGAAACTCCCTTGAATGATAAAAAAATCTGGGTATAGTGCGCAATAAATGGATACATTTTTTATAAGTGTACCATAATTGCAGAAAGATACAGAAATAATATACTGGCACCATTTTCGAACAGCTGACAGACATTGAATATCGATCTGAATATTTCCTGCAGGATTCTGCCACTGTGCATACAGCTGATGAGTTACACAGTTTATTGCGGAAATTTTTGAGGATAGAATCATTAGTAGGAGTTTATGGCCCACTCAGCCCCCTTATCTTACAGCATGCAATTTTTATTTATGGGGCAACTTGAAAAATAAAGTACACAAAACTAATCCCCACATATTAGAAAAATTAAAACAAAATATCAGGACAGAAAGTAACACTATTTCGAAAGATGAACTAATGCATGTGAATGAAAATTTCTTCAGTAGATGCCATAGACGTACTGATACAGATGGATGGCATTTTCAACATCTCCTGAGGTAGTATATGTTTTGTGTTGACTATGATAATTGTTAATGTCAGATGGGATTAGTTCAACATCCATGCATGCAAGACTGGGAGAGGGGTTCTGCAACAGCCAGCTAAGTCATGTAGTATGGTCTGGGAGACGGGCCGTACACCTGATGGCCAAGTTTTGTAGTAGGTATACGTACTGTATTATTTCTTAATAGACAGCCATTAATCTTATTCAAAGATGTGTTTCACATGGAATTAAATTTAACAGTCTGCATTTTTTCTTCACTTCTACAACTAATGTTTCTTACCTTCACCATAAGCTACATAATCTGCAAAAAGAATCCAATATAAGGAAGTTACTGCTCCAAATCCCATTACAAAGCCACCGAAAAGCCAAAACCGTGCTCCTCTTGAGCCAAAACATCCTCCTGAAAATGCATCTCCTCTGATTTGTGCATTGGAAACAGAATTTATCCTTGAAACAAACAAGGCAAGATTATTAACCATGTGATGTACATTACTGAGAAATATGTAAATGTACAATTTATTCCCCTCTCTTGGAATTGCTTATTTTAACACTTCTCCTTATAATTAACATTTTGTTTTCTATATAACATTCTTAACTGTAACTCTCAACTTTCATTCTGCCGACATTTTTAGGCTATTATCGGTACCAAACAAGAAAGGTATTGACAGTTGGCGGAGATAGAGAGGAGACATTGCTGCTTATTGTGCCAGGTGGAGAGTGCATTAGCATTATGTGTAAGAAGACGGTTGGATTGCATTTGGAATGTAGAGCAAGTATAATTTATATTCGTATTTGAAAACAGTAGTAAAATAGTTCATCTACATGCAAAGGATGGATTATGGAAGTATTATATCACTGTAAAGAATGTTAGCAAAAGAAACATACCTGTGGAATATTGTAATGGGAAATGCCACTGATATCCGACTCGCTTGCATTATTGCCGTTGTTACTGGAATTACCCGCAGAAATGACAAACTGTTCTATACTTGCTTCTAAGACTCCATTTTCCCATGTTGCAGTTATTATGCCCTTTGTATTGGTAACCACTTGCTCACAGTTTTCAGCTTTTTATTGATGTAGCTTTATTACATACGACACAGTGAAATCTTTGTTTTGCACAACGTAACCCTTTACTTTGGCCCAAATTAATTAAATCGGAGTACACTAGGAAAGGGCGATACCAAACAATTTTGCAACCATGTTCTTCAGCAATACCATCAACTGCATAATCCTTTAATTGGGATATGTACCTTACCAATCACAATTTCATTCGTTTCCTGAGGACGTAAAGTTTTTTGTTTGGCTATGCTGTCTTTGTCAATACTTTTGGACACAATTTCATTAAAAGTGTGAGACAGTTGTAAATGCTGACAACATACACACAGATTCAGACACACGTCAACACAAGGCAAATAACCACAATAAATAGAATGATGCAAACAAACTTGTCAGCACATCGCAATCTCTGATACAAACATTGCAAGCTGGAGCTGGAGGGAGACATTGTGTATATTGCACGGAAAACAAGATAAAATGCACAGTTTATGTTACTGCTAGATTGCAGGTCAAGCACATGCTAATCACGTGTTAAATATCGACAGCACTGGTTTAGCATTGCTATAGAAACATCTTAGCTCTAATTGGTTGCTCTTATCGTTGCCATGACGATCACGATGATGCACCCATCCCCTCCTGTTCATTAAAACCCTTCCACCATATGGTAGCAACTGTCAATCCCTTTCTTATATGGCAATGAGTATAAATTCTATTGATTCTAAAGCTTGCTAAATTTTTCCTATATTTAGTAAGCTCTCTATCCTCTCCTGTAGTATTTTTTCTCTTCCTGAATTCAATTCTTTATAAAATACTTCAAACTTTTCTTCCCTCCATCTGTAAACTTATGCAAATCAATAAAACCCTAAATATTCTTCCTTCACCCTGAGATAAACATACTAAACCGGAGGCCTTGCAATTCTGCTTATATTTACTGGCTTAAATATCAACAGATTCTACACTTCATCTCAGGGAAAACACAAAAAAGGCCAAAAGTGAATACTAATGAATTTAAATCTTTCAGTTAGATAATACTTACATAAACAGTGATAATGTTTCAAACACTCCACAAACATGATATGCCTTGTTAAACTGAATATTATCAGGAGTGGCAGCCTGAACATCAATTATGAACCACCATCCCACGAAAGACTGAAACAATCACCGCGTATACATTCATTTCAATAGGTATTTTCTTAATTAGACGTCAATTGTAATTTTAAATTAATTTCACAATATCCTATGGTGTTTTGGCAAATATAATAGTAAAATTAATTACACTGCTGAAATTTCTTCAGCTTTCAATGACCAGTGCCCTTCACAAGTCTTATTTACAGCAAGCACTATTGAAGTATTTCAATATATATTTCAGTCATTCCATTCCTATCAAAGTTCTTTACTACATTATAGCAATAATCATCTGAAAAAAAACAAAAAAACTTAATGCACCACAAATTCTATGATTTCTGCTACAGGATACCAAATAGTACAGTTGTGATTAAATTTGTGGGATTTCTGGCAAGTCCCTGCTCATATTCAAGATACAAAAAATCATATAGATATATGGTAACAAATAGTGGCAATTCTAAAACTGAACAATTTGAATATTGTGGTAATTGGCCTGACATGCTTTCAAATTTAATGAAATGGAACATACTGTTAAAATACTTTTTACAGACATTATAAAACCAATGTTCAAAGACAAAACTGGGTAACCTTTTGTACACAACTGCAGAACAAAACAGTTATTATGAAAATTTCATTATTGACTTTTAACGGCTGCTTGAAATTCAAAACCTTTAAGAAAATATACCGACTGAAAACATTCATGCAAATCAGAAAGAAATATTCAAATGATTGCTGGGAGAGCAATACCTCCCAACTGAAAATTCTGAATTGCAGAGGTGACAACTCCAGCTTAACTGCATATTCTACCTTTAAAATGTACAGGAGGCGAGTGCAGGCTTTAGCACTGGACGTTTTGGTTTCTAAATTTAATTCAGAGTTAGCTTTAGGACAGAGAGAGAAAATGTGTTTGTTTATGGGCGTATACACCCAATACTTCGCAGAAGTGGTTAAGCAATTTAACCTATACACGAGTTGCAAAGAAGTCCAATGATCTTATACTTACTGGAAGGGGAAAGTAAAATATTACTCATTTATCAATTTATTATAACATTTCTGGCACATTAAGAACGCTTAACCTGCACAATAAAATTTAAGAAGGCAACTTTGATGCGAAGTTGCAGTGATATATTTAGAGAAAACAATAAAATTGCTCTGTGGGACACCTGGATTGACACTTGTGTATTATGTTGAACATTTGGAAGAAATAGACAGGGTTGTAAATGGATTGCCAGATGATAATGTGGCATGTGTGCGAGTTGTAAAAGAACTATTGCAGGATAGCATACTAAAGAAAGACATTGTTTATGCACAGTCCAATCTTTCTTTCTTGCCTCCTGGCATTATGAAACTTGAAGCAATGGGAAAGTTCCTTCCCTAGGAAATTGGTGTCATTAAAGAAGTAGAAACCAATGTAAATACAGTAATGGGGATAGTTTGTGACAAAGCTAGAAATAAGTAGAGTGTACTGATGAAAAACAATGCTGGGTTTTCTGTTTTGAAAAATGTGTGTGATGTGCTGAATGGTTAGGATGTAAGTCTGCCAATACAAATTAACATGTCAAATTTAGCAAAATTTAAATATGCCCAGTTGCTGCAGTTTCTGTGGAACGGTCCTTTTCAGCTTATAAAATGGTTCTATTAGATAAAAATTGCAGTTCAACACCAGAAAATTTGGAAAAATTAATAGTGATATATTCTAATGCCAATTATAAATAGGGCACAAAATGCTGTAACCATTAATAATTGAAATTAAAAGATCAAATGCTGAAATAAAAAACAGAACATTGTACTTGTACAGCAAATGTTTGTTTTTTTCTGTTGAATTGTTCTGTTATAAATTTATAGCCCCATTGGACTGTCATTTTATTTGGGATTTCTCTGATAGAGAAAAAGAAAGTATTAATGTATATTTTGAAAAAGTATGTTCTTTTGAGGAAAATAAGCACTTACTGGTTGCAGTAATAAAAACTTTCTTCCCCTATTGCTAATTTTTGGCTATTTAAGTTGAGCGAATTCTGGTGTTATTTGTTTGTTATTAATCTTAAAGATTTAATGATCTTTCCAAGTTCTATAAAATTTAAAGAACCCAAAATTGCATTTTTAGGATCTATTTTAGAGATTTTGAAACCTGTTTTAGGTGCCTAAAAGATCATTTTTAACAGCCTAAAAATCCGAGGTCTAGATATGAATTAGCTGTTTGTAGGATTCCCCTCAGAATGCTCATGCTGGCACTACCCGTAGACAAGACTTTGTTGAATTAGTGCTTGTTCCGTTTGCATGTTGTAATGTCAAAATTCACATACTAAAAGTGAGCTTTCAAGACAGTGTATTCAGGACTGTGAACTGTTGCATTATACTACAGACAGAAAATTAATTTTTTGTTAAGTGCGTAATAAACAAGCTGCATGTGAGAAAAAATTTCAGTTAAGCCAACATTCAACTACAAATCAACATCTTGCAGCTAAAAAGAAAAGTTCCTCAAGGTAAATGTTATTAACACAACAAGCCTCCCCTTCATCTAATTTGAAACACAAATTTTCCAGTGATTTATGTTGCACGCTAATTGTAGCAAATATACCATGGAATTCACTTAGCAAACCTACGTTCTGGAATTTCCTAGATAAATATTGTAATCATACCATTCCAAATGAATCAACCCTCAGGAAATAAAGAATAGAGGGGGCAATAACAGGTCTCCCTGTTGCAGTAGCCAATGAAATCTGGATAAACGCTTACAACATTCTCAGGAAGTCGAAGCCACCCTCACTAAACACCACCAGTGAGGATTGGATGGCACTCCCACATCTTGTTTCAAACCCGGACCTCTATATACTTCCAGCCAACAAAGGAAATGCAATGTTAATCATGGATTCCAGGGTGGACTACAAGAAGATCTTGGACATGTTGCAGGACTCAATGTATAGAAAAATCTGATGTGTTGCACTTAAATGACTTTCTCTTCTCTTGTACTAACCATTATTACAAACTCTTATTGCTATATATTCCTCATGTTAGTTGAGATAAACATCTGCAGAAATATTTTCGCTCATTTTCTTACACGTGCAATGGAAACAAGTAGACTTGGAGCAATAGTCAAATCTTTTAAAGCTTTCAAATTCCATTCTCTTTGTACTCCTAATGTATCAAAAATTAATAGTGGTGTTTCATTTGACAGAAGTATAAGTTCTCCAGAACTTATATAAGTAACAAGGAATACCTCAGAAACAGTTCACGCTGCAAAAGCATTTATTTAGGCATAAATTGTGTGTTTTAGCGAGATCTACATTTTTTGTCCAGTAAGATTTTGTCTATCTTTTTTGGTTTACGAGTTATTCAAAAGTCACCCCGAGTAAACATAACTACATAGGCTATAGCCAGAAAATTCAAGATATACATTTCATTTGTCATCAAAATACCTCAAACATATGGCATTTTAATCAAAATCGTTAAAGCCATTTTCAAAAATATCAAAATTTTCCATTTAAAGGGTAGTTTAGGGTTGAGTAATTTTTTTCACAATCTTCGTGTCGCATCCTTGAAAGGCATTAAACTTAAATACCAACTTTGGTTTTTAACCAATTTTTTGTTTTTGAGCTATGCTGTCCACAGACTCACAGACACACACACTCACACACACACACACACACACACACACACACACACACACACACACACACACACCTGTGCTTGCACACACACCTTTTTCTAACAATGCATTTTTTTTTTTATTCAGGGAGTCTCAAAAGTGAAATGTCAACACCAAATTTTTGGGTTGAATACATGTAGAGAAAGTAAAACTCTGATGTGTTGCACTCATATGATTTTCCCTACTCTTGTACTAATCATACTTACAAACACTTATTCCTATATGTTCTTTGTGTTAGTTGAGATAAACATTTGCAGAAATTATCTTATTGTTTATCTTCTTGTAGGTACAAGAAGAATATGGGAATACAGTAGACTTTGAGTGATAGTCAAATCTTTTGAAGCTTTCAAATTCCGTTCTGTTTGCAGGGTTAGCATATAAAAAATCTGATGTGTGGCACTTACATGACTTTCTCTATTCTTGTACCAACTATTCTTATACTTATTCCTGTATCTTCTGCATGTTAGTCAAGATAAACTTTTGCAGAAATTACCTTATTAATCATTTTGTTGTGGGAATACAGTAGGCTTTGAGCAATAGTCAAATATTTTAAAGCTCTGCAATTCCGTTCTCTTTGCATGGCTAAGATATAAAAAAAAGAACGCCAGGAGACATCTTCCGAGACACTTCCTATTAAACCCTCCCTTTCTCCTTTGTCCACTCAAAAAGTGGACAGTCAACTGTTCTTCAATTATCTAGAAGAAATGGGAAAACTCACCAGAAAAAATGAACCCGTTCCGAGCGAGGCCTTGAATCAACTTCTATGCAAATTGATATCCTCAATAAGAGCTAACTAAATTGATCACACTCATAGCATGGCTCCTTTCACGATAGTTCAATGGAACGCCCATTCCAGAAAGCCAAAATTACACGATCTACAACATCTCTTAGAGAGATATCACATAGACATTATAGTGATTTCAGAAACATGGCTAACCCCTCAACAAACATTTCGATATCGTCCATTCCAGGTTATCCGACAGGATCGCTTGCATGGGGGAGGAGGAGAAATCATGGTTCTTCTTCATCCTTCTTTGTTGGTGTCCTCTTTTCAAACAATGAACAGTTTCGACGAGCAATTTCAGGCCATATTGCTCCAACTTCCTAGTCTGCAACTAATAGCAATCTATACTGCACCACAACATTGTATTTCTCGTACTTTCTGGATGAATCATATACCATTACTTCCAAACAAAAACACCATAATCTGTGGCGATTTTAATCTTGGCCTTACTCCGAACCAAATTCGTTGTTCCCAACATAATTTTTCCTTTCTTCATCAGCTAATAGAACAACATTTCCTTTTGCTTAATGACGACTCACCAACCCGATTTGGTCCTGCTCATCAACTTCCCTCATATCCAGATCTATCACTAATATCATCATTGCTATGGCAAAATACCCATTGGAGAGTAAGACTTGATTTTATGGGAAGTGATCACTTTCCCATATTTATAAACATAGACAAACCACCTACTTTAGATGCTCGTCGACCTTCCATCCCTCGTCAACAAATACTGGATTGGAATGATTTTACCAACAGGCTAACAGCAACTTCTTTAACATCTAACAAATCATGCACAACATCCTATGGATCAGGTGTCTTTCATTGTAGCAACAGTACTATCACATATATCTCCAACTCGGATACACTCTTCCAATACAACTAGGTACAAACCCATTTGGTGGTCTCCAGAATGTTCCGAGGCAGTTGCTAAACGTAGATTAGCATTAAACCAATACCGTCAAACACCAACCTGTAACCAATTTATAGTTTTAAAAGCACAATTCGCATCCACTCGACGCATCATCCGATACCATAAACGCAAAGGTTGGCGAAAATTCTGTACGGAATTGTCACCATCAATTACTACCTCCACAATGTGGCGTAAACTACGTTGGTTCACACGACATACTGGACACCCTACTAATCCCATACTCATGGACATACATCTTCAACAACAATTTCTAGAACAACACACTACAGACTCGGTACGTAACAATCCTCTTTTTCTGAATTCCATGACACAGGAAGAGCCTTTATTTGAGGGTGCACTAGCACTCCTGTCACCAATTTCAACACACGAACTATCTAATGCACTTAATTCACATCATAAATCCACCACTTCAGGACCAGATAGAATATCATACAAAATGATCAAACAATTTCCACATACCTTAAATCTTTGGATTACACATGGGTATTCATACATTCTTTACACAGATAATATCCCAGATTCATGGCAAAACTTTTACATCATACCACTTCTGAAACCAAATAAAACAGGAGGGACAGCAACTCACTATAGACCGATTGTCCTAGCCAACACGCTAAGGAGACTATTTGAACAAATTCTAAAAACCCGAATCACGTTTTATATAGAACATTACGGTTTTTGGCCCAAAGGGCAACACGGATTCAGAAAACTATTCTCCACACATCACAACCTACTTCAACTAACGCATGACATACACGTCAATTGGACTCACAACCGAGGACTTCTAGCCCACTTCTTAGACATTTCCCACGCATACGATTCTGTACAGTTGGACATCCTCATCCCTATTTTAAGGAAACTTTTCATTCCAGCACCTATAGTACTATGTATTTACCACCTGTTTATTGACCGTAAAATTCAATTAAATCTACACTACTCATACACCCAAATTCGCTACAGTTCTCAAGGATTACCCCAAGGTACTCCTCTAAGTCCACTACTATTTATTATTTATATCCAGGAACTTAGTACTCTTCCTTTTAAACAGAGTCAACTGCTCCTTTTTGCTGATGATATCCTCCTTTATTCTCCGGCAACGATTCAGGAAATCCGTTTATCGACACATAAGTTACAACATGACTTAGACTTGTTAGTGCAAACCCTCATACGACTAGGGTTACAACTCAATGTTACTAAAAGTCATTGTATTTTCTTTAAACGCGGCACACCAATTTTACAATCCCCGATACATATTGGCGGACATCCTATACCTCTCACGCAGTCAACCAAATTCCTAGGCTTATATTTTGACCATAAACTATCCTGGAAAAATCATGCTGTGTATCTTCACCACCCTTAGATCAACCCTTCCCATATTTAAATACATACAAGGTCGATATTGGGGAGCACACCCACGATATCTCTATATCATATTTAAAGCCCTTTGCCAATCGAAAATAGATTACGGAGCCATCACTATTACTGCATATCCAGTTGGACTGCAAAATAAAATTACATCCATAATTTATCAAATTGGTAAACTCATTTTAGGGATTGGCTGTAAACCGGCTACTCAAAAAGTTTTTGCCGAATTAGCACTACAAAATTTCGCCGAACGGCAGATAACCCTAGCTATTCCTTTTATAGCAAAACTCTTTCTCTTCACAGAGACACCGCTGTTCTCTAAATTGCAACTAGGCCTTAATATCCGTTTACAGTGCAAAATAGGATCACGGAAGCAGACACCGATATATTTAAAAATATTTAAAGCTTTCAAATCATTCCAGGGAGGGATGTCCCATAGGAGACCTCCCTTATATTATCTAAAATATGATCAGCTGATCCCTAAAACCAAATTTATTCTGTCTAACTGGCAAAAACATGATGTTACTACCCCTAAACAGTTTGCATACTTCCTAGACCAGTTTTCCCAATCTTTACAATCACCCCCTCAGATTATATATACTGATGGATCACTATCTGACCATGGGGCGGGAGCTGCATATTTCATTCAAACCACGGATACCAGAGACTTATTCACTCTTCCACGTTATTTTTCTAATTATTCAACAGAAATATATGCAATATACCAAGCTCTATATTCTTTACGTCATATACATAATTCCACAATCCTACTCTGTATCGACTCCTACAGTGCTATACAAGCTCTTAATAGATTCCAAGTAAAACCTTCTCTAGATTGGTGGGAAATATTATGTTTCCACGAACTAGATTCTTTAGATGAATGACATAACATGACACATATGATATGGATACCTGGCCATTCCAACATAACAGGTAATGAGTACGTAGATAAACTGGCCAAAGCAGCTGCCAATAATTCTCCCCCAAATCCATCACCAGGAATACACATCCAGGACGTCCGACAACATATTACTCATCATATTGATACTTATTTCCATCTACCTAGATCATCTAAAACACCATGGTTTTCAGTGGGAAATATAGATAAAGAGGCTATATCTCTGGCAACAAAATTGAATTAGGCGTAGCACCCACCCTGGCTTATTTATTTAAGATCGGAAAACGCGATACAGATTGCTGTCAGTGTGGTCAGTTTGGCGATGCAGATCATATATTCTTTCAATGCCATTAAAATTACCAACATCCGACATCTCTATATTCACACATATGTACACATTTTGGATACAGTCCCTGGAATATTTCCTCACTTCTAAATTGGAAAATACGTTATATAGCACAACTTCTTCTTCGTTTCCTCAGAAAATGTAAAATGAAACTATAATACTAACGGCATAATAAGAACATATGTATATTCAAATTACATCTTATGTTACATCTACATCTCTACTTCATCAAGGACACCAGACGCGGAAATCCAGAATACACTGGATACAGCATCATTAAATAAACCAACAACAACAACACATGAATTGTGTGTTGTAACGAGATTTGCAACATTTTTTGTATAGTGAGATTTGGTCTATCTCTTTAAGTTTGCAAAAGTCATCCAGAGTAAATAGGACTACATGGGCTATAGCCAGAAAATTCAAGATATACATTTCATTTGCCATAAAAAATATCTCAAACATGTCATTTTAATCGATATCGTTAGAGCTATTTTCAAGAAAATAAAAATTTTTGGAAAATTTTCCATCTAAAGGGTAGTTTAGGGTGGAGGAATTTTCTTCAAAATCTTTGTGTCACATCCTTAAGGCATTAAACTTAAATACCAATTTTGGTTTTTATCCCACTTCGTTTTTGAGTTATGCTGTCCAAAGTCTGATAGACACACAGACACAAAAATAGATAGACACACACACTCGTTCGCGTGGACCTGTTTCTAAACGTGGCTTTTTTATTCAGGGCACCTCAAAACATTTCCAGTGAAATCACATCAAATTTTTGGCTGGAATACAATACTTCCTCTACTTTATGTAGTAGAGAAAGTAAAAATGAATAACGACTTCCCATTTCAGGAAAGTAGAAGCATTGGGAAATTCAAACCAATAACAGATCATATTTTGGAAGTTGATAATGCAGAACAATAGCAAGTTGTGTGTTTTAAATGAGATGTGCACCTTTGTGTATAAGATTGTGTCTACATCAGTTATAGAAAGGTTAGCCAGAATGAAGAGGGCTTCGGAATGTACTAAAAGATATAAAACATATTTTATGTAGCTAGCACTACTGCTTACAAGCAAGAGACCCAGGTTCGATTCCTGGTAGTGTGGGGATTTTCTCTCACAGAGATACCTGTTTCAGGGTGTTCTCAGACTCGTTAAGTCTCTGAGGAGCTACTTGGTTGAGAAAACACATCTCCTGGTTGCGAGGAACTTGTGTAGCAGCCTAGAGGGATTTGAGTGCTGACCACGTCCCACTCTCTAGTACTGCATCCAGGTCATGACTCACATGATGGGCACAGGTACATGAGTAGCAACTGTGCGAAAGTGCTGTTGCACCACAGGGTTAGTTATATTCTATTTAGCATGCAAGCATATTAAATATATGGTATCTAAACAAAATACCTGCAATAATTTTTGAGAAAATAAATAAGGTCAAATGTTCCATGTAGCCCTGAGGCAGGCAAGTTTCCTTTAATTCTCGTGTCGTATCCAGTAATTTTCTGTTCTGGGACAGACTCATCAAGGAGGCCATCCACATCAAATTACACCCCAACAATTACAACAGAGATAGCGGACTCAAACTGAGCTCCACGTGGACAACAGCCATCAGAAACATCTACCAAAACAGCAACACAATGGACCCCGAACAAAATACGTACCCATAGGAAAACACTTCAGACGAGGATACACATACCTCATAACAGCAGGCCCAATCACAGACCATCACCCGCTCATTGGCTAGGACAACACAACCCACATCCTCCAAACTATAGTATATATTTGGAAAACTGAGGAGACTTTTTCATCTTTCCTGAAGATGGCCATGGAGTCTACAATGGCTGAAAGCTCGACATTTATAAACCTAACACTGCTGATCACCCGTGAAGCCTTGATCCATAACGTGAAAGCTTCAAATCTTACAAAAGAGACATACTTGGAATTGTTGATGCTTATTCTAATGGGAAAATGCCGCTGATATCAGAAACACTCTTATTCTTACTGATTCCTACAGCATGCAAGATCATATCAAGTACTTTAGCAACTGGAATAAGAGGGCCCCCATTCAATTTCTCCTCTTTGAAATATTCTCTTACATAGCATATTATTTGCTGCACTTGTCCTTTAATTGGGACACCTTTACCAAATACAGTTCTATTCAGTTGACAAGTACGCTCAATTTTTCGTTTGGCAGTACTATCTTTGTCACTATTTTTTGACATTGTTAAATATTCATTAAAAGCATTAGCACAATTACAAAAGCTTGAAACACATGCATAGATACACAGACTCAGGCTCACATAAACATAGAGCAAAGGAAGGCATTATTTGTTTATATGCAGCGATAGCACAACATACGGGGGTTTCTGTAAAATAAGCTTCCCAATGATCTGCAGTCATGAGGAATGCTGCTACAGGAGGCCCAGCAACACTGGGGTGTAGCTTGGTTCTCCTTCCCCCAGTCCCCTGGCCTGCGAGCTGTCTGTGATGCTCATTGTTGGCTTGGCAGCTGTTAGAAATGGAGCTTCCACTCGCTTCTCCTGCCAGGTGTGAATTACGCATTGTGATGCATTTTTTGTGTGCAAAAGGATTGCACCGGTGGACATTCATTCCCAACTGTGTGAAGTGCATGGAGAGCAGTGTATGAGCATACAACAAGTAAGATTTTAATAAACATTTTCTTTGAACTTCATGCTATTAAGAAATAAGAAAGTAGTAGATAAAATGCAAAATATTAGAGAAAATAGTGAAGGAGCGAGGAAAGATAGTTGGAAACTAGTTAGGATAAGTGTGGGAAATAAAACTGATGAACATATGTGTGTTAGACAAAATTATGCAGCAAATGGAACTAAATTTAAACATTTTGAGTAAGGATATACAAAAGTATTCTTTGGTAATAGGATGATTTTATGTTATTCAAAAAATCTTTTGAATTTGTTGAAAGCTATGGGGTGCAATGTGAAGTTTTGGAACATCTTATTTTCTTCTTTAACTCTGGAGAGTGTGTTGGTCTCTTTGATGACTATTAATTTTGGCTTTGTGCACTTTGAAACAGCTTCTTGCCAAAGCCCTCTCAACTCATTATAACCAGTAAAACATAGGTAACACAGGCTGACTTCACTTGTTTTATCAACAACAAGAAAATAAAATGGACAGTGATTTATAGTGCAAGTAAAAAATATCAAAATTAAAATATAATCCTTCGTTAAAATGTTTTAAGTGATGATAATTAAAATTAAAGTGCTTCTTATAAGTTTGGACAGTGATATAGTGAGAAGAAAGAAAATGTGGGTATACCCAATGAGAAACATGAAAGAAGAAAAAGTTAAAGCAAGTAAGATTTTAGTTAACATTTTCTTTGAAGTTCATTCTGCTAAGAAATAAGACAGTAGTAGGAAAAATGGAAAATATTAGAGAGAACATGGAATGAGTGAGGAAAGATAGAAAGAAGTTAGGATAAGTGTGGAAAATAAAAGTATCTGTTAGAAAAAATTATTCAACAAATGGAAATAAATTTAAATAAATTTAAATATTTTAAGGCAGGATATATGAAAGAGTGAAAGCAACATAGAAAAAATACAAGTAGTTTAAAACAGGAGACTGATTTATAGCTTTTTTTTTCTTTTTGTTTTTGTATGTAAATTTTGTTACAGTTCATGCAATCAAACTGGAATATTCCTGAATGATTAAATGATTACATAGACTTTCACGGTCTTTGCCTATTGCTTCTTTCTTGTTTCTCGTATGGGCCGTGTCTTGTTGGCTTGTTTAAGAAATTAAAAATTATGCCAACGTTTCACCGCAAAACTATGGGCTTCTTTAATGGACGACTGCAAAAGATCCATCCAATTAGTCACTGCCTACTCTGATTGGCCTCGTGCTGTCCCACTCGTAATCCTATTGGTTCCTTCTCC
Source organism: Tenodera sinensis (assembly GCA_030765045.1). NCBI lineage: Eukaryota > Metazoa > Arthropoda > Insecta > Mantodea > Mantidae > Tenodera > Tenodera sinensis. Next base: position 369,523,229 of record CM060964.1, on the reverse strand, counting down.
TCCAATAGGTTGACTTGTTAAACTTTATCGGTGAGGCATTATACATTACAGGTTTGCTAGTCTTCTGTGTTGAGTTTGACGGTTTTGTTGGTGATCTAACAGTTGTATTTTTTTCACCCACAGATTTTGTACATGTTGATACAGATGTGCACACTGATGTTGAGGGCTTTGGAATAGAGCTACGAGCTACAAGTGTCTATCCTGAAATTCTTGCCACATTGAAATCACTGGTCTGCCTTGCAATCTCTTGCCTCAGTTCAAGTTTAGCTGCAACTGAGCTATAGGTACCGGATCTTGGAACAAATGGTTGGCGTATATGCAAGAGCTTCCGGCTTCTGAGAAGGGCACCTTCTCTCTCACCTGTATCTCTTTGATCGCCTTTTCCTCTACAAAACAGGGGCAATCTCGGGAACTAGATGGTTGTTCACCTCTGCAGTTCACGCATGATGAAGCTGCAGGGAATTCATTTCCACAGTTAGGGCATGTAGCTAGTCCCTTACAAAACTCACTTGTATGTCCAAAGCGCTGGCATTTGAAACATCTGAGTTGCGTTCAGGATGAAAGGCCTAACTTTGATGGATTCATACCTTGCCTTAATTCTTTGTGGGAGATCTACCTGACCAAAGGTCAGGAACATGGAATTAGTTGGCTTTAACTCACCACCTACTTTGTGTTGAACCTGGTAAACGTCAATGACACCTTGTTCTGTCAGATTCTCTTGAATCTTCTCATTGGAAAATCCCTCCAATGCACGGGTGTTTATCACACCGTGTGAGGAGTTCAAAGTTCTGTGCGTCTCAACACGTACAGGATAACTTGTTAGCATATTTGCTTTCAGTATTTTAGCAACCTGGGTACCTGAATGTGCCTCAACCAGGATTGTGCCATTGCAAGATCTATTGCATGACTTTACTGGACCAGCAATGTAAATGTAAATGGGCTCACTGATATAAATTTCTTATCTGCCTCAGTTTTACCTATTATTAAGTAGCAAGGACTGCTGCTACTTCCTTTACACTGACTTTACTAATTTCTTTTGTTTTGAGTTTTTGAAGAACTCATGGCGATGATATCCTCCGCCATTGCAAATTTCTCCAATGGCATGATCACATCCTGGGTGCCACCCCGGCTTAGGTGAGAGTCGTGGCCTGGACCTTGCTCACCCTAGAGTCTCACCTCCCAGTGTATAGACAGTGGGACCCAATCCCCTTTGCCTTCGGGAGTGCAACAGCTCATGCAATGGCCCCTACGTGGGACTGACCTTTATCAGCGGATACAAACACAAATTCTACATGATAACCAGGGGCTGGGAATTACGCAGTTACCCAGTCACTCCTTATGTCTCCCCATCCACCTACAACCCGTGCGTAGGTTATCCATCAGACTGTGTATAGGGAGGTATTGGGTGGGAGGTCAAACACAAAAGTGGACCGAATTTGATTGGGCGTTTAGCATATGCTCTCTCACACCTTAGATGAACCCAATCGAGAGTATGGCTAGGGACCCTGGGTGTGCCAAACCCGTACCTACCATAGTAGACCCCTGGGGGGGCTCATTCTCCCATTAAATCTCTTTATGGAAGAATTTGAATGTTTCCTGAAACCTCTAATGTGGTTGAGGTATGTAGATCATACTTTTGTCATCTGGCCTCATGGAGAAAACACCGTCCCAGAATTTTTAGACCATCTCAATAGTCTGCAAAACAGCGTCAAATTTTATACGAAATTAGAGAAGGATGGAAAACTACCATTTTTAGATGTGCTGATAGAACGGGACATAGCCATGAAAACACTTTAATGTTCCGTGTATGGGAAACCAACTCATACAGAGAGGTACATAGAAGCCTCTTCACTTCACCCAGGTCCAGCTATATAAAGAGCCACACTCCAGCAGTGTGCCCTATGTGTGTGTGACAATGAAATTCTGGACTCAGAGCTAAAACATCTCCGAGATGTACTAAAGGCTAACCTTACATACCTCGAGTACAAGGAGTTACAGAAAGAATTACAAAAACATTGCAACACCACAAAATTCAAACAAGATACACATCAGTGAAAAAGCTGCATTCCTTTATAAGACTAATCAAAGATAAGAACCCTTGGCAAAATAACCCGGGTAATTATAAAACTACCTGTGATTGTGGTGAATTGTGCGTAGGCTAAAGGGGTAGATCTATCAATATCAGGGAAAAAGAACACATAAGACACATGAAACTCTCTCAACCAGAAACATCTGCCATCGTGGAACATGCAGGAAACATTAGCCACCACATTGACTTTGACTATTTAAAAATTTTAGCAATCTATGACAATTTCTCTCATTGAATAGTGAGAGAAAGCATAGAAATATTTAAAGAAAAGAGCAGTCTGAACGTGACACAGGCAAACCACTCAACACGATACGGAAGACCCCATTAAGAACAGCTACACAAAGAATGACTTCCTCAAGGAAGATAAGTCTGATCCCAGTACATCAAAGGAATATAAGAGTCCACGAACATCTCGAAAATCCTCTTCTGGGGAATCTTCAGGGTGGACTCAGACCGACATCTTTGATCTTCACCTGTCCCCTTTAGCAACCAGTTTGAGACACTCAAACCCAAGTTCACTAAGGCAACATGGACGTCTTCGGCAGAGGGCATGGAGCTAGACAAATCTGGCCACACTGGGAGAACCCCAGTGGAAAAGAAGTGCAAAAAAGCATCAGAGAAAAATGTCAGCTCAAGACAGAAGAAAAGGGCTAAATCAATTCCCAACCACCTACTTCAAGGTAATACAGAGTTGCCTTGGAATATCTATCAAATACACATATTAATATGGCTATCCTACAGTGGAACATACGTGGTATTAGAACACAACAACCAGAACTTGAACTTTTGCTCAATAAGAACGAACCTTTGGTCGTATGAGACTAAGCTGCATCCACAAGCCGCTTTCCATCTAAGACAATACACCCCAGCACGGTGTGATGTTTCACCACAAGTGGGTGTCCTGGCACATGGCGATGCTGCAATACTTATCAGAGATGGCGTCTATATGGAATCAGTACCCTTATGCTCTGATATACAATCAGATGCCCTAACGATTCTACTGCCAAACATCCAGTTCTCTATTTGAAACTTATATTTGCCTCCGTCCCATGACTTCTCGCACATTAATTTAGAAGATCTAGTTACCCAGTTACCAGCACCATTTCTGTTGGTGGGAGACTTCAATATGCACCACCCACTTTGGGGTTCAAGTCATGCTTGTGCCAGAGGCTAGCTCATTGCTGATTTCCTGGACAGTTATAACCTAGCTCTCCTCAGCACTGGAAAGCCTACATTTATTTCTGACTCCTTCCATAGTTTCTCGCACCTTGATCTTGCAGTTTGTTCACTTCAGTTGGCAGTCTCCTTACAATAGAATGTCATCTCTGATTTACACTCTCGTGACCACCTTCCATGTCTTATTAGTCTCTTAATGCAAGATACATGTACCACACATATGTCTAGATGGGGTTTGGACTATGCCAACTGGAACCTTCACATCCAGTTGGCTGTGTTTATGTACAACGAGCAAGACTCACTGAATGATTTGGTGCAGCATCTCATGGAGATGATTCTCTTTGCTGCTGAACAATCTATTTCGGAGTTGACTTCCCACCCCCTTCGATTTCCTGGCCCCTGGTGGACGGAAGAATGTCGGAATGCCATTTGTACTTGAAGGCGTTCTCCTAGGGCTTTCCAATGTCACCCTACATTGGATAACCTAATCCAATACAAGAAAATGCATGCCAGGTCTAGGCAAGTCATTAAGGATAGCAAAAAGACATCCTGGAGCAAAGCTGTAGCTTCATTTAACTGACATACACCTTCCTTGGTTGTGTGGGATAGGTTAAGGCAGACCACTCCAACACGGCGTTTGAGGGCTAGGGCTCCCTGACTCAGCCCAGTGCTCGTCCAGGGCTTTGACCGCTACAGCTGTGATGACGTCAGGCCTTCTCTGACTGCCACTGGCGTCAGGTTCCTTAACGCTCACTTTTCGAGGTGACTCCTTGTGCATTCATCCAGTGTTTGTGATCTCGTGTAACTATTGTATGCAAGAATGAAAAGAGGTGCTTCGACAGCTGTGTCAGGATTTAACCCATCTTGGGAGGGTCTGTATTTCGTTATTCGATCTGACGAGAACAATGTTCAATGTTTAATATGCCATACCTATGTACGGGAAAAAACGTATAACATTAAGCGTCACTTCGACGTTAAACATGCTCATACCCACGCTGATATTATAGGCGAAGAAAGAAAGGAATTAATAACGAAGCTAAAGGACGAAAGGGCGTCCAATCAGGTTAGTATAATTTTCACAAATTAATCACTCTTAAAGGAATTTGATATAATTTCATTGCTATAATACGTTTTTTTAATAATAATTGTCAACAATGAATAAGAATTAACTGTTTTGTTAAGGATACGCATCTGTGTAAAATGGCTAAAAATCTCCAGAAGTGATAAAAATGGGTTTTTGTTTTATCAAATGGTATAAAACTTCTGCTTTATTTTGATATGCTCTTTATAGCCTTACAGCCTATATAACTGTCACGTGGCCATTTAACTGATTGCCTCTAAGTGGTAATGTCCATTTAAATCAGCGCAGTTTCATTATCCTTGCTACCACTTCAAACTTAGTTTTCTCATGTTTTCATTTTTAGCACTGTTTGCTCTTTACAATGCTCCACATGATGCAGTTTTCTGTACCTACATATGCATAAAATTTGGTACATTTGCTTAGAAATAACATTAGAAGGAAATCACGAGATATTTTCATAACATGAATAACTTCTGAGTAATTAAATAATAAAGTTTATATTTAGAAATTTAAATGAATTCAAACTTTAACATTTATTTTTATCCAAACTTAATAGGAAAATTAAGAAATTATCTCATCAATTTGCTAACATTCTATTAATGAACATAAATAAAAATTATGAAGTTTTTCAAATCAAAATGGCATCATCTATAAAACCATTTAGAACCATTTATAAAAAATATTAAAAAATCGTAATAAAATATCTATATCTTAGCAAACAATTTGACTAAATGTACGAAATTTAGCAGATTTACTCCTCATTATACAGTGATAGCTGTGTTAACATTCCAAATCAATACAATAAAAACTGTAGATTTTCAAAACTTCACAGATGGGTATCCTTAAGGAAAATTGTTTTTACGATTATGTACTCGTATGTCCTCGTTTGTTTTGTGCAACCTTCTTTCATTAAATATTAACACTTTTCCCCTTTCTTCAACAGAATATTGAACCGTGTTCAGAGAGAGCTGTCCAGGCAAGCTACACTGTTGCGCTAAATATTGCCAAAAGTAGCCGGTCGTTTACAGATGGACATTTTGTTAAGGAGTGCATGATTTCAGTATCGGAGATCCTGTGTCCTTCCCTGGTGACTTTATTTGAGTCTATAAGTCTCTCTCCACAAACAATCTCTCGCCGTGTGTTGGAACTAGGAGCAGATGTGAAGGAACAACTGCGGAAAAGATGCCAAGAGTTTGTATGTTTCTCTTTAGCCCTAGACGAAAGCACCGACATTGGGGACACAGCTCAATTAGCAGTGTTTGTGAGGGGAGTTGACAACAAATTGTTTATGACTGAAGAATTGCTTGACATTGTTCCTTTACAAAATACCACTACAGGAGAAGATATATTTGGTGCAATAGAACAGATACTTGAGGAAATGCATTTGCCTTTAAGTAAACTTTGCTCTGTTACTACGGACGGAGCTGCTGCTATGCTCAGTGAGGGGCAAGGGTTTGCCGGTAGAATGAAGAGGGCAGTTTCAGCTGCTGGATATCCACCAGTCACAGTTGTGCATTGCATTTTGCATCAGGAACAACTTTGTGCAAAAGCAATTGGTAACTTCAAGTCTGTGATGACTGTAGTCACGCGATGTGTGAACTTTTGCAGACGGCAAGGGCTTAACCATCGTCAGTTTAAAGGGTTGTTACTTGATTGTGAGGCTGAGTATCATGACATACCGTTTTACTGTGATACTAGGTGGTTAAGTTCTGCCAAAGTGTTAAACATATTTTTTTCCATATTAAAGGAGATTGATCTGTTTATGGATATGAAGGGATCACCTGAACCTCTTTTGAGTGATGTAAACTGGGTTGCTGACCTTGGATTTTTAACTGACATTACGACTCATTTGAGTAATTTAAATGTTTCTTTACAAGGCAAACATTTGTTGATCGGTGCTATGTGGGACAGAGTTCGTGCTTTTAAGATGGAACTGTCATTGTTCGAAAAACAATTAGTGGACAAAAACTTTGACGAATTTCCATCTCTAAAGACATGTGACCTGTGCCATTGTAATATTGATAGTTACTGTGAAGCTCTTAGAGATATACAGAAACAATTCGAAGATCGATTTACAGGTTTCCAAGATATGACGCCTGAACTAAACATATTTATGACACCATTTTCGGTTAATGTTGAGCAGTCTCCAACAAAATTCCAAAGAGAATTGATAAGGCTTCAATGTGACACAATTTTGAAAGATAGGTGTTACAACGTTCCAGGCGGCCTTCTTGTGTTTTATCAGAACTTGGAACAACTACAGTTTCCACGTATTCACGCATTGGCATGCAAGTTTATTTCTATGTTTGGCTCTACATACTTATGTGAGCACATATTCTCAGTCATGAACCGGAACAAGAATAAAACTAGGTCATGTTTGTCCAATGTTGCGTTGGAAGCAGTGTTACGCATTCATTCTGCTCAGACAATTTTACCTGATATATCTAAGTTGGTGAAATCAAAAAAATGTCAGGCGTCATCCTAAGCATAAAATAAAGAAGTGTTGTATTATTGTGAAATGCCTGATTGAATTGTTCCTCTGTCTCATACAATATGCTGTGCTATCCCTACCTCTCTCTGAACGCCGTTAACATAGGCAAAATGACAAACGCCACGGCCCAGTTAGCCCTCACAGCCCAGGGCTGCCAGGAGGGCTGCCCACTTGGAGTGGTCTGGGTTAAGGCATGTTGCAGCTAAAACAACCCATATACCCATAGTGGGACTCAAAACAGCCACAGGGGCTGTTGTTGATTCATTTGATGTGACCAACACATTTGGCAGTGCTTTCACTCAAGTGTCTAGCTCGTAAAACCGCTCCCCTAAGTTCCTTCCAATTAAAACTCAGGTGGAATCTCAAGGCTTTGTTTTTGGTTTCTAGAAACGTAGAAGATTACAATCGCCTTTTCACCATGGCAGAGTTAGAACATTCTCTTACATCTTCTCGATTATCAGCACCAGGACCAGACGGTATTCATGTACGAATGTTACAACACCTCTCTCCTGAAAGTAACGCATTCCTGCTCAAGGTCTATAATCGTGTTTGGGTTGACAGTATACTCCCAGAAAATTGGTGGGAGGCCACCGTTATTCCCATCTTGAAGACTGAAAAGGACCGTCATCTTCCCTCCAGCTATGATCCTATTTCCCTCACCAATTGCGTTTACAAGGTGATGGAATGCATGACCAATGGATGATTAGTATGGTGTTTAGAAAGTCCTAACCTACTGACTAACATCCAGTGAGGTTTTTGACGATGCCGTTCAACCAGTGGCAGTTATTCAAGTGAAGCAGGTGAAGAGGTTTTCACCTGAATATAGCAGTATTCCATTTTTGTTAATGTTGGCATTATTACTGTCATTCTAACAGTTTAGTTACAAATTTCAACTGCTAGCAGCCGTAGCAGGATCAGTGACCAACCCTTCTTTTGTTTGGAACTTACAGTCAGGCAACCGGTAGGGAAAATTGGTGGGAGCGTGCCCTCGGATCAGCTGCAAGCCAAGTGAAGCAGCCAGAACTATGGAACAAACTGTTGCACCAAACAGCTTGGTTGCCATGACAACCTGACGTAACGAAACCATGTAGTATGGGGAAATAGTATATGCATGCACATGTTTCAGGCAAACAAGAAATATTTTCACTTGGGTGGGGGCACAGAACACGGTAGAGGGGATGGTTTCTGTTTTTGCGCAGTTAGAAGATAGTAGTCATCTACCTCGAGGAAGAGCTGGTAGTAAATTTAAAGGTGGTGTTTTACATAACTGTAAACGATATAATTGATGAGTTTGCTAGACTCCAATGTTTGTAATATTTGAATTACGGAATATAAGTGTTTTGTTATGAATCCAATGAACGATATAGTTTGCAATTTGCTAGAAACCCATTTTCCAGGCGGAAAGATGAAGGCGAGGAAGATGTTTTAAACTTCGGGCGGCCCACTGATGTCATCTATATACCCCTTAAAAGAGAGGACAATAAAATAGGAAAGCCTAATGACATTAAACTCAAAATGGTTTGATAACGATTGTTGGTTATGCAGTAGCCGTAGTTTACAATCGCTATTTTGTTGGCCTTATTTACTTATAAATAACAAAAGTAACCTGCGGAACAAAGAGGGATTCACAGATTTCATTAATGTAACCCATTCCATTTACAAGCACAATGATGCCGCCTGCGGTGCCGTAGTAGTAAAAGCGGGCGTTAAACACTACAAACAACAACAACAATGATTCAACGGAACATTTAAAATGTAAATTACAATTAAACACTTTTGAAACAAACAGAAACACGATAGCTGACCCTTTTCAAGAAAACAGTAGACTTTTACATGTGCGTTTGTGAACCATTACAATTATTTCTTATTTCTTTTGTGCTTCTCGTATTTGTGCCCCGATGCATAATTTTGCCTTCGACATGATGTAGAAGGTTGAGAAATAAATCTTTGCAAATTCGTAGAAAAATTGTGATAGCTTTCCGGGTCCTCTAACCTCTTTTGTCATCCGGCCTCATGGAGAAAACACCATCCCAGAATTTTTAGACCATCTAAATGGTCTGCAAAACAACACAAATTTAATATGGAATTAGAGAAGGATGGAAGACTACCCTTTTTATACGTGCTGTTGGATCGGGACATAGCCATGAAAGCATGATGTTCCATGTATGGGAAACCAACTCACACAGATATGTACTTAGAAGCCTGTGCAAATCACCCAGGTCCAGGTCCAGCTATAAAAAGAGCCATGATAAACACACCCATCAGCGATCTACAAACCTCCATCAGAACTAAAACATCTGTAAGATGTACTACAGGGTAACAGATATTTGAGCCAAGATTTTAAGACAGTCAAAATCCAGAAAAGACTGATGTGAAGAAAGCTTATATACCTTACATACAAGGAATTACGGGAAGAATTACAAAATCATTGCAACACCACAAAGTTCAAACAAGATACACATCAGTGAAAAAGCTGCGTACCTTTATAAGAACAGTCAAAGATAACAACCCTTTGCAAAATAATCCAGGTGTTTATAAAATTACCTGTGATTGTGGTGAATCATACGTAGGTCAGACAGGCAGATCTATTAATACAAGAAAAAAAGAGCGTATAAGATATGTGAAGCTCTCTCAACCAGAAAAATCTGCCATAACAGAACATGCAGAAAACATTGGCCACCACATTGACTTTGACAATTAAAAAATTTTAGCAATCTGTGACAATTTTTCTCATCAAATGGTGAGGGAAAGCATAGAAATATTTAAAGAAAAGAACAGTCTGAACTGTGACACAGGCAAACCACTCAACACGATATGGAAGACTCTATTAGCAGGTCAACTTCCTATTGAAGGAGAAGGGACCAATAGGATTACGAGTGGGACAGGATGAGGCCAATCAGAGTAGGCAGTGACTAATTGGATGGATCTTTTGCAGTCTTCCATTGAAGAAGCCCATAGTTTTGCGGCGAAATGCCAGCATAATTTCTTAAAATAAAGCCAACAAGATGCAGCCCATACTAGAAACAAGAAATAAATAAAGGCATATTCCTGATTTGTTAAGTAGTCCAATTTCATCTCTTAGTTTTGAGTATAGTAGTTTTTTATGGAATTGTTATTTTTTCGTAATAGGATGACTTTATGTTCTTAGAAAATTTTTTTGAATTTGTCGAAAGATATGGGGTGCAATGTAAATTTTTGAAACACCTTATTTTCTTCTTTAATTCTGGAAAAGGTGTTGGTCTCTTAGATATTTTGGCCTTGTGCATTTTGAGGCAGCTTCTTGCCTAAGCCCACTAAAGTCATTGTGACCAGTAAAACATGGCAACACAGGCTGACTTCACTTGTTTTATCAACAATAAAGAAAGTAAAATGGACATTGATTTATAGTGCAATGATCGATGCATAATATATATGTGAAGTAAAAAAAATCAGGATTAAAATATAATCATTTATTAAAACTGTTTTAAGTGTTGGTAGTTAAAATTAAAGTGCTTTTTACAAGTTTGGACAGTGGTATAGGAAGAAGAAAGAAAAAGTAGATATACCCAGTGAGAAACATGAAAGAGGAAAAAGTTAAAACAAGTAAGATTTTAGTAAACATTTTCTTTGAAGTTCATGCTGTTAAGAAGTAACTCATAAGTCATTTTATGCATCCTTTAAGTACATGAATTAAAGGACATGTCAGAAATTATACACACATCTTTATATTTACCTATATATTTCCCCAGTTATCAACCAGACATTGACTGGTTCCCTGTGATGTGGCTGGCTATGTATTTTCTGAGATCTCCTCTGGTGGTGGTTCAAGGAACTTGCAGAACATATCTTTCTGGGGATTTTGAAATTGGACACTCTGATCCTCTTTTTCAAAATGAAGTTTTGTTCCTATGTGGACAGCTCTTGTTTTCCAGTTAAGTGTTTAAGAAGTTTTGGTTCTGGATTTATGTTGTGATTTTTTGTCCAAAAGTGGGTGGCAACTGCTGATATGTCTATTTTTTATGTGTCTGAAGCATTTCTTGGATCTTGTTTCCAAATTTATTTTGGTTTTTCTTATATAAACTTGATTAGTCTGTGGCGGAAAGTCGTTGTTCAGTTCTCGTGGTCGCCCGTTGATTTGGTTCTTTCCCGCTAGCTCAGCTTGAGATCTCTTTATTTATCTCGGGTACGCGCAGGTGTTATCGAATAGACTACCCAAGAAAACCTTTAGATATTGTTTATTGCATCTTAGATACTTTCGGGAGCTATGCCGATTGTATATGTAGAGGAATCGCACTCACGTCCGCACAGCACAACTTGCAGTACTGGTCTGGGGTGAGTAGTGACGCTTTCTAGCTTACCCACGCTAAGGAAAAACCGTTCTCTCCAATTTTGAATGTCATGACGTCATCCAAGAAAGCCTCGTATCCAAAATGCTATTTCCTTTTCCCACAATTTAGAAATGTCCCTTTCTATTATAACATGTTCTTTTATGAATTTCGAATATATAATTACCTTTTTAGGATTAAATGATGTTTACTTTATATTTTATTAAATATATCGCGCGACTTTTAAGGTTGGTAGACCTGACTTTCAAACGTGTATTTAAACTATGTAGTATGATGTCATGACTCGTTAATTTCAAACCAATAATGTGTTTATCCTACAAATTTAACGACTATTATTTACTCATATCTTGCTCACCTTACAACACTTCCTGCTCTATTATCTATTTATGTTATTACTCAACACTTATCGCAAATCTTACATCCGGCAATTAAATTAAAACGTGTCTTTATCAAGCCCATTTGATTGGAAATCTAAATTTCGGTATCAAGTCACTGCATTCAATTTGATGCATATCGGATTTTTTATTAAGTGGTATGGCATTTTTGATGTTTGAGCTTAGATTTTTTATAGGGTAATGGCTGACTGGTGCTAGCTGAAGTTATGCTCTTCAAAAACCGTTTAGAATTTATCAAAAGCCTGTAGATGGTATGTGAATACTTTTTAAGTCATTTTTGTTTCTGTTGCTGTGAGTGTTGTAGAAGTAGTAAGTTCTTTGTTTTTGGGAGTATCATTTGTTCATCCACTAATGATTTGGGGAAGCCATTTCTTTGTGGTATTTCAATTATTTTGTTATCTTCTGCTTTGTGTTCTTCTGATATAAGATGGATGTTGACCGGTCTATGTGTTAAATTGTTGAAGATCGCCTATTTGTGATCTCTTGGGTTGTAACCATTAGCGTTTATGTACTTGGCTGTCTGCATTGGTTTTCTGTAAATGCCAAAGTTTATTCTGATCTTACTTTTCTATCTGATCTTACCTTGGTCATCTCTTGTTCTCTTCCGACCCTCATGCTATTACGGTTCCCGAGGGCTAGGGAGTCTTTACTTTTCCAACCTGTCCATTTCTCTAAAATATTAACCCCTAACATGCTGACCTGTCATGGCATGTAATACGTCCTCTAATTGGTAATCAGAGGATATGGTCAGTGAATTTATTTTCATAATTCTCCCGGTCAGGTCAGTGAGACCCGCAAACTAACGACAGGTGTGGTCCTCCAGACATTCTGGGGGTTGTGAGAGAGTGATGTAACCACCAAAACATAAAATACGGTGCTCTCTTAAAAGCGGTTACTATTACTGCTAAGTCTCTTCAATACCGGTCACTTCTAGGGCCCCATCATCAGCGAAAAATATTGGAGAGCAAGAGGATTAATGACTTCATTGTCAGAAATCCAGCATTAGCTAACAACAACATATATTTACACCTTGATTTTCTTTATCTTAATTGATTTATATTCTTCTGGACTATAAAAAGCATTTTCTATTAAATATTTTTTTTATCATTTTTAATCTACATTTGTTATTTTCAATGATTTGTATTTCTTTAGGTAGCTTATTAAACAATTGTTTCCCCATACTTCTTACATCTCGATTATTTAAAGTACCCCTTAATGTAGATCTAAAGTATTCCTTATTATTTCATAATCCATACTTATGAACATTGTTATTTCTTTGCTCCTCTTTGTCCAATATAATGTTTTTCATGCTTTCATAATTATATGCAGGGAACAGTTAATATGTTATGTTTTTTGAAAATTTGTCTACACAAATACTGCTTATCCACTCCTACCATTATTCTGAGTGCCTATTTTTTTGCAATGTGAATACCTTTTTACTTTCTCTGCTGGTAAGAAGAGGAAGTATTGCATTGCACCCAAAAATTTGATGTCGAGATTTCACCGGAAATATATGTTTTGAGTCCCCCTGAATCCAAAAAAAAGCATTTTTGAAAAAAGGTCCATGTGTGTGCATGTGTGTCAGTCTGTGTGGCCGTGTGTCTGTCAGTTTTTGGACAGCATAACTAAAAAATGAAAAGTTGGTTAAAAATCAAAGTTGGTATTTAAATTAATGGTTTTCAAGGATGTGACACAAAGATTTTGAAGAAAATAGCCCGACCCTCAACTACTCTTTACATGGAAAATTTTTCAAAAACATTGTTTTTCTTGAAAATGGTTAACGATTTTGATTAAAATGACACGTTTAAGTTACTTTTATGACAAATTAAATGTATATTTTGAATTTTCTGGCTATAGCTGATTTAGTCCTGTTTACTCTGGATGACTTTTGAATAATTCCTGAACCATAAGAGATAGACCAAATCTTACTGTACAAAAAATGTAGATCTCGCTAAAACAAGCAATTTATGTCCCAATAAATTTTAGTGTAGAGTGAACCACTACGGAGATATTCCTTGTTATTTGTGTCAGTTTGGAAAACTGATTCATCAAATGCAACATCATTGTTCATTTTTTATACGATAACCATGCAAAGAGAACGGAATCTCAAGGCTTTAGAAGATTTGACTATCGCTCAAAGCCTACTCTATTCTCATATTCCCCTCCCACCTACAAGAAAATAAACAATAAGATGAATTGTACAAATGTTTCACTCAACTAACACAAAGAAGACTTAGGAATAAGAGTTTGTAAGAAAGGTTAGTATAAGAGTAGAGAAAGTCATGCGAGTGCAACACATCAGGTTTTTTTCTGTGTAAATTTTGTTACGGATCTTGCATACAAACTAGTACCTATATTCCTGATTTGTTAACTGGTCCAATTTCATCTCTTACTTTTGAGTTTAGTAGCTTTTTATGGAATGGTTCTTCTTTGGTAATAGGAGGATTTTATGTTATTCAAACATTTTTTTGAATGTTGAAAGCTATGGAGTGCAATGTGAATTTTTGGAACATCTTATTTTCTTCTTTAACTCTGGAGAGTGTGTTGGTCTCTTTAATGACTATTAATTTTGGCTTTGTGCACTTTGAAACAGCTTCTTGTCAAAGCCCTCTCAACTCATTATAACCAGTAAAACATAGGTAACACAGGCTGACTTCACTTGTTTTATCAACAACAAGAAAATAAAATGGACAGTGATTAATAGTACATCTATTAGTGATATATTTATGTATTGTAAAGTAAAAAATATGAAGATTAATATGTAATCCTTTATTAAAACTCTTTTAAATTATGGTAGTTAAAATTAAAGTGCTAGTTATAAGTTTGGATAATGATATAGGAAGAACAAAGAAAGTGGATGTACCCAGTGAGAAACATGAAACAAGAAAGAGTTAAAACAAGTAAGATTTTAATAAATATTTTCTTTGAACTTCATGCTGTTAAGAAATAAAAAAGTAGTAGATTAAATGCAAAAAATTAGAGAGAATAGTGAAGGAGTGAGGAAAGATCGTGAGAAACTAGTTAGGATAAGTGTGGGAAATAAAAATGATGAATCTATGTTAGAAAAAAATTATGCAATGAATAGAAATAAATTTAAATATTTTGAGTCAACTTATACAAAAGAGTGAAAGCAACATAGATAAGAATACAAGTAGTTTAAAACAGGAGATAGGAGAATTAAAACAAGAGTTAGGAAAACTTGAGTATAACATACGAGAATTAAAACAAGAGACAGGAAAAATTGAGAATAGTGTAGGACAATTAAGACAGGAGCTGGGAAAGATGGAAACTGATATATGTATTTTGAAACAGGAGGTAGAGTTGGGAAAGAAAGAATGCAGGGAAAATATGGAACCATTAGCTAATAATCTGGTCCAGAAAATAGAACAAAATGAAAGCAGGATAGAGAATTTAGTAATAGAATCAAAATTGGACAAGAAAATTCAATAAAAAGAGTAAGGTTAGTGGTAACAAAAGAATGAGATGAATTTAATAAGCGACAATTTGAGGAGCTGGTAAAACAGAGGGAATGCATGGAACAATTAGGAAGTAGATTAAGGCAAGGAATGGTAGTGGCGATACTGAAGTAGAGTAAGTTAGTGAGGTAAACAAAATATTACAAAGAAGTTTACTGAAGAGAGAAGTAGTGTGAATGATATCATTAAGGGTATGAGTTTTGATATGCAATTACAACATGATGAAGTTAATTAATTCAGTGAAGAAATAAACATTCAAATGAAGTTATAAGACAATATAGAAAATACTAGATGCAATATTAACCGGGCTTGTGGGCCGTGGTCTATTGGGTTCCTTCTTCTTCCCAACCGTAAGCCGACCCATACAGACAGCTACCTTCACAAGAACTCCAACCACCATCCGAAACAAAAGCGTGCTATGATTAAAACTCTGGCAGACCGACCTACACGCATTTGCGAACCACAAGTTCTACACCAGGAATTTCAACACTTAGAGTCAGCGCTCCACTCTAATGGCTACGCAAAACGAGAAATTAAGAGAGCATTACGCCCTAGTAAAGGTCCCAACATCACAGAAACAGCCACAAACAATAGGAAGGGCAAGGCCTTTTTACCGTACATCAGATCAGTCACGGACCGCATAGGCAAACTACTTAAACTCCACAACATTGATACCGTCTACAAGCCCACTAAACAGATTTGTAACACACTCCGTTCCGCCAAAGACCCCAGGGATCCTCTATCCACCGCAGGAGTATATAGAATACCTTGTTCATGTGGAAAGGTGTACATCGGAACCACACAACGTAGTATAAAAACCTGCATTGAAGAACACAGAAGAAATTGTCGCATGGGTCAAACAGAAAAATCAGCAATTGCGAAACATGCCATACTCGAAGAAGGGGAACACATCATCCAATATGATAACACAGATATTCTGGCATCTACATCCCACTACTATTCTCGCTTATTCCGTGAAGCCATTGAAATACACAAGCACAAAAATAATATCAATTGCAAAGAGGAAGGACTTAAACTCAACAGAATATGGCAAACAGCGTTAGCAAAAACAAAAATCCAGAACCCCTCTCCAGCCAATCAGACGCCAGCTCCTTGTAGTACTCCGCTGCTACAAGTCCAGCCCACTGGCCACCCGGACCAATCACAACGTACCCCCCCTCCGGCCGCCGACATAAATACCGCACCTCTGGTGGTGACCAGCGCAGTTGGTGCTGAGATCTCCACTAGGAAACTTCGACCTCGCCGCCACTGAAGATGTCTGCCATAGTCACAGACGAAACATTTGGGAAGAAGAAGGAACCCAATAGACCACGGCCCACAAGCCCGGTTAATATTGCATCTAGTATTGACACCGGCCGTGAAAGCCTTAGAACTTTGAATATAGAAAATGTCAGAGAAAATCTGGGAAAGCTAAATCAGGTTGTTATTGCATTAGAGGCTCACCAAGTAAATAATTTATGCCCAAATAAAGGCAACATTGTGAAAAATAACCTACCAGAGACTTACAGCAGTGTAACCAAAGATGATGTTGGAGATATTAGTGATATTTTGTATGCAGGTTTACAAACAAATCAAAATTTGTGTACACAAAGTATGCCCCCCTGCACACACAAGGTCAAGATCATGCTAATGGTCATGCATATTACACCAGCCAGCTACTTGGTATTCTCACTCCTGCCCAAATATTGAAACAATGAGAAATAAGCCAAAATTTTTTCTAGAGAGCTGGTGGATTATTTCAAAATAAAGTGGATCCCAAATGAATTAATAATGATAATAGTTAAGGAATATCTGAAGAAAACGCTCTTCGAGGGGTTGAGGTTAATGTTAGCTACCCACGAGATATACAGTACTTTTTGGAGTCTGTTCATAGGGAGATTCTGGGGCCCAGGAAAGCAGAACAGGGTAAAAGTCAAACTTACTACTAGAAGGTTTGAACCCACTCAAGACATTACTATGACCGAGTACTTCCTTAAATTAGCTAACAAGAGTAAACTCGTGAACCCTTAACTAATTGAAAATAAAATAATCAGCACTCTTATTAGATATTACCTGCCGAATATAAGAAACCATTTGATTGTAGCTAAGCCTATAGGTTTTGCAGACATGATTGATCTCCTCACTGAGTTCAAAACGAATAACATAAATGAGGTAACCATACCTAGGTTTTCAGCACAGTGACAACACACAAAATTCTGATGCAAGAAGCTTGCCAAGTGAAAATCAAATGTAAAATCATGTGCACTGTGTGAGACCAGAGATCAAATGCTTAAAAGTATGGGACACAGTATCTGAACAGTAGGAATGAGACAAACACTAGCTTAACGAATGCAAGGAATATGTATCAGGGCAGCATTCCAAGGAGTTATAGAAACCAGGAAGCCAACCTTTTGGCGGGAACAATGCTAATTATAATGGAAGTCATAGTCTTGATAGTCAAGTGAATTATCTGAGATTTACCGTGGATATATACGAAGGGAAAGCCGGTACTAACGATTGGGTCATGACAATCATAAAGTAAACTGGTAGGTACAATCCTGAGTTTCAGAGGAATGAAAAGAATAACTCAAGCGAGTCTAGTAGTAGGAGAATCCAAAATTGTCTCAATTATTCATCAGAAAGTAGTACTAATCTAAACAAAAATTCACCTGCAACACTGATCGACAACTACAAACCAGCCATTTTGGTGCCATGGGAAGTGGTAGTATGGTTAGAAAAACTCAGGATAGTGGCAGCCATATTTCTGAAAACCATGATTTTCATGGGAAAGGGGCAGATCATCCAAAGAGTCACAACAATTTTAACTAACACTTAAACCAAAACAGAAATTTTAGTAACAAAGTTTGCTTCAGTCGTCAAAAGTATCGTATAATGATACAATAGTGTGTTGTTGACAAGCAAATAACCTTTCAAATTTGCCTATGTTTATAACTCTAGGCTCGTCAAAAGATCTTTAGAAAAAGTATAAAAGATATGCCGCCTATTTTTAAAAGATATTGTTATTTTTCTACAAAATATACCAGGTGTGTAAAAGAAAGTGTCTGATATTGCAACAGGAGCTTGGATTAGTCAAAACTAGAATAAATGTTTGCATAGCTTTATATCTGGGAATAAATACCTATTGATACATGAGCCATTTTACTCATGTTGAGTGTGAGTTGCATTTGGTGGATCAGTCATGTAGTTGAGGCATTTGAATCACTTTAGTATCAATATTTGGGAGGGAATTGTGGCTGACAGACTCCTAGACCATGCACATTACCGAACAGATTAATAGGTGCTGTGTATCACCGATTTCTGCACAATGAGTTATGGGTGCTTTTGGACGACATTGTGCCTATAGCAAGACAATGCATGTGGTTTGTAAATGACATTTCCCCATTTTGCATGTATTCTGTGACAATACTGTAACCAAACATTTTATGGACGATGGGTTGGTCAAGGAGGTCCAGGGGCTCAATCCATTGGATTTCTGACTATTGGGACATTCAAATACATTAATGTATGCCAAACCTATCGACAATGTGCATATATTACAAGAGCGTGTGACCAATGCATATGCCCAAATCAGAGAGCAGCCAAGTGTGTTCGAAGGAATTCAGAGTTCTTGGAGGAAAAGACCTGAATCATGAGTAAGAATGCAAGGTAACCATATGGAGGATTTTCTTTAGCTGTATCCACATAATACGCAGATGTTACTAGGGGACAAAATGGCAGAAATCATCAAAACTCCTGTTTGATTTTCATGGATGTTTACCAACAGTTGTTCTGTTAAATGTCTGTGTGTGAGAGTAAACTGTTCCCTAGAATGCACCTGTTGGATGAAGTCTATTGTCTGATATAAAAACTCAACACAAGTAAAGTGGCTCATATCTCAACAATTTGTTTTTGGACATGTTTATAGGAATATTTATTCTAGCGTTGAGCAAGCCCAACTCCTGTTGCAATATGGGACACTTTTTTAAAACATCTTGTATCTTAATTTTATCATCTGCTCACTACTCAACCAGAAAGGAAATTTATGGTGGCGGCTGTGCTTATTAAATGGCAGTGAATTGAAATTGAGTGTTGCTTATGGACGCTCTGTAACTGCTATTTGCAGTGTCCCATTCTATATTGACCGTGAAAGACCGCTTAATTTTGTTCAGAGGCTTCTCTCTCAGCCTTGAGCTTCTTTTACCTACCTTAAATTTACGACAAGGGATCACCGGCTTTACTTCCCTTGCAAAGGAAGCCATACTAATGATTTTTACGCTCTCCACCCTCCACCGGGTTGGTACCCGCAACCATAGGAACCAGAGGTAAGCATGTTACCCCTAGACTATGGAGGATGACACAGATGACATTCAACAGGGACTTCAACAGACAGCTAATTTGAGCAAATGAAATACAAGGTGAGAAGAACGTATGAACCTATGAAGATCTCTATTATGTAAGCTATGGATATCAATTTTTACTTTCTCTACTGGTAAGTAGGGGAAGTATTGTATTCCACCCAAAAATTCGATGTCTAGATTTCACAGGAAATATATCTTTTGAGACCCCCTGAATCCAAAAAAAGCATTTTGGTTAAAATGTCATATGTTTGAGAAATTTTTATGGCAAATGAAATGTATAGCTTGAATTTTCTGGCTATAGCCCCTGTAGTCGTATTTACTCTGGACTACTTTTGCATAACTGGTAAACAGTTAGAGATAGGCCAAATCATACTATACAAAAAATGCCTTCTGTATTCTAACTTTTCCCTTGCACCTACAAGGAAATAAGCAATAAGATAATTTGTACAAATGTATATCTCAACTAAGACGCAGAAGATATAGGAATAAGAATTTGTACAAATAGTTTGTACAGGAGTAGAGAAAGTCATGTGAGTGCAGCTCATCAGATTTTCTTTTTAAGGATCTATTTTCTACAATTTTGTAGTCTTGATCTGACGCTCTTGAAAATTGCCACACGAACGGAGAGTGAACGCCAAAAACATTTACTCATCATTTGTTGCATAAATTATTATTACTGCACTAGTCTTCATCTTTTTGCTAGTGCAGAAAGCCAATATTTTCGAATGTCTATTCAAATTACGTTGTTATAATAATACAAATAAATCTCAGTAAGAATCTTTTTAGGGCAAACACAGCACCGTAAACGGAGACAGAAAGCAGGGCATGAAACTTGAAACCTCCAAATTGTCCTATTATCCTTTAGTTAGCCACTATCTGTTACAGATCTTAAGAGCTGTCAAGTATGTTACTACAGGGGTGAACAATTTGGAAGTTGCTGCAGATAACGTGTCCTATATGTAGGAATTGAATTATCTTTTGAATTGGCATTGGAAGATGCTGAAACACCAAGGGGTGAATACCACTGGAGAAAGTTTATAATTTGAAGACTAGATATAGGTGCTTTAGATTAATAATATTATATAATTTATATGAGAAGTAATAAAAACTAAAATTGCTTTAAAGGGTCAAAGTTTAGAATGATTATCTAATTTCAAATATTTAGGATATGCCATCATTTTTATGCAAAAGGTTTATTGATTTTAAAATAAGTGCATGCCAGACATTGCATGTAACTATACAAAAAACTTTCGAGAAACCAAGTAAGGAAATAAACCAAAATAAAAATACACGTAGTTACGGCAATTCCCATAAAGTATGGTTTTGAAACGGATTCAACCAAAAAGCAGAAATACACAGTTTGGATGGTGTAGATGGGGTTCTTTACATAAGTGTTGTATCAAACTCAATGGCATCCAAAATGAGGAAATAAGAAATTGACTAAAAGAAGAGTTATCTTATCTTATATATCTAAATGAGCAATTCTTGTATATTATATTCCACACAACCTGGAAACAACTCTAACGATTTCAATCAAATTTTGTATTCAGACAGGGTTTTGCTTATTAAGTTTATCTATATAGGTGCGATTCCTTAAGAACATGTGATTTTACACATAACAGTCACATACTCTAAACCTTATTTTGGCCATAATTTCTGTGTTATTGGGCCAATTTCAACAAACAAGCCAGGGTATTACTGCCAGGTCTCGCCAAGAGCTTTTAACAAACTTAAGGAAAACTGACTTAGCTATCTTAATCTACATGTAACAGTCACAATTAATCAAAACCTTATTTTGGCCATAATTTCTCTGTTAATGGGCCAATTTCAACAAACAAAGCAGGATATTAAAGGTCTCATCATGGAAACAGCTCCAACAATTGGGATGAAAATTTATATTTAGTTAACAGTTTGATTTTCAAGTTTATCTAAATAATTATCTTCTCCCAAAGAGAAATACGATTAAAACAATGAAAAGAAAATTCAAGCAAAGCTCGGTCGCCCAGGTACTGTTTTGTTTAATCTGTGATATTTGTAATCCAGTTACACTACCTCAATGTAAACATGTAAAACAAGTATGTAGAATGCAAGGGTAGTAACGAGAAGAGACTGTAATGGTTAATGTTAACGAGAAAGTACTACCATCTTACAAAAGAATTGCTAGTTGATATTCTTGTGCGATATAATATGTATTTTCTAGCAACTCATTAATGGAAAAATGGAAAATCGCCCAGGTGCTGTTTTCTTTAATCTGGATATTTGTAATCCAGTTACACTACCTCAAACAATGTTAACATGTAAAGCAAGTATGTAGAATGCAAGGGTACTAACGAGAAGAGACTGTAATGGTTAACGTTAACGAGAAAGCACAACCATCTCACAAAAGAATTGCTAGTTGATATTCTTGTGCGATATAATATGTATTTTCTAGTAACTCATTAATGGAAAAATGGAAAATCTGAAAGATAATATAAAAATATTTTTAAATTATTCTACATGAAAAAATTCAGATATTTAATATGTTGTTAGCTGAATATCTGAATTAAATATGTTGTTAGCTACAGTTCAAAAGTATTGGAAAGCACGAATGCTAATGGCTTCATTGCCAGATGCAAGGCACTAGAAAACAACAACAACAATATGTTGTTAGCTAATGCTGGATTTCTGACAATGAAGTCATTAATCCTGTTGCTCTCCAATATTTTTCACTGATGAATGGGGCGCTAGAAGTGGCCGGGCATATTTGAAGGTGGTCTTGGTCCATTTCCTCTTGCAGATCAGATAGAGGAAAGAGTGGTGAAGAATATATCCCAATTCTGTTTAAATGTTTTGCCAGACAATCATGTCCTGTAATCAACCAGAAGGTTGCAACTGCTGTTTTTCGAGGATACTCAGGAATTACTGTTTGAATGTTTGGTAGTTCCCATCTTTTATTTTTTGATTTTTCATAGTAATATTTTGCAATAATTTTTTTTTTAATTCAGAGCTGACTAATCTTTTAGCTGCATAAAATGGTAGATTAACTATAGATTTCTGCACATTGCTGGTGCCCTTTTTAGCAAGAAAATCAGCTTTCTCATTACCACTCAGTCCACAGTGAGCCGGTAACCATTGGAAGAAGTGCGGTTAGATGGGTAAGGATTCTCCAACATTCTCTAATATTTTGGTTTTTGCTCCTCATTATAGCTTTTCTATCTGACCTTACCTTGGTCATCTCTTGTTCTCTTCCGACCCTGATGCTATTAGGGTTCCTGAGGGATAGGGAGTCTTTATTTTTCCAACCTCTCCATTTCTCTAATTTCTCTATAAACTCTTAACCCCTAACATGCTGACCTGTCATGGCATTTAATATGTCCTCTGATTGGTAATCAGAGGATATGGTCGGTGAATTTATTTTGATAACTCTCCCGGTCAGGTCGGTGAGACCCTTAAACCAACGACAGGTGTGGTCCTCCAGACATTCTGGGCATTGTGAGAGAGCAATGTAACCGCCAAAATATAAAAATATGGTGCTCTCTAAAAAGCAGTTACTCTTACTGCTAAGTCACTAAGATATTTAATATAACTTATCATTTTTTGTGGACTTTAGGGAGTATTTGTCAATATTGTGCTGTAATACCAAACTGTAGGGATATCATTGTGTTCTAGGAATGTAAAATTGATAATGATAATAATAACCAATATTCTGTAATCAGACTGACTTCAATTGTTTCATCAACAACAAGAAAGTAAAATGGACATTGATTTATAGTGTAATGATTAGTTTATAATATATATGTTGTGAAGTAAAAACGATCAAGATTAAAATATAATCCTTCAGTAAAATTGTTTTAAGTGGTGATAATTTAAATTAAAGTGCATGTTATAAGTTTGGACAGTGACATAGGAAAAAGAAAGAAAATGTGGATATACCCAGTGTGAAACATGAAAGAAAATGTTACACAAGTAAGAGGTAAGTGTAGGGCATGTGTACCTGGCCATCAGCTATCAAAATAACTGCATAGCAACAGCTATTTGCAACCTAATAAGGAGAACCAACTTAAATATTTTCTGCCGAATGAAACAAATGGTAGCTAGTTTGCAATGGGAAACGAAAAGTTAGTAAAAACCCATCACAGAGTGATAATAAAAAATACTTTCAAAAGTATTAGTCCCAATCTTCCGTTGTCTCCCACACCATTAGTCATTGCTCATGCGTCAGGACTTTTAAAATTTTTCCCGAGCTGGACGTGAAGTCCACTGCAGGTACCCAGCTAATTCTCATTGCACATGCACCAGGACTTGAAAATGCTATGATTCAACATGTAATAGGTAGAAGTGCTTTATTCCAACCAAAACTTTCATACCAAGTTTTCAACGGAAATAAATGTAATTCAAACCAATAAATTGAATATCTGGGAAGTAGTTAACTCTATGAGAAAAGAAAGAAAGCATTTGATATAAAATGTGTACTTTAATGAGACCTGCACTTTTTCTGCAGCAATATTTTGTGCATCTCTTACAACTCACCAAGTGTACAAAAGTCATTCAGAATAAAGAGCATTTCAGAGACTATTGACAGAAAATTCAACATATACATTTCACTTCTCCTGAAAATGTCTTAAACCAATGGTATCATAATTAAAATTGTTAGACATTTTTGTAAAAATTAACATTTTGGGGAAAAAAAATTTTCCATGTAAAGGGTAATCTGAGGTTGGGAACTTTCTTGAAAATCTTTGAGTCCCATTACGGGGAGATGCAAAACTATATACCAAGTCCGGTATTTAACCAACGTTTTGTTTATGTGTTATATTGTTCACCCCATGCACACATGAACGTTTTTTTCCTTCTAAAAATACCTTTTACATTCAGGAATTCTCAAAACGTGTATTTTCAATGGAATCTCTGTGTTGAAAATTTTGTTTGTAATACTTTCTCTAAATAGGTATTAGTTGGTGCTGTTTTTGCAATTATCATTACGGAATGCGCTGTGCTATGAGACTCGTTTTCTATCTAGGTCGTGGTTATGGATGGAATGAAATATCACACAATGCACCATTCCAAATGCTTAAAAACCTTTCCACTTTTTCACTTAGTGGAACTTATGATTGATGAAACCATGTTCACACTACACAAAAATGTCTTTTCAGCTCGGAAATACACACGCGAGTGAACAGTTTTTGGCGTCGTTTGACGCGACACCGCCTTTTTCATATCCATCCGCGTATGCGTCCATCAAATAGTTCTTTCTCGTTAGGGAAGCGACCCCTAATCATCCTCCCCTACTTTTATTATGGAACACATACAATTCTAATATTTATACATATATATTAAAATCAAATATGTTGTTGTTGTTAGCTAATGATGGATTTCTGACAATGAAGTCATTAATCCTCTTGCTCTCCAATATTTTTCACAATGATATTGAAGAGAGCAATAGTAGTAATAGTAACTGTTTTTATAGAGAGCACCATATTTTTATGTTTTGGCGGTCACATCACTCTCTCACAAACCCCAGAATGTCTGGAGGACCACACCTGTCATTGGTTTAATGGGTCTCACTGACCTGACCTTAATGTTAAACCTAGTTTTCATCTTGGCTACAATGCAAGATGGTATATATACTGGTACACCATCATGTTAAAAACCTGCTAGGACATCACAATGACGTCACTGCAAACAACTGAATGCACGCACACAAGAGCAGTGTTTTTGAGTTAATAGCAAAGTAACATCTATTATTTTAAAATCAAATATGGAAAGATTTATGATGTCTTTGGGCAAACTTAGTTGTTCATAACAATGAACCTTATCGACATGTTTTCATCATTTAACTATCTCATACCAACATCAAAAAACGAATTACACTTTTAACAAACATTCACATGAACGATTTTCTTTTGGGGTCTTCTAATATTCTGTCTCAATGTGTTATATTGTTCACCCCATACACACATGAACGTTTTTTTCCTTCTAAAAATACCTTTTACATTCAGGAATTCTCAAAACGTGTATTTTCAATGAAATCTCTGTGTTGAAAATTTTGTTTGTAATACTTTCTCTAAATAGGTATTAGAGAAATTATCTTTTTCTTGTTCATGGGAGCCTATAACGTATATTTTGTATAGATAGGAGCTCAAAACGTGTATTTCCACCCGGATTCCAGTCATACATTGTGGTACGTATTTAAGGTGTTGAATAACATTTATAATACTAACACATCACTACCCAAAGTACTAATACACATATAAATACATGATTGCTGAATTAGTTACGTTTATGCATCGTTGGCGCTACTGCCGTTGCATGCAAGGCTTTTTATCTCGCTTTGTATCTTCAGTTGGCAATAACCACTCCATCGCTTTGACTAGCCAACCAGCAACAGACCTGCACATGCGCCAGTACTTTGTTGTTTCACATAGATGGCCAGGTACAAACGCCCTATGCTTACCCAAGTTAAGGTTTTAATAAACATTTTCTTTAAAGCTTGTACTGCTAATAAATAAGAAAGTAGTAGGGAAATGGAAAATCAAATAGTGAAGGAGTGAGGAACGATAGTGAGAAAGAAGTAAGGATAAGTGTGGGAAATAAAACTGATGAATATATGTTAGAAAAAATTATGCAATGAATTCAATTAAATTTAAATATTTTGAGTAAGAATATACAAAAGAGTGAAAGCAACATAGAAAACAACACAAGTAGTTTAAAATAGGAGATTCATTAATAGTTTTATCCCTTTTTTTTCTATGTAAATTTTGTTACGGTTCTTGCATTCAAACTATTGCCTATATTTCTGATTTGTTAACTGGTCCAATTTCATCTCTTAGTTTTGAGTTTAGTAGCTTTTTATGAAATGGTTCTTCTTTGGTAATAGGATGATTTTATGTTATTCAAAGAATCTTTTGAATTTGTTGAAAGCTATGGAGTGCAATATAAATTTTTGGAACATCTTATTTTCTTCTCTAACTCTGGAGAATGCGTTGGTCTCTTTGATGACTATTAATTTTGGCTTTGTGCACTTTGAAACAGCTTCTTGCCAAAGCCCTCTCAACTCATTATAACCAGTAAAACATAGGTAACACAGGCTGACTTCACTTGTTTTATCAACAACAAGAAAATAAAATGGACAGTGATTTATGGTGCACATATTAGTGATATATATATTTATATACTGTAAAGTAAAAAATATCAAAATTAAAATATAATCCTTCATTAAAATGTTTTAAGTGATGATAATTAAAATTAAAGTGCTTCTTATAAGTTTGGACAGTGATATAGTGAGAAGAAAGAAAATGTGGATATACCCAATGAGAAACATGAAAGAAGAAAAATTTAAAACAAGTAAGATTTTAGTTAACATTTTCTTTGAAGTTCATTCTGCTAAGAAATAAGACAGTAGTAGGAAAAATGGAAAATATTAGAGAGAACATGAAATGAGTGAGGAAAGATAGAAAGAAGTTAGGATAAGTGTGGAAAATAAAACTGATGAATTGATGTTAGAAAAAATTATGCAATGAATTGAATTAAATTTAAATATTTTGAGTCAACATATACAAAAGAGTGTAAGCAACATAGAAAAGAATACAAGTAGTTTAAAACAGGAGACAGGAGAATTAAAACAAGAGTTAGGAAAAATTGAGTATAACATACGAGAATTAAAACAAGAGACAGGAAAAATTGAGAATAGTGTAGGACAATTAAGACAGGAGCTGGGAAACACGGAAACTGATATAAGTATTTTGAAACAGGAGGTAGAGTTGGGAAAGAAAGAATGCAGGGAAAATATGGAACCATTAGCTAATAATCTGCTCCAGAAAATAGAACAAAATGAAAGCAGGATAGAAAATTTAGTAACAGAATCAAATTAGTGTATGTGTAAAATTCCTCTTGTTCCATGTATTGAATGGGAGTCTGATCAAGTTTTTGTGCTGAGTAAGAGCTGCTTTTTCTATTTCATATTAAATGGGGTATTGGTTAGTTAGTATTTTCATAGCTGGTATTGGTGTGGTTTTAATAGCACCTATAATTAGTCTCAGACTTTGGTTGAAAGATTTGCATTTTTTTTGTTTTTGCTATTATAAGGACTTCACTATAGTAAGTAAATAATGGCTTTATATATACACTGTATGCTGTGTTAAGAGTTGCTCTGGAACATCCCCACTTCATTCCTGTTAGACATTTTAACAGTGAAAGGCGCCTTTCTGCTCTTAGTATTACATTTTCTATTTGTTTGGTCCATGTAAATTTGGTATCAAATGTAACTCCTAAATACTTTGCTTCCTTTGTCTCTGGTAATTGTTGACCCTCAAAATTTAGTTTTATTTTTAGTGATTCTTTCTTAGTGAAAAGATTTGGTAGTTTGATGTTGTATTAATAGTCATCAAATTTTCTTTGGTCCACTTTTGTAGGTTGTTTAAGGATTGTTGCATGGTTTTTTCTAGTTCTGTACTTTTGTTTTTTGGTTTTGAAGTCCACATTACTAAGTCATCAGCAAATAGTGTACACTTCACTCCTGATTCTTGTATTTGTTGTGGCAGATCGTTAATAAATATATTAAAAAGTGTAGTGCTGAGCACTGCACCTTATGGTAAGCCATGGTGTACTTATTTAATAATTACCATCTGAAGGTTATTTAATCCTGGGATATAAAGTACTTACAATAGTAAGTTACCATTGGGGTAATTTGTCTCTGATGTGAGACTGCCTTGGTGGTTTACCAGGAGAAATACGAACTGGTTTGAGAATTTAATGCCATTTAAGGTCTGTGGTTCAAATCCCAGTTGTGGCATTAAATTTTTAAGTTCCAGTTCTACCTCTCACGGTGTACATGTTTGAATTTAGATATATTTCTTCCATATCTGGTAGGAATAAAGCATTGTGTTAGGAAGTGACATAGCCATGAAAACATTGGACCTTGTATCCCTATTTTTTTTACTTTCTTTAGTAGTTTTGTTCTGCATATAGAATCATATGCCCTTTGGAAATCAATAAAAACTGATACATTATCTTCTTTTCTATTGAAGGAGTCTTTCATTTCTTGACTGAGAAGTAAGACTTGTTCATTTGTAAAGTGGAACTCTTTGAATCCAGTTTGACATGGGGATATTAAATTTTGTGATTCTAGAAACTAA
The DNA here is from genome assembly GCA_030765045.1 of Tenodera sinensis. Classification (NCBI taxonomy): domain Eukaryota; kingdom Metazoa; phylum Arthropoda; class Insecta; order Mantodea; family Mantidae; genus Tenodera; species Tenodera sinensis. Next base: position 369,494,725 of record CM060964.1, on the reverse strand, counting down.
GTTAACCTGTTTGACACCATTCTTTCCATCACTTTTGCTATTATGCTAGTAAGAGCTATTGGTCTATAATTTTTTTATTTCTGATGCTGTTTTGTCTTTCTTCAAGAGTGGGACAATTATTGCTTTTCGCCATTCAGCAGGTACGGTGGTTTTCCAGGATAGATTGTAGAGTTTTAATAGTTGTTGTTTTGCTGTTTTTCCAAGGTTTTTTATGAACTCTGGATGTATCTGATCTGGTCCAGGAGACTTTTCGTTTTTTAGATTATTTATTGCAATGTTCAGTTCTTGCATATTAAAATTTTGAAAAAAGATATTGCACTGAGTGTTAGGATCACATTCTCCTTCTTGTTTCAAATATTTCTTAAATTCTTTACTTTCCTTTTTATTATTTCTTGTTACTTTATGTGAATTAGCATAATATTTATTGAATGTTTCGGCTATGACTGCATCATTTACCAATATTTTATTGTTGTGTATGATAGGTGTGCTGTTGTTTTCTTTCCTGTCCTTGACATTTTTTATGAACTTATGAGCTTTGTTACCATCTGTCCTGTAATACATTTTTTCTAAGAAATTATTAAAGTGACTCCTTTTAGCAGTATTAATTTCTTTTTTTTTAGTGAGGCACATTTCTTTTGCCATATTTGTGTATCCAATATGTTTTTTGTTTGTTGAGCTGTATTTCTGGCTATATCCCTTTGCTTTTTCAGTTCTTCTAACTGGGGGTTCCAAAAGAATTTGAAATTTTTAATTCTTCCCTGAGAAATATGTTTTTTTGCGGTTTCTAGGATGATTTTACAGAAATTTTTGTTTAAATGATCAGGTTGGTCACGTAGCTGTGAGTTTGTTCTTTAAATTTATGTTCCATTTCAGTTTTATATTTGTTCCGATGTGCTTTTTTGAAGTTCCAATACAGATTCGTGTGATGTTGACTGTTATTTGTATGATCTAGTTTTATATCAGCAATTACTGCTCTGTGACCAGAACTTGGGTCTTCTATAACTTGTTTTTGAATTTTTGAAACAATATCTGTTGTAGCTAACAAGAGATCTGGGTTACTGCCTGCTCCAGAGTAATGTATGAAAGTTGTGGGATCTTCTTTACTGTAAATCAGTTCAGAAGTTGTGGTATTCAAAAATTCTTCCACTATCTTCCCTGTAGAATCTACTTTTTCATAACCCCATCTTTTGAAATGGGCATTGAAATCCCCAATTACAAGTGTTTTATTTAATTGGTCAATAAGTGAGAGATCTGGTTCATTCCTGGGAGGATTGTAAATACTGTAGACATGTAGATGTGTTTTGTTATCCCAAAAATTTAGCTCTATTAATTCACTTTTGTCTGTGTTATCCATTTCTTTAACAATTTCAAAAGAGGATTTAATATCCTTTTTGACTCCATCTAATATTCCACTACTCATCTGTCTATTTTTGGGCTATAGGTGTAGCAGAAAACTAGTAAAATTGAAGTGTTTAAGTTGATCATTTGTTAGATTTGCTTCTTGTATGAAAAATATATCTATGTTATAGTCAAATACAATTTTATTGAGTTCTACTCTTTTTGTTTGGGTGAGACCACCTGCGTTCCATTGTAGAAATCTGATGTTAGATCTTCTATTAATATAATGTTTTAGTTCTCGAGAAGTAGTCCCCGCCTGGAGTTCCGAATGGGGACTATTCTAACTCCGGAACATTTTACCCCTCGAGTCATTTTTCATAATTTGATATTGAAGAGAGCAATAGCAGTAATAGTAACCTCTTTTTAGAGAGCACCCTATTTTTATGTTTTCACGGCCACATCGCTCTCTCACAACCCCCAGAATGTCTGGAGAACCCACCTGTCGTTGGTTTACAGGTCTCACCAACCTGACCGGGAGAGTTATCAAAATAAATTCACCGACCATATCCTCTGATTACCAATCAGAGGATGTATTACATGCCATGACAGGTCAGCATGTTAGGGGTTAAGAATTTATAGAGAAAAGGAAAGGCTGGAAAAATAAAGACTACCTAGCCCTCTGGAACCCTAATAGCATTGGAGTCGGAAGAGAACAAGGGATGACCGAGGTAAGGTCAGATAGAAAAATTACAGTGAGGAGCAAAGCACCAGTAAGTGGAAGTAATGTCCTGCTCAGCTTGGGTACCTTGTGGTCGCTATTCACATATAAGCTAGACACCAGCAACTGGAAGTAAATGTTCTGCTCAGCTTGGTTACCTTGTGGTCGCAATTCACATATCCCCTAGACGGAGACCCCTGAAGCCGATTCTATTGTGAGACTATTATATTAACATGCCCACAGCTGAAAAATCTCCCAATCATGACCAAAAAACTTATATATTGTAGTAATATTGTATTACAGCCAGGTAAAGTTAAACACGTAGTTTTCAAATTATTATGATTCTTACATGGTATCAGGAAAAAAATGGTTGATTTTTTGTAGAAGTCATATTGTATTACAGGCAAATAATATAAATAAACACATGCTTTATCAAAATAATTATGATATTTACATGCAATTGGGCGTCACCATTGACCCCAATCATTGTGGTTTTGTTTATCTCAGAGGCTAGGGGTAGCTGGGACAGGTATAATGGTGGGGGAAGTCTAGGCGAGACTATTTCCCCTTCAACGGCATCCCTGATTTAAAGGTAATTTATAAAATAGTGGCTTGGCAGATGTTTATAGAAAAATAGGAACAAATATTAAAGGATTTCCATGTATAAGGTCAATTAATGATAACACTGGTCTACAAAATAAAAATTTTTTTTTCAGTCATAAAAACAAAACATGCTGTTTTTGGAAGATGATTTGCCTCTGAATCAAGATCGAATCTTAGAATTTGTGTATCGACCTCAGCTTCCACGTGATAATGGTTTCTGTAAATGCTTACATAAGCCTATGCATTGTATGTATCTGGCAAGAGGAGAACAAAACAGTCTTGTTAGTGCACAAATTAATAAATTAAATTAAATGAGTCATTAATTCCATAACGTTCGGCCTTATAAATATTCCCTCATTAATTTTTTGTTCAATGATCTGTGTGAAATTAATCACACAGTGATATTTTGTCCATGAATATTCACAAAATTTTTTTAAAACTTATGGTAAATTAGGATATTGCACGGTTTTCTTTGTTTTAGAGGTGATTCCCACTATTTTTATTGTAGGGAAATAATAGTCTGTTGTGTGATCCGTTTGTTCCCTTCAAATCATGGTGACACCAAAGAACAAGTGACGTGACCCTTTTATCCAGCCTGTCAGGAGTGTAACACATGTCAAACAGCATATATTAGGGGGCCCATTTATTGTCTTGGTCACCAACCTTGCACCCGAAATAAAGTTAATAGCACTAAAGTGTTGTTTAGTGTTATTAATTGACTCACCTTTTAAATTAAATTCATAGCATTTTTTTACAAGAGGATTACGTTTTTGTTTTTGCAATTTCATAGTTAACTCACCACAGATATAACAAAAAGAATTTGGGTTATTTATACAGTACAGGGCATTTCTTCTGATTTCACACAAAGCCTGTACCTTAAAGAATCTAAAAGAGTAACTCACTTCACAAGATCAAATCTCACTCAATACTGCAACAGCAATGTGTTACAGCATGTTGAACATGACTCATCTACCTCCTTCACACCCTGGCAGTGAATTTCAGAACTGAGTATTGTGTATGGAATTCATTATACGTATGTATTTCAACTGTTTTCCAACATTTATATCTGCAAAATAAAATTGAAAGCAAATTAATTAAGCAATACCAAAGCAGCATTTTCAGGTTTTTTAGAGATAGAGGGTACTCTATCGTGAAAACTGAGACTCATAGCTAAAAATGCATTTCATTTTTTTAATTCAGCACCCACAGCTTAGTTGAGAATGTCATTCACATTCTTTGTTACCAAAACGCTGTTGACCAGTGTAATTGATTGTTCTAACATGCACAAACTGTGTGAAGCCAAACTTTGAAACATAAAATCAGAACTGCTGCTGCGTGTAGAGCTGTATGTGGGTTTAAGGGTGCTCAACTTCTAGGTCAACAGCGCCCTTAAAAAATTCATGGCAATAGCCAGATATAAACTTGAATCAAAAATAAAATTACTAGCAACAAAGAAAACATGCACATAAACATAAAAAACAGTGGCAATAGCCAGCTATAAAACAAGGTGATAAATATGTCAAGCAGCATAAAAAGAAACATGTAAAATTTTAAATCCTCAAATTGATATTACCCTCCTCTAAAAATTCAAAAGCTCTACCCCTTGCTATTTTGTCACCCGCTAAGACCTCTGAAAGTCTGGCAGGCAGCTGCAGAGAATCTCAAATGTACGGTAGAGCGGAACACTCTAGCAGCACGTGACGGACTGACAAAAGGTTGTCACACAGCGGACATAGAGGGGCAAAGTCCCTTTTAAATAGGTAACCATACAAAAAATTGCAGTGCCCATGCATGTGGAGCTGAAGGTCCATTGATCAAAAACCCAGCCATGGCATTAAATTTAACAGTTCTAATTCTACCTTTCAAGGTGGAAGAGGTGGGGGGAATGGAAATTGATGCCTTCCTGGATAGATATTTATTCAATGAGTGTAGTGCAGATAAAATTGTTTGACAACCTAAATGAGAAGTGAGTGCTCTGTATAAGAACAAAATCTAGTTTGTATTAACATTTTATATTAGGATACTGTAACATTTTTCATAATATTTGCATGCTTACTGCCAATTTTGATATATGCTTTCCTCTTCAGAAAAGTTAAATCAGAATGGCATCTGTGGATTAAAATTTGTTCTTTGTATACTATGCTTATCAGATGTATAGATATGGGTTCACGTTCATTCAAAAATTACTGTGCTTGGTTAAAATAATTTCACTGTTAAATATTGATGTCTGAATGAGCTGTAATGGAAATATGTACAACATCCATGTCCTCTTGCAAGTATCATAAGTATTGATGCTCATTTTGCTCTTTGCCAATCCATTGCAGCAAGCGTGGCCCTCAGCAACGCGGGACACTTGTATCCACTTCGCCTGAGGACCGACACCACTGGTTTGTGTGGAGCTGCCACCCATGCAGACCTGGAAGCTGCTTTGGCGATGTCTTCCCTCCTGTTGAGGCCAGCAGGATGACCAACTAACTCCATGCTGCCGATGCTGTAAGAGGAAACCTGCACAGTGGTGCCAAAGTGCCACTATTTTGGTGCTTCCAGCCACACCAACACTGATGCTTCTGCACCACATGTGGAGGGTCCAGTCACTTCACCAGCTAGCCACTCTGCCCCCTACATGCTCACAGGAAAGCATCGCCTGCACCACCACTGGATCCACATTATGTGCCTCCACTAACTATTAAAAGTAAATAAATGTTTCATTTTTGTTCTGAGTTATATAGCTCACACTTCCAGGATTTTAGGTTATATTTTGTTAATAATATGCATTCATATTTTAAAAGCTTTTAGGTTATAAAAATCCGAGCACTAGTGATACTATATCCTTGGGCTTTTCAGCTCACTCATGTTACTCTCCAGCTAAACCAGTCTAACGGTAACATGGAAAATTTGTCACACAACCAGTGACATGAAGTCTGAGAGACATGTAGGAGTTGCTCCTTTGTTAATAATGTTTCATATTGGTTTATAGTTTAAACCTTTTTATTTAATTATGCCCTCCTTGAGCAACTGTTTGCCATATGAACATTTTCTTAGCTATAGTGCAAAAACATTTTAAAAATAAAAAATGTTAATCATGCAAAAAGTTTGTAAAGGAATGTATTGTTTCTTTTTTCAATTCCACAGGGACTATGTATACCAGCTTTTATAAACACTATTTTCTAGTTGAGCACTAAACAGAGATTACAAAAAGTATGGGTTATTCACAGTTAAGTCACTGCTGCACATACAGTATTAGCTAGTTGTTCTCTCAGCAGACTTTAAAATTCTGAACTGCTACTGCAGATATTAAACTAAAAGTGACCTGTATACTTTCATAATTACAGTATCTTTTACTGGCTGAAATAATGTGTTTAATAACATATTTGAAATTGGTTTGCAGTAAATAAGATAAGTTTTATTTCATCTGTTTATAACTGAAAACTTCAACCTGGTTGAAGGGAAACATGTGCACCCTTTTGTAACACAAAGAAGGGGAAGAAAACCCTGAATGCAAATTAAGTGGTCCTCCATGTTGGGATCATCATAAAAAAGAGGATTTACAAACTAAAGAAGAGAGGCAAACTTAGAAGTAGTTCCATGTCTGTGTGGGAGGGAGATCAAAAATTAGGTCAGTGATTTTCAGAGTATGACTCAGATTATTTCTTTTGTGAATCCCACCCGCATGCCCGCCTGCATGCCCGCCTGCAGGCCCGCCCACCCGGTTGTGGGCGTGTGGAAGTAAGCTGCCAATTGTTGAGACAGATGGAGGAGAAAGAGTCCATGTTAAGATGCCCCTACAACCCTTTGCATTCAATCTTGAAATTTCGCATGCAAGGACATATAGTAAAATGCAAAGTGAATTATCCCACTGCAGATAAAAGGGTTTGTCCCTTTAATGCAATACATCACGCAGACAGATGCGAATATGATAATCATTGTCGCACCTGTCCAGACCGAGGGATGGTGGAGACCCACCTGTATCAAGTGGACGATGCTACCGGTGATCTGGGTATAACTCCTTTTCATAACCCGGAGTTGCAAGAAACAGAGGAGAACTGGAATGATGTGCAAACTGCAAGCACCTACGAGCCCAGGAGACGAAAAAGGATCTGGAAAAATGGAGCTACTGTACACTGAACCGTTGGTTGTAACAAAACAGCTGGGCGAACATACATATGAGCTACAAAATATGAAAGCCAAGTTGACAGGAAGATACCATAAAAATAAATTAAAACCATTTAAAGAAAGGACCAACTAGTCTTTACAAACAAATATGTGAGGAAGTACATTAGAAATGAGGGGTGTAAGGGGTAGTGATGCGCCTCCTATAGCCTCTCCTACCCAATTCCCATCCTCATCCTGCCCGCGGTGCACCCTGCTTTTAACAGATGAGGCTCTGGGGACCGAATCACAGCGGTATAACTGTTTCATCTAAACAGGAGGAAATGTCATTTACATATGTGCTGGCCTATCACACCACAACAGCGTCCTTTAGAGGCACATGAGGGGAAGGTCGGTGGATCTAAATACCACCTATTTAGTCCTCCCGGCTAGGTCCTGAAGCTGTAATATTGCTTCAAATTATTACCTCGCCATTTGAAGCTGAAGTCGTTGGTGACGTGATGTTGTTGGTCACGTTGATGTGGTTTAGTGTGTTGTCTCCGGCTAGCTGAGCATAATCTCTTTATCTCGGGTTTGCGTGAGTGTAAAGGACAACCCAAGAACAACTTTGCACATCAATTTATTTTATATTAAATATTTTCGGGAGATATGCCGATTCTATATGTGTATCTGTAGAAGCATCGCAATCACATCTGCGCCGCACGAACTGCACGAACTCCCGTACTGTTCTCTAGTTGAGTACTGACTAGCCGCTTCTCTCTTACCCACGCCAAGAAGACCGTTCGCTTCCAAATTGAATGTCATGACGTCATCCAAGAAAGCCTCGTATCCAAAATGTTATTTCCTTTTCCCGCAATTTAGAAATGTCCCTTTCTATTATAACATGTTCTTTTATGAATTTTGAATATATAATTACCTTTTTAGGATTAAACGATGTTTACTTTATATTTTATTAAATATATCGCGCGACTTTTAAGGTTTGTAGAACTGACTTTCGAACGTATATTTTAAACTATGTGGTATGACGTCATGACTCGTTAATTTCAAACCAATAATGCGTTTATACTACAAATTTAACGACTATCATTTACTCATATCTTGCTCACCTTACAACACTTGCTACTCTAATATCTATTTATGTTATTACTCAATATTTATCGCAAATCTCAGATCCGGCAATTAAATTAAAACGTATCTTTTTCAAAAGCCCATTCAATCGGAAATCTAAATTTCGGTATCAAATGCCCCCATTTATATTATTTTATTATTTCATAATAAAATAATGTAAATGTCTTGCCCGAAAGAAAAAATTAAAAATTACTCCTGTATTTTGAATAATCGGCAACACTCCCATTATATACAATTTTCAATTACACTGTTTTGAAATTGGTGATTAACATATTTTCTCATTAATCTTTTTAACATGACAAACAATTATACACTTGACTTAACATTAATCCTTAAATACTAATTACAATATGTTATGGTTTCTTCTGTGAAGCTTTTATATAAAGGTTAAATTTCAAGAGTCTTTCTTTATACTTCCTTCTTTCAGTTCATGTTTGCTCACTTCGCTATCACTATCACTTGCACTGTGATTTTTCTTTTTTGTTATTGTAACACATATCTGTACTATATCCTCTAAGCACTAAAATGTACATATATTTTTATATAAATCCATTGCACTCTTTAGACAAGTTCTTTCTTTGTCTTTCTGTGATAACTATCTATACATCTAAATATTTTAACAAATGTTTACAAAGTAAATATTCTGTTTTCTCTCTATGCGGAAATGAACAATTTAACAATCTTTCTGAAGCTGTTATTGTGAGCTCTATACAACATATTTTTAAGCTCTTTGTAGTATATAGCAATTCACATTCTGCATTTTTCATGAATATGTAAGTACCTGACCCATGTATGGTTTTCAAGTAAGCTAACATTTACAATTTATCTCCAAGCTGATTAGGCGCCAATATACAAATGACACTTCCAATTTTTTTTTTTTTTTTTTTTTACATTAAATCAAGGTTCCAAGGCACCACACGGTTTCTTGTATGGTCGAAGGAGTTGTTTATGCCATCTTCCCAGACATTTTTCATTTTTAACATCTCTTAATTCATAGGTATGATAACCAAATTTTGATATAATTTCTGCAGGACCTTTATATAACAATTCCATCCTTTTGTTCCTACCTCGCAATGCACTTGATAACTTATGGTCTTTAACTAGTACCCAATCGCCTATCTTAGGTTCCCATTTATGTTTTCTACTCTTTTTCTTTAATTTTCGCTTCTCTGCCTTTTTCTTGATTCGTTCAAAAGCAATTTTCGCTCTTTCTTCTTCACTTAACTGAATGTCATTAATTTTCGGTGTTTTTGGTACCCCGATCAATATTGGTTCTGGTTCAATTCCTAACATTAATTTTATTGGTGCAAACCCAGTAGTTACATTAATGGTGTGATTGATAATCTTTTCTATCAATGGACAATATTTCACCCAATCCTTGTGATTATGATGTGTAAGTACACGTAAATAAATTCCTATATCTCGGAGGACACGTTCTGTTGGATTCCCTGATGGAAAGTATGAGGAACAATGATATAATTTTATCTCATGATTTTCTAGGGTTTCTTTAAAGATTTTGCTCCGATGAACTGTAGCATTGTCTGTTAAGATTGCCTGAATCTTGCCATATTTAGGCACATAATCTTTTATTATCTTTCCTACACATGTTTTGCTGCTGATATTCCTAACAGGATAAATTTTAATAAATTTACTAAAAACATCATGAAGAACAAACATATATCTACATCCAAATTGTCCTACTGGTAGCTCCCCATGTGCATCAGCAGTAACTAGTACATTTTTCCCTTCTCTTATAATTGTCTGAGGTTCTATATCAAATTTGATATTAAATGGTTTGGCCCTTTGACATAAATCACAGCTTGAACATATTTTTCTCACTTTCTTTGCCAAATGTTTTATATAAAAATGATCACTAATTACCATGATTAGCTTTTCACTACCTGTATGAGCTAGTGTTTTGTGATAAGCAAGTATAAGTTTCTCTTGTAAAGCTTTTGGTACCATTACTTTCCATTTAGGTTCAATTCTTCCATGAAATTTATAGATTTTTCCCTCATAAATACCTATATTATCTTTTAGATTTTCTGTGATTGGTTGTGCCTTTTCTTTCAATTTTCTAAGTTCATCGTCCTCTGTCTGTAATTGTTCCAAATTTCGAAATTCTTTAGCTAATTGTGTCCCTTCTAAGGTTTTCAAATATAGTATGGTTACATCATGTTTGTTGTCACTAATTGTATCTGGTATTGTATAATTGGTTTTCATCCTTGATAACAAATCACTAAAAATATTTTGACTTCCTGCTATGTGTCTGATTTCTATGTTATGGGATGTGATCTCATGGATATATCTAGAAATACGTGTGCTTGTGAGTTTGCAAGAGTTCATAAATGCCAAACTAACATGATCTGTGTAAACTATTACTGGGTTGTTATATACATATTGCTTAAATTTTACAAGTGCAAAGTAAATAGCTGCTATTTCTTTTTCTGTAGTGCAAGCCTGTGATTCAGTCCTTGAAAGCCCCCTTGAAGCTACAGCAATGAGGTGATCTTTTCCTTCCTCATCTTGTTGTAATATGACACTACCATAACCAAGTCCTGAAGCATCTGTATAAATTATGTAGGGGAGATCTTCCCTAGGTTTTTCCAATAAAATTGATGCTGCAAACAATGTTTTTACTTTTTCGAAAGATTCTTGTTCTACTGATGACCATTGCCATTTTACATCTTTTTTCAATAGTTGTCTTAATGGGGCTACTACGGTTGCATATTCCAGGATAAATCTTGACTGATAATTTAGAATACCAAGAAATCTTCTCAATTGCTTTATATTTTTAGGAGCTGGTATTTTATTTATGCTTTCAATTCTGTCGGGATTAGGCCTGATTCCCTCATTTGAAATAACATAACCTAAAAATTCTGTCTGTTTCACAAAGAATGCAGTTTTACTTGGCTTTATTGTCATGTTTGCTTTCTTTAACTGACTAAGCACATAATTGATATGATTTAAATGATCCTCTATATTTTCTGAGAAAATCACAAAATCATCCACATACTGAGATACAAATTTCTTTATGGTTTCTCCAAAAATTTCATACAAAGCTCTTAATAGTGCACTACCACTGGTATTCATACCAAAGGCGCAAACTCGAAACTGATATAATATTCCTGAATGTAAAAACGCTGTATATTTTCTTAAATCTTCTCTAAGTGGGATCTGCCAAAAAGATGCTGTAAGATCTAGAGTAGAAAAAATTTTGCCCTTCTGCAATTTGTTCAATATTACCTCTACACTTTCTGGTCTAAATCTATCAGGTTTACAATGTTGATTTAGTTTTCTCGCGTCTAATGTCACCCTAATCTTTCCATTGGCCTTATTTACAATACATAGGGGATTCACAAATTCTGAATTCGAAATTTCAATAACCTCATCTTCTAACATTGACTTTATAACTGCGTCTACCTCTTCTCTTATTGTACTAGGGATAGCTCTCGCTTTATGTGTAAAAGGTTTGATGGGTATCATCTCAAACGAATGAGTATAAATATTACATTTACCAGGTTTCTCAGAGAATACTTCTTTATTTCGGATTAATATTTCAAACAGTTTATCCTTCTGTTGTTCATTTAGTTGATCAGCCTGAGTTACTTTTTTCCTCAACAATTCTTCTAAGTCTTCACTACTCTCCCTATCATAGTACCTAGTTGCATCAGAAACCCTCAAATTGTCTATGAAATCATTTTTATCCCATTCTACATTTTCTTTATTATCGACTCTGTACTCTTTGACATTTACTTCAGTTAATTCCATAGCTCCTACTTTAACATATTCTACAAAGAATGTATCCCCTTGGATTTCTTCTTCCTCTTTTTCTCGTACAATAGTTTCTGAACTACTATCTTCCACAAAAGGCACTATAATGGTCTCATCTTCAACTTTCATTTCTAGAATCATGTTTTTAAAATTCACCACAGCTTCCCAGGCATAAAGACAATCACAACCTATTATAATATCTGTCACAAGTCTTCCTACAATCAGAAATAAAATTCCAAGTATTCTCCCATTTATTTCAATATTTATCATTGCTTGAAATTTTACTCTTTCTTTTCGTTTTCCCACAGCTAGCGAGCAATATATCCCATTAACTGGTAAAGACATTACTTTAAAGCCACTACTTTGTAAATTATCATAAAAATTTTGTGAGCATACTGTGCTATTTGATCCCGTATCTATAATTGCATTGTATTGTTTTCCATTTACTCCAATTTTGATTTTAGGTGGATCTCCTACTGTTTCGTTTTCGTCAATTCTATTTTTCCATTCTCTTTTCTTTTGTATCATCATTTGCCTTCCAGGACTATTTATTTCCGAGTACTTATCACAATCATTACTATGATACCCAGTTCTCACTGAAGGCGCGTTTGACCGGGTCTGGCGTTTCCCTGATTTTTAGGTATGGCTCCTGTACTATTTCCCGAATTGTTACTTCTGTTTTCCTGCATTAAATCGGGGTTACTTCCTACCATGTTTTTGACCGTGTTAATGGCCTCGACCATTTCTGCATTTTCGGGGGAATTTCGTCCACTAGAATACCTTTCTTCCTGTCTTGGTGACCTCGGTCTAAACTCATTATCTCCGTTTGTCCAATACCCATCATTTGAATTTCTACTATGTCCAAAATAACGGCCCCGTCTACCTCGATCAAATCTATTTGTATTCATATAATTCACCCTTATATTTCTTCCCCTTTGATTACCATTTCTATTTTGGTGATGCCCTTCCTGGTTATATCTACCTTGATTTTCCCACCGGAACGATTCCATCCTTGGTACTGGTCCTTTATATCTTTCCCTAATCTCACTTCTATTCTGATAATACTGTGCCCCTTGCCCGAAAGAATTTACAGTTTCTTTTCCTTCATATGTATTTCCAAATGCGTGTTTTGGCTTATTGACTTCTAAGGCTGATAATAATTCTATCATAGCTGCAATGCTATCGGGTCGGGCTATGATTAGGTAGTGTTGAAGTGTTTCCGGAAAATGTGGAGTAACTATATTTATTAGATCTTTTTCATCCAAGGGAGGGTCCAACATCTTCGATTTTCTCGCTATTCTCATAAAATAGTTTACCATGGATTCCTCCGATCTAGGATTAAATTTTCCATTGCTTAATTCAACTCTTATATTAGCCTGCCTACTAGCTCCCCAATATCTGGTTAAAAAGATGTTCCTAAAGGTCCTGTAGTCATTATTGTTACCCATAGAAAGGCCTAGCCAATTAGCAGCATTACCCTTTAGGCATTTTCTTACTATCACCATCTTGTACTCCTCTGGTATACGTTTCACCGTGAAGTACTCTTGTAACCCTTCTAAAAAGGCTTTAGGATCATCTGAATCTTCATTTTCAAAAACTGGAGGTGTCATTTCATTTAAGACATGGTTAGGCCAATGTAAATTTGAATTGTCACCTATCCCTGAGCTATTTCCGAGATCAGAATGGGAATTACTGTTACCCCTATTTTGCATCGAAATGTCAGCTGATACACCTGGTATTGCCTCGTTTCTTGCAACTTCTTTACTAAGATTGTTGTGATTACATGCATTTTCACTTAATTTCAAATTTTCTAAGGCCTCTTTTACCTGAGTAATTTCTGTTACTACTCCTTTTATTTGGTCTGTAACATCCTCCAAATTTCTAGCCTGCCTTTCATTTTCTACATCAGATCTTTCTATTCTAACTTTACACCCCTGTAACTCTTCTCTAATTTCTTCCCTTTCTTTATCTAATTTTTCACTCACTTGTTGACCTAATTTCTTTTCAGAATTCTTTACTTCTTGCCTTATTGTCTCTAATTCTCCCTTAACCTGTTCTACCTGTTCTCTATTTTCTTTTACTTCACTACTAACTTTATTAATTTCCTCCCTAACTTCTTCCCTAAAGGTTTCGAAAGCTCTCTTCTGATTTTCCAATTGCATTCCCAATTCCTGTTGTCCCTTCTCTACTTTCTGTCCTAACTCTTTACTATTTTCATCTATCTTTTGACTTAACTCTGTTCTTAATTCTTTACTATTTTCATCTATCTTTTGACTTAAATCTGTACTCATCTTTTTCATTATCGTTTGAAACATATTCTCTATTTCTGACATAAATGCTGGCCTTTCTGAATTACTACTAAACATTTCTGCACTACCTCTAGGTGTTTCTCTAACGTTCTGATCTTCTAATTCTTGGCATATTCTGCTACCAATTACATTCCGATTAAATTCTTCCATCCTACTTATACTTTCCCTAATTTCTGGACTTTCAAAACCTCTAAACTCACTATCACTGTCTTCCATTTCTAAGCTATTTATATGTGTTTTTCTACTCACCAAAATTTTCAATATTTTCACTATTTCACTTTAACTGCACTTAAACTTGTTCACTACACGTTTCACAGATGTTGACGCGCTGGGCACCTTCTTGTCTGCTGGTTCGATGCTGGCTCGGTCGTCTTGGGGTTTGGTCCATTCTTCCGAAGCCACACGTTGGGAAGCCAATTTGAAGCTGTAATATTGCTTCAAATTATTACCTCGCCATTTGAAGCTGAAGTCGTTGGTGACGTGATGTTGTTGGTCACGTTGATGTGGTTTAGTGTGTTGTCTCCGGCTAGCTGAGCATAATCTCTTTATCTCGGGTTTGCGTGAGTGTAAAGGACAACCCAAGAACAACTTTGCACATCAATTTATTTTATATTAAATATTTTCGGGAGATATGCCGATTCTATATGTGTATCTGTAGAAGCATCGCAATCACATCTGCGCCGCACGAACTGCACGAACTCCCGTACTGTTCTCTAGTTGAGTACTGACTAGCCGCTTCTCTCTTACCCACGCCAAGAAGACCGTTCGCTTCCAAATTGAATGTCATGACGTCATCCAAGAAAGCCTCGTATCCAAAATGTTATTTCCTTTTCCCGCAATTTAGAAATGTCCCTTTCTATTATAACATGTTCTTTTATGAATTTTGAATATATGATTACCTTTTTAGGATTAAACGATGTTTACTTTATATTTTATTAAATATATCGCGCGACTTTTAAGGTTTGTAGAACTGACTTTCGAACGTATATTTTAAACTATGTGGTATGACGTCATGACTCGTTAATTTCAAACCAATAATGCGTTTATACTACAAATTTAACGACTATCATTTACTCATATCTTGCTCACCTTACAACACTTGCTACTCTAATATCTATTTATGTTATTACTCAATATTTATCGCAAATCTCAGATCCGGCAATTAAATTAAAACGTATCTTTTTCAAAAGCCCATTCAATCGGAAATCTAAATTTCGGTATCAGTCCGATGGACCTGTTGACCAACGATAGGTGTGGTCCCCCTTGCAAAATGGGGGTTTAAGTCAGGTGATGTAACTACCACTTTGTAAAACTGGTGCCTGTTAAGAAAAAAGTGACATGAAAGCCACATACATGAGTATGAGTCCTAAAGATAAACATTCCAGAGTCAAAACTGTCCCCCAATTGGATCTCCGGGTGGGGACATCTTTAGGCAAATTTCATCACAACAATTCCATTACTTTAAGAATTCTACAATGGAATGCAGGGGGCATGTCCCAGCCTAAAAAACAAGAGCTAATGAAAATATTAAAAGACCAAGATATAGATGTCTTCACAGTACAAGAAGCCAATATATCACAAGAACAGGATATATACTTTGAAATGGATCAGTACACTACACATATACTTCCAAAAGCTCGTCAAATAGCAAGTGGTATTCTTACAGGAATTAAAAGAAATATGAAAGCTACTATTCAAATCCAAAAAACAATGGAAGAACAAGATAAATCAGAAATAGTTAAAATTGAAGTATGGAAAAGTAACTACCACTATAGAATTTACAGTATCTACAATCCTCCAGACAATACACTAGATCTAAATTCTATTCCCATAGAACCCAAAAGTATTTTAATAGGTGCTTTTAATGCACACTCTCCTAGGTGGGGCTACAAAGATATAAATTCAGCAGGAAGAGTCATAGAAGACCTATTAAACTCATCAACAATGGAATTAATATTTAATCCAAATGATCCACTCACTTACCTTCATTATAATGGTTCGGGTACAAATCCTGATCTTCTGATAGTGTCATCTGACATAATTGACAATACAAAAAGAGAAATAATAGAAGACCCAGGTTCAAGCCACAGAATCACCATAAACTCCATAAGAGGTCTAATAAATAAAAGTAACAAACCAAAAGTTAAAACTTCTTGGAATTTTAAAAAAGCAGATTGGTCCAGTTTCCAAAATGAGATAGAAGGGAAGTGTAATATACTGCTAGAATCAGAGTTCAAGTCAACAGATGAAATGAATAAAAAAATTTGTGAAATATTATTGACAGCAGCCAAAACACATATCCCCAAAGGAAAGTTAAAGAAATATAGCTACTTTTGGTCTCCATCTTTATCTAAGCTAAAACACGAAAGAAATATAGCAAGAGTCAAAGCCGAACGAACCAAGTGTCCAGAAGATGTACAAAACTCAAGAAGAAAAGCAGCCATTTTTAAGAAAGAATTAATTACAGCAAAGAGGGCCAGTTTCACAAATTTTGTAGAACGTATGGACTATAGGAAAGATGGAAATTAAAAATACAACTTCCTTAATAAAACTATTATCAAAAAATACAACTGAACCATTAAAACATAATAACAAAAGCTTAACTACAGATAGGGAAATAGCAGAATCTCTTAACAAGTTTTATGCTCAGTCACAAAGAATACCCCAAATGTATAAAAAACAAGATAAAGCTATCCAAAAAACTATCAGAGAAACTAATAAGCCAAAAGATATAGAAATGATATTTTTATTCAGGATTTTAACGAAACAGAACTTGATTTAGCAATAGAACAATTACAGAACAAAAAATCTCCAGGACCTGTCAAGATCCACCCAGAGTTTATTAAACACCTTGGCAGGAAAGGAAAAGAAATCCTACTTAAACTGTATAACACGTGTTGGAGAATGACTGTACCTTCCGACTGGAAAAAAACCATTATCATCCCGATTTTAAAGAAAAACAAACCCTCAAACAATATTAATAGTTTCAGGCCAATATCTTTGACCCGTGTTATTGCGAAAGTGATGGAAATAATGGTGGCATCTATACTTAACCGGCTCCTAGAATATTACAACTTAATAGTTCACAGACCGGCTTCAGACAGAATCATAGTACAAGTGAAAATGTACTCCTACTAAGCCAAGACATCAAGGAAGCTTTCAATAGAAAGGAGGATACCTTAGCAGTATTCATTGATTTTAAATCAGCATATGACTCAGTCTGGAGAAACAAATTAATTGAGAAGTTGCAATCAATAGGTGTGAAAAGTAACATGCTTAAATGGATAACTCAGTTTATTTCACAAAGATTTTGTGCCACAAAATATAATACATACATCTCCAAATATAAACAAACACACTGAGGACTTCCACAAGGTGCTGTTCTGAGCACAACACTCTTTAACATATATATAAATGACCTTCCATCAATAATAAAAACTTTAGAAACCAAAATTGCTTTATTTCCTGACGATGTAGTCATTTGGACTCCAGGCTCTCCAAAAAACGTGAATTAATTAAAGACAGAATAGAAACAGCCCTAAACAAAGTACATGAATGGAGCTCCAAAAACCTCATGACTATCAATGTGGAAAAAACAAATTATGAATTATTTACACTAAAATACAAACCAGTTAATATTAACATAACAAAAAATTATGATGGAGAAATAGAGGCTATACACATTGCTCTCTGACAATTATTAAATCTCCCTTAAATAAATTTAACAAGGCAGTAATTCTTTCAGATTCTAAAGCTGCAATTCAGGGAATATGTTCAAATACTACAAAGAAGTTAACAAAAATTAGAGAATGCTACAAAATGTTAACACAACTCCAAAAAGTTAATAAGACTGTTCATCTCCAATGGATTCCAGCACACTGTGGAGTCATGGGGAATGAAGCTGCAGACTCACTTCCAAAGAAAGGCACAGTAATAAAATAAAAGTCTAAATTCAGTTTCTCATATTCCTCAATAAAACGCTTGATCATTAAAAAATGTTCTCATTCATACCTACAAGAAATAGAAACAAATGCCAAAGATATGGTTGGCTGCACACTGTATATTATGAATCAGGATAGAAACAGACACATCATCACAGGGTTGCTTAAGCGGCACAGTCCTAACAGTGAGGTCAGCAAGCAAAGAGGTAGGCTCTTCAAAGGCCAATCAAAAGGATACCATACCAGGGACGGAAAGAAGTCTTTGTACTTCATGCCATTAGAGAGAGTAGGCAAGACTGGTAAATGATCGGAGCTCAGATCATGAAAAATGGAAAGACGCGAACAATGACGGGAAATATTACGTCCGATGAAGAAATCCAGCACGTCCGGAGTTCCCACCATTGTGTGGGTAGAACGTGAGTTCAGCAGGACAGATTACATCTAGGTGTAACTGATGAATTGCAGTGTATAAAAGTTTACCTCTAGGATTTGAGAGGTTCGAACCCCAAAGAGGATTTTTAGAATTAAAATCGCCTCCGATAAGAAAGGGGGCCTTGAAAGCATGAGTAATACCCCAGAAATTGGCTAGACTAACATGATTCTGAGGAGCAGAATAGAAAGATCCAACTTGAATGTTTACGAAAGTGGTAGACAGTTGAATCCGAGCAACCTGGAAGGAGTCTTCCGAAATGGGTGGAAGGGCATGGTGAGCCAAACAGGTTTTGATAAACAAGGCAGAACCACCCATTCTAGTCAAGTTAGGGTGATCTGCACGATATATATTATAGCCAGGAATGTGGAAATGTATGTGAGGAGCCAGTTTGGTTCCTGTGGCGAGCAGGATGTCTACTTCATAAACCGTTCAACAATTGGCAGCTTACTCCCACACCTGGGCAGGCGGCCTGGCGAGAGGGCCAATGGGCGTGCACGGAGGCAGGTGGGCGGGTTGGTGGGCTGGTGGGCGCACATCAATTAGTTGTCTTTTATTTAGGTGAATTAATAAATTGAATTTTTTAAGAAAATCAGCTCCTAAAATGCCCTTGCTAGTTTCTGCTACTATAAAAGGCCATTCGAATTGTTTGCGGAGCCCTAAATCAATATTCATGGTCTTAAATCTGTAAGTTGTAATCTCAGTATCATTTGCTGCATATAGTTTAAAATTTGAATGTGAATTTTTGTTATTGGCATTTGCCGGAATTATGGAGACATCAGCCCCACTGTCCACAAGTAATGGTAAACCCGTTTTTTTGTCACGCACACATAAGCGGGATTTGCAGCAATTATTAATAGTTTCAGTAGCAGTGTTCGCTGCCCACTCGACTACTTTTTCAAGTTTTCCAGATCATTGCATGAGCATGGAGGTTGACATTTTTCAGGAAAGCATTTGTTTCCGAACTTAAAATAATAATAACAATACAAAGATAAACAGAATTCTCATGTCTTTGTTGACAATGTTCAATTTTGGTGGTTATTATAGCCATTTGACTACGTAGATTTCCTTTGCTGTCGTAGCTTCCAATCTGCATACATATTTTCTGTAAGAAGCAGATTTAATTATTATTTATTTATGCCAACAAACTTACTGTTGGTGTTTTTAAACACACAAGCCGTGTGTGGGCAAAGTTTGACGGGTAAAACTGGAACTTAAAAATTCAATGCCACAACTTTAAGTTCCAGTTCTACCTTTCAAACCGATTTAATTTTATTTTTTTCATTTCTAGTGTTCTTTCCTCACATATTTGCTGGCAAATACTAGCTTGTCCTTTTTTTAAATGGTTTTAATTTGTTTTTTTGGTATCTTCCTGTCAACTTGCCATTTATATTCTGTAGCTCATATGTATGTTCGCCCAGCTGTTTTGTTATAACCAACGGTTCAGTGTACAGTAGCTCCATTTTTCCAGTTCCTTTTTTGTCTCCTGGGGTCGTAGATGCATGCAGTTTGCACCTCATCCCAGTTCTCCTCTGTTTCTTGCAACTCCGGGTTATGAAAAGGAGTTATACCCAGATCACCGGTAGCGTCGTCCACTTGATACAGGTGGGTCTCCACCATCCGTCAGTCTGGACAGGTGCGACAATGACTATCATATTCGCATCTGTCTACGTGATGTATTGCATTAAAGGGACAAACCCTTTTATCTGCAGTGAGATAATTCACTTTGCATTTTACTATATGTCCTTGCATGCAAAATTTCAAGATTGAATGCAAAGGGTTGTAGGGGCATCCTAACATGGGCTCTTTCTCCTCCATCTTTCTGAACAATTGGCAGCTTACTTCCACACTCCCAAAGCCGTGCGGGCAAGCAGGCAGGCGGTATATTATTATCACATGTTTATAAAGATATTAAAGGATCTATCAAAAATCACGTCAACAAAGAGCATTAAGGCAATCATATCCAGACCTATAAATAATGACAAAATAGCACATTTTAGGGAATCTTCATGTAATATTAAATGGAATGATATGCTCTGCAAATCACAACTCAGTACAATATTGACTGTGGATGTGATGCTTTCTTTGTTCATCGCGGGGGTTACTGCTACAGAGCTGGATCACAATCACATGTTCCTATTTTCTCATACCCGTTATTTTTCCAGTTACTTTTATCTTTTTGCCTGTAAATATCATCTATGTTGCTGTTCATCTTTGTGTTGACTCAATTGAAGACATTCCTGTTATTTTTATAAAAATTGCTTAGCTTTTTCTTGTATCACCCTTCCACGACCA
The DNA here is from genome assembly GCA_030765045.1 of Tenodera sinensis. Taxonomy (NCBI): domain Eukaryota; kingdom Metazoa; phylum Arthropoda; class Insecta; order Mantodea; family Mantidae; genus Tenodera; species Tenodera sinensis. The sequence goes on along the minus strand of CM060964.1, from coordinate 369,474,079 downwards.
CCATCTTGTATTGTGTCATTGTCTGAAATTTCATCTAGAGCAAGTAAATAAACAATAATTTGGGAAATACTATATTTTAATTGTTGATCGACAAGAGATGAAATATCTTGTTTTTCTTCTCCCTACAGTACGAGACAAGCTTATTTTTTCATATTGTCCCTTTTGTTCTGAATACAACACCCGCCAAATTTACTAAGCATTTTTTAACAAATTTCCCATCACTAAAAGTCTTCAATGATTTTGCAACCTCAAATGCAATACACATGTTTTTCTTATTTTTTTTAAAAAAAATTGGGCATTAATGGGTTAATATTAATGGTCTACTGTAAGTAGTAGACTATGATTCTAATGACATTGTTTATAATGTCTCTGTATATTGCTTCTATATGTTCCTGTAAGGATTTTGTTGCATAATAAGCAAATCACATTTTCTGCATGAGAACAACAGAGTTTTTCTTCCCAGCTAACCTAAAATGTGCAGTTATGACTGTTTGCTGATGTTCACATGTTGAGAGTGGTACACATTCCAACACTGGTAATCACACCATATTACAATAATTGAAGGACATCACTATATTCATTGTTAAGATGTTTACATTTATCATTATTTGCAAATTTCGCAATACTGTTCTGAATGTTGTAATAAACTCAAACTTTTTGCAGATATTTGGTTTTACTTATGGCTGATACAAAATTTAAAGGCAGGTGGCTCAGCACAACATCCAATGAGAAGTTTGCCATATCTTGTGGTATTGTATAGTTAAACGTGTGGTGAAATCATGCTGTAAAGCCACTGATATAAATATCATTTGCACCACAGGAAAGAGAATGGTAATGGTCAGTCATCAGCCGACATTAAATTTTGTTTCTTCCATAATACTGTGTGCAATGTATTATATATTTAAGACTACACAAATTAATGAAAAGTGTTCAAGTTAAAAGTTGTGCATTTTCATATGTACTGCTTATCAAGAATAAACCAATGTGATAATCAACGAGAATACAAGCTGCACCACTCTTGCAGGCTTGCATGGAATACAATTTTTTTAGTTTAAACCAAAACTAGTTCATTTTATTGGTTATTTAATTCAATTAGAGTGATCCAAGTAATAGGATTCAACAAATTAAAAAAAGTGAGCACCTGTTTTCACTCCCCTTTGTTCTTGATAGTAGTACTATGTAAGGTTTTCATATTTTTTGTATATTTGAAATCACAGTTTCTGGTTGTAATTGTTAATCAATTTGAAGGTGAGTCAAATTAAAATTTTAAGATGAAAAATGTAGATATCAGATAGAGTAAAGAGTGAATTAATATGTGTATGAAAAATTAGCAGTGCTTACTTGCCCCTGTTTTGAACAGGAAGTTGAATTGTATTCAACACTGCAGCAGGTGTAGAGGTCATAAGTGTTGGAGCAAAATGCAGAACACAATAATGTGACTCTGTGCAATGCTACATAGCAACAGCAGCTTTGGAAATGTTTAGTTTTACTCAGTCATTTCAATTGTGTGGATCAGTGCTCCATACAAATACACTTTTAAGCTGTGAACCTGTTATTTGTTTAGATAGTGTAATCATTGTCCAGCATTTCTTACACCTATAAGATCAACATTGTCCTGTTCCTGATAGATGGACAAGTGTGTGAAGGGTCAAATCTAAGAAGGTATGTGGAAATGTGGAAAATAAGAAATCATCTGGTGGCCAAAAACCATCAGAACACCTGAGAATGCCAAACGTTTGAGTGGCAATGGAGCCAAGTCCACAGTCCATCAACATTCACTGACAATGCAAGCGTGCCAGTGATTGCTTCCCTGGATATTGAAAGAAGAATTGAAATTCCATTGTTAGAAGCTGCAACTTGTACCAGGATCCTCAGAGCAGAACTGTTTGTGTTAACTGTGAACATATCTTTTGATTGATTTACACCTTTCTGGTGCCTGTATTAAGGGGAAAAGGACATCTTAACACTACATGGTTCCAGCAAGATGGAGCTCCTGCCCATAGAGCTATCCAGATCCCCTGAGCTATCATTCCATATTTCTTTCTATGGGGGTACCTCCACTTGCAAGGAGACAATTGCAGAATTAAAGGTTTCCATTCATCACGCTATTGTATACATCCCATAAGACATGTTCACAAGTATGACGGATACCTTCCTGATTCAACTGTGTGCTTGTGAAGTGAATGGAGGAAATTAAAGGATGTAATTTTCACAAAGTAATGTTTTCATCTAATTCCAAATCGTGATCATTGTTTTCAAATAAACTGCATTTCTAGGTGTGCAGCCATTCATTTTTAATTCATTGCCCTTTTTGTTCTACATATTTTTCTCCACCTGTATAAGGTATGAAAATGGCTTCACTTCCTTGGAGCCTGGGACAATAGGTCAGCTGAATATTTCTAAATGAGAACCAAATTCTAAACATGAGTGACTCAGAATGGCACATTCTCCTCTACTACTGCAGTTATGTAAATTGTTCGCTTGACTGTTTGATGCTTGTTAAGTAGTTGTGATGCATTGAAACTGACAATGGATGAATATGACAGTTGTTGCTATAGACAAGCTTAAGTTCCAGTGTTATCAGCCAGAAAGCAAGGTGAGCAGAAAATGACACAGTTTACCAGAAAACTGCCTGGAATTTCTTTCAGAATGAACAAGAGAAAGTTTCGGAGCTATGAAGTCGAAGGCGGATATGTTATATCTGTGAATGAATAATTTTAAAGACCTTGATCCAAGTGAGTGAACTTTTGAAAGAAACAGTGCCAGGGAAGAACCTGCTGCAGTGGTGGATATGTATGGATCAAAAATATTTTTCTTAAGCAGTTGGAAATCAGTGGAGGGCTCTTGCTGATCAAGTGCAAAAATCACAGCTTACTTCACATTCAAGTTTAGATTTAAAGTACTGAAATGTTTTATTTCACCTACCCTGTAAATACATATACTGGTATATACAGTTATATATAATTCCTTGCTTATACATTTCTTTATGTATTATTTTAGTAAACAATTGAGTACTGCTGAGTTTTCGTATCTTACCAATAAAGCTTTGTATCTTACTATCTTAAGTATCTTACCAATGTATCTCTTTTCTTTGGAAGTTTGAAAACAGTGTTGTAATAATCAGTTTAAACCAAAAAGGTAAGTCGACTAGTAACACCACACAACACTTATATTTTACCGCAACATGTTTAAAAGGCTTGACTTTCCTTCATTATCAACCATGGGCAGTTGGTTACCTTTTTGGTTTAAAAGGCTGAATGTGTTAATACTTTTTTATTATTCCATGTATGTGATATGTTTCTGTGCCATGTTTATGTGCTTGTTGCCTTCCAACTATGTACAAGTGCAGCTAGCTGAGTGTGCTTTTTCTGAGACAAACTACTGAACTCAAGCTTTACAAGATAAAAATAAATTTAGAAAAATATCCCTACAGCTTTTTTATTTGCCTATTTCAGTACAGTACAACCCTGATAACTCGACATTCAGTATAACTTGATTTTTTATTTTTTATCGTTAAACGTAATGTTAACCACTATGCTAAATAGACAGTATAGGTAATCTTTAGTTAGTGTAGGTACACCACCTACCACAATCTCCCTCATAGTAACAAAAAGGCTGAGAGCATATTGACCTTCAATATCTAGTCAGAACATAAGCAGCCGGCAGACCATTGTCACAAATTGCTGCTAATAATGTGCAAGCACAGTACAAACACTTGTTTGAATGTTTATTGCTTTACCCATTACATACGTGGTAAGCTTAATTTTCAGTTATATATTTCTGGTTACCATACTGTGGAAGTTTTATTGTACCTACACATTCCTATTTTACCCCAATGTGCCTATTTCATGGTTTTTAAGCCTAAAAATGCCTAATTATAACAGAAGTTATACAATTGATATATTGTCAGTTTAGATTTGAGCCGGAGTTTGAAGCACTGTGCATCCCTAAATAAGAAATACCTGGACATACTTCCAGAACAAGCCAGTAATTTTGGCAAAGTAAGAGAATTTTAAAATTGCCTTTCCAAAAGCTGAGAGTTGGACCAATATGTTTCTGACCGCAAGGAAGTGCAGCATTCTTACACACAACGGGTGACTTCAAAACAGGGTTTAAAATGGGATAATGGGCGGACTTTGAGCATCAAGCATGAATGAAATATCTGGGTCAACAGCTTGTGAGTTTGTATAACTGTACAATAAGGTATTCATAACGAACTTTAACTTAAAAATGACCATTTTTCTACTACCTGACTGCTCTAGAAGGGGGTTGTGCTAATGACAGTTCAAGTCCTTAAAAACACTGCCACAGTCAGACTTTGCTGCCCTTTTACTGTAGAATATGGAAGAGATTAGGTAATTACCAATTCCCGTGGAATATAGTGCTATCTCTTTCTACTTTGTACGTTTCAACTTAAAAGGAAAGTCATAATAAAAGCAGCACTTTGTAATACAAAAGGAGTTTATAACAACCTTCTTAAGAAGTTTTCCTTGCTGTGCACCTTTACGTGCCAACGTATGAGACCACTCTGTAATTTATAATTTCCTTCAACATAAAACTTAAATCATTTGGTAGCTGATACTGCTATAATTTAATAAACCAAACCATCTCTCTGACTTATAAACACAAAGGTAAATTTGTAAGCTCTTACAAACTGTACTAAATGATATTTTTAAGGTGACAGCAAAAGCTAGGTCATTAGGACCAGCAATGAACCAAGGCTCACCCACTTCACAGGTATTGTTCAAATGTATTGTTTCGGTGTGAAAGGGAATGATTCTCAAGGAGAATTTACATTTGTAAATAAAAATGGGCAAAGTTTGGTTGATTGTGTGCTGTGTTCCAGGAATATAGAGGATAGGTGTGTGGAGTTTGGGGCTGACAACCAGGCTCTTCCCACTCGGGCTAAGGTTTAAAAATCTGATGTGTTGCACTCACATGACTTTCTCTACTCTTGTACTAACCATTCTTACAAACTCTTATTACTATATCTTCTTCATGTTAGTTGAGATAAACATTTGTACAAATTATCTAATTGCTTAAGAGGTTGAATCAGAAACTGAAAAATTCAATGCCATAGTCGGAATTTGAACCATGGATCTTCCGCTTATCGCGCGGCTGCTCTAACCATTAAGCTACCATGATCAACTTGCCAGTACAACATTAAATAAGTATGAATCAGCTGGGGAATTGTCAAAAGTTATAGCGTGCACAACACTGGTCTTTTGAGTTTTTAATGTCTGCTCTCATTTCACTGTGTGCTATCTCTGCATACTGCTTATGTAATTCCCATTCAGCCTTTGAAAAAGAAGATTCTCCCCCCTGACTTACAGTAACTTTAATTCGCTCACAAAAAGAGCATGTATCACTTTTTGGTTTCTTGAAAAATAAATTGAACTTTTTATTAAATACACTTCTGTAACACCATGCTTTAACAGGATTAATTTGTTTGTCCTAGCACAGCTTATAATAAAGTTCATACATTTCGCCTGTGATAAATACTGGCATTTATCATTATCTGCATAGCTGTAATGATTTGTTTCAGTTGGAAAACTTTTATGTTCCAGCACAAATTCATTTACAGTCTTTGTCTGTGTAGGTTTTCACAGATACAACTTTCCCACTTGAATTAATATACTGTTCCTTTTTCTCATAGTTTTCATCCACTGATCACAATTTTGCACATGTTTCCTTGTTTTTGTAGCTTCTTTGCTAATTACTTCCATCACGGCAGTCATATTGAATGCTTATGTCATGTGGTATGAGTTGCATGTTCTAATTGTATGCTTGGATTTAGCCCACTATGGCTCTTAAGAGAATTTTAATTTCATAGAGAGAGTTTTCTTTACGCTGTTATTATAGTGCTTTATGAGGGAGTTGGGCTAAACCAACGATTTTGTGAAGTACGTAATTCAGTGTACCATCCATTGATGGCATCAGCTCCAAAAACACAAACTTGGATTTGGCCCACTCTGGCTCTCAGCCCTTCAATTCTACCTCTCTTGATATAGGTAAAGCCTGTGTTAGGAGCTCAAATAGAGAGACCTGATGTATAATATGGTAGTTAACCACAGTGTTTATTTATATTTACACCAGGGGCAACTCAAAGATTGTACTATGTAGATTGTGGATATTTACACAAGATAAACTTATGCAAAAATATTTCAACTACAGAAATGAAAAAGGTGTTTAAATTACAAAAGTAGCCATTAGTCTAATAGGAAAAAGTTAGTGATAGGTAAACACATGGATCTATTCGATAATATAGTCATAACATTCGTAATTAGCCCTCAGGGGTCCCCGTCTAGGAGATATGTGGATGGCGACCACAAGGTACCCAAGCTGAGCAGAACATTACTTCCACTTACTGTCTGTCCATCAGCTCGTGGTCTTAGGGGACTGGAGGGAAGAGAAGGGACATTCCGCGATAGTGTAACCCGAGTTGTGCAAACTAAGTAGATAATGTTGCTGCTTGTTAGATTACCAACTTACCTCCAATGTTATTCCTGCTATGTTTGCTAGCTAATATGCTACCATCTTTTTATTTCAGTTAAAATTTGAAATCACTAGGGTTATTTTGGAAGCAAAGAAAAGAGGAGTGTAGAAGTTGATAAATCCCACTTTGAAGTGTTGTAAATCTGCTATGATATTGTGGTTGCAGAGCAGAGGGGTTCGGAATGACAGTTCCATGTGTAAAACAGACTTTTACAGGACGATTAAAAGAAACAAACCTAAAGAGGTTTCTAAAGTGGATGCATTTTGGGTTTTATTGGACCACACTGTCATTTACTTGTCCCCATAAACATGTGTTCTCAATCCCATAGAATTAATTTAAATCAAGCTAAAACGAATAGAGAAATATAACATGTGACCTATCCTTACAGGAATTGCACGATATAACACTCGAAGGTATATCTCTGGGGACCGAAACAGGCTAGCAAGGTTTTTGAAAACATATAGAAAAGATAGAAAATGGTAAGTGTGAGAAAGATGGAGTAGTTTGAAACAGTGTTTATGTTTTATAAGCTAAATACACTGCATGAACTAAAAATAACATTTAGGTTCTACTATTTTGGGTGACTTCTTTGCTTGAATCTAGCGTGAATACACATTCCAAAGTTGGCAACATTATTGCAAGGCAATTAGAAGCACAACTCCCCCTGAAGATATCTCTTGTTTACGTGAAATTGTTTACAGATGTGTTCACTTACTGCATTCCTCTCAGGGACCATGAAGTGGTGAACAAACAGTACTGGTGTTTTGCTCCTCACTGTAGCTTTTCTATCTGACCTTATGACCTTACCTTGGTCATCTCTTGTTCCCTTCTGACGACCCCGATGCTATCAGGTTTCCTGAGGGTTAGGGAGTCTTTATTTTTCCAAAATTTCCATATTTCTAATTTCTCTATAAACTCTTAACCCCTAACATGCTGACCTGTGATGGCATGTAATACGTCCTCTGATTGGTAATCAGAGGATATGATCAGTGAATTTATTTTGATAATTGAGGAGCGTTTTTTCAAAACTCAATAGATGCACAAAATACGTTTCTGAGAAAAACTGTTTTTCCTATTTATTGGCAATACTAATTGGTTAGCACAGCAAATATATTAATCATTCAATTCTCCTTCCAGATACTGTCTCATTGAATGTGAAAAGAAACAAATAGCACAGTTTAACAGGTGCAAATTTGGGGTTTGAAAATGCAGTTTTTTCAAAAGTCGATAGATGATTAACTTTTCTGCATGAGCGAGAAATTAAGACATGAAATTTAGTTATTTTTGTCATTTATTGTTTTTGTTGCTTTTTATTTATGCATTGTTATTATTTTATATAGTTTTACCTCTTTATAATACATAATATACTATACAACCAACATATTAATGCTTCTAAGGATTATTTTATTAGGCATAAACTTAGAAACTTAAGTACTGCTACATTCCAATAACATATATTTTGTTTTATTTATATAATAAACATATTGAATACACACAAAGAAATTTCAAACAATATGAATAAGTAAGCTTTGACCTTTTAGTGCTTGTGCAGTCTGTACATCGTTCTTAGTTCGTTTCTCTTTTCCACATCTGCCTCTGTCTTAATCTTCATCAGTTCCATTATGCAGGTTGAGTATATGTCAGTATGTAAGATTGAAGAAGTTGTAACATAGATTTTTTATATTTTGACAGTGAGCAGACTGATAGATTTCTTAATCTTCTTTCGTTCCAAAACTTCGTACACATTTTTCTGATATTAAGTTCTGGAGGTAAATATCTTCTAATTGATTTTGCTCTGCCACAGTGGCTTTCTCTACATCTGTACTACTTAATGTCTTGCTTTATAGCAGCAGTAATGGCCCTTCTGTAATATTCCTGTTCTGTCACCTCCTCTGGTTTCCTTTGGCGCATCCCAGATAAGTGAAATTTTCTAGCCAGGAGAGATAATCTAACTTTTGACACCCCTGTGATTCTTTGGAAGCTTTAGTTTCAGGATTTCGTGGAGTGCACTTGAAACGATCTGAACATGTAATTGCTGGAGTATGAGTTTTCCTTGACCTGCAGTTTGATTTCCTTTCCTCGTTTTTGCAATTTCTACCTCCAGCGCATTCTACGACTGGTACAGTTTCACAACCTGAGCTCCTATTTATTGTGCCTAGTACAGTACAGTGTCTCAACTAAGAAAAAAATTGCCATGTAAGTATAACAAAGCTTGTAGAAGCACCTGCCTGCTCTGCAAGGGAGGGGTCCCAGATTCGATTTCCGGCAGGGGGGTAGGAATTTTTCTCCAGTCAAGATTATTCTTCATCCTTCCCTGAATCTGGAAGTATGAATGAAAGCGTGAAAGTATGTGAATTCAACGTATAAAAACCCCCAAAGACCGAGAAACCCACTGTTAAACGAGTAACACCATTGCCAATAGGCAAGGTCGCCAATATGACTTCTGCAGTTAAAGGTGGGATATAAATGGAACAAAAAGCTTGCAGAAATTAATGTGAAATCCAAGCGCACAACCTGAGTTCGCAGTTATTTCCAATGAAGCAGCAGTGTACAAAGCTTGCAGAAATGATTGAGAATTCCCAGAATCGCAACAGTGAGATGGCAGTAAATGCCAACATGCGTTTCATAGAATTGAGGTTGCTACACTTTGGATTATAAAATCATAAAATTGCATCTATCGACCTTTGCTTTAACTGAGCAAGTACATCTATCGAGTTTTGAAAAAACTGCTAATATTCCCTACCTTCTACACAGGACACGAATCGAATTTTGCAAAATCTAATTTCACAGAATGATGCAGAAGGTGAAAATTATGCCGATACTATATATAACTCAATTTTGTAAAATTTTGCATCTATCGAGTTTTTGAAAAAATGCTCCGAAATTCTCCTGGTCAGGTTGGTGAGACCCATAAACCACAAACAGGTGTGGTCCTCCAGACATTCCGGGGGATGTGAGAGAGCAATGTAACCACCAAAACATAAAAATATGGTGCTCTCTAAAAAGTGGTTACCATTACTGCTATTGCTCAAATTATGAAATATGACTCGAGGGGTAAGATGTTCTGGAGTTAAAATAGTCCCCCATTCGCATCTTTGGGCTCTCCAACCGATTTGTATTTCTCCCAGTAAAATTGGAGAATTCAATATCAATGTCAAGTTGTCACAGTAGCTTAATGGTTAGAGCACCCGCTTGGTAAGCGGAGGGTTTGTAGTTCATATCCCAGCTGTGGCATTGAATTTTTCAGTTCTGATTCTACATCTTAAACATTGCCCACACTTCTAGCTCTGGAAACAATCAATACTAGGTATCCCACAGAAGAATGGCTGCACATATATACTGATGGAACCTCGAAGGAAAACCTTTACTGGAGCTGGAGTTACATGTTCACATTTTTCCTTTTATCATTCTGTTGGCAGGGACACAACAAATTATGATGGAGAAATAGAGGCTATATACATTGCTCTCCGACAATTATTAAATCTTCCCTTAAATAAATTTAACAAGGCAGTAATTCTTTCAGATTCTAAAGCTGCAATTCAGGGAATATGTTCAAATACTACAAAGAAGTCAACAAAAATTAGAGAATGCTACAAAATGTTAACACAACTCCAAAAAGTTAATAAGACTGTTCATCTCCAATGGATTCCAGCACACTGTGGAGTCATGGGGAACGAAGCTGCAGACTCACTTGCAAAGAAAGGCACAACAATAAAACAAAAGTCTAAATTCAATTTCTCATATTCCTCAATAAAACGCTTGATCATTAAAAATTTTTCTCATTCATACCTACAAGAAATAGAAACAAATGCCAAAGATAAAAAATGGATTACACTACTTTCCAATCCAGATATAATCCCCCAGAGACCAAGGAAAACAGCTGTTGCAGCCTTCCGACTATTGACAAATCATGACTGCTTGGCAAGTCATCTCTACAGAATAGGTATCTCAGCCTCACCAATATGTGTCCTGTGTAACGATCCAGCAGAAATGAATGAAGAACACTTGAAGACATGTGAAGCATTAAGATCAGAAGAAACTACAGTTCAAAAGTATTGGAAAGCACGAATGCTAATGGCTTCATTGCCAGATGCAAGGCACTAGAAAACAACAACAACAACATTGCCCACACATGGCTTGTGTGTTTAGAAACATCAACAGTATGTTTGTTGGCATAAATAAATAATCATTACCATCTCAAGCTCATCTTTATCTCTGCTAGAAACTTCAAAACCCTTTCAACCACTTGCTTATTTTCCGCCAGGATTGCTGCAAGACTGATAGGCAGCTGTACAGTGTTTCAAAGGTGCACAATGGAAAAGTACTCTAGCAGCATGTGGCAAACTGACAAAAGATTGTCGCACAGTGGATATAGAGGAGCAGGGTCCCACTTAAAAAGGTAACTGCCAAAAATTGCAGAGTCCAATGTGCAACTGACCCAAGTTAACCTCCTTGCGGTGAGATATGCGAGAGGAAATTACCCAGTTTATTGGAAGTTCTTTCATTTCTCTAAGCTTATTACTGTGGAGAGCTTGCCACTCTTTGTGCCAGCGCGACAGCACCACTCTCCGCACTTCAAGACTAGAGTCTTCCAAAGTAATATGAGGAATGGTAAAACTAAGTACTATGGTTGCCGCCATTACTGCTAAATCTGTCATTTCATTCCCAGGCAAACCTCCATGGGAGAGAAATGTAGGTTTAAGGGAGCTCAACTCTTGGTCAAAAGTGCCCTAAAAACAGTTCACGTCAAAAGCCAGATATTTTGTTGTTGGCTAATGCTGGATTTCTGACAATGAAGTCATTAAATCTCTTGCTCTCCAATATTTTTCACCGATGGATGGGGCGCTAGAAGTAGCTGGGCATATTTGAAAGTAGTCTTGGTCCATTTCCTCTTGCAGATCACATAGAGGGTAGAGTGGTCAAGAATATATCCTAATATAAACTTTAATATAAAATAAAGTTACAAATAAAAACAAAAATAAAAATACGCAAATATACAAAACAGAGGCAAATAGTCAAAATTACCACAAAGTTACAACGATATCAAAAAAGTATTTAATTCTATCTAAAGTTTTAAATTTTCAGGTAAGAGATTGTGGAAAATATGTTAAGTAGAGGAAGAATTGGGAGCTTAAAAATGTAGCAGCGAGCTTTGAAGTTCATTTTTGTGATTGATTTTTGGCTCAGTTTTGTTTCATTCAGCCTAAAGCTCATTTTCCACTTAAGCCCTTTCACCAGCTCTGTGTGCATATCATGTTTCCCAGAAAATTTGAACACAACCAAATGCAAGGAATTACACTACAATCCTAATACATAGCTTTTATTGAAATGTTACGTTCTATAACCCTCTCTGCCCACTAGCGTTTATTAGTTGATATACATGCTATTCTCACAAAAGCTAATTTTTCCATTTACTTAATTTTAATTGAGATAAAATTCTGCAAAAATCCTTATACTACATTAAACATTTCATTACAGATCTGCAATATCAATAGTCAAATATATAACAACTGGAAGCTGTATGCTGGCCTTAGAATTCTATAGTCTTTCCATGCAATTGCCAGAAGCTGAATGTCAAAAGGACTTTTAAAGGATGACACATTAGTACAATAATACTGGAAGTGTGTTGGTAACGGATGAATAACTTTTCAAATTCAATTGTGTCTAGACATTTGGACTTGTTGAAAAAGGAAAGACTCACATAAATCATCCAAAGACTGTACTAGATCAATAACATAATAACAGTCCACTAATATACCTGTGCTGTAAGGCCTACCATTAGCTCAGCTCCTTTCCCAACATCTTCTTTCTGGTATCGTGTACGATCAATGCTTCCCAGATTCACAGGAGCAACAGCACCTTTTTCACTTCATCATCGACCACTGCTTCTGCTTCCTCGTCACCTTCAAAATATATAACCATTTGATAACTGTGCCATAATTCAACAAATTTAAATATAGCTAATACTTAATTTGGGTGTCCGAATGAAATGAACTTTCACTTTAATGAACTGTACTTACAATTTGGGTATTAGGGGCTGGTTTTATAGCCTGTCTGCAGTAAGTCGCCAATAAAGTCAACTTCTGGTTTACTTATGTGCCAATTTTATAAGCAATCTTCTTTGTTTAAGGGGACAAGGTAGTGATTCATACACGATTTCAATATTTCAAAACATAACTTTAGCTGAGGATATCTAAGCTTCTACTGCTCAGATCAAAATTTAATTTGGTATGAATATTTAGTGATTCATTGTGATTACACTGATATAGAGAACATCAAAACAGTTATTTAAAATGGGCATGTAATAAGGCAAAAACTGATAACATGTTTTTGAAAAAAAATATATATAGTACTAATGGTACAAATTCCTTCTACAACATACAAGCATATGTGTTGAAACTTTTGTAGTGCACTAGGCAATGTCTATTTATAACTGTTAACTAAATTTACTTAAATATGTCTGGCTATATTAAAAAGAAAAAATATTTAACTTTTGTAAAAAAAAAAGTACATTTCTTTTGCACAAATATTTTTTTTTAAATTTTCTGTTTTGGATTTTTCCAATAAGAATGGGTTACGTTTGTAGAGTACATGCTTCTGGAACTACTGTAAAATTTTCATTCAAATAGGTTTGGTGCTTTTGAAAAAACATGCACCTGAGTTTGAAAAATGTACAGTTACAGAACACTACATTTAAAGAAAAGTGTATCATCTCTGAAGCCCTCAAAACCCGGCATGGCCCAGCACGCCACCACATTTTGATGGGGTAATTTAAAGCTTTAAATGTGTCGGTACCCTTACAATATATATATATATATGATTTTGAAAAGGAAGGTTTCTACTTTTTTTAAAGATGAAAAACAAAAAATTGACTTTTTGAGCCCAAATCACTACCCTGTCCCCTTAAGAGGTAGAACTGGAACTGAAAAATTAAATGCCACAGCTGGGATTTGAACCACAGAACATCCACTTACCAGGCAGGTGCTCTAACCATTAAGCTACTGAGACATCCTACCAGAATGGCAATGAATTCTCCAACCAATTCAAATTTTTCCCAGTAAACCACAAAGGCAGTCTCACATCAGAGACAATTACGCCAATGTGGTAACTTACTATTGTAAGTACTTTATGTCCCAGGATTAAATAACCTTCAGATGGTAATTATTATTTATTTATGCCAACAAACTTACTGCTGGTGTTTTTAAACACACAAGCCATGTGTGGGCAATGTATTTTACGAACTGGTTGAGAATTCAATGTCATTCTGGCAGGTTGTCACAGTAGCTTAAAGATTAGAGCACCTGCCTGATAAGTGGAGGGTCTGTGGTTCAAATCCCAGCTGTGACATTGAATTTTTCAATTCCAGTTCTACCTCTTAAAGATTGCCCACATACAGCTTGTGTGTTTAAAAACACCAACATTAACTTTGTTGGCATAAATAAATAATAATCTTCTTTGTGTTTCGACTAATATAACAAATACATAGAGACTATTGGCTTTACTTATCTTGATACAGAATGAGTCAGAAGTTATAATGCAGTATTTTCTTATCAGGAATGTGTGTCCATAAACATCTTGTTATCGAGCTAGAGGGCACCAAAATGTTTGAAACACTGTTGAGTTAGATGAACTTCCGCTGACAGGTTGCCACATAGGGTAGAGTGGTAATCAAATGGAGCAGCAAGTACTTATTTTGTGAAACACCAGTATGGGGCACCATGCAAGTTTTAACTAAGAGTGACTCCATTCACTCAACAGAACATTGAACTACAGAAAGGAAAGTTATCAGTGAGTGAAGAACAAGTAAGAGATTGGCATAAAATGGAAGTGCACATCAAACTTGTTGCTCTTATTGGCTAATGCTGGATTTCTGATAATGAAACAATTAACCCTGTTGCTCTCCAGAATTTTTCACTCAATGATGCCACATTGATAATAGCTGGGCAGCACTGAAGATGATCTTGAAGATAACATAAGGGGCAAAGTGCTCAAGAATAAAGCACAATCCTATGGAGATGCTTTGCTAGACAGTGCCTATGAATAGTCTATAGGGGACACAGCTTATCTGCAGTTTCCAGGAGTTCAACATGGTCAAAATTACACTATCTGCAGATGAGAGTACCCTGAAAACCAGTACTGCCAATGTACACGATAAAAGCGTTTTTAACCTCAAATGTCATAGAGTTAAAGTAATATGCTTTAAAACGATAATCCTTGAACATCGTTACCACACAGCACATGAACCTGCTCACCTTCGGCAAATCTTGTTCTGCAATAATATTTTTGGATAAAATTACTCCCAAATGCAAAATATCATAATATATATTCAATGCAGTATTCTGTGGCGAAAACAAAAAAAAATCTGATGTGTTGTACTCACATGACTTTCTCTACTCTTGTACTAACCATTCTTACAAACTCTTATTATCTTCTTTGTGTTAGTCAAGAAAAAACATTAAAAAAATTATCTTAGTGCTTATTTCCTTGTAGGTACAAGGGGAATATGAGAATACAGTAGGTTTGAGGGATAGTCAAATCTTTTAAATCTTTGAAACACTGTTCTCTTTGCATGCTTAACATATAAAAAGATGAACAATGATGTTGCATTTCACAAACGTTTTAAGTTTTCCGAAACTGACACAAATAACAAGGAATATCTCCGAAATGGTTCACTCTACAAAAACATTTATTTGGACATAAATTGTGTGTTTTAGCAAGATCTACATTTTTTGTAGAGTAAGATTTTGTCTATCTCTTATGGTTTATGAGTTATTCAAAAGTCATCCAGAGTAAACAGGAATACATAGGCTATAGGCAGAAAATTCAAAATATACATTCCATTTGTCATAAAGATATTTTAAACATATGGCATTTTAATCAAAATCGTTAGAACCATATTCAAGAAAATAAAAATGTTTGAAACATTTTCCATGTAAAGCGTAGTTTAAGGTGGGGCTATTTTCTCCAAAATAGCATACTTGAATGACATTAAACTTAAATATCAACTTTGGTTGTTAACAGACTTTTCGTTTTTGAGTTATGCTGTCCACAGACTGACAGACACAGAGACACGCACACACACATATGGAGACCTTTCTCGAAAAATGCTTTTTTTGGTTTAAGGGGGTGTCAAAACATATATTTCCGGTGAAATCTCGACATCGAATTTTTGGGTGGAATACAATACTTGTTTTACTGGCCAGTAGAGAAGGTAATAACAGTAACTATAATTGCACATAATGCTGTAAGACAATTCAAGACAAATCACACAAACACGAGCAGTACTATAGCGTGTACACATTAATTAATTTTATATTTTACGAACAGTTGGCAGTACAGTTTGCAGTATGAATCAGGTTGAAAAACGACTGATAGTGCGAAAAGTGAAAATAGATCCCAAAGTGAGCGCTACAAAAATTGCTTCAGAAGTGGAAAAGGAAATGAGAAAACACAGACCATAAGAAACATTCTTCATGAGGCTGAATACAACAACGAATAGCCTGCCAAAAGTCATATACAAGCAATACTAATAGAAGCAAGAGACTGGCATATGCCAAAAATCACATAGATTATGATTTCAACTTCTGGAAAAAAGTCATTTTTACTGATGAAAGTAAATTTAACATAGCTGTGTCCAAAGGAAGAGTAAGAATATGGAGGCAGAAAAATTGTGAATTTAAAAAAAAAAAAAAAAAAATTCTCACAGCCACCATTAAACATGGTGGAGGATCTGTGCCTGTGTGGAGGTGTATGGGTGCAAATGGTGTAGGTGATCTGTGATTTGTTGATGGCAACATGGGCCAGACTCTACATCAACATACTAAAGTCACATCTTCCACACAGTGTGAACAATATGGGTCTTACAGATGGATACATCTTCACTCAAGATAATGATCTCGAACGCACAGCACTGAACACAAAGCTTTGGCTGTTGTATAACACACCACGATGGATGGAAACACCCCCACAATCACCAGAGATCAATCCAATTGAGAATGTATGGTGCATTGTTGAACAAAATCTATGAAAACACAGAATATCAAACAAGAAAGACTTTAAGGAGCGCTTAATGGAGGAGTGGAAGAAAATTACTAGAGAAACTATGGAAAATCTTGTGAGATCAATTCCTAAAAGGTTATGTGAGATAATAAAGAGGAAAGGAGGGCCCACCAAGTATTAAGCTGTGCATCTTTAAGTTAAAATAATAGTTTATATACTGGAGATGAATACATTTTTGATGCGAAAAGGGATAGCAATATCTTTGTTAATTTTTCTTATTTTTGTTGAAACAGTAAACAAATTTTGTTAATCTATAATGAGTTCTTAGGGTATGAGAAATAAATATATGTTCAAGTCAAGCTTTAATGTTTAGTTTTCTAACCTTTATTTGATTTTAACACTTACAAGGTTAGTTACAGATACTGGTAAGTGTAGGTCGTTTGTACCTGGCCGTGTACGCAAAACAACGAAGTATTGGCGCATGCGCTGATCGGCTAGTCGAAGCGATGGAGAGGTTATTGCCAACCGAAGATACAAAGCCAGATAGCAAGCCTTGCATGCAATGGCAGTAGCGCCAACATCGTGTATTAGTAATCTGGATAGTGATATGTTAGTATTATAGCTGTTATTCAACACCTTAAATACGTACCGCAACATATGACTGGCATTCAGGTGGAAATACAAGTTATGAGCTCCCCTGAATAAGAAAAAAAAAATTTGACATCGAGATTTCATTGGAAATATACGTTATTATAATTTATGCATGTAAAAGGTATTTTTCGAAGGAAAAAAAAGTCCATGTGTGGATGGAGTGAACAATATAACACAAACAAAATGTCGGTTAAATACCGGACTTGGTATATAGTTTTGCATCTTCCCAAAATGCGACATGAAGATTTTCAAGAAAATCCCCTGCCTCAGATTGCCCTTTACATGGAACTTCTTTCAAAATGTTTATTTTCTCAAAAATGTCTAAGAATTTAATTATGATACCATATGTTTAAGACATTTTCAGGACAAGTGAGATGTATATGTTGACTTTTCTGTGAATAGTCTCTGAAATGCTCTTTATTCTGAATGACTTTTGTACAATTGCCGAGTTGGAAGAGATGCACGAAATATTACTGCAGAAAAAGTGTAGGTCTCGTTAAAGTACACATTTTATATTAAATACTTTTTTGGTAGAGTTAACTATTTTCCAGATATTCAATTTATTGGTTTGCATTAGATTTATTTCCATTTAAAACTTGGTATGAAAGTTTTGGTTGGAACAAAGCACTTCTACCTATTACATGTTGAATCATTATGCATGCGCAATGAGAATTTGCTGGGTACTGACACTAGACTTCACAACCAGCTCAGGAAATGTTTTCTAAGTCCTGGCGCATGCGCAATGAGATTTTAGTCCCAATCTTCCATTGCCATAAATATGTGCCAGGACTTTAAAATTTTAACCTTACGCTCAGGAAATATTTTCTAAGTCCTGGCGCATGCGCAATGAGATTTCAGTCCCAATCTTCCATTGCCATCAATATGTGCCAGGACTTTAAAATTTTAACCTTACGCTGGTTGTGAAGTCTAGTGTCAGTACCCAGCGAATTCTCATTGCGCATGCATAATGATTCAACATGTAATAGGTAGAAGTGCTTTGTTCCAACCAAAACTTTCATACCAAGTTTTAAATGGAAATAAATCTAATGCAAACCAATAAATTAAATATCTGGAAAATAGTTAACTCTACCAAAAAAAGTATTTAATATAAAATGTGTACTTTAACGAGACCTACACTTTTTCTGCAGTAATATTTCGTGCATCTCTTCCAACTCGGCAATTGTACAAAAGTCATTCAGACTAAAGAGCATTTCAGAGACTATTCACAGAAAAGTCAACATATACATTTCACTTGTCCTGAAAATGTCTTAAACATATGGTATCATAATTAAAATTCTTAGACATTTTTGAGAAAATAAACATTTTGAAAGAAGTTCCATGTAAAGGGCAATCTGAGGCAGGGGATTTTCTTGAAAATCTTCATGTCGCATTTTGGGAAGATGCAAAACTGTATACCAAGTCCGGTATTTAACCGACATTTTGTTTATGTGTTAAATTGTTCACTCCATCCGCACATGGACTTTTTTTTCCTTCGAAAAATACCTTTTACATGCAGAAATTATAATAACGTATATTTCCAATGAAATCTCGATGTCGAATTTTTTTTTTCTTATTTAGGGGAGCTCATAACGTGTATTTCTACCTGAATGCCAGTCATACGTTGCGGTACGTATTTAAGGTGTTGAATAACAGCTATAATACTATCATATCACTATCCAAATTACTAATACACGACGTTGGCGCTACTGCCGTTGCATGCAAGGCTTGCTATCTGGCTTTGTATCTTCGGTTGGCAATAACCCCTCCATCGCTTTGACTAGCCGATCCACGCATGCACCAATACTTCGTTGTTTCGCGTACACAGCCAGGTACAAACGACCTACACTTACCTGCAGTTTCAAAGCCATCACAGTGACCAGGCTCTTAAAATATTTGACTGTCACTTAAAGTCCATTGTGTTCTACTATTCTCATTGTACCTATAAGGAAATGTGTAATAGATCCATTTCTATAATGGTTTATATCTATTGACATGAATTAGGTGGAAGAGTAACTGTAAGAATAGTTTTTTAAAAAATGAGTCGAAAAAGTCATGTGAATGTCTCATCAGATGTTTAGAAAATCAAATAAATGGAGAGGGTATAAGCTAGTTTGAAGTTGGAGAACTTTCTTGAAAATGTTAGTATTGCATCCATGGTAAACGTTAATATTAAACAACAAGGATGGTATGTAAGCAAGTTTTCGTTTTTGAGTTATGCTGCTCTCAGATAGACACATACACCTATACAGCTACCATTTTCTAAAATTACTCAAACTATGAGTTACAATAATGCTTTGGCTGTGACTGGATATATCAATCTCCATGGTCTAGGCATAGCACACAAACCTTTACTTCCCAAGGTCACATGCTCAAACCTGGTGGAAAGCAATGGATTTTTTCAGGCATGGCTTCCTTTGGAAGGGAAGTAAAGCCATTGGCCCTGTGTCATAGATTTATGGCACGTAAAATCATCTCAAACCTGATAAAAGAGGCCTCTGAAGAAAATTAAGCACTCTTTCACGACCAATATAGAATGTGACACTGAGAAGCATAGCAGTTAAAGAGCGTCCATAAATAAAAACTGACTGTCAATTTTGGTTGAAAATTGTTCTACTCCCAAATCTATTGTTTCACGTTAGGATGAGAGAAATGCTGTTCTAGTTTGAAGTGCTTCAGTGCGGATAAGCCCTGGCGTCACTAGAGTGACTGGTTCCTGACTCATATTGTGATGTGGACGTCAAAATGTGCTTTTTCACAAGATAAGACTGTGTGATGGCTAACAATGAGTGAGATGGCTAGGCGGTAATGTGTGAGGCTCACATTTGGGAGCTTTTGGGTTTGATTCCTGTCGATTACCCTCTCTGACCATAGGTTTTTCCTAGTGAGATAGCGAATGCTGGAGTGGTTTCTCATCTACCAGATTTCCTTTCCATCATTTCCGTTTCATTCCATATCCTTCTCATCTTTCAGGTGTGAAGTAAGAGTACTTTGTTCTTAACGATGCTCTCAATTGCCAGAGTCAAAACAGCACCACCGATGTGCCAGAATTTCATTCTGCAAGAGTTTTTCACATGTCAATAACTATACTGACTTGGGGCTGTCACTTCTAAGCATATTTAAAATACATAGGTTTAAACCCACGATAGTGGAACCAGTGCTTTCCCACTCTTTCAGGTGTAGTTCTAGGTTTCATGATGTATGGTTGTGCTAGACAGATGCCACTAATGCTTGCTCTAAGGATAGGGTGTTCCCCATAGACATTAAAGGACTGCCTGGTTTGACAAGTCATTCATTGTCCTTTCTGGGAAGCTGCAATAGTAGGATAGGTCTTTGAGCCAGCAACTTTAGGGACTTCTATGATCCGTCTGCTTGAGGCCTGTAGTATCTTCTGTATGTTTCGTTTACCTCCTGGGGGTGGTAATAGCCAAAATAGATCCAATGTAGGCTGTAGTGTACAAGATGTCCTGTATTGTTGTATACCTTACATCCCTGCATGATAGTTTCTTTAAGTTTACACCATTCTGCCTTCCATTTGCACCATTATGAACCCTGTGTAGTTCCTCAAGAAGTAAAATGGGAGAGTCATACTGAAAGTCGTGAGCATCCCATTGTTGAAATATCAATTTCAACAATATAAAACCAAACCCAGGATCATAATTTGCAGACTTAACATCTGATGTTACCATATTATGACTTTATTAGCTTCTATCATATGAACATAGACAGTATTTCCAAAATAACAGACATCATGCTTCATTTAACAGCATGCTGGCATTGAATTCTTTGTTAAAGAGGAAATCTGCTGCTGAACTGCAGCTCAGATATCAACATGTATATGGAAGTGTTTACAGTGTTAGGAGCTGGGTGGCACATTTCAAAGACAGGCACATGAGTACAAAAGATGAATCTTGTAGCAGTTGCCGTTGGACTGCCTCCATGTAAGTCAACAAGGAAACAGTCGATGAGCTCAGTAGAGAATACAGGTGTATCGCTGCAGATGAAGTTTACTGTAAAATTTGCAGTTGGGCAATAGTGAAATGCAAAAAATATACTCGGTGACAAAAACACCAAACACATGCATTTTATTATATTTTGTTTGCATTTCCTATATTTTGTTCTTCATTGTTGTAAAATGAAAATTCCTATTTAAACAAGCCATTGTTTTACTAAGCATATTAAATGACAATAAATAGGAACAAACCTTACAAGTAGGTAAAATAATGAAAACTTCTGTTTCATCTGTAAGGACATTTGTAGGTGTTTTGAACATCAAAAACACATTTTAATAACGGGTGTTACCTTCTCTAGCTCGAATAAGGGCATGCATACAGCTTGGCATGCTTTCGATCAGGTTAGCAAGTGCTTCTTAAGAATATGCCCCCATTCTTCTAAAAGTGCTAGCCCCAACTCCTGGTCACTGAAGTCTTGTGTTAACACACTATTCTAGCATGTCCCACACATGTTCAATAGGATTCAAGTCAGCACTCCTCGCTGGCCATGGTAAAACATGGATTCCCACTTCTTGGGGTTAATTTCTTACCATGTCAGCAATATGTGGGCCTGCACTGTATTGCATTAAAAGAAAATTATTGCCTATAAACGGGCCAGATGGTGCAACTTAAGTACCCAAACATTCATTTATTTAATCTAAAATAAAAACAAACTTAGAGACTAAAAACTTCACTTATCTTAGTAATTGCTGCAAGTTCCTAAATGCTGCCAACATATGTTTCATGGTGCTTCTATTACATTTTCTTTGAAAATACATTAAACATGCAGAGGCAATTACCAAGATAAATGAAGTTTTAAGTTATTTGAAATAAATTGTGTGTTTTAAAGAGATTTACATGTTTTCTATATCACATGTTTATGTATTGCATAGTATTTATAACTATACAAAATTATATGAAGTTTCTTACAAAAAGCGTACTGGTAACTTTAAATTTATGTTATCAAAACCATCTAAATATTTGCATTATTTGTGAACTATTACAGAGGAATTCCTTGTTCTTTTATTTTTTTTCCTTAATTTTCGAATGGTTTTCTTAAATATGAATATGTTATTTGCGCTTGCCTCTGTAGCATGATGGTAGTGTGTTTGCCTAATGTCCAAGAGGTTGTTTGTGTGTAGTGTTTAACGCCCGCTTTTACTACTACGGCACCACAGGCGGTGACACTGATGATACATGGAATGGAGCACCGGTGGAATGAGATGGCGGGGGAAACCGGAGAACCCGGAGAAAACCCGCCCAGACGCCGCTTCGTCCACCACGAATACCACATGCGGGTCCCTGGGATCGAACCCGGGCCGCCTAGGTGGTAGGCGAGCGCGCTAACCGCTCGGCCACGGCGCCGCCGTCCAAGAGGTTGCAGGTTTGAATCTTGCTTAGGGTGAGTTGTCTGGATAAGGTTTTTTCCGAGGGTTTCCCTTATCCTGAGAAGATGAATATCAGATAACTTAATGCCCTTATACATCTTGGGTTTATTTGAGCATAATTTCACCCATTTCATTCGTTCACGGTCCGAAGGGCATTACGTTGGAGGACGTTAATAACAAAAAGAAAATATTTGTCATTTTTACTCTTGGCCATACAAAGACAAACAACATTTCCAAGGCATCACATCGCGACCAGCTCTTCAAATATTTGACTATCACTGAAAGACTACTGTATTCCAATATTCCCCTTGTATCTACAAGAAAATTAGCAATATGATAATTTCTGCACATATTTATCCCGATTAACATAAAGTAAATATAGGAGTAAACTCTTGTAAAAATGACTTGCACAAGAGTAAATTAGCAAAAGATAATTTCTGTACATATTTATCTTGATTAATAGTAAGTAAAGATAGGAGTAAACTCTTGTAAAAAATTACTTGCACAAGAGTAGAGAAATTCATGTGAGTGCAGTGCATCAGGTCTTTCTCCTTCTTCGCCTTCTCAACAAGTGAAACTACTGAGTCAGGCCACTGTTGAAGATATAGAATACGAGAGAAAATCGGTTGTAACTTTGTTATTTATTACCCGTTATTTAAAATTAATTTTGGAAAGCTTTTACTGCTCAGAAACCTAAGATTATGTAAATAATGAGTTATAATCATATTAAATAAATCTTTTATTTAAATGACCCTCTCAATTGCTAAATTCACATCAGCATTTTGTAGCGAAAGATTTCTTTTACATGGCTGTGAATATACTAACATGGGGCTGTCGCTTTGAATCACACTTAAGAGCCATCGGTCATAGCCGGGGTAACAATATTAAGAATGCATGCATTCGTGTGCTTTGACATCAGCAGAAGTTACTAATTACACTTAGAACTTTAATTGCTGGTTACAAGTTGTAATAAACATTTAGAATGCCACCTCTCGGAGAATTAGGGAAACAATTGAATTTTTTTATGTTCTGGACTTGGACTTCGAAGGTCATATTGGCTATTTTTTAAACTCCAGGATCGTAATCTGCAGACTTAACACCAGATGTTACCATATTATGACTTTATTAGCTTCTATCATATGACCATAGATAGTATTTCCAAACTAACAGACATCATGCTTCATTTAACAGCATGCTGGCATTGAATTCTTTGTTAAAGAGGAAATCTGCTGCTGAACTGCAGCTCAGATATCAACATGTATATGGAAGTGTTTACAGTGTAAGGAGCTGGGTGGCACATTTCAAAGACAGACACACGAGTACAAATGATGAATCTTGTAGCAGTTGCTGTTGGACTGCCTCCACGTAAGTCAACAAGGAAACAGTCGATGAGCTGTAGAGAATACAGGTGTATCACTGTGAAGTTGCTGTAAATTTTGCAGTTGGGCCATAGTGCAATACAAGAAATACACTCAGTAACAAAAACACCAGACACATATATATTTAGATAGATAGTGTTTATTGCCAAAAACTATTACAGTACAGCAACGTCATAATTTAAAATTACCATTCTAGGTTATAAAAGTCATGCACAGAATACAGTGGATTGGCCATCAATATATGGCGTAAAGTCCTTTTAAAATTTGAGATAGGGAGATCCCTTATCCTTTCGGGTAAAATATTATATAGTTTATTAGAGGCAACTATAAAACTGTTCTGAATTTTTGTAAGTTTAAATTTGTTGATGTATAAATTCAGACGATTTCGTGTCGTGTAATTGTGAATGTTCGAGCAAACTGTAAAAGTGGTAAAATTTTCTTTAACATACACGAGGCAGGTCAGCACATTCAATGATGGCAGGGTTAAAATACCTAAATAAAAAAAAGTGGTTTACAATGCTCTTTTGGATGAACTCCACAGATTAATCTAACAGCCTTTTTTTGTTGTACAAAGATCTTTGTAGCCAAGGAGTGATTCCCCCAGAAAAGTAAACCGTAGTTAGCATGCAAATAAATGTGAGCATAATACAATTTCATGAGAACATCTTTACTTACACTGTGACTTAAAATTCTTAGCATGAAAATTCCTGTTATCTTTTTAAAGATGTGATTAATGTGTGTTGACTGTCCAAGGTCTGAGTCAATATAAATGCCTAAAAACTTTATGGAGCTTCCAAGACATCTGGTATTACATTTATACTGAATGTCAGTAGTTTCTCCAGTGTTTATGCTCAAATTATTGGCATTGCACCAATTATTAACTACTAGTGTTACCGTGTGTAATATAGGTCTTAATATGTGTTCAGCTTTGTCATAAAAGGTAATTGCTAGATCATCTGCGTAAAGATAAGGAGTAAAATTATCATCCCTAATTGAAACGGGAAGATCATTAATATAAATAATAAAAAATACAGGTCCCCAAATTGATCCTTGAGGAACTCCATAATTCACAGGTTTGAACTGAGATAAAATTCCATTAAAATAAGTTGCCTGAGTCCTGTTGCTAAAATAAGATCTTAAAAATTGAATGCTATGATTATGAAAACCATAAAAAGTCAGTTTCTCTAAAAGAATAATTGGTGAGACAATGTCAAAGGCTCTCGAGAGATCAAAAAGCCTAGTTGATGCAATGTTACCGTTATTAATATTTTCATAGCACTGTTTCAGAAACCTGGTGACAGCCTTTATTGTACTCATGCCTTGTCTGAAGCCAAATTGGTTTTTATTAAACAACTGATTGGTTTCAAAATAAGTCACAATTTGCTTACATAATAATGCTTCAAACACATTTCCAATTATTGGAATTATACTAATAGGTCTATAGTTCTCATAAGAGGTTTTATCTCCTTTCTTAAGTACTGGTATTATTTTGGAAAATTTAAAAGCATCCGGAAAATGACCAGCTTTGAGGCAACTATTAAAAACGTAAGTTAATGGTTCACATATATATGGAGCAGCTAATTTAAGAATTTTAGAATTAATGCCATAGACATCCACGCATGTACTATTATTCAGATTCATAATACCAGCGTAAACATCCTCAACACTAAGTTCTAAGAAATCAAAATTACACTTGGGCTTAGGCAACTTATTTAGAAAGGACATTGATTCGTTAGTAATGGGTATGCTATTCACAATGTCATTGACCTTATCAATAAAGAAAGAATTAAATCCCTCACAATTTAGGTTAGGTGGGAATATATCAGACTTATAGTTAGAATTTAAATGTTCAGATATTACAAACCAGGAGGATTTTGATATATTATTGGAGTTCTTAATGAATGCAGAATAGTAATTCACTTTAGTCGACTTTAAGGTATGTTGATATTTCTTTTTTAATTCAATATATTTGCTTTTGTATTCATACATACCAAAATAAACATAAAGATCATAAAACATCATACATAAAAAAAACTATAAAAACTTTTATTCAAACTTTTTTTTTTTCTAAATTGAACTGTTAATTTAGGTTGGTATACTTCATGAAACCGCTCACCTGTCACCTAGGCGGCCTGGGTTCGATCCCAGGGACCGGCATGTGGTATTCATGGTGGACAAAGGGGCATCTGGGTGGGTTTTCTCCGGGTTCTCCGGTCTTCCCCGCCACTGATTCTACCAATTGCTCCATTATCACCTTTCCAATCATCCATTTCGCCTGCATTTCATATCATCCTATTCCTCACTATCATACCTGGTGCTTGGCTGACCACCTGCTTCCAGGTGGTCACTCTGTCTGGCCCAGAGGTCCCTCTGCTCCTTGACAGGCGTCTGACCCTAGGCACTGGCTTGTAAGTCCTAGGGGGTGTAAATCCTACATAAGGGGAGGGTAATTGGGGAAGGAAAGAAAGATACTTCATGAAGTTGGGAAAATTTAGGACATTCACTTGACTTTCTCTACCCTATAATTTATTGGTTGGTATACAAATTATTCTTACAAATGTAAAACTTAAAGCTTTCACGGCGAGCGTTATTAATCAAGGCTTCACAGGTGATCAGCCATGTCAGATATAAAAACATTGAGCTTTCAGCCATTGTAGACTCCATGGCCTTCTTCAGAATCAAAAGACTGAGAGAACAACGGTGCTTCGCTCTCTCTCAATATATATATATATATATATATATATATATATATATATATATATATATATTTATACAATTGTTAGGTAGGAGGGGGTTGCGCTGCCCTGGCTAATGAGCAGGTGATGATTTGTGATTTTTTTTTCTTGTTACCGTGGAGGGGAAAAAACCTGTTACAACAACTTTGTTGATGATGTACATGCATACTGCATATAACAAGTTTTATACCAGTTTTTGTTTCATTAAAATAACTTAATATTTACACAAAATACAGCTGTGTGTATACGAAGCACTTTTAGCGCATTTAGCAATTTAAATGCTGCAGTTCTCGGCTCACAGATGTTTTAATTGGCCATTGCTCAAGAGGTTGATGACCCTGTCCCAGTATTTTTCAGTATAATCCAGAACTTTGATGTCTTCAAAGCTTATTTTATGGACATGCTCTATACACTGCTCAGCCACTGCTGACTTTTCTGGCTGTAGGAACCTGATATTGCACTGGTGTTCTTTACATCTTTCTTCTATTATGCATCCTGTTTGGTGTACATACACCTTTCCACATTTGCAAGGAATCCTGTACACTGCTGGGACCTTGAGCTGAAGTGGTTCTTTTACTGGCCTAAGATATTCTTGGATCTTCTTTGGAGGTGTGAAGGTCTTGATGTTATACCTTGCGAGTATGTGGGAGTTCTTGTTTGAGGTGGAACCGTAGAAAGGTACGTAGGCTTTATTCAGCCAGCTATCCATCCTTTGAATGAGGCGTGAGGGGTTAAGATTGTGTTCTACCTTCTTGTGTGCCTCCTTGATGTTGTGATTGCTATATCCATTGTTTCATCTGATCATAGATAAAAATATCTATCGCATAGTATTTATAATTATACAAAATTATATGAGGTTCCTTACAAATAGTGGACCGGTAACTTTAAATTTATGTTCTCAAAACCTATTAAATATCTGCATTCTTTGTGAACTATTTCTAAGATATTCCCTGGCTTTCTTTTTTTTTTAAATTTTCCAGTGGTTTTCTTAAATATGAATACCTTGTTTGTGCTCACCTCTGTAGCATGGTGGTAGTGTGTCTGCCTCATGTCCAAGAGGTCGCAAGTTCGAATCTCACTTAGGGTGAGTTATTCGAATAAGGTTTATTCCAAGGTTTTCCCTTATCTGGAGAAGACGAATGTCATATAACTTAAAGTCCTATGGACCTTGGGCTTATTTGAGCATCATTTCACCCATTTCATTCATTCATGGTCTGATAGAGCATTATATTGGAGGACGTTAATAACAACAAAAAATTTGCCATTTTATCTCTTGGCTATACAAAGACAAACAACATTTCAAAGGCATCACATAGCAACCAGCTCTTCAAAGATTTGACTATGATACCGAAATTTAGATTTCCGATTGAATGGGCTTTTGAAAAAGATACGTTTTAATTTAATTGCCGGATATGAGATTTGCGATAAATATTGAGTAATAACATAAATAGATAATAGAGTAGCAAGTGTTGTAAGGTGAGCAAGATATGAGTAAATGATAGTCGTTAAATTTGTAGTATAAACGCATTATTGGTTTGAAATTAACGAGTCATGACGTCATACCACATAGTTTAAAATACACGTTCGAAAGTCAGTTCTACCAACCTTAAAAGTCGCGCGATATATTTAATAAAATATAAAGTAAACATCGTTTAATCCTAAAAAGGTAATTATATATTCAAAATTCATAAAAGAACATGTTAGAATAGAAAGGGACATTTCTAAATTGCGGGAAAAGGAAATAACATTTTGGATACGAGGCTTTCTTGGATGACGTCATGACATTCAAATTGGAAGCGAACGGTCTTCTTGGCGTGGGTAAGAGAGAAGCGTCTATTCAGTACTCAACCAGAGAGCAGTACGGGAGTTCGTGCAGTTCGTGCTGCGCAGATGTGATTGCGATGCTTCTACAGATACACATATAGAATCGGCATAACTCCCGAAAATATTTAATATAAAATAAATTGATGTGCAAAGTTGTTCTTGGGTTGTCCTTTACACTCACGCAAACCCGAGATAAAGAGATCAAGCTCAGAGATCAAGCTCAGCTAGCCGGAGACAACACACCGAACCACATCATCAACGACTTCAGCTTCAAATGGCGAGGTAATAACTAGGAAGCTATATTACAGCTTCAAATTGGCGCCCAACGTGGGGCTTCGAAAGAATGGACCAAACCCCAAGACGACCGAGCCAGCATCGAACCAGCAGACAAGAAGGTGCCCAGCGCGTCAACATCTGTGAAACGTGTAGTGAACAAGTTTAAGTGCAGTTAAAGTGAAATAGTGAAAATATTGAAAATTTTGGTGAGTAGAAAAACACATATAAATAGCTTAGAAATGGAAGACAGTGATAGTGAGTTTAGAGGTTTTGATAGTCAGGAAATTCAGGAAAGTATAAGTAGGATGGAAGAATTTAATCGGAATGTAATTGGTAGCAGGATATGCCAAGAATTAGAAGATCAGAACGTTAGAGAAACACCTAGAGGTAGTGCAGAAATGTTTAGTAGTAATTTAGAAAGGCCAGCATTTATGTCAGAAATAGAGAATATGTTTCAAACGATAATGAAAAAGATGAGTACAGAGTTAAGTCAAAAGATAGATGAAAATAGTAAAGAATTAAGAACAGAGTTAAGTCAAAAGATAATAGATGAAACTAGTAAAGAATTAAGAACAGTGAAAGAGATGAGTACAGAGTTAAGTCAAAAGATGAGTACAGAGTTAAGTCAGAAGATAGATGAAACTAGTATAGAGTTAGGACAGAAATTAGAGAAGGGACAACAGGAATTGGGAATGCAATTGGAAAATCAGAAGAGAGCTTTAGAAACCTTTAGGGAAGAAGTTAGGGAGGAAATTAATAAAGTTAGTAGTGAAGTAAAAGAAAATAGAGAACAGGTAGAACAGGTTAAGGGAGAATTAGAGACAATAAGGCAAGAAGTAAAGAATTCTGAAAAGAAATTAGGTCAACAAGTGAGTGAAAAATTAGATAAAGAAAGGGAAAGAGTAACATATAGTTTAGACAAACAAAGGGAAGAGGTAGTACAAAGGTTAGATAAAGACAGGGAAGAAATTAGAGAAGAGTTACAGGGGTGTAAAATTAGAATAGAAAGATCTGATGTAGAAAGTGAAAGGCAGGCTAGAAATTTGGAGGATGTTACAGACCAAATAAAAGGAGTAGTGACAGAAATTACTCAGGTAAAAGAGGCCTTAGAAAATTTGAAATTAAATGAAAATGCATGTAATCACAACAATCTTAGTAATGAAGTTGCAAGAAACGAGGCAATACCAGGTGTATCAGCTGACATTTCGATGCAAAATAGGGGTAACAGTAATTCTCATTCTGATCTCGGAAATAGCTCAGGGATAGGTGACAATTCAAATTTACATTGGCCTAACCATGTCTTAAATGAAATGACACCTCCAGTTTTTGAAAATGAAGATTCAGATGATCCTAAAGCCTTTTTAGAAGGGTTACAAGAGTACTTCACGGTGAAACGTATACCAGAGGAGTACAAAATGGTGATAGTAAGAAAATGCCTAAAGGGTAATGCTGCTAATTGGCTAGGCCTTTCTATGGGTAACAATAATGACTACAGGACCTTTAGAAACATCTTTTTAACCAGATATTGGGGAGCTAGTAGGCAGGCTAATATTAGAGTTGAATTAAGCAATGGAAAATTTAATCCTAGATCGGAGGAATCGATGGTCAACTATTTTATGAGAATAGCGAGAAAATCGAAGATGTTGGACCCTCCCTTGGATGAAAAAGATCTAATAAATATAGTTACTCCACATTTTCCGGAAACACTTCAACATTACCTAATCATAGCCCGACCCGATAGCATTGCAGCTATGATAGAATTATTATCAGCCTTAGAAGTCAATAAGCCAAAACACGCATTTGGAAATACATATGAAGGAAAAGAAACTGTCAATTCTTTCGGGCAAGGGGCACAGTATTATCAGAATAGAAGTGAGATTAGGGAAAGATATAAAGGACCAGTACCAAGGATGGAATCATTCCGGTGGGAAAATCAAGGTAGATATAACCAGGAAGGGCATCACCAAAATAGAAATGGTAATCTAAGGGGAAGAAATATAAGGGTGAATTATATGAATACAAATAGATTTGATCGAGGTAGACGGGGCCGTTATTTTGGACATAGTAGAAATTCAAATGATGGGTATTGGACAAATGGAGATAACGAGTTTAGACCGAGGTCACCAAGACAGGAAGAAAGGTATTCTAGTGGACGAAATTCCCCTGAAAATGCGGAAATGGTCGAGGCCATTAACACGGTCAAAAACATGGTAGGAAGTAACCCCGATTTAATGCAGGAAAACAGAAGTAACAATTCGGGAAATAGTACAGGAGCAATACATAAAAATCAGGGAAACGCCAGACCCGGTCAAACGCGCCTTCAGTGAGAACTGGGTATCCTAATAATGATTGTGATAAGTACTCGGAAATAAATAGTCCTGGAAGGCAAATGATGATACAAAAGAAAAGAGAATGGAAAAATAGAATTGACGAAAACGAAAAAGTAGGAGATCCACCTAAAATCAAAATTGGAGTAAATGGAAAACAATACAATGCAATTATAGATACGGGATCAAATAGCACAGTATGCTCACAAAATTTTTATGATAATTTACAAAGTAGTGGTTTTAAAGTAATGTCTTTACCAGTTAATGGGATATATTGCTCGCTAGCTGTGGGAAAACGAAAAGAGAGAGTAAAATTTCAAGCAATGATAAATATTGAAATAAATGGGAGAATACTTGGAATTTTATTTCTGATTGTAGGAAGACTTGTGACAGATATTATAATAGGTTGTGATTGTCTTTATGCCTGGGAAGCTGTGGTGAATTTTAAAAACATGATTCTAGAAATGAAAGTTGAATATGAGACCATTATAGTGCCTTTTGTGGAAGATAGTAGTTCAGAAACTATTGTAAGAGAAAAAGAGGAAGAAGAAATCCAAGGGGATACATTCTTTGTAGAATATGTTAAAGTAGGAGCTATGGAATTAACTGAAGTAAATGTCAAAGAGTACAGAGTCGATAATAAAGAAAATGTAGAATGGGATAAAAATGATTTCATAGACAATTTGAGGGTTTCTGATGCAACTAGGTACTATGATAGGGAGAGTAGTGAAGACTTAGAAGAATTGTTGAGGGAAAAGGTAACTCAGGCTGATCAACTAAATGAACAACAGAGGGATAAACTGTTTGAAATATTAATCCGAAATAAAGAAGTATTCTCTGAGAAACCTGGTAAATGTAATATTTATACTCATTCGTTTGAGATGATACCCATCAAACCTTTTACACATAAAGCGAGAGCTATCCCTAGTACAATAAGAGAAGAGGTAGATGCAGTTATAAAGTCAATGTTAGAAGATGAGGTTATTGAAATTTCGAATTCAGAATTTGTGAATCCCCTATGTATTGTAAATAAGGCCAATAAAAGATTAGGGTGACATTAGATGCGAGAAAATTAAATTATTGTTCATCATACTTTCCATCAGGGAATCCAACAGAACGTGTCCTCCGAGATATAGGAATTTATTTACGTGTACTTACACATCATAATCACAAGGATTGGGTGAAATATTGTCCATTGATAGAAAAGATTATCAATCACACCATTAATGTAACTACTGGGTTTGCACCAATAAAATTAATGTTAGGAATTGAACCAGAACCAATATTGATAGGGGAACCAAAAACACTGAAAATTAATGACATTCAGTTAAGTGGGGAAGAAAGAGCGAAAATTGCTTTTGAACGAATCAAGAAAAAGGCAGAGAAGCGAAAATTAAAGAAAAAGAGTAGAAAACATAAATGGGAACCTAAGATAGGCGATTGGGTACTAGTTAAAGACCATAAGTTATCAAGTGCCTTGAGAGGTAGGAACAAAAGGATGGAATTGTTATATAAAGGTCCTGCAGAAATTATATCAAAATTTGGTTATCATACCTATGAATTAAAAGATGTTAAAAATGAAAAATGTCTGGGAAGATGGCATAAACAACTCCTTCGACCATACAAGAAACCGTGTGGTGCCTTGGAACCTTGATTTAATGTAAAAGAAAAATTGGAAATGTCATTTGTCTATTGGCGCCTAATCAGCCTTGAGATAAAATGTAAATGTTAGCTTACTTGAAAACCATACATTGGTCAGGTACTTACATATTCATGAAAAATGCAGAATGTGAATTGCTATATACTACAAAGAGCTTAAAAATATATTGTATAGAGCTTACAAAAACAGCTTCAGAAAGATTGTTAAAATGTTCATCTCCGCATAGAGAGAAAACAGAATATTTACTCTGTAAAACATTTGGTAAAATATTTAGATGTATAGATAGTTATCACAGAAAGACAAAGAAAGAACTTGTCTAAAGAGTGCAATGGATTTATATAAAAATATATGTACATTTTAGTGCTTAAAGGATCTAGTACAGATATGTGTTACAATAACAAAAGTGAAAAATCACAGTGCAAGTGATAGTGAGAGCGAAGTGAGCAAACATGAACTAAAAGAAGGAAGTATAAAGAAAGACTCTTGAAATTTAACCTTTATATAAAAGCTTCACAGAAGAAACCATAACATATTGTAATTAGTATTTAAGGATTAATGTTTAATCAAGTGTACAATTGTTTGTCATGTTAAATAGATTAATGAGAAAATGTGTTAATAACCAATTTCAAAAACAGTGTAATTGAAAATTGTATACAAGGGGAGTGTTGCCGATTCTTCAAAATACAGGAGTAATTTTTAATTTTTCTTTCGGGCAAGACATTTACATTATTTTATTATGAAATAATAAAATAACATAAATGGGGGCATTTGATACCGAAATTTAGATTTCCGATTGAATGGGCTTTTGAAAAAGATACGTTTTAATTTAATTGCCGGATATGAGATTTGCGATAAATATTGAGTAATAACATAAATAGATAATAGAGTAGCAAGTGTTGTAAGGTGAGCAAGATATGAGTAAATGATAGTCGTTAAATTTGTAGTATAAACGCATTATTGGTTTGAAATTAACGAGTCATGACGTCATACCACATAGTTTAAAATACACGTTCGAAAGTCAGTTCTACCAACCTTAAAAGTCGCGCGATATATTTAATAAAATATAAAGTAAACATCGTTTAATCCTAAAAAGGTAATTATATATTCAAAATTCATAAAAGAACATGTTAGAATAGAAAGGGACATTTCTAAATTGCGGGAAAAGGAAATAACATTTTGGATACGAGGCTTTCTTGGATGACGTCATGACATTCAAATTGGAAGCGAACGGTCTTCTTGGCGTGGGTAAGAGAGAAGCGTCTATTCAGTACTCAACCAGAGAGCAGTACGGGAGTTCGTGCAGTTCGTGCTGCGCAGATGTGATTGCGATGCTTCTACAGATACACATATAGAATCGGCATAACTCCCGAAAATATTTAATATAAAATAAATTGATGTGCAAAGTTGTTCTTGGGTTGTCCTTTACACTCACGCAAACCCGAGATAAAGAGATCAAGCTCAGAGATCAAGCTCAGCTAGCCGGAGACAACACACCGAACCACATCATCAACGACTTCAGCTTCAAATGGCGAGGTAATAACTAGGAAGCTATATTACAGCTTCAACTATCGCTTAAAGACTGCTGTATTCCAATATTCCCCTTGTACCTACACGAAAATTAGCAATCAGATAATTTCTGCACATGTTTATCTCGATTAACATAAAGTAAGTATAGGAGTAAACTCTTGTAAAAATGACTTGCACAATATTAAATTGGCAATAAGATAATTTCTGCACACATATATCGCGATTAACATTATAAAAATGGCTTGCACAAGAGTAGAGAAATTCATGTGAGTGCAGTACATCAGATCTTTCTCCTTGTTCCCCTTCTGAACAAGTAGAACTACTGAGTCAGGGCATCGTTGAAAATGTAGAATATGAGAGAAGATAGGCTCTAACTTTCTTATATATTACCTGTTATTTGAAATTAATTTTGGTAAGCTTTTACTGCTCAGAAACCTAAGATTATGTAAATAATGAGTTAAAATCATATTAAATAAATCTTTTATTGATAATGACCCTCTCAATTGCTAAAATCACACCAGCATTTTGTCACAAAGGATTTCTTTTACATGGCTGTGAATATACTAACATGGGGCTGTCGCTCTGAATCACACTTAAGAGCCATCGGTCATAGCCGGGGTAACAATATTAAGAATGCATGCATTCGTGTGCTTTGATGTCAGGAGAAGTTACTAATTACACTTAGAATTTTAATTGCTGGTTACAAGTTGTAATAAACGTTTGGAATGCCACCTGTCAGAGAGTTAGGGAAACAATGGAATTTTTTTGTTCTATTTGTATGCCGCCTTGGACATCGAAGGTCATATTGGCAAATTTTAAACCCCTGGAAAAGTTGCTCAGCGGCGATAATATTTGCGTGACAGTGGTTTTGAACTTTGGGTTTGTATTACTTCGATTCTTTTTTAATTTATTACTTTAAATTCAGATATACATTCACACTCCAATTCATACTTCCAGACTCTAGAGAGAATGGAGGATAATCCTGTGGGAAAAAAAATTCTCACTGTCCCAGCCGGAATCAAACCCAGGACCCCTTGCACAGCAGGCAGGTGAGCCAGGGGCCAATGGAATTGGTCAACGAGATGGCACTTTGGGTAGCTGTATGTTGGCAGCCCTGCAGTTTTGAATGCAAAGGGAGTAGGCACATCACCACCAAAAGAGGCACTGCGGTTGTGATATACAGGCCATAGCATAGAGAGAGCAGGAAGTAACCTGCTGATTGCTGCAGTCGCTTACCAACCACAAATGTGGATCAGAGTATTTTGTTTCTGTTATGTTTTTTATCAAATAAAATGCCTAACAGTTGATGGAGAGTATGCATGTATGTAGCTAATGCTCTGGAGTCAACAATGAAGTTGTTCTCCTTCCTCCTTCCCAGTATTTAGATATTATATCTTGTTAATTTTATAAAGCTGTACACTTTTGTAGATGTTCTGTATCTATTCCTATATCTTAAGAGCACAATACTATACCGGAGATGTTCTCCCAGGCAATCATGTCCAGTAGTTTGCCTCATCATGCCATCAGCAGATTTACGTGGCAATTCTGGGATTATAGAGGGATTTTCTAGAAGTATTTTCACATTTCGGTTACCAATTTTTTCAGTTTTTGAGATTAATTTTGTTGTTTATAATCCTTTTGATTGATTCATATGAAAAGACTTTTATTTCTTTCTGTTAAATTTTACATCCTTTTTTGCTAATATATCAGCCTTTTCATTCCCCTGAATTCCACAATGGCCAGGAATCCATTCTAAAACTACACTTTTTCCAAGAGTTTTAATGGTTTGGACTATATTTTATATTTCTAGAATTTTTTCCGACTTTGGATAGGATCTAAAGTAAGAACAAATTAGAAACTAAAAGCTTCACTTATCTTAGTAATATTGCAAGATTTTATGCAGCTGTAGGTATAGCTTTCAGAATGAGTTGGAGTCAACTTGAAACGTGTCAGCTACATAAAATCTTGCAATATTACTAAGATAAGTGAAGCTTTTAGTTTCTAATTTGTTCTTACTTTAGATTCTTGTTGCTTCACTGTTAATAGCTTCATTATTTTCTTATTTGGATAGGATGTTGATGCTACAGCTTGAATTGCTGCTTTGGAATCTGACAAAATAACAATATTCTTGCATCATTACAGGCAAATAATAATGTTTTGGAGTGAAAGATAAATAGCTAAAAGGTCACCATCAAAATTTGTAGTGCTTCTTGCAGCATGTTGGTAGAAAGAGAAGAATTTGAACGTTCCACCAGCTCCAGCTCCATATTCATCTGTATAAATATGTGTCCAGTTTACAGAAGGCTAATTTGTGTGTATAGTTTCTAAAGCTAAAGCCTTAGCCACA
Organism: Tenodera sinensis; assembly: GCA_030765045.1. Classification (NCBI taxonomy): domain Eukaryota; kingdom Metazoa; phylum Arthropoda; class Insecta; order Mantodea; family Mantidae; genus Tenodera; species Tenodera sinensis. The sequence continues at coordinate 369,437,481 of CM060964.1, read as the reverse complement.
TCTGGAGGAGTTTCTCTTTTATTAATGAAATTACTGAAATTTAGATTCTAATCAATGTTGAAATTATCAATTGGATTGATATCATATATTATGTTCTCTTTGTTTTTTGGTATTTCTAAATTTTTCTATTAAGTTTGCTACTTCTTGTATAAATGCAACTTGAGTTTTCATGGTTAGGTTATATGATATTTTGCCCATTTATCTGAATATGGTAGCCTTTTTAGTTTCTCGTAGGTAAGTGATGCTTGTTGTTCTAGTTCTGTTCTGTTATAACTGGTTTCTTAGAAGTGAGATAATTGAGAGTTAGAGTACCTATCCCATCCAAATATTAAAATGGCTATCCTACAACGGAACATACATGGAATTGGAACACAACGACCAGAGGTAGAACTCTCACTCAGTAAGAATGAGCATTTGGTCACATGTTTGCAAGAAACTAAGCTACGTCTGGAAGATGCTTTCCATCTTAGACGATATACCCAGTTGGTTGTGATGTTACACCAGAAGAGGCGGTTCCGGCAGATGGCAGCGCTGTGATGCCTGTCAGAGATGATGTATATATAAATCTATACCCTGATGGTCTGATATACAATCAGTCGCCATAACGATTCTACTACCCACCATCCAGTTTACCATTTATAACATACATTTGCCTCCATCCTAGCACTTCTCGCTCATTGATTTAGAAGATCTCGTCTCCCAGTTACCAACACCATTTCTGTTGGTGGAAGACTTCAGCGCGCATCACCCGCTTTGGGGTTCCAGTCACGCTTGTCGAGAGGAGAGCTCGTCGCTGATTTAATTGATACTTAAAACATAGCTCTCCTCAACACTGGAGAGCCTACATTTCTTTCTGACTCTTTCAATAGTTTCCCACACCTTGATCTTGCAGATTGTTCACCACAGTGGCAGTTTGGAATGTTATCCCTGATTTTCACTCTAGTGACCACTTTCCATGTCTTGATAGGCTCTTAACGCAAGATATATGTTCCACACATATGCCTAGAATGCATTTGGACCATACCAACTGGAACCTTTACACCCAGTCGGCTGTGTTTACTTACAACTTACTCAGTGAATGATTTGATGCAACATATCACCAAGAGGATTCCGTCTGCTGCTGAGCAATCTATTCCGCAGTCGACTTCCCACCGTTGTCAATTTCCTGTCCCTTGGTGGATGGATGAATGTAGGAATGCTATTCATGCTCGAAGGCATGCTCTTAGAGATTTTCAACGTCTCCCTACAGTGGATAACCTAATCCAATACAAGAAAATGTGTGCCAGGTCCAGAGAGATAATTTGATATAGCAAAAAGGCACTATGGAGTAGGTTTGTAGCTTCATTTCATCGACATATGCCTTCCTCAGTTATATCGGATAAGTTAAGGCACGTAGTTGGTAAATCGACCCATATGCCAATTGCGAGCCTTAAAACAGCTACAAGAACTGTTGTTGATACATTCGATGTGACCAATACGTTTGGCTGTGCTTTAGCTGAAGTGTCTACCTTGAATAGCTACTCACCTGAGTATCTTCCAATTAAGACACAGGTGAAATTGGAAGGTTTCCTGTTTCATTCTAGAAATGCAGAAAATTACAATCGTCTTTTCACCATGGTGGAGTTAGAACGTTATCTTTCATCTTCACGAATATCAGCAGCAGGACCAGACAATATTCACATACAAATGTTCCAACAGCTCTCCCCAAAAGGAAAAGCATTCCTGCTAGAGGTCTACAATCAGTATTCTTCCGGAAAACTGGCAGGAAGCCACAGTTGTACCCATTTTGAAAGCTGGAAAGGATCGTCATTTTCCCTCCAGCTACCATCCTAGTTCCCTCACCAGTTGCATTTGCAAGGTGAAGGAATGCATGGTCAATGGACAACTGGTGTTGTAGTGATTAGAAACTCGCAACCTACTAACATCCATTGTGGTTTTTGACAACGCTGTTCATTTGTGGGCCATCTCATGTTGATATAGACACAGATGATGAACATATTTATGAGGAATTGTCAGTTGGCATATTTTTCGAGCTCGAGAAGGTTCATGACACGTGTTGGCGAGCAGGGATACTATGTTTCCTGTACGACTTGAACATACATGAATGCCTACCACTGTTCATTCAGGAGCTTATGAAGGGCCCCATTTTCCGAGTAACGATGGAATGGTTTTTTCTAAGCCTTTTGTTCAGGGGAATGGAGTGCCATAGGTTCGGTATTAAGTGTCGCACTGCTTGCAATAGCAATTCCATCTGAAAGTATGTTCCACCTGGAGTTTCGTCATGTCTCTTCATGAACGACTTCGCTGTTTATTGTACTATCCAGTGCACAGTGTATTTGCAAGAGCACTTCCAGCAGTGTTTGGACAACTTTCAGGAATGGAGCTAAAAACAGCTTTTGTTTCTCAACTGAGAAGTCGACCTGCATTGATTTTTGGTGCCATAGGAGACAATTACCACCTTCGCTCTGTTTCGGTCCAGCATTACTTCGCTTTGCAAATGAGACGTGCTTCCTGGGGTTGACCATGGATAGGAAGCCTAGCTGGTCATCACACATAGACAGCTAAAAGCACAATGTAACATTCCCTGAATATCTTGCGGGTAATAAATGGCAAGTCATGATAAACGGATTGGACAGTTTTGCTGCGAATGTATTGTACATTGGTCCAATGCAAACTAGGCTATGGGTGTATCGGTTATTCCTCAGCATGACCATCTCTGCTGAGAAGATTAGACACAATCAATAATAGAGGAATATGCATGGCAATAGGAGCTTTTCTCACAAGCCCAGTACTGAGCCTTTACGCAGAATCGGCAGAACCTTCTCTGCAATATCAGCGTGAGATTCTTTTAGCAAATTATAGTTGTGCACTTAGATGTATGCCTAGGCAGCCAATGTTCACTTAAGTTTCACCGCCACACTAAGCTAACGATATAGAAAGAGCATTCTTAGCCCTAAGCCAGCAGGTTTTCATTTCCGAAAGCTTCATAGGAAGCTTGCTAGTGAAATGGTGAGCATGTTTCCCAAGGGCTATAGAAGCTCTATGCCTGTTGGTTACCCTGCACGTCTCATATAGATCTTGGGATGACCGTACACCAGAAGTCCATGATTCTGTACTATCCACACTTGTTTATTGGAGTTTTTGTCAGGCTACCCTGACCGAGGTTGATTTACACCAATGGAGCAAACAGCACCAGTGGAGTTGGATGCACTTATGTTTATGGAACCAAACCACATACATTTGGTTTTCATAATAGCACTTCCATGTATACTGCAGAGCTGTATGCAATATACTGAGCCATTTTATATGTGTGCCGTCATAAAATAATTGACTGCCTGATTTTGAGTAATTATCTTTATGCAATTCAGAGGCTTCATGAGCTGTAAAACTACCATCCTATTGTACAACATATCCAGGATTCCCTCCATGTTTTACATGCTTGTGGCATTAACGTCGTGTGTGCATGGATTCTTGGTCATGTAGGGTTGCCTGGGAATCAAATGGCAGAGTTGGCAGCAAAGGCAGCAACCACAGAACCCAGTACTACCATCTCACATATTACTGCGGAAGACTTTAGGCCCATTAGATACAAGCAAAAATGTAACCGTTTTACTGTTTGGACTGTTGCTTTGCTCTTTCCCAAACCCCAAAATTCTAGGAGGGCCACACCTGCCATTGGTTAACAGGTCTATGTGGCCTAGCCAGGAGGATTATCAGAATGTTTACCAGCTAGGAGACACTTTATGTGCTGTGACAGGTCAGCATATCATTGATGTGTAGAGAGTGATAGGAAGTGTGAGAAAGAAGAAAAGATCCCCTAGGCCTGGAATTTTCTAATACCATTGGGATCGACAAAAACAAGAGGTCAGTAAAGGGAGACTGGATTGACCCTGGTAAGGCAAGGAAGAATACCAGGTTCAGTCATTAACTCATCAAGCTGATCAGTGCTAATTGTTGGGTAGCCCCTCTCATTAGTTCACCATGTAATGACATGATTACTAACAGCTGCACCTCGTGAAGGATGCAGAAGGGACACTAAGTAGTTGTGCAGGTTGGTTCCTTTAAAGTTTCAAACAGAAAGTATTAAAGGCTCTTCGCACTGTTAGATAACAATTAGCCTTTTGCAATTATTTTTTTCCCACACAATAAAAAGAATTATAAACCTACAATTCCCAAAATAGACCACACAATATCACTTTAAAATTTCAAAAGATAAAAGATGGTACTCTATCAGGAGTTCAAATATATCTGGATACCCAGGAAAGGTGTAGCTGCAATTTTGATAGAGGAAACAACTTATTGGGAACCCCAAAAATCAACTGTGACCTTTACCCTCATTATGGTGCCTCCTGGTTATATTTGGTGATATTCCATCTGTTAAGATGCATTAGTACTGCCAACTGTTCGTAAAATATAAAATTAATTAATGTGTACACGCTATAGTACTGCTCGTGTTTGTGTGATTTGTCTTGAATTGTCTTACAGCATTATGTGCAATTATAGTTACTGTTATTACCTTCTCTACTGGCCAGTAAAACAAGTATTGTATTCCACCCAAAAATTCGATGTCGAGATTTCACCGGAAATATATGTTTTGACACCCCCTTAAACCAAAAAAAGCATTTTTCGAGAAAGGTCTCCATATGTGTGTGTACGTGTCTCTGTGTCTGTCAGTCTGTGGACAGCATAACTCAAAAACGAAAAGTCCGTTAACAACCAAAGTTGATATTTAAGTTTAATGTCATTCAAGTATGCTATTTTGGAGAAAATAGCCCCACCTTAAACTACGCTTTACATGGAAAATGTTTCAAACATTTTTATTTTCTTGAATATGGTTCTAACGATTTTGATTAAAATGCCATATGTTTAAGATATTTTTATGACAAATGGAATGTATATTTTGAATATTCTGCCTATAGCCTATGTATTCCTGTTTACTCTGGATGACTTTTGAATAACTCGTAAACCATGAGAGATAGACAAAATTTTACTCTACAAAAAATATAGATCTTGCTGAAACACATTATTTATGTCCAAATAAATGTTTTTGTAGAGGGAACCATTTCGGAGATATTCCTTGTTATTTGTGTCAGTTTCGGAAAACTTAAAACGTTTGTGAAATGCAACATCATTGTTCATCTTTTTATATGTTAAGCGTGCAAAGAGAACAGTGTTTCAAAGATTTAAAAGATTTGACTATCCCTCAAACCTACTGTATTCTCATATTCCCCTTGTACCTACAAGGAAATAAGCACTAAGATAATTTTTGTAAATGTTTATCTTGAGTAACACAAAGAAGATATAGGAATAAGAGTTTGTAAGAATGGTTAGTACAAGAGTAGAGAAAGTCATGTGAGTACAACACATCAGATTTTTTTTTGTTTTCGCCACAGAATATTGCATTGAATATATATTATGATATTTTGCATTTGGGAGTGATTTTATCCAAAAATATTATTGCAGAACAAGATTTGCCGAAGGTGAGCAGGTTCATGTGCTGTGTGGTAACGATGTTCAAGGATTATCGTTTTAAAGCATATTACTTTAACCCTATGACATTTCAGGTTAAAAACGCTTTTATCATGTACATTGGCAGTACTGGTTTTCAGGGTACTCTCATCTGCAGATAGTGTAATTTTGACCATGTTGAACTCCTGGAAACTGCAGATAAGCTGTGTTCCCTATAGACTATTCATAGGCACTGTCTAGCAAAGCATCCCCATAGGATTGCTTCTGACGTGTTCTTTCATTCTGGTTTCCAAATTTCCTTTTGTTTTGCTAATCTTTCCAATGGTTATTCAATCCAAGAAGTAAGAAGAGCTTGTAAGTAATGCTTGTCGGCCTCCTAAGACTCAACCTGTCATCCAGAATCCAGATCAGCCCAAAAGTAAGGGCATTGTGTTCCTACCATACTTGAAAAATGTCACCGACCAAATTGATCACATATTACAGCGGCATAACGTCAAGACGATCTTTAAACCCACCAGACAGTTAAGCAGTTTACTACGATCACCCAAGGATCCCCGAGAAGCTTTGTCATCGGCTGGAGTATACAGTATTCCTTGTGGTTGTGGCTCAGTTTACATTGGAATTACTCAGTGCAGTGTTAAGACCAGACTCACGGAGCACAAAAGAAGCTCCGCCTGGGTCAAACTGATAAGTCTGCGGTCGCTGAACATGCCATTAATGCAGTCGGTGAACACAGTATTAAGTCCCAGGATACGCGCATCCTTGCATCTACCATACATTACCATGCCCGACTACAGCGAGACGCTATTGAAATTTACAAGCACCCTAACAACTTTAATAAGAAGGAAGAGGCCTTAACATTAAACAGCAACTGGCATCCGGTCATAGAAAATAAAGAACATCATAAGAAGCAGGAAAGCAAGGTAAGCCAATCAGAAGAGACCAGCAGCATAAGAGAGATAGAACCCCCTCCAGCAGTCACCACGCCTCTGTGTGCCCCGGGCCAATCAGCGTACGTTGCGCATGGTATAAATGGAGTGCCACAGACAGTCGACACATCAGTCGCAGTGATACCTTCTACGAGGAGACTTTGACAACGCCACTGAGGATGTTTACCACAGTTGTAAACAAAACGTCTAGAAGACAGATCTCCAGCAGACCACGGCATAACAGCCCAGAAGATACTTCATTCTACAATTTAGACGCCGGCCGTGAAAGCCTACGTAGCAATATTAGAATTATTTATTTCATTTAGTATACAAGTGATTGTGCAAAATGTACAAAGAATCATGGATAATAAATGAAAGCAACTGGTAAAATATTTCTATTTTAACATGGATTTGATGGTATTATATTTAAAATTTAAAAGCTTTAAGACATTATTAGAGCATTTATAAGTAACAACATTAGAACCATCATTATGTATCTCTATTATAATTTAAAAATCAGAGGAAGTATCTTTCAAGTAGCTGATTGAAAGATGAACAAGAAAAGATGAGAATGAACTGCCCGTTGTTCTTAGAGAGCGTAGGCTTTCACGGCTGGAGTCAATATAACTAGGAGTTATTTCCGGGCTGTTATGCTGTGGTATGCTGGAGTTGGAGTACCCCGACGTTTCATCCACAGCTGCAGAGGACATCTTCAGTGGCACGGTCTTAGTCTCCTCAGGGAAGCTAGCGTAGCATCTGAGGTGTGGACTGTCTGAGCTGCTGTATTTAACCCTCAATTGGCCTTTGCTGATTGGTCCAGATGGCAGACGGCAGGAGAGAGGGAGCGGGCTTCACCCAAGGTGTTGTTTCCTCCTGATTGACTCACTTCAATTTCTCCGGTTTTGTGCCGTTTCTTGCCTTCAATGAACAGGATACCAGTTGCTGTTAACTTTCAAAGCTTCTTTGTTATTGAAATTGTGGGGATGTTTATATATTTCAATAGCTTCACGTTGTAGCTGGTCATGGTAGTGTGTTGTGGATGATAGAATGCTCGTGCCCTGGAACTTAATTATGTGTTTGCCTTCTGCTCTAGTGGCGTGTCAGGCAACTGCAGACTTATCCGTTTGGCCCAGGTAGCAGCTTCTTTTGTGTTCAGTGAGTCTGGTGTTGATGCTGCACTGTGTAGTTCCAACGTAAACCGAACCACAGGAACCGGGAATACGGTAAAGCTCGATTGATGACAAGGTTTCCCGAGGATCTTTAGCTGAGCATAGTAGATTGTTGAGTTGTTTTGTGGGCTTGAAGAGTCTTGGCACTGTCGTTGCAGTATGTGCTGGATATGACTGGTGACAATCTGGAAGTATGGCAGGAAAATTATGCCATTCTCGGGTTTGTCTGTTTTTTGTAAGGCAGGTTTTGGCCTGGCAGAACAACAGGCTCTTTTAACTACATGAATTTAATTACCATTAGATAATAAAGCTTGTACAATATGACAGGGTTCTTGTCGTAACAAATGTAGCTCGCAAATGCGAGAAGCACGATTTATGAGTGTCTTAATTGTCCCAGACAGAAATGAGGCTTCTCGCATTTGTGAGGCACATTTGTTATGGCAAGAACTCTTGTCATATTGAACCAGCTTTATTATCTAATAGTTACTCAATTCAAGAAGTGAAACGAGCCTGCCGTCCTGCCAGGCCAAAACCTGCCTCACAAAAAATAGACAAGCCCAAGAATAATGGCATAATTTTCCTGCCATACTTCCTGATTGTCACCAGTCATATCCAGCACATACTGCAATGACACAGTGTCAAGATTGTCTTCAAGCCCACAAAACAACTCAACAATCTAATATGCTCAGCTAAAGATCCTTGGGAAACCTTGTCATCAGTCGGGGTATTCCACATTCCCTGTTCCTGCGGTTCAGTTTACGTTGGAACTACACAGTGCAGCATCAACACCAGACTCACCGAACACAAAAGAAGCTGCCGCCTGGGCCAAACGGATAAGTCTGCAGTTGCCCAACATGCCATTGAAGTGGAGGGCGAACACATAATTAAGTTCCAGGACACAAGCATTCTATCATCCACAACACACTACCATGCCCAGCTACAATGTGAAGCTATTGAAATATATAAACATCCCCACAGTTTTAATAAGAAAGAAGAAGCTTTGAAATTTAACAGCAACTGGTATCCTGTTCATTGAAGGCAAGAAACGGCACAAAACCGGAGAAATTGAAGTGAGTCAATTAGGAGGAAACAACACCTTGGGTGAAGTCCACCCCCTCTCTCCAGCTGTCCACCATCCGGACCAATCAATGAAGGCCACTCAAGGAATAAATACAGCAACTGAGACAGTCCACACTCCATAAAATAATAATATACATACATGTTAAACATTTAAAATACATATAAACAGATATATTCTGTAGCACGTAGACAACCCCCTCCCTATGTATATGTTGTCCCCACTTGTTTATTACAACACCAGCAGCGACCAGCTGTAGCATTGCCAGAACTTGGAAATAAGCATTAACATATGATTTGTACAAAGTGTAAATATGAATAAATATACATTGTGTCCCAACCAATCTCCCTCTGTACATGCTCCCCCCCCAAGACACTGTGTGTTTCAGGACCAACAGCTACCAGCTGAGGAATCACGAAGTCAGCTCCCTCTCCAGTTGAAGCCACAAGACTCAGATAAGTACCCACAATAACATATAAGCATGACACCTCAAAACCACTCCTTCTGCATGAGCATGAAGTACAACCACTAACAATAGGTCCCTGATCTGGGCTCCGGTCAAGATCAGTACCTAATCTCCACTCTGCCTGCATACTCTCTTGGATGCAGGTGCCTATTTAGAAATCACCCACTAACATTCGTTTTGCTTCGGCGGTAACGGACACCTCTTACCACTTTTCCTACCCTTCACTGTAGTGTAGCTAGTGCATGGTAGGGGAGGTGATGTAGATCCCTTTCGGATGATCGTCACCTGAGCTGGCGGAGGAGGGGCCAGTCCAAAAAATTAATTAAAAAAAAAAAAGTCCACACTTCAGACACTACACTAACTTCTCCGAGGATGCTAGGACCGTGGCACTGAAACTGTCCACCACAGCTGTGAGCGAAACGTCTGGGTACTCAAACTCCAGCAGACCACTGCATAACAGCCTGGAAATAACTCCTAGTTATACCTGTTCTGTGTTCATAACATTTTCCAGGTGGAAAAAAGAAACCTTCATTCCATTGCTGTTCTGTTGTTTTGAATTGCGCCATGAGCATGATGCCATATTTTTCTTCTAGCAGCAAGGTGCAGCTGAGCAAGGAGATGGCATGGAAGGACCTGCAGCTAAGTATATCCAACAAGGTGCAGCTGAGTAAGGAGATGGCATGGAAGGACCTCCAGCTGAGTATATCCTACAAGGTGCAGCTGAGCAAGGAGATGGCATGGAAGGACCTGCAGCTAAGTATATCCGACAAGGTGCAGCTGAGCAAGGAGATCACATGGAAGGACCTGCAGCTAAGTATATCCGACAAGGTGCAGTTGAGCAAGGAGATGGCTTGGAAGGATGCAGCCAAGCAAGGAGATGGCATGGAAGGACCTGCAGCCAAGCAAGGAGATGACATGGAAGGACCTGCAGACAAGCAAGGAGATGGCATGGAAGGACCTGCAGCTAAGTATATCCGACAAGCTGCAGCTGAGCAAGGAGATGGCATGGAAGGACCTGCAGCCAAGCAAGGAGATGACATGGAAGGACCTGCAGCTAAGTATATCCCACAAGGTGCAGCTGAGCAAGGAGATGGCATGGAAGGACCTGCAGCTAAGTATATCCAGCAAGGTGCAGTTGAGCAAGGAGATGGCATGGAAGGACCTGCAGCTAAGTATATCCGACAAGGTGCAGCTGAGCAAGGAGATGACATGGAAGGACCTGCAGCTAAGTATATCCGACAAGGTGCAGCTGAGCAAGGAGATGGCATGGAAGGACCTGCAGCTAAGTATATCCGACAAGGTGCAGCTGAGCAAGGAGATGGCATGGAAGGACCTGCAGCTAAGTATATCCGACAAGGTGCAGCTGAGCAAGGAGATGACATGGAAGGACCTGCAGCCAAGCAAGGAGATGACATGGAAGGACCTGCAGACAAGCAAGGAGAGGGCATGGAAGGACCTGCAGCTAAGTATATCCGACAAGCTGCAGCTGAGCAAGGAGATGGCATGGAAGGACCTGCAGCCAAGCAAGGAGATGACATGGAAGGACCTGCAGCTAAGTATATCCCACAAGGTGCAGCTGAGCAAGGAGATGGCATGGAAGGACCTGCAGCTAAGTATATCCAGCAAGGTGCAGTTGAGCAAGGAGATGGCATGGAAGGACCTGCAGCTAAGTATATCCGACAAGGTGCAGCTGAGCAAGGAGATGACATGGAAGGACCTGCAGCTAAGTATATCCGACAAGGTGCAGCTGAGCAAGGAGATGGCATGGAAGGACCTGCAGCTAAGTATATCCGACAAATGCAGCTGAGCAAGGAGATGGCATGGAAGGACCTGCAGCTAAGTATATCCGACAAGGTGCAGCTGAGCAAGGAGATGACATGGAAGGACCTGCAGCCAAGCAAGGAGATGACATGGAAGGACCTGCAGACAAGCAAGGAGAGGGCATGGAAGGACCTGCAGCTAAGTATATCCACCAAGGTGCAGCTGAGCAAGGAGATGGCATGGAAGGACCTGTAGCTAAGTATATCCGACAAGGTGCAGCTGAGCAAGGAGATGACATGGAAGGACCTGCAGCCAAGCAAGGAGATGACATGGAAGGACCTGCAGACAAGCAAGGAGAGGGCATGGAAGGACTAGCTGAGCAAGGTATACAGTCAGCTTTTCAAAATTCATAATGCATTCCAATAGATAGTAGTTTGCAGGTTGTAGGACGTGGTCCAGTCGACGAATTCTCTGACATTTCGCCCAAGGCTGCGTTGGGCATCTTCAGAGAGTGACTCATGGCTGGCTAACAACTAGAGGGTGATTGATGGAGCGCCCAGCTTATATATAGTTGAGAGGAACCACTTCTCATCTCCTATTGGTTCGTATGTCAATCACTGCTATGTGGCTGTGGGAACTGCCACATGATTGGTTCTGTTGGCATTTTGGGGCTTCGGTTTTGTATTGTCTAGCACCAGCACCCACGCTGTGTGTATACATGTTGTTTGTTCTCTTCTATTGTAGTTGTTTTTATGTTTATGGATCTCAATGGCTTCTCGATACAGTCGTGCATGGTGTATGCTGTTTTGTCCAGAACGGACAGTCTCATCAAACCTGATGTCATGGGCTGTTAGAAGTGCATGCTCGGCTACTGCTGATTTCTCCATGTGTCCTAACTGGCAGTTGCTTTTGTGTACCTTCAAGTGGGTTTTTATACTGCGTTTGGTAGTGCCAACATAAACTTGGCTGCAGCTACATGGTATCCCGATAAATTCCCTGTGTAAGCAGCGGGTCCCACTGTCCTTTGCTGATATCAGATGCTGTTTTAGTTTCCTACTGGGTTTAAAATTTGTTTTTATACTGGCTGTTTCCAGAACTTTGCCAATGCGATCAGTGATGCCCTTGATATAAGGCAACAATGCCTTATGTTGTTGTCCTGTAATCTCGGTGCAAGTTTATGTTGTCCTTGGATGAGAAGTTTGTAGTTATTTCTTTGATCCCGTACCCGTTGGCCTGTAGTGCCTGGTGCAGGTGTTTGAGTTCCTGCTTCAAAGCTTATTCATGAGTTCTGCAATTTTAGCCAACAAAAATAGATTTTAAGTATATACACCAAGGATTCAGTCACCTATTACATAGCTTCAAAATTAGTAAGATAATGTACAGAAAATCAAGTGCTTTTGTTTTAGCGTTGGACTTAACCGTTATCAAGATGAAGTGTAAGTATTTGTTACTTTTTGTACTATATACAGCAAATAGGGGAAGTGTTGTATTTTCTCCAATAATTTGATGCCAACAATTCAATGGAAATATATATAGTCTCTCTGCACCCAAGAAAAGCATTTCTAGAAAACCGTTTCCAAGTTTCCCGGAATAAATATATGTATATATTTATATACAGGAATTGCTCGTTTAAATATATAAGATATCTGATGTGTTGCAGTTACATGACTTTCTCTACTCTTGTACTAACCATTCTTACAAGCTCTTATTACTATATCTTCTTCGTGTTAATACAGATATCTGATGTGTTACATTCACATGACTTTCTCTACTCTTGTACTAACCATTCTTACAAACTCTTATTACTATATCTTCTTCATGTTAATACAGATATCTGATGTGTTGCACTCACATGACTTTCTCTACTCCAGTGCTAACCATTCTTACAAACTCTTATTCCTATATCTTCTTCATGTTAATACAGATATCTGATGTGTTGCACTCACATGACTTTCTCTACTCCAGTTCTAACCATTTATATCTTCTTCATGTTAATACAGATATCTGATGTGTTGCACTAACATGACTTTCTCTACTCCAGTACTAACCATTCTTACAAACTCTTATTACTATATCTTATTCGTGTTAGTTGAAATCAACATTTGTCCAAATTACCTTATTGCTTATTTCCTTGCAGGTACAAAGGGAATATTAGAATACAATGCACTTTGTGCGATAGTCAAATCTTTTAAAGCTTTGAGATTCCATTCTCTTTGCACGTTTAACTTATAAAAAATGAACAACGATGTTCCATTTCATGACAGTTTTGTTTTCCGAAACTGACACAAATGACAAGGAATATCTTCGAAATGGTTCACGCTATAAAAAAAAATATTCAGACATAACTTGTGTGTTTTAGCGAGATCTACATATTAGGGGAAGAATTGTATTCCTCCCAAAAATTCTATGTCGAGCGTTCACCGGAAATATATGTTTTGAGGATCCCTGAATCTAAAAAAACTTTTTTTAAGACAAGGTCCGCGAGTGCACGCGTGTATGTATATGAGTAGTTTGTGTGTGTAGTGTGTGTGTGTGTGTGTGTGTGTGTGTAGTGTGTGTGTGTGTGTGTAGTGTGTGGACGTCTGTGTGTGTGTGTGTGTGTGTGTGTGTGTGTGTGTGTGTGTGTGTGTGTGTGTGTGTGTGTGTGTGTGTGTGTGTGTGTGTGTGTGTGTAGTGTGTGTGTGTAGTGTGTGTGTAGTGTGTGTGTAGTGTGTGTGCGTCAGTCTATGGACAACATAACTCAAAAACGGTTAAATTATTATTATTATTATTATTATTATTATTATTATTATTATTATTATTATTATTATTATTATTATTATTATTATTATTATTATTATTATTATTATTATTATTATTATTATTATTATTATTATTATTATTATTATTATTATTATTATTATTATTATTATTATTATTATTATTATTATTATTATTATTATTATTATTATTATTATTATTATTATTATTATTATTATTATTATTATTATTATTATTATTATTATTATTATTATTATTATTATTATTATTATTATTATTATTATTATTATTATTATTATTATTATTATTATTATTATTATTATTATTATTATTATTATTATTATTATTATTATTATTATTATTATTATTATTATTATTATTATTATTATTATTATTATTATTATTATTATTATTATTATTATTATTATTATTATTATTATCATTATTATCATTATTATCATTATTATCATTATTATCATTATTATTATTATTATTATTATTATTATTATTATTATTATTATTATTATTATTATTATTATTATTATTATTATTATTATTATTATTATTATTATTATTATTATTATTATTATTATTATTATTATTATTATTATTATTATCATTATTATTAATTATTATTATTATTCATTACCGTTACCATTACCATCATCATTATTATAGGTTCTCTAAAATCACAGCTTACCTTGCAACTACCAAAAACAACCCAATACGTTATTTTCCTTAATATAGCATCTCTTGATCTTGTTCTTCTTCTCCTTCTTCTTTCCCTGATTCCTCTCCCCTTATAGAGCCAGACGCCTGTCGGGGAGCACAGGAACCTATGGACCAGACAGAGTGAACACCTGGAAGTGAGTGGTCAGTATGGGAGTGGGGACTTACAAGCCAGTGCCTAGTGTCAGACGCCTGTCGGGGAGCAGAGGAACCTATGTACCGGACAGAGTGAACACCTGGAAGTGGGTGGGTCAGTATGAGAGTGACGACTTACAAGCCAGTGTCCAGAGTCAGACGTGTGTCGGGGAGCACAGGAACCTATGTACTGGACAGAGTGAACACCTGGAAGTGGGTGGTGATATGAGAGTGAGGATCTACAAGCCAGTGCTTAGAGTCAGAGCCTGTCGCGGAGTACAGGATCCTATATAGCAGACAGAGTGAACACCTGGAACTGAGTGGTCAGTATGGGAGTGAGGACTTACAAGCCTGTGCCTAGAGTCAGACGCCTGGCGGGGAGCACAGGAACCTATGGACCGGAAAGAGTGAACACCTGGAAGTGGGTGGTCAGTATGAGAGTGAGGACTTACCAGCCTGTGCCTAGAATCAGACGCCTGTTGGGGAGCACAGGAACCTATGGACCAGACAGAGTGAACACCTGGAAGTGAGTGGTCAGTACGAGAGTGAGGACTTACAAGCCAGTGCCTAGAGTCAGACACCTGTCGGGGAGCACAGGAACCTATGGACCAGACAGGGTGAACACCTGGAAGTGAGTGGTCAGTATGAGAGTGGGGACTTACAAGCTAGTGTCTAGAGTCAGACGCCTGTCGGGGAGCACCACAATCTATGGACCAGACAGAGTGAACACCTGGAGGTGAGTGGTCAGTATGAGAGTGGGGACTTACAAGCCAGTACCTAGAGTCAGACGCCTGTCGGAGAACACCACAATGTATGGACCAGACAGAGTGAATACCTGGAAGTGAGTGGTCAGTATGAGAGTGGGGACTTACAAGCTAGTGTCTAGAGTCAGACGCCTGTCGGGGAGCACAGGAACCTATGGACCAGACAGAGTGAACACCTGGAAGTGAGTGGTCAGTTTGGGAGTGGGGATTTACAAGCCTGTGCCTAGAGTCAGACGCCTGTCGGGGAGCAGAGGAACCTATGGACCGGACAGAGTGAACACCTAGAAGTGGGTGGTGATATGAGAGTGAGGATCTACAAGCCAGTGCTTAGAGTCAGAGCCTGTCGCGGAGTACAGAAACCTATATACCAGACAGAGTGAACACCTGGAAGTGGGTGGTCGGTAAGAGAGTCAGGACTTACAAGCCTGTGCCTAGAGTCAGACGCCTGGCGGGGACCACAGGAACCTATGGACCGGACAGAGTGAACACCTGGAAATGAGTGGGTCAGTATGAGAGTGAGGACTTACAAGCCAGTGTCCAGAGTCAGACGTCTGTCGGGGAGTAGAGGAATCTATGGACCGGAAAGAGTGAACACTTGGAAGTGGGCGGTCAGTGTGAGAGTGAGGACTTACAAGCCTGTGCCTAGAATCAGACGCCTGTTGGGGAGCACAGGAACCTATGGACCAGACAGAGTCAACACCTGGAAGTGAGTGGTCAGTACGAGAGTGAGGACTTACAAGCCAGTGCCTAGAGTCACACGCCTGTCTGGGAGCACCAGAATCTATGGACCAGACAGAGTGAATACCTGGAAGTGAGTGGTCAGTACGAGAGTGTGGACTTACAAGCCAGTGTCTAGAGTCAGACGCCTGTCGGGGAGCACCGGAACCTATGGAGTGGACAGAGCTAACACCTGGAAGTGGGTGGTCAGTATGAGAGTGAGGACTTGCAAGCTAGTGCCTAGAGTCAGACGCCTGTCAGGGAGCATAGGAAGCTATGGACCACACAGAGTGAACACCTGGAAGTGGGTGGTCAGTATACGAGTGAGGACTTACAAGCCAGTGTCTAGGGTCAGACGCCTGTCGGGGAACACAGGAGCCTATGGACCAGACAGAGTGAACACCTGGAAGTGAGTGGTCCGTATGAGAGTGAGGACTTACAAGCCAGTGTCTAGGGTCAGACGCCTGTCGGGGAATACAGGAACCTACGGACCAGACAGAGTGAACACCTGGAAGTGTGTGGTCAGTATGAGAGTGAGGACCTACAAGCAAGTGTCTAGGGTAAGACGCCTGTCGGGGAACACAGGAGCCTATGGACCAGACAGTGAACACCTGGTAGTAGGTGGTCAGTATGACAGTGGGGTCTTACAACCCAGTGTCTAGAGTCAGACGCCTGTCGGGGAGCACAGGAACCTATGTAGCTGAAGAGTGAACTCCTGGAAGTGGGTGGTCAGTATGAGAGTGAGCACTTACAAGCCAGGGTCTAGAGTCAGACGTCTGTCAGGGAATACAGGAACCTATGTACCTGAAGAGTGAACACCTGGAAGTGGGTGGTCAGTATGAGAGTGTGGACTTACAAGCCAGTGCCTAGAGTCAGACGCCTGTCGGGGAGCACACGAACCTATGGACCGGACAGAGTGAACACCTGGAAGTGGGTGGTCAGTATGAGAGTGAGGACTTACAAGCCTGTGCCTAGAATCAGACGCCTGTTGGGGAGCACAGGAACCTATGGAATGGACAGAGCTAACACCTGGAAGTGGGTGGTCAGTATGAGAGTGAGGACTTCCAAGCTAGTGCCTAGAATAAGACGCCTGTCTGGGAGCATAGGAACCTATGGACCACACAGAGTGAACACCTGGAAGTGGGTGGTCAGTATGAGAGTGCGGAGTTACAAGCCAGTGTCTAGAGTCAGACGTCTATCGGGGAACACAGGAACCTATGTACCTGAAGAGTGAACACCTGGAAGTGGATGGGTCATTATGAGAGTGACGACTTACAAGCCAGTGTCCAGTGTCAGACGTGTGTCGGGGAGCACAGGAACCTATGTACTGGACAGAGTGAACACCTGGAAGTGGGTGGTGATATGAGAGTCAGGATCTACAAGCCAGTGCTTAGAGTCAGAGCCTGTCGCGGAGTACAGGAACCTATATACCAGACAGAGTGAACACCTGGAAATGGGTGGGTCAGTAAGAGTGAGGACTTACAACACAGTGTCCAGAGTCAGACGTCTGTCGGGGAGTAGAGGAATCTATGGACCGGAAAGAGTGAACACCTGGAAGTGGGCGGTCACAATGAGAGTGAGGACTTACAAGCCTGTGCCTAGAATCAGACGCCTGTTGGGGAGCACAGGAACCTATGGACCAGACAGAGTGAACACCTGGAAGTGAGTGGTCAGTATGGGAGTGTGGACTTACAAGCCATTGCCTAGAGTCAGACGCCTGTTGGGGAGCACAGGAACCTATGGACCAGACAGAGTGAACACCTGGAAGTGAGTGGTCAGTATGAGAGTGGGGACTTACAAGCCAGTACCTAGAGTCAGACGCCTGTCGGGGAACACCACAATCTATGGACCAGACAGAGTGAATACCTGGAAGTGAGTGGTCAGTATGAGAGTGGGGACTTACAAGCTAGTGTCTAGAGTCAGACGCCTGTCGGGGAGCACAGGAACCTATGGACCAGACAGAGTGAACACCTGGAAGTGAGTGGTCAGTTTGGGAGTGGGGATTTACAAGCCTGTGCCTAGAGTCAGACGCCTGTCGGGGAGCAGATGAACCTATGGACCGGACAGAGTGGACACCTGGAAGTGGGTGGGTCAGTATGAGAGTGACGACATACAAGCCAGTGTCCAAAGTCAGACGTGTGTCAGGCAGCACAGGAACCTATGTACTGGACAGAGTGAACACCTGGAAGTGAGTGGTCAGTATGGGAGTGAGGACATACAAGCCTGTGCCTAGAGTCAGACGCCTGGCGGGGAGCATAGGAACCTATGGACCGGACAGAGTGAACACCTGGAAGTGGGTGGGTCAGTATGAGAGTGAGGACTTACAAGCCAGTGTCCAGAGTCAGACGTCTGTCGGGGAGTACAGGAACCTTGGACCGGAAAGAGTGAACACCTGGAAGTGGGTGGTCAGTATGAGAGTGAGGTCTTACAAGCCTGTGCCTAGAATCAGACGCCTGTTGGGGAGCACAGGAACCTATGGACCAGACGGAGTGAACACCTAGAAGTGGGTGGTGATATGAGAGTGAGGATCTACAAGCCAGTGCTTAGAGTCAGAGCCTGTCGCGGAGTACAGAAACCTATATACCAGACAGAGTGAACACCTGGAAGTGGGTGGTCGGTATGAGAGTCAGGACTTACAAGCCTGTGCCTAGAGTCAGACGCCTGGCGGGGACCACAGGAACCTATGGACCGGACAGAGTGAACACCTGGAAATGAGTGGGTCAGTATGAGAGTGAGGACTTACAAGCCAGTGTCCAGAGTCAGACGTGTGTCGGGGAGTAGAGGAATCTATGGACCGGAAAGAGTGAACACCTGGAACTGGGCGGTCAGTGTGAGAGTGAGGACTTACAAGCCTGTGCCTAGAATCAGACGCCTGTTGGGGAGCACAGGAACCTATGGACCAGACAGAGTGAACACCTGGAAGTGAGTGGTCAGTACGAGAGTGAGGACTTACAAGCCAGTGCCTAGAGTCAGACGCCTGTCTGGGAGCACCAGAATCTATGGACCAGACAGAGTGAATACCTGGAAGTGAGTGGTCAGTACGAGAGTGTGGACTTACAAGCCAGTGTCTAGAGTCAGACGCCTGTCGGGGAGCACCGGAACCTATGGACCAGACAGAGTGAGCACCTGGAAGTGAGTGGTCAGTATGAGAGTGTGGACTTACAAGCCAATGTCTAGAGTCACACGCCTGTCGGGGAGCACAGGAACCTATGGAGTGGACAGAGCTAACACCTGGAAGTGGGTGGTCAGTATGAGAGTGAGGACTTGCAAGCTAGTGCCTAGAGTCAGACGCCTGTCAGGGAGCATAGGAAGCTATGGACCACACAGAGTGAACACCTGGAAGTGGGTGGTCAGTATACGAGTGAGGACTTACAAGCCAGTGTCTAGGGTCAGACGCCTGTCGGGGAACACAGGAGCCTATGGACCAGACAGAGTGAACACCTGGAAGTGAGTGGTCCGTATGAGAGTGAGGACTTACAAGCCAGTGTCTAGGGTCAGACGCCTGTCGGGGAACACAGGAACCTACGGACCAGACAGAGTGAACACCTGGAAGTGTGTGGTCAGTATGAGAGTGAGGACTTACAAGCCAGTGTCTAGGGTAAGACGCCTGTCGGGGAACACAGGAGCCTATGGACCAGACAGTGAACACCTGGTAGTAGGTGGTCAGTATGAGAGTGGGGTCTTACAACCCAGTGTCTAGAGTCAGACGCCTGTCGGGGAGCACAGGAACCTATGTACCTGAAGAGTGAACTCCTGGAAGTGGGTGGTCAGTATGAGAGTGAGCACTTACAAGCCAGGGTCTAGAGTCAGACGTCTGTCGGGGAATACAGGAACCTATGTATCTGAAGAGTGAACACCTGGAAGTGGGTGGTCAGTATGAGAGTGTGGACTTACAAGCCAGTGCCTAGAGTCAGACGCCTGTCGGGGAGCACACGAACCTATGGACCGGACAGAGTGAACACCTGGAAGTGGGTGGTCAGTATGAGAGTGAGGACTTACAAGCCTGTGCCTAGAATCAGACGCCTGTTGGGGAGCACAGGAACCTATGGAATGGACAGAGCTAACACCTGGAAGTGGGTGGTCAATATGAGAGTGAGGACTTCCAAGCTAGTGCCTAGAGTCAGACACCTGTCTGGGAGCATAGGAACCTATGGACCACACAGAGTGAACATCTGGAAGTGGGTGGTCAGTATGAGAGTGCGGAGTTACAAGCCAGTGTCTAGAGTCAGACGTCTATCGGGGAACACAGGAACCTATGTACCTGAAGAGTGAACACCTGGAAGTGGATGGGTCAGTATGAGAGTGACGACTTACAAGCCAGTGTCCAGTGTCAGACGTGTGTCGGGGAGCACAGGAACCTATGTACTGGACAGAGTGAACACCTGGAAGTGGGTGGTGATATGAGAGTGAGGATCTACAAGCCAGTGCTTAGAGTCAGAGCCTGTCGCGGAGTACAGGAACCTATATACCAGACAGAGTGAACACCTGGAAATGGGTGTGTCAGTAAGAGTGAGGACTTACAAGACAGTGTCCAGAGTCAGACGTCTGTCGGGGAGTAGAGGAATCTATGGACCGGAAAGAGTGAACACCTGGAAGTGGGCGGTCACAATGAGAGTGAGGACTTACAAGCCTGTGCCTAGAATCAGACGCCTGTTGGGGAGCACAGGAACCTATGGACCAGACAGAGTGAACACCTGGAAGTGAGTGGTCAGTATGGGAGTGTGGACTTACAAGCCATTGCCTAGAGTCAGACGCCTGTTGGGGAGCACAGGAACCTATGGACCAGACAGTGAACACCTGGAAGTGAGTGGTCAGTATGGGAGTGTGGACTTACAAGCCATTGCCTAGGGTCAGACGCCTGTCGGGGAGCACCAGAATCTATGGACTAGACAGAGTGAATACCTGGAAGTGAGTGGTCAGTATGAGAGTGTGGACTTACAAGCCAGTGTCTAGAGTCGGACGCCTGTCGGGGAGCACCGGAACCTATGGACCAGACAGAGTGAACACCTGGAAGTTAGTGGTCAGTATGAGAGTGTGGACTTACAAGCCAATGTCTAGAGTCAGACGCCTGTCGGGGAGCACAGGAACCTATGGAGTGGACAGAGCTAACACCTGGAAGTGGGTGGTCAGTATGAGAGTGAGGACTTGCAAGCTAGTGCCTAGAGTCAGACGCCTGTCGGGGAGCATAGGAACCTATGGACCACACAGAGTGAACACCTGGAAGTGGGTGGTCAGTATGAGAGTGAGGACTTACAAGCCAGTGTGTAGAGTCAGACGTCTATCGGGGAACACAGGAACCTATGTACCTGAAGAGTGAACACCTGGAAGTGGGTGGTCAGTATGAGAGTGAGTACTTACAAGCCAGTGTCTAGGGTAAGACGCCTGTCGGGGAACACGGGAACCTATGGACCAGACAGAGTGAACACCTGGAAGGAGCTGGTCAGTATGAGAGTGGGGACTTACAATCCAGTGTCTAGAGTCAGAAGTCTGTCGTGGAGCACAGGAACCTATGTTCATGAAGAGTGAACTCCTGGAAGTCGGTGGTCAGTATGAGAGTGAGCACTTACAAGCCAGTGCGTAGAATCGGACGCCTTTCGGGGAGCACACGAACCTATGGACCGGACAGAGTGAACACCTGGAAGTGGGTGGTAAGTATGAAAGTGAGGACTTACAAGCCTGTGCCTAGAATCAGACGCCTGTTGGGGAGCACAGGAACCTATGGACCAGACAGAGTGAACACCTGGAAGTGAGTGGTCAGTACGAGAGTGAGGACTTACAAGCCAGTGCCTAGAGTCAGACGCCTGTCGGGGAGCACCAGAACCTATGGACCAGACAGAGTGAATACCTGGAAGTGAGTGGTCAGTATGAGAGTGTGGACTTACAAGCAAGTGTCTAGAGTCAGACGCCTATCGGGGAGCACAGGAACCTATGGAATGGACAGAGCTAACACCTGGAAGTGGGTGGTCAGTATGAGAGTGAGGACTTGCAAGCTAGTGCCTAGAGTCAGACGCCTGTCGGGGAGCATAGGAACCTATGGACCACACAGAGTGAACACCTGGAAGTGGGTGGTCAGTATGAGAGTGAGGACTTGCAAGCCAGTGTCTAGAGTCAGACGTCTATCCGGGAACACAGGAACCTATGTACCTGAAGAGTGAACACCTGGAAGTGGGTGGTCAGTATGGGAGTGAGGACTAACAAGCCAGTGCGTAGAATCGGACGCCTTTCGGGGAGCACACGAACCTATGGACCGGACAGAGTGACCAGCTGGAAGTGGGTGGTCAGTATGAGAGTGAGGACTTACAAGCCAGTGTCTAGGATCAGACGCCTGTTGCGGAGTACAGGAACCTATATACCAGACAGAGTGAACACCTGGAAGTGGGTGGTCGGTATGAGAGTTAGGACTTACAAGCCAGTGTTTAGGATCAGACGCCTGTCGCGGAGTACAGGAACCTATATACCAGACAGAGTGAACATCTGGAAGTTGGTGGTCGGTATGAGAGTGAGGACTTACAAGCCAGTGTCTAGGGTCACACGTCTGTCGGGAGTACAGGAACCTATGCACCAGACAGAGTGAACACCTGGAAGTGGGTGGTCAGTAAAAGAGTAAGAATTTACAAGCCAGTGCCTAGAGTCAGACGCCTGGCGGGGAGCACAGGAACCTATGGACCGGACAGAGTGAACACCTGGAAGTGGGTGGTCGGTATGAGAGCGAGGACTTACAAGCCAGTGTCCAGAGTCAGACGTCTGTCGGGGAGTACAGGAACTTATGGACCGGACAGAGTGAACACCTGCAAGTCTGTGGTCAGTATGAGAGTGAGGACTAACAAGTCAGTGCCTAGAATCGGACGCCTGTCGGGGAGCATAGGGAGCTATGGACCAGACAGAGTGAACACCTGGAAGTGGGTGGTCAGTATGAGAGTGAGGACTTACAAGCCAGCGTCTAGAGTCAGACGTCTGTCGGGGAACACAGGAACCTATGTACCTGAAGAGTGAACACCTGGAAGTGGGTGGTCAGTATGGGAGTGAGGACTTACAAGCCAGTGTCTAGGGTCAGACGCCTGTCGGGGAACACAGGATCCTATGGACCAGACAGAGTGAACACCTCGAAGTGAGTGGTCAGTATGAGAGTGCGGACTTACAAGCCAGTGTCTAGGGTCAGACGCCTGTCGGGGAACACAGGAACCTATGGACCAGACAGAGTGAACACCTGGAAGTATGTGGTCAGTATGAGAGTGAGGACTTACAAGCCAGTGTCTAGGGTCAGACGCCTGTAGGGGAACACAGGAACCTATGGACCAGACAGAGTGAACACCTGGAAGTGTGTGGTCAGAATGAGAGTGAGCACTTACAAGCCAGTGTCTAGGGTCAGACGCCAGTCGGGGAACACAGGAACATATGGACCAGATAGAGTGAACACCTGGAAGTGGGTGGTCAGTATGAGAGTGGGGACTTGCAAGCCAGTGTCTAGAGTCAGACGCCTATCGGGGAGCAGAGGAACCTATGTACCTGAAGATTGAACACCTGGAAGTGGGTGGTCAGTATGAGAGTGAGGACTTACAAGCCAGTGTCTAGGGTCAGACGCCTGTCGGGGAACACAGGAACCTATGGACCAGACAGAGTGAACACCTGGAAGTGTGTGGTCAGAATGAGAGTGAGGACTTACAAGCCAGTGTCTAGGGTCAGACGCCTGTCGGGGAACACAGGAACATATGGACCAGATAGAGTGAACAGCTAGAAGTGGGCGGTCAGTATGAGAGTGGGGACTTGCAAGCCAGTGTCTAGAGTCAGACGCCTGTCGGGGAGCAGAGGAACCTATGTAGCTGAAGAGTGAACACCTGGAAGTGGGTGGTCAGTATGAGAGTGAGGACTTACAAGCCAGTGTCTAGAGTCAGACGTCTGTCGGGAGTACAGGAACCTATGCACCAGACAGAGTGAACACCTGGAAGTGGGTGGTCAGTAAAAGAGTAAGAATTTACAAGCCAGTGCCTAGAGTCAGACGCCTGGCGGGGAACACAGGAACCTATGGACCAGACAGAGTGAACACCTGGAAGTGGATGGTCAGTATGGGAGTATGGACTTACAAGCCAGTGCCTAGAGTCAGACGCCTGTCGCGGAACACAGGAACCTATGGACCAGACAGAGTGAACACCTGGAAGTTGGTGGTCAGTAGGAGAGTGGGGACTTACAAGCCTGTGCCTAGAGTCAGACGCCTGTCGGGGAGCACCGGAACCTATGGACCAGACAGAGTGAACACCTGGAAGTGGGTGGTCAGTATGAGAGTGGGGACTTACAAGCCAGTGCCTAGAGTCAGACGCCTGTCGGGGAGCACCGGAACCTATGGACAAGACAGAGTGAACACCTGGAAGTGGATGGTCAGTTTGAGAGTGGGGACTTACAAGCCAGTGTCTAGGGTCAGACGCCTGTGGGGTAACACAGGAACCTATGTACCTGAAGAGTGAACACCTGGAAGTGGGTGGTCAGTATGAGAGTGGGGACTTACAAGCCAGTGTCTAGGGTCAGACGCCTGTCGGGGAACACAGGAACCTATGGACCAGACAGAGTGAATACCTGGAAGTGGGTGGTCAGTATGAGAGTGAGGACTTACAAGCCAGTTTCTAGGGTCAGACCCCTGTCTGGGAACACAGGAACCTATGTACCTGAAGAGTGAACACCTGGAAGTGGGTGGTCAGTATGAGGGTGGGGACTTACAAGCCTGTGCCTAGAGTCAGACGCCTGTCGGGGATCAGAGGAAACTGTGTGAACTTCATAGAGGTTTAGCTTGCAGATTGTATACTTCAGCGTACGACTTGTTCTCCACCACTGCCTACCCCCTCTGTTCTCCCTTTTTTCTGGTACAACTCCGCGTGAAAGTCGTAGCTGCTGCAGTTTGAATCAGCCGACTGGCTAAGTGCCCAACGAACCGGACAGACTGTCTAACCCCTTGCCGGTCGTAACTTCCAAGTAGGGAATGTCCGTAACAAGGGTGCTTGCCAATTCCAAAATGCGCGCTTCTCTAAGCCTGTACGCTGGTGCTAGACTGCCTCCTAACCGTGACCCATGTACCGTTAAGGGCGTGACCGCTTAATGTGATTGCATCCAAACCATGGGACAGAGAGAGTCTTGCTCCGCAGAAATAAATGTAACACTAATAAAACTGTAAAGCTCATTGACCTCATGTGAACGTTAACCTAACAAATTATAGGGGAATTAGTTTATAATCAGTTGTAGGTAAGATTTACACTGGGATTTTGACAGAAGATGAGAGAAAAGTATCTGATCTCTAAGCAGGTTTTAAGCGGAAAAAGAGATCAGTACACAACAGTTTTATGATTACTATTTACAACGATAAATATTTAGAGAGAGGGAAGTAAATTATACATATCTGTAGATCTTGAAAAGGCTTTCGACACAGTTAGGGAAGGCTATGGTTCAAATTGAGTAAGAAAAGCAGTGTTGCCAACTATAATTCAATAAAACAAGCTAAATCGGCATGCCAAAAAGGCTAGAAAAGGCTAGATTATATTTTAATACCTATATAAATATTAGAAAACTACATTATTAAAAAGTACGCATGGATCACCTAGCAAAAATAAACGTAGTCTTCGTCATCCCCCTCTGCCTCATTTCTACTGCTGCAGCTGGGATTTCCCTTAGGTTCTTACATGTATGCAGCATTTGTACCAACAATCTTCAATATTTCGTCTGGGACTGCGCATAAAAAATCTGATATGTTGCACTCACATGACTTTCTCTACTCTTGTACTAACCATTCTTACAAACTCTTTTTCCTATATCTTCTTTGTGTTAGTTAAGATAAACATTTGTACAAATTATCTTATTGCTTATTTCCTTGTAGGTGGAGGGGGAATGTTAGAATACAGTAAGCTTTGTGCGATAGTCAAATCTTTTAAAGCTTTCAAATTCCGTTCTCATTGCAGGGCTAACATAACAAATTGAATAACGATGTTCCATTTGACAGAAATACAAATAACAAGGCATATCTCCGAAATGGTCCAATTTATAAAAAAATATTCAGACATACATTGTATATTTTAGAAAGATCTACAGTTTTTCATAGTAAGATTTGGTCTATCTGTAACCGTTTACCAGTTATACAAAAGTCGTCCAGAGTAAATAGGAGTACAGAGGTTATAACCAGAAAATTCAAAATATACATTTCATTTGTCATAAAGATATTTCAAACCTATGGCATTTTAATCAAAATCGTTAGAGACACTTTCGAGAAAATGTAAATTTTCGATAAACTTTCCATGTAAAGGGTAGTTTAGGGTGAAGAATTTTCTTCAAAATCTTCGTGTCGCATCCATGAAAGACATTAAACTTAAATACCAACTTTGGTTTTTAACAAACTTTTCGTTTTTGGGTTATGTTATCCACAGGCTTGAGATACACACACAGACCTTTTTCTAAAAAGTGCCAAAGAATCTAACAACTTGGTGGAATCCATACTCCCAGATTCAAAAGATTCATGAATTCGCCAAAAGGATTATATCATTATGTGGAATAGCTGCAGTAGCGAGATTAAGTGATGTATTATTTTAAAGGTACTGGTAGATAAGTAAAAAATGAAAAAGGCTAGAAAAGGCTAATGAAGCTTAGAAAAAAGGCCAGGAAAGCTACTTGTAGCTTTTTGGAAAATTTATAGCTAGATAGGTTGTCAAAAAGGCCAGATCTAGCCTTAAAAAGGTTAAGTTGGCAACACTGAAGAAAAGAATGAGAATTAGCTTTGTAAGAGTCTTGCAAAGGATATACACCGACAGTAATTTCTGCATAACAATCGCTAATAATAAAGCAAGTACTACCTGGCAAACACATGAAGCGTATCGGAAACAATGTGAACCTGCCCAGCTGTTTACGTGAGCTTATCGCATAAACAAGGCGGGACAGCGCATGTGCATTCTGTTCAGATGCAATGCTATTGTCAGGACAGCAACGTTTCATATATCAGCAGGCGCCAGAGAGCATCTAGTTGTGTTTTATCACTGACTATACGCCAAGTTACTATTATTTCGCTCTTATAACAAACAAGATAAGAAGCGATCGCAGCGCTCAACAGCCAAGGTCAATACGCCTCAACCAGGACCAGGACCTCCTGCCAGGACCCTTCTCAAGTAATGGAAGTGTTCAAAACAATACAGGTCTAAGGCCAGGTGTAAGTTAACGAATGCATTTTTCATTATGTTTATGGATGATGCTTTTGAGGTAATCAATGCGGAGAACAGCAAATGTCAATAATTAACAACAGCGAAATACGCGGTTTGCCATTTGCTGATGGCATAGTAACAGGATGTGTATCCAAAGTATTAATAGTTAACGCAATAAATGGAAGCATTGTTATTTTAGTTGTATACTGAATTTTTGTATATTAAAATGAAACGAATTACAAAAGTTTGTAGTATTTGAACTGTATCAACTGATGTTTTTATTTATTTTTGCTGTGGTAGCGTTAATTGTTTTGGAAATATTCGTTGTTACATATTTCAGCTTTCTCGTCAGTCATGCGGCCACTACAAGGAATCTTGTCTGCCTCACATTCAAGTGGTCTGGAGTGCGTTTCTTGGTTAAAGTAAGTTGTTTGAATAAGGTTCTTTCCGGGGTCTTCTTTATCCTGGAAAGGCAAATATTGCTCTTACCGGGCTTATCTGAGCATCATTTCACTCGTTTCATTCATCGTCCGATATCAAGGTAACTCCGATATGACCTACCAGATTAAAGAGTATAAACAAACCCCCCCCCCAAAAAAAAAAAAAACCTTAAGCATTTAATATTTTTTCCCGCTTGCGGGTACATAAGTAAGAAAAACTGGTAACGATATGAAAGTGGTTGTTTTACGTTCCTTTCAGGCATGCAACCCTCTCTATACTGGCTCATTTTAAATTTAGTAAAAATTGATCTTTACGTAACATGAATGTGATAATAGAAAGGGATAATGAGAGGTTCTGCCTGATAGAGATCATAGGAATGTCACATATCTGACGTTTTCTTTTTTTCATTCGTATTGAGAGGATTTCAAATAATGAATATTTATAATGGTGTTAAAAATCTTGACTCAAAATGTTAAAGTATGTTGCTATGCGGTTGGCACCATTTGCATTCTGTAGAAAGAGAAACAATGTGGCCGCGAATGCTTTGATTTAGGAGGGAAAAAGTGTTGCGGAAGCCATATATGAGACGTTAGAATCGTGAGTGAACATACATGGTGGTTTCTGCACTTGTCAGCGCTGAGATACATTAATAAAAGGCTGCAGTGTTAATTCTGTGTAATAGTTACAGTGGCTGTAAACTGAAATCAGACAATTGCGTTGAGATACTTAACTGCGGAAGCATTTTGAGATAATAAAATCTTGCAGTTCGTTTTCATTATTCGTAACGTGTGACGTGTGTACCTAAAGTAAACATCATGCCTGAAATATGTTGTGTGCTGAATTGTCCTCATGTTTCTGGCCAATGCCAGCTCAGGAACTTCCCCAAGGATGCATTGAAATGCATTTTGTGGAAACGGCACATCCGTCAGAATACTATGGTGATCAAAAAGCAAACCCGCATTTGTGATGTAAGTTCATTTTAAGGTTGAGCTATTTTAGTTGACAGCTAAGATGGCTAAGAGTGTGCAGCATACTAAATGGGATACAGATGGTGAAAGGCTTACAGTTAAGAGTGATACTTAGGTATCTCCTATATTCACTTGCCTTTACTACCTAAGTTACATGTTCATATGGATGTCTGTGATGGGTTGGGACAGTTTGCACTGCTTTGCCCTCCTCAGGGAAACCTAACATTACAGGAGAGCTACAATGCGAGATGATAACTGAGTACTGTTCAGTAAGTGTTTACTTTAGCACACAGTGACTGTTTCAAATCTAATTTCATCCTAATAGCTAACCTTAAACAGTTATTTTACAATGTGCATGTCACCACAATTCCCCCACAAGATCATTAAACAGAAGACAGTTGCAAGTCTATACATTTAAATTGCTAAAGTCTAGAATACTGTTGTTTCATCACTTTTTGCACCATACTCCATTTCCATTATGGGTATTTGTTTGCTTTGCCACCCAGTGACCAATTTGTTTTAAACCTTATTGAAAGAATCAATCTGCGGTATTTCAGAATTCATTACATGACCCTTATTTTTCAAAATAAATATCTTTTCCCAAACCAGCCAATCTGTGGTATCATTTAATTGTAATAATTTAATCTCTGGATTTCATGATTAAATGACCAAAAATGATCTGCCACAGCTGATCTATCTGCTTAAATTTAATATTAAAATGTTTTTATTCTGGTTTCCAAATGACGTTTAGTCTCACCAACATAAACCCTGTCAGTCTAAACAAAGAAACTGATAAATGAAAATTCAAAATCTTCATCCTTTTTAGAAACGGTAGCAAATTGTATATATTATATACCGGGTGGAAGGGAAGTGATTACATTAATTTAAACCAGTGATAGATCTCGGTGCTTGGAACACATTTTGTATCTTATGTTTTTGTCTCTCACCATTTCCTACGAATATATTTTAGTTTCAATGAAAACAACCAGGCAATACTGCAGATTGTGTGGATGGTCGCTTTCTCTAGCGCAGTACATAAACAAGCAGCATAACGGTGCATCTTAAAAACAAACTCATACCCTAATAGAGTCTTCCATATCATGCTGAGTGGTTTGCCCGTATCACAGCTCAGACTGCTCTTTTCTTTAAATATTTTTATGCTTTCTCTCACTATTCTTTGAGAGATATTGTCACAGATTGTTAAAATGTTTAAACTATCAAAGTCAAGAGGTGGCTGGTGTTTTCTGCATGTTCCACAATGGCAGAGTTTTCCAGTTGAGAGAGTTTCATGTATCTCATATCTTCCTTTCTTCTTGCATTGATAGATCTTACTGTTTGACCTATGTACAATTCACCACAATCACAGGTAATTTTATAGATGCCTGGATTATTTTGTAAAGGGTTCTTATCTTTGACTGGTCTTATAAGGGAATGAATGCAGCTTTTTCACTGATGTGTGTCTTGTTTTAATTTTGTGGAGTTGCAAAGTTTTTAGATGACTTGTCCTTTTGTAGTTATGCTGTTTACAGACACACACACACACAGAACCTTTTTCTAAAAATGTGTTTTTCAACATTTTGAGTCGAGTACAACACTTTCCCTACTTACTATGCATAGTAGGGAAAGTAAAAAAGACAGTTTCTACTTTAGTGTAAAATTACAATATAATGAATAATTGTTTTTATATAATAATAATAGTGTTATTTGCCTCTCTTGCAGTGCCATTTTGAGAGTTCTATGTTCTTGCAGAATAAAGAAGGCAAAAGATATCTTAAGGTGAACGCAGTTCCTTCAGTTATAGGTTCAAAAGTAAGGAACACTCCAACGCAGGTAAGTGTAATTTGAAGCAGGAACTTTTGAAACACTAATGTCACCTGGTTGATTTTTAAAAACCAAAATGTGTTTTGAGAACTACTTGTCAAATAATATTTTAAAGATGAACATGAATGTGTTATGTAACCCTTTGGATGCCGAGACAGGTTACCATGGTAGTTTACTGACCCTCCGTGGGTTGCTAAGGGCAACTCTTATGTTTATTTAAACATTGAGTTTTTGAATGAATGCACCTATGTGACTAGGACATTTAATGTTACAGCTTACTCAGCTGATTGGTGGAGCAACAACCTTATCTGTTTATTTCTTTAGCTCCAAGAATGACTAATGGGCAGTTACGTGCAGTTGCATATTACTGAATGTTTTTCCTTGTTAGTTGTGCAATATTACTTTGCCACTGCAAGTAGTATGTCACTACTTCTCACAAACAGGAATTGCCGTAGCCAAGTAGTTACACCATTCGTTTCTCACCAAAGCAGCCCGAGTTCAATCCCAGGCAGCTGCATGTGGTGGACGAAGCAACGCTGGGGCAGTTTTCCTCCGGGTTCTCCAGTTTCCTCCACCATCTAATTCCGCCGGTGCTCCATCTTCATTCCATGTATCATCAGTGTAACCACCTGCAATGCTGTATGTAGTGAAAGCGGGCCTTAAACACTACAACAAAAATAGGAATACGATGTACAAAACCCCAATGATGTGGAAGGTGCATGATCTACCTTGTGATGGTGCCTTACATGTGTAAAACAACTTGTATGGATCAGGTGATTCACATTCTGAGGATAAACTGAAAATGAGATCTTTCGATTCACAAACTGAAATAAAGAAGAGGATGAAAGCAACCTATGCAATAATAACATGTATTTTGTAGGTAACATCACATACTTGTCAAAGATATTAGGTTGTTAATCATTGTCAACATCATTGTCAACATCAACATCATCATCATCATCATTATTATTATTAAATCCTGGCACAACAGGCCCTGATCTGATATGGACTGTAGTGCCACAGGTTTAACTTAACAACATCCCATGAAGAGCCAAGCCTTAGCGCCCAGCTGCTGCGTCCCACACCTCAGCCCACTACAGGTGTCATTGGTGGGGTGCAGTACTGGAGGACGGTACATGGTCAGTTTCCCGATCCCTCCCAGCCAGTTATGCACTCTTCATGACCTGGGGCCACTACTTTTTCATCAAGTAGCTCCTCAGTTGGTCCCCCTGGTACCTAACAAGAGAGTGCACCCCGTGCCAGACCTCCCAGAGGGGATAAAATCACCATGCTGGTACCGGGGATCGAACCCAGGTCTTCCGCACCAGAGGCAAGCGCACTAACAACTGCGCTATGGAGACGGTCATTGTTATTGTTATTGGCAGTACAAATTATAGTGCATTCTGTATTCATACTACGTTTTATATATCTTTGATCAATCTAGTAAGATAATGCTCATGAAAACCATGTATATTTAAGCTAAGTGAAGCTCAACAATTAAAATAAGCAAATGCAAGCATATAAGCATAAAAATGTAGCAAGGGCCTACTGGGTCCCATGTAACTAACAGTGTTCTATCCAGGATATGCACCTAACGGAGGGTTAAAGATGTGTATAATAAGCCAAAGATTCATGGTTCAAATCCCAGCTAAGCCATTCGATTTTTCAACCTGATTCTACCTTTTGAAATTAAGAAGTAATTCATACCTAAACTGCCATCAGTTCTATTATAATGATAGGCAAGTGTGTTAAAAGAACAATTTATAATTAATTTCTGTTTACTTTTACAGAAAATTACAAAAGTTTCACCAGACAAGAACATCAACAAAGAAGTAAGTAACATTCAAATACTTAATATTACAAGATAAAATGTTTTATTATTTTAAATGGCTTTATAAGTTTGTGTACAGCAGTCTAGATAGTTAAATGGAGGTTCTTTACTTCTAAAGCACGTCTCAACCTTGGAAGACAGTACATGTTAAACGGGGCGCAATGCTGCGACATGTACTATATGTATGCCTCAATGTTTGTTGCTCAGTTGCAACAGCTTGTGGTTGTCACAAGCGAACCTGAAGATAGCACACTATTGTTTATTCCTTAGAGATCCTTTCATTAGTTCCTTTTTAATCCTATACACTACTGCGTTTGAACACCTGATAGCCATAGCTGTTTCTTTTACTGCCTTATTAATACTCATTCTAGTTGAAAAATAATCTAACACATTCATAATTATTTGGCGTTCCTTACTTCTTAATTTACCAGTATACTGTCTCTTCCTAGTTTCCCCCTCCATAACTACAAATATTTACACAAAATGTTAAATTAATAATGTAATAACACTTCACAGGTTCCACACAGTATAAACACATACACTTCTTTACGAACTGATGTTAACTTTTTCTGGTGCTCCCCCAAATGCCTTCTGTGTCACACTTGACACCTTTTAGCTGAATGGTGAATACCTTTTGTGTGCCTTACACGGTGAAAGCAAGAGGTCACAAGCTTCTGGTTTATTTTAAAAACTGTCTCTAACCCTCTTCAACATTTACTCTCGCTTGGTCCCTCTTGTAAACTCAATAATAAGGTTTCCTACTGTGTAACTTTTGCAGTGCAGAAATATAAAACTTTCTGAAAACGTTAAATTTAAAAAAATGTTGATGCTTAACTGAGTAAACATAGGGAATTCAAAGTAAGAAGGTAGCAGCACCATGGTTTACTCTAGCTAAGAAAAAAATATAGACATATTGTAGCAGTTAGTGTATGATGAGCATAGAAAGAGCAAATATCAGACTTTACTGATAAACACGTTTTCTGTAGAAATTTGGGCCTACAGAAATGTATAATGGCTCTAAAAAGGAATATAATCTGATACAGGAAAAAAAAAATTCTGCATGGGATAATGTGTTCAAAGCTGAAAATTATAACAACTGAATATTTACACCATGCTATTAGGAACCTGGCAACAGTGTGAGAGTGGAAAGGGACGAAGCTAATGGCAACTTGTATGTGGTAGATAGAGACAGATATATCACATTTAAAGGTAGAGTTTTCTTCCGGGCCTAAAAGCTGTGGTCTGCTGGAGTTTAGAGGTCCAGGCAGTGGACATCATCAGTGGTGTGGTCTGAGTCTTCTCGGCAAAGGTTCAGTTACAACAGAATCACTGGCTGGAGGTGCCATATTTATATCTGGGCTGCTCACAGGGGATTGGCTGGGCTTGAGCGGATCTGGGCACACTGGCAATAAGAGGATAAAAGGTAGGAGGCTTAGTAGGGAATGAAACGGTTGGCTTAGAGGGGTGGAGATAGGCCATGAGGGCAAAAGTGATGTCACTATTTGTAATTGATTTCATTTCGCTGGTGTGACAAACCAGTGAAAATGAAATTTTGCCAGTATCAAACTATCATACATTCAAATTATCGTACGGGTTGGCAACCATGTGTACAAACATTAAAATTATCATATGAGTTGGCACCGCTGCATAATACTGACCTTCCTCAAATTTCTACAAATACGCATGTTGGCGGACACTTCTTGAATAGTCGTGAAAACCCTTTGTGTTGCTGCTCTTATTGTCACATATTCACAACAATTGTGCTAGGCAGCCCAACCTTGAGCACCCTTGATACACACACTGCCAGTGGGATAGGACACCCCAGCCCCAATCGGTATCACAACACTTTAATATAATAAAGGAAAATTTGGTACAACCTTTTTCAAGAAAATGAATAGTAATTACACCATATTTGTAGTAAAATAATTGAAAAATGGAAAGAATTCAGCATTCCCCTATATATACTATTTCTAGGTTTTGAAAAAGCATTTGAAAGGGTTAAATGAGACATGCTGTGGAAAATATTAGAAAGATATCAAATCCCAAATGATTTACTAAATTCAATCAAATGGTTATATGATACCACATTTATAAAAGTAAAACTAGATCATGGGAAAACAACTGACCAGTTTGAAGTTAATTGAGGCCACGACAGGGATGTGGACTCTTCCCCCTATTGTTTACTTTAAATCTATATAAAATTATAGATGAATGAAAAAAATGAAATCCTCTAGGAATAAAGATGGATAGAGGTGGTGCAGATTTTATTAATATAATTTCGTAGCAGTAGGAATAGATTCTTTACATAGCATACCGGAGATAATGTTCTTAGTGAAAGATGAAATGTGTGATAGCAGATGCTACTCTTATCTTCAGGGTCGAGGTTACAGAATGGAATGCATAAATCAACGTTCCTTTATCACAACATATTTATTCGTTAATTTACACTTTTAGCACCATATTAATTAATCAACAATCTTCACAGTTAGGTAGAATCTACACTGTATAAAAGTTTGGGTGAAAGTTACATGTTCACGCGCTACCAAAAAAAAACACATCCTTTCATTTTGAGCACACAGACGCTAATGAAAATAGTCCTTTGGCGTCTCTCTTACGCAACACCGCCATTCTTTTGTATTCATCCGCGCAATAGTCCTCATTGGTTGAACACAAAGTGACAAGAAAACATTGGCTATCTTGAATATTGAAAAATAAGTCCCTGATACACCCAAACAAGAATTAGAAATTTACACACTCTTACAAAAATATTTACATGAACGATTTTCTATTGGTCAATATTCTGTCTCAGAGGAAAACAATTACAATAATGTTCGCAGATGATCAAGTGTTCCTAGCAGAGAATAAAGATGACTTAAAGAGATCAGTGTTTAAACTACAGAACATCTTAGAAAAATATAGTATGAAAATATCAGAAAACAAAACTAAATATAATGTTATTACTGGAAACAGACTCGAGAGTAAAAAATAATAATAATAAAATAAATAATAAGCCAATAGAGCAAATAACAGCTTTCAATTATTTGGGTTGTCAAATATCACAGTTTGGCCATCAAAAGGATGTGGAAAAAATTTGGGGGGAAAATATATTAAATTAAGTGGCATAATCAGAAGAAATTTTGGAAAACAAATGAGAAAAGAAATTCAAGTAAGATTTCACAAGAAAAGCAGCTCTTCTGTATGAAGCGAAAGTTGCACACTTAGAGCAAGAGATAAAGCTGTAATTAACAGCACACAAATGAGGTTTCTTTGTTCATTAACTGGATTAATGCTAAGAGATTAGGACACAGTGGAATTGTAGAGAAATGGTTGAGTATATACAAAATTATCAAAATAAATGGCTACAACATACCCAGAGAATGTCAAATTCCCATTTACCAAAGATAATATACCACTTGAAACCTCAAGGTAGGAGAGATCTAGGAAGACCTTTCAACCAATGAAAAGCCGCAACACTACTTTGGTAGGAGATGAAAACGAAAAATATTTTCATGTAAAGAATAGTGTCCGGTATGGAAAATTTCCTGAAGTCGATATTGTGCATTGGAAATCCATTTGTTTGTAACAATGATATTTTTTCTAGCTTGAGACTAGAGAGAGCTCTAGTGGCTGTTTAATGACATGGCTGCATTGAATAATTTGTGCAGAATATGCAAGTAACATGCTGTGCCTGGTAATGAGAACAAGAACATAAAAAGTTGGCCAAATTTTCTTTGCTGTTGTCAGCGCCCGGGAAAGTTTCCCGTCATTTGTGAACTGGCCTTATTACCTAAAGTCTACTGCAGTTCTGTCCAACGCTGCACCCTTCACAAGCAAGTTTTTACTCTAGCAATTTCTAATATTAATTTAAATTTCAAAGCAAAACTACTTCCTTCCAAATATCTTTGCCAGTACACTCCCATGATGTTTGTTTATGTACTCCTAAAGAAGTATTCATTACTTCCATAACCAGTGCTTTCCCTTTTTCCTCCCAAAAGATGGGTACTTGCCCTAACGGTAGTTGTGATGGCACCTGCGCCTCCTTAGGCATCAGTTAAATGTGTCCGAGCACATGAAAAGTTGGACAGCCTGGTCTACTGTTTTCCCATTTAGCTACAATAAAATTAAAAATAAGTTAATTTCTACTGC
This sequence comes from Tenodera sinensis, assembly GCA_030765045.1. Lineage (NCBI taxonomy): Eukaryota > Metazoa > Arthropoda > Insecta > Mantodea > Mantidae > Tenodera > Tenodera sinensis. The sequence continues at coordinate 369,401,132 of CM060964.1, read as the reverse complement.
TTAGCAAGTCATCTGTACAGAATAGGTATCTCAGCCTCACCAATATGTGTCCTGTGTAACGATCCAGCAGAAATGAACGAAGACCACCTGAAGACCTGTGAAGCATTAAGATCAGAAGAAACTACAGTTCAAAAGTATTGGAAAGCACGAATGCTAATGGCTTCATTGCCAGATGCAAGGCACTAGAAAACAACAACAACAACAACAAATGTTTATCTTGATTAACATGAAATTAACAGAAAAAAAGCTTTTAAGTTTTGTAACAAACTGTTGAATGGGTAGAAAATGTCATATACATTTTTAAGAAGATTTTTCTTGACTGCATTGTAAGAGCTTGTTATTATTGTTGAGTATTGTTTCAGTAGAGGTAACACAACTAAAAGTTGTCATTGATTGCCATGTAAAACTTTGGTGCTAGCCAGATAAAGTTGAGTTGCCTTGCTCGATTGAAGGCCACATGCCAGTCCCTAACTCATTCATTGCAGATACTGTCGCCCTGCAACAGGGCATAATGCTACGTTTCTTCCATGCATCCTAGGGACTACTAGCTATAAGTCGGTCTGGGTGGCTCAGTTGGTTAAATGCTGACCTACTGATCCCAAAGTTGCGGCATCTAATTATTTCTACGTGTTACCAATCACTGAAAACATTAGTAACACATAGAAATAATTAATACATATTTTTGCATTGATTATGATAGTGACCAGCATAAACAAATATGGCACCAAAGACAGGAATTGCAGTCTGCTTTTAATTTCCTGAACCTGCAGCAGATATTAAGATAAGTGAAGCTAGTAGTCTCTAAGTTGTTATTATTACAATTATAGATTTACGTTGCTTCACCGTTTGTAGCTTCAGTTTGTTCATATTAGACATTCAATTTGTCATGGGTAGAGAAAGTCTGTGTGCTCACCGGGTTTTTGTCTAACGGTTTAAATAAATAAAACTAAACATACCAATAAATTGTTAAAACCTGATGATGGAGGCGATGAGCCTTCGAAGACACACATATGAACACTGAGTTAATATGTGAGTGTTGAGTTTCAGCACGATGCCACAAGAAAACTCTTATATACCAATAAATTTAGCGACTGTATTAACTGAACATCTTGGTTGGTTTTCCTTTGCCTTTTTATTTTTTTAATTGATCACCTTTGTCAGTCACAATCATTAGTTTAGAAACTCTAAACTGGTGTCTTGTTATTAAAACCTGAAAACGCAGTATAGTGTTCTCAAGTTAAAGTTTTAGTGTCAGAAATGCAGTGGCCATTTTTATTATCGGCACCAAACAAGAAAGGTATTCACAGTTCTCTATGAAAGAGAGGCAATGTTGCCGCTTTGCAACCACGTGGAGAGCACATGAGCATTATGCGTAAGAAGACGGTGGATTGCATTTGGAATGTAGAGCAGGTATAATCTATATTCGTATTTGAAGAAAATAGTAAAATAGTGAATCTACATGCAAAGGATAGAACATGCAAATACATATAAAGAAACATATCTGTGAAATATTGTAATGGGAAAATGCCGCTGATATCTGAATCGCTTGCATCATGCTGTTGTTGCTAGAATTACCCGTGAAAATGACACTGCTCTATCCTTTCTTCTAAAACTTATTTTGCTATGTTCCAGTTATTAGGCCTTTTGTATCAGTAACCACTCGTTCACAGTTTTCAGCTTTTTATTACTGTAGCTTTATTACAGATGGCACAGTGAAATCTTTGTTGTTTTTGCCCAATGTAACCGTTTACTTAGGCCCAAATTAAATAAATCAGATTACAATAGGAAAGGGAGAAACCAAACAATTTTGCGACTGTGCTCTTCAGCAATACCATCGAGTACATAATCCTTTAATTGGAATATATACCAATTCTCAAGTACGTAAAGTTTTTCTTTTGGCTAAGCTGTGTTTGTCAATATTTTTGGACATAATTAAATATTCCTTAAAAGAGACAATTGTAAATGCTCACAACATATGCACAGATTCAGACACACATAAACACAATCCAAATAACCACATAAATAGAATGATGTAAACAAACTTGTCAGCACACAGGCAATCTGTAACCGATGCAAGCTGCAGCTGGAGGGAGGCATTGTATATATTGCAGGGAAAACAGAAGATAAGACGCACAGTTTATGTTACTGCTGTACTACAGGTTAGGTACATGCTAATCATGTGTTAAATATCGAAAACTGCCGACAGCACTGGTTTAGCGTTGCTATGGAAACGTCTTAGCTCTAATTGGTTCTTCTTTCCATTGCTAAAACGATCTCCATCCACTCCTGGTCATTGACATTTCCACCACGTGGTTACCAACTGTCAATCCCCTTCTTGTTTGGCGCAGAGTATACTTTCAGGAAACTTAAGTGATCGAAAATTAAACCTTTAATGAGGAAGATAAACAAATAATGATTATGAGCAAAAGAAAACAAAAACATAATAGTGACAACAATCTATAAGGTGAGAGGGATTGAAAGTTAGTCACTTATGTTTAACACATGCTAGACACTTGTGATTGTAGGAGACGACGTTGCAGGTGCAGTATGTACAGGGAGCAATGAGGGAGCAGCAGGGCAAGAGGAAGCATCCTGGCTGTTGTGACAATTATAACCCTGGAACAAAATGCCAAAGAACTGTAAGTTAATCATGAAAGCTATTATTAGCTTCACCTGTATGTACCTATATATATATATATATATATATATATATATATATAGGAATCTTTCAATGCAATTTTCACCAACTAAGAGCCGTCTGAATGACTTGAAAATTTGCACACGTGTCGAGGACCATGACAATACAATAATATCATGACTTTGTCCTAATGTCCTCACCAGGAACATTAGGATAAAATAATTACTTAGCTAAATTTATCAATGTAACAAAATGTTGTGACATAATTTTCACCAACTTAGGCTCGTCTGATTGACTTGAAAATTTCCACACATGTCAAGAAGTGATGACAATACAGTAATATCATGTCCCAATATCCCAACCATGTTCATCAGAATAAAAAGTGCCTTGGCTAAATTTATCAATGTAACGTAATTTTCACCAACTTGATCTGTCTGACTTGAGAATTTGCACACATGTCCAGGGCTGATACAACACAATATCATGACTGTCTAATGCACGCGCTCACACACACACACACACACACACACACACACACACACATTTATAAACTGAACCATGAGTTTCACAATTTTCATACGAGTATCTTAATTGCCATTATAGTGAAACTTCATACAACTATTTATGCTTGAGCATTTGTTGTTTTCAAATGGTGGAAGCTTGGTTTACACCATTAGTCCTGTTGCTTCCCGGTATGTCCTTCCCTTCCCTTTTCTCGGGGTCTGGTCGCCTGCAGTGCAGCATGTGCTCCTTGCTCAGAACAATTTCTCCACACAAGGAATACCCATCAGTTGTCCATGGGGCACATGTAACTAAGTCTTGTAGTATGTCAAGGATTCTGAAATTAACCCCCCTCCCCCCCCCCCCCCCTTAGGGGTCGAAGTGAACAAGAGCTCAGTCAAGGAAGACTGGATAGGACAGTAAAAGAGGTAATCTGACAATGAAAAGGAAGAATGCCAAGTTTGGTATTTCCCATATTTATGTTGCCTGGGACAGGGTGGTCTGGCTATACTCTCAGACATTGGGTTGGCAGAGTGTGACCCAAAGGTTGCCATATCCCTATGCCATAGTTTTAAATATTTACAAACTATTTTTAACATTGTGTACTTACCTGCATCAGTAAGTACATTGACCTTACCTTCACAGTGAAACAGCTGGCGTGTGTGCACATGTGAAAGAATGAACTGTATTCTGATCTTGAGCTTGAACATGTGTTTTTAAAATTTAGTAGTGAGTCCACAAAGTCGATGGTTTCATGCTTTGCAACCATTCTTCAAAGTACAACAGTAAAACATTTTGTGGCAGTGTAAGTTGCATCTGTCGCTCGTGTCTGAATTTATATTTTCTAAACTTGTACTAGTTGTTCTTCAATTTAATGTGTGAGAATAAGTAATAGTTGTGGTTTCTTTTGATTGGTAGAAACCTATGCTTTAATAAGATCTATTAAAGTGCAGCTACCACACATATAATTACTACATTTGGGCATGCTCAAGCATAAAATCCATTAAAGTACAACATTAGGAAATCAGACGTTATTCAGTTTTACATTTTATTCATTGTCTCCTTTTTCAGGGTAATCAGTTTGAGACTGAAGTTGTACCATCTGCACAGAAAGAAGTGGCAAGAGTTCCCAAGGTAAATAATTTAACATGATAATTGATCAGGTTCACAATCTGAGAACAGAAATGAGAATCAGAAGCAAAACAGCATGCATAATAGCCCCTAAGTGGCATGATAGGAATGAAAATAGGGGAACGATGCACAAAATGTGGTAGATTGACACTGTCTACTGTATTTTGGCACTATATTTTGGAAGTAATGGTATGGAAACAAGAAGAGAGAATCAAGTACCCAAAAAATGGAAAGATATTTCATTAAAGAATCTTTATTTTAAAATCAGACTAATACATACAAAAAGCAGGAAAATGTTTAGGAAAAATGAGGTTTAAATGGTTAAAAGAAGCCTGAGTAAATAGAGAAAATGGAAAAGGGTAATGAGGGGTAAAAGTGAATAGTGCACATTATACAGGGTGGGGTAGTAAGGGGTAGTGATGCGCCTCCTATAGCCTCTCCTACCCAATTCTCATCCTCATCCTGCCCATGGTGCACCATGCTTTTAACAGATGAGGCTCTGGGGACCGAATCACAGCGGTATAACTGTTTCATCTAAAATGGAGGAAATGTCATTCACATATGTGCTGGCCTATCACAGCACAACAGCGTCCCTCGGAGGCATATGAGGGGAAGGTCGGTGGATCTAAATACCACCTATTTAGTCCCCCCGGCTAGGTCCGATGGACCCGTTGACCAACAATAGGTGTGGTCCTCCTTGCAAAATGGGGGTTTAAGTCGGGTGATGTAACTGCCACATTGTAAAACTGGTGCCCGTTAAGAAAACAGTTACATGAAAGCCACATACATGAATATGAGTCCTAAAGATAAACATTCCGGAGTTAAAACTGTCCCCCAATCGGATCTCCGGGTGGGGACATCTTTAGGCAAATTTCATCACAATTCCAATACTTTAAGAATTCTACAATGGAATGCAGGAGGCATGTACCAGCCTAAAAAACAAGAGCTAATGAAAATATTAAAAGACCAAGATATAGATGTCTTCACAGTACAAGAAGCCAATATAGCAGAAGAACAGGAAATATACTTTGAAATGGACCAGTACACTAGACATATACTTCCAAAGGCTCGTCAAATAGCAAGTGGTATTCTTACAGGAATTAAAAGAAATATGAAAGCTACTATCCAAATCCAAAAAACAATGGAAGAACAAGATAAATCAGAAATAGTTAAAATTGAAGTATGGAAAAGTAACTACCACTCTAGAATTTACAGTATCTACAATCCTCCAGACAATACACTAGATCTAAATTCTCTTCCCATAGAACCTAAAAGTATTTTAATAGGTGATTTTAATACACACTCCCCTAGGTGGGGCTACAGAGATAGAAATTCAGCAGGAAGAGTCACAGAAGACCTATTAAACTCATCAACAATGGAATTAATATTTAATCCAAATGATCCACCCACTTACCTTCATTATAATGGTTCAGGTACAAATCCTGATCTTCTGATGGTGTCATCTGACAAAATTGACAATACAAAAAGAGAAATAATAGAAGACCCAGGTTCAGGCCACAGAATCACCATAAACTCCATAAGAGGTCTAATAAATAAAAGTAACAAACCAAAAATTAAAACTTCTTGGAATTTTAAAAAAGCAGATTGGTCCAGTTTCCAAAATGAGATAGAAGAGAAGTGTAATATACTGTTAGAATCAGAGTTCAAGTCAACAGATGAAATGAATAAAAAAATTTGTGAAATATTATTGACAGCAGCCAAAACACATATCCCCAAAGGAAAGTTAAAGAAATATAGCTAATTTTGGTCTCCATCTTTATCTAAGTTAAAACACGAAAGAAATATAGCAAGAGTCAAAGCCGAAAGAACCAAGTGTCCAGAAGATGTACAAAACTGGGGAAGAAAAGCAGCCATTTTTAAGAAAGAATTAATTACTTCAAAGAGGGCCAGTTTCACGAATTTTGTAGAACATATGGACTATAGGAACGATGGAAATAAAATATACAAATTCCTTAATAAAACAACATTATCAAAAAATACAACTGAACCATTGAAACATAATAACAAAAGCTTAACTACAGATAGGGAAATAGCAGAATCCCTTAACAAGTTTTATGCTCAGTCACAAAGAATACCCCAAGCGTATAAAAAACAAGATAAGGCTATCCAAAAAGCTATCAGAGAAACTAATAAGCCAAAAGGTATATGAAATGATATTTTTATTCAGGATTTTAACGAAACAGAACTGGATTTAGCAATAGAACAATTACAGAACAAAAAATCTCCAGGACCTGACAAGATCCACCCAGAGTTTATTAAACACCTTGGCAGGAAAGGAAAAGAAATCCTACTTAAACTGTATAACACGTGTTGGAGAATGACTGTACCTTCCGACCGGAAAAAAGCCATTATCATCCCGATTTTAAAGAAAAACAAACCTTCAAACAATATTAATAGTTTCAAACCAATATCTTTGACCAGTGTTATTGCAAAAGTGATGGAAAGAATGGTGGCATCTAGACTTAACTGGTTCCTAGAATATTACAACTTAATTAATAGTTCACAGACCGGCTTCAGACAGAATCATAGTACAAGTGAAAATGTACTCCTACTAAGCCAAGACATCAAGAAAGCTTTCAATAGCAAGGAGGATACCTTAGCAGTATTCATTGATTTTAAATCAGCATATGACTCAGTCTGGAGAAACAAATTAATTGAGAAGTTGCAATCAATAGGTGTGAAAAGTAACATGCTTAAATGGATAACTCAGTTTATTTCACAAAGATTTTGTGCCACAAAATATAATACATACATTTCCAAATATAAACAAACACACCGAGGACTTCCACAAGGTGCTGTTCTGAGCACAATACTCTTTAACATATATATAAATGACCTTCCATCAATAATAAAAACTTTAGAAACCAAAATTGCTTTATTTGCTGACGATGTAGTCACTTGGACTTCAGGCTCTCCAAAAAAACCTGAATTAATTAAAGACAGAATAGAAACAGCCCTAAACAAAGTACATGAATGGAGCTCCAAAAACCTCATTACTATCAATGTGGAAAAAACAAATTATGAACTATTTACACTAAAATACAAACCAGTTAATATTAACATAAATTATAATAGTAAACCACTTAAAGCAGTTGATGATGCCAAATACTTAGGCATCACTTTCGACAGAAAGCTAACTTGGAAAAAACATATAACAAACATCTCAGAAAAGGTTGAAAAGAAACTGCAAATCCTGAAATGGTTAGCTGGTGCTAAATGGGGCTGCTCAAGGAGAGTCCTTAACACAACATACAAAATATATGTTAAGCCAAACCTCTGGTACTGTTCTGAAGCTTTAATAACAGCAGCAAATGCTGACATCAATAAACTTGAACAAATACAAAATCAGGCTCTTCGCCTAATCACTGGAGCAGTTAAATCCACACCTATTGATGCCATGCTTGCCTTAACATGGACCCCATCAATAACAACAAAAATAGAAGAACAAGCATTGTTCCAACACGAGAAAATGTTATGACTGCCAAACTCTAAATGGACAGAAGAGAACCTCCCCCCTTCAATCCTTAAAACTCATAGTAGTTTCCTAGAAAAGGTAACACAGATTAAATCCAAATTGAACATTCCTAACACCAGAGAAAATCTACTTATAAGGGAAAATCCATTGGAATTATTGCAACCTACCTTCAGTTTGGAATTAATAGAGGAAATAAGTAAATCAGACACACCAAAAGAAATACAAAAACTTCTAGCTCTGGAAACAATCAATACTAGGTATCCCACACAAGAATGGCTGCACATATATACTGATGGATCCTCCAAGGAAAACCTTACTGGAACTGGAGTTACGTGTTCACATTTTTCCTTTTATCATTCTGTTGGCAGAGACACAACAAATTATGATGGAGAAATAGAGGCTATACACATTGCTCTCCGACAATTATTAAATCTTTAATTAGATAAATTTAACAAAGCAGTAATTCTTTCAGATTCTAAAGCTGCAGTTCAGAGAATATGTTCAAATACTACAAAGAAGTCAACAAAAATTAGAGAATGCTACAAAATGTTAACACAACTCCAAAATGTTAATAAGACTGTTCATCTCCAATGGATTCCAGCACACTGTGGAGTCATGGGGAATGAAGCTGCAGACTCACTTGCAAAGAAAGGCACAACAATAATACAAAAATCTAAATTCAATTTCTCATATTCCTCAATAAAACGCTTGATCATTAAAAATTTTTCTCATTCATACCTACAAGAAATAGAAACAAATGCCAAAGATAAAAAATGGATTACACTACTTTCCAACCCAGATATAATCCCCCAGAGACCAAGGAAAACAGCGGTTGTAGCCTTCCGACTATTGACAAATCATGACCGCTTAGCAAGTCATCTCTACAGAATAGGTATCTCATCCTCACCAATATGTGTCCTGTGTAACGATCCAGCAGAAATGAATGAAGACCACTTGAAGACCTGTGAAGCATTAAGATCAGAAGAAACTACAGTTCAAAAGTATTGGAAAGCACGAATGCTAATGGCTTCATTGCCAGATGCAAGGCACTAGAAAACAACAACAACATTATACAGGGTGGAAGGTACTGCTTCGGCCAGAATAATATGGGTTCCTTGCTGTAACGAAGCTGAAGGGCAAACACCATTGGCAGATGAAACACAAAGTGGCAGGCCGGTGACTGCAGTGACTCCATGCAACATTCAGCAACTCGTGATCATTCGTGGTGATCGCCAGATAACAACAGATGAATTGTGTCGCATTACCTCCCTCAGTAAAGGCAGTGTGATGATGATTATTCAACAACTGGGTTACTCAAAAGTTTGTTCACGTTGGGTACCAAGAGTGTTAACCGCCCAAAACAAAGAAACAAGGAAAACAATAGCCTCCGAACACTTGCAGCGCTTCAATTTGGAGCGAGAGGAGTTTCTGGAAAAAATTTTTACTGGAGACAAAACGTGGGTTCATTTTTTTTAACCTGAATCAAAGCGGCGGTCAATGGAATGGCATCACACGTCACCGAAGAAAAAAAAATTCAAAACTCAGCGGTCAGCAGGGAAAGTTATGGCGACAGTGTTTTGGGATGCAGAGGGTGTGCTTATGATTGATTTTTTGGAGCAGGGATGCGCAATAAATTCTGTCCAATACGTCAGAACTCTCAAAAAGCTGAAAGCATGTCTTCGCCGAGTTCGCCCAACAAAACCTATGGCAGATGTTCTTTTGCATGACAATGCAAAACCACACGCCTGTCGTTACACTACTGCATAAATTGAGAAATTGGGATGGCAAGTCTTACCTCACAGCCCTGACCTGGCACCATCAGACTTCCATCTGTTCGGGCCACTAAAGGAAGCTCATTGTGGGATTCATTTTGAAGATGAGGAGGCTGTGAAAACGTCCGTGCGTCAATGGCATAGGAAGCAAGACCCTGTGTTTTACCACACTGGAATACATGCCCTAGCTAAAAGGTGGACCAAAACTGTGGAAAATGACAGAGATTATATTGAAAAGTGACAAATTAATCGTCAATGTTGTAGTTGTCAAGCTATGTAAATTGGATTCAATTTTCTTGGCAATTAAAAGAGAAAACAAATAGGAGGCATTACTTATTGACCCACCCTTGTATTATTTATTTATGCCAAGAAACTTGCAGAAACCATTAATTACTGGAGTGTTAATGTGTTTATATTCTGTGTTAAATTCTTCCTTATTAAGGGGTATATTTATTAACCTACAAATTAAACTATTGAAAACAGCAAATTTGTATGAAAAAGGATTAAAAGTTTTATTTTTTATATAATCAGTATGAATAAATTTTCTATAAATACCAAAATTCAATTTATTGTTAATTCAATTAATTTTTAAATCTAGGAATGGAAGACATCCAGTATTTCCGGTTTCCAAAGTGAGTTGTATGGCTTTATCCTGTAAATTTAAACGTTTCAAAGCATCCTTTATCTGTTTGTTAGGGACAACAGCAAAAATGTCATCCACATAGCTATACCATTATATTATATGTTAGCATTATACTACCTTGCAATATTAATAAGATAAGTGGAGCTTTTATTCTAATTTTTTTTTAATTTAAAACTCAGTTTATTTCATTGCAGTGTAATACATATAACAGCAAATGACACATAAATGTGTTATGTACAAATTCCATTTTGCTGGGACCTACAGAATTGTATGTATAAATAGGAATTACATATAAAGCAGATTTAACTGTATATTACTTACTACATCCCCTTAAGTTTAAAAACCATTTATTATCAATGAATCTAATTAAACTTGTAAAAACGCACTTTGGAATAAAATGTGAACCTACTGTTTGGATATATTCTTGCATAAGTACAACTCAAATGGATTTTTTTTTCTTTTTAACTGAGAAGAGAATTAATTCTGATCTTAATTTTTTTGATATGTTATTTTATTGGCCAAAGAAACCATTCACCTGCCACCTAGGTGGCTCGGGTTCGATCCCAGAGACCCGCATGTGGTATTTGTGATGGACAAAACGGCGTCAGGGCAGGTTTTCTCCAGTTTTCCCCCCACCACTCATTCCACCAATTGCTCAATTATCACCTTTTCAATCATTGATTCTGGCTGCATTCGTGTCATCCTGTTCCTTACTCTCATACTTGCAGGTGTTCACCCTGTCTGGTACATAAGGGTCTGTCCAGTGTTAGTATCTGGACGTTTGTTAGATTTCTCAGTAATAAAACCTTAATTAAATCACTAGATATGAACTTAGGAGTCAAGTTTCTGGTGTGAACAAATTGGTTACCTTCGCAATCTTCAGTTTACATTGCTTCATTAGCATTTTATCAGATTATATAAAATATATACATCTGTAAAGTTTGTGTTAGTATCTGGATGAGGAAACGCAGTATAAAAAATGTGAGTAAATATAAATGGTATTTCTCCTCAGTTTAATAACATTTTGACCGTTTGATCATTTAATAATCTTATACGAATCTTTTATTTTGTAATGGATTATATTCATTTATACTACAACAATGGTATTATAATAGAACATTTAATAAACACAAAGAGGTGTGTTAGTATTAGGACGTTAGTATCTGGACAAATATTCCTCACTGCACTAAATGATCCATCTTGATATTACCTGCCCCAGAAAATGATTTAAAACATTGAGAAACCACACAAAAGTGCACTACATACTACAGAGGCACAGTTATTAAACAAAACCTAGCCTAACAACAACAATAATCATAACACTAACAATAATGATAATAATTATAATAATGACTTTTCTGACAAAATGAAGAGTTTGATTTGGCTGTTATTGTCATTCACTGTTTACACTTACTTCAAACTTCTAATGTTAGCAACCATTATGTTTTCCTCCAAGTCCAATGTATACAGCTTATATCCAACAACATATGGAGAAATTGCCATGATCTGGTGGATTTTTTTGTGTGCCCTTAAGTGCAATCACACCTTCCCATTTTTTATCAAGTTCCTTCTTTGCAGATTCAATTTTGTTTGCTGGGACAGAAATTGCAGTGATGTTCAGTTGTTGGCAGCAATCACGGAATGTATCAGCATTACAGATGACTGTTCTCTTCGATTGTACGCTATTCCATGCATGGCGTTTTGCTACTGCACCAATGCCCCTTTACCATGGGATGAAGCAAAAGAATGTCCACTTAAGACTTTCCAAATTCAAATTTTGTTTTAAGAGGGCGACATTTGCAAAATTATATTTCGGTTTAAACTGCGATGCAGCTCCGTCTGAGAATACATGTAAATACTTCATCGATAGATTTTTTGTTTTGATGATCTGTTAGTACAGCATGGTGAAATGTGTCAACACAATACCGAGCTTGTGAAATGTTGTCCGAAACTACAACATAACTGTCACATGTATGTATCCCATACCACATCACAGCAGCGAATAATGATACCTGGGGATTTGACTGTATTTCATCCTGGTAGTTACAAGAATAGTTTTCAACAAAATCTATTTGGATCTTAACATTTTCAGGTGACATCTTTGCAGATTTGAAACATTTTTGTGACTGTTCTTGATTAAATACATGAACCTTAAAAAATGGCAGTTGTTCTCTAACTTTATCCAGCACATCACTCAGCCCTTCTTCCACTAAAATGTACTCAAATCTCTTGTCTACTATTTTCCACTGGCAGTACTGTACTATAAGACTGCACCGTTCATCATTCTGACAGTCCTCAAACAGAGTGGTAATCTTTAATTTGCAAATGTCACAATTATAGGTCAAACAGTTCTTGCCACTTGGATCACAAACAGTGTGTTGAATGAACTGGGCACTGAAAGTTCCAAAACTAGGAAAGTAATTGGAAAGCAGTGATTGCAAATTTTCCAAGTTCTCAAGGTACCGACACAAACATACATTGTGTGGTATGTCACAGCATGGTTTTACATGCACAGGATGTAGCTCTGCAAATTTACTACAACTAATGTTCACCTCTGCATGCTGTATGCTTCATTAATTGTAAAGAGCATGTGATGTCGGGCCACAATGTCTTTGGTGCTACTGCCCAAACTCTTAACACAAGCAGTCTTCCTACCAGAGTCAACTCGATTTATTTCATCATTGTTATAAAACTCAACAACAGTCTGTCTCTAACTATTTCACTTGAACCTTCAATCACTTCAACTCCACACATTTCAGCCAACTTTTTAACATCATCTACTTTTTTTTCTGGAGTCTTAGGCATTGCTTTGCTTGCCTTTTTCAAAGCCTTTCCCACTGCAGCAGGAGAGATTTTGTTGAACTTGTTAGATAAAACAGTTTCCTTTTTAGCAGCCCGACTGAGCCTTTTCCTCTCTGCATCTTTAGCTCTTCGCAGACCACGTTCTGTTGATGTTTCTGCACTTTTCCTTTTTTCCCTATATTTCCTCATTATCGTTTTCCTCTTGAGTTTATAATCAGCATCATTCTTATGTATTTTCATGTCCTGCTTCTGTCTCTCTGCATTTGTTTTCACCATGCTGCAACACCTGGGCATACACCAACATTGGAAGTAATAAATAAAACTATTTGTAAATTAGTTGTACTCCAAAATATAATATGTACAGTTATAATTAAAATTAACTTACCAATGCTTAATTGTTGTGTACAACCCACACTCTTTAAGAAAAATAACAGCTGTAAGAGAACAAGCTTTGTGTATAACCAGAGGTTAAAGCAAAATGGCTGCAAAAACGTTAGTATCTGGACACAATAAGAATTGCAATTGGTTGGTTATGAAACATACTACAAACATTATAGCTACTGCCATCTCTTAAGAAGACATAGGATTAGCAGTTTTAGAAGCTGCAACCAAATGTCCGTATTTTCCAGGATGTTCTTGAAACATTTCTACAATTTCGTTAGCATCCGGACAATGAGGGAGAGCTAATTTCAGCATATTGTTTTTCTTAAATATTGCTGTTTAAACCAGAAATGCATATTGCTTAACTAAAGACAATGTTATTATGAAATTCTTAAAGAAAAAACATTCTCAAGATGAGCTAAATATAAGCTCTTAGAAGTCACACAAGTTGCAACATTTTTAGGAAATTTTCTCGTACATTTTCATCTTAACTTTATAGAGCAATATCTTATATAAACAACTTCTGTCGACATCTTTACTGTCCAAAACATAAACTTCAATGCTTTTCTTATAATTTTTGTTTAGTTAGTTATGAAAAATAATGTTTTTACTTTTTACCAAAATTGGACACTTTCTCCTGGATAGACCCATAGGTTCCTGTGTTCCCTGACAGACGTCTGACTCTAGACAGTCTTGTAAGTCCTACATAAGGGGAGGGTAATCACTTCCTCACTCTCATACTTGCAGGTGTTCACTGTCTGGTACATAGGTTCCTGTGTTCCCTGACAGACGTCTGACTCTAGACACTGACTTGTAAGTCCTACATAAGGCGAGGGTAATCACTTCCCCACTCTCATACTTGCAGGTGTTCACTCTGTCTGGTACATAGGTTTCTGTGTTCCCTGACAGACGTCTGACTCTAGGCACTGTCTTGTAAGTCCTACATAAGGGCAGGGTAATCACTTCCTCTCTCTCATACTCGCAGGTGTTCACTGTCTGGTACATAGGTTCCTGTGTTCCCTGACAGACATCTGACTCTAGACACCGTATTTTATCGCGTAATTCCCCCCTTTTTTCTCGAAAAATTTGCTTGAAAACACTGGGGAGGGAATTATGCGAGTGGTGCTTCTAGGAATTCAGAAAGGAATGTAGTATTATGTAAAGTTTATATACGTATACAGTAATTTGTGAATGAACTGGATACTACCACACTTTTATTGGGCCTACAATGTATTGTTTATTTTCTCTGACCATTCTGCAGTCTCTCTTTCATCACTATCATCGCTATTTTCATTTATACCTATCAGGTTCAGATAACACATCTTCATGTTCACTATTCCACGACAAGTCGTCAGAACCATTAATGGCATAAGAATAACAGTTTGTTTAAAACTCTTTTTAACAATATGACGACTTGTAACAAACTGACATAGAAAAACGTCTGGAACATCACATTTCAATTTTACGATACGTTGTGAAAATGGCAATACGAGTATTTTTGTGGTAAGCACTGCATCCATTGTTGTCCGTGACAGGCATCGCTGCATCGATTGTTGTCCATTATCAAGTCATTTGAAGGCCGTGCCAATAAAAACGAACCAGGAGAGGGAATTATGCGATGTTTAATACTCATAGGTAAATAATTTTTAGTGATGAAAAATCATAGGGGAGGGAAATATGCGAGGGGGGGCCTTAAGCGATAAAATACGGTACTTTATTTTCGCTTTCTCTTTATTTATTGTATTATTATTGCAATATTGTAACTAGTTTTTGGTGTACCAGACTAGCCTTGATTGTTTGGTTGCTAATACTGAGCATATTGGAATTTTTCTATTTGCCTTCTTGTTTTCCAGTAGCGTAATGAGAGATGTGTAGTCACATTTTGGCACTTGTGCACATGAGTCATATTCATTGTGGGGACCTCCTCTCTGCAAAGTATTAGCCTAAATGTTTGGAGTGTATCATGAAGGACCCATCTTATAAGTTTATTTCTGTTTGCAGCACAGCCAGGTTGAGAGTGAAGGAACAACTGCTCCTAAACAAGTGGTAAGGCTTCCTAAGGTAAAGAATTTATGAAGAGCTCACACTATCTCTTCTATCTGCTATGATAACGCTTTTCACCGTTGCTATAAATGGCATCACTACTGTGCTTTTCAAATGGGAAGGAGTTTGTCCTTGAGCGTCTCCAGGCCGGTAACCAATCGGAGTCCTACTGTGTTGTCATATTGCTTTCCCCTTGAGTGGGGCTTAACGCGTGCCAAGAAATATCAAGGGTGGGATAATGAGCTTGCAATGCTGTGCATGTAAATGTATCTCATTGGCTGCAGATCAAAACCCTTCCCGTTTGAAAAACACTATAGTGTTGCTCATAGCGGAATCCTTATGTCACTGTATGTTGACGACTTTGTGGTATACTGCTCGTATAATCTTGAGCACATCGAGTGTCAACTGCAGCTGACCATAACATCCATCGCCGAGTGGACGCTTTGCTCCAGCTTTCAGTTTTCCCATACGAAAACATAGAATGTCCATTTTCATCGACTATATGGCGTACACCCTCCTGATCTTCATTTGCGCAGCACACGTCTGCCCTTTGTTCCGCACCTTAACTTCTTGGGCCTTCACCTTGGCAGCAAACTCACTTGGGAGCACCATATTTGTCAAGTTCGTGCTTTCTGTGATCATTTGCTTTGGACACTTGTGGTTTTATCTGGGGTATTTTGGGGCGCCGATCACACCGCTATGTTGACGTATCGCCCACTGGTCTCGTCCAAATTAGACTACGACTGTTTTATCTATGGGGCGGTGCTGCTTCTAAACTTTGCCTTTTAGACACAATTCATCGCACGGGTCTCCATACGCTACTGGGGCTTTCCGCACCAGTAGAGTGGGTTGTATGCGGATTCTGTCGAACCTCCACTTTCTGGCTGGCGCTCCTTGTTACTTTGTTCCTGTGTGGCAAGGTTGGCTGCTCATACAGGCCTGTACAATCCTGGCAGACCTCTTTTAGGGATTCTAGGTGGGAAGAAGTAATTTTAACTCACCTGAGGATAGGCCACACCCAAGCCATACATGGAAACCTTTTTTTCATGGTGATCCGGCGATGTTTAATGTTCCACTCTCTGTGGCACATGTCCTTGATTATCTGTGAGCTGGGTCTAACACTGGACTTAGTTTTAAGCAACTACTCAGTAGCTGTAGATACAGTTTGTTGCCTTTATTGGTTTTAACTTCTGAACTTTGGTGATTTTATCTTTTGACCATAATGACCAAGTTGTCAACGGGACCTTAAACACGACACTCACTTTGTATAAATATTACAAGGAGATAATATTTCAAGCATTACATAAATAAAGAAATAAATTGAGCTTTATTTATGGACGCTGTTTAACCTGAAGCAATATTTCTACATAAGACCTCTGAAGTAATTTAATATGAAATTATAGAGGTGGCAGAAAAACCCCTTGAATCAAGAATTGTGAATACAATTGGTAAGGTCAGAATTCCATGGCTTGGTCCGGTTCCACATTGGAAAAGATAGTGTCCGTGAGAATTAAGTGTCTTACTTACGAACATTCATAGTGATGGAGAAAGACAAAGTGATAATGTATTGAAGAAATGTATATTCTGCGAAGCGGCACGAAATATAGAGAAAAATATGGACTTACGAAAATTTATAGTCTGTGCACGTGGAGTTGTGGACCTGTAGCATGATTCGAAGGGACACCAAGCCATTTGATTATGTAATTTGTGTTAATATTTTGAACAACAAATAAATATTTATTCATCGCAAATTGTCGCATCAACGTGAGTTGTCTTGGATGTTGGTACCCTATTTAGAAACATGTCATTGCAAACCGCTATGGTTCTTAGCATTTCATTCTGTATCTGTTCAGCAGAAGTTCTTCCTCTTGTTCTGGACCTGCTGTTGTTAATGTTCATATTACTCTTTCTCCGGTAGTCCGAGAAGGGCAGCAGAATTTTTTTTTTTGCATAAAAATCCTTTGCATAGCTTCCTTTCAGAAAGGAAGTAAAGCTGGTAATCCTGTGTTATAGATTGTGGCATGTAAAAGAACTTAAGCTTTATAAGAAGGCCTGTGAGCAAAATTAACCTGTCCTTCACACCCAATATATCGGGAGAGCAAAAAACCAGCTGCACAGTGTTTAGCCTGTGCGTGTCCTTGGCTGTCATTGTTGTCTGCTGCTATCATAGAAAGGTATGGATGAAACCATACACTTTTTAAAATATTTTTAAAGGCTTTACTTACCAACTTTACGAAAGGAGATATATAAACTGGCCACCGTCTTTGTCCACACATTTTTGGTTGAAATGGTCCATCACTTGACGTAGTTCATGTTTAGAAATACTGGCAATTTCCTGGCGGATATTTTGTTTCAGTTCTTCCAGGGTATGTGGGTTTGTCTTGTACACTATATTTTAAGTTATCCCGGAGATAGAAATGATGGTGGTTAAGGTTGGGGGACTGAGGGGCTCACAAATCTCTACTAATAATTCTGTCCTGAAACACACTTTCAATTATTCTCATTGAAAGATTGGTCGTACGAGCCAGTGCAGAGTCTTATTGAACAAAGGCAAAATCACACTCCCTATCTGTTAATTCTCTAAAATAGGGGGCAAAATTATATTCACATATGTATGGGTGTCAACTGTTGACTCAAAAAAAAATTGGCTCTATAACTCAGAACCTAATATTGTTCGTGAAGTACCCAATCATGACGAAAAAAATTGTATGTTGTGCCATTAACGGAGAAAGGTTTCTCAGAGCTCCAATAAGTGAGTTCTATCTCTGGGGTACCTTAAAACATAAAGTGTACAAGACAAACCCATACACCCTGGAAGAATTAAAACAAAATATCTGCCAGGAAATTGCCAGCATTTCTCAACGTCAAGTTCAGCGAATGCTGGGTAGTTTCCTAAAGAGGTGCCAAAAATGTGCAGATGGCAGCAAGTTTCAGCATCTCCTTTCATAAAGTTGTTAAGTAAAGTCTTTAAAAGTAGTTTTAAAATGTATGGTTTCATCCACACCTTTCTATTATAGTATCAGACTGCAACGAGCACTGAGAACATGTGCAGGCAAAACACCGTGGAGCCAGTCTGCAAGTTTTTTGTTCTCCCCTTAGAATGGGATGCTGAGGACCAAAGACATTAAAGAGTGTCAAATAAAACTCAGTTCCTTTTTCCATCTTAAAGGTTTATAAAATAAAGCTTGATATAGAATGTCAAAGGCCTCAATGCTTTGAACATGGTTATCTGTACATTGATACCTATATTTTGTCTTCTAGTTCATTTACATATACACTCCTAAGTTTATTATTTCATGTCAGCCAGTAAGCATCCAGTTTTTATATCTCTTTGTTTCTTATCAGAATCTTGCAAGCATATTTTAAAACCAGTTTAGCTATGTCACCTTCCTTAGGTAATTACCTGGTTAGGAGCTTAACCTAACTGGTTGAAAGGGTTTCCCTTAAAGTGACATGGAAGTGAAAGAGGTTTGTGGACATCAGGAAATAATATGGCAAAGCAAGTAATACGCAGCAAAATTTATTGAGAAATAGAACAATTATAAATTGATATTTTATGTAAGATTGTATGCAGTTAAGTATTATGATTAATGAGCAATCAATAGTTTCAACAAATGATTTATAACCACTTATACTGCCTTAGTTTTAAAAATTACTTCAACTGAAATAATAGCACCTACGATAAACATTAAACTGAGTTACATTATACTTACAAAACAATCAACAGGATAATGTTAACTGATTTTACAAATGTAATAATTCCTCTGTATTCAATTTTATAAACAATCAAGGTTTAAGTAATGCAATTCACCAATGATGAGAATTTTTAACCTTTAAATATATGAATGAATAAATACATTAATGATAATGATGACGATTTTTTTTTTTTTTTTTTTGTTAATTAACGTCCTCCAACATTGTGTCATATCGGACGAATGAATGAAATGAAATGGGTGAAATGATGCTCAAATGAGCCCAAGGTCCATTGAGCTTTAAGTTACCCGACATTCGTCTTCTCAGGGTAGGGAAAACCTCGGAAAAAAACCTTACCCGGATAACTTACCCTGAGCGAGATTCCAACTCGCGACCTCTTGAACGTGAGGCAGACACGCTACCGAGGCGGGTGGTGATGATGATGATGATAGTAATAATAATACAAATAACAATAATAATAGTAATAATAACTTAACATACAAGGTAATAAAAGTATAGAAGATAGCAGTTAAAGGGAGAATGTCTGGCAGTGTAGGGTATTTCTGTAAGGAGATCTTTAAGTGAAGGAATCAAAGAAACATGTTCTAGACCAGTGGTTCTCAATCTTTTTGGATGTGCACCTCCTATGGGTCCGTAAATTAGTTCATGACCCCTAATAAATTATTGATTTAAAAGTGCTCTAGTTTGCTGCAAGGGCTAACAACAAAGAATATTTTATAATTATTTTATTAATCTCTTAAAATATATTTTATTTATTTACTTATGTATTAAATACATAAGGAAGGCCAGCTCTGTTTATCAGATTAATACCATTGTGGGGAGAAAAAGAAATAACTAAAGAGTCAAAAATCACAGTGTTTAAAATAATAATACTTCCAATCTTATTATGTGGAGCGGAGAGCTGGACTCTTCTGCAGAAACAAGAAAGTAAAATAACAGCTATGTAAATGAGATATTTGAGATGAGTTATGGGAAAGACTAGAAGGGACATAATTAGAAATGCAACAAGAGAGGAACTGGGTATTCACTTTGTAAAACAAATTATAGGAAAAAGACAACTGAATTGTACGGTCATGTATTATGCATGCCAGAGGAAAGGAAACCCAAACAATATTTAGATATGAGACCAGAAGGAAGAAGACCAACAGGAAGGCCATGTGTATTATATCAAGAATATATTGAGAAGTTGGGCAGTGAAAGAGGGAAAATAATGTCAAATGAAAATGGTATGGGACTGAGATGAATGGAGGAGATGGGTAGAGGCTGGTACTCCACACATAATAGCATGAAGGAGTTAGGGAAAGAAGTATTAAATACACACAGCCCCAAGGAGGGTAAAGTTGTAAATGGATAGAACATAGTACGAGTACTTAATTCTTTTTTTTTTTATCTGATTACCTTCTCCTTAGGTAGGACTGACACCTCCTAGGAATTATAAGCCTATGCCCAGGGTCAGATGCCTGTTGGGGAACAGTGGAACCTATGGACCTGACAGAGTGAAGACCTAGATGCAGGTGGTCAACCCAGCACCAGCTATGGGAGTGAGGAAGAGGATGATATGAAGTGCAGGCAAAATCAATGAATGGAGTGGTGATGATGGAGCAATTGGTGGAATGAGTGGTGGGGGAAACCGGAGAAAACCCGCCCAGACACCGCTGTGTACACCACAGATACCACATGTGGGTCCCTGGGATTGAACCCGGGCCGCCTAGGTGGTAGGCAAATGGTCCAACCGCTCAGCCATAGCGCCGCCTTGTATTAATCTAATACTGACAGGAAATACTTCTCAAATTGATATACTGAAACACATAATTGAGCTTCACGCAGTACTCACCTACTGAAAGAAAGCATTCCCATGCCTTCGTCTGAATAGTAGTCATCACTTGTTAACATCTCCTCACCAGTATAGCTACTTGTAGATGTGCACATTTCAATAGGAACTAGCATGCCCAAGGATTCTTTAAGATATGGTTTTAGATTTAGTCAGTGATGTAGGCCTCTTGCTCAGCAGAAGAGGATCAGCACAGTTAAAACTTCCAAGCATAACTTAAGTTTCTTGTAATATATGTATATGTAATATAATGTCGCACTGGCCAAAGGCCCGGGGCACGGCTGGTAAGAAATGCCAGTTGGTGCCTGATCTCTACCCAGTAGCAGGAGGCGCTTACATGCCTTAAAGACCCCCCCACCAACGCACAGTAGAACCTGCGGAATTTCAATAGCTAATGTGCAGTGGCCCAGTGTCTGGACTGTTCTCTCGCAGCCACTCTGGATCAATCTACTTCCAGATTGTTTCCATTGTCTAGAGAACTAGATAAGGGACCTGCTCGTGCCTGGTAGGGGGAAGTTGTCATCCAGTTTTTGTAGTGGTGTGGGAGTGAATTAAACATTTACAAAGCGTTCAGTGGACAGCGCCTGTGAATCGTGCTGAATGGCAGTTCAGTGCGAGTTGTAATTTGACAGTTCTTTATTGTGATTTAATTTGACAGTTCTGTTGCTCTGAGTTTGTACAAAAGTGATCCAGGTGTAACGTTAGCCATACGCTAGCTGACTAGAAGGCAATAAAGTGTGATTAGCAACAACCGGTGTTTTCTCATTTGTTACAGTAGTATGTAATATTCCAATTTCTTCGTTTGTGATGTGTACATTTTCTTTCACAAACCTGATTCTGAATGGCCTACAGTACCATGGTGAAGAAGGTACAGGGTTTTGCTACACAATCCTTGTGCTTTCTGTAAGAGAGATTTCTTGCAGAGGCATTGGTGAGCTTTGAAATATGTTTGTATCAGAATCTGCATTGTTTTCAAACCTTTGTTCAAACTGAGTTTGTTGTGATCCATCGCAACCCTATTTGCAGATCATCTGCAGAGAATTTCTTTCATCAATAAGAGCTTTGATTGCATCTTCTAAATAGAACAATTGTATAGCAGTGTGATTTAACAAATATTATAAGTTCATTTCTACAGAAGTTGGTGTCACTGTATAAGACTCTGGAAGAGGATAACATTCTATTTTTGCGTTCTGCAAATAGCTGTAACAAGGATACATTTTCGTGTCACTTGTTCTTATAGTATTATATTGCTGTCTTGAGAGATTGACTTTGACAAATATTGACAAAGCTTCCATGGTTACATTTACTTCCTTAGTTTCTGTTTTCAGACTGGTAGAATAAGCCTTTCTGTGTTTAGTGGCTCGTTTATGGGATTTTGTGAAATCCTTTTATCACCCTGGCAGGATCTACTTTGCCTGCAGCTCACATAGGTTAGTATTTCTCTATCCAATTCAACGTGAAGTTCTTTTGTCTTTTGCTTTCTTTTATGCCAGAATTAACTTCAAAATTTGAATTTTGGCCAGCTTTTGGATGCAAAGACCCCACTGCGCGTCATCTTGGATAAACCCCCTCTTAGCTTCTTTAATTATCTAATATCTTTTAAGAGCAATTCTTGTATCACATTTGGAAACAGCTCTATCGATTAGGACCAAATTTGTGTTCAGATAAGCTTTAGCTTTTTATCTGTACAGGTGTTCCAAAAAAACACTGACAACACTTAGTATGTTGTGCGGGGCGTCAAACTGATCGTTTCTGAGATAGGAACCCCTATCCAGAAACGCTGTAGAGCTTTGAAGTGTGAGATGGGTGTACATTCCCGTTTCGTCAATAAACCCAACATCAAACTGCCTAACTTACAAATGGGCTTAGAATGGGCTTACATCATTGCAGAGCCTATATCGCAGTGGCAAGCCCCATCCACATCACCCAATATGTGCGGTTGTCTTTGAAGACTTTCAATCGTTCCATGGACTCAACCCATAAGGTCTTCCACTGACATTACAAAAGTGCCATACGCCATACCCTTCATAGAATGCCACAAAAAATAATCAAACGGTGTCAGATCTGGCAACCATGCTGGCCATGGAATTGGTCCACCTTTACCAATCCATTGATTTGAATATGCAACATTGAGGTGATTCTGCATATTTGCATCAAAGTATGCTGAAGCTGAAGTTGGTCATTTTCGCAGCTATGTACTGGTACGTGTCGCATTGCTGTTAAAAAGTTACTGTACTGAACTACACAAGTAGTGCAGTAGGATGCGCTCCAGGGACCCTATGAAGGAATTTAGTACATGCGCTGGAATGTTATTATGCTCAGATCATTCATCTCAGTACACAGATGGCTAAAGGGTGGCATACCTTTCGTATTAAGATACCAAAACGAATGTTAAGAAATTGTCACAACCTTTCGTTCTGAAACTTCAGCACTGTCCAGCGTCCAAACTGCATTTCCAGACAGAGGTTCCAATTTGAAAACCAATCAGTTTGACATCCTGCACAACATATTAAGCGTTGTCAGTGGGTTTTTATTTTTTTTTGGGGGGGGGGGGATGCCCAGTATAGCTGTCTTTCCTGAAAAAACATGATTTTACACAAAAAGAAAATAACATTTTTTATTTCCTTTTCTACAAATAAGTCATGCAATTTTGTGTTTGTTTGAAATAGAAATGCTGTGTACTATATTCAGTTTTCCCTACTCACTTTTAGGTAACACATTTACATCTCTTTCTCTACTCACTCTTCTACAAACAATTTTCCTGAAAAAAAATGTGATTTTACACAAAAAAATGTCCTCTACAAGTAAGTCATATAATTTTCTGTATGTTTGAAATAGAAATGTTACGTACTACATTCACACTGTTTCCTATACTCACTTTTAGGTAACACACTCACTCTTCTACAAACAATTTTCCTGAAAAAACAAGATTTTACACAAAACTACATTTTTTATTCCCTCTGTTATAAACAAGTAGTAGTATCTTCTCTGAAAAAACATGATTAAAAAAATATGCAGAGTGAAGCTTGGTTGCCCAGGTATTTAATAGTTCAATTTCATATTGGAGCAAGATTAATTACAGCCATGTGTGAACAATACATTTGATTTCAGCAGAATATTTTGTTATAATTATTGTGTTTCAAGACTCTAAAATGATATATGTTACTTTGGTTAATTAGTGAGTGCTTAGAAAAATGTACCTAAACTATTCTTCTGCATCTCTTTCTTTTAAAGTATATGATTTTATTAAATTAAAGAAATAAAGAATAATAATGCATGCTGTTTTGTTTAAGAACATGATATATCATCATTAAAGTTAAACACATGGCACTACAGTCCATATCGGACCAGGGCCTGCTAACCCAACTGCCGGCCTCATGCCCACATATGCAAGGTAGAGGTGGACGATCATCCAACCGATACGGGGAGGAGGTGTGTTCAGCATTTCTACACCCCCGGCTGGAAAATTGGCTTTCATGACCAGGGCACTTACCTATCGCAAGCTCCTCAATTTCCCCATGATGATGAGTGGGCACCGGTCCTATACCTGGAACTTGAAATCCGCACCCCCAGGGGTGAGATCGAACCTGGGCTGCACTCCATGGCAGGGAACCAAGGCATGATGCCCTAGCCCACTAAGCCACGGCACAGGACTTAAGAACATCATTATTTCATTTTATATTTTGTATACATTTTTAAGCTAAAAGTGTAAAAGAACATTTTCTTTAAAACTATATACCTTTAATGCTACAGTGGAACCCCTGTTTTACATCCTCTGAATTCACATTTTCCTGCATTCTGCACTGTTAATTTAAAGTTCCAACTTAATGTTCATTTAAGAACTATAAAAATTTATTCAAGTTTATGCTCTCCGATTTTAGATTTTCCTCAGTTTTGCACAGGAATGTTTTGTGCCCCATGGTACTCAATACCTGGATTATATGCAAGATGTGGCAGTGTCACAATACTGTTGATAGTGACACCTCCTGCAGTTGACGGCACGATTCTACTTCTGATTGAATTTTTGTTTCTGTAAGCACTCGCTGTTTGCCATCACTATTGTGCTTGTGTTCCAGTCAGCCATCTTCATGTATATATGCTACTACATTGCGTTTGCAGTTGCAAGAGGTTAAATAATTATGCAGAATTAGATAAGGATGGAATTTATCATTTTTAGACGTACTGGTGGATTGGTATATGATTATGAAGACACTGATGTTCCATATATCAGAAACCAACTCATACAGGCCGGTACATAGAAGCTTCTTCAAATCACCTTCCAGCTATAAAAAGAGCCATGATAAATATACTCCGTCTCTTTCAGCATGGATTAAACAAGCTCACATAGCAAGCGCTTTGATCAATGGTATGCATTTAAAGGAGAAAGCCCTCTACATTACTGCTAAACTTGGGATTGATAATTTCAACACATCGAAAGGTTGAATTAATCGCTTTAAGGAATGCCATTTGGTTTACAAGTCTCTTTCTGGAGAAAGTGCTTTTGTGGACTCCAACACTGTTGCCAAATGGAAGGGTGAGCTCCAAGAGCTGGTAGAAGGCTATTGCCTGAAGGACATCTATAATGCAGATGCATAAAATTTTTAATGTGCTATCAAACAAAACCGTAACCTACAAAGGTGAGCCATGTTATGGTGGTACATACATCATTCAAATATACATGGTAATTTTTATATATTGATTAAACATATACACAAGTAACACCTTGACTATTTCTCTACATGACATCCTTCACGCTCTACACATTTTTGCCAATGATTTGAAAGCTTGAATATTCCTTGTTCAAAAAAATTTGAGGGCATATCAACAAAGTGTGCACATGCTCCTTAAGGTTTTCAGTGGTTTTGAATTGTTTCCCTCACAGCGATTCTTTCATTGGTACAACCAAAAAATAGTCTGGGGGTTGGGGGAGATGAACTTGGACTGAAGGGAGGGTGATCAAGGATTTCCCAGTGCATGTCCTCCAATGTTTCCCTTGTCAAATATGCCGGGTGAGGCTTAGTGTTGTCCTAAAGAAGGATGATATCTCTGATGGGCACATGATGTCTTGTTTCGGTAGGTGACTTTTGCTGACCTTAACAACTGGCAATAGTAAGCCGCATTCATGTAGATCATGAATAAAATTGAGTAAAACTCCTCTCTAGTTAAAAAATATAGTTGTGAGAACTTTTCTGACTGAGAGGTAGATTTTGCTCACCATTCTGGATCCCAGAGTGTAATAATGAACCCATGTCTGATCACATGTGATGCACTTCAAAAAATCTTTCCCTTCTTTCTGGGATCAATTCAGAAGTCTCTCGCGTATCTCCAGCCTGACCTGTTTTTGCTGCTGGGTTAACAACTTTGGAACCCATCGAGCACTAACTTTTCTCAATTCAAGCTGTTCACTGACAATGGTATGAGCACTCCCAATGGTGATACCCACTTCTGATGCAATTTCTTCAACAGTGCAATGGCGATCACCTTCAATAAGCTCTTGGTCTCTTTTTCTTGATCGGCACAGATGTCATATGTGAGACTTGACCTCGGGCGTCGAGCATGACTTTCATTTTCCACAATTTCTCAGTCGCACTTGAATTGTCTCGCCCAAGTAAACACTTGATTGTTGGAGAGTACAGTGTCCCCAAACTGTGCCTTCAAACAAGTTAAAATCTCTGAGGTTTAAACCCTTCATTGGTTAAAAACTTTACAATAATGCGTTGTGCAACAAAGGAACCTCTGGTTCACTCATGGCTGTACTGGTGACAAAACCTAGCAAATCAGTTAACCAAGCTGGTTCTCCCTCCTTATCACACTGACCTTCAACCGCCACCCCACCATCCTGTTTGGATCTGCTTGCGCAGTTTTCTGGCAGAATTACCATTCATATTTTAATAACCCTCTTGCAAAATCCAAGCAGAGGTGGTGGTAAACTCACTTGCAGTACAGATGGCTCTGATAAATTACTTGCACTGGATGTGAAATATAAACCACAGTGCTTTAAGGGGAGAAAGTACTATCTTTCACAAAAGTAAATACCCAAGAGACGTGCGCAAAGGGTCACCTAATTCTCAGGCGTACTTGCATAGGTAGTTTGAGAATTAAATTAGTCATATGCTTCCCTTGCTGTTCAGAGGACTTGGCAGCCATGTCACCACGCAACTCACAGCACCTCGCATTTTGGAAAAGCAATATTTCAGCAATCCTTCTCCATTAACGGGCAAACATTGCAGATTCAACTTCAGTGCACCTGCAGAACATATGGTCTTATGGTGTTTCTATTAAGTTGTGGACTAGAACTAAAATGGTTCCAGTGTTGGTGCTACACTTACAAAACGTGAGGAGGCCAAGTCCGGGTATACTCTATAGCTGACTTGGCTAAGGCGTGCTGTTTCAAATGAATAGTGTGATACTGACATGGGTTTGAATCCCAGCCAACACATTTATTTTTATTTTCCTTTTTCATTTTTCTTTCTTAATGGGAACATTATTATTTATATAACCCGTGCAAAATATAAAATTATAGAAATTATAGAATTTTTCTTTTTCCACCACTTGCCTATGGCAGGCAGAGAAAGGATCGCTTTCGACCCAAAAATTTTATACCAGGATTTCGTCAAAATCCATGTTTCGGGACTTAGGAATCCAGAGGGGGCATTTTTAGAAAAGGGTATGTTTTAGTGGGTGGATGAACATATGTACACTAACACAACAGTCAAATGATAAGAAGCACACTTATATTGCTTGCAGGACGTGATATTTAGATAAAACTTTTCATATCCTGATGTGAATCAAAGAATGAACATGTCAAAAGTGTCAAGCTTGAAATACTGATAAATTCTGACCAACAATAAGAAGCTAAGGTTTTCTTCTTTTAATCCCTTTTTCTCTCTTTTGCAGCCACAAAGGAATGCAGATAATGCAGATCTGCTTACTGACAATGAAGTAGAAATATCATCAGATTCAGAAGTTGAAGAGGAAGTAGGCAAGAATAGTTTACATTCTGCAGCAAAACAAGGAGATGTAGCTTTGTGTGAAGAGCTGCTCCACAACGGGGCAGATGTTAATGCTGCAAATAAGCAACAAGTCACACCTCTACATTTGGCTTGTTTTAGAGGTCATCTTCCTGTGATAAAATTCCTAATTGAGAATGGTGCTTCTGTTTATGTGTACAGCTCGGATGTGTACACTCCTCTACATTATGCAGCTCAACAAGGGCATACAGCAGCATGTGAATATCTTTTGAATACAGGGGCAAATGTGAATGCTGGTGACACTTTTACACCTCTACATCTGGCTTGTGCTAGAGGACACCTATCTGTTGTTAAACTGCTTGTTGCTCGTGGTGCTCTGGTTGAGCTACAAGAATGTGGAAGCTTGTACACTCCTCTACATTACGCTAGAAAATTTGGCCATAAGCATATCTGCAACTTCTTGCAGAAGTATATAGAACCAACACCAAATACATGAGTGTATATTTCCTTTGGATACACCATAATAACACATTATCCAAGACATAAACGAGGGAATAAAATGGGCTTGTAAAACACTGCATGCAGTATTTGTAGACACAAACAAATACATAGATGATAGTTGCTTGGCAGGGGATGGGTTTCACTTAAATAGAAAAGGTTCGTATTTGTTAGGGAAATTGATAAGTAATGTTGTAAATATATGCAGGGAACAGGAAAACTGAAAACCGTGTCAGATGATGAAAAAAAGATAAAGCCTAGGATAGATATTTCAAAACATGGAACAAGTAAAAATGGCGAAGTAAATAGTAACATCCAAACAAATTTTGAGGAAATATTTGAAGTAAATGTCAATAAAACGAGCAATACAACCAAAAGGGACAAAGTTAAATCGGGCCTCACCTTGTTTCACCAAAATGTACAATACATTAGCAACAAAAGAGCAGAAATAGAACTAAACATAATAGATATTTGTCCCAATGTCATGATTTTCACAGAACATGGGTTAAAAAGCGATGAAATTAAGGCCAATAATTATGAAGGCTATACTTTAGGTACACATTACTGCAGACAGGATCATAATAGTGGAGGAATTGCGATTTATGTTGAAAATTCAATCAAATTTAAAGAAATAAATTGTAGTGATTTTACGGAAGAAATGGTATGCGAAATAGCCGCGATTGAACTTATCCTAAAGGAAAGAAATATTATAGTAGTTGGAGTATACAGATCCCCCTCAGCTAACAAAAATGATTTCCTAAATAGCTTAGAGAAAATATTAGACACAATGCAGGTGGGCAAAATTAAAATAATTATGGGAGATGTAAATATTGATCTGCTAAGTAATAACACAGCAAAACATAACTTAATGGGAACAGTAGCTAGGCAGAACTTGAAAATTGGGATAAATGAACCCACTAGGGTGACAAAACAAACGAAGACGTGCATTGATAATGTATTCATAAATCTACCTAAAAACAAATGGGAAGCAAAGGTAATAAAAGCTGGGATAGGAGACCACTATGGTCAAATTTTAAAAGTACAAATAAAACGAGATGCACAACAAAATATTTTTGAATACAAGAGGCAAATAAACAAACAAAGCTT
This sequence comes from Tenodera sinensis, assembly GCA_030765045.1. Lineage (NCBI taxonomy): Eukaryota > Metazoa > Arthropoda > Insecta > Mantodea > Mantidae > Tenodera > Tenodera sinensis. The sequence continues at coordinate 369,371,604 of CM060964.1, read as the reverse complement.
AGGCAAACTTAAGGACTTCTTCTCACGTGTAAGTTGGGATAATATATATAGGGCTAAGGACATCAATGAGAAATATAATATGTTTAACAGTATAATGCAGTATGGTCTAAATGTTTGTTCACCTCTTAAAAAGATTAAAATAAAGTCAGTCACAAAACATCTTAAAGACGCAAAATGGATGACAAAAGGCATAAGAAAGTCATGGGAGAGAATGCGATTTCTAAACTCGATAAAAAGTCCACATATGGGTGAGGAATCATTAAAATATATAGAGAAATATAATATAACACTTAGAAATGTAATAGAAAAGGCTAAAATGTTATACAATAGGAAATTAGTGGTAAAAGCAGAAAATAAGACAAAAGTAATCTGGAAAATAGTAAATAATATTCATAAACAAGGGAAATGCAAATATGATGAAAATATTGTTATTAAAAGTGGACAAACAGAAATTAAGAATCCAAATGAGATATGTAACTTGTTTAACAGCTACTACATTAATATAGTGAGTCATCTAAATACATCAAAATCAACAAGCAGTTCACCAAATTTAATAAAACCCTTGGGACAAATGCACTCTATGGGAATATTTGAAGTAACAGAAGAAAATATAATTCAGGAAATAAAAAAACTAAAAACAAAAAAATCCAGTGGCATGGATGAAATATCTAATGAAATTCTAAAGCACCTTAAATATGAGATGGCAAAGGTCTTAACTCATATTGCAAATGCATCACTAAATCAAGGCAAATTTCCGGAGGTATTAAAAAATGTAATAGTGAGACCGTTACATAAACAAAAAGGAGATAAGACGAGTGTAGAAAATTATAGACCAATTACATTATGTTCTACCTTTTCCAAAATTATAGAAGGTGTGTATTTAAAGCAACTTCAAGCCTTTCTCAAAAAATTAAATATTATATCAGAGTGGCAATTTGGATTTCAAGAAAAAAAGTCAACGATAAACGCAATTAATAAGGTAAATGATATTATAATAACAGCACTGAATAATCATGAGAAGGTAATTGCCATATTTTTAGATCTGTCAAAAGCGTTTGATTGTGTAAATATAGATATGTTGTTAAATAAATTAGAAAATTATGGAGTTAGGGGATTAGCAAATGATTGGATCAGCTCATATCTAAAAAACAGAAATCAGTGTGTTGAAATAAACTACAAAAACAAAGACGGAACCATTGGTAAAGTAAAATCAGACTATGAAACTATTCAACAGGGGGTTCCGCAAGGTTCGAAATTGGGTCCTTATTTATTTTTGTTGTATGTGAATGACATATTTGAATTAATTCAAAGAAATGGTGCAGTAGCCATTGGGTACGCAGACGACATGACTATAATAATTAAAGCTAAAACAAGTACGGAGGTGGAAGAAAAAGCAAATTCACTGCTTAAAATAGTCGAAGAGTACTACTCCAGTTTAGATATGGTATTGAATATTAAAAAAACCTCTATAATCAATTTTGAATTAAAAAAGAACACAACCAGTAGCAGTAAAATAGAAATAAACGGGGAAATTATATCAGAAACAGACCATAGTAATTTTCTAGGAGTGATCGTGGACAAACAACTAAACTGGAAATCATACATTAAACATATCTCTAAAAAAATAAATAAAGGTATATATATAATGAAACAGGCTAGAAACATAATGGATAAAGAAACTGTCAAGCAGATTTACTTCGCTTTCATTTATTCCCACATAAAATATGGAATTACTCTTTGGGGAAATATCACGGAAACAGACATGAAAAAGGTATTCACATTGCAAAAAAAGGCTCTCAGAATAATAGAAAGAGTGGATAAGCGGCATTCGTGTAGACAAATTTTCAAAAACTATAAGATATTAACTGTTCCCTGCATATATATATATGAAAGCATAAAAAACATATTGGACAAAGAGGAGCAAAAAAATAACAATGTTCATAAGTATGGACTAAGAAATAATAATGAATATTTTAGATCTACATTAAGGGGTACTTTAAATAATCGAGATGTAAGAAGCATGGGTAAACAATTATTTAATAAGCTACTTACAACCATTACTGGTGCTATACGTAAACATTTTTACCAACTTTAGACAATCCATCCTTTTGCCAATGAATAGCTTCTTTTGTTTCCTGCAGTTACTCAATGCTAATAAGTTTTAGCTAGATAAAATAACAAACAATCTGAATGTTTATACCTGCCATTAACCAAACCTCGTTTTTCAATTTTGAAGTTTTCTCGCACACCAACATCTTTGTTTTTTCATGATCCACTACAACATTACGTTCCATACATTCTATTTACTTTAAGATCTTATTTAAATCAACCACCGTTGGCTTGGCATTAAGTTGTCAGCAAAAGTAGCCCTGAATCTTCTTTGTCACTTGTGATCATGTACTTATTTCAAATAATATACTATATCATCTAAAATAAGCTGATTAAAACTGGGCACTGAATACAATCCTAAGCCCTCGTTTTTGTAATCTTTCCTGTGTTACCCCATTACCATCCATTTGGTACAAACTGTAAATTTGCTGGTTTGCTAAAGAACCTCAACCATATGCTTTATTCCTTTCCTAAACATTTTACATTATAGCATTTTATTGGTCTTTTCATAGACCTTTTTTTCCAGATCCACAATAACCATGACTTCTCTCATGTTTCTTGCTGAAGTCTTTCTCAGTTGTCTTATCATAACATTATTGGATATTGTTCTACCCCCACATAAATCAAGCTGGTAGGAAGAAAACAGTTGATATTTTCCACTCCAGCTTTGTGTTCTCTCTAGCAGTATTCTTGTGAAGATGTTTTCCTAGCGAAAATAGTAATGGGTAATAGTAGGAGAATAGTAGACTTCCTTCACGTACAGATCCAGTGAACCTAAGTGTAAGTGTAATTTTGTGACTTTGCCGTCACTTGATGGGCTTAAGTGCCAGGAGGAAAATTGTGGTGTACTCAAAAGAAAAATATTAGTGTACAACTCTGAAGGGAATATGAAGTAAACTCTTTGTATCATTATGCTTATTCTTGTTTACTCAGTTTTATTTATTCACATAGATTGTGTGATATTTTTCCTATAATTTAGTAAAATATTAAATACATTGTTCATAAACAAATTATTAGTTCAAAGCAAAATTATTAAAACCACAAGAAATAAGGAACATTTATCTATTAACTTTAAACTTAAAATGAAAAAGACCAGTCTCGTAAGATAACATAAACATAACTGCACATAATGACCACTACTGTATACCTTGACCTCTAGTCATATTTATACTCTCCATTTTGTATTATGAGCAAGCTGGTCTTACTAGGTGCGCATTATGCTAACAGGCAGCAGTTGAAATATGTGGGATAGATGATAGCTATTCTTCAATCTTTTGGTATTCTCTTATTGAGTTAATAGCATTTAACAGCATGGTTAGATAAATTAATGTGTAAATTTTTACACCAACTTAGAAGGAATTCTGCGGGAAACCCATATATTGTACCTACTGCTGTTTCTAAGTTGTTTGAAATTGTGGCTCAGGATGCATTCAATAAATTCAATGGTAATACTACACAGCGTATTTATTACCAGCCAAGTACACAAGTTTTGGAATAACAATAGAAAAACAAAAGATTAACTAAAAGTATACATAGAGTCTTTGATGTAAGTGGCATAGACCTCAGTACTCCCCCATGAGTGTTCAACTAGAGTACTTCTTGTTGAAATGAGCATGTCATTCAGAGCGAGGAGTTACCACAGATGGAGGTGATGATGTACTCTGGTGAATAGGGTCTGTTACTTTTGGTTGTAGTGCAGTAGGATTTGTTGGGGTGGTCATTGCAGTGGAGTTGTCAGTCAGCAACGAAGGCAGGTTTCAGCCGATCTAGAGAAACGGTTGTTCACATGCCACGGATTTCAAAGTCAAAGGTCTTGTTATGACGATTTATTACTTTGAAGGGGCCATCATATGGAGATTGTAGAGGCCTACAAACTGCATGGTGTCATAGAAACACATGTGGACAATTTTAAAGGTCACGAAAAACTAAAGTCTTTCGGGTACTGTGAGGCCTTGGTGAAATAGGATGGAGTTGCCTGAACCTGTTTCGCAGATCCCTGACGAAGTCTGATGCCTCAGTGGTGTCACTGGCAGTATCTGAAAAGAATTCACCTGGCAATCGCACTGTCTGACCATATACTAACTCTGCAGCAGTTGCACAAATGTCTTCTTTGTATGCAGTGCAAATGCCCAAGAGAACTATAGGCAAATCTTCGGTCCATCGGTCTGAAGCGTGACACTTGATAGCAGTTTTAAGCTGGCGATGAAATCGTTCCACTATTCCGTTGGCGGCTGGATGGAAGGCTGTTGTTCGGATGCATGTTCCTGTGAGCATGGTTAGAGCTTTGAAAAGGTGAGATTCAAACTGACGACCTTGATCAGACGTGAGTCGCTGAAGAACGCCGAAACGAGCAATCCACCCACTAAAGAAAGCTCTTGTCACTGTTGCTGCTGTGATATCCGTGATTGGATATGCTTCAGGCCAACGTGAAAAACGGTCGATGGCCGTTAGGCAATATGTGAAGCCATTGGATGGAGGCAGTGGACCAACAATGTCAATATGTACATGCTCGAATCGTTGATTAGGTGGAGTGAAGGATCCAAGTGGAGCAGTGACATGTCTTGTAACTTTGTTACGATGGCAGGCTATGCAGTTACGCACAAATACTCTACAGTCACGATCGATCTCAGGCCAAACAAAGGGTTTCTTAACCAGGTTCATCGTGGCTTTCATACCGGGGTGCGACAAACTATGAAGAGATGCAATAGCTTGCTGTCGGAAATTCTTAGTCACGAATGGGCGAGCGTGAGGTGTTGAGACATCGCATGTGAGTTGAACTGTAGAATTTGGAATTAGTATTTTCTTCAGAACCAGGCTAGTGCCGGATTGAATGAGAGTTTGAATTACGTCGTCAGTTTCCTGTGAACATGCCAAGGCTTGAAAGTCGATTTCTTCAGCAATCGATGCAATTCGAGACAGTGTATCAGCTGGGATATTGCTTTCGCCTTGAATATGGCGAATGTCGGTCGTGAACTGGGCAATGTTATCCAGATGACGTGACTGCCGAGGTGATGCTTTTCTGCTTCAAAGCAAACGTCAGAGGTTTGTGATCCGTAAATAGGATGGACTGTCTTCCTTCAAGCATGTGCCTGAACTTCCTAACGGAGGCATAAGCGGCTAGGAGCTGTGTAGTACCAGGAAAATCATGGGGCTATGCTTAGCAAGTGTCAAGTCAAGTAATGGTAGCAGATAGTTAAAGAAGGAGAGAGTGGCGTGCGACAGAGCTCACGATCTTAGGCAGACCACTGTTGTGTTGGAGAGAGTTTCTGGCTGTAAAATGTCAATGGTGGCCAGTTACCGTCTATAAGTTACTGAACTGAAGCTCCAATTGCTGTTGATGCATCTACTATTAGAGAAAGAGGTGCATCTGAGCAGGGATGTGCAAGGAGTGCAGCATTTGCAACAGCGTTCTTCATGTTGTGGAAAGCTTGTTCAGTTTCTTCATTCCATTGGAGTTCGCTATGACAAAATAGCACATTTTAGGGAATCTTCATGTAATATTAAATGGAATGATATGCTCTGCAAATCACAACTCAGTACAATATTGACTGTGGATGTGATGCCTTCTTTGTTCATCGCGGGGCTTACTGCCACAGAGCTGGATCACAATCACATGTTCCTATTTTCTCATACCCATTATTTTTCCAGTTACTTTTATCTTTTTGCCTGTAAATATCATCTATGTTGCTGTTCATCTTTGTGTTGACTCAATTGAAGACATTCCTGTTATTTTTATAAAAATTGCTTAGCCTTTTCTTGTAACACCCTTCCACGACCGCCATCTTGTATTGTGTCATTGTCTGAAATTTCATCTAGAGCAAGCAAATAAACAATAATTTGGGAAATACTATATTTTAATTGTTGATGGACAAGAGATGAAATATCTTGTTTTTCTTCTCCCTACAGTACGAGACAAGCTTATTTTTTCATATTGTCCCTTTTGTTCTGAATACAACACCCGCCAAATTTACTAAGCATTTTTTAACAAATTTCCCATCACTAAAAGTCTTCAATGATTTTGCAACCTCAAATGCAATACACATGTTTTTCTTATTTTTTTAAAAAAAATTGGGCATTAATGGGTTAATATTAATGGTCTACTGTAAGTAGTAGACTATGATTCTAATGACATTGTTTATAATGTCTCTGTATATTGCTTCTATGTGTTCCTGTAAGGATTTTGTTGCATAATAAGCAAATCACATTTTCTGCATGAGAACAACAGAGTTTTTCTTCCCAGCTAACCTAAAATGTGCAGTTATGACTGTTTGCTGATGTTCACATGTTGAGAGTGGTACACATTCCAACACTGGTAATCACACCATATTACAATAATTGAAGGACATCACTATATTCATTGTTAAGATGTTTACATTTATCATTATTTGCAAATTTTGCAATACTGTTCTGAATGTTGTAATAAACTCAAACTTTTTGCAGATATTTGGTTTTACTTATGGCTGATACAAAATTTAAAGGCAGGTGGCTCAGCACAACATCCAATGAGAAGTTTGCCACATCTTGTGGTATTGTATAGTTAAACATGTGGTGAAATCATGCTGTAAAGCCACTGATATAAATATCATTTGCACCACAGGAAAGAGAATGGTAATGGTCAGTCATCAGCCGACATTAAATTTTGTTTCTTCCATAATACTGTGTGCAATGTATTATATATTTAAGACTACACAAATTAATGAAAAGTGTTCAAGTTAAAAGTTGTGCATTTTCATATGTACTGCTTATCAAGAATAAACCAATGTGATAATCAAGAAGAATACAAGCTGCACCACTCTTGCAGGCTTGCATGGAATACAATTTTTTTAGTTTAAACCAAAACTAGTTCATTTTATTGGTTATTTAATTCAATTAGTGATCCAAGTAATAGGATTCAACAAATTAAAAAAAGTGAGCACCTGTTTTCACTCCCCTTTGTTCTTGATAGTAGTACTATGTAAGGTTTTCATATTTTTTGTATATTTGAAATCACAGTTTCTGGTTGTAATTGTTAATCAATTTGAAGGTGAGTCAAATTAAAATTTTAAGATGAAAAATGTAGATATCAGATAGAGTAAAGAGTGAATTAATATGTGTATGAAAAATTAGCAGTGCTTACTTGCCCCTGTTTTGAACAGGAAGTTGAATTGTATTCAACACTGCAGCAGGTGTAGAGGTCATAAGTGTTGGAGCAAAATGCAGAACACAATAATGTGACTCTGTGCAATGCTACATAGCAACAGCAGCTTTGGAAATGTTTAGTTTTACTCAGTCATTTCAATTGTGTGGATCAGTGCTCCATACAAATACACTTTTAAGCTGTGAACCTGTTATTTGTTTAAATAGTGTAATCATTGTCCAGCATTTCTTACACCTATAAGATCAACATTGTCCTGTTCCTGATAGATGGACAAGTGTGTGAAGGGTCAAATCTAAGAAGGTATGTGGAAATGTGGAAAATAAGAAATCATCTGGTGGCCAAAAACCATCAGAACACCTGAGAATGCCAAACGTTTGAGTGGCAATGGAGCCAAGTCCACAGTCCATCAACATTCACTAACAATGCAAGTGTGCCAGTGATTGCTTCCCTGGATATTGAAAGAAGAATTGAAATTCCATTGTTAGAAGCTGCAACTTGTACCAGGATCCTCAGAGCAGAACTGTTTGTGTTAACTGTGAACATATCTTTTGATTGATTTATACCTTTCTGGTGCCTGTATTAAGGGGAAAAGGACATCTTAACACTACATGGTTCCAGCAAGATGGAGCTCCTGCCCATAGAGCTATCCAGATCCCCTGAGCTATCATTCCATATTTCTTTCTATGGGGGTACCTCCACTTGCAAGGAGACAATTGCAGAATTAAAGGTTTCCATTCATCACGCTATTGTATACATCCCATAAGACATGTTCACAAGTATGACGGATACCTTCCTGATTCAACTGTGTGCTTGTGAAGTGAATGGAGGAAATTAAAGGATGTAATTTTCACAAAGTAATGTTTTCATCTAATTCCAAATCGTGATCATTGTTTTCAAATAAACTGCATTTCTAGGTGTGCAGCCATTCATTTTTAATTCATTGCCCTTTTTGTTCTACATATTTTTCTCCACCTGTATAAGGTATGAAAATGGCTTCACTTCCTTGGAGCCTGGGACAATAGGTCAGCTGAATATTTCTAAATGAGAACCAAATTCTAAACATGAGTGACTCAGAATGGCACATTCTCCTCTACTACTGCAGTTATGTAAATTGTTCGCTTGACTGTTTGATGCTTGTTAAGTAGTTGTGATGCATTGAAACTGACAATGGATGAATATGACAGTTGTTGCTATAGACAAGCTTAAGTTCCAGTGTTATCAGCCAGAAAGCAAGGTGAGCAGAAAATGACACAGTTTACCAGAAAACTGCCTGGAATTTCTTTCAGAATGAACAAGAGAAAGTTTCGGAGCTATGAAGTTGAAGGCGGATATGTTATATCTGTGAATGAATAATTTTAAAGACCTTGATCCAAGTGAGTGAACTTTTGAAAGAAACAGTGCCAGGGAAGAACCTGCTGCAGTGGTGGATATGTATGGATCAAAAATATTTTTCTTAAGCAGTTGGAAATCAGTGGAGGGCTCTTGCTGATCAAGTGCAAAAATCACAGCTTACTTCACATTCAAGTTTAGATTTAAAGTACTGAAATGTTTTATTTCACCTACCCTGTAAATACATATACTGGTATATACAGTTATATATAATTCCTTGCTTATACATTTCTTTATGTATTATTTTAGTAAACAATTGAGTACTGCTGAGTTTTCGTATCTTACCAATAAAGCTTTGTATCTTACCATCTTAAGTATCTTACCAATGTATCTCTTTTCTTTGGAAGTTTGAAAACAGTGTTGTAATAATCAGTTTAAACCAAAAAGGTAAGTCGACTAGTAACACCACACAACACTTATATTTTACCGCAACATGGTTAAAAGGCTTGACTTTCCTTCATTATCAACCATGGGCAGTTGGTTACCTTTTTGGTTTAAAAGGCTGAATGTGTTAATACTTTTTTATTATTCCATGTATGTGATATGTTTCTGTGCCGTGTTTATGTGCTTGTTGCCTTCCAACTATGTACAAGTGCAGCTAGCTGAGTGTGCTTTTTCTGAGACAAACTACTGAACTCAAGCTTTACAAGATAAAAATAAATTTAGAAAAATATCCCTACAGCTTTTTTATTTGCCTATTTCAGTACAGTACAACCCTGATAACTCGACATTCAGTATAACTTGATTTTTTATTTTTTATCGTTAAACGTAATGTTAACCACTATGCTAAATAGACAGTATAGGTAATCTTTAGTTAGTGTAGGTACACCACCTACCACAATCTCCCTCATAGTAACAAAAAGGCTGAGTGCATATTGACCTTCAATATCTAGTCAGAACATAAGCAGCCGGCAGACCATTGTCACAAATTGCTGCTAATAATGTGCAAGCACAGTACAAACACTTGTTTGAATGTTTATTGCTTTACCCATTACATACCTGGTAAGCTTAATTTTCAGTTATATATTTCTGGTTACCATACTGTGGAAGTTTTATTGTACCTACACATTCCTATTTTACCCCAATGTGCCTATTTCATGGTTTTTAAGCCTAAAAATGCCTAATTATAACAGAAGTTATACAATTGATATATTGTCAGTTTAGATTTGAGCCGGAGTTTGAAGCACTGTGCATCCCTAAATAAGAAATACCTGGACATACTTCCAGAACAAGCCAGTAATTTTGGCAAAGTAAGAGAATTTTAAAATTGCCTTTCCAAAAGCTGAGAGTTGGACCAATATGTTTCTGACCGCAAGGAAGTGCAGCATTCTTACACACAACGGGTGACTTCAAAACAGGGTTTAAAATGGGATAATGGGCGGACTTTGAGCATCAAGCATGAATGAAATATCTGGGTCAACAGCTTGTGAGTTTGTATAACTGTACAATAAGGTATTCATAACGAACTTTAACTTAAAAATGACCATTTTTCTACTACCTGACTGCTCTAGAAGGGGGTTGTGCTAATGACAGTTCAAGTCCTTAAAAACACTGTCACAGTCAGACTTTGCTGCCCTTTTACTGTAGAATATGGAAGAGATTAGGTAATTACCAATTCCCGTGGAATATAGTGCTATCTCTTTCTACTTTGTACGTTTCAACTTAAAAGGAAAGTCATAATAAAAGCAGCACTTTGTAATACAAAAGGAGTTTATAACAACCTTCTTAAGAAGTTTTCCTTGCTGTGCACCTTTACTTGCCAACGTATGAGACCACTCTGTAATTTATAATTTCCTTCAACATAAAACTTAAATCATTTGGTGGCTGATACTGCTATAATTTAATAAACCAAACCATCTCTCTGACTTATAAACACAAAGGTAAATTTGTAAGCTCTTACAAACTGTACTAAATGATATTTTTAAGGTGACAGCAAAAGCTAGGTCATTAGGACCAGCAATGAACCAAGGCTCACCCACTTCACAGGTATTGTTCAAATGTATTGTTTCGGTGTGAAAGGGAATGATGCTCAAGGAGAATTTACATTTGTAAATAAAAATGGGCAAAGTTTGGTTGATTGTGTGCTGTGTTCCAGGAATATAGAGGATAGGTGTGTGGAGTTTGGGGCTGACAACCAGGCTCTTCCCACTCGGGCTAAGGTTTAAAAATCTGATGTGTTGCACTCACATGACTTTCTCTACTCTTGTACTAACCATTCTTACAAACTCTTATTACTATATCTTCTTCATGTTAGTTGAGATAAACATTTGTACAAATTATCTAATTGCTTAAGAGGTTGAATCAGAAACTGAAAAATTCAATGCCATAGTCGGAATTTGAACCATGGATCTTCCGCTTATCGCGCGGCTGCTCTAACCATTAAGCTACCATGATCAACTTGCCAGTACGACATTAAATAAGTATGAATCAGCTGGGGAATTGTCAAAAGTTATAGCGTGCACAACACTTGTCTTTTGAGTTTTTAATGTCTGCTCTCATTTCACTGTGTGCTATCTCTGCATACTGCTTATGTAATTCCCATTCAGCCTTTGAAAAAGAAGATTCTCCCCCCTGACTTACAGTAACTTTAATTCGCTCACAAAAAGAGCATGTATCACTTTTTGGTTTCTTGAAAAATAAATTGAACTTTTTATTAAATACACTTCTGTAACACCATTCTTTAACAGGATTAATTTGTTTGTCCTAGCACAGCTTATAATAAAGTTCATACATTTTGCCTGTGATAAATACTGGCATTTATCATTATCTGCATAGCTGTAATGATTTGTTTCAGTTGGAAAACTTTTATGTTCCAGCACAAATTCATTTACAGTCTTTGTCTGTGTAGGTTTTCACAGATACAACTTTCCCACTTGAATTAATATACTGTTCCTTTTTCTCATAGTTTTCATCCACTGATCACAATTTTGCACATGTTTCCTTGTTTTTGTAGCTTCTTTGCTAATTACTTCCATCACGGCAGTCATATTGAATGCTTATGTCATGTGGTATGAGTTGCATGTTCTAATTGTATGCTTGGATTTAGCCCACTATGGCTCTTAAGAGAATTTTAATTTCATAGAGAGAGTTTTCTTTACGCTGTTATTATAGTGCTTTATGAGGGAGTTGGGCTAAACCAACGATTTTGTGAAGTACGTAATTCAGTGTACCATCCATTGATGGCATCAGCTCCAAAAACACAAACTTGTATTTGGCCCACTCTGGCTCTCAGCCCTTCAATTCTACCTCTCTTGATATAGGTAAAGCCTGTGTTAGGAGCTCAAATAGAGAGACCTGATGTATAATATGGTAGTTAACCACAGTGTTTATTTATATTTACACCAGGGGCAACTCAAAGATTGTACTATGTAGATTGTGGATATTTACACAAGATAAACTTATGCAAAAATATTTCAACTACAGAAATGAAAAAGGTGTTTAAATTACAAAAGTAGCCATTAGTCTAATAGGAAAAAGTTAGTGATAGGTAAACACATGGATCTATTCGATAATATAGTCATAACATTCGTAATTAGCCCTCAGGGGTCCCCGTCTAGGAGATATGTGGATGGCGACCACAAGGTACCCAAGCTGAGCAGAACATTACTTCCACTTACTGTCTGTCCATCAGCTCGTGGTCTTAGGGGACTGGAGGGAAGAGAAGGGACATTCCGCGATAGTGTAACCCGAGTTGTGCAAACTAAGTAGATAATGTTGCTGCTTGTTAGATTACCAACTTACCTCCAATGTTATTCCTGCTATGTTTGCTAGCTAATATGCTACCATCTTTTTATTTCAGTTAAAATTTGAAATCACTAGGGTTATTTTGGAAGCAAAGAAAAGAGGAGTGTAGAAGTTGATAAATCCCACTTTGAAGTGTTGTAAATCTGCTATGATATTGTGGTTGCAGAGCAGAGGGGTTCGGAATGACAGTTCCATGTGTAAAACAGACTTTTACAGGACGATTAAAAGAAACAAACCTAAAGAGGTTTCTAAAGTGGATGCATTTTGGGTTTTATTGGACCACACTGTCATTTACTTGTCCCCATAAACATGTGTTCTCAATCCCATAGAATTAATTTAAATCAAGCTAAAACGAATAGAGAAATATAACATGTGACCTATCCTTACAGGAATTGCACGATATAACACTCGAAGGTATATCTCTGGGGACCGAAACAGGCTAGCAAGGTTTTTGAAAACATATAGAAAAGATAGAAAATGGTAAGTGTGAGAAAGATGGAGTAGTTTGAAACAGTGTTTATGTTTTATAAGCTAAATACACTGCATGAACTAAAAATAACATTTAGGTTCTACTATTTTGGGTGACTTCTTTGCTTGAATCTAGCGTGAATACACATTCCAAAGTTGGCAACATTATTGCAAGGCAATTAGAAGCACAACTCCCCCTGAAGATATCTCTTGTTTACGTGAAATTGTTTACAGATGTGTTCACTTACTGCATTCCTCTCAGGGACCATGAAGTGGTGAACAAACAGTACTGGTGTTTTGCTCCTCACTGTAGCTTTTCTATCTGACCTTATGACCTTACCTTGGTCATCTCTTGTTCTCTTCTGACGACCCCGATGCTATCAGGTTTCCTGAGGGTTAGGGAGTCTTTATTTTTCCAAAATTTCCATATTTCTAATTTCTCTATAAACTCTTAACCCCTAACATGCTGACCTGTGATGGCATGTAATACGTCCTCTGATTGGTAATCAGAGGATATGATCAGTGAATTTATTTTGATAATTGAGGAGCGTTTTTTCAAAACTCAATAGATGCACAAAATACGTTTCTGAGAAAAACTGTTTTTCCTATTTATTGGCAATACTAATTGGTTAGCACAGCAAATATATTAATCATTCAATTCTCCTTCCAGATACTGTCTCATTGAATGTGAAAAGAAACAAATAGCACAGTTTAACAGGTGCAAATTTGGGGTTTGAAAATGCAGTTTTTTCAAAAGTCGATAGATGATTAACTTTTCTGCATGAGCGAGAAATTAAGACATGAAATTTAGTTATTTTTGTCATTTATTGTTTTTGTTGCTTTTTATTTATGCATTGTTATTATTTTATATAGTTTTACCTCTTTATAATACATAATATACTATACAACCAACATATTAATGCTTCTAAGGATTATTTTATTAGGCATAAACTTAGAAACTTAAGTACTGCTACATTCCAATAACATATATTTTGTTTTATTTATATAATAAACATATTGAATACACACAAAGAAATTTCAAACAATATGAATAAGTAAGCTTTGACCTTTTAGTGCTTGTGCAGTCTGTACATCGTTCTTAGTTCGTTTCTCTTTTCCACATCTGCCTCTGTCTTAATCTTCATCAGTTCCATTATGCAGGTTGAGTATATGTCAGTATGTAAGATTGAAGAAGTTGTAACAAAGATTTTTTATATTTTGACAGTGAGCAGACTGATAGATTTCTTAATCTTCTTTCGTTCCAAAACTTCGTACACATTTTTCTGATATTAAGTTCTGGAGGTAAATATCTTCTAATTGATTTTGCTCTGCCACAGTGGCTTTCTCTACATCTGTACTACTTAATGTCTTGCTTTATAGCAGCAGTAATGGCCCTTCTGTAATATTCCTGTTCTGTCACCTCCTCTGGTTTCCTTTGGCGCATCCCAGATAAGTGAAATTTTCTAGCCAGGAGAGATAATCTAACTTTTGACACCCCTGTGATTCTTTGGACGCTTTAGTTTCAGGATTTCGTGGAGTGCACTTGAAACGATCTGAACATGTAATTGCTGGAGTATGAGTTTTCCTTGACCTGCAGTTTGATTTCCTTTCCTCGTTTTTGCAATTTCTACCTCCAGCGCATTCTACGACTGGTACAGTTTCACAACCTGAGCTCCTATTTATTGTGCCTAGTACAGTACAGTGTCTCAACTAAGAAAAAAATTGCCATGTAAGTATAACAAAGCTTGTAGAAGCACCTGCCTGCTCTGCAAGGGAGGGGTCCCAGATTCGATTTCCGGCAGGGGGGTAGGAATTTTTCTCCAGTCAAGATTATTCTTCATCCTTCCCTGAATCTGGAAGTATGAATGAAAGCGTGAAAGTATGTGAATTCAATGTATAAAAACCCCCAAAGACCGAGAAACCCACTGTTAAACGAGTAACACCATTGCCAATAGGCAAGGTCGCCAATATGACCTCTGCAGTTAAAGGTGGGATATAAATGGAACAAAAAGCTTGCAGAAATTAATGTGAAATCCAAGCGCACAACCTGAGTTCGCAGTTATTTCCAATGAAGCAGCAGTGTACAAAGCTTGCAGAAATGATTGAGAATTCCCAGAATCGCAACAGTGAGATGGCAGTAAATGCCAACATGCGTTTCATAGAATTGAGGTTGCTACACTTTGGATTATAAAATCATAAAATTGCATCTATCGACCTTTGCTTTAACTGAGCAAGTACATCTATCGAGTTTTGAAAAAACTGCTAATATTCCCTACCTTCTACACAGGACACGAATCGAATTTTGCAAAATCTAATTTCACAGAATGATGCAGAAGGTGAAAATTATGCCGATACTATATATAACTCAATTTTGTAAAATTTTGCATCTATCGAGTTTTGAAAAAACGCTCCGAAATTCTCCTGGTCAGGTTGGTGAGACCCATAAACCACAAACAGGTGTGGTCCTCCAGACATTCCGGGGGATGTGAGAGAGCAATGTAACCACCAAAACATAAAAATATGGTGCTCTCTAAAAAGTGGTTACCATTACTGCTATTGCTCAAATTATGAAATATGACTCGAGGGGTAAGATGTTCTGGAGTTAAAATAGTCCCCCATTCGCATCTTTGGGCTCTCCAACCGATTTGTATTTCTCCCAGTAAAATTGGAGAATTCAATATCAATGTCAAGTTGTCACAGTAGCTTAATGGTTAGAGCACCCGCTTGGTAAGCGGAGGGTTTGTAGTTCATATCCCAGCTGTGGCATTGAATTTTTCAGTTCTGATTCTACATCTTAAACATTGCCCACACTTCTAGCTCTGGAAACAATCAATACTAGGTATCCCACAGAAGAATGGCTGCACATATATACTGATGGATCCTCGAAGGAAAACCTTTACTGGAGCTGGAGTTACATGTTCACATTTTTCCTTTTATCATTCTGTTGGCAGGGACACAACAAATTATGATGGAGAAATAGAGGCTATATACATTGCTCTCCGACAATTATTAAATCTTTAATTAGATAAATTTAACAAAGCAGTAATTCTTTCAGATTCTAAAGCTGCAGTTCAGAGAATATGTTCATATACTACAAAGAAGTCAACAAAAATTAGAGAATGCTACAAAATGTTAACACAACTCCAAAAAGTTAATAAGACTGTTCATCTCCAATGGATTCCAGCACACTGTGGAGTCATGGGGAACGAAGCTGCAGACTCACTTGCAAAGAAAGGCACAACAATAAAACAAAAGTCTAAATTCAATTTCTCATATTCCTCAATAAAACGCTTGATCATTAAAAATTTTTCTCATTCATACCTACAAGAAATAGAAACAAATGCCAAAGATAAAAAATGGATTACACTACTTTCCAATCCAGATATAATCCCCCAGAGACCAAGGAAAACAGCTGTTGCAGCCTTCCGACTATTGACAAATCATGACTGCTTGGCAAGTCATCTCTACAGAATAGGTATCTCAGCCTCACCAATATGTGTCCTGTGTAACGATCCAGCAGAAATGAATGAAGAACACTTGAAGACATGTGAAGCATTAAGATCAGAAGAAACTACAGTTCAAAAGTATTGGAAAGCACGAATGCTAATGGCTTCATTGCCAGATGCAAGGCACTAGAAAACAACAACAACAACATTGCCCACACATGGCTTGTGTGTTTAGAAACATCAACAGTATGTTTGTTGGCATAAATAAATAATCATTACCATCTCAAGCTCATCTTTATCTCTGCTAGAAACTTCAAAACCCTTTCAACCACTTGCTTATTTTCCGCCAGGATTGCTGCAAGACTGATAGGCAGCTGTAGAGTGTTTCAAAGGTGCACAATGGAAAAGTACTCTAGCAGCATGTGGCAAACTGACAAAAGATTGTCGCACAGTGGATATAGAGGAGCAGGGTCCCACTTAAAAAGGTAACTGCCAAAAATTGCAGAGTCCAATGTGCAACTGACCCAAGTTAACCTCCTTGCGGTGAGATATGCGAGAGGAAATTACCCAGTTTATTGGAAGTTCTTTCATTTCTCTAAGCTTATTACTGTGGAGAGCTTGCCACTCTTTGTGCCAGCGCGACAGCACCACTCTCCGCACTTCAAGACTAGAGTCTTCCAAAGTAATATGAGGAATGGTAAAACTAAGTACTATGGTTGCCGCCATTACTGCTAAATCTGTCATTTCATTCCCAGGCAAACCTCCATGGGAGAGAAATGTAGGTTTAAGGGAGCTCAACTCTTGGTCAAAAGTGCCCTAAAAACAGTTCACGTCAAAAGCCAGATATTTTGTTGTTGGCTAATGCTGGATTTCTGACAATGAAGTCATTAAATCTCTTGCTCTCCAATATTTTTCACCGATGGATGGGGCGCTAGAAGTAGCTGGGCATATTTGAAAGTAGTCTTGGTTCATTTCCTCTTGCAGATCACATAGAGGGTAGAGTGGTCAAGAATATATCCTAATATAAACTTTAATATAAAATAAAGTTACAAATAAAAACAAAAATAAAAATACGTAAATATACAAAACAGAGGCAAATAGTCAAAATTACCACAAAGTTACAACGATATCAAAAAAGTGTTTAATTCTATCTAAAGTTTTAAATTTTCAGGTAAGGGATTGTGGAAAATATGTTAAGTAGAGGAAGAATTGGGAGCTTAAAAATGTAGCAGCGAGCTTTGAAGTTCATTTTTGTGATTGATTTTTGGCTCAGTTTTGTTTCATTCAGCCTAAAGCTCATTTTCCACTTAAGCCCTTTCACCAGCTCTGTGTGCATATCATGTTTCCCAGAAAATTTGAACACAACCAAATGCAAGGAATTACACTACAATCCTAATACATAGCTTTTATTGAAATGTTACGTTCTATAACCCTCTCTGCCCACTAGCGTTTATTAGTTGATATACATGCTATTCTCACAAAAGCTAATTTTTCCATTTACTTAATTTTAATTGAGATAAAATTCTGCAAAAATCCTTATACTACATTAAACATTTCATTACAGATCTGCAATATCAATAGTCAAATATATAACAACTGGAAGCTGTATGCTGGCCTTAGAATTCTATAGTCTTTCCATGCAATTGCCAGAAGCTGAATGTCAAAAGGACTTTTAAAGGATGACACATTAGTACAATAATACTGGAAGTGTGTTGGTAACGGATGAATAACTTTTCAAATTCAATTGTGTCTAGACATTTGGACTTGTTGAAAAAGGAAAGACTCACATAAATCATCCAAAGACTGTACTAGATCAATAACATAATAACAGTCCACTGATATACCTGTGCTGTAAGGCCTACCATTAGCTCAGCTCCTTTCCCAACATCTTCTTTCTGGTATCGTGTACGATCAATGCTTCCCAGATTCACAGGAGCAACAGCACCTTTTTCACTTCATCATCGACCACTGCTTCTGCTTCCTCGTCACCTTCAAAATATATAACCATTTGATAACTGTGCCATAATTCAACAAATTTAAATATAGCTAATACTTAATTTGGGTGTCCGAATGAAATGAACTTTCACTTTAATGAACTGTACTTACAATTTGGGTATTAGGGGCTGGTTTTATAGCCTGTCTGCAGTAAGTCGCCAATAAAGTCAACTTCTGGTTTACTTATGTGCCAATTTTATAAGCAATCTTCTTTGTTTAAGGGGACAAGGTAGTGATTCATACACGATTTCAATATTTCAAAACATAACTTTAGCTGAGGGTATCTAAGCTTCTACTGCTCAGATCAAAATTTAATTTGGTATGAATATTTAGTGATTTATTGTGATTACACTGATATAGAGAACATCAAAACAGTTATTTAAAATGGGCATGTAATAAGGCAAAAACTGATAACATGTTTTTGAAAAAAATATATATAGTACTAATGGTACAAATTCCTTCTACAACATACAAGCATATGTGTTGAAACTTTTGTAGTGCACTAGGCAATGTCTATTTATAACTGTTAACTAAATTTACTTAAATATGTCTGGCTATATTAAAAAGAAAAAATATTTAACTTTTGTAAAAAAAAAGTACATTTCTTTTGCACAAATATTTTTTTTAAAATTTTCTGTTTTGGATTTTTCCAATAAGAATGGGTTACGTTTGTAGAGTACATGCTTCTGGAACTACTGTAAAATTTTCATTCAAATAGGTTTGGTGCTTTTGAAAAAACATGCACCTGAGTTTGAAAAATGTACAGTTACAGAACACTACATTTAAAGAAAAGTGTATCATCTCTGAAGCCCTCAAAACCCGGCATGGCCCAGCACGCCACCACATTTTGATGGGGTAATTTAAAGCTTTAAATGTGTCGGTACCCTTACAATATATATATATGATTTTGAAGAGGAAGGTTTCTACTTTTTTTAAAGATGAAAAACAAAAAATTGACTTTTTGAGCCCAAACCACTACCCTGTCCCCTTAAGAGGTAGAACTGGAACTGAAAAATTAAATGCCACAGCTGGGATTTGAACCACAGAACATCCACTTACCAGGCAGGTGCTCTAACCATTAAGCTACTGAGACATCCTGCCAGAATGGCAATGAATTCTCCAACCAATTCAAATTTTTCCCAGTAAACCACAAAGGCAGTCTCACATCAGAGACAATTACGCCAATGTGGTAACTTACTATTGTAAGTACTTTATGTCCCAGGATTAAATAACCTTCAGATGGTAATTATTATTTATTTATGCCAACAAACTTACTGCTGGTGTTTTTAAACACACAAGCCATGTGTGGGCAATGTATTTTACGAACTGGTTGAGAATTCAATGTCATTCTGGCAGGTTGTCACAGTAGCTTAAAGATTAGAGCACCTGCCTGATAAGTGGAGGGTCTGTGGTTCAAATCCCAGCTGTGACATTGAATTTTTCAATTCCAGTTCTACCTCTTAAAGATTGCCCACATACAGCTTGTGTGTTTAAAAACACCAACATTAACTTTGTTGGCATAAATAAATAATAATCTTCTTTGTGTTTCGACTAATATAACAAATACATAGAGACTATTGGCTTTACTTATCTTGATACAGAATGAGTCAGAAGTTATAATGCAGTATTTTCTTATCAGGAATGTGTGTCCATAAACATCTTGTTATCGAGCTAGAGTGAACCAAAATGTTTGAAACACTGTTGAGTTAGATGAACTTCCGCTGACAGGTTGCCACATAGGGTAGAGTGGTAATCAAATGGAGCAGCAAGTACTTATTTTGTGAAACACCAGTATGGGGCACCATGCAAGTTTTAACTAAGAGTGACTCCATTCACTCAACAGAACATTGAACTACAGAAAGGAAAGTTATCAGTGAGTGAAGAACAAGTAAGAGATTGGCATAAAATGGAAGTGCACATCGAACTTGTTGCTCTTATTGGCTAATGCTGGATTTCTGATAATGAAACAATTAACCCTGTTGCTCTCCAGAATTTTTCACTCAATGATGCCACATTGATAATAGCTGGGCAGCACTGAAGATGATCTTGAAGATAACATAAGGGGCAAAGTGCTCAAGAATAAAGCACAATCCTATGGAGATGCTTTGCTAGACAGTGCCTATGAATAGTCTATAGGGGACACAGCTTATCTGCAGTTTCCAGGAGTTCAACATGGTCAAAATTACACTATCTGCAGATGAGAGTACCCTGAAAACCAGTACTGCCAATGTACACGATAAAAGCGTTTTTAACCTCAAATGTCATAGAGTTAAAGTAATATGCTTTAAAACGATAATCCTTGAACATCGTTACCACACAGCACATGAACCTGCTCACCTTCGGCAAATCTTGTTCTGCAATAATATTTTTGGATAAAATTACTCCCAAATGCAAAATATCATAATATATATTCAATGCAGTATTCTGTGGCGAAAACAAAAAAAAATCTGATGTGTTGTACTCACATGACTTTCTCTACTCTTGTACTAACCATTCTTACAAACTCTTATTATCTTCTTTGTGTTAGTCAAGAAAAAACATTAAAAAAATTATCTTAGTGCTTATTTCCTTGTAGGTACAAGGGGAATATGAGAATACAGTAGGTTTGAGGGATAGTCAAATCTTTTAAATCTTTGAAACACTGTTCTCTTTGCACGCTTAACATATAAAAAGATGAACAATGATGTTGCATTTCACAAACGTTTTAAGTTTTCCGAAACTGACACAAATAACAAGGAATATCTCCGAAATGGTTCACTCTACAAAAACATTTATTTGGACATAAATTGTGTGTTTTAGCAAGATCTACATTTTTTGTAGAGTAAGATTTTGTCTATCTCTTATGGTTTATGAGTTATTCAAAAGTCATCCAGAGTAAACAGGAATACATAGGCTATAGGCAGAAAATTCAAAATATACATTCCATTTGTCATAAAGATATCTTAAACATATGGCATTTTAATCAAAATCGTTAGAACCATATTCAAGAAAATAAAAATGTTTGAAACATTTTCCATGTAAAGCGTAGTTTAAGGTGGGGCTATTTTCTCCAAAATAGCATACTTGAATGACATTAAACTTAAATATCAACTTTGGTTGTTAACAGACTTTTCGTTTTTGAGTTATGCTGTCCACAGACTGACAGACACAGAGACACGCACACACACATATGGAGACCTTTCTCGAAAAATGCTTTTTTTGGTTTAAGGGGGTGTCAAAACATATATTTCCGGTGAAATCTCGACATCGAATTTTTGGGTGGAATACAATACTTGTTTTACTGGCCAGTAGAGAAGGTAATAACAGTAACTATAATTGCACATAATGCTGTAAGACAATTCAAGACAAATCACACAAACACGAGCAGTACTATAGCGTGTACACATTAATTAATTTTATATTTTACGAACAGTTGGCAGTACAGTTTGCAGTATGAATCAGGTTGAAAAACGACTGATAGTGCGAAAAGTGAAAATAGATCCCAAAGTGAGCGCTACAAAAATTGCTTCAGAAGTGGAAAAGGAAATGAGAAAACACAGACCATAAGAAACATTCTTCATGAGGCTGAATACAAAAACGAATAGCCTGCCAAAAGTCATATACAAGCAACACTAATAGAAGCAAGAGACTGGCATATGCCAAAAATCACATAGATTATGATTTCAACTTCTGGAAAAAAGTCATTTTCACTGATGAAAGTAAATTTAACATAGCTGTGTCCAAAGGAAGAGTAAGAATATGGAGGCAGAAAAATTGTGAATTTAAAAAAAAAAGAAAAGAAACTCTCACAGCCACCATTAAACATGGTGGAGGATCTGTGCCTGTGTGGAGGTGTATGGGTGCAAATGGTGTAGGTGATCTGTGATTTGTTGATGGCAACATGGGCCAGACTCTATATCAACATACTAAAGTCACATCTTCCACACAGTGTGAACAATATGGGTCTTACAGATGGATACATCTTCACTCAAGATAATGATCTCGAACATACAGCACTGAACACAAAGCTTTGGCTGTTGTATAACACACCACGATGGATGAAAACACCCCCACAATCACCAGAGATCAATCCAATTGAGAATGTATGGTGCATTGTTGAACAAAATCTATGAAAACACAGAATATCAAACAAGAAAGACTTTAAGGAGCGCTTAATGGAGGAGTGGAAGAAAATTACTAGAGAAACTATGGAAAATCTTGTGAGATCAATTCCTAAAAGGTTATGTGAGATAATAAAGAGGAAAGGAGGGCCCACCAAGTATTAAGCTGTGCATCTTTAAGTTAAAATAATAGTTTATATACTGGAGATGAATACATTTTTGATGCGAAAAGAGATAGCAATATCTTTGTTAATTTTTCTTATTTTTGTTGAAACAGTAAACAAATTTTGTTAATCTATAATGAGTTCTTAGGGTATGAGAAATAAATATATGTTCAAGTCAAGCTTTAATGTTTAGTTTTCTAACCTTTATTTGATTTTAACACTTACAAGGTTAGTTACAGATACTGGTAAGTGTAGGTCGTTTGTACCTGGCCGTGTACGCAAAACAACGAAGTATTGGCGCATGCGCTGATCGGCTAGTCGAAGCGATGGAGAGGTTATTGCCAACCGAAGATACAAAGCCAGATAGCAAGCCTTGCATGCAATGGCAGTAGCGCCAACATCGTGTATTAGTAATCTGGATAGTGATATGTTAGTATTATAGCTGTTATTCAACACCTTAAATACGTACCGCAACATATGACTGGCATTCAGGTGGAAATACAAGTTATGAGCTCCCCTGAATAAGAAAAAAAAAAAAAATTTGACATCGAGATTTCATTGGAAATATACGTTATTATAATTTATGCATGTAAAAGGTATTTTTCGAAGGAAAAAAAAGTCCATGTGTGGATGGAGTGAACAATATAACACAAACAAAATGTCGGTTAAATACCGGACTTGGTATATAGTTTTGCATCTTCCCAAAATGCGACATGAAGATTTTCAAGAAAATCCCCTGCCTCAGATTTCCCTTTACATGGAACTTCTTTCAAAATGTTTATTTTCTCAAAAATGTCTAACAATTTAATTATGATACCATATGTTTAAGACATTTTCAGGACAAGTGAGATGTATATGTTGACTTTTCTGTGAATAGTCTCTGAAATGCTCTTTATTCTGAATGACTTTTGTACAATTGCCGAGTTGGAAGAGATGCACGAAATATTACTGCAGAAAAAGTGTAGGTCTCGTTAAAGTACACATTTTATATTAAATACTTTTTTGGTAGAGTTAACTATTTTCCAGATATTCAATTTATTGGTTTGCATTAGATTTATTTCCATTTAAAACTTGGTATGAAAGTTTTGGTTGGAACAAAGCACTTCTACCTATTACATGTTGAATCATTATGCATGCGCAATAAGAATTTGCTGGGTACTGACACTAGACTTCACAACCAGCTCAGGAAATATTTTCTAAGTCCTGGCGCATGCGCAATGAGATTTTAGTCCCAATCTTCCATTGCCATAAATATGTGCCAGGACTTTAAAATTTTAACCTTACGCTCAGGAAATATTTTCTAAGTCCTGGCGCATGCGCAATGAGATTTCAGTCCCAATCTTCCATTGCCATCAATATGTGCCAGGACTTTAAAATTTTAACCTTACGCTGGTTGTGAAGTCTAGTGTCAGTACCCAGCGAATTCCCATTGCGCATGCATAATGATTCAACATGTAATAGGTAGAAGTGCTTTGTTCCAACCAAAACTTTCATACCAAGTTTTAAACGGAAATAAATCTAATGCAAACCAATAAATTAAATATCTGGAAAATAGTTAACTCTACCAAAAAAAGTATTTAATATAAAATGTGTACTTTAACGAGACCTACACTTTTTCTGCAGTAATATTTCGTGCATCTCTTCCAACTCGGCAATTGTACAAAAGTCATTCAGACTAAAGAGCATTTCAGAGACTATTCACAGAAAAGTCAACATATACATTTCACTTGTCCTGAAAATGTCTTAAACATATGGTATCATAATTAAAATTCTTAGACATTTTTGAGAAAATAAACATTTTGAAAGAAGTTCCATGTAAAGGGCAATCTGAGGCAGGGGATTTTCTTGAAAATCTTCATGTCGCATTTTGGGAAGATGCAAAACTGTATACCAAGTCCGGTATTTAACCGACATTTTGTTTATGTGTTAAATTGTTCACTCCATCCGCACATGGACTTTTTTTTCCTTCGAAAAATACCTTTTACATGCAGAAATTATAATAACGTATATTTCCAATGAAATCTCGATGTCGAATTTTTTTTTTCTTATTTAGGGGAGCTCATAACGTGTATTTCTACCTGAATGCCAGTCATACGTTGCGGTACGTATTTAAGGTGTTGAATAACAGCTATAATACTATCATATCACTATCCAAATTACTAATACACGACGTTGGCGCTACTGCCGTTGCATGCAAGGCTTGCTATCTGGCTTTGTATCTTCGGTTGGCAATAACCCCTCCATCGCTTTGACTAGCTGATCCGCGCATGCACCAATACTTCGTTGTTTCGCGTACACGGCCAGGTACAAACGACCTACACTTACCTGCAGTTTCAAAGCCATCACAGTGACCAGGCTCTTAAAATATTTGACTGTCACTTAAAGTCCATTGTGTTCTACTATTCTCATTGTACCTATAAGGAAATGTGTAATAGATCCATTTCTATAATGGTTTATATCTATTGACATGAATTAGGTGGAAGAGTAACTGTAAGAATAGTTTTTTAAAAAATGAGTCGAAAAAGTCATGTGAATGTCTCATCAGATGTTTAGAAAATCAAATAAATGGAGAGGGTATAAGCTAGTTTGAAGTTGGAGAACTTTCTTGAAAATGTTAGTATTGCATCCATGGTAAACGTTAATATTAAACAACAAGGATGGTATGTAAGCAACTTTTCGTTTTTGAGTTATGCTGCTCTCAGATAGACACATACACCTATACAGCTACCATTTTCTAAAATTACTCAAACTATGAGTTACAATAATGCTTTGGCTGTGACTGGATATATCAATCTCCATGGTCTAGGCATAGCACACAAACCTTTACTTCCCAAGGTCACATGCTCAAACCTGGTGGAAAGCAATGGATTTTTTCAGGCATGGCTTCCTTTGGAAGGGAAGTAAAGCCATTGGCCCTGTGTCATAGATTTATGGCACGTAAAATCATCTCAAACCTGATAAAAGAGGCCTCTGAAGAAAATTAAGCACTCTTTCACGACCAATATAGAATGTGACACTGAGAAGCATAGCAGTTAAAGAGCGTCCATAAATAAAAACTGACTGTCAATTTTGGTTGAAAATTGTTCTACTCCCAATTCTATTGTTTCACGTTAGGATGAGAGAAATGCTGTTCTAGTTTGAAGTGCTTCAGTGCGGATAAGCCCTGGCGTCACTAGAGTGACTGGTTCCTGACTCATATTGTGATGTGGACGTCAAAATGTACTTTTTCACAAGATAAGACTGTGTGATGGCTAACAATGAGTGAGATGGCTAGGCGGTAATGTGTGAGGCTCACATTTGGGAGCTTTTGGGTTTGATTCCTGTCGATTACCCTCTCTGACCATAGGTTTTTCCTAGTGAGATAGCGAATGCTGGAGTGGTTTCTCATCTACCAGATTTCCTTTCCATCATTTCCGTTTCATTCCATATCCTTCTCATCTTTCAGGTGTGAAGTAATAGTACTTTGTTCTTAACGATGCTCTCAATTGCCAGAGTCAAAACAGCACCACCGATGTGCCAGAATTTCATTCTGCAAGAGTTTTTCACATGTCAATAACTATACTGACTTGGGGCTGTCACTTCTAAGCATATTTAAAATACATAGGTTTAAACCCACGATAGTGGAACCAGTGCTTTCCCACTCTTTCAGGTGTAGTTCTAGGTTTCATGATGTATGGTTGTGCTAGACAGATGCCACTAATGCTTGCTCTAAGGATAGGGTGTTCCCCATAGACATTAAAGGACTGCCTGGTTTGACAAGTCATTCATTGTCCTTTCTGGGAAGCTGCAATAGTAGGATAGGTCTTTGAGCCAGCAACTTTAGGGACTTCTATGATCCGTCTGCTTGAGGCCTGTAGTATCTTCTGTATGTTTCGTTTACCTCCTGGGGGTGGTAATAGCCAAAATAGATCCAATGTAGGCTGTAGTGTACAATATGTCCTGTATTGTTGTATACCTTACATCCCTGCATGATAGTTTCTTTAAGTTTACACCATTCTGCCTTCCATTTGCACCATTATGAACCCTGTGTAGTTCCTCAAGAAGTAAATTGGGAGAGTCATACTGAAAGTCGTGAGCATCCCATTGTTGAAATATCAATTTCAACAATATAAAACCAAACCCAGGATCGTAATTTGCAGACTTAACATCTGATGTTACCATATTATGACTTTATTAGCTTCTATCATATGAACATAGACAGTATTTCCAAACTAACAGACATCATGCTTCATTTAACAGCATGCTGGCATTGAATTCTTTGTTAAAAAGGAAATCTGCTGCTGAACTGCAGCTCACATATCAACATGTATATGGAAGTGTTTACAGTGTTAGGAGCTGGGTGGCACATTTCAAAGACAGGCACATGAGTACAAAAGATGAATCTTGTAGCAGTTGCCGTTGGACTGCCTCCATGTAAGTCAACAAGGAAACAGTCGATGAGCTCAGTAGAGAACACAGGTGTATCGCTGCAGATGAAGTTTACTGTAAAATTTGCAGTTGGGCAATAGTGCAATGCAAAAAATATACTCGGTGACAAAAACACCAAACACATGCATTTTATTATATTTTGTTTGCATTTCCTATATTTTGTTCTTCATTGTTGTAAAATGAAAATTCCTATTTAAACAAGCCATTGTTTTACTAAGCATATTAAATGACAATAAATAGGAACAAACCTTACAAGTAGGTAAAATAATGAAAACTTCTGTTTCATCTGTAAGGACATTTGTAGGTGTTTTGAACATCAAAAACACATTTTAATAACGGGTGTTACCTTCTCTAGCTCGAATAAGGGCATGCATACAGCTTGGCATGCTTTCGATCAGGTTAGCAAGTGCTTCTTAAGAATATGCCCCCATTCTTCTAAAAGTGCTAGCCCCAACTCCTGGTCGCTGAAGTCTTGTGTTAACACACTATTCTAGCATGTCCCACACATGTTCAATAGGATTCAAGTCAGCACTCCTCGCTGGCCATGGTAAAACATGGATTCCCACTTCTTGGGGTTAATTTCTTACCATGTCAGCAATATGTGGGCCTGCACTGTATTGCATTAAAAGAAAATTATTGCCTATAAACGGGCCAGATGGTGCAACTTAAGTACCCAAACATTCATTTATTTAATCTAAAATAAAAACAAACTTAGAGACTAAAAACTTCACTTATCTTAGTAATTGCTGCAAGTTCCTAAATGCTGCCAACATATGTTTCATGGTGCTTCTATTACATTTTCTTTGAAAATACATTAAACATGCAGAGGCAATTACCAAGATAAATGAAGTTTTAAGTTATTTGAAATAAATTGTGTGTTTTAAAGAGATTTACATGTTTTCTATATCACATGTTTATGTATTGCATAGTATTTATAACTATACAAAATTATATGAAGTTTCTTACAAAAAGCGTACTGGTAACTTTAAATTTATGTTATCAAAACCATCTAAATATTTGCATTATTTGTGAACTATTACAGAGGAATTCCTTGTTCTTTTATTTTTTTTCCTTAATTTTCGAATGGTTTTCTTAAATATGAATATGTTATTTGCGCTTGCCTCTGTAGCATGATGGTAGTGTGTTTGCCTAATGTCCAAGAGGTTGTGTGTGTGTAGTGTTTAACGCCCGCTTTTACTACTACGGCACCACAGGCGGTGACACTGATGATACATGGAATGGAGCACCGGTGGAATGAGATGGCGGGGGAAACCGGAGAACCCGGAGAAAACCCGCCCAGACGCCGCTTCGTCCACCACGAATACCACATGCGGGTCCCTGGGATCGAACCCGGGCCGCCTAGGTGGTAGGCGAGCGCGCTAACCACTCGGCCACGGTGCCGCCGTCCAAGAGGTTGCAGGTTTGAATCTTGCTTAGGGTGAGTTGTCTGGATAAGGTTTTTTCCGAGGGTTTCCCTTATCCTGAGAAGATGAATATCAGATAACTTAATGCCCTTATACATCTTGGGTTTATTTGAGCATAATTTCACCCATTTCATTCGTTCACGGTCCGAAGGGCATTACGTTGGAGGACGTTAATAACAAAAAGAAAATATTTGTCATTTTTACTCTTGGCCATACAAAGACAAACAACATTTCCAAGGCATCACATCGCGACCAGCTCTTCAAATATTTGACTATCACTGAAAGACTACTGTATTCCAATATTCCCCTTGTATCTACAAGAAAATTAGCAATATGATAATTTCTGCACATATTTATCCCGATTAACATAAAGTAAATATAGGAGTAAACTCTTGTAAAAATGACTTGCACAAGAGTAAATTAGCAAAAGATAATTTCTGTACATATTTATCTTGATTAATAGTAAGTAAAGATAGGAGTAAACTCTTGTAAAAAATTACTTGCACAAGAGTAGAGAAATTCATGTGAGTGCAGTGCATCAGGTCTTTCTCCTTCTTCGCCTTCTCAACAAGTGAAACTACTGAGTCAGGCCACTGTTGAAGATATAGAATACGAGAGAAAATCGGTTGTAACTTTGTTATTTATTACCCGTTGTTTAAAATTAATTTTGGAAAGCTTTTACTGCTCAGAAACCTAAGATTATGTAAATAATGAGTTATAATCATATTAAATAAATCTTTTATTTAAATGACCCTCTCAATTGCTAAATTCACATCAGCATTTTGTAGCGAAAGATTTCTTTTACATGGCTGTGAATATACTAACATGGGGCTGTCGCTTTGAATCACACTTAAGAGCCATCGGTCATAGCCGGGGTAACAATATTAAGAATGCATGCATTCGTGTGCTTTGACATCAGCAGAAGTTACTAATTACACTTAGAACTTTAATTGCTGGTTACAAGTTGTAATAAACATTTAGAATGCCACCTCTCGGAGAATTAGGGAAACAATTGAATTTTTTTATGTTCTGGACTTGGACTTCGAAGGTCATATTGGCTATTTTTTAAACTCCAGGATCGTAATCTGCAGACTTAACATCTGATGTTACCATATTATGACTTTATTAGCTTCTATCATATGACCATAGATAGTATTTCCAAACTAACAGACATCATGCTTCATTTAACAGCATGCTGGCATTGAATTCTTTGTTAAAGAGGAAATCTGCTGCTGAACTGCAGCTCAGATATCAACATGTATATGGAAGTGTTTACAGTGTAAGGAGCTGGGTGGCACATTTCAAAGACAGACACACGAGTACAAATGATGAATCTTGTAGCAGTTGCTGTTGGACTGCCTCCACGTAAGTCAACAAGGAAACAGTCGATGAGCTGTAGAGAATACAGGTGTATCACTGTGAAGTTGCTGTAAATTTTGCAGTTGGGCCATAGTGCAATACAAGAAATACACTCAGTAACAAAAACACCAGACACATATATATTTAGATAGATAGTGTTTATTGCCAAAAACTATTACAGTACAGCAACGTCATAATTTAAAATTACCATTCTAGGTTATAAAAGTCATGCACAGAATATAGTGGATTGGCCATCAATATATGGCGTAAAGTCCTTTTAAAATTTGAGATAGGGAGATCCCTTATCCTTTCGGGTAAAATATTATATAGTTTATTAGAGGCAACTATAAAACTGTTCTGAATTTTTGTAAGTTTAAATTTGTTGATGTATAAATTCAGACGATTTCGTGTCGTGTAATTGTGAATGTTCGAGCAAACTGTAAAAGTGGTAAAATTTTCTTTAACATACACGAGGCAGGTCAGCACATTCAATGATGGCAGGGTTAAAATACCTAAATAAAAAAAAGTGGTTTACAATGCTCTTTTGGATGAACTCCACAGATTAATCTAACAGCCTTTTTTTGTTGTACAAAGACCTTTGTAGCCAAGGAGTGATTCCCCCAGAAAAGTAAACCGTAGTTAGCATGCAAATAAATGTGAGCATAATACAATTTCATGAGAACATCTTTACTTACACTGTGACTTAAAATTCTTAGCATGAAAATTCCTGTTATCTTTTTAAAGATGTGATTAATGTGTGTTGACTGTCCAAGGTCTGAGTCAATATAAATGCCTAAAAACTTTATGGAGCTTCCAAGACATCTGGTATTACATTTATACTGAATGTCAGTAGTTTCTCCAGTGTTTATGCTCAAATTATTGGCATTGCACCAATTATTAACTACTAGTGTTACCGTGTGTAATATAGGTCTTAATATGTGTTCAGCTTTGTCATAAAAGGTAATTGCTAGATCATCTGCGTAAAGATAAGGAGTAAAATTATCATCCCTAATTGAAACGGGAAGATCATTAATATAAATAATAAAAAATACAGGTCCCCAAATTGATCCTTGAGGAACTCCATAATTCACAGGTTTGAACTGAGATAAAATTCCATTAAAATAAGTTGCCTGAGTCCTGTTGCTAAAATAAGATCTTAAAAATTGAATGCTATGATTATGAAAACCATAAAAAGTCAGTTTCTCTAAAAGAATAATTGGTGAGACAATGTCAAAGGCTCTCGAGAGATCAAAAAGCCTAGTTGATGCAATGTTACCGTTATTAATATTTTCATAGCACTGTTTCAGAAACCTGGTGACAGCCTTTATTGTACTCATGCCTTGTCTGAAGCCAAATTGGTTTTTATTAAACAACTGATTGGTTTCAAAATAAGTCACAATTTGCTTACATAATAATGCTTCAAACACATTTCCAATTATTGGAATTATACTAATAGGTCTATAGTTCTCATAAGAGGTTTTATCTCCTTTCTTAAGTACTGGTATTATTTTGGAAAATTTAAAAGCATCCGGAAAATGACCAGCTTTGAGGCAACTATTAAAAACGTAAGTTAATGGTTCACATATATATGGAGCAGCTAATTTAAGAATTTTAGAATTAATGCCATAGACATCCACGCATGTACTATTATTCAGATTCATAATACCAGCGTAAACATCCTCAACACTAAGTTCTAAGAAATCAAAATTACACTTGGGCTTAGGCAACTTATTTAGAAAGGACATTGATTCGTTAGTAATGGGTATGCTATTCACAATGTCATTGACCTTATCAATAAAGAAAGAATTAAATCCCTCACAATTTAGGTTAGGTGGGAATATATCAGACATAGTTAGAATTTAAATGTTCAGATATTACAAACCAGGAGGATTTTGATATATTATTGGAGTTCTTAATGAATGCAGAATAGTAATTCACTTTAGTCGACTTTAAGGTATGTTGTATTTCTTTTTTAATTCAATATATTTGCTTTTGTATTCATACATACCAAAATAAACATAAAGATCATAAAACATCATACATAAAAAAAACTATAAAAACTTTTATTCAAACTTTTTTTTTTTCTAAATTGAACTGTTAATTTAGGTTGGTATACTTCATGAAACCGCTCACCTGTCACCTAGGCGGCCTGGGTTCGATCCCAGGGACCGGCATGTGGTATTCATGGTGGACAAAGCGGCATCTGGGTGGGTTTTCTCCGGGTTCTCCGGTCTTCCCCGCCACTGATTCTACCAATTGCTCCATTATCACCTTTCCAATCATCCATTTCGCCTGCATTTCATATCATCCTATTCCTCACTATCATACCTGGTGCTTGGCTGACCACCTGCTTCCAGGTGGTCACTCTGTCTGGCCCAGAGGTCCCTCTGCTCCTTGACAGGCGTCTGACCCTAGGCACTGGCTTGTAAGTCCTAGGGGGTGTAAATCCTACATAAGGGGAGGGTAATTGGGGAAGGAAAGAAAGATACTTCATGAAGTTGGGAAAATTTAGGACATTCACTTGACTTTCTCTACCCTATAATTTATTGGTTGGTATACAAATTATTCTTACAAATGTAAAACTTAAAGCTTTCACGGCGAGCGTTATTAATCAAGGCTTCACAGGTGATCAGCCATGTCAGATATAAAAACATTGAGCTTTCAGCCATTGTAGACTCCATGGCCTTCTTCAGAATCAAAAGACTGAGAGAACAACGGTGCTTCGCTCTCTCTCAATATATATATATATATATTTATACAATTGTTAGGTAGGAGGGGGTTGCGCTGCCCTGGCTAATGAGCAGGTGATGATTTGTGATTTTTTTTTCTTGTTACCGTGGAGGGGAAAAAACCTGTTACAACAACTTTGCTGATGATGTACATGCATACTGCATATAACAAGTTTTATACCAGTTTTTGTTTCATTAAAATAACTTAATATTTACACAAAATACAGCTGTGTGTATACGAAGCACTTTTAGCGCATTTAGCAATTTAAATGCTGCAGTTCTCGGCTCACAGATGTTTTAATTGGCCACTGCTCAAGAGGTTGATGACCCTGTCCCAGTATTTTTCAGTATAATCCAGAACTTTGATGTCTTCAAAGCTTATTTTATGGACATGCTCTATACACTGCTCAGCCACTGCTGACTTTTCTGGCTGTAGGAACCTGATATTGCACTGGTGTTCTTTACATCTTTCTTCTATTATGCATCCTGTTTGGTGTACATACACCTTTCCACATTTGCAAGGAATCCTGTACACTGCTGGGACCTTGAGCTGAAGTGGTTCTTTTACTGGCCTAAGATATTCTTGGATCTTCTTTGGAGGTGTGAAGGTCTTGATGTTATACCTTGCGAGTATGTGGGAGTTCTTGTTCGAGGTGGAACCGTAGAAAGGTACGTAGGCTTTATTCAGCCAGCTATCCATCCTTTGAATGAGGCGTGAGGGGTTAAGATTGTGTTCTACCTTCTTGTGTGCCTCCTTGATGTTGTGATTGCTATATCCATTGTTTCATCTGATCATAGATAAAAATATCTATCGCATAGTATTTATAATTATACAAAATTATATGAGGTTCCTTACAAATAGTGGACCGGTAACTTTAAATTTATGTTCTCAAAACCTCCTAAATATCTGCATTCTTTGTGAACTATTTCTAAGATATTCCCTGGCTTTCTTTTTTTTTTAAATTTTCCAGTGGTTTTCTTAAATATGAATACCTTGTTTGTGCTCACCTCTGTAGCATGGTGGTAGCGTGTCTGCCTCATGTCCAAGAGGTCGCAAGTTCGAATCTCACTTAGGGTGAGTTATTCGAATAAGGTTTATTCCGAGGTTTTCCCTTATCTGGAGAAGACGAATGTCATATAACTTAAAGTCCTATGGACCTTGGGCTTATTTGAGCATCATTTCACCCATTTCATTCATTCATGGTCTGATAGAGCATTATATTGGAGGACGTTAATAACAACAAAAAATTT
The DNA here is from genome assembly GCA_030765045.1 of Tenodera sinensis. Taxonomy (NCBI): domain Eukaryota; kingdom Metazoa; phylum Arthropoda; class Insecta; order Mantodea; family Mantidae; genus Tenodera; species Tenodera sinensis. The sequence continues at coordinate 369,337,861 of CM060964.1, read as the reverse complement.
GCCATTTTATCTCTTGGCTATACAAAGACAAACAACATTTCAAAGGCATCACATAGCAACCAGCTCTTCAAAGATTTGACTATCGCTTAAAGACTGCTGTATTCCAATATTCCCCTTGTACCTACACGAAAATTAGCAATCAGATAATTTCTGCACATGTTTATCCCAATTAACATAAAGTAAGTATAGGAGTAAACTCTTGTAAAAATGACTTGCACAATATTAAATTGGCAATAAGATAATTTGTGCACACATATATCGCGATTAACATTATAAAAATGGCTTGCACAAGAGTAGAGAAATTCATGTGAGTGCAGTACATCAGATCTTTCTCCTTGTTCCCCTTCTCAACAAGTAGAACTACTGAGTCAGGGCATCGTTGAAAATGTAGAATATGAGAGAAGATAGGCTCTAACTTTCTTATATATTACCTGTTATTTGAAATTAATTTTGGTAAGCTTTTACTGCTCAGAAACCTAAGATTATGTAAATAATGAGTTAAAATCATATTAAATAAATCTTTTATTGATAATGACCCTCTCAATTGCTAAAATCACACCAGCATTTTGTCACAAAGGATTTCTTTTACATGGCTGTGAATATACTAACATGGGGCTGTCGCTCTGAATCACACTTAAGAGCCATCGGTCATAGCTGGGGCAACAATATTAAGAATGCATGCATTTGTGTGCTTTGATGTCAGGAGAAGTTACTAATTACACTTAGAATTTTAATTGCTGGTTACAAGTTGTAATAAACGTTTGGAATGCCACCTGTCGGAGAGTTAGGGAAACAATGGAATTTTTTTGTTCTATTTGTATGCCACCTTGGACATCGAAGGTCATATTGGCAAATTTTAAACCCCTGGAAAAGTTGCTCAGCGGCGATAATATTTGCGTGACAGTGGTTTTGAACTTTGGGTTTGTATTACTTCGATTCTTTTTTAATTTATTACTTTAAATTCAGATATACATTCACACTCCAATTCATACTTCCAGACTCTAGAGAGAATGGAGGATAATCCTAGTGGGAAAAAAAATTCTCACTGTCCCAGCCGGAATCAAACCCAGGACCCCTTGCACAGCAGGCAGGTGAGCCAGGGGCCAATGGAATTGGTCAACGAGATGGCACTTTGGGTAGCTGTATGTTGGCAGCCCTGCAGTTTTGAATGCAAAGGGAGTAGGCACATCACCACCAAAAGAGGCACTGCGGTTGTGATATACAGGCCATAGCATAGAGAGAGCAGGAAGTAACCTGCTGATTGCTGCAGTCGCTTACCAACCACAAATGTGGATCAGAGTATTTTGTTTCTGTTATGTTTTTTATCAAATAAAATGCCTAACAGTTGATGGAGAGTATGCATGTATGTAGCTAATGCTCTGGAGTCAACAATGAAGTTGTTCTCCTTCCTCCTTCCCAGTATTTAGATAATATATCTTGATAATTTTGTAAAGCTGTACACTTTTGTAGATGTTCTGTATCTATTCCTATATCTTAAGAGCACAATACTATACCGGAGATGTTCTCCCAGGCAATCATGTCCAGTAGTTTGCCTCATCATGCCATCAGCAGATTTACGTGGCAATTCTGGGATTATAGAGGGATTTTCTAGAAGTATTTTCACATTTCGGTTACCAATTTTTTCAGTTTTTGAGATTAATTTTGTTGTTTATAATCCTTTTGATTGATTCATATGAAAAGACTTTTATTTCTTTCTGTTAAATTTTACATCCTTTTTTGCTAATATATCAGCCTTTTCATTCCCCTGAATTCCACAATGGCCAGGAATCCATTCTAAAACTACACTTTTCCAAGAGTTTTAATGGTTTGGACTATATTTTATATTTCTAGAATTTTTTCCGACTTTGGATAGGATCTAAAGTAAGAACAAATTAGAAACTAAAAGCTTCACTTATCTTAGTAATATTGCAAGATTTTATGCAGCTGTAGGTATAGCTTTCAGAATGAGTTGGAGTCAACTTGAAACGTGTCAGCTACATAAAATCTTGCAATATTACTAAGATAAGTGAAGCTTTTAGTTTCTAATTTGTTCTTACTTTAGATTCTTGTTGCTTCACTGTTAATAGCTTCATTATTTTCTTATTTGGATAGGATGTTGATGCTACAGCTTGAATTGCTGCTTTGGAATCTGACAAAATAACAATATTCTTGCATCATTACAGGCAAATAATAATGTTTTGGAGTGAAAGATAAATAGCTAAAAGGTCACCATCAAAATTTGTAGTGCTTCTTGCAGCATGTTGGTAGAAAGAGAAGAATTTGAACGTTCCACCAGCTCCAGCTCCATATTCATCTGTATAAATATGTATCCAGTTTACAGAAGGCTAATTTGTGTGTATAGTTTCTAAAGCTAAAGCCTTAGCCACATCTGGAGGAGTTTCTCTTTTATTAATGAAATTACTGAAATTTAGATTCTAATCAATGTTGAAATTATCAATTGGATTGATATCATATATTATGTTCTCTTTGTTTTTTGGTATTTCTAAATTTTTCTATTAAGTTTGCTACTTCTTGTATAAATGCAACTTGAGTTTTCATGGTTAGGTTATATGATATTTTGCCCATTTATCTGAATATGGTAGCCTTTTTAGTTTCTCGTAGGTAAGTGATGCTTGTTGTTCTAGTTCTGTTCTGTTATAACTGGTTTCTTAGAAGTGAGATAATTGAGAGTTAGAGTACCTATCCCATCCAAATATTAAAATGGCTATCCTACAACGGAACATACATGGAATTGGAACACAACGACCAGAGGTAGAACTCTCACTCAGTAAGAATGAGCATTTGGTCACATGTTTGCAAGAAACTAAGCTACGTCTGGAAGATGCTTTCCATCTTAGACGATATACCCAGTTGGTTGTGATGTTACACCAGAAGAGGCGGTTCCGGCAGATGGCAGCGCTGTGATGCCTGTCAGAGATGATGTATATATAAATCTATACCCTGATGGTCTGATATACAATCAGTCGCCATAACGATTCTACTACCCACCATCCAGTTTACCATTTATAACATACATTTGCCTCCATCCTAGCACTTCTCGCTCATTGATTTAGAAGATCTCGTCTCCCAGTTACCAACACCATTTCTGTTGGTGGAAGACTTCAGCGCGCATCACCCGCTTTGGGGTTCCAGTCACGCTTGTCGAGAGGAGAGCTCGTCGCTGATTTAATTGATACTTAAAACATAGCTCTCCTCAACACTGGAGAGCCTACATTTCTTTCTGACTCTTTCAATAGTTTCCCACACCTTGATCTTGCAGATTGTTCACCACAGTGGCAGTTTGGAATGTTATCCCTGATTTTCACTCTAGTGACCACTTTCCATGTCTTGATAGGCTCTTAATGCAAGATATATGTTCCACACATATGCCTAGAATGCATTTGGACCATACCAACTGGAACCTTTACACCCAGTCGGCTGTGTTTACTTACAACTTACTCAGTGAATGATTTGATGCAACATATCACCAAGAGGATTCCGTCTGCTGCTGAGCAATCTATTCCGCAGTCGACTTCCCACCGTTGTCAATTTCCTGTCCCTTGGTGGATGGATGAATGTAGGAATGCTATTCATGCTCGAAGGCATGCTCTTAGAGATTTTCAACGTCTCCCTACAGTGGATAACCTAATCCAATACAAGAAAATGTGTGCCAGGTCCAGAGAGATAATTTGATATAGCAAAAAGGCACTATGGAGTAGGTTTGTAGCTTCATTTCATCGACATATGCCTTCCTCAGTTATATCGGATAAGTTAAGGCACGCAGTTGGTAAATCGACCCATATGCCAATCGCGAGCCTTAAAACAGCTACAAGAACTGTTGTTGATACATTCGATGTGACCAATACGTTTGGCTGTGCTTTAGCTGAAGTGTCTACCTTGAATAGCTACTCACCTGAGTATCTTCCAATTAAGACACAGGTGAAATTGGAAGGTTTCCTGTTTCATTCTAGAAATGCAGAAAATTACAATCGTCTTTTCACCATGGTGGAGTTAGAACGTTATCTTTCATCTTCACGAATATCAGCAGCAGGACCAGACAATATTCACATACAAATGTTCCAACAGCTCTCCCCAAAAGGAAAAGCATTCCTGCTAGAGGTCTACAATCAGTATTCTTCCGGAAAACTGGCAGGAAGCCACAGTTGTACCCATTTTGAAAGCTGGAAAGGATCGTCATTTTCCCTCCAGCTACCATCCTAGTTCCCTCACCAGTTGCATTTGCAAGGTGAAGGAATGCATGGTCAATGGACAACTGGTGTTGTAGTGATTAGAAACTCGCAACCTACTAACATCCATTGTGGTTTTTGACAACGCTGTTCATTTGTGGGCCATCTCATGTTGATATAGACACAGATGATGAACATATTTATGAGGAATTGTCAGTTGGCATATTTTTCGAGCTCGAGAAGGTTCATGACACGTGTTGGCGAGCAGGGATACTATGTTTCCTGTACGACTTGAACATACATGAATGCCTACCACCGTTCATTCAGGAGCTTATGAAGGGCCCCATTTTCCGAGTAACGATGGAATGGTTTTTTCTAAGCCTTTTGTTCAGGGGAATGGAGTGCCATAGGGTTCGGTATTAAGTGTCGCACTGCTTGCAATAGCAATTCCATCTGAAAGTATGTTCCACCTGGAGTTTCGTCATGTCTCTTCATGAACGACTTCGCTGTTTATTGTACTATCCAGTGCACAGTGTATTTGCAAGAGCACTTCCAGCAGTGTTTGGACAACTTTCAGGAATGGAGCTAAAAACAGCTTTTGTTTCTCAACTGAGAAGTCGACCTGCATTGATTTTTGGTGCCATAGGAGACAATTACCACCTTCGCTCTGTTTCGGTCCAGCATTACTTCGCTTTGCAAATGAGACGTGCTTCCTGGGGTTGACCATGGATAGGAAGCCTAGCTGGTCATCACACATAGACAGCTAAAAGCACAATGTAACATTCCCTGAATATCTTGCGGGTAATAAATGGCAAGTCGTGATAAACGGATTGGACAGTTTTGCTGCGAATGTATTGTACATTGGTCCAATGCAAACTAGGCTATGGGTGTATCGGTTATTCCTCAGCATGACCATCTCTGCTGAGAAGATTAGACACAATCAATAATAGAGGAATATGCATGGCAATAGGAGCTTTTCTCACAAGCCCAGTACTGAGCCTTTACGCAGAATCGGCAGAACCTTCTCTGCAATATCAGCGTGAGATTCTTTTAGCAAATTATAGTTGTGCACTTAGATGTATGCCTAGGCAGCCAATGTTCACTTAAGTTTCACCGCCACACTAAGCTAACGATATAGAAAGAGCATTCTTAGCCCTAAGCCAGCAGGTTTTCATTTCCGAAAGCTTCATAGGAAGCTTGCTAGTGAAATGGTGAGCATGTTTCCCAAGGGCTATAGAAGCTCTATGCCTGTTGGTTACCCTGCACGTCTCATATAGATCTTGGGATGACCGTACACCAGAAGTCCATGATTCTGTACTATCCACACTTGTTTATTGGAGTTTTTGTCAGGCTACCCTGACCGAGGTTGATTTACACCAATGGAGCAAACAGCACCAGTGGAGTTGGATGCACTTATGTTTATGGAACCAAACCACATACATTTGGTTTTCATAATAGCACTTCCATGTATACTGCAGAGCTGTATGCAATATACTGAGCCATTTTATATGTGTGCCGTCATAAAATAATTGACTGCCTGATTTTGAGTAATTATCTTTATGCAATTCAGAGGCTTCATGAGCTGTAAAACTACCATCCTATTGTACAACATATCCAGGATTCCCTCCATGTTTTACATGCTTGTGGCATTAACGTCGTGTGTGCATGGATTCTTGGTCATGTAGGTTTGCCTGGGAATCAAATTGCAGAGTTGGCAGCAAAGGCAGCAACCACAGAACCCAGTACTACCATCTCACATATTACTGCGGAAGACTTTAGGCCCATTAGATACAAGCAAAAATGTAACCGTTTTACTGTTTGGACTGTTGCTTTGCTCTTTCCCAAACCCCAAAATTCTAGGAGGGCCACACCTGCCATTGGTTAACAGGTCTATGTGGCCTAGCCAGGAGGATTATCAGAATGTTTACCAGCTAGGAGACACTTTATGTGCTGTGACAGGTCAGCATATCATTGATGTGTAGAGAGTGATAGGAAGTGTGAGAAAGAAGAAAAGATCCCCTAGGCCTGGAATTTTCTAATACCATTGGGATCGACAAAAACAAGAGGTCAGTAAAGGGAGACTGGATTGACCCTGGTAAGGCAAGGAAGAATACCAGGTTCAGTCATTAACTCATCAAGCTGATCAGTGCTAATTGTTGGGTAGCCCCTCTCATTAGTTCACCATGTAATGACATGATTACTAACAGCTGCACCTCGTGAAGGATGCAGAAGGGACACTAAGTAGTTGTGCAGGTTGGTTCCTTTAAAGTTTCAAACAGAAAGTATTAAAGGCTCTTCGCACTGTTAGATAACAATTAGCCTTTTGCAATTATTTTTTTCCCACACAATAAAAAGAATTATAAACCTACAATTCCCAGAATAGACCACACAATATCACTTTAAAATTTCAAAAGATAAAAGATGGTACTCTATCAGGAGTTCAAATATATCTGGATACCCAGGAAAGGTGTAGCTGCAATTTTGATAGAGGAAACAACTTATTGGGAACCCCAAAAATCAACTGTGACCTTTACCCTCATTATGGTGCCTCCTGGTTATATTTGGTGATATTCCATCTGTTAAGATGCATTAGTACTGCCAACTGTTCGTAAAATATAAAATTAATTAATGTGTACACGCTATAGTACTGCTCGTGTTTGTGTGATTTGTCTTGAATTGTCTTACAGCATTATGTGCAATTATAGTTACTGTTATTACCTTCTCTACTGGCCAGTAAAACAAGTATTGTATTCCACCCAAAAATTCGATGTCGAGATTTCACCGGAAATATATGTTTTGACACCCCCTGAAACCAAAAAAAGCATTTTTCGAGAAAGGTCTCCATATGTGTGTGTACGTGTCTCTGTGTCTGTCAGTCTGTGGACAGCATAACTCAAAAACGAAAAGTCCGTTAACAACCAAAGTTGATATTTAAGTTTAATGTCATTCAAGTATGCTATTTTGGAGAAAATAGCCCCACCTTAAACTACGCTTTACATGGAAAATGTTTCAAACATTTTTATTTCTTGAATATGGTTCTAACGATTTTGATTAAAATGCCATATGTTTAAGATATTTTTATGACAAATGGAATGTATATTTTGAATATTCTGCCTATAGCCTATGTATTCCTGTTTACTCTGGATGACTTTTGAATAACTCGTAAACCATGAGAGATAGACAAAATTTTACTCTACAAAAAATGTAGATCTTGCTGAAACACATTATTTATGTCCAAATAAATGTTTTTGTAGAGGGAACCATTTCGGAGATATTCCTTGTTATTTGTGTCAGTTTCGGAAAACTTAAAACGTTTGTGAAATGCAACATCATTGTTCATCTTTTTATATGTTAAGCGTGCAAAGAGAACAGTGTTTCAAAGATTTAAAAGATTTGACTATCCCTCAAACCTACTGTATTCTCATATTCCCCTTGTACCTACAAGGAAATAAGCACTAAGATAATTTTTGTAAATGTTTATCTTGAGTAACACAAAGAAGATATAGGAATAAGAGTTTGTAAGAATGGTTAGTACAAGAGTAGAGAAAGTCATGTGAGTACAACACATCAGATTTTTTTTTGTTTTCGCCACAGAATATTGCATTGAATATATATTATGATATTTTGCATTTGGGAGTGATTTTATCCAAAAATATTATTGCAGAGCAAGATTTGCCGAAGGTGAGCAGGTTCATGTGCTGTGTGGTAACGATGTTCAAGGATTATCGTTTTAAAGCATATTACTTTAACCCTATGACATTTCAGGTTAAAAACGCTTTTATCATGTACATTGGCAGTACTGGTTTTCAGGGTACTCTCATCTGCAGATAGTGTAATTTTGACCATGTTGAACTCCTGGAAACTGCAGATAAGCTGTGTTCCCTATAGACTATTCATAGGCACTGTCTAGCAAAGCATCCCCATAGGATTGCTTCTGACGTGTTCTTTCATTCTGGTTTCCAAATTTCCTTTTGTTTTGCTAATCTTTCCAATGGTTATTCAATCCAAGAAGTAAGAAGAGCTTGTAAGTAATGCTTGTCGGCCTCCTAAGACTCAACCTGTCATCCAGAATCCAGATCAGCCCAAAAGTAAGGGCATTGTGTTCCTACCATACTTGAAAAATGTCACCGACCAAATTGATCACATATTACAGCGGCATAACGTCAAGACGATCTTTAAACCCACCAGACAGTTAAGCAGTTTACTACGATCACCCAAGGATCCCCGAGAAGCTTTGTCATCGGCTGGAGTATACAGTATTCCTTGTGGTTGTGGCTCAGTTTACATTGGAATTACTCAGTGCAGTGTTAAGACCAGACTCACGGAGCACAAAAGAAGCTCCGCCTGGGTCAAACTGATAAGTCTGCGGTCGCTGAACATGCCATTAATGCAGTCGGTGAACACAGTATTAAGTCCCAGGATACGCGCATCCTTGCATCTACCATACATTACCATGCCCGACTACAGCGAGACGCTATTGAAATTTACAAGCACCCTAACAACTTTAATAAGAAGGAAGAGGCCTTAACATTAAACAGCAACTGGCATCCGGTCATAGAAAATAAAGAACATCATAAGAAGCAGGAAAGCAAGGTAAGCCAATCAGAAGAGACCAGCAGCATAAGAGAGATAGAACCCCCTCCAGCAGTCACCACGCCTCTGTGTGCCCCGGGCCAATCAGCGTACGTTGCGCATGGTATAAATGGAGTGCCACAGACAGTCGACACATCAGTCGCAGTGATACCTTCTACGAGGAGACTTTGACAACGCCACTGAGGATGTTTACCACAGTTGTAAACAAAACGTCTAGAAGACAGATCTCCAGCAGACCACGGCATAACAGCCCAGAAGATACTTCATTCTACAATTTAGACGCCGGCCGTGAAAGCCTACGTAGCAATATTAGAATTATTTATTTCATTTAGTATACAAGTGATTGTGCAAAATGTACAAAGAATCATGGATAATAAATGAAAGCAACTGGTAAAATATTTCTATTTTAACATGGATTTGATGGTATTATATTTAAAATTTAAAAGCTTTAAGACATTATTAGAGCATTTATAAGTAACAACATTAGAACCATCATTATGTATCTCTATTATAATTTAAAAATCAGAGGAAGTATCTTTCAAGTAGCTGATTGAAAGATGAACAAGAAAAGATGAGAATGAACTGCCCGTTGTTCTTAGAGAGCGTAGGCTTTCACGGCTGGAGTCAATATAACTAGGAGTTATTTCCGGGCTGTTATGCTGTGGTATGCTGGAGTTGGAGTACCCCGACGTTTCATCCACAGCTGCAGAGGACATCTTCAGTGGCACGGTCTTAGTCTCCTCAGGGAAGCTAGCGTAGCATCTGAGGTGTGGACTGTCTGAGCTGCTGTATTTAACCCTCAATTGGCCTTTGCTGATTGGTCCAGATGGCAGACGGCAGGAGAGAGGGAGCGGGCTTCACCCAAGGTGTTGTTTCCTCCTGATTGACTCACTTCAATTTCTCCGGTTTTGTGCCGTTTCTTGCCTTCAATGAACAGGATACCAGTTGCTGTTAACTTTCAAAGCTTCTTTGTTATTGAAATTGTGGGGATGTTTATATATTTCAATAGCTTCACGTTGTAGCTGGTCATGGTAGTGTGTTGTGGATGATAGAATGCTCGTGCCCTGGAACTTAATTATGTGTTTGCCTTCTGCTCTAGTGGCGTGTCAGGCAACTGCAGACTTATCCGTTTGGCCCAGGTAGCAGCTTCTTTTGTGTTCAGTGAGTCTGGTGTTGATGCTGCACTGTGTAGTTCCAACGTAAACCGAACCACAGGAACCGGGAATACGGTAAAGCTCGATTGATGACAAGGTTTCCCGAGGATCTTTAGCTGAGCATAGTAGATTGTTGAGTTGTTTTGTGGGCTTGAAGAGTCTTGGCACTGTCGTTGCAGTATGTGCTGGATATGACTGGTGACAATCTGGAAGTATGGCAGGAAAATTATGCCATTCTCGGGTTTGTCTGTTTTTTGTAAGGCAGGTTTTGGCCTGGCAGAACAACAGGCTCTTTTAACTACATGAATTTAATTACCATTAGATAATAAAGCTTGTACAATATGACAGGGTTCTTGTCGTAACAAATGTGGCTCGCAAATGCGAGAAGCACGATTTATGAGTGTCTTAATTGTCCCAGACAGAAATGAGGCTTCTCGCATTTGTGAGGCACATTTGTTATGGCAAGAACTCTTGTCATATTGAACCAGCTTTATTATCTAATAGTTACTCAATTCAAGAAGTGAAACGAGCCTGCCGTCCTGCCAGGCCAAAACCTGCCTCACAAAAAATAGACAAGCCCAAGAATAATGGCATAATTTTCCTGCCATACTCCCTGATTGTCACCAGTCATATCCAGCACATACTGCAATGACACAGTGTCAAGATTGTCTTCAAGCCCACAAAACAACTCAACAATCTAATATGCTCAGCTAAAGATCCTTGGGAAACCTTGTCATCAGTCGGGGTATTCCACATTCCCTGTTCCTGCGGTTCAGTTTACGTTGGAACTACACAGTGCAGCATCAACACCAGACTCACCGAACACAAAAGAAGCTGCCGCCTGGGCCAAACGGATAAGTCTGCAGTTGCCCAACATGCCATTGAAGCGGAGGGCGAACACATAATTAAGTTCCAGGACACAAGCATTCTATCATCCACAACACACTACCATGCCCAGCTACAATGTGAAGCTATTGAAATATATAAACATCCCCACAGTTTTAATAAGAAAGAAGAAGCTTTGAAATTTAACAGCAACTGGTATCCTGTTCATTGAAGGCAAGAAACGGCACAAAACCGGAGAAATTGAAGTGAGTCAATTAGGAGGAAACAACACCTTGGGTGAAGTCCACCCCCTCTCTCCAGCTGTCCACCATCCGGACCAATCAATGAAGGCCACTCAAGGAATAAATACAGCAACTGAGACAGTCCACACTCCATAAAATAATAATATACATACATGTTAAACATTTAAAATACATATAAACAGATATATTCTGTAGCACGTAGACAACCCCCTCCCTATGTATATGTTGTCCCCACTTGTTTGTTACAACACCAGCAGCGACCAGCTGTAGCATTGCCAGAACTTGGAAATAAGCATTAACATATGATTTGTACAAAGTGTAAATATGAATAAATATACATTGTGTCCCAACCAATCTCCCTCTGTACATGCTCCCCCCCCAAGACACTGTGTGTTTCAGGACCAACAGCAACCAGCTGAGGAATCACGAAGTCAGCTCCCTCTCCAGTTGAAGCCACAAGACTCAGATAAGTACCCACAATAACATATAAGCATGACACCTCAAAACCACTCCTTCTGCATGAGCATGAAGTACAACCACTAACAATAGGTCCCTGATCTGGGCTCCGGTCAAGATCAGTACCTAATCTCCACTCTGCCTGCATACTCTCTTGGATGCAGGTGCCTATTTAGAAATCACCCACTAACATTCGTTTTGCTTCGGCGGTAACGGACACCTCTTACCACTTTTCCTACCCTTCACTGTAGTGTAGCTAGTGCATGGTAGGGGAGGTGATGTAGATCCCTTTCGGATGATCGTCACCTGGGCTGGCGGAGGAGGGGCCAGTCCAAAAAATTAATTAAAAAAAAAAGTCCACACTTCAGACACTACACTAACTTCTCCGAGGATGCTAGGACCGTGGCACTGAAACTGTCCACCACAGCTGTGAGCGAAACGTCTGGGTACTCAAACTCCAGCAGACCACTGCATAACAGCCTGGAAATAACTCCTAGTTATACCTGTTCTGTGTTCATAACATTTTCCAGGTGGAAAAAAGAAACCTTCATTCCATTGCTGTTCTGTTGTTTTGAATTGCGCCATGAGCATGATGCCATATTTTTCTTCTAGCAGCAAGGTGCAGCTGAGCAAGGAGATGGCATGGAAGGACCTGCAGCTAAGTATATCCAACAAGGTGCAGCTGAGTAAGGAGATGGCATTGAAGGACCTCCAGCTGAGTATATCCTACAAGGTGCAGCTGAGCAAGGAGATGGCATGGAAGGACCTGCAGCTAAGTATATCCGACAAGGTGCAGCTGAGCAAGGAGATCACATGGAAGGACCTGCAGCTAAGTATATCCGACAAGGTGCAGTTGAGCAAGGAGATGGCTTGGAAGGATGCAGCCAAGCAAGGAGATGGCATGGAAGGACCTGCAGCCAAGCAAGGAGATGACATGGAAGGACCTGCAGACAAGCAAGGAGATGGCATGGAAGGACCTGCAGCTAAGTATATCCGACAAGCTGCAGCTGAGCAAGGAGATGGCATGGAAGGACCTGCAGCCAAGCAAGGAGATGACATGGAAGGACCTGCAGCTAAGTATATCCCACAAGGTGCAGCTGAGCAAGGAGATGGCATGGAAGGACCTGCAGCTAAGTATATCCACCAAGGTGCAGTTGAGCAAGGAGATGGCATGGAAGGACCTGCAGCTAAGTATATCCGACAAGGTGCAGCTGAGCAAGGAGATGACATGGAAGGACCTGCAGCCAAGCAAGGAGATGACATGGAAGGACCTGCAGACAAGCAAGGAGAGGGCATGGAAGGACCTGCAGCTAAGTATATCCGACAAGCTGCAGCTGAGCAAGGAGATGGCATGGAAGGACCTGCAGCCAAGCAAGGAGATGACATGGAAGGACCTGCAGCTAAGTATATCCCACAAGGTGCAGCTGAGCAAGGAGATGGCATGGAAGGACCTGCAGCTAAGTATATCCACCAAGGTGCAGCTGAGCAAGGAGATGGCATGGAAGGACCTACAGCTAAGTATATCCGACAAGGTGCAGCTGAGCAAGGAGATGACATGGAAGGACCTGCAGCCAAGCAAGGAGATGACATGGAAGGACCTGCAGACAAGCAAGGAGAGGGCATGGAAGGACTAGCTGAGCAAGGTATACAGTCAGCTTTTCAAAATTCATAATGCATTCCAATAGATAGTAGTTTGCAGGCTGTAGGACGTGGTCCAGTCGACGAATTCTCTGACATTTCGCCCAAGGCTGCGTTGGGCATCTTCAGAGAGTGATTCATGGCTGGCTAACAACTAGAGGGTGATTGATGGAGCGCCCAGCTTATATATAGTTGAGAGGAACCACTTCTCATCTCCTATTGGTTCGTATGTCAATCACTGCTATGTGGCTGTGGGAACTGCCACATGATTGGTTCTGTTGGCATTTTGGGGCTTCGGTTTTGTATTGTCTAGCACCAGCACCCACGCTGTGTGTATACATGTTGTTTGTTCTCTTCTATTGTAGTTGTTTTTATGTTTATGGATCTCAATGGCTTCTCGATACAGTCGTGCATGGTGTATGCTGTTTTGTCCAGAACGGACAGTCTCATCAAACCTGATGTCATGGGCTGTTAGAAGTGCATGCTCGGCTACTGCTGATTTCTCCATGTGTCCTAACTGGCAGTTGCTTTTGTGTACCTTCAAGTGGGTTTTTATACTGCGTTTGGTAGTGCCAACATAAACTTGGCTGCAGCTACATGGTATCCCGATAAATTCCCTGTGTAAGCAGCGGGTCCCACTGTCCTTTGCTGATATCAGATGCTGTTTTAGTTTCCTACTGGGTTTAAAACTTGTTTTTATACTGGCTGTTTCCAGAACTTTGCCAATGCGATCAGTGATGCCCTTGATATAAGGCAACAATGCCTTATGTTGTTGTCCTGTAATCTCGGTGCAAGTTTATGTTGTCCTTGGATGAGAAGTTTGTAGTTATTTCTTTGATCCCGTACCCGTTGGCCTGTAGTGCCTGGTGCAGGTGTTTGAGTTCCTGGTTCAAAGCTTATTCATGAGTTCTGCAATTTTAGCCAACAAAAATAGATTTTAAGTATATACACCAAGGATTCAGTCACCTATTACATAGCTTCAAAATTAGTAAGATAATGTACAGAAAATCAAGTGCTTTTGTTTTAGCGTTGGACTTAACCGTTATCAAGATGAAGTGTAAGTATTTGTTACTTTTTGTACTATATACAGCAAATAGGGGAAGTGTTGTATTTTCTCCAATAATTTGATGCCAACAATTCAATGGAAATATATATAGTCTCTCTGCACCCAAGAAAAGCATTTCTAGAAAACCGTTTCCAAGTTTCCCGGAATAAATATATGTATATATTTATATACAGGAATTGCTCGTTTAAATATATAAGATATCTGATGTGTTGCAGTTACATGACTTTCTCTACTCTTGTACTAACCATTCTTACAAGCTCTTATTACTATATCTTCTTCGTGTTAATACAGATATCTGATGTGTTACATTCACATGACTTTCTCTACTCTTGTACTAACCATTCTTACAAACTCTTATTACTATATCTTCTTCATGTTAATACAGATATCTGATGTGTTGCACTCACATGACTTTCTCTACTCCAGTGCTAACCATTCTTACAAACTCTTATTCCTATATCTTCTTCATGTTAATACAGATATCTGATGTGTTGCACTCACATGACTTTCTCTACTCCAGTTCTAACCATTTATATCTTCTTCATGTTAATACAGATATCTGATGTGTTGCACTAACATGACTTTCTCTACTCCAGTACTAACCATTCTTACAAACTCTTATTACTATATCTTATTCGTGTTAGTTGAAATCAACATTTGTCCAAATTACCTTATTGCTTATTTCCTTGCAGGTACAAAGGGAATATTAGAATACAATGCACTTTGTGCGATAGTCAAATCTTTTAAAGCTTTGAGATTCCATTCTCTTTGCACGTTTAACTTATAAAAAATGAACAACGATGTTCCATTTCATGACAGTTTTGTTTTCCGAAACTGACACAAATGACAAGGAATATCTTCGAAATGGTTCACGCTATAAAAAAAAATATTCAGACATAACTTGTGTGTTTTAGCGAGATCTACATATTAGGGGAAGAATTGTATTCCACCCAAAAATTCTATGTCGAGCGTTCACCGGAAATATATGTTTTGAGGATCCCTGAATATAAAAAAACTTTTTTTAAGACAAGGTCCGCGAGTGCGCGCGTGTATGTATATGAGTAGTTTGTGTGTGTAGTGTGTGTGTGTGTGTGTGTGTGTGTGTGTGTGTGTAGTGTGTGTGTGTAGTGTGTGGACGTCTGTGTGTGTGTGTGTGTGTGTGTGTGTGTGTGTGTGTGTGTGTGTGTGTGTGTGTGTGTGTGTGTGTGTGTGTGTGTAGTGTGTGTGTGTAGTGTGTGTGTAGTGTGTGTGTAGAGTGTGTGTGTCAGTCTATGGACAACATAACTCAAAAACGGTTAAATTATTATTATTATTATTATTATTATTATTATTATTATTATTATTATTATTATTATTATTATTATTATTATTATTATTATTATTATTATTATTATTATTATTATTATTATTATTATTATTATTATTATTATTATTATTATTATTATTATTATTATTATTATTATTATTATTATTATTATTATTATTATTATTATTATTATTATTATTATTATTATTATTATTATTATTATTATTATTATTATTATTATTATTATTATTATTATTATTATTATTATTATTATTATTATTATTATTATTATTATTATTATTATTATTATTATTATTATTATTATTATTATTATTATTATTATTATTATTATTATTATTATTATTATTATTATTATTATTATTATTATTATTATTATTATTATTATTATTATTATTATTATTATTATTATTATTATTATTATTATTATTATTATTATTATTATTATTATTATTATTATTATTATTATTATTATTACTATTATTACTATTATTATTATTATTATTATTATTATTATTATTATTATTATTATTATTATTATTATTATTTTTATTATTATTATTATTATTATTATTATTATTATTATTATTATTATTATTATTATTATTATTATTATTATTATTATTATTATCATTATTATTATTAATTATTATTATTATTCATTACCGTTACCATTACCATCATCATTATTATAGGTTCTCTAAAATCACAGCTTACCTTGCAACTACCAAAAACAACCCAATACGTTATTTTCCTTAATATAGCATCTCTTGATCTTGTTCTTCTTCTTCTTCTTCTTTCCCTGATTCCTCTCCCCTTATAGAGCCAGACGCCTGTCGGGGAGCACAGGAACCTATGGACCAGACAGAGTGAACACCTGGAAGTGAGTGGTCAGTATGAGAGTGGGGACTTACAAGCCTGTGCCTAGTGTCAGACGCCTGTCGGGGAGCACAGGAACCTATGGACCAGACAGAGTGAACACCTGGAAGTGAGTGGTCAGTATGAGAGTGGGGACTTACAAGCCAGTGTCTAGGTTCAGACGCCTGTCGGGGAGCACAGGAACCTATGGACCAGACAGAGTGAACACCTGGAAGTGAGTGGTCAGTATGGGAGTGGGGACTTACAAGCCTGTGCCTAGTGTCACACGCCTGTCGGGGAGCAGAGGAACCTATGTACCGGACAGAGTGAACACCTGGAAGTGGGTGGGTCAGTATGAGAGTGACGACTTACAAGCCAGTGTCCAGAGTCAGACGTGTGTCGGGGAGCACAGGAACCTATGTACTGGACAGAGTGAACACCTGGAAGTGGGTGGTGATATGAGAGTGAGGATCTACAAGCCAGTGCTTAGAGTCAGAGCCTGTCGCGGAGTACAGGATCCTATATACCAGACAGAGTGAACACCTGGAACTGAGTGGTCAGTATGGGAGTGAGGACTTACAAGCCTGTGCCTAGAGTCAGACGCCTGGCGGGGAGCACAGGAACCTATGGACCGGAAAGAGTGAACACCTGGAAGTGGGTGGTCAGTATGAGAGTGAGGACTTACAAGCCTGTGCCTAGAATCAGACGCCTGTTGGGGAGCACAGGAACCTATGGACCAGACAGAGTGAACACCTGGAAGTGAGTGGTCAGTACGAGAGTGAGGACTTACAAGCCAGTGCCTAGAGTCAGACGCCTGTCGGGGAGCACAGGAACCTATGGACCAGACAGAGTGAACACCTGGAAGTGAGTGGTCAGTATGAGAGTGGGGACTTACAAGCTAGTGTCTAGAGTCAGACGCATGTCGGGGAGCACCAAAATCTATGGACCAGACAGAGTGAACACCTGGAAGTGAGTGGTCAGTATGAGAGTGGGGACTTACAAGCCAGTGCCTAGAGTCAGACGCCTGTCGGGGAGCACCACAATCTATGGACCAGACAGAGTGAATACCTGGAAGTGAGTGGTCAGTATGAGAGTGGGGACTTACAAGCTAGTGTCTAGAGTCAGACGCCTGTCGGGGAGCACAGGAACCTATGGACCAGACAGAGTGAACACCTGGAAGTGAGTGGTCAGTTTGGGAGTGGGGATTTACAAGCCTGTGCCTAGAGTCAGACGCCTGTCGGGGAGCAGAGGAACCTATGGACCGGACAGACTGAACACCTGGAAGTGGGTGGGTCAGTATGAGAGTGACGACATACAAGCCAGTGTCCAGAGTCAGACGTGTGTCGGGCAGCACAGGAACCTATGTACTGGACAGAGTGAACACCTGGAAGTGAGTGGTCAGTATGGGAGTGAGGACATACAAGCCTGTGCCTAGAGTCAGACGCCTGGCGGGGAGCACAGGAACCTATGGACCGGACAGAGTGAACACCTGGAAGTGGGTGGGTCAGTATGAGAGTGAGGACTTACAAGCCAGTGTCCAGAGTCAGACGTCAGTCGGGGAGTACAGGAACCTTGGACCGGAAAGAGTGAACACCTGGAAGTGGGTGGTCAGTATGAGAGTGAGGTCTTACAAGCCTGTGCCTAGAATCAGACGCCTGTTGGGGAGCACAGGAACCTATGGACCAGACGGAGTGAACACCTAGAAGTGGGTGGTGATATGAGAGTGAGGATCTACAAGCCAGTGCTTAGAGTCAGAGCCTGTCGCGGAGTACAGGAACCTATATAACAGACAGAGTGAACACTTGGAAGTGGGTGGTCGGTATGAGAGTCAGGACTTACAAGCCTGTGCCTAGAGTCAGACGCCTGGCGGGGACCACAGGAACCTATGGACCGGACAGAGTGAACACCTGGAAATGAGTGGGTCAGTATGAGAGTGAGGACTTACAAGCCAGTGTCCAGAGTCAGACGTCTGTCGGGGAGTAGAGGAATCTATGGACCGGAAAGAGTGAACACCTGGAAGTGGGCGGTCAGTGTGAGAGTGAGGACTTACAAGCCTGTGCCTAGAATCAGACGCCTGTTGGGGAGCACAGGAACCTATGGACCAGACAGAGTGAACACCTGGAAGTGAGTGGTCAGTACGAGAGTGAGGACTTACAAGCCAGTGCCTAGAGTCAGACGCCTGTTTGGGAGCACCAGAATCTATGGACCAGACAGAGTGAATACCTGGAAGTGAGTGGTCAGTACGAGGGTGTGGACTTACAAGCCAGTGCCTAGAGTCAAACGCCTGTCGGGGAGCACCGGAACCTATGGACCAGACAGAGTGAGCACCTGGAAGTGAGTGGTCAGTATGAGAGTGTGGACTTACAAGCCAATGTCTAGAGTCACACGCCTGTCGGGGAGCACAGGAACCTATGGAGTGGACAGAGCTAACACCTGGAAGTGGGTGGTCAGTATGAGAGTGAGGACTTGCAAGCTAGTGCCTAGAGTCAGACGCCTGTCAGGGAGCATAGGAAGCTATGGACCACACAGAGTGAACACCTGGAAGTGGGTGGTCAGTATGCGAGTGAGGACTTACAAGCCAGTGTCTAGGGTCAGACGCCTGTCGGGGAACACAGGAGCCTATGGACCAGACAGAGTGAACACCTGGAAGTGAGTGGTCCGTATGAGAGTGAGGACTTACAAGCCAGTGTCTAGGGTCAGACGCCTGTCGGGGAACACAGGAACCTACGGACCAGACAGAGTGAACACCTGGAAGTGTGTGGTCAGTATGAGAGTGAGGACTTACAACCCAGTGTCTAGAGTCAGACGCCTGTCGGGGAGCACAGGAACCTATGTACCTGAAGAGTGAACTCCTGGAAGTGGGTGGTCAGTATGAGAGTGAGCACTTACAAGCCAGGGTCTAGAGTCAGACGTCTGTCGGGGAATACAGGAACCTATGTACCTGAAGAGTGAACACCTGGAAGTGGGTGGTCAGTATGAGAGTGTGGACTTACAAGCCAGTGCCTAGAGTCAGACGCCTGTTGGGGAGCACAGGAACCTATGGAATGGACAGAGCTAACACCTGGAAGTGGGTGGTCAGTATGAGAGTGAGGACTTCCAACCTAGTGCCTAGAGTCAGACGCCTGTCGGGGAGCATAGGAACCTATGGACCACACAGAGTGAACACCTGGAAGTGGGTGGTCAGTATGAGAGTGCGGAGTTACAAGCCAGTGTCTAGAGTCAGACGTCTATCGGGGAACACAGGAACCTATGTACCTGAAGAGTGAACACCTGGAAGTGGTTGGGTCAGTATGAGAGTGACGACTTACAAGCCAGTGTCCAGTGTCAGACGTGTGTCGGGGAGCACAGGAACCTATGTACTGGACAGAGTGAACACCTGGAAGTGGGTGGTGATATGAGAGTGAGGATCTACAAGCCAGTGCTTAGAGTCAGAGCCTGTCGCGGAGTACAGGAACCTATATACCAGACAGAGTGAACACCTGGAAATGGGTGGGTCAGTAAGAGTGAGGACTTACAAGACAGTGTCCAGAGTCAGACGTCTGTCGGGGAGTAGAGGAATCTATGGACCGGAAAGAGTGAACACCTGGAAGTGGGCGGTCACAATGAGAGTGAGGACTTACAAGCCTGTGCCTAGAATCAGACGCCTGTTGGGGAGCACAGGAACCTATGGACCAGACAGAGTGAACACCTGGAAGTGAGTGGTCAGTATGGGAGTGTGGACTTACAAGCCATTGCCTAGAGTCAGACGCCTGTTGGGGAGCACAGGAACCTATGGACCAGACAGAGTGAACACCTGGAAGTGAGTGGTCAGTATGGGAGTGTGGACTTACAAGCCATTGCCTAGGGTCAGACGCCTGTCGGGGAGCACCAGAATCTATGGACTAGACAGAGTGAATACCTGGAAGTGAGTGGTCAGTATGAGAGTGTGGACTTACAAGCCAGTGTCTAGAGTCGGACGCCTGTCGGGGAGCACCGGAACCTATGGACCAGACAGAGTGAACACCTGGAAGTGAGTGGTCAGTATGAGAGTGTGGACTTACAAGCCAATGTCTAGAGTCAGACGCCTGTCGGGGAGCACAGGAACCTATGGAGTGGACAGAGCTAACACCTGGAAGTGGGTGGTCAGTATGAGAGTGAGGACTTGCAAGCTAGTGCCTAGAGTCAGACGCCTGTCGGGGAGCACCGGAACCTATGGACCACACAGAGTGAACACCTGGAAGTGGGTGGTCAGTATGAGAGTGAGGACTTACAAGCCAGTGTGTAGAGTCAGACGTCTATCGGGGAACACAGGAACCTATGTACCTGAAGAGTGAACACCTGGAAGTGGGTGGTCAGTATGAGAGTGAGTACTTACAAGTCAGTGTCTAGGGTAAGACGCCTGTCGGGGAACACGGGAACCTATGGACCAGACAGAGTGAACACCTGGAAGTAGGTGGTCAGTATGAGAGTGGGGACTTACAATCCAGTGTCTAGAGTCAGAAGTCTGTCGTGGAGCACAGGAACCTATGTTCATGAAGAGTGAACTCCTGGAAGTCGGTGGTCAGTATGAGAGTGAGCACTTACAAGCCAGGGTCTAGAGTCAAACGTCTGTCGCGGAATACAGGAACCTATTTACCTGAAGAGTGAACACCTGTAAGTGGGTGGTCAGTATGAGGGTGTGGACTTACAAGTCAGTGCCTAGAGTCAGACGCCTGTCGGGGAGCACCGGATCAATGGACCAGACAGAGTGAACACCTGCAAGTCTGTGGTCAGTATGAGAGTGAGGACTAACAAGCCAGTGCGTAGAATCGGACGCCTTTCGGGGAGCACACGAACCTATGGACCGGACAGAGTGAACACCTGGAAGTGGGTGGTAAGTATGAGAGTGAGGACTTACAAGCCTGTGCCTAGAATCAGACGCCTGTTGGGGAGCACAGGAACCTATGGACCAGACAGAGTGAACACCTGGAAGTGAGTGGTCAGTACGAGAGTGAGGACTTACAAGCCAGTGCCTAGAGTCAGACGCCTGTCGGGGAGCACCAGAACCTATGGACCAGACAGAGTGAATACCTGGAAGTGAGTGGTCAGTATGAGAGTGTGGACTTACAAGCAAGTGTCTAGAGTCAGACGCCTGTCGCGGAGCACAGGAACCTATGGAATGGACAGAGCTAACACCTGGAAGTGGGTGGTCAGTATGAGAGTGAGGACTTGCAAGCTAGTGCCTAGAGTCAGACGCCTGTCGGGGAGCATAGGAACCTATGGACCACACAGAGTGAACACCTGGAAGTGGGTGGTCAGTATGAGAGTGAGGACTTGCAAACCAGTGTCTAGAGTCAGACGTCTATCCGGGAACACAGGAACCTATGTACCTGAAGAGTGAACACCTGGAAGTGGGTGGTCAGTATGGGAGTGAGGACTAACAAGCCAGTGCGTAGAATCGGACGCCTTTCGGGGAGCACACGAACCTATGGACCGGACAGAGTGAACAGCTGGAAGTTGGTGGTCAGTATGAGAGTGAGGACTTACAAGCCAGTGTCTAGGATCAGACGCCTGTCGCGGAGTACAGGAACCTATATACCAGACAGAGTGAACACCTGGAAGTGGGTGGTCGGTATGAGAGTTAGGACTTACAAGCCAGTGTTTAGGATCAGACGCCTGTCGCGGAGTACAGGAACCTATATACCAGACAGAGTGAACATCTGGAAGTTGGTGGTCGGTATGAGAGTGAGGACTTACAAGCCAGTGTCTAGGGTCACACGTCTGTCGGGAGTACAGGAACCTATGCACCAGACAGAGTGAACACCTGGAAGTGGGTGGTCAGTAAAAGAGTAAGAATTTACAAGCCAGTGCCTAGAGTCAGACGCCTGGCGGGGAGCACAGGAACCTATGGACCGGACAGAGTGAACACCTGGAAGTGGGTGGTCGGTATGAGAGCGAGGACTTACAAGCCAGTGTCCAGAGTCAGACGTCTGTCGGGGAGTACAGGAACTTATGGACCGGACAGAGTGAACACCTGCAAGTCTGTGGTCAGTATGAGAGTGAGGACTAACAAGTCAGTGCCTAGAATCGGACGCCTGTCGGGGAGCATAGGGAGCTATGGACCAGACAGAGTGAACACCTGGAAGTGGGTGGTCAGTATGAGAGTGAGGACTTACAAGCCAGCGTCTATAGTAAGACGTCTGTCGGGGAACACAGGAACCTATGTACCTGAAGAGTGAACACCTGGAAGTGGGTGGTCAGTATGGGAGTGAGGACTTACAAGCCAGTGTCTAGGGTCAGACGCCTGTCGGGGAACACAGGATCCTATGGACCAGACAGAGTGAACACCTCGAAGTGAGTGGTCAGTATGAGAGTGCGGACTTACAAGCCAGTGTCTAGGGTCAGACGCCTGTCGGGGAACACAGGAACCTATGGACCAGACAGAGTGAACACCTGGAAGTGTGTGGTCAGTATGAGAGTGAGGACTTACAAGCCAGTGTCTAGGGTCAGACGCCTGTAGGGGAACACAGGAACCTATGGACCAGACAGAGTGAACACCTGGAAGTGTGTGGTCAGAATGAGAGTGAGCACTTACAAGCCAGTGTCTAGGGTCAGACGCCTGTCGGGGAACACAGGAACATATGGACCAGATAGAGTGAACACCTGGAAGTGGGTGGTCAGTATGAGAGTGGGGACTTGCAAGCCAGTGTCTAGAGTCAGACGCCTGTCGGGGAGCAGAGGAACCTATGTACCTGAAGATTGAACACCTGGAAGTGGGTGGTCAGTATGAGAGTGAGGACTTACAAGCCAGTGTCTAGGGTCAGACGCCTGTCGGGGAACACAGGAACCTATGGACCAGACAGAGGTAACACCTGGAAGTGTGTGGTCAGAATGAGAGTGAGGACTTACAAGCCAGTGTCTAGGGTCAGACGCCTGTCGGGGAACACAGGAACATATGGACCAGATAGAGTGAACAGCTAGAAGTGGGCGGTCAGTATGAGAGTGGGGACTTGCAAGCCAGTGTCTAGAGTCAGACGCCTGTCGGGGAGCAGAGGAACCTATGTAGCTGAAGAGTGAACACCTGGAAGTGGGTGGTCAGTATGAGAGTGAGGACTTACAAGCCAGAGTCTAGAGTCAGACGTCTGTGGGGGAACACAGGAACCTATGTACCTGAAGAGTGAACACCTGGAAGTGGGTGGTCAGTATGGGAGTGTGGACTTACAAGCCAGTGCCTAGAGTCAGACGCCTGTCGGGGAACACAGGAACCTATGGACCAGACAGAGTGAACACCTGGAAGTGGATGGTCAGTATGGGAGTATGGACTTACAAGCCAGTGCCTAGAGTCAGACGCCTGTCGCGGAACACAGGAACCTATGGACCAGACAGAGTGAACACCTGGAAGTTGGTGGTCAGTAGGAGAGTGGGGACTTACAAGCCTGTGCCTAGAGTCCGACGCCTGTCGGGGAGCACCGGAACCTATGGACCAGTCAGAGTGAACACCTGGAAGTGGGTGGTCAGTATGAGAGTGGGGAGTTACAAGCCAGTGCCTAGAGTCAGACGCCTGTCGGGGAGCACCGGAACCTATGGACGAGACAGAGTGAACACCTGGAAGTGGATGGTCAGTATGAGAGTGGGGACTTACAAGCCAGTGTCTAGGGTCAGACGCCTGTCGGGTAACACAGGAACCTATGTACCTGAAGAGTGAACACCTGGAAGTGGGTGGTCAGTATGAGAGTGGGGACTTACAAGCCAGTGTCTAGGGTCAGACGCCTGTCGGGGAACACAGGAACCTATGGACCAGACAGAGTGAATACCTGGAAGTGGGTGGTCAGTATGAGAGTGAGGACTTACAAGCCAGTTTCTAGGGTCAGACCCCTGTCTGGGAACACAGGAACCTATGTACCTGAAGAGTGAACACCTGGAAGTGGGTGGTCAGTATGAGGGTGGGGACTTACAAGCCTGTGCCTAGAGTCAGACGCCTGTCGGGGAGCAGAGGAAACTGTGTGAACTTCATAGAGGTTTAGCTTGCAGATTGTATACTTCAGCGTACGACTTGTTCTCCACCACTGCCTACCCCCTCTGTTCTCCCATTTTTCTGGTACAACTCCGCGTGAAATTCGTAGCTGCTGCAGTTTGAATCAGCCGACTGGCTAAGTGCCCAACGAACCGAACAGACTGTCTAACCCCTTGCCGGTCGTAACTTCCAAGTAGGGAATGTCCGTAACAAGGGTGCTTGCCAATTCCAAAATGCGCGCTTCTCTAAGCCTGTACGCTGGTGCTAGACTGCCTCCTAACCGTGACCCATGTACCGTTAAGGGCGTGGCCGCTTAATGTGATTGCATCCAAACCATGGGACAGAGAGAGTCTTGCTCCGCAGAAATAAATGTAACACTAATAAAACTGTAAAGCTCATTGACCTCATGTGAACGTTAACCTAACAAATTATAGGGGAATTAGTTTATAATCAGTTGTAGGTAAGATTTACACTGGGATTTTGACAGAAGATGAGAGAAAAGTATCTGATCTCTAAGCAGGTTTTAAGCGGAAAAAGAGATCAGTACACAACAGTTTTATGATTACTATTTACAACGATAAATATTTAGAGAGAGGGAAGTAAATTATACATATCTGTAGATCTTGAAAAGGCTTTCGACATAGTTAGGGAAGGCTATGGTTCAAATTGAGTAAGAAAAGCAGTGTTGCCAACTATAATTCAATAAAACAAGCTAAATCGGCATGCCAAAAAGGCTAGAAAAGGCTAGATTATATTTTAATACCTATATAAATATTAGAAAACTACATTATTAAAAAGTACGCATGGATCACCTAGCAAAAATAAACGTAGTCTTCGTCATCCCCCTCTGCCTCATTTCTACTGCTGCAGCTGGGATTTCCCTTAGGTTCTTACATGTATGCAGCATTTGTACCAACAATCTTCAATATTTCGTCTGGGACTGCGCATGAAAAATCTGATATGTTGCACTCACATGACTTTCTCTACTCTTGTACTAACCATTCTTACAAACTCTTTTTCCTATATCTTCTTTGTGTTAGTTAAGATAAACATTTGTACAAATTATCTTATTGCTTATTTCCTTGTAGGTGCAGGGGGAATGTTAGAATACAGTAAGCTTTGTGCGATAGTCAAATCTTTTAAAGCTTTCAAATTCCGTTCTCATTGCAGGGCTAACATAACAAATTGAATAACGATGTTCCATTTGACAGAAATACAAATAACAAGGCATATCTCCGAAATGGTCCAATTTATAAAAAAATATTCAGACATACATTGTATATTTTAGAAAGATCTACAGTTTTTCATAGTAAGATTTGGTCTATCTGTAACCGTTTACCAGTTATACAAAAGTCGTCCAGAGTAAATAGGAGTACAGAGGTTATAGCCAGAAAATTCAAAATATACATTTCATTTGTCATAAAGATATTTCAAACCTATGGCATTTTAATCAAAATCGTTAGAGACACTTTCGAGAAAATGTAAATTTTCGATAAACTTTCCATGTAAAGGGTAGTTTAGGGTGAAGAATTTTCTTCAAAATCTTCGTGTCGCATCCATGAAAGACATTAAACTTAAATACCAACTTTGGTTTTTAACCAACTTTTCGTTTTTGGGTTATGTTATCCACAGGCTTGAGATACACACACAGACCTTTTTCTAAAAAGTGCCAAAGAATCTAACAACTTGGTGGAATCCATACTCCCAGATTCAAAAGATTCATGAATTCGCCAAAAGGATTATATCATTATGTGGAATAGCTGCAGTAGCGAGATTAAGTGATGTATTATTTTAAAGGTACTGGTAGATAAGTAAAAAATGAAAAAGGCTAGAAAAGGCTAATGAAGCTTAGAAAAAAGGCCAGGAAAGCTACTTGTAGCTTTTTGGAAAATTTATAGATAGATAGGTTGTCAAAAAGGCCAGATCTAGCCTTAAAAAGGTTAAGTTGGCAACACTGAAGAAAAGAATGAGAATTAGCTTTGTAAGAGTCTTGCAAAGGATATACACCGACAGTAATTTCTGCATAACAATCGCTAATAATAAAGCAAGTACTACCTGGCAAACACATGAAGCGTATCGGAAACAATGTGAACCTACCCAGCTGTTTACGTGAGCTTATCGCATAAACAAGGCGGGACAGCGCATGTGCATTCTGTTCAGATGCAATGCTATTGTCAGGACAGCAACGTTTCATATATCAGCAGGCGCCAGAGAGCATCTAGTTGTGTTTTATCACTGACTATACGCCAAGTTACTATTATTTCGCTCTTATAACAAACAAGATAAGAAGCGATCGCAGCGCTCAACAGCCAAGGTCAATACGCCTCAACCAGGACCAGGACCTCCTGCCAGGACCCTTCTCAAGTAATGGAAGTGTTCAAAACAATACAGGTCTAAGGCCAGGTGTAAGTTAACGAATGCATTTTTCATTATGTTTATGGATGATGCTTTTGAGGTAATCAATGCGGAGAACAGCAAATGTCAATAATTAACAACAGCGAAATACGCGGTTTGCCATTTGCTGATGGCATAGTAACAGGATGTGTATCCAAAGTATTAATAGTTAACGCAATTAATGGAAGCATTGTTATTTTAGTTGTATACTGAATTTTTGTATATTAAAATGAAACGAATTACAAAAGTTTGTAGTATTTGAACTGTATCAACTGATGTTTTTATTTATTTTTGCTGTGGTAGCGTTAATAGTTTTGGAAATATTCGTTGTTACATATTTCAGCTTTCTCGTCAGTCATGCGGCCACTACAAGGAATCTTGTCTGCCTCACATTCAAGTGGTCTGGAGTGCGTTTCTTGGTTAAAGTAAGTTGTTTGAATAAGGTTCTTTCCGGGGTCTTCTTTATCCTGGAAAGGCAAATATTGCTCTTACCGGGCTTATCTGAGCATCATTTCACTCGTTTCATTCATCGTCCGATATCAAGGTAACTAGAGAAAGAAGGTAGGCCACTCCGGCACAATTCCTGCCATTGGTTGCCGGCAAGATACGTCACACGGAGGTCTCTGAGCGCGCGCAGTTCAGACAGCAATAGAAAGTGAGCGCTTCAAACCCGTTTCGACATATACCATTTAAAGCATTGACTGACAGTTCCAGTGCGTAAACACTTAAGCAATAATTAATAAAGTGTAGCAAAATACGGTGATATGTGATAGAAAAGATACCTTAACTGAAAACACATTAGAAACGTTCACCAACACATTCTACTAATTACAAACCAATTTTACCACCACCACCGAAACTACAATCAAAATAATAAGCAACAAATTATTGTTTGATCTTAAAAGTAGACTCACATTTGCTCATGTTGTTGCAGAAGAAGTAGCTGACGCCCACTGCTGACACTTCCTCGTGTTCGTTTTTGTCATACTTACAGCTTTTAGTTTGTTATTTAAATGCCGTATCCTAATGAAAGTGCGGGTCCTGACGTATAGGGAAACAATTCTTTCATCCAATTCAGGAAATTTAGAGCAAATCATGCCAGCAAGCGCTTTCATCACTCCAGCACATTTTGAAACATTAAAGCCATGGAGTCCCGCAAATATAACTTCAAATTCCTTCACTTTTTGGTACCACTGTTCAGTCGGCCGAACAAGTTCGCCCTTTGAAATAACTGTAATCCAGTCCTGTGGCACTTGTTTTGGCAAATTATAGTCACTGTCTTTGCTTTCCAAAGTACTGTCAAAAGGCCGGCATTTGTATCAATGTAACCCGCAAGATACTTTATAGCGTCTGTGTTAAAATCTTCCATTTCAGAAGTATCGCTTATACTCGTATCTTCTAGTAGTATTGCCTCCTCATATTCAGTGGGTGCCGAAATTTCTTTAGCAACGTCCATGCACAGCTCGGTAGAAATGAAATCTAAGAACTGAGTGTCACAATCGAAGTCTTGTTTAAACTGGTTTGCCTGATTAATCGCCTCCACTGATGCTCCATCGGAAATTGGAATTTTGTTGTTGCCTGTAAGAAGCAGTAGGCGTATTCTGTTTCTTACTTCAAAGGGTGAGGGATTGTTATAAAATATACCCAGTCCTCGAATAAGGGAGAAAAAGTTTTCCAGGCAGTCTTGGTTAAGCCTAGAGGTCAATATATATGACATGTTTAACTTTTTCATTTCTCCATGTAATCCCAAAAGAGACTTTATGGATGTAATGAAGCCCTTCTGAAATTGGACTAATCCTTTATGACGCCCAATTCTAATTCCTCTCACGATATCCATAAACCGGAGCAGAGTATTCTCCTGGCTTCTTAAATTCAGCCCATATCCACTTCTGAGCATTGTTTTCTCGTCCTTCGGAATCCTAGAATTCAGAACATCGAAGGCATCATTTACTAGCTGAAAGAAAGTGCCTTCTTTTTCCTTATTAAGGCAGTATTTTATTGCCGGAGCTGTTCTTTTAGAAAATAACTGGGCCGCCATTCTGACATTCTGTCTGGATCTGCCAGTTAAACTTAAATGTGCTGGAGTGATATGATAGCTTATAGATAGATCCCCTGTTTTAAGTTCTAAAAGATCTTCTATAAGATTCTTGTTCAATTGAGTTCCATCCGCTAACCGCAAACCATCATCAAAGAAAATGGTTTCGCAGTAACTTTAAAAGGTGAGGAACACCAAAGAAAACCCACACCTTCCTGGCTTTATCCTTTGGATTAGTGAAAATAGTGAAACGAGTAAGAAATGATACCCTTAATACATTTAAAGTTATTACCGGAAATATAAGTTTTTATTGCAAAACCAAACGAGAAACAAGAGAAGGATATGTATATGCTCTTAATGAGACACATTCATATATTACTTTCAGTAAACATACCCAAATAAACAATTACGTTTTGACATTACATACCTTTTCATTAGTTTGGCTGGTGCTTGTGCTGTTTTCTGAGCTCGAACCCGGGAGCGTGTCACCATGCCAGTTGGGAATCAGCAAACACGGCACCGCATCGGCACGTAAAATTTTCCTTGTAGGTAATCCTAATAATTCTTTCCGTAAGTCCCGTTGATAATCCTCAGGACGAAAATGCACGGAGCACACTCGAGCATTGTTGGCGTTGAACTTATCGCTTCGCTTACAACGAGATATCCACGTACGTCTCACTTTGTCATTTTTTGGAAATCTGTGATACATTACTCCCGAAGTTTTTGTCCCTCTATTGCCACACTGAGCAACAGCACAGTTAAGCTTGCTTTTAGAAACATTCATTTTTAACACGAATTCACACACTTGTATTTCCAAACATGTAGCATCAACAAAGAGTACCCTTTTAAGATAAACAGAAAGATAAAAGGAAGCGAAATACAATGACCTTTGTTTTGTCAAAGGGTGTGCACCGTACTGAAATTCAGGTATAACATGAACGAAAGGCTGATGACCCTTCCTGTATAGCTATGAAGTACTTCTTTCACATTCGGGAAATACGGACAATATTTTCTTTCCCATTTTAAAGAAAAGGAGCAAGATGCTGGAATTACCTTGCAATTATACAATACGTTGATGATATTTCACAAATAAACGTAATTTGCAATTAATCACATTATTTCACAGCCTCAAATCAGATTTTCTCTAGTTTTGATCACTGAGGTCATCTATGAAAACGCGCAGTATGTATAACTAAAATTATTTATAGTTGTTTAATGTATTAAAATATGCACAGCATATATTTCCATGATAAAAATCTTATGTGCTATATACAAATTATTTTCTTTGCTCACTCTTGCGCAAAGTATTCTTACCAGGGCTTATCCTTCTATATATTCATGTTAACATAGATACAATTTCATTGTACATTATAAAGGATTCATAGGTGAAAGCGATAGACAAAACTTCTCCCCCCCCCCCCCCCTCTCTCTCTCCGTTTCAAGTATATTGGTATTTTCAAAAATGATAGCTGTCGTAATTGTGTTATTTATTTCATTTTCCTCTGCACTGCATTTTCATATTGTTGAAAAAGAGTGGCCACACAGCTATTCTTAGAAGAACAGCTCAGTCAATAAAATACTGTCTTAATAGGGAAAGAATGTCAGTATCACATTCTGTTTTCGTTTATTACATTATTAAAAGGCTTTTTAGTAAGGGCTGCGTTGCAAATATAACCTTAATCCTAAAGAAAGTGAAAAAAGCGTGTTGAAAGCTCTTAACAAAGTAATAATTGCACGATTATGTGGCACACTGTTGTTCCTTCCACCTACAGATAATTTTCATTTCTGTTTTACAAAATATAACACAATGAGAGCTTTGTTTTGTTCAATTAAAACGCCTGCGTTGACATTTCATGTCAGAAAACAAGGAAAGTAGAGTAGAGATACTTAGATAGTACGATGGGATTTGAATTATATCGTAAAATGTAAGCTGCACGTGTGAATATCACTTAACCTTATATTGCACACCGGTCCAGCGGCGAAGAAAGCCGAAGTGTTGAAGTCACGTGACTAACATGGCTGGGCGTCACGTGACATGCACCACGTGACTATTTAGAAAGTTGAGCGGGAAAGGTAAGAAATACGCGCCAATAGTGATCGCAAGTGCAGTATGGAAGTGATGGAAGTGAGCCAAAATAAACAATTTATGTGCTCTGAGTGTGGGAGGTGCTATAAACAGAGCCAACATTTGCAGCGTCACGCTTCCACAGATCACCCGGGAAGAGTGAATGCCATTGCACCTCTCCAAAAACTTCCATTTAAGTGCACTTTGCAAATTCGAAGCATCATCAGAAAGTACTTTATACGAACACTTGGAAGTGATACATGATAGACGTGTAAAATTGGAAGAACTGGAATTCTCGTCATTTGGAGACTTCAAGAGTTGGAAAGAAGGAACTGAGGCGGCTACACGGTCATTCTTTGGGAAAATTCG
Organism: Tenodera sinensis; assembly: GCA_030765045.1. Classification (NCBI taxonomy): domain Eukaryota; kingdom Metazoa; phylum Arthropoda; class Insecta; order Mantodea; family Mantidae; genus Tenodera; species Tenodera sinensis. The sequence continues at coordinate 369,306,662 of CM060964.1, read as the reverse complement.
TTCCAAAATTGCTTCTCAAAGTGTAACATATTATTATGCTTGTCACCGTTCAGGGAATTTTGTCTCCAAAGGCAAAGGTATTAGACATTTAAAACCGCAAGGGAGCAATAAAATTGGTGCAGTATGCCCGTATGAGGGTTACTGAAGATCAACAAGGAGTATGCAAAGTCAAATTTGTTTCGACTCACATTGGTCACCAACACGAATTAGGTCATTTGGGATTGACAGAAAAAGAAAGGAACAGTATAGCTGTAGATATTGCTAATAAAATTCCTTTTCAGGCTATACTTGATAAAATATGAGACTCAGTATCCGCCTGTAATCTAGAGCGGATACGTCTGCTAACCAGACAGGATTTGTACAACATTGAGCGATCCTATAATTTGTGCTCCACATCAGTCAGGCATCAAAATAATGGGACTAGTGTTGAGGCTTGGGTGCATGAAATGAAGTCAAATGATAACACTTGTGTGTTATTTTATAAGCCACAAGACACAGTGAACGAGTCCTACCCCGAACTAAAAAGCACAGATTTTGTGTTAATTATAATGACTAGTGCTCAATGTGAAATGTTGAAGAAGTATGGGAATGACTGCATTTGCATTGATGGGACACATGGGATGAATAGCTATGGTTTCGAACTTACAACACTTTTGGTACTGGATGATGTTTAACAAGGGTTTCCATGCGCCTTCCTCATTTCAAATAGAAATGACTGGCAAGTGCTCTCCACATTTTTTCCAGTGCATAAAGTCAGAAGTTGGAAAACTTTCCCCGAAAGTTTTTATGTCTGATTTAGCAGAATTTTTCTTTAATGCTTGGATTTCAACAATGGAAACCCCTAAAATGAGACTATTGTTCATGGCATGTGGACAAGGCATGGAAAAAACATATTAAGAGCAAAATCCAAGGTCAAGAAAAACAAACAAACGTTTACAAGATTCTTAAAACAGTCCTAGAGGAAAGGGATGAGGCAGCATTTGAAATTATGCTTCATGCCGTACTCAAAATGTTGAACAGTGATCCGGACACGGCTGAGTTTGCCTCATACTTCGAGGAATACTACATGACTAACGTAAAAACCTGGGCTTACTGCTATAGGCTGCATGCAGGACTTAACACAAACATGCATATAGAGCGAATGCATCACACACTTAAATATATATATTTACACGGAAAGAAGGTGAAACGTCTGGACAAGGCTATAGGTGCACTAATGTCCTTTGTTAAAGACAAGCTATTTGATAGGCTTATTGTGCTTACAAAAGGCAAACTAACCAGCAAAATAAGGAACATTCATAATAGGCACAAATCTGGCTTACAAATAAATAAGGAAATAATCATCAAGGAAGATGGAGGATGGAAAAATAGCATCCTCTTCAGAAGTACACGAGATCTACTTTGTACACGATAATGAAGTTCAATACACATGCAGATTAATATGTAGTGAATGTAACACCTGCATTCACAGATATTCCTGCACATGTGTTAATTCCAGCATTAAATGGAACATGTGCAAGCACATACATAGTGTGTGTCAAATGCAAATTGGCCATAAACTTCCTTTGAAACATGCTCAGGACTCCAATGAACTTGCTACAAATTGTGAGGGTCCTTCAAGTGGAAGTGAAATCCAGCACATACTGGATCAAGTTGGTAAAGACAATGCATCTATATGTGAAGAAACAAACAACTTGAGAAAATAATAGACTGCTGTAAGGGACTTTCCACAACAGCGGAACTAAAGGTCCTGAAGAGAGGTGCAACAACAATAACCTCAACTATGACAGCAGTTTGCAACCAACGTGAGTTGCCAAAATCAGCAGCAACAAGAAAAAGAAAAATAGAGCCCCAAAGGCGGTTCTTCAACACTAAAAAAAAACGAAGTTCCCACAGGAAGCAGTTTAAAAAAACAGAGGTAGCAGAGACACTGAGCATTGCAGTATCTTTGCTGCAAGAGAACTCGCATGAATAAGTGCTAATGTAAGTTACTTTAAATCATACTATTTACTAAAATTAAAATTGCAGCTAACAGTACCTGAGAGTGACGGTTTAAGTGAGAAAAATATATCTGTGTGTAATATTGGTATATTCTATTTGAGTGCACCCCGAGCCAGGCCTCCCAGAGGGGATAAAATCCCTATGCTGGCACCGGGGATCGAACCCGGGTCCTCTGCACCAGAGGCAAGCGCGCTACCAACTGCACTACAGAGGCGGTTTCCCTGTCAGTTCTGTAAAATAAATGGGGCAAAATTGTATTCACATATGTATGGGCATCAACTGTTGACTCAAAAAAATTCAGCCTAAAACTGTTTCTCCACTAATGGTGCACCATACACCTGGCGAGCTGAGTTAACACATACGAATCAAACAAATACACATCGTGCAGTAGAAAACAAATACTGAGCTATAATACACTTTGTAACTAAGTACAGGACTAAATAATAAAGCGCACTGGTAGTAATACAGCCACACAACATCGTGTCAACTCAATACTGATTGTGAGAAGAGAAAAACAAGTGATGCTCGTGACCTTGTGTATATCAGCTGCTGGTGACGCGTTTCTGTGTGCACAGTGGAAAAACACAGCGTACAGTTCACATGTATTTGGATCTCTCTGTAGAATGGGGTGCTGAGAACCATAGCAGTTAGAGAATCCATAAAAAGTCATTCATACTCTATAGTTAAAACCGTTTAGATCAATCAATGTTAATTGTTCTTCACATATGCCGTACACAGAACAAAGCTGATAACGGGAGTAATAAGATCATAAACTTGCTACCTAGATACTTTTTACAACCACTGAAATTGATTATAATCCATTTAAAATTGTCTATATTTTAAGTGAAAATAGATAATGACCTAGCCCCTAGGCACACTCATTACTTAGGCTACATAAAATACTGCTATTCATTGCATTGTATTTTTATTTATTTCTAGGACATACACAGTGGGAAGCTGGAGTTGTGACTGTGGGTGTAAAACTAACAAGCTGTTGGCGTCCAGTACTGTATTTCATTGCATATTCGCCACACCTTCTTGTTATGGTTATGGTTGCTCTTACTGATGGTGTTGAACGAGCCTATACTTGTTATTTTGTGATGTAAACTTATAACAGTATCAGATTTAGGAGTTATGTATGTTCAATATAAATTATTTTGTGATGTAAACTTACAACAGTGTCAGTATTTAGAAGTTATGTATGTTCAATATAAATTATTTTGTGATGTAAACTTATAACAGTGTCAGTATTTAGGAGTTATGTATGTATATACAATGTAAATTATTTTGTGATGTAAACTTATAAAATGTTGGTATTCAGGAGTTATGTACGTTACATTTTCTTAATTTTCCAACATAAAATGTTAAAACTGTTAATATTCAGAGGAAGTTGTATGAGTTAAGAACCCAATTAATTTGTGATGTAACTAAAAAAAGTGTTGGTATTCTGAAGGAGTAATGTGTGTACAATGTCAATTATTTTGTGATGTAAATTTATAAAAGTGTGTATTCAGAAGTTTAGGACTTGTAAATTACCTATGTAGAACTAGGTAAATAAAGTGTTGTTTATTAAGTGGGGAAAACGTTGTTCATACTTTCTTCATAAAGTAAAAATATACAGCGCAACCATTTTGCAAAGAATAAATTATTCATGAGTAGCTGTGATAATTTTCAGTAGCTAGTGTACAATAACGGGAGTAATTCCGGGATTACAATGAACGAAACATAATGCAATTTCTAGTTTAGCAACATTTCTTACTTCACCATCTTGGCAGTTTGCAAACTGATGGCATCAACATTCAAGAATATATTACAATACGCTAAATACTCTGCTTTCTCTGGTAAACTGAACAGATAGCAGTGACGGCATGTTATCTTTAATATTCCAGGTGTTGAGAAATCTTTATTTTATTATGCAGTGATTGCTTGCCTATAAATCAAGTAGGTGTGACTGACCATTATGTGATTATGTTAGCTACACAAACCTGTGTGTCTGTTTTAAGTATACATTTTGGCAATCCATCATTTGTTACTTCCTACACCAGCAACAATTCTTCTTAAGTGAGAGGGATGAGGTAAACTAAGGTCACCACTTTAAGCAGCAGGATAAGTAAAAAAAAAAAACAGTGCATGAACATATGTGAATCACAAGGGTATATTTTTGTTTCATTAACAGAAGCTGTACACACATGTTTATCTTCTTCCTGTTACACAATGGGTTTTACTCTGCATTTCATGTGCAATATACTCTACCTGATCACATACTAATAGTTTATACTGACTTAAATGACTCACTAGATTTTCAAATTTAGTCCAATCATTACTGAGATTGAAAGACACTGTTGTTATAAACACGCCTTTTTAAAACACTTTAACTTCTAAAGAAACTAACACTTTGAAACCTACAATGTGCTCAAGCACTGCCATAAAATCACTTTCATACACAAACAGTAAGTAGTTTTCACTTTCAATCATAACAAATGGAGAGAACACCGTTTTTAAAAGTTCCCAAATGACAAAATCTTCTTGTTTTGACACCATTCTCTGAAAGCTACCTCTTCCTGAAGTCTCTGCTATCACCTTTCTCCAGAATCCTTCTGAATTGATGCTAATGCTGTGCTTAAATATTTCGGTTGGTTCTCAAGGATAGTTGGTGTGCATCTTCTTTGAGCTAATAACCTTATAATTTGACTTGCAGCCACATACACAACAGCTCTGAGGCTCTGAAACAACAGAAATAGGTCACCTGATTATAGCATTTGTAGGAAATACAGGTTATTTCAAACCTCAAAAAAATTATAACTTACCTTATTTCATATAAAATGCTGTAAACAAGCCACAGCTCCTTCAATAACAAACAGACAGCCATATTTCCAGCAAGTCAACTTTGTAAATAATCACGTGATGCATGTCACGTGACTCCAACACTTCGGCTTTCTTCGCCGCTGGACCGGTGTGCATTGTAAGGTTAAGTGTGAATATCGGTACTGCGAGACTCCCGTGTGACGTCATCAGCAGACAGCTCTAGGAAGGGCGATTGCGCGGGAAGCGGGAGGAGGCCCCCCTGGTCCGATATGACCTACCAGATTAAAGAGTATAAACAAACCCCCCCCCCAAAAAAAAAAGCTTAAGCATTTAATATTTTTTCCCGCTTGCGGGTACATAAGTAAGAAAAACTGGTAACGATATGAAAGTGGTTGTTTTACGTTCCTTTCAGGCATGCAACCCTCTCTATACTGGCTCATTTTAAATTTAGTAAAAATTGATCTTTACGTAACATGAATGTGATAATAGAAAGGGATAATGAGAGGTTCTGCCTGATAGAGATCATAGGAATGTCACATATCTGACGTTTTCTTTTTTTCATTCGTATTGAGAGGATTTCAAATAATGAATATTTATAATGGTGTTAAAAATCTTGACTCAAAATGTTAAAGTATGTTGCTATGCGGTTGGCACCATTTGCATTCTGTAGAAAGAGAAACAATGTGGCCGCGAATGCTTTGATTTAGGAGGGAAAAAGTGTTGCGGAAGCCATATATGAGACGTTAGAATCGTGAGTGAACATACATGGTGGTTTCTGCACTTGTCAGCGCTGAGATACATTAATAAAAGGCTGCAGTGTTAATTCTGTGTAATAGTTACAGTGGCTGTAAACTGAAATCAGACAATTGCGTTGAGATACTTAACTGCGGAAGCATTTTGAGATAATAAAATCTTGCAATTTGTTTTCATTGTTCGTAACGTGTAACGTGTGTACCTAAAGTAAACATCATGCCTAAAATATGTTGTGTGCTGAATTGTCCTCATGTTTCTGGCCAATGCCAGCTCAGGAACTTCCCCAAGGATGCATTGAAATGCATTTTGTGGAAACGGCACATCCGTCAGAATACTATGGTGATCAAAAAGCAAACCCGCATTTGTGATGTAAGTTCATTTTAAGGTTGAGCTATTTTAGTTGACAGCTAAGATGGCTAAGAGTGTGCAGCATACTAAATGGGATACAGATGGTGAAAGGCTTACAGTTAAGAGTGATACTTAGGTATCTCCTATATTCACTTGCCTTTACTACCTAAGTTACATGTTCATATGGATGTCTGTGATGGGTTGGGACAGTTTGCACTGCTTTGCCCTCCTCAGGGAAACCTAACATTACAGGAGAGCTACAATGCGAGATGATAACTGAGTACTGTTCAGTAAGTGTTTACTTTAGCACACAGTGACTGTTTCAAATCTAATTTCATCCTAATAGCTAACCTTAAACAGTTATTTTACAATGTGCATGTCACCACAATTCCCCCACAAGATCATTAAACAGAAGACAGTTGCAAGTCTATGCATTTAAATTGCTAAAGTCTAGAATACTGTTGTTTCATCACTTTTTGCACCATACTCCATTTCCATTATGGGTATTTGTTTGCTTTGCCACCCAGTGACCAATTTGTTTTAAACCTTATTGAAAGAATCAATCTGCGGTATTTCAGAATTCATTACATGACCCTTATTTTTCAAAATAAATATCTTTTCCCAAACCAGCCAATCTGTGGTATCATTTAATTGTAATAATTTAATCTCTGGATTTCATGATTAAATGACCAAAAATAATCTGCCACAGCTGATCTATCTGCTTATGTTTAATATTAAAATGTTTTTATTCTGGTTTCCAAATGACGTTTAGTCTCACCAACATAAACCCTGTCAGTCTAAACAAAGAAACTGATAAATGAAAATTCAAAATCTTCATCCTTTTTAGAAACGGTAGCAAATTGTATATATTATATACCGGGTGGAAGGGAAGTGATTACATTAATTTAAACCAGTGATAGATCTCGGTGCTTGGAACACATTTTGTATCTTATGTTTTTGTCTCTCACCATTTCCTACGAATATATTTTAGTTTCAATGAAAACAACCAGGCAATACTGCAGATTGTGTGGATGGTCGCTTTCTCTAGCGCAGTACATAAACAAGCAGCATAACGGTGCATCTTAAAAACAAACTCATACCCTAATAGAGTCTTCCATATCATGCTGAGTGGTTTGCCCGTATCACAGCTCAGACTGCTCTTTTCTTTAAATATTTTTATGCTTTCTCTCACTATTCTTTGAGAGATATTGTCACAGATTGTTAAAATGTTTAAACTATCAAAGTCAAGAGGTGGCTGGTGTTTTCTGCATGTTCCACAATGGCAGAGTTTTCCAGTTGAGAGAGTTTCATGTATCTCATATCTTCCTTTCTTCTTGCATTGATAGATCTTACTGTTTGACCTATGTACAATTCACCACAATCACAGGTAATTTTATAGATGCCTGGATTATTTTGTAAAGGGTTCTTATCTTTGACTGGTCTTATAAGGGAATGAATGCAGCTTTTTCACTGATGTGTGTCTTGTTTTAATTTTGTGGAGTTGCAAAGTTTTTAGATGACTTGTCCTTTTGTAGTTATGCTGTTTACAGACACACACACACACAGAACCTTTTTCTAAAAATGTGTTTTTCAACATTTTGAGTCGAGTACAACACTTTCCCTACTTACTATGCATAGTAGGGAAAGTAAAAAAGACAGTTTCTACTTTAGTGTAAAATTACAATATAATGAATAATTGTTTTTATATAATAATAATAGTGTTATTTGCCTCTCTTGCAGTGCCATTTTGAGAGTTCTATGTTCTTGCAGAATAAAGAAGGCAAAAGATATCTTAAGGTGAACGCAGTTCCTTCAGTTATAGGTTCAAAAGTAAGGAACACTCCAACGCAGGTAAGTGTAATTTGAAGCAGGAACTTTTGAAACACTAATGTCACCTGGTTGATTTTTAAAAACCAAAATGTGTTTTGAGAACTACTTGTCAAATAATATTTTAAAGATGAACATGAATGTGTTATGTAACCCTTTGGATGCCGAGACAGGTTACCATGGTAGTTTACTGACCCTCCGTGGGTTGCTAAGGGCAACTCTTATGTTTATTTAAACATTGAGTTTTTGAATGAATGCACCTATGTGACTAGGACATTTAATGTTACAGCTTACTCAGCTGATTGGTGGAGCAACAACCTTATCTGTTTATTTCTTTAGCTCCAAGAATGACTAATGGGCAGTTACGTGCAGTTGCATATTACTGAATGTTTTTCCTTGTTAGTTGTGCAATATTACTTTGCCACTGCAAGTAGTATGTCACTACTTCTCACAAACAGGAATTGCCGTAGCCAAGTAGTTACACCATTCGTTTCTCACCAAAGCAGCCCGGGTTCAATCCCAGGCAGCTGCATGTGGTGGACGAAGCAACGCTGGGGCAGTTTTCCTCCGGGTTCTCCAGTTTCCTCCACCATCTAATTCCGCCGGTGCTCCATCTTCATTCCATGTATCATCAGTGTAACCACCTGCAATGCTGTATGTAGTGAAAGCGGGCCTTAAACACTACAACAAAAATAGGAATACGATGTACAAAACCCCAATGATGTGGAAGGTGCATGATCTACCTTGTGATGGTGCCTTACATGTGTAAAACAACTTGTATGGATCAGGTGATTCACATTCTGAGGATAAACTGAAAATGAGATCTTTCGATTCACAAACTGAAATAAAGAAGAGGATGAAAGCAACCTATGCAATAATAACATGTATTTTGTAGGTAACATCACATACTTGTCAAAGATATTAGGTTGTTAATCATTGTCAACATCATTGTCAACATCAACATCATCATCATCATCATTATTATTATTAAATCCTGGCACAACAGGCCCTGATCTGATATGGACTGTAGTGCCACAGGTTTAACTTAACAACATCCCATGAAGAGCCAAGCCTTAGCGCCCAGCTGCTGCGTCCCACACCTCAGCCCACTACAGGTGTCATTGGTGGGGTGCAGTACTGGAGGACGGTACATGGTCAGTTTCCCGATCCCTCCCAGCCAGTTATGCACTCTTCATGACCTGGGGCCACTACTTTTTCATCAAGTAGCTCCTCAGTTGGTCCCCCTGGTACCTAACAAGAGAGTGCACCCCGTGCCAGACCTCCCAGAGGGGATAAAATCACCATGCTGGTACCGGGGATCGAACCCAGGTCTTCCGCACCAGAGGCAAGCGCACTAACAACTGCGCTATGGAGACGGTCATTGTTATTGTTATTGGCAGTACAAATTATAGTGCATTCTGTATTCATACTACGTTTTATATATCTTTGATCAATCTAGTAAGATAATGCTCATGAAAACCATGTATATTTAAGCTAAGTGAAGCTCAACAATTAAAATAAGCAAATGCAAGCATATAAGCATAAAAATGTAGCAAGGGCCTACTGGGTCCCATGTAACTAACAGTGTTCTATCCAGGATATGCACCTAACGGAGGGTTAAAGATGTGTATAATAAGCCAAAGATTCATGGTTCAAATCCCAGCTAAGCCATTCGATTTTTCAACCTGATTCTACCTTTTGAAATTAAGAAGTAATTCATACCTAAACTGCCATCAGTTCTATTATAATGATAGGCAAGTGTGTTAAAAGAACAATTTATAATTAATTTCTGTTTACTTTTACAGAAAATTACAAAAGTTTCACCAGACAAGAACATCAACAAAGAAGTAAGTAACATTCAAATACTTAATATTACAAGATAAAATGTTTTATTATTTTAAATGGCTTTATAAGTTTGTGTACAGCAGTCTAGATAGTTAAATGGAGGTTCTTTACTTCTAAAGCACGTCTCAACCTTGGAAGACAGTACATGTTAAACGGGGCGCAATGCTGCGACATGTACTATATGTATGCCTCAATGTTTGTTGCTCAGTTGCAACAGCTTGTGGTTGTCACAAGCGAACCTGAAGATAGCACACTATTGTTTATTCCTTAGAGATCCTTTCATTAGTTCCTTTTTAATCCTATACACTACTGCGTTTGAACACCTGATAGCCATAGCTGTTTCTTTTACTGCCTTATTAATACTCATTCTAGTTGAAAAATAATCTAACACATTCATAATTATTTGGCGTTCCTTACTTCTTAATTTACCAGTATACTGTCTCTTCCTAGTTTCCCCCTCCATAACTACAAATATTTACACAAAATGTTAAATTAATAATGTAATAACACTTCACAGGTTCCACACAGTATAAACACATACACTTCTTTACGAACTGATGTTAACTTTTTCTGGTGCTCCCCCAAATGCCTTCTGTGTCACACTTGACACCTTTTAGCTGAATGGTGAATACCTTTTGTGTGCCTTACACGGTGAAAGCAAGAGGTCACAAGCTTCTGGTTTATTTTAAAAACTGTCTCTAACCCTCTTCAACATTTACTCTCGCTTGGTCCCTCTTGTAAACTCAATAATAAGGTTTCCTACTGTGTAACTTTTGCAGTGCAGAAATATAAAACTTTCTGAAAACGTTAAATTTAAAAAAATGTTGATGCTTAACTGAGTAAACATAGGGAATTCAAAGTAAGAAGGTAGCAGCACCATGGTTTACTCTAGCTAAGAAAAAAATATAGACATATTGTAGCAGTTAGTGTATGATGAGCATAGAAAGAGCAAATATCAGACTTTACTGATAAACACGTTTTCTGTAGAAATTTGGGCCTACAGAAATGTATAATGGCTCTAAAAAGGAATATAATCTGATACAGGAAAAAAAAAAATTCTGCATGGGATAATGTGTTCAAAGCTGAAAATTATAACAACTGAATATTTACACCATGCTATTAGGAACCTGGCAACAGTGTGAGAGTGGAAAGGGACGAAGCTAATGGCAACTTGTATGTGGTAGATAGAGACAGATATATCACATTTAAAGGTAGAGTTTTCTTCCGGGCCTAAAAGCTGTGGTCTGCTGGAGTTTAGAGGTCCAGGCAGTGGACATCATCAGTGGCGTGGTCTGAGTCTTCTCGGCAAAGGTTCAGTTACAACAGAATCACTGGCTGGAGGTGCCATATTTATATCTGGGCTGCTCACAGGGGATTGGCTGGGCTTGAGCGGATCTGGGCACACTGGCAATAAGAGGATAAAAGGTAGGAGGCTTAGTAGGGAATGAAACGGTTGGCTTAGAGGGGTGGAGATAGGCCATGAGGGCAAAAGTGATGTCACTATTTGTAATTGATTTCATTTCGCTGGTGTGACAAACCAGTGAAAATGAAATTTTGCCAGTATCAAACTATCATACATTCAAATTATCGTACGGGTTGGCAACCATGTGTACAAACATTAAAATTATCGTATGAGTTGGCACCGCTGCATAATACTGACCTTCCTCAAATTTCTACAAATACGCATGTTGGCGGACACTTCTTGAATAGTCGTGAAAACCCTTTGTGTTGCTGCTCTTATTGTCACATATTCACAACAATTGTGCTAGGCAGCCCAACCTTGAGCACCCTTGATACACACACTGCCAGTGGGATAGGACACCCCAGCCCCAATCGGTATCACAACACTTTAATATAATAAAGGAAAATTTGGTACAACCTTTTTCAAGAAAATGAATAGTAATTACACCATATTTGTAGTAAAATAATTGAAAAATGGAAAGAATTCAGCATTCCCCTATATATACTATTTCTAGGTTTTGAAAAAGCATTTGAAAGGGTTAAATGAGACATGCTGTGGAAAATATTAGAAAGATATCAAATCCCAAATGATTTACTAAATTCAATCAAATGGTTATATGATACCACATTTATAAAAGTAAAACTAGATCATGGGAAAACAACTGACCAGTTTGAAGTTAATTGAGGCCACGACAGGGATGTGGACTCTTCCCCCTATTGTTTACTTTAAATCTATATAAAATTATAGATGAATGAAAAAAATGAAATCCTCTAGGAATAAAGATGGATAGAGGTGGTGCGGATTTTATTAATATAATTTCGTAGCAGTAGGAATAGATTCTTTACATAGCATACCGGAGATAATGTTCTTAGTGAAAGATGAAATGTGTGATAGCAGATGCTACTCTTATCTTCAGGGTCGAGGTTACAGAATGGAATGCATAAATCAACGTTCCTTTATCACAACATATTTATTCGTTAATTTACACTTTTAGCACCATATTAATTAATCAACAATCTTCACAGTTAGGTAGAATCTACACTGTATAAAAGTTTGGGTGAAAGTTACATGTTCACGCGCTACCAAAAAAAAACACATCCTTTCATTTTGAGCACACAGACGCTAATGAAAATAGTCCTTTGGCGTCTCTCTTACGCAACACCGCCATTCTTTTGTATTCATCCGCGCAATAGTCCTCATTGGTTGAACACAAAGTGACAAGAAAACATTGGCTATCTTGAATATTGAAAAATAAGTCCCTGATACACCCAAACAAGAATTAGAAATTTACACACTCTTACAAAAATATTTACATGAACGATTTTCTATTGGTCAATATTCTGTCTCAGAGGAAAACAATTACAATAATGTTCGCAGATGATCAAGTGTTCCTAGCAGAGAATAAAGATGACTTAAAGAGATCAGTGTTTAAACTACAGAACATCTTAGAAAAATATAGTATGAAAATATCAGAAAACAAAACTAAATATAATGTTATTACTGGAAACAGACTCGAGAGTAAAAAATAATAATAATAAAATAAATAATAAGCCAATAGAGCAAATAACAGCTTTCAATTATTTGGGTTGTCAAATATCACAGTTTGGCCATCAAAAGGATGTGGAAAAAATTTGGGGGGAAAATATATTAAATTAAGTGGCACAATCAGAAGAAATTTTGGAAAACAAATTAGAAAAGAAATTCAAGTAAGATTTCACAAGAAAAGCAGCTCTTCTGTATGAAGCGAAAGTTGCACACTTAGAGCAAGAGATAAAGCTGTAATTAACAGCACACAAATGAGGTTTCTTTGTTCATTAACTGGATTAATGCTAAGAGATTAGGACACAGTGGAATTGTAGAGAAATGGTTGAGTATATACAAAATTATCAAAATAAATGGCTACAACATACCCAGAGAATGTCAAATTCCCATTTACCAAAGATAATATACCACTTGAAACCTCAAGGTAGGAGAGATCTAGGAAGACCTTTCAACCAATGAAAAGCCGCAACACTACTTTGGTAGGAGATGAAAACGAAAAATATTTTCATGTAAAGAATAGTGTCCGGTATGGAAAATTTCCTGAAGTCGATATTGTGCATTGGAAATCCATTTGTTTGTAACAATGATATTTTTTCTAGCTTGAGACTAGAGAGAGCTCTAGTGGCTGTTTAATGACATGGCTGCATTGAATAATTTGTGCAGAATATGCAAGTAACATGCTGTGCCTGGTAATGAGAACAAGAACATAAAAAGTTGGCCAAATTTTCTTTGCTGTTGTCAGCGCCCGGGAAAGTTTCCCGTCATTTGTGAACTGGCCTTATTACCTAAAGTCTACTGCAGTTCTGTCCAACGCTGCACCCTTCACAAGCAAGTTTTTACTCTCGCAATTTCTAATATTAATTTAAATTTCAAAGCAAAACTACTTCCTTCCAAATATCTTTGCCAGTACACTCCCATGATGTTTGTTTATGTACTCCTAAAGAAGTATTCATTACTTCCATAACCAGTGCTTTCCCTTTTTCCTCCCAAAAGATGGGTACTTGCCCTAACGGTAGTTGTGATGGCACCTGCGCCTCCTTAGGCATCAGTTAAATGTGTCCGAGCACATGAAAAGTTGGACAGCCTGGTCTACTGTTTTCCCATTTAGCTACAATAAAATTAAAAATAAGTTAATTTCTACTGCTTAGCAAGTCATCTGTACAGAATAGGTATCTCAGCCTCACCAATATGTGTCCTGTGTAACGATCCAGCAGAAATGAACGAAGACCACCTGAAGACCTGTGAAGCATTAAGATCAGAAGAAACTACAGTTCAAAAGTATTGGAAAGCACGAATGCTAATGGCTTCATTGCCAGATGCAAGGCACTAGAAAACAACAACAACAACAACAAATGTTTATCTTGATTAACATGAAATTAACAGAAAAAAAGCTTTTAAGTTTTGTAACAAACTGTTGAATGGGTAGAAAATGTCATATACATTTTTAAGAAGATTTTTCTTGACTGCATTGTAAGAGCTTGTTATTATTGTTGAGTATTGTTTCAGTAGAGGTAACACAACTAAAAGTTGTCATTGATTGCCATGTAAAACTTTGGTGCTAGCCAGATAAAGTTGAGTTGCCTTGCTCGATTGAAGGCCACATGCCAGTCCCTAACTCATTCATTGCAGATACTGTCGCCCTGCAACAGGGCATAATGCTACGTTTCTTCCATGCATCCTAGGGACTACTAGCTATAAGTCGGTCTGGGTGGCTCAGTTGGTTAAATGCTGACCTACTGATCCCAAAGTTGCGGCATCTAATTATTTCTACGTGTTACCAATCACTGAAAACATTAGTAACACATAGAAATAATTAATACATATTTTTGCATTGATTATGATAGTGACCAGCATAAACAAATATGGCACCAAAGACAGGAATTGCAGTCTGCTTTTAATTTCCTGAACCTGCAGCAGATATTAAGATAAGTGAAGCTAGTAGTCTCTAAGTTGTTATTATTACAATTATAGATTTACGTTGCTTCACCGTTTGTAGCTTCAGTTTGTTCATATTAGACATTCAATTTGTCATGGGTAGAGAAAGTCTGTGTGCTCACCGGGTTTTTGTCTAACGGTTTAAATAAATAAAACTAAACATACCAATAAATTGTTAAAACCTGATGATGGAGGCGATGAGCCTTCGAAGACACACATATGAACACTGAGTTAATATGTGAGTGTTGAGTTTCAGCACGATGCCACAAGAAAACTCTTATATACCAATAAATTTAGCGACTGTATTAACTGAACATCTTGGTTGGTTTTCCTTTGCCTTTTTATTTTTTTAATTGATCACCTTTGTCAGTCACAATCATTAGTTTAGAAACTCTAAACTGGTGTCTTGTTATTAAAACCTGAAAACGCAGTATAGTGTTCTCAAGTTAAAGTTTTAGTGTCAGAAATGCAGTGACCATTTTTATTATCGGCACCAAACAAGAAAGGTATTCACAGTTCTCTATGAAAGAGAGGCAATGTTGCCGCTTTGCAACCACGTGGAGAGCACATGAGCATTATGCGTAAGAAGACGGTGGATTGCATTTGGAATGTAGAGCAGGTATAATCTATATTCGTATTTGAAGAAAATAGTAAAATAGTGAATCTACATGCAAAGGATAGAACATGCAAATACATATAAAGAAACATATCTGTGAAATATTGTAATGGGAAAATGCCGCTGATATCTGAATCGCTTGCATCATGCTGTTGTTGCTAGAATTACCCGTGAAAATGACACTGCTCTATCCTTTCTTCTAAAACTTATTTTGCTATGTTCCAGTTATTAGGCCTTTTGTATCAGTAACCACTCGTTCACAGTTTTCAGCTTTTTATTACTGTAGCTTTATTACAGATGGCACAGTGAAATCTTTGTTGTTTTCGCCCAATGTAACCGTTTACTTAGGCCCAAATTAAATAAATCAGATTACAATAGGAAAGGGAGAAACCAAACAATTTTGCGACTGTGCTCTTCAGCAATACCATCGAGTACATAATCCTTTAATTGGAATATATACCAATTCTCAAGTACGTAAAGTTTTTCTTTTGGCTAAGCTGTGTTTGTCAATATTTTTGGACATAATTAAATATTCCTTAAAAGAGACAATTGTAAATGCTCACAACATATGCACAGATTCAGACACACATAAACACAATCCAAATAACCACATAAATAGAATGATGTAAACAAACTTGTCAGCACACAGGCAATCTGTAACCGATGCAAGCTGCAGCTGGAGGGAGGCATTGTATATATTGCAGGGAAAACAGAAGATAAGACGCACAGTTTATGTTACTGCTGTACTACAGGTTAGGTACATGCTAATCATGTGTTAAATATCGAAAACTGCCGACAGCACTGGTTTAGCGTTGCTATGGAAACGTCTTAGCTCTAATTGGTTCTTCTTTCCATTGCTAAAACGATCTCCATCCACTCCTGGTCATTGACATTTCCACCACGTGGTTACCAACTGTCAATCCCCTTCTTGTTTGGCGCAGAGTATACTTTCAGGAAACTTAAGTGATCGAAAATTAAACCTTTAATGAGGAAGATAAACAAATAATGATTATGAGCAAAAGAAAACAAAAACATAATAGTGACAACAATCTATAAGGTGAGAGGGATTGAAAGTTAGTCACTTATGTTTAACACATGCTAGACACTTGTGATTGTAGGAGACGACGTTGCAGGTGCAGTATGTACAGGGAGCAATGAGGGAGCAGCAGGGCAAGAGGAAGCATCCTGGCTGTTGTGACAATTATAACCCTGGAACAAAATGCCAAAGAACTGTAAGTTAATCATGAAAGCTATTATTAGCTTCACCTGTATGTACCTATATATATATATATATATATATAGGAATCTTTCAATGCAATTTTCACCAACTAAGAGCCGTCTGAATGACTTGAAAATTTGCACACGTGTCGAGGACCATGACAATACAATAATATCATGACTTTGTCCTAATGTCCTCACCAGGAACATTAGGATAAAATAATTACTTAGCTAAATTTATCAATGTAACAAAATGTTGTGACATAATTTTCACCAACTTAGGCTCGTCTGATTGACTTGAAAATTTCCACACATGTCAAGAAGTGATGACAATACAGTAATATCATGTCCCAATATCCCGACCATGTTCATCAGAATAAAAAGTGCCTTGGCTAAATTTATCAATGTAACGTAATTTTCACCAACTTGATCTGTCTGACTTGAGAATTTGCACACATGTCCAGGGCTGATACAACACAATATCATGACTGTCTAATGCACGCGCGCACACACACACACACACACACACACACACACACACACACACACACATTTATAAACTGAACCATGAGTTTCACAATTTTCATACGAGTATCTTAATTGCCATTATAGTGAAACTTCATACAACTATTTATGCTTGAGCATTTGTTGTTTTCAAATGGTGGAAGCTTGGTTTACACCATTAGTCCTGTTGCTTCCCGGTATGTCCTTCCCTTCCCTTTTCTCGGGGTCTGGTCGCCTGCAGTGCAGCATGTGCTCCTTGCTCAGAACAATTTCTCCACACAAGGAATACCCATCAGTTGTCCATGGGGCACATGTAACTAAGTCTTGTAGTATGTCAAGGATTCTGAAATTAACCCCCCTCCCCCCCCCCCCCCCCCCCCCTTAGGGGTCGAAGTGAACAAGAGCTCAGTCAAGGAAGACTGGATAGGACAGTAAAAGAGGTAATCTGACAATGAAAAGGAAGAATGCCAAGTTTGGTATTTCCCATATTTATGTTGCCTGGGACAGGGTGGTCTGGCTATACTCTCAGACATTGGGTTGGCTGAGTGTGACCCAAAGGTTGCCATATCCCTATGCCATAGTTTTAAATATTTACAAACTATTTTTAACATTGTGTACTTACCTGCATCAGTAAGTACATTGACCTTACCTTCACAGTGAAACAGCTGGCGTGTGTGCACATGTGAAAGAATGAACTGTATTCTGATCTTGAGCTTGAACATGTGTTTTTAAAATTTAGTAGTGAGTCCACAAAGTCGATGGTTTCATGCTTTGCAACCATTCTTCAAAGTACAACAGTAAAACATTTTGTGGCAGTGTAAGTTGCATCTGTCGCTCGTGTCTGAATTTATATTTTCTAAACTTGTACTAGTTGTTCTTCAATTTAATGTGTGAGAATAAGTAATAGTTGTGGTTTCTTTTGATTGGTAGAAACCTATGCTTTAATAAGATCTATTAAAGTGCAGCTACCACACATATAATTACTACATTTGGGCATGCTCAAGCATAAAATCCATTAAAGTACAACATTAGGAAATCAGACGTTATTCAGTTTTACATTTTATTCATTGTCTCCTTTTTCAGGGTAATCAGTTTGAGACTGAAGTTGTACCATCTGCACAGAAAGAAGTGGCAAGAGTTCCCAAGGTAAATAATTTAACATGATAATTGATCAGGTTCACAATCTGAGAACAGAAATGAGAATCAGAAGCAAAACAGCATGCATAATAGCCCCTAAGTGGCATGATAGGAATAAAGATAGGGGAACGATGCACAAAATGTGGTAGATTGACACTGTCTACTGTATTTTGGCACTATATTTTGGAAGTAATGGTATGGAAACAAGAAGAGAGAATCAAGTGCCCAAAAAATGGAAAGATATTTCATTAAAGAATCTTTATTTTAAAATCAGACTAATACATACAAAAAGCAGGAAAATGTTTAGGAAAAATGAGGTTTAAATGGTTAAAAGAAGCCTGAGTAAATAGAGAAAATGGAAAAGGGTAATGAGGGGTAAAAGTGAATAGTGCACATTATACAGGGTGGGGTAGTAAGGGGTAGTGATGCGCCTCCTATAGCCTCTCCTACCCAATTCTCATCCTCATCCTGCCCATGGTGCACCATGCTTTTAACAGATGAGGCTCTGGGGACCGAATCACAGCAGTATAACTGTTTCATCTAAAATGGAGGAAATGTCATTTACATATGTGCTGGCCTATCACAGCACAACAGCGTCCCTCGGAGGCATATGAGGGGAAGGTCGGTGGATCTAAATACCACCTATTTAGTCCCCCCGGCTAGGTCCGATGGACCCGTTGACCAACAATAGGTGTGGTCCTCCTTGCAAAATGGGGGTTTAAGTCGGGTGATGTAACTGCCACATTGTAAAACTGGTGCCCGTTAAGAAAACAGTTACATGAAAGCCACATACATGAATATGAGTCCTAAAGATAAATATTCCGGAGTTAAAACTGTCCCCCAATCGGATCTCCGGGAGGGGACATCTTTAGGCAAATTTCATCACAATTCCAATACTTTAAGAATTCTACAATGGAATGCAGGAGGCATGTCCCAGCCTAAAAAACAAGAGCTAATGAAAATATTAAAGGACCAAGATATAGATGTCTTCACAGTACAAGAAGCCAATATAGCAGAAGAACAGGAAATATACTTTGAAATGGACCAGTACACTAGACATATACTTCCAAAGGCTCGTCAAATAGCAAGTGGTATTCTTACAGGAATTAAAAGAAATATGAAAGCTACTATCCAAATCCAAAAAACAATGGAAGAACAAGATAAATCAGAAATAGTTAAAATTGAAGTATGGAAAAGTAACTACCACTCTAGAATTTACAGTATCTACAATCCTCCAGACAATACACTAGATCTAAATTCTCTTCCCATAGAACCTAAAAGTATTTTAATAGGTGATTTTAATACACACTCCCCTAGGTGGGGCTACAGAGATAGAAATTCAGCAGGAAGAGTCACAGAAGACCTATTAAACTCATCAACAATGGAATTAATATTTAATCCAAATGATCCACCCACTTACCTTCATTATAATGGTTCAGGTACAAATCCTGATCTTCTGATGGTGTCATCTGACAAAATTGACAATACAAAAAGAGAAATAATAGAAGACCCAGGTTCAGGCCACAGAATCACCATAAGCTCCATAAGAGGTCTAATAAATAAAAGTAACAAACCAAAAATTAAAACTTCTTGGAATTTTAAAAAAGCAGATTGGTCCAGTTTCCAAAATGAGATAGAAGAGAAGTGTAATATACTGTTAGAATCAGAGTTCAAGTCAACAGATGAAATGAATAAAAAAATTTGTGAAATATTATTGACAGCAGCCAAAACACATATCCCCAAAGGAAAGTTAAAGAAATATAGCTAATTTTGGTCTCCATCTTTATCTAAGTTAAAACACGAAAGAAATATAGCAAGAGTCAAAGCCGAAAGAACCAAGTGTCCAGAAGATGTACAAAACTGGGGAAGAAAAGCAGCCATTTTTAAGAAAGAATTAATTACTTCAAAGAGGGCCAGTTTCACGAATTTTGTAGAACATATGGACTATAGGAACGATGGAAATAAAATATACAAATTCCTTAATAAAACAACATTATCAAAAAATACAACTGAACCATTGAAACATAACAACAAAAGCTTAACTACAGATAGGGAAATAGCAGAATCCCTTAACAAGTTTTATGCTCAGTCACAAAGAATACCCCAAGCGTATAAAAAACAAGATAAGGCTATCCAAAAAGCTATCAGAGAAACTAATAAGCCAAAAGGTATATGAAATGATATTTTTATTCAGGATTTTAACGAAACAGAACTGGATTTAGCAATAGAACAATTACAGAACAAAAAATCTCCAGGACCTGACAAGATCCACCCAGAGTTTATTAAACACCTTGGCAGGAAAGGAAAAGAAATCCTACTTAAACTGTATAACACGTGTTGGAGAATGACTGTACCTTCCGACCGGAAAAAAGCCATTATCATCCCGATTTTAAAGAAAAACAAACCTTCAAACAATATTAATAGTTTCAAACCAATATCTTTGACCAGTGTTATTGCAAAAGTGATGGAAAGAATGGTGGCATCTAGACTTAACTGGTTCCTAGAATATTACAACTTAATTAATAGTTCACAGACCGGCTTCAGACAGAATCATAGTACAAGTGAAGATGTACTCCTACTAAGCCAAGACATCAAGGAAGCTTTCAATAGCAAGGAGGATACCTTAGCAGTATTCATTGATTTTAAATCAGCATATGACTCAGTCTGGAGAAACAAATTAATTGAGAAGTTGCAATCAATAGGTGTGAAAAGTAACATGCTTAAATGGATAACTCAGTTTATTTCACAAAGATTTTGTGCCACAAAATATAATACATACATTTCCAAATATAAACAAACACACCGAGGACTTCCACAAGGTGCTGTTCTGAGCACAATACTCTTTAACATATATATAAATGACCTTCCATCAATAATAAAAACTTTAGAAACCAAAATTGCTTTATTTGCTGACGATGTAGTCACTTGGACTTCAGGCTCTCCAAAAAAACCTGAATTAATTAAAGACAGAATAGAAACAGCCCTAAACAAAGTACATGAATGGAGCTCCAAAAACCTCATTACTATCAATGTGGAAAAAACAAATTATGAACTATTTACACTAAAATACAAACCAGTTAATATTAACATAAATTATAATAGTAAACAACTTAAAGCAGTTGATGATGCCAAATACTTAGGCATCACTTTCGACAGAAAGCTAACTTGGAAAAAACATATAACAAACATCTCAGAAAAGGTTGAAAAGAAACTGCAAATCCTGAAATGGTTAGCTGGTGCTAAATGGGGCTGCTCAAGGAGAGTCCTTAACACAACATACAAAATATATGTTAAGCCAAACCTCTTGTACTGTTCTGAAGCTTTAATAACAGCAGCAAATGCTGACATCAATAAACTTGAACAAATACAAAATCAGGCTCTTCGCCTAATCACTGGAGCAGTTAAATCCACACCTATTGATGCCATGCTTGCCTTAACATGGACCCCATCAATAACAACAAAAATAGAAGAACAAGCATTGTTCCAACACGAGAAAATGTTATGACTGCCAAACTCTAAATGGACAGAAGAGAACCTCCCCCCTTCAATCCTTAAAACTCATAGTAGTTTCCTAGAAAAGGTAACACAGATTAAATCCAAATTGAACATTCCTAACACCAGAGAAAATCTACTTATAAGGGAAAATCCATTGGAATTATTGCAACCTACCTTCAGTTTGGAATTAATAGAGGAAATAAGTAAATCAGACACACCAAAAGAAATACAAAAACTTCTAGCTCTGGAAACAATCAATACTAGGTATCCCACACAAGAATGGCTGCACATATATACTGATGGATCCTCCAAGGAAAACCTTACTGGAACTGGAGTTACGTGTTCACATTTTTCCTCTTATCATTCTGTTGGCAGAGACACAACAAATTATGATGGAGAAATAGAGGCTATACACATTGCTCTCCGACAATTATTAAATCTTTAATTAGATAAATTTAACAAAGCAGTAATTCTTTCAGATTCTAAAGCTGCAGTTCAGAGAATATGTTCAAATACTACAAAGAAGTCAACAAAAATTAGAGAATGCTACAAAATGTTAACACAACTCCAAAAAGTTAATAAGACTGTTCATCTCCAATGGATTCCAGCACACTGTGGAGTCATGGGGAATGAAGCTGCAGACTCACTTGCAAAGAAAGGCACAACAATAATACAAAAATCTAAATTCAATTTCTCGTATTCCTCAATAAAACGCTTGATCATTAAAAATTTTTCTCATTCATACCTACAAGAAATAGAAACAAATGCCAAAGATAAAAAATGGATTACACTACTTTCCAACCCAGATATAATCCCCCAGAGACCAAGGAAAACAGCGGTTGTAGCCTTCCGACTATTGACAAATCATGACCGCTTAGCAAGTCATCTCTACAGAATAGGTATCTCATCCTCACCAATATGTGTCCTGTGTAACGATCCAGCAGAAATGAATGAAGACCACTTGAAGACCTGTGAAGCATTAAGATCAGAAGAAACTACAGTTCAAAAGTATTGGAAAGCACGAATGCTAATGGCTTCATTGCCAGATGCAAGGCACTAGAAAACAACAACAACATTATACAGGGTGGAAGGTACTGCTTCGGCCAGAATAATATGGGTTCCTTGCTGTAACGAAGCTGAAGGGCAAACACCATTGGCAGATGAAACACAAAGTGGCAGGCCGGTGACTGCAGTGACTCCATGCAACATTCAGCAACTCGTGATCATTCGTGGTGATCGCCAGATAACAACAGATGAATTGTGTCGCATTACCTCCCTCAGTAAAGGCAGTGTGATGATGATTATTCAACAACTGGGTTACTCAAAAGTTTGTTCACGTTGGGTACCAAGAGTGTTAACCGCCCAAAACAAAGAAACAAGGAAAACAATAGCCTCCGAACACTTGCAGCGCTTCAATTTGGAGCGAGAGGAGTTTCTGGAAAAAATTTTTACTGGAGACAAAACGTGGGTTCATTTTTTTTAACCTGAATCAAAGCGGCGGTCAATGGAATGGCATCACACGTCACCGAGGAAAAAAAAATTCAAAACTCAGCGGTCAGCAGGGAAAGTTATGGCGACAGTGTTTTGGGATGCAGAGGGTGTGCTTATGATTGATTTTTTGGAGCAGGGATGCACAATAAATTCTGTCCAATACGTCAGAACTCTCAAAAAGCTGAAAGCACGTCTTCGCCGAGTTCGCCCAACAAAACCTATGGCAGATGTTCTTTTGCATGACAATGCAAAACCACACGCCTGTCGTTACACTACTGCATAAATTGAGAAATTGGGATGGCAAGTCTTACCTCACAGCCCTGACCTGGCACCATCAGACTTCCATCTGTTCGGGCCACTAAAGGAAGCTCATTGTGGGATTCATTTTGAAGATGAGGAGGCTGTGAAAACGTCCGTGCGTCAATGGCATAGGAAGCAAGACCCTGTGTTTTACCACACTGGAATACATGCCCTAGCTAAAAGGTGGACCAAAACTGTGGAAAATGACAGAGATTATATTGAAAAGTGACAAATTAATCGTCAATGTTGTAGTTGTCAAGCTATGTAAATTGGATTCAATTTTCTTGGCAATTAAAAGAGAAAACAAATAGGAGGCATTACTTATTGACCCACCCTTGTATTATTTATTTATGCCAAGAAACTTGCAGAAACCATTAATTACTGGAGTGTTAATGTGTTTATATTCTGTGTTAAATTCTTCCTTATTAAGGGGTATATTTATTAACCTACAAATTAAACTATTGAAAACCAAATTTGTATGAAAAAGGATTAAAAGTTTTATTTTTCATATAATCAGTATGAATAAATTTTCTATAAATACCAAAATTCAATTTATTGTTAATTCAATTAATTTTTAAATCTAGGAATGGAAGACATCCAGTATTTCCGGTTTCCAAAGTGAGTTGTATGGCTTTATCCTGTAAATTTAAACGTTTCAAAGCATCCTTTATCTGTTTGTTAGGGACAACAGCAAAAATGTCATCCACATAGCTATACCATTATATTATATGTTAGCATTATACTACCTTGCAATATTAATAAGATAAGTGGAGCTTTTATTCTAATTTTTTTTTAATTTAAAACTCAGTTTATTTCATTGCAGTGTAATACATATAACAGCAAATGACACATAAATGTGTTATGTACAAATTCCATTTTGCTGGGACCTACAGAATTGTATGTATAAATAGGAATTACATATAAAGCAGATTTAACTGTATATTACTTACTACATCCCCTTAAGTTTAAAAACCATTTATTATCAATGAATCTAATTAAACTTGTAAAAACGCACTTTGTTTGGAATAAAATGTGAACCTACTGTTTGAATATATTCTTGCATAAGTACAACTCAAATGGATTTTTTTTTCTTTTTAACTGAGAAGAGAATTAATTCTGATCTTAATTTTTTTGATATGTTATTTTATTGGCCAAAGAAACCATTCACCTGCCACCTAGGTGGCTCGGGTTCGATCCCAGAGACCCGCATGTGGTATTTGTGATGGACAAAACGGCGTCAGGGCAGGTTTTCTCCAGTTTTCCCCCCACCACTCATTCCACCAATTGCTCAATTATCACCTTTTCAATCATTGATTCTGGCTGCATTCGTGTCATCCTGTTCCTTACTCTCATACTTGCAGGTGTTCACTCTGTCTGGTACATAAGGGTCTGTCCAGTGTTAGTATCTGGACGTTTGTTAGATTTCTCAGTAATAAAACCTTAATTAAATCACTAGATATGAACTTAGGAGTCAAGTTTCTGGTGTGAACAAATTGGTTACCTTCGCAATCTTCAGTTTACATTGTTTCATTAGCATTTTATCAGATTATATAAAATATATACATCTGTAAAGTTTGTGTTAGTATCTGGATGAGGAAACGCAGTATAAAAAATGTGAGTAAATATAAATGGTATTTCTCCTCAGTTTAATAACATTTTGACCGTTTGATCATTTAATAACCTTATACGAATCTTTTATTTTGTAATGGATTATATTCATTTATACTACAACAATGGTATTATAATAGAACATTTAATAAACACAAAGAGGTGTGTTAGTATTAGGACGTTAGTATCTGGACAAATATTCCTCACTGCACTAAATGATCCATCTTGATATTACCTGCCCCAGAAAATGATTTAAAACATTGAGAAACCACACAAAAGTGCACTACATACTACAGAGGCACAGTTATTAAACAAAACCTAGCCTAACAACAACAATAATCATAACACTAACAATAATGATAATAATTATAATAATGACTTTTCTGACAAAATGAAGAGTTTGATTTGGCTGTTATTGTCATTCACTGTTTACACTTACTTCAAACTTCTAATGTTAGCAACCATTATGTTTTCCTCCAAGTCCAATGCATACAGCTTATATCCAACAACATATGGAGAAATTGCCATGATCTGGTGGATTTTTTTGTGTGCCCTTAAGTGCAATCACACCTTCCCATTTTTTATCAAGTTCCTTCTTTGCAGATTCAATTTTGTTTGCTGGGACAGAAATTGCAGTGATGTTCAGTTGTTGGCAGCAATCACGGAATGTATCAGCATTACAGATGACTGTTCTCTTCGATTGTACGCTATTCCATGCATGGCGTTTTGCTACTGCACCAATGCCCCTTTACCATGGGATGAAGCAAAAGAATGTCCACTTAAGACTTTCCAAATTCAAATTTTGTTTTAAGAGGGCGACATTTGCAAAATTATATTTCGGTTTAAACTGCGATGCAGCTCCGTCTGAGAATACATGTAAATACTTCATCGATGGATTTTTTGTTTTGATGATCTGTTAGTACAGCATGGAGAAATGTGTCAACACAATACCGAGCTTGTGAAATGTTGTCCGAAACTACAACATAACTGTCACATGTATGTATCCCATACCACATCACAGCAGCGAATAATGATACCTGGGGATTTGACTGTATTTCATCCTGGTAGTTACAAGAATAGTTTTCAACAAAATCTATTTGGATCTTAACATTTTCAGGTGACATCTTTGCAGATTTGAAACATTTTTGTGACTGTTCTTGATTAAATACATGAACCTTAAAAAATGGCAGTTGTTCTCTAACTTTATCCAGCACATCACTCAGCCCTTCTTCCACTAAAATGTACTCAAATCTCTTGTCTACTATTTTCCACTGGCAGTACTGTACTATAAGACTGCACCGTTCATCATTCTGACAGTCCTCAAACAGAGTGGTAATCTTTAATTTGCAAATGTCACAATTATAGGTCAAACAGTTCTTGTCACTTGGATCACAAACAGTGTGTTGAATGAACTGGGCACTGAAAGTTCCAAAACTAGGAAAGTAATTGGAAAGCAGTGATTGCAAATTTTCAAAGTTCTCAAGGTACCGACACAAACATACATTGTGTGGTATGTCACAGTATGGTTTTACATGCACAGGATGTAGCTCTGCAAATTTACTACAACTAATGTTCACCTCTGCATGCTGTATGCTTCATTAATTGTAAAGAGCATGTGATGTCGGGCCACAATGTCTTTGGTGCTACTGCCCAAACTCTTAACACAAGCAGTCTTCCTACCAGAGTCAACTCGATTTATTTCATCATTGTTATAAAACTCAACAACAGTCTGTCTCTAACTATTTCACTTGAACCTTCAATCACTTCAACTCCACACATTTCAGCCAACTTTTTAACATCATCTACTTTTTTTTCTGGAGTCTTAGGCATTGCTTTGCTTGCCTTTTTCAAAGCCTTTCCCACTGCAGCAGGAGAGATTTTGTTGAACTTGTTAGATAAAACAGTTTCCTTTTTAGCAGCCCGACTGAGCCTTTTCCTCTCTGCATCTTTAGCTCTTCGCAGACCACGTTCTGTTGATGTTTCTGCACTTTTCCTTTTTTCCCTATATTTCCTCATTATCGTTTTCCTCTTGAGTTTATAATCAGCATCATTCTTATGTATTTTCATGTCCTGCTTCTGTCTCTCTGCATTTGTTTTCACCATGCTGCAACACCTGGGCATACACCAACATTGGAAGTAATAAATAAAACTATTTGTAAATTAGTTGTACTCCAAAATATAATATGTACAGTTATAATTAAAATTAACTTACCAATGCTTAATTGTTGTGTACAACCCACACTCTTTAAGAAAAATAACAGCTGTAAGAGAACAAGCTTTGTGTATAACCAGAGGTTAAAGCAAAATGGCTGCAAAAACGTTAGTATCTGGACACAATAAGAATTGCAATTGGTTGGTTATGAAACATACTACAAACATTATAGCTACTGCCATCTCTTAAGAAGACATAGGATTAGCAGTTTTAGAAGCTGCAACCAAATGTCCGTATTTTCCAGGATGTTCTTGAAACATTTCTACAATTTCGTTAGCATCCGGACAATGAGGGAGAGCTAATTTCAGCATATTGTTTTTCTTAAATATTGCTGTTTAAACCAGAAATGCATATTGCTTAACTAAAGACAATGTTATTATGAAATTCTTAAAGAAAAAACATTCTCAAGATGAGCTAAATATAAGCTCTTAGAAGTCACACAAGTTGCAACATTTTTAGGAAATTTTCTCGTACATTTTCATCTTAACTTTATAGAGCAATATCTTATATAAACAACTTCTGTCGACATCTTTACTGTCCAAAACATAAACTTCAATGCTTTTCTTATAATTTTTGTTTAGTTAGTTATGAAAAATAATGTTTTTACTTTTTACCAAAATTGGACACTTTCTCCTGGATAGACCCATAGGTTCCTGTGTTCCCTGACAGACGTCTGACTCTAGACAGTCTTGTAAGTCCTACATAAGGGGAGGGTAATCACTTCCTCACTCTCATACTTGCAGGTGTTCACTGTCTGGTACATAGGTTCCTGTGTTCCCTGACAGACGTCTGACTCTAGACACTGACTTGTAAGTCCTACATAAGGCGAGGGTAATCACTTCCCCACTCTCATACTTGCAGGTGTTCACTCTGTCTGGTACATAGGTTTCTGTGTTCCCTGACAGACGTCTGACTCTAGGCACTGTCTTGTAAGTCCTACATAAGGGCAGGGTAATCACTTCCTCTCTCTCATACTTGCAGGTGTTCACTGTCTGGTACATAGGTTCCTGTGTTCCCTGACAGACATGTGACTCTAGACACCGTATTTTATCGCGTAATTCCCCCCTTTTTTCTCGAAAAATTTGCTTGAAAACACTGGGGAGGGAATTATGCGAGTGGTGCTTCTAGGAATTCAGAAAGGAATGTAGTATTATATAAAGTTTATATACGTATACAGTAATTTGTGAATGAACTGGATACTACCACACTTTTATTGGGCCTACAATGTATTGTTTATTTTCTCTGACCATTCTGCAGTCTCTCTTTCATCACTATCATCGCTATTTTCATTTATACCTATCAGGTTCAGATAACACATCTTCATGTTCACTATTCCACGACAAGTCGTCAGAACCATTAATGGCATAAGAATAACAGTTTGTTTAAAAGTCTTTTTAACAATATGACGACTTGTAACAAACTGACATAGAAAAACGTCTGGAACATCACATTTCAATTTTACGATACGTTGTGAAAATGGCAATACGAGTATTTTTGTGGTAAGCACTGCATCCATTGTTGTCCGTGACAGGCATCGCTGCATCGATTGTTGTCCATTATCAAGTCATTTGAAGGCCGTGCCAATAAAAACGAACCAGGAGAGGGAATTATGCGATGTTTAATACTCATAGGTAAATAATTTTTAGTGATGAAAAATCATAGGGGAGGGAAATATGCGAGGGGGGGCCTTAAGCGATAAAATACGGTACTTTATTTTCGCTTTCTCTTTATTTATTGTATTATTATTGCAATATTGTAACTAGTTTTTGGTGTACCAGACTAGCCTTGATTGTTTGGTTGCTAATACTGAGCATATTGGAATTTTTCTATTTGCCTTCTTGTTTTCCAGTAGCGTAATGAGAGATGTGTAGTCACATTTTGGCACTTGTGCACATGAGTCATATTCATTGTGGGGACCTCCTCTCTGCAAAGTATTAGCCTAAATGTTTGGAGTGTATCATGAAGGACCCATCTTATAAGTTTGTTTCTGTTTGCAGCACAGCCAGGTTGAGAGTGAAGGAACAACTGCTCCTAAACAAGTGGTAAGGCTTCCTAAGGTAAAGAATTTATGAAGATCATTGTTAATGATTGTAATAATTTAATTTCCATCTTTACATTAACTTTTTTCTGTTTCCAGCGTAACCAAGATGAAAGCGAAGGTACACCACCTGCTCAAAAAGAAGTGGCAAAAGCTCGCAAGGTAAATATGGTATGAAAATAATTGATAATATAATAATTTTATTCTCAATTTTGCATTAATATTTTCTGTTTACAGCGTAGCCAAGTTGAAAGCAAAGGTACACCACCTGCTCAAAAAGAAGTGGCAAAAGCTCACAAGGTAAATATGTTCTGAAAACGATAGCCAATTATGTAATAAGTAGGGCAGGAACTTTAGACACTGAACCTATGAAGTTTGCTACGCCGAGTCCATAGAATTAGTATTGTATTGTATTGTTTACTAAGAACTGAGGGTGGGAGAAGGACGTCGATAGAGCATGCTACACCTGATTCCGACCTTTGGTACTGTGTGCAAGACAAGAAGGCAAGTCTTAGGAATGCGTAGCATAATCATTTTGTGCTTCCCGTGCGATGTTTATGCCTAGTTTCCGAGTGTGACAAGGATGCTAGGCTCGTTTAAAATACACAATGTTGTCACATAACTCACCTATAGCTAGAAATATGCACTCTCATACACTCATTTCCTAGTAAACAGATCTGCTACCGGAGAGCAATCACATGTAACGTTGCATTCTTTGTTGGCGGCATTGTAACACACCTTCGCTGAATCAACTAAATGACAACTGAACACCTCGGAACGTGACTGTACATCAGGACGGCAGTGGATCGCGAGGTTGTATAGTTCAGAGTCACGCAACCTGTACCCACCTCGTTCCAATGTTTTGTGTGTCCAAAGTTCCTGCCTTAGTAATAAGTGTATTTTCAGTTTTACATTATTTTCTTATACGTTTTCAGGGTACCCAAACTGAAAATGATACACCATCTGCTCACAGTGAAGTGGCAAGAGTTACCAAGGTAAGTATTTAGGTAGATGATTGCTGTGTAAAGGTTTTAATAAATCTTAGGAGACTACAAGCTTCACTTATCTTAATATCTGCTGAAAGTTTTTGAATTCCGATGTGGACTGCAGATTCACATTAAATTCTAACGTATCTTTAGTACAAATTTTGTTCATGCTGGTTGCCATCATAATAACCTAAATCACTTAAATTTTTAAATGTTACCAACCTATGAAAACAAAACAAATATATAAACTGAATCAGATGGTGGTATTTCAAAATTCATTATGCGATTCCTAGTTTTCAAAATGAATATCTTTTCCCAAACCATTAAATTTATGGGTCCATTTAATTGTTTAAATAATTTAACCTCTGCATTTATTTCATGATTAAATAACCAAAAATGATCTGCCACATCTGATTTATCAATTTGTTTATATTTAATATTTCTAAAACATTCCTTTATTCGGGTTTCTAAATGACGTTTGATTTTACCAATATAAAATCTGTCACAACCCAAGCAGCCAAATTGATAAATGCCAGATTTTGTATAATTTAGAATTAGATCTTTTCTAGAAAAATTCAACAAATTTTTTATACTATATTTATTTTCTGGAACCAAACTTACACCATGCTCTTTAAACAATTTTGTAAATTTTTTATTAACCCAAGAATGATAGGTGTACTTTTTAAAAATACAATCATTTATTTTCCTTGGGCTAATAAAAATTAACAAAAATGTTTAAAGAACATTTTATAACTTCGGTTCCACAACATAAATACAGTACAAAAAAATTTGTTGAATATTTCTGAAAGGCATATAATTCCAAATTATAAATTATCTGGCATTTATCAATTTGGCTGCTTGGAATATGACAGGTTTTATATTGGTAAAACCAAATGTCTTTTGGAAACCAGAATGCAGGAATATTTTAGAAATATTAAATATGTTGTTAGCTAATTGTGGATTTCTGACAAGGAAGTCATTAATCCTTTTGCTCTCCAATATTTTTCACTGATGGATGGGAAGGGTGCTAGAAGTGACTGGGCATATTTGAAGGTGGTCTTGGTCCATTTCCTCTTGCAGATCACCTAGAGGACAGAGTGGTGAAGAATATATCCCAATTCTGTTCAAATGTTTTGCCAGACAATCACGTCCCGTAATCAACCTGCAGGTTGCAACTGCCATTTTTCGAGGATACTCAGTAATTACTGTTTGGAAGTTCCCATAATTAAATATAAACAAGTTGATAAATCAGCTGTGGCAGATCATTTTTGGTCATTTACTTGTGGAATAAATCCAGAGGTTAAATTATTTAAACAATTAAATGGGCCCATAGATTTAATGGTTTGGGAAAAGATACTCATTTTGAAAAATAGGAATCGCAGTAATGAATTTTGAAACACTGCTGTCTAATTCCATATATAAGTTTGTTTTGTTTTCATAGGTCGGTAACACACAGCAATTTAAGCAATTTAGGTTGTTGTGATGGTGACCAGTGTAAACAAGATTTGCACTGAAGGTAGATTTTTATGTGAAACTGCATCTGTGTTAGAATTCAAGAACTTTCAGCGGCGTTTAAGATAAGTGAAGCTTATAGTCTGTAAGATTTGTTAAAACTTTGGATTTGTATTGCTTCACTATGAATACCTTCAGTTTTTCATAAGATGATTGTTAATCATGTACTGAGTTTATTTTGATTTTTACATTTATCTTTTTTCTTTGCAGCGGAGCCAAATTGAATGTGAAGGTACCCCATCTGTGCAAAAAGTGGCGGCAAGAGCTCCCGAGGTAAATATTTGAACTGGTTTATCTAGCATTACCTAAGGTAGCTTTTTAAACTTGAATATGATTAAATTAATTTACAGTAGAACCCCACTAATCCGAATTAATTGGGGGGTGTGGTGTCTTCGGATTTGGAAATGTTCAGATTATCCGAAAAACAAATGAAATGTATAAATTGAGCTATAGGATTAGCAACTACAAGGTAACATAGTGTAACTATGTGATTGTGACCTGTGGACATGGCCAATCATGTGCGATAGTGGCAGTACATAGGGAATTGTTTCGCTGTTGTTGGCGGTCATTCTATAATGATTCTGTATCATAGAGACAATGACTTCATCACTCATGTCTTGATGACCATTATTGTGGACTGATATCTATACAGGAGTCACTTTGAGTCACTTCATTTACATCCCCCTTCAGTTATAAAATGTTGGAAACACTGGAACATCTAGCATCAATTGAAGCTCCAAAGATGCAGTGGAGGAAGGACCTGACTTGAGTCACCCAACGGCTGAGGATGAGATCCAATCATCTTGACAACAGTGACTCAGAAACAGGATTCAAGTTGTCCCATTAACTGTTTTGCTGTTTCTGCCTTTAGCTTATAACATATTATGTAATTATGAATCAAATGTCTAACAGTGTTTCTGCCATTTAATATCCAATATCTTTCCCTAAGAGAAGCCAATAAAAGTTGACAACCTGCATGCAACAATCGTTTATGTTCATGCTGTATAATCAGATTGGTTAAATGATGACGTGGCAAAATTAGAGGATGCTTTTGATCATACGTTAGGTTAGAGTGTTCTAACCGTCCACCAACTCTAAGTAATCCTCTACTATCGAGAAAAGGATTTAAAGATCTCAAGCGACTGTTAATATTAACTGCCTGTTTCATTGCTAGTTGCTGCACTTCTACGCTAAATACTGGTTGCTGTACAATTTGAATGCATTTACTCAATGAATCTTGAATCTCTGTAAGTGTGAGAGATCCAGTTATTCTTTCTATCTTTGGCTTAACACAATTCTTACAAAATCTATATACATATGCTACAATGTATTGCAATTTGGATAGGCTGGAGAATCGTGTGATTATTCCATCGTCCTTAATAGTTGCAACATGACAAGTTGTTTTGAATCTTAACTCTGGAGCTTCCTGAGGGTTTGAAATGCTACGCAATACAGCCACACCTTTGGTTCTTCATGTAACCAAGTTGGTCCTTCCCACCATTATTTGTCATTTATAAGATTCTCGGGAAACACACCCCTTGATATCAAATCTGCTGGGTTGTGTTGTGAAGGAACATGTCTCCATACTGCATTTTCAGAAATATCTTGAATCTCAGAAACTCTATTAGCTACAAAAGTTTTCCATTGTGTTGAAGGTGCTGACAACCATGACAATACCACAGTAGAATCTGTCCACAAATATACGTGCTTAAATGATAAGTTCAGTGCCTTTTTTACTTTTTCCAATAGACGAGCAAGAAGCAATGCACCACATAATTCTAAATGTGGAAGTGATAATTTCTTTAGTGGTGCAACTCGAGACTTGGCACAAAGAAGTTTTACACATGTAACTCGTTTCTTATTTGATGAATAGACATATATGCATCCGCCATATGCCTTTTCTGAAGCATCGCAAAAGCCATGTAACTATATTGCCTACAGAATCATAACCAACTACTTTGCGATCTATACGAATGTTATCAATCAAATGAAGTTGGTTGTGGAGCTTCTTCCAATCTGTAGCCAATTCTTCTGATATGGGTTGGTCCCACATTAATTTCTCTTGCCATAACCTTTGTAGAAACATCTTGCATATAATAACAATAGGGCTTATGAGGCCTAAGGAATCAAATATACCAGAAACTATTGACAATACTACTCTTTTTGCAAATGCTTGTGCGTAGCAGTTAATTTTAAGACTTCTTGCAATCTGAAACTTGTCCTCAGTAGAATGCCATAGTAGTCCAAGTGTTTTCACTCCATTTTTGTCAAGCTGTAATGGTAAACTAGTTTCTCTTTGGTCTGGTGTAATGTTAGTTAAAAACTCAGAATAATTGCTGGACCACTTACGCAACAAAAATCCACCCTTTGATAACATGGCTACCAATTCCTTCTGAAGTTTTTGTGCCTCAGGTAAGGTTGCACATTCTGAAATACAATCATCAACATAAAAATCATTCAATGCAATTTCAGCAGCCTTTGGAACCTTATGTGCTTCATCATGAGCCAATTGCTGCAGGCAACAAATAGCTAGAAATGGAGAACAAGCCATACCATACGTTACAGTCTTCAGCTGATACTCTTGTACTGGAGCTGTAGGGTTGCTCTCCACAGTATTCTTTGATATACTTCATCATCTGGATGTAACCAAATTTGTCTATACATTTTGGCAACATCAGCAGTAAATCCTACTTCATGTGTCCTAAATCTTAGGATGATAGAACAAATGTCCTGTTGAATAGTAGGACCAACATACAATAAATCATTCACTGAAATTCCATTCTTGGAAGCTGCAGAACAGTCAAAAACTACTCTTGTCTTTGTAGTTGAGCTGTCTGTCTTAAGTACTGCATGATGAGGCATATAATAACAAAGTCTTGTAGTGGGTCTTGCCACTTGCATGTGACCCAGTGCTTCATATTCTTGTAAAAAATGCACATAATCTTCCTTCAATGTTTGGTTCTTGATTAGTTTTCTTTCTAACTGATGTAATCTTCTTGCGGCCATCATCTTAGATTCATCTAACTTCTTAGGATCTTCTTTAAATAGAAGTCGAACCACAAATCTTCCTGACGAATCTCTTGTTGTATTCTGAGTGAAATGAGCCTCGCATGCTTTATCATCCATTGTTTTTGGAGTGTGATTCAATTCCTCAATCTCCCAGAATTTCTGCAATTGGTGCTGTATACTGACTTCAGTCTTAGCGAAACATGATACTACCGGTCACCGTGGAATATTACAGGATCTTCCATAGTCTCAATATTTTCCTTGAAGTACCCAACCAAACTCTGTTTCCATTAAAACAGGATGATTATTATCACGATGTAATTTACCTTGGCGCTGAATGTATGAACAGACTTCTGCTCCCAACAGAATATCTATCTTTCCAGGCTCATGAAATTTAGGATCAGCAAATGAAATATTCCTAGGTAATTTCCAATTACTGCAGTCAATTTTCTCTGCAGGCAGATTTTCTGTCACCTTGGGTAAAATTAAGCAACATAACAAAGTCAGTTACAAATGATCCAATTTTGATGCAAATTCCATGTTTGGTTTCTGAAACTGTATTGCCAATTCCTTGAACAGGTTTAGGATCATGATGTCGTTTAAGTCTTAAAAGCTACGTGTTCCAAAAATTAGCTGCAGCTTTCAACTCCAAGTACCCTAAAATGATTGCAAATATCCTGGAACATATAGGAAATATAACATAGCACTGGAGAGATGCAGCTGGACAACCCTGATGGGCCGCACATATATAACATATAAGATAGCACGGATCTATAGTCCGTTTTAAAACTAGATTGACATTGTAGCTAAGGTGTTTGCAGAAGTAAAACAGAGCCACTCCTAGCAGGTGATTTACTCCATATGGAGTAGATATTCTGATGCAGGCATGGGCATGAGAGGAGAGGTAGCAATGGAACTTGCCTTACACACAGCTTGCCAAGTGACTAAGGATGTTTTGATACAAGCGCAGTGGTAACTTCGTTCCATCTGCACAGTAGTAATAATCATATCGCCCCTCTATATGTTTACAAATACGAGCACTCAGAAAGTACCTTTTGAAATTGTAAATGCCTATACGATCACTAAAGTTTGCATTATGCTTCTCATCATAGTGGCATTTGATATTGCGATGCTTTATACTTGCAAATTGAAATCTGCATATTAAACAGCAAACTTTCCCGTTTTTGTAACTTAGAAAAATTCTCTCTGCCACTCTTCATGAAATAGATGAAGCCATACTTGCCACTGAATGAGGCATGTCGGAAGCAAACACAGCAGTGAAGGGAAGGGATGGCTATGGGAGTGACCCAAGAACACGTTTCAGTGGAGTGACCATTTTGAGCCGTTCTTATGTCTCTGTCTAAAATAGATATGAAAGGCATCTGACCCTAGGCACTGGCTTGTAAGTCCTAGGGAGTGTAAGTCCTACATAAGCAGAGGGTAATCAGGTAAAGAAGAAGAAGATTCACACTGGATGCTAGTGGGATAGCAATGAACTCAACCCCAGCCAATGAAGGATGTGATGGTAGGAGAGCTGGCGAGACACAATGATTATTGTGGTGTTCTTATGGCAGATGCAAAATTTAAAGGCGGCTGGCAAGAGGAGCTGGTCAACACAGCACCAAATAAGTGGCCAGCATATTCATGAAACCAAGAGATTTTCTCCTTGTTCATTATCAGCAAATCTGTTCTAGTTTCAGGTAAAGGGGCAACGGCAGTTAACTACTCAAAGCACTACTTGACTCAGACAGCATCGATGTTGCTCTTGAATGCAAAACATATGTATTTTGCCCTAACAAATCGTCTTTGTTTAGAAACCGGTAGTCAACACTTGGAGCATCTACTTTAACCTTTCATTACTTGCATGGGTGACAGATTATTGATATTGAGGCACTATCCTACCAGTGTGTTATTTTTGCCGTGCTTCCTCATAGACAATGTTCAGCACAGTTATTGATAATTTACACACAATACTACCAGTGCATTATATTTGTGGTACGTCCTCATCTGTAATGAACTACTATGGTTAGTACAGTTATTGATAATTCACATACAATGCCAGTAGTATATTATGTTTGCAGTACTTCCTGATATTGTAATTACTGATTGTGGTTAGTACAGTTATTGATCATTCACACACAATGCTACCAGAAGAAACCTTTATGCTATTGCTTTTCTTGGGACGATGAGTGTAGCCCACAGGAGGCAACACGTACTCTGAGTTTACTCTGATATTAAACCACTTTGAGGTAGAGGTGGTGCTTGCACTGATGCTCTTGATGCGAATGGCCTCAGTGGACTGGGAGCAGAAGTGGAAGATGATTAAATGATACCAGAGGAATGTCATCATCTAGGTCATAGCCTAAAGACAAAAATCAGCAAAATATTAGAGGTAGTATAATCCCTTAAGGCTACCTATGAATGAAAATTTTAAAAGTTTTAATCCTTTTCCACACAAATTCACTGTTTTAATAGTTTAATTCATAGGTTAGTAAATATACTACTTAATAAGGAAGAATTTAACACAGAGTACAAACACATTATCAACACTGCAGTAATTACTGGTTTTAATACAGATTTTCTACATAAAACATAGAGAAATTTAAATATCAAAAAGCTGTTGAAGAAGTTTCTACCCTCAAGAAAATAACAGATGATTGTGTTTTTATAAAGTTTACTTACCATCTTTGGGCAAATAAAAAATTTACAAAAATTGTTAAAGAAAATGATATAATTTTGGTTCATCAAAATATACTATAAACAAATTGCTGAATTTTTCTAAAAAAGATATAATTCCAAATTATAAAAAATCTGGCATTTTTCACTTTAGCTGTTTGGATTGTGACATGGTTTATAATGATAAAACCAAACTTCATTTGGAAACCAGAATAAAGGCACATTTTAGAAATATTATATATAAACAGATTGATAAATCAGCTGTTGCAGATCATTTTTGGTCATTTACTGATGCAAGAAGTCCAGTGGTTAAATTATTAAAACAATTAAATGGACCCATAGATATAATGGTTTGTGAAAAGATATGGATTGTGTAATGAATTTTTATATACCACCAATTGATTCTGTTAATAAATTTTTATTTTCAGCAGTTGGCAACACAGAAGTATTACGTGATCTAGGGTTTGTTACGATAGTGGCCAGTATAAACAAGAGTCACTGGTGATGTGATAGAATTATCGCAAAACTATGGAATCTGCTTTGAATTCAAGAACTTGCAGCATATATTAAGATAAGTCTCTAAGATATTTGTTAATATTGTAGAATTGATTGGCTATTAACAGTGAAGTAATAGAAACTAAAACAAGAACAAATAAGAAACTCAAAGCTTCACTTATCTTAATAATATTGCAAGATGCATGTGTGCGTGTGTGTGTGCCTGTGCCTGTGTGTCTGTCCATCTGTATGTGTAAATATAAGAAATATTTTTTGTTTTGTAACAATGCTGTCAATCACTGGCATCATATCAGCACTGCCAGTGTACCAAAATTTCCTCCTTCTTTTACATGCCAGTAAATCTACTGGAAAGCGCTGTCGCTTTTAAGCACACCTAAAAACCATTGGTCTGGGCTGGATTTTATCAGCGACCTTTGAATCAGTAAGCCAGCGCATAACCAACGGAGTCACCTAGATAGATACATGTACAGTGTGCATCAAAAGTATTTTGTGTCTTCTTGTATTTTCAAAAAGCAGTAATAATAAATACAGCAAAAAGAAAAAATTCTTCTTTGGCAGGGAAGGAATTCTTCTCTGATGAGCCGAGGAACTTATTTAATGAGAGAGGGAAATCCTCCCCATTAATTTGAACCCTGCTTGCATCATAGATCTTACATCAAAGATAAGTGTAGCCTAGTCTGTAAATATTTATTATATTTGTTGTTTATATTGTTTCACTGTTAATAGCTTCAGTTTTTTCATTGAAAACCAGACATTGTTTGAAGCAATCCTTTAACAGGTAAAAGGGATGTACAGGTTATTTCATAAGTCAGGGACAATGCAAATAAAACTACAAGTAACCCGTGTTTTAAAACATGCTCGGACACATCATGTTTAATATTTTGAAAGGAAAATTTTATAAAAAAGAAATAACTTTTTCAGCCCTGAATGTACAAGCTGTGAGGTCATCGACAAAACTTTTAAAGAGTAACATATCAATTTTTAAACTCTTTTTCTAAATTAGATTAACTGACATAAATTGGTTTAGGCCCATACAAAAGATTTTTCAATATAGCTAGTGAATTTGTAATAATACTGTGAGTCACTGCTTTAATAAATTAATTATTTGATTTGTATTTTCTATAAAATGATACAAAAAAGCATAGATACTATCGCTGGCTTCAATTAAGCAAGCAAGGTGAATTGAGCAAGATGTTACTTATTTACTGTAAAAGCTGTAAGAATTGTATATTGTTTGTTCAGTTTTCCTACAAGTTTGTAAGCAATATTGTATTTATTTCCTCAGTCTAGTAAGAAGTATGAGATATTTGAGTATCAGATCTTTATTACATGAATAATAATGAATGAAGCACTTGTTCTGTCATCTAATGCTTACCTTGCATTATAATAAATGGGCATTTATGTTAAATATTATTTATTTATGCCAACAAACTTACTGTTGGTGTTTTTAAACACACAAGCCGTGTGTGGGCAAAGTTTAAGAGGTAGAACCGGAACTTAAAAATTCAATGCCACAACTGGGATTTGAACCACAGACCTTCCGCTGTGGTGGAATCAGGACTGAAAAATTCAATGCTATAGCTGGGATTTGAACCACGGATCTTCCGCTTAACGAGCGGCTGCTCTAACCACTTATGACCTCTTAAACATTGTCCACACACGGCTTATGTGTTTAAAAACACCAGCATTAAGTTTGTTGCCATAATTAAAAAATAATTAACCCTTAAATGTTTGTAGTTTTTGAGTTAACATTCGGTAAAGTTTGTGTTATTTTTAGAATGAGACAACTTCTTTGCCGCATAACTCAAGAACTCTAAATTGAATTTTGGTAAAGTACAATTCATTTTGAAGTTGAATGTCTGTTGTTGATGGTGATATATAACATAGCAAGAATTATATAATTTTTAAAACCTTTTTCTATATGTATTAAGTATAAATACCTTTTTTAAATAAAGATTAAAATTATATACGCTTAAGTCTCTTTTTATTACACATTAATTGCAGTTTTCAGTTTTATGGAACCTTTTGTTTGAAAGATGGAAACAAATAAAGAAACAATAAATATTTGAGGCTGTACTGGACTTATATATCACTCAGCTACCACTTGTTACTCAACAGGGGATCAACAACGTCTTTGACATGACTCATGGACTGGACTGTGATGTGCTGTAACACAACTAAGGGATTTGGCGCTGTATTTTTACTTTTTATTTTTTCTACAGCTGTCCATTATAGAAGCCTTAAAAATGTTTACTAATATTGTTATGCAATTAAATCCTGAATGATATGACATAATTTATATTCCATTTAAAATGGCAGTATTCAGGAAAAACATGAAATGGATGAAAATTACATTAAATTTAAGTTCTAAAAATATCAAACAAATACCACCACAAACTACAAAAGATTAGCTTCATTGTGAATTTTATTTGAGAATTTTACGTTGAATAGTTCCTCAGCTCCAACTTTGAGAGTCGTATAATTTTATCAAATTACAACAACTTCGATGCTGGAAGAAATTTGGAACCACTTGTTTATCATAGTGTGGTTTTATAAAAGACATTAACTTGATGTCTACTTTACATGACAGAAAATTGAGCCCCCTCCCAAAAATGCAAGGTTTCCTGCTGTCCGAAGTTAAACGAAACAGCCCTTATCTGCTCTAGACTAGAACCTCTTTGTTAAGCGAGATCAAACACTTACCATGGGAAGCCTGGTGCTCAGTGGTGTTGCTGCCAGTTGTTGGAGGCACTTTTCACATCTTGGATGATCTGAAACAGTGTAAGAGAAGCATACATAAAGTCTTTTATTAACCTCTTGAGTGACAGCCATTTAAAAGCTCTGCAGGTCGAGAACGGATACCCAATTTCCAGCGCAGGGCATTTAAATTGTTAAATGCGCTAAAAGTGCTTCCTAAATACACAGCTGTATTTTGCGTAAATTTTAAGTTATTTTAATGAAACAAAAACTTGTATAAAACTCATTATATGCAGTATACATATACATCATCAGCAATGTTGAGTTGCATTTACAAATCGTTGAAATGGCACTATTTGTTTCACTGTGGTAAAAAGTTAACTTTGCTTTGTCGAAGGCGCCTAATATAATTTCTCGGAAAGAAACAGTAGTGGACCCATTGTATGTGTGAGCTATACATCAGCAAGTCACAGCACAATGTGGAATAGAACACTACTGTATGCGTGGTTTATGAGTCATCAGAATAAAGCAGGTTTGCAATTTTTCCTTACACGTGTTTCTTAACTTGGATACAGCTTACAGGCTCCGTTTGTTTCTTTCTTGAAATGCATACGTATACTTTCCTGCTTGTAGCTAAAGTGAGAAGCTTTTGAGTGTTACATCTCAGAGCTAAAACATGGCATGAACAAGCAGTGTTGCACAAAGGTTAGCGAGTAGTGGAAGTGTAAGGGCTTCTGAAATTACACACGATAATGTGGAGGACTTCTTGCTGTGTGACAGCGATTTGGATATTGATGGCGAATTTTCCGAATTTGAGGGGGGTGTGGAGGATATAGGTACGAGTAGCAGTGAGGAAGAATGTGACCAACTTCCTTCAGGTGTTCGTGAAGAGACAGCATTGTGGAGTGCTGAAAACAATTGCAATACAAACAGGCACATCTTCACGAGCACAGGGTCTGGTGTTCAATCCCAGGCTCAGCTGACTTCTGACAGCCAACCAATTGACATTTTTACAAAATTTTTTACTACCGACTTAGTGTCTCTCATTGTTTCGGAAACAAATGTATATGCGTGTAAGGTGAAGGAAGACCTGCTCTCTAAAGGTAAATTAGGGCCTAAGAGCAGAAATCAAAGGTGGACAGAAGTAACACTCAATGAGATTTACAGGCTAATTGGTCTAATTATACTTATGGGTGTTATTCGTAAACCTGCATTATACATGTATTGGTCCACAGACGACATGCTAGCTACTACTTTTTTTGGAAAATGCATGTCAAATAACAGGTTTACATCAATTTTGCGGTTCCTTCATTTCACCTGCACAGAGAATGTAAATGACAAACTCCACAAAATTAGGCCTGTTTTCGACTATATTATTTCAAAATTTAAAGAAAATTATGTGCCTGGTGAAAAGGTCACTGTTGATGAAAGCCTATGCTTTGGAAGGGCGCTTAGGTTGGAAGCGATACATCAAAACAAAAAGGGCTAGATTTGGCATAAAGAGTTTTGATGTTTGTGAAAGTAAAACGGAATATCTTTACAATAGCTGCATTTACACTGGTCAAGGGACTGACAATACTGGAGACAAAGATTTGGTCTTATCTGGCTCCATAGTAATGCACCTAATGGAACCTGTGCTTGATCAGGGTAGGACTGTGTACTTAGATAACTGGTACAGCTCTCCTAAATTATTCATGGCCTTACACAAAAGAAAGACTAATGCAATTGGAACAGTACGTTCAATTTGTATTGGTTTGCCAAAAGATGTGAATACGAAGGCTCTAAGGAGAGGGGAAATGGAGGTGCGTCAGCTCCCACCTTTGACCTACCTTGCCTGGCAGGACAGGAGGGTAGTTACGGCATTATCCAATTGCAGCTCTAAGATTTTGATGATTGACACTGGAAAAACAGATGCCCATACCAAAATGTGCATTTTCAAGCCTGACGTTATCCAGGAATACAATATGCACATGGGCGGTGTCGATCTAGTAGATCAGGTATTGCAAGCATATCCCTCTTTACGAAAAACAGTGAAAAAGGTATTTTTGCACCAGCTGGATATAACCATATACAATTGTTTGGTAATTTGGAGAGCTCTAAACCCACACAAGACAATGACCTACCTGGACTTTCGACTATCAATAGCTCGCAGCCTAATTGAACAATACCAGCAATACCAGCTTGAGAGGCCTCTTCATACTGGGGGTAGAAAATCCAAAACCCCTGCACCCCTCAGACTTCAAGGAAAACATTATACTAAAAGGATACCGCCAACAGCAAAGAAGTCCCGCCCATCTCGAAGGTGTTTCGTGTGCCGCAAGAAGGGAATCCGTAAGGAAACTGGGATGATCTGTGGCGAATGTGGAGATGTGCCCTTGTGTGTTTATCCCTGTTTTGAGGCATATCACTGCAGAAGGAACATATAAAGGTAAGCCAGTAAAGCATATAGAATTTAATTAAATGTTTCATAACGGGGGAAAATTAAAATAAGTTGAGTTAGATAGAGGATAAATAAGGGTTAAATGCACAAACGCACAGGACGTGTATACACGTCCATATCGCTC
The DNA here is from genome assembly GCA_030765045.1 of Tenodera sinensis. NCBI lineage: Eukaryota > Metazoa > Arthropoda > Insecta > Mantodea > Mantidae > Tenodera > Tenodera sinensis. The sequence continues at coordinate 369,263,568 of CM060964.1, read as the reverse complement.
GTCCATCATTTTAAATGGACGTGATTTCACGTCCATATCCCTGAAGAGGTTAAGCAAAACTGTCCAAATTTTCCCCAGAAATGATATTTGCATTTTTTTCTGCATCTCTATAAATAGGATTTTAATTTGCTATATATATATATATTATTATCTTTTAAGCACATTATTTAGAGAGGTAAACACCATCAGTAAGTTGATTGGCATAAAAAATAACAATACTTAGATTTTAATTATGTATTCAAAGCTGTTACTGCATTTGCCATTTGTACTGTGAACTCTGCAACAATTCACAGGGAGTAAAATCATAACCTTTACATGCTTTAAAATAGAGAGGTGAATTTTAGCCCTTCTTATAGGGGAAGTTTTGCTCTACAAATTTGTACAATTATTAAGTATAGCAGCTTCTATATGGTTTTTCTTTTTCTTCCCCCGAATATATGACAGTTTGTTTTCACTATGCTTTGGACAGTTTCTTCTGTGAATGACACTTTCTGGCATTGTAGCCTAGTTTCTGAGAAACTACTGGAGTTGACCAAATTAAATTTTAAAATGATAAAAACAACCCCAAAGTGCTATTGTGAATATACTGTGGTATTAATACCATGTTTGCTTTTAAAAAAAAATATGTTGCACTCATATGACTCTCTCTACTCACTCTTTTAAAAACTATTCTTACCAATGCTTATTCTTCTATGTCATGTCATGTTAATCCAGATAGACATTTCTAGAAATGGTTTTATTACATTTTCTGCATAGCTACACTAGGAATAGTGGAATACAGTGGGCTTAAGTGATAGTCAAATGTTTTTAAAAGTTGGTCGCTATATGATGACTTTGGAATTCAATTCTCTTTGCATAGCCAGGACATAAAAATATGAATAATGACTTCCATTTTGAGAAAAGTATAAGAGTTTGAGAATTCAAACCAATAACAAGGAACATAATGGAAATGGCTATCTTCACAAATAAATTATAGCCAACTATAATTTATTCTTTTTAGTAACAGAATAAACATATTAAAGAATAATTGTTTCTATATGACCCATGCAAACAAATGGCATGTTTTTATAGCTTATTAAAAAGTCCATAAATGATAATCCACTCATGTATAAATACTTTGAGTGATTGCTAATACTATAAAAAATATGTGTATTCCAAAACCAAATTCTGATTCATATTGTAAATCATAAATATTTTGTTTTATAAAAAGTAAGTTGGTAATACTATAATGTAACAAAAACAAATAGTGAACTGGCTGACAGGAGCGTGCTCCTGGTGTATTATATCTAAATCAGAGTCATATTTCTTACAAAAGTGGAGCACACAGTGAATATCACTTAGCACTATTATTTTTGTTACCCATATATTTATTATTGTCCAGTTTCAGGTCCTTAAACCACATGGGTTGTTCTGGACGATGAATCAATGAAATGGGTGAAATGGTGGTCAAAAGAACACGGGGTACACATGCATATATTAATTATTCGATATTCATCTTCTAAGATAATAAAAAATTATGGGTAAAGGAGCTTTATCTAGGTTACTTACCTCTCCCAAGTTTTAAATTAGAGACAGACGCTAAGTTCCCAAATCATGTCACTGTATCGTGAATCCTCTCCCTGCCCACCATTGTTGCATTATTTAAGATTCCAGGAACTGCCACTAGAATGGTAACCATTATCTTTTCCTGCTTTTTATTGCATTTTAGAAGCATTCTTAATTGCATATTTAATTGTAAGTAGCTGCTGTTTCTAATTATGGTCAGTTTGTTTGCATTTAAATGAGACTTATGAAATAAGGAAAATGATGCGTTGGTATTAAAGATAGTGAGCTGATAAAAGCAAACAGAATTAACTTTAAAAGACTGTTATTTTAATCCCTGTAACTACAAGTTCCAATGAATGTTGAACCAGTTTATAGTATTGTGATCACTTACATTTACAAAAGCAACACTGAAGTCAGATGCATAACAAATTGCCTCTTAAAAGCTAGCAGATACCTACATAAACTACAAAATAACACAAACATTAAAGATAATTAAGTATATACATATCCCAGTTACAGCACAAAGTTCATTATCTGGAGGGATGAACTCTCAAGACAGCAATAGCCAGAGCATAATATCTGCATACAAGTGGCTTACCTCAATGGTGATGGGGAGGTGGTGTTGATGGTGAGGGTGGTAGTAGTGCTGGGAGGTTGTGGTGAGGATGGTGTTGGTGGGCTTGAGTGTGGTGTGATGGGTTAGTGGCATTGGTGGGGGTGGTGCTGTTGGATGTGTATGTTGGGTGGGTGTCGTGGTGTTGGTGAGGGTGGTCGTAGTGGGGGGTGGTGGTGGAGGTGTTGGGGTGGTGGTGAATGCAGTGATATCAGTGATATTGATGCGGGAGGTGCTGTTGATGGGATAGTGGGATTGGTAGTGGTGTTGGTGGGAGTTATGGTCATGTGGTTGGTGGTGTTGTTGGGGTTAGTGCTGGGTGTGGTAGTGGGTAAGGTCTAGTTAGGGATGGTGGTGATGGTGGCATTGGTGGTGGTGAGCTGGTGATGGTGTTGGTGGTGATATGTGTGCGGCTGGTGGTGGTGGTTGTGCTGGTGGGGTTAGTGGACGTGGTCTTGCTTGGGATGGCGGTGGTGTTAATGGGGTGGTGATGTTGGTGGGGGTTGTTTTCATGGGGGTGGTGGGGGCAGTGGTCTTAGTGATATTGATGCAGTGTAGGGGTTGGTTGGATGATTGAATTGATGGTGGTGTTGGTAGGGGTGGTAGTTTTGGTGGTAGTGTTGGTGGTGGGGTGGTGTTGGTATAGTTGTGGTGGGGGTGGTGGGTATGGTCTTGGGAATGGTGGTGTTGGTGGGGGTGGTGGGGATATTGGTGGTGGTGTTGGTATTGGGTGGGGGTGGTGGTATTGGTTTAGAGTGGGAGTTGTGGTGGGGTTGTGTTGGTGGTGTTGATTGGGGTGGTGTTGGGGGTGATGTTGGTATGTGTGGTGGTTGGTGTGGGCTTGTGGGGGATGGTGGTGGTCCTGGTGTTTGTGGGTGTGGTTGTTATTTTGGTGGAGTGCTAGGGAGTGTTTTGATGTTTTTGGTGGGGATGGTGGTGAGTGTGATGGTCACAGTGGTGTTTACGGGCATGATGGTGTTGGTGGGGTGGTGGGTTTTCTGGTGATGATGGACTCTTTCGTGGTGGGGGTAGTGATAGGGGTAGTGTTGTTGGTTTTGGAGATGGCAGTGGTTGTGGGCAGTGGTTGTGGGGATGGTAATGTTGGTGTTTGGTGTGGTGGTGGTCCTGATGGTGGGGGAGGTCGTGGTGGTGTTGGTCATGTTGTTGGCCTTGTGGCAGTGAGGGTGGTTCTGGTGAGGGTGGTGGTCATGTTGGTGGTGTTGGTGATGCTGGGGATGTTGGGTGTGGTGTTGTTGGTGATGCTGGTGTTGTTGATAGTTTTGGGGTGGTATTGGTGGTGGTATTGGTGGGGGTTGTTTGGGCATGGCATTGTGGATGGTGGTAGTGTTGGTGGGGCTGGTGGGATGGTTGGTAGTGTTGGTGGGTGTGGTGATGGTGTTGGTGGTGCTACTTGTTTTGGTGGTGATGTTGGTGCAGGTGGTGTTGGGATTGGTGGTAGAGGTAGTGTATTGGTGGGAGTGGTGGTCGTAGTGTTTCTAGGGGTGTTGATGGTGTTGTTGGTCAGGGTGATTGTCTTGGTGTTGAGAGTGGTTTTGTTAGTGGAGATGGTGGTAAATATGGTGGTTTTGGTGGTGGTGGTGCTGTTGTTGGGGTGCAGATGGTGTTAGTTTGATGGTGGGGTGGTTGTGGGGGTGGTGGTTTTGGTGGTGGTGGTTGTGCGGGTAGTGGCTGTGGGGATGGTGGTTGTGAGGGTGGTTTTGGGGCTGTGGTTATGGTAGGAGTGGTGGTCTTAGTGGAGGTGGTGTTGTTGGGGATGGTGGTGGTGTTGGTGGTGGTATAGTGTTGCTCCTGGTGGTGGCTTTGGTGGTGGTTGTGGTGGTAGTGTGGGTTGTGGTGTCGGTGGTGGTCGTTGTGGTTGGGGTGGCGGTCTTGGTGGGGGTGGTGGTGGTTATGGTTGTGGTGGGGGTGGTGGTTGTGGTGGTTTTTGTGGTGGTTGTGGTGTCGGTGGTGGTGGTTGTGGTAGGGGTGGCGGTCTTGGTGGGGCTGGTGGTATTGGTGGTGGTGGGGGTGGTTGTGGTGGTCTTTTGTGGTGGTTGTGGTGTCGGCGGTGGTGTTGGTGGTAATGGTGCTGACGGGGATAGTGGTGGTGTTGGTGGTTGTGGTTGTGGTTGTGGCAGGGGTGGTGGTATTGGTGGGGTTGAGGTGGTGTTGCTGGTGGTGGGGGTGGTGGTGTTGGTGGTGCTGACGGGGGTAGTGGTGGTGGGGATGATGGTGGTTGTGGTAGGGGTGGTGATATTGGTGGGGGTGAGGTGGTGGGGATGGTGGTGGTGGGGGGTGATGGTTGTGGTGGTGGTTTTTGTGGTGTCGGTGTTGGTGGTGGTGGTGGTGCTGGTGCTGACGGGGGTGGTTGTGGTGTTGGTGGTGGTGTCGGTGGTGGTATTGGTGGTGGTGGTGCTGACGGGGGTGGTTGTGGTGGTGGTTGTGGTGTCGGTGGTGGTATTGGTGGTGGTGGTGCTGACGGGGGTGGTTGTGGTGTTGGTGGTGGTGTCGGTGGTGGTGTTGGTGGTGGTGGTGCTGACGGGGGTGGTTGTGGTGTTGGTGGTGGTGGTGGTGCTGGTGCTGACGGGGGTGGTTGTGGTGTTGGTGGTGGTGTCGGTGGTGGTATTGGTGGTGGTGGTGCTGACGGGGGTGGTTGTGGTGGTGGTTGTGGTGTCGGTGGTGGTATTGGTGGTGCTGGTGCTGACGGGGGTGGTTGTGGTGTTGGTGGTGGTGTCGGTGGTGGTGTTGGTGGTGGTGGTGCTGACGGGGGTGGTTGTGGTGTTGGTGGTGGTGTCGGTGGTGGTATTGGTGGTGGTGGTGCTGACGGGGGTGGTTGTGGTGGTGGTTGTGGTGTCGGTGGTGGTATTGGTGGTGGTGGTGCTGACGGGGGTGGTTGTGGTGTTGGTGGTGGTGTCGGTGGTGGTGCTGACGGGGGTGGTTGTGGTGTTGGTTGTGGTGTCGGTGGTGGTATTGGTGGTGGTGGTGCTGACGGGGGTGGTTGTGGTGCTGGTGGTGGTGTCGGTGGTGGTGTTGGTGGTGGTGCTGACGGGGGTGGTTGTGGTGTTGGTGGTGGTGTCGGTGGTGGTGTTGGTGGTGGTGCTGGTGCTGACGGGGTGGTTGTGGTGTTGGTGGTGGTGTCGGTGGTGGTATTGGTGGTGGTGGTGCTGACGGGGGTGGTTGTGGTGGTGGTTGTGGTGTCGGTGGTGGTATTGGTGGTGCTGGTGCTGACGGGGGTGGTTGTGGTGTTGGTGGTGGTGTCGGTGGTGGTGGTGGTGCTGACGGGGGTGGTTGTGGTGTTGGTGGTGGTGTCGGTGGTGGTATTGGTGGTGGTGGTGCTGACGGGGGTGGTTGTGGTGGTGGTTGTGGTGTCGGTGGTGGTGGTACTTACGGGGGTGATTGTGGTGGTGGTTGTGGTGTCGGTGGTGGTATTAGTGGGGGTGGTGGTCCTGACGGGGACGGTGGCGGCGGTGGTGGTGGTGGTGGTGGTGGGAGTATTGTTATACATATTGCATCATATGGTTCAGCATCAGCAACTTTGCCACCCAAAAATTTGATACAGAGATTTCACCAGAAATAGATGTTTTGAAAGTTCCTAAATGAAAAAAAAAAATAATTAAGAAAAATGTGTGTGAGATAGAGTGAGAGAGAGCAGCGTAACTCAAAAACAGAATTTTGGTTAAACACCAAATTTTGATATTCATATTCATCTTCCAGGATGCGACATGGTTTCAAGGAAATTCCTCCAACCAAAACTATTCTGATAATGAAAAAGTTTGATTTTTTTAGAAAAAATAGCTAACCTATTTTACACAAATACCATCTGTTTAAGATATTTTCATCAGAAGTGAAATGTATATCTTGAATTTTCTGGAAATGTCCTCACAAGTTCTCGTCATTCTGAAAGATATTTGCATAAATGATAAACCGTAAGAGACAGACAAAACATTACAACACGAAAATGTAGATCTGCTTAAAACAAACAATTTAGGTCAAATACATTTTTATTTAACGATTTCCAAGGTAGTCCTCATGTTGGTTTGCATTTTTCTCAAATACAAAGTCTCTCTCTCTCTCTCTCTCGCATGTGGTATTCGTGGTGGACGAAGCGGCGTCAGGGCGGGTTTTCTCCGGGTACTCCGGTTTCCCCCGCCATCTCATTCCACCGGTGCTCCATCTTCATTCCATGTATCATCAGTGTCAGTGGCGGCTCGCAGTCAAAATTTTAGGGTAGGCAAAGTGTAACAGTAACAAAAAACAACAACAACAATAACAATAATAATAATAATAATAATAATAATAATAATAATAATAATAATAATAATAATAAACCCCGTTTATCCGAAATATAGGGGGCGAAGTCATTGCGGATAACGCAAACAATATATTGTTTGGTTGTTTAATAAGAGCAGAGTGAATGAGTGTGACTTACGGACGAATTGCCGCCAAAACTAAAATCACGAGTGTCGGCAGACTTTTTTCCAGGGGGGGGGGGGGGGGCACATGTTGGAAATTTGCAATTATATAATATTAAATCATTATTTTACTGTCAAAATTTATAGTATTTGTTGCAGATAACCGTATTAATTTGTGCTAAACAAAAATTGTTCTTTACATCAAAATTAAAATAATAGTTTAAAAGTCAGTAACTGACTGCACATTAAGTTCACCAACTTCCAAGGGGGGGGCCGTGGCCCCCCTTGCCCCCGTTTCGCTACGCCCATGGCTAAAATAGATTAAGAAATTGAAAAATTGTCTGACTGCAGCTTTGTGTTAAAAGCTAAAACACTCCTCTTTTCATTGTCAAGCGCCACGAAAGCGAAATTTGTAATAGTTCACTAATTAAGTCGGTCATACTGGTATTACACAGAGATAACGACAGATGCAGATCTCTGAGATCTTCGTTCGTGGAGTATGGCTGTTCGGAAAATGTCGCATAAATTCGGATTTGGGCCGGCAAGTGTTCGGACTGCTGGCAGACGCGTCTACGCATGCTCGGAGTGCATATACATACCGAATGTTTCCTTATCCCTATTCAAGGGCCTCGTACTGAGGAAATGGGGCCGGGCAGGCAGAAGTTAAGCTAGCCTGCTCTCCACTACCCAGGCTCCATGCGTATCATTTCTGCCGCGCGTTTCAAACACGCAGCGCAGTTTTGATGAATCGGAATTGAGATTAAAGGATTTGACCATGCGCTGGTCATTATAACCGAGAAAACTTTTCTTGAACTGCAATTTAGGGGAAAATGACGGTTCAAATGATAAAATGCAGAATCATAGTTAAATATTATTTGTTGATGTATTACGATAGGGTAGGCAGTGCCTACCCTGCCTACCCTGAGGAGCCGCGCCTGATCAGTGTCACCGCCTGCGGTACCATAGTAGTAAAAGTGGGCGTTAAACACTACAAACAACTCTCTCTCTCGCGCGCGGCCCTTGAACATGCCAACAAAATGGAAATTTCAAAGTCATAGCGCCGGTTTTGCAATGATTTGATTGTTGTTTTAGCTTATTGTATTCTTGTTGCGTATACAACGATATGCAATGAAGGTTCGTCTGTGTTAACAAGAAATAGAAGAATAAACTTTTGTAAGAATATTGAATACAGAATGTCATGTACCTAGTGTTGCACATCAGAAATTTTAGAATAAGTTGTGTGCGTGCGCATGTTATTTTTTTAATTTCAACTGGTCTGATTTATTAAGACTCTGTCTCTTTTATTATTGGTAATAATTAAGGCCACCCGAGTCTTCCCTCTTCCCCCAATAAATAACGTACTTGTGTTCCAACAGGTTTATTTTTTATTACATATGGTTTTTGTCCTATAACTAGGTCTGTATCTTTTTCTCCAACTGTTCGGATAAGGCTATGGGTGTCTGATGTAGTTATCTTTAAGGCCTTATTTATTGCACGTACATTTTACCAGTCTGTGTTTGGTTTGTACCTCCTTACTGTTTCTTGAAACCTGGGCGAATCTTCATTAGCTTTGCTGTGTGTATACTGATCAAACGTTATACATTTGAAATGTTTTCTTTCTTCTGTACACAACTTCAGTTTGTGAGCTGTACACAAAGGACAATTTGTTTGTCATTAGAAACAGAAAACTTGTGCATGAACAACGTAGTGGCATGGTGCAATATTTAACGGTGCATAGATGCCATCCAATTTTCAGTTTCCTTTCCAAAAACTGGGCCCTTGTTGCTGAATTGACTTTAACGACAGAGATTGCTGGTTTTGTTCTGACTCCTGAAAACAAATTTTGCTGTCATTGCTGACTCTATTTAGCTCTTCATTTTGTGATCTGATAGAGTGTTCTGTGCTATTAATCATCACTCATTTTCCTTGGAATTAGCATCGGATGCTAGGATTTGTTAGTAGAGGAACAGTTGCTTCTTTTGTTGTGCTCGTAATTCCTTTATTTTGCTGGTGACTTGAAGTATATCTTCCTTTTGTTCACTCTCTATAATCAATCTGCTATCTCTCAATTCCTTTACAGAAGAAATGCCTACCTTCAACTACGTGGGCTGACATTCTCGCTCTCTTCTTCAGAACTTGGGTATTTTCACTGTCAGTAGACTTAGCGTGTACTTTAGGTTGAGAACCCTGGTCGTGGAGTAGAACTTGAGTAGGACTTCCGCGCTTCCCCAGCAGATTGTGCCTTGCTACATTTCGTGGCATGTTACTGATTCTTCCCGCATCCGAGTCTACTACTTTGGTCTCCAAATAAGATATTGCATTATTACTTATTTCCTCTTCACTTTTCAATGTTACTATTGACTTCCTTAAAGCACTTATCGCTTTCAGAATATCATGTTTGTAATCTTTCCTAAGACTACAGCATTTTTGGGTTGTTCACTAACACATTTAGAGAGGTTTCGATCACGTCTTCATCACTCTTCCTGTGTCCGTGAAGGTCAGCTAATGAATATCATCCAGATCGTCTGATTACTCTTAATGCTGGCTTTAAGTTGGCAACACTGGCCTTACTCCTGCAGTTCGTTCACTTTTATGTAACCTAGCTAGCTTTATAATCCACTTATTATCCACTTATTAGTTTTTTTTATTCTTAATATCATTTCTAATAAGTTAGGTACTGCAGAATAACTTTGAATTTTACTCACGTGTTGATATAAACCAATTATATTCAAATATCTATATATGTGAAAAATCATCATTTGTAAAACTGGCAGGTAACTAAGTAAAGAAGTCGAATAAACAGTCACTTTCGAAGCACATGTGTATACATAATTTCAGACTTGGAATTTGATAAATATAGCTGAAATCTTCCTTCAGTAACTTTATAAACTTCTAAATTTGTTGCGAGGCTGATTTCTGAGGCTTGGCCGTAATACGTGAGGATTAGAGAAAGAGTTGTTGGGACTGATCTTGTGTGTGGAGGAGTGCTTTATAGTTGGTCCTGGTGAACAAGTGTGGAAACTGAGTGGTTTTAACATGGGCTTGGATGTCTTAGTCATTATCTTCTCGTTCACCAAAAGCAAAGGAACCACCGCACAGAGAATCGTGAAATAATTCTTGTTTACGAAGGTACCCAATGAGACATTATGTGCAGAGTGACTTTTCTTTCTTCAAATGAGCAGAAGCAAATAAGGTTAACACATATTGAGCTTGAAAACTGTCACATTAAATAAGAATGAAGAGGCTGTCATCCTGGTTATGAATAAAGATCTGACATATCCACTGCTACTGTTAGTATACCTCATTATCAACACTCGTGGAACAAGAACACAACTAGGATCTTCAGTGGCCAAATATGGTGCCTAATTATCACATCTCATATCTCGTAACAAAAATTTTAGTCTTGATGCTGATGCCGTTTTTAATGGAACTAATGGAATGGGCTGTGCTATGAGACTCGTTTTCTATCTACAAGGTCGTGGTAACAGATGGAATGCATATACACTTGGGTCCAACTTTAGTCACACATTTTATTTACACCTTCTTGTTCACAATTTATAAATCACATCACATTAAAAAGTCTTATGTTAGTGGAGCAACTTCCCTAACGTCGCCAAAATTTAACTAAAGGTCTCTAAATACTTAATGAATTCACTTTTACTGTTTCATGACGCGTACACATAAAAATACGTCCATCTACCTCGGAGGTACCGACGCTAGTGAACTACTTTTTGGCGCCCTTTTGACGCAACACACCGTCTTTTTCATCTTCATCCGCGGTATTCATCCGCGCAAATAGTTCTTTCTCGTTAGGGAAGTGATCCCAATTATCGTCTCCTATTTTTATTATGGAACACAAACAATTCTAATATTTATACACTTTTAACAAACATTTACATGAACGATTTTCTATTGGGGTCTTCTAATATTCTGTCTCAATGCGCTAATATATCACGTAGAAAATATGGAAGAAAAAAAAAAAGAACAACAATTTAAAACCACCCCTCTCCTAAAAAGAAAGGAAAACTTGTATGGAACTTCTATGGAATGTGTGTGCTTGGAGTTGGCATCTCTATTAGGTATTCTCTGGCTCCCTTAGGAGACTTTGTAGGGGTTTTAGTCAAACAATTTTATTTTCTGTTCATTGCTAATTTTGATAATGCGAAACCTATTTAACAATATCTCATCATTATTTTGTGTCAAAACACCCTAGAAGGAAAATTAAGTATCATTTAAGTGTCCACTCTGGCCACATCAATCCCTACTGTCGTGCCCCTCTCACTAAAATATGTTCTCTGAAGATCTAATTCAAACTTCGACATTCCCAGAACCTGGGGAAACTACCTGCTATTTTGGCTACCAAAAACAGTATTTGTGGGTGCTGAGTCCCTGACTGTAGGTGTTTATGATGCACTTTTAACTTTTAGTGAAAGAAACAACGGCAGACTTAAGATTTTGAAGAAGTTGGGTGTAGACCCAGATGTAAACATGAAGAATGCGTGTCGTAAACTAGACATTTGTATGAAAAAGGCAGATCTTGACATTAAAATCAGTAGTAAAAAGATCAAAAGAGGCATTAAAAGGACTATAGAGGATGAAATCAACCTTGATGGTGCAAAATATCGACTTGGAGCACATTAAGTGTATGTTAAATATTAAAGCAGTTTCCTCAAAACAACATTTTTAACACGTGTTCCTTTTTCTCTGAAGCTATTGCATGTAGCTACCCGAAATTTTTAACTTTAATTTAAATGGTTAAGCTACAGAAACCATGGATTTTGCAAGCTTCTATCTTTAAAAATCTCTGATCTAGAACCAATTCTGTGAGAAAAAAATTGTTTAACAAGGCGCATCGGAATACTTTTTTTTTTTTGTCAAAACTAAGGTTTCCAACCCAGTACACTGAAAAATCCATCAAGAAACAATATCTAGATCTATTTGTGTGCACAAATGTTCTAGCTCAAATGCTTTCAGGAAAAAAGGAATACTATAGGTTGTCTCACCCTTAGATGACAGTGTGGAGTTAAATGGGGTATATCTGTCTCAAGCACATACGAGTTGCTGTTATCTTCACCCTTTTCTACTGTTGCCAGGTTCCTAATAGCATGGTGTAAATATTCAGTTGCTATAAATTTTAAGTTTGAACACATTATTCTATGCAGAATTTTTTTCTCCAATAGGTTATATTCCTTTTAGGACCATTATAGACTTCTATAGGCCCAAATTTCTACAGAAAAGGTTTTTTTTTTTTTCAGTAACTATGATGTTTGCTGTTTCTATACTCATCACGCACTAACTAAATAACTGCTAGACTACGTTTATATTTTTTTCCTAGCTAGAGTAAACTATAGTGCCCCCACCTGCCTACTTTGAATTATCTATGTTTGCTTGGTTAACTGTTACAATTTTTTAAATTAAATGTTTTCGGAAAAGTTTATATCTGTGCACTGCAAAAGTTACGCAGGGGGAAACTTTTTTGTTATTGAGTTTACATCGGGGACCGAGCGAAAGCAAATGTTGAGGAGGGTTAGAGACAGTTTTTAAAATAAACCAGAAGCCTGTAACCTCTTTCTTTCAACGTGTAAGGCAAGTATTCACTTACTCAGATAAAAGGCATCAAGCGTTAGACACAAGGTAGTAGTAAAAGTTAACATCAGTTCGTAAAGAAGTGTGTGTGTGTGTGTGTGTGTGTGCGTGTGTGTGTGTGTGTGTATGTTTATACTGTGAAGTGTTATTACGTTATTTTTTAACATGTTCCGTAAATATTTGTAGTTGTGGAGGGGGAAGCTAGGAAGAGACGATATATTGGTAAATTAAGAAGTAAGGAACGCCGAATAATAATGAAGCTGTTCGATTATTTTTTTCAAGCCAAATGAGTATTAATAAGGCAGTAAAAGTAACAAATAAGACTATCGGGTGTTCAGAAGCAGTAGTGTATAGGATTAAAAAGGAAGTAATGAAAGGACCTCCAAGAATGCCATGAAAAAGAAAGCAAAAAGGGCAGGACAACACAAAGTGCTAGGTTAACGCAATATGATGGAATAGTGCAAAGTGGAGTGCGGCGAATTGTTTATTCTTTACTGTTTGAAAGTATACCACCCACGTCGTCATCATCATCATCATGGCCCTAATTACCAAGTTGTCGACGGGCCCTTAAACCCGACACACTCATAATAATAATAATAATAATAATAATAATAATAATAATAATAATAATAATAATAATAATAATAATAATAATAATAATAATAATAATAATAATAATAATAATAATAATAATAATAATAATAATAATAATAATAATAATAATAATAATAATAATAATAATAATAATAATAATAATAATAATAATAATAATAATAATAATAATAATAATAATAATAATAATGATGATGATGATGATAATAATAATGATAATAATGATCATAATAATGATGATAATGATAATAATGATGGTAATAATTATGATAATAATGATGATAATAATGATCATAATAATGATGATAATAATGATGATAATGATGATGATAATAATGATGATAATAATGATGATGGTAATGATGATAATAATAATGATGATGATAATGATAATAATGATAATAATAATGATAATAATGATGATGATAATGATGATAATAATAATAATAATAATAATGATAATAATGCAAATTAAGACTTAAAGAAAGCAGAGAACTGGACAAAGCAAAACAAACTGAAATTTAACCACTCAAAATCAATGGTTCTATTAATATCAAGGAGAAGGAAAGCTGGTAATGACCCAATCAAGGTATATTTGAATTACAAACCACTTGAGCAGGTTAGAGAACTTAGATACCTAGGGAAAACCCTAGATGAAGGATTCAACTTTAATAGACACATTAACAACATAACGGACAAGGCACTCTTAGTAACAAACATGCTAACCAAAGTAGCAAGACTATAGTGGGGACTCGGCCACCAGTCTCTGAGAACTATCTACAGAGGAGCAATCGCACCTAGACTAACGTACGGTTCACCAGTCTGGGAACAGGCACTAGAGAGGAAAAAAAATATTAAGATACTTCAGAGAACGCAGAGAATAATTAATATCAAAATTGCCAAAGCATACAGAACCATATGTTTTGAAGCGTCATGTGTAGTAGCTGGAGTGAAGCCTATCTATATTAAAATAGCAGAAGCAGCAAAACTTTATAAGATAACACATGGAATGACACCACAATCGTCATTTTATGATGCACCCTTACATATAGCAAAATGGCCCCATCCAGCGGAGTGTATACCTATGGAAAAAGTCAATGAAGGGAAACATTATGAAATAGAAATCTTCACAGACGGTAGTAAAATCCATGGAAAAGTTGGAGCTGCAGCAGTAATATTTAAACATGGAGAAATTATACATAAAATCAAGGCTAAATTACATGACAGATGCTCCAATAACCAGGCAGAGCAAGTGCAATCATTAGAGGATTAGCAACACTTCAGGATATGAACATAAGTGTACAAGAAAGAATAACTGCAGTGTATACAGATAGCAAAATTACCCTAGATCTAATCAGAAATAATTCAAAACATAATAATTTAATAGAAGAAATTCAAAAGCGTCTTAAAAGCCTTAAAGAACAGAAGTGGATCATACATTTTGCCTGAATCAAAGCACACGCTGGATATCTTGGCAATGAATTAGCTGATAAACTAGCTAAGGAGGCTGCGACTGATAATGCTACGGACTATGTGTACAACAAAAAACCAAAAACAACATTTGTCAGCGAAATCCAAGAACAAGGGATGCAGAAGTGGCAAGAAGAGTGGACTAATACAACGAAAGGAGCAGCCTGCAAGGAGTTCATCCCATCAGTTGTTCATAGAATGAAAACACAAATTAACTTGAATTTCACACTGACAGCAACGATTACGGGACACGGACTAACTAAATCCTACTTACACCGGCTGGGAATAATACAGGACTCTAGATGCATCTGCCAACAAGAAGAGCAAACAGTAGAACATCTGATATATCGATGTGGCAAACTAAAACAGCAAAGGGAAGTAATGAAGAAAGCCATCGAATCTAATAACAACAAATGGCCAGTGACTAAAGAGCAGCTAATCACAAACAACATAAGGGCTTTCAAAACATTTATTCAAAGCATTAATTTTGGTGAATTAAAATAGTATATTCCAACTGATAATAAGAAGATAGTCGAAGTGATATGGTGTAGTGATATGAAATAAACAAATAAAGGATCAGATATAAACAGAGCAAGTTCAATTTAAAGGATAACTGGAAGATAGTAGAAGTGATAGTGACAGTGAATATAGAAATAAATAAACAATGAACATGCCAGTATACTAAGGACACTAACAAATAACCATATGATTAAATAATAAAACTAATTATACCAGGTATCTATATAATAGTATCTAGTATCGGTTACTGCGATGGGGCATGCTTGTTATAGATAATAAATTTAAAAAATGATAATAATAATGACAATAATAATGATAATAATAATGCTGATAATAATGATCGTAATAATGATGATAATAATGATGATAATATAAATAATAATGATGATAATAATGATAATGATGATAATGATGCTAATGGTGATAATGATGATGATAATATTGATAATGATGATGACGATAATGATTATGATGATAATCATGATGATAATGATGGTAATGATGATAATGATAATGCCAATGATGATGATAAAGATGATAATCATGATGATAATAATCATGATAATAATCATGATAATAATGATGATAACGATGGTGATAATGATGATGATAATGTTCATGATAATGATGATGATTACAATAATGATGATAATGATGATGATAATGTTGATAAAGATCATGATAAAGATGATAATGATAATAATGATGATGATAATGATTATGATAATGATAATAATGATGATAATGATAATAATGATGATGATAATGATCATGATAATGATGATGATAATGATGATTATAATGATGATAATGATGATAATAATGATGATAACGATGATGATAATGATGATCATATTGATGACGATTATGATGATCATAATGATAATGTTATGATGATAATGATGATAATGATGATGACAATAATGACGATAACTATGATAATAATGATGATAATAATGATAATAAAAATGATAATAATGATATGATAATGATGATGATCATGATCATGATGATGAAAATAATGATAATAATTTTTTTTGAATTAACGTCCTCCAACATGGTGTCATATCGGACGAATGAATGAAATGAAATGGGTGAAATGATGCTCAAATGAGCCCGAGGTCCATGGAGCTTTAAGTTACCCGCAATTCGTCTTCTCAGGGTAGGAAAAACCTCGGAAAAAAACCTTACCCGGATAAATTACCCTAAGCGAGATTCAAACTCGCGACCTCTTGAACGTGAGTCAGACACGCTACAACCACGCTACCGAGGCGGGCAATGATGACAATAATGATAATAATGATGATAAAAATGATCATAATGATGATAATGATGATGATAATGATGATAATAAAGATGATGATGATAATGATGATAATAATGATGATTATAATGATGATACTGATGATAATGATGATTATGCTGATGATAATGATAATAATGTTGATGATAATGATGATGCTGATAATAATGATAATGATGATAATAATGATGGTAAAGATGATAATGATGATGATAATAATCATATTGGTGATAATGACGATAAAGATGATGAAGAAGATGATAATAATAATGATAATGATGATAATGATCATAATGATAATAATGATGATGATAATGATGATAATAATGATGATGATAATGTTGATGATAATGAGGATGATGATAATGATAATGATGATGATAATTATGATATTAATGATAATGATGATAATGATAGTGATAATGATGATGATAATGTAATGATGACAATAATGATAATGATCACGATAGTGATGATGACGACGGCGATGATGATAATAATAATAATGATACTAATGATGATGATAATGATAATAATGATAATAGTGATGATAATAATGATGATAGTAATGATAATAATGATGATATTGATAATAATCATGATGATAATGGTGATAATAATGATGATGATAATAATGACGATAATGATGATATAATGATGATGATAATAATGATGATAATGATGATCATATTGATGATGATAACGATGATGATAATGGTATTGATGATAATGATGATGACAATGATGGTAATGATAACGATGATGATAATGATAATAATGATGATAATGATGATAATTATAATGATGATGATAATGAACATAATGATGATAACGATGATGATAACGATGATGATAATGATGATGATATTAATAATTATGATGATCATAATAATGATGATTATGATGATAATTATGATGATAATGATGATAAAATGATGATGATAATAATAATGATAAAGATGATGATAATAATAATGATTATAATAATAATGATGATAATGATGAGAATAATGATAATAGCGATGATGATAATGATGACAATAATGACAACAATGATGATAACGATGACGATAATGATGTTAAAGATGATGATAACGATGATAATGTTAATGATGATAATCATAATTATGATAATGATGATGGTGATGATGATAATGATGATAATGGTGATAATGATGATAATGATGATAATGATATTGATAATGATGATAATGATGATAATAATAATGATGATAATGATGATTATAATGATGATTATAATGATGATAATGATGATACACATTATGATAAAGATGATAATAATGATGATAATCATAATCATAATGATAATGATGATGATAATGATGACGATAATGATGATAGTGATGGTGATAATGAGAATGTTGATAATAATGATGATAATGATGGTACTAATGATAATAATGATGATAATGATTATGATAATGATGATAATAATGATAATAATAATGATAGTAATAATGATGATAATAATAATCATGATGATAATAATGATGATAATGATAATATTAATGATAATAATGATGATAATGATGATGATATTGATGATGATAATGGTGATAATAATAATGATGATAGTAATGATGATTATAATGATAATGATGATAATGCTGATGATAAAAATGATGATAAAGATGATAATTATGATGATAATGATGACGATAATGATGATGATAATGATGATGAAAATGGCGATAATGATCATGATAATGATGATGATGACGATAATGATGATAATAATGATGATAATGATGTTAATGATTTTTATGATAATGATGATGAAAATAATGATCATAATGATGATGATAATGATGATGACAATGATGATAATGTTATGATGATAAGGATGATGATAATGATGATGATAATAATGATGATAATGATGATGATAATGATGACGATAATGATGATAGTGATGATGATAATGATGATGAAAATGATGATAATGATGATGATAATGATGACGATAATGATGATAATAATGATGATAATGATGATAATAATGATTTTTATGATAATTATGATGAAAATAATGATCATAATAATGATAATGATGATGACAATGATAATAATGTTATGATGATAATGATGATAATAATGATGATAATAATGATGATACTGATGATAATGATGATTATACTGATTATTATATTGTTGACGATAATGATGATAATAATAATGATTGTAATAATTATGATAATGTTGATAATAATGATAATGATAATGATGATAATAATAATGATAATGATGATAATAATGATGATAATGATAATGATGATAATAATGATAATGATGATAATGTAATGATGACAATAATGATGATAATGATAATGATGACGATAGTGATGATAACAATGATACTAATGATAATGATAATAATGATGATAATAATGATGATATTGATGATAATGGTGGTAACAATGATGATAATTATGACGATAATGATAATAATGATGATAATAATGATATTAATGATGATAATAATGATGATAATGATGATCATATTGATGATGATAACGATGATGATAATAATGATATTGATGATAATGATGATGACAATGATAATAATGATGGTGATAATGAAGATGATAATGATGATGATAATGAAGATAATGATGTTAACGATGATGATAATGATGATGATAACGATGATGATGATATTAATAATTATGATCATAATAATGATGATTATGATGATAATTATGATGATAATAATGATGATAATGAAGGTGATAAAGATGATAATAATGATCATAATGATAATAATGAATGTAATAATAATGATAATAATGATGATGATAATGGTGATGATAATGATGATAATGGTAATAACGATGATGATAATGATGATGATAATGATGATGATAATGATGACAATAATGATAATGGTGACAATGATGATGATAATGATGATAAATATGATGATAATGATGATAATGATGATGATAATGATGACGATAATGATGATAATGATGAGGGTGATGATGATAATGATGATAATGGTGATAATGATGATGATAATGATGATGATATTGATGATGATAATGATACTGATGATAATGATGTTGATAATGATGATAAAGATGATGTTAATGATGATAATAATGATGATAATGATGGTAATAATGATGAGGAAAATAATGGTGATAATGATGATTATAATGATGATACTGATGATGATGATGATGATGATGATAATGATAATAAAGATGATGATAAAGATGATAATAATGATGATAATGATGATGATAATAATGACGATAATGATAATGATGATGATAGTGATGGTGATAATGATAATGTGTCTAATAATGATGATAATGATAATAATGATGCTAATGATGATTATGATGATAATAATGATGATAATAATAATAGTAATAATGATGATGATAATAATCATGATGATAATAATGATGATGATAATTATGCTAATAATGATGATAATAGTGATTATGATGATGATAATGAGGATGATGATAATGCTGATGATAAAGATGATGATGATGATGACGATAATGATAATGATGATGATAATGATGACGATAATGATGATGATGATAATGGTGACGATAATGATGATAATGATAGTGTTGATAATAATGATGATAATGATGATAATATTGATGATAATAATGATCAGAATGATGATAGTGAAAATAATGATGATGATAATAACGATGAGGATGATGATAATGAAGATAATGATGATAATAATGGTGGTAATAATGATGATAATAATGATAATAATGGTGGTAATAATGATGATAATGATGATGATAATGATGATTATAATGATGATAATGATGATAATGCTGATAATAATAATGATAATGATGATGATAATGATGAGTATAATGATGATGATAATGATGACGATAATGATGGTGATAATGATAATGCTGATAATAATGAGGATAATGATGATAATAATGATGATAATGATAATGATGATAATGATGATAATGAAGATAATGATGATAATGATGAGAATAAGGATGATAATAATGATAATAATGATGATAATAATAATAATAATAATAATAATAATAATAATAATAATAATAATAATAATAATAGGAATAATAATAATAGTAATAATAATAATAGTAATAATAATAATAATAATAATAATAATAATAATAATAATAATAATAATAATAATAATAATAATAATAATAATAATAATAATAATAATAATAATAATAATAATAATAATAATAATAATAATAATAATAATAATAATAATAATAATAATAATAATAATAATAATCACGATGATGTTGACCACAAGGACGACGATGACAATGACAACAATAACAATAATAATGATTTACTCACTATAGACATGAATTGTATACTTCAGGATTAGTCAGAATGATCCACACGTATACACTTAAGTCTACCCTAAACAGTTCCATTTCATATAATGTGTTAGACTTTCCTGTCATATTAAGTCACATTACGTTAAGTTCATTGTAATCCCGGCTTAAAAATGTTTTTCTTTTTTTATTTAAGGAGTCTCAAAATGTATATCCTGTGAAATGTCAGTGTCAAATTTTTGTGTAAAATACAATAATTCATGTACTTACTGTAAGAACATAGTAGAGAAAGTCAAAGTCTAATTTGCTTATAATGATATATGTATGTAATGCTTATATGACTTTTGCCATGAGTCACTTTATAAGGGCACTGATGCTAGTAGTTGAATCCCCTTAAATATACTTCATCATTCCCATCATATGATACTTATGTCATAATCTTTCAATAACCCTTATGTAAGAACCATTTGTTGTGTTTTCTCTGTGCACTGTACTTGAGTTCATTACCAGTGTAAGTATATTAAATAATCTCATGATTGTGTCTAGCATAGCACCACAAAATATTTAATCAATATTTATTATTACTTTCTCAACCATGCACATACACAGCATGTAGAGAAGGTATTGCATTCCATCCAAAAATCTAATAATCAGATTTCATCAGAAATACATATTTTGAAGTACCCTGAAACCAAAAAAGGCATTTTCAGAAAAAGGTCTATATATCTGTGAACAGTATACTTCAAGAACAAAAAGTTGGTAAAATATCAAACTTGGTGTTTAAGTTCAGAGGATGCAACATGGTTTAAGAAAATCTCCCAATCAAACTACCCTTTACAGGGAAAACATTTAAAAATTTGGATTTTCTCAAAAGTGACAAATAATTTTGATTAAAATGTTTAAGATATTTTCATGACCAATGAAATGTATATTTTTCTGGGAATAGCTTCTGAAGTTCTCTTCATACTGGATGACTTAACTAGTAAACCATAAGAGGCAGACAAAATCTTACTGCACAAAAACTGTAGGTCTCATTAAAGCATAAATTTTATGTCAATCATATTTTTTTGTGGAGGTAACGATTTCCAAGATATTCCTTGTTAAGGCTGGTTCACAATCACCCAGTAACAGTAAACAGGAAGCAAGGTAACACTCAACATTTTGGTCCACAACAGCCTAGTAACAAGAACAGGAATGCATATTATCAATCAGTATATCGATAGCAAAGTGGAGGTTTATATTGTGTGTTGAGAATTAATTTGTTTCTAACTGACTAATGATATTTTTTCTACCTTACAACTAGAGGGAGTTCCAACAGCAGTTTTATGGTACAGCCATCTTGAATAATTTCTACAGCAAAAAATCTAATATGTACGATATGTACAATATGAATCTAACATACTATGGCCAGTAACAAGAACAAGTAGCTAGGTCTTCTTTCCTGTTCCTAGGCCAAGGAAAGCTGCCCGTCAGTTGTGAACACTCTCATTTGAATACATGTGTTTCAACTTACTTGTTCTGGTTATCATTACCATTACTGGTGGTTCTGAACCAGGCTTTATTGGTTTCAATATTGAAATACTTATACTTTTCTCAATTGGGAAGTTACTCGTATTATTTGTTTTTGTTTGTTTTCATCTGCCCAAACAAACAAAATGGAATTTTGAAGCCATCATAAAGTGATCAGAATTGTTTATTGCTTAAGCCTACTGTATTCTCCTATTCCCCTTGTATCTACAAGGAAATATGCAATAGAAGCACTTCTACAAATGTTTATCTGGATTAAGTTAAGTAGATAATTTGTTAGAGAATTGGTAAGAAAGCCATGTGAATGTAATACGTGAGATTTTTTCATCTCCATGCTTGGGGACTAAATACCATTTTAAGAATGTTTAACTTGTGCCCTAAGAGTGAAAAATCTTAATATTCAACAGTTTTGTCCCATTCTCATCATACAATGATGTCAGATTTTTCCACATTATGTGAAAACTGGAGCCTTGTGTTTTAAGTAACTAGAGAACCAACGAGAAGGCACAAAGATTTAAAAGTTCATTACTCCACCATTGCAGTAAGACAGTTACAGGCTATACAACATCTACATAATTTTGAAGAATGGGGAGTGGGGGAAGGAGGTTAAGGAAACCAGAAATAAAATGGTTGTCAAAATTTGCACCCATTTCCGTGAATATCAGGAGATTTTTAATAGCTTATTATGAGTATCATTAAGCTGGGCAAGATTACAGCCGTGCTTACAATAATTTTACAAGGATACGGGGAAGGGGTGAACAAATAAATTACTTTGTTGTTCAAGATTCAGAAAACTACTTGTGTAATGCTGGGTAGATGAAGAAATGCACCCAAATGGATATGGAGTTACTAGCTTAGGTTTTGCTATACTCTGTTAATGTTGGTGTTCTTTTGTTGCATACTGCCAGGTGGTACACGTCACATTCTTGGTTGCACAACTCACACACGCTAATATTTGGGGTGCCTAGTATCAAACGCTGCCAAATCCACTCACCTAAGTTTTTGGATAATTGCAAAAAACTGCCCAGAATAAACCATTATCCAAAGTAATTTAACCTCAATGTGAAAATGTTAAATGAGTTATCTCACATGAAATTTTAAAATATAAAGTACTTCTGAAATATGTTTTTTTAAAATATTTCTGAAATAAATTTAAAGAAAATTAGATGTGGCAGGGTTTGATCCAAAATTGGGATTCAATGGTTTCTGAAACTAAAAGTTTTGAAATTATGGGTGGCACTAAAAGAGGTTCTATTACCTGCATAGTATACAAATAACCTTTTCATGAATTCAGTTATCTAAATAGAAGTTTTAATACCTAATAAAGATGGGTGTCGCTAGATTACAATTCAAATCAGGAAGCATTGTTAAAAATATGACCGCCAGGTTTTTAAACTTTTCTTTCATTTGACATTACATCTGAGTCTATTTCTTCCTCATGAACTACTTTGTCTTCATTTTTTTCACTCTGAAGTCCTAGATCTTCTTGGTTTTCTAAAGCAGAATAAAACTGAAGCAATTCATTGTTCCCCCATTCTTCTCTGTTTTATAGTTATTTTGATACATCGCGTACCTTAGCAGAAGTTTGTGGTCTAATGTGCTTCATGTTTAGATCAGTCTTTGTGACTAATTTAGCCCTACAAAATGCCGGTATTTATTTATTTATTTACATCCATTTAAACATATACATGCCATCGGATAAGTAACAAGAAATATTTACAATTTAAGGTAGGTAATTACAGTATTTCCAAATTTAAAAATTCCTTTACACTATAGAAGCTGGAGTCTTTTAAGAATTTTAACAACACTCTCTTAAATTTTTGCTGTGATTCAATACTTTTTATGTATTCAGGTAGCTTGTTGTATAGATGTAAGCCAGCATATGTGAAACTGTTTTCATAAACTTTAGTTCTGTGTGAATTGCATATTGATCAGGAAAACTTCACCTTCAATCACATTGTTTAGGTTGTTTCTTCTTCTTTTTAAACTAACTTTTTTGGATTAAATTTAAAAATGCCTTTTCCCGTGTTTCTTAAGCACTTTTTCAGTTGCATTTCCATTAGTGGTCAGGAATATCAGTTACTTTAAATACTGTTCCATGTCTTTGGATAATTTGTTCATCCTCTTACAGGCACAAGAAGAAATTACGCTTGCATCTTTAGAAAGATCACTTTCACACCATGTGTAGCCGGCAACATTTTCCTTTGTCAAACTGGGAAGTCACTGTAGATAAGCGCTAATTGGTGAAAAGGGATCTGTTGGACTTTGAAACTAGATATGTCAATAAAGGTGTTGGATTTGGCGGCTATTGATACTCAGCCTCATTTTTGACTATGTATTAGATTAGAACGCAATCCAATCTATTCTAATCTATTTTAATAAGATTTGCCTGGTTTTGCTCTCACATCATGGCTGCATTGACTTTCTCAAGGTAAAATCTGTCATAAGTGATATATAACTCAATTTGATCAAAAAAATGGATTTGGCAGCTTTTGATACCAGGCGCCTCATTTGTCCATGCATAACCTATGGTGGAAACCTTGAATATTCTCTTAGTTGTTGGTTTGCTTCTGTCGATTTTCTCTGCAGCATGGCAGAGGTGGTGTATTTTTCTTCTCTCCTGCTATGTTGATGGCAGGCATAATTGCATATGCTGTCCTTGACAGGCACATAGACCAGATTGTTGGTGTTGTCTTTCCTACTTTTAATGCACACTTGAGGAAGCTAGTCTTGACATTTTCTACTTTTTCAACAGTTTGTTGTTCCCAGACCAATTCTAATCCATAAGTTACTAAGGGGCAGATGGGGATATTGAAAAGCGTTGTTGCTGTAGTTAATGATTAAACAGTCAGGTTTATGGCATGTGGCTGTTGCTTTTCCCTCCTGTACATGGCATCTACAGATCATGAAGGCTGCATAACTGGCTGGGAGGGCTCGGGACACTGACCAAATACCACACTCCAGTACTGCACCCCACGAATGACACCTGTAGTGAGCGGAGGTGGGGGACACAGCAGCTGGGCGGCAAGCCTTCGCCCTTCATGGGCTGTTGCGCTGGGGTTTTTATATGGCATCTAAAGAATTTAAAGTTGTTTAGTAATCTATAAAAGTAATAATAACCTAGAGACTATAAGCTTCACTTATGTTAATATCTGCTGCAAGTTCTTGAAATCAAAGGCGAACTGCGGTTTATGGAATATTCATTCCTAACATTGGTGCCATATTTGTTTACACTGGTCACTATCCTAGCCAATGCAAAAATATGAAATATTTCTATGTGTTACCAATTGCTGAAATCAAAAATTTGTTAACAGAATCAATCAGAAGTATTTCAGAATTCATTACATAGTCATTTTTCAAAATAAATATCTTCCCCAAACCATTAAATCTATGAGTCCATTTAATTGTTTTAATAATTTAACCTCTGAATTTATTTCATGATTAAATGACCAAAAATGAGTATACTTATGATTATATTTGTTTTGGTTCCTCAAAATAAATGTAAAAGTTTGCTGAATTTTTCTAAAAAGAATATTATTTCAAATAATAAAAAATCTGGTACTTATCAATTTAGCTGTTTGGAATTGTGACAGGGTCTATATTGGTAAAACCAAATGTCATTTGGAAACCAGAATAAAGGAACATTTTAGAAATATTAAATGTTGTTGTTAGCTAATGCTGGATTTCTGACAATGAAGTCATTAATTCTCTTGCTCTCCAATATTTTTCACTGATGATATTGAAGAGACCAATAGCAGTAATAGTAACCGCTATTTAATAGAAATATTAAATGTAAGTAGATTGATAAATCAGCTGTGGCAGATCATTTTTGGTCATTTAATCATGAAATAAATCCAGAGGTTAAATTATTAAAACAATTAAATGGGCCCATAGGTTTAATGGTTTTGGGGAAATATATTCATTTTGAAAAATAAGGACTGTGTAATAAATTTTGAAATACCGCTGACTGATTCTGTTAACAAATTTTGTTTTCAGCGATTGTTAACACATAGAAATATTACATACTTTTGTGTTGGTTACAATAGTGACCAGTATAAACAAATATAGCACCAAAGATAGGAATGAATATTCCATAAGCTGCAGTCTGCCTTTGACTTCAAGAACTTGTAGCAGATACTAAGTAAGATAAGTGAAGCTTATAGTCTCTAAGTTATTATTCCTTTTATAGATTTACATTGCTTCACTGTTAATAGCTTCAGTTTTCTCATTATATTGTTTAGTAATATTCTTCTGAGTTACGTAAAATAGTTGACACTATCCAACAGCTCAGCATTCAGCGTGAGGGTGTGTATCTTTATGAGGTTTTTCTTTTAAATCATCTGGATGGATTTTTCCATGTTTATTGTGAAGTGGTGTTGTCTCTTCCATTTCTGAAGTGGATCTGTTAGGAAATACCTTTTGACTTCATGTGTGGTAGACAGTTAGCCTTCTGGGTCTCATCCCTGTACCATACGATCTTGCTACATCAGGTGTCCACAAGGATCATAATGCCAGGCAACTGTACCTCTGCTTTTATAACAGACAGATGACAGGTTCAACACATGTCACACGCACCTTAGTGCTGGCCAATGTGACCCTGATTCTGTGATGAGTAAATGGCAGCTTTGACATGTGTCCACAGAGACCTTAGTGCCAGGCAACTGTACTTCTGCTTCTGTGATGGGTAAATGGCAGTTTTGGTATATGTTCACAGAGACCTTAGTGCCAGGCAACTATACTTCTGCTTCTGTGATGGGTAAATGGCAGTTTTGGTATATGTCCACAGAGACCTTAGTGCCAGGCAACTGTATCTCTGCTTCTGTGATGAGTAACTGGCAGCTTTGACATACGCCCACAGAGACCTTAGTGTCAGGCAACTGTACTTCTGCTTCTGTGATGGGTAAATGGCAGTTTTGGTATATGTCCACAGAGACCTTAGTAACAGGCAACTGTACCTCTGCTTCTGTGATGGGTAAATGGCAGTTTTGGTATATGCCCACAGAGACCTTAGTGCCAGGCAACTGTACCTCTGCTTCTGTGATGGGTAAATGGCAGTTTTGGTATATGCCCACAGAGACCTTAGTGCCAGGCAACTGTACCTCTGCTTCTGTGATGGGTAAATGGCAGTTTTGGTATATGTCCACAGAGACCTTAGTGCCAGGCAACTGTACCTCTGCTTCTGTGATGGGTAGATGGCAGCTTTGACATATGCCCACAGAGGCCTTAGTGCCAGACAACTGTATCTCTGTCTGGCACTAAGGCCTCTGTGGGCATGTGTCAAAGCTGCCATCTACCCATCACAGAAGCAGAGGTACTAAGGTCTCTGTGATGGGTAGATGGCAGCTTTGACATATGCCCACAGAGGCCTTAGTGCCAGACAACTGTAACTCTGTTTCAGTGACGGGCAGTTGGTAGCTTTCACATGTGTCTACAGAGGCTATGCTTTCTTCTTTCTTCTATTTTTTTGTTAAAGAAAGGGAGGGCAATAAATACCCTAAGCACTGTGATCGGATTTGATCTATTTTTCATCCTTATGTTTACCTGAGTAAGATTCTTGCCTCTTTTGCAAGGTCTATGAGTGTCTTAGTAGATTCCTTGTTTTTGGCAATTGCATGGTATCCTAATTAACATATAATTTGAGATGTCTAGTATCAACGTTGGACATAATCCCAGCTGGTCGCATTGGGACTTCAAGCGTTCCTATCAATCTTCTTGCATTGAATTTACTGGGAAATATAGTTACAATTCTTGTGAACTTATTTTATAATTTGTGACAAAGTTAATGTACTGCTCTTACCAGATGTCAATGCCTTTATTGTGCTTTAAGACATTCAGAAATGGACGAAATTAATATATTGTGACATTTAAAGTATGTATGTGGTTACTCTCAAACTCTGACATAACACCATCCTGTTGAAATGGGGACTTGCTCACTGTGAATATGTCCGTCTTAGATACTAGGGGCCTCATTTAATCTTTGCGGTTACAAGCAAATGAGACATTGTTTAATTTGCTCCTCTACAAACTGGATCGACTAACTTAGTGATTTGTATAGATGTCCATATAATTGGCAGTGTCCAGTTATATGTCCAATTGTCCATTTTAGTGCTATTCCACTCATACTTGCAGTAATTGTGTCCTGCTCTTTTTAGTCTCTTTGATGAGAGCCTTAGAGTACTTAGGACCTGGCAAGGACGTCAGTGCCAATTATATTTTGTCCTGTCCCGTTCTTGGACTACCTCTTTGAAAAGCCATAGGAAAGTGAAAGCCTGGGTTCAGGACCAATAAGAGGACCCTTGTTTCCTTTCGTTGCCATGAACTCCCATATATCCTGACATCCATGTCGGTTCTACTGAATTGTACTGGGTTGGTATCTTTAGAGCCTCCATGCACTCCCAGACCAGCTTAGATTTGTCAGTCTTCCCTTCAAGAACCTTCAGGGCTTGACTATCAGAAAGTATAGTAGTGTGATCCTAATTATACTCTCCCATATACAAGCCAATACGGCACACATTTCAACTAAAGGAAGTTTTCTGCCACAGAGGCCTTAGTATTAAGCAATTGCATTTTTTGTTCTCTGACAGGCAGATTGCAACTTAAACATGCATTCACAGAGACCTTAGTGCTAGGCAACTGTACTTCTGCTTCTACACGTGCTGGGCATTAGGGTGCTACCCAGTCTACCATCTGTTTTCATTATCTGTGGATGGGTGGCAGAGCATTTGCTAATACCATCTATTTTCATTTTTATAATTGTTATATACTTACGGTGGAACTCTGGATGATGGTATTTACCTTGGTGACTGAGGGAAACTGCACAGAAAAACCCATTCAGATTGGTTGGCCCACAGGATTTAAACCTGGGACCTCCTGAATTGTTTCTGCAACTCTATAAAACCAGTTGCAATTCTTCTGTTTGATGCGCCATTGGTTAAACCACAATAGTTCTTATTCAATTGTAAAGGCTAAGCTAAATTTTTTGAAACAATGATTACTAGTAAAATAACACATCAGAAGTAGTTTAATCTATTTAGAACATGATATAATGTTAATGAAGTATCATTCACATATTTGGTTGTTAAGCAAACTGTATGAGAAAACTCTTTACTGTCTAATTAAACAATTTTAAATCTATTATATCTCTAATTTTGGCTCACAGTTTGTTGTGGGAGGGGAGTATCATATTCCTATACTCTTTGGAATAGAACAACAGAACATAACTTAACATGAAACACTGGAGTCAATTAAGTGACAGTGGACCAAGAGTGTCTTGCTAATATGTTTATGTTTAACCTTCCAGTGGTCACTAAGGGCCTGGGAGACCCTACATTTATTTAAAAATTCTAGTTTTCAAATGAACGCACCTACACAATTGCCCGATTAGGGCATGTAATGTTACAACTTATTCGACTGTTTGGTGGAGCAACAACCTTATCTGTTTATTTTTTTAGCCCCAAGAATGACTAATTGGCAGTTATGTTTTGCAGAGGTCAGCCAAACTCTGCATACCTACTCTCATTACATATTACTGACAAATGTTTTCCCTCCTTAGTTTGCAATATTGCTTTGTAATTGCAAGTAGATGTTACTACTTCTCACAAACAGGAGTAAAAGGTATGATTTACAAAAATTCAAGAATTTGGAAGAAGTGCATCATGTACCTTGTGATGGTGATGTCTTATCCATATATGACAATTTGTATGAATCAGATGATTCCAATTCTGAAGATAAACTGAAAATGAGATCTTTAGATTCAGAAACTGATCATAAAGAAGAGGATGAAATCAACCTATGTAATAATAACAGGTATTTTGTAGGTAACATCACATGCTTATCAAAGATGATGATGACGATGATGATGAGGATGATGATTATTATTATTATTATTATTATTATTATTATTATTATTATTATTATTATTATTATTATTATTATTATTATTATTATTATTATTATTATTATTATTATTATTATTATTATTGTTGTTGTTGTTGTTGTTGTTGTTATTGTTACTGTTACTGTTACTGTTACTATTACTATTACTATTACTATTGCTATTAATTATTCTTTGGGGCTCAACATCTAAATCCTTAGCAATATATAAAATGCAAAAAAGAATATTAAAAATAATTAAAAAGGTTCCCTTAAGAACAAATAGCAAACCAATATTTCAGGAACTCAATATATTACCTATACCCAGTATCTACATTTATGAAATAGTACTCTTTATACATAGGAATAAGTTACTATTTGCAAGTAATTCAGATTACCATACTTACAATACCAGGAATAGTAAAAATATACACCTAAAACATCATCGACTTATTCAAAGTTTAAATTTTATATCACATAAGGGTGTCATCTTATATAATAAATTGATTGCCAGATAAGGTAAAAGGATTATCCAACAGTAAATTTAAATCAACTATAAGGAATATGCTATTAAAAACAATGCCAGTAGCAACAGAAGAGTTTTTAGGCAGCAATGTTAATGAAATTGTGAAATATTTGTAAAGATATAATATCTGATAGATCACAGTAGATACTACTTGTAAACATATGATAGACTACAGTAGACACTACTTATAAACATAAATTTTTTATATAATTGTTTATATTTGTACATAATTATGTAACAATTGTATCACTATGTTAGAAATAAGTTTGACGAAGCCATGAATATTCTGTATTCCTACAGTGAATAAAACTACTACTACTACTACTACTACTACTACTACTACTATTACTATTACCATTACTATTACTATTACTATTATTATTATTATTATTATTATTATTATTATTATTATTATTATTATTATTATTAGTATTAGTATTATTATTATTATTATTATTATTATTATTATTATTATTATTATTATTATTATTATTATTATTATTATTATTATTATTATTATTATTATTATTATTATTATTATTATTATTATTGACAGTACATTTCTAATTATAAGTTGTGTACTTGAATATTACAGTTTATTACCTTTCCATGTACTGCAGTACAAATTATAATGTACAGTGTGCTCATACTGTTTTATCTGTGATCAATCTAGTAAGATAATGCTAATAAAAACCATATTTAAGCTAAATGAAGCTAAACATGGGAATGAAGGAAAAATACAATTAAAGAAAATAAATGCAAGTATATAAGCACAAAAATATAGCAAGGGTCTATTAGATCCCGTGCGACTAACAGTGTTCCACTAGGGCATGTGTCTAATGAGGGGTTAAATATTCTTGGATGTCCTTTGACTGTTATTTCAGAATGGTTGTTTGGAACATATTTTTTACTTTACCTACTACCACCTACATGTGGTATTTTGCACAAAAAAAATTGATATCAAGTTTTCACTGGAAATACACACTTTGAAGTCCCCTGAATCAAAAAAAAAATATTTTCTCTATTAGTTATCGGTGGTAAGAAGAGGAAGTGTTGCATTCCACCCAAAAGTTGGAAATGGAATTTTCACTCAAAACCAGTTTTAAGGTCTCCTGAATAATAAAAATTGCTAGAAAAAGATCTTCTATGTCTGTTAAAACCATAACTCAAAAAGGTAAAGTTGGGTAAACGCAAAACTTTGCAACACAAAGATTTTCGAGAAAATTCCCCTCCCCAAACTACCATTTACACCAACAGTAAGTTTGTGGGCATAAATAAATAATAATTACCATTTACATTTTTCTCACAAATGGCATTAACAATTTTGACTAAAATACCAAATATCACAGGTATTTTCAAGATTGCGTTTTTAAATACTTATACACTTTAAAAGTAGTAGGTTGCCATCCATTTTTTCTTGTTGACATGCAAGGAGCATGGCATTTCAAAGCCATCACATAGCAACACATGCTTTAAAAATGTGACTATTGCTTTACCTACTGTATTGTACAATGAAATGTGTAATTGTGAATTTAATGTTTTCCCAGTTAGCAACTAGATAGAATAATAAGTAGAGCAAGGCATTTAATGGCCTATAATTTGTAAAAAATGCAAAATAAAAAATCACTTTTGACCAAAAATTACAAAAAATCACCATTAAATATGCTAATATTTATTACATTAAACATTCACTCCATTAATAAATTATGTAAAATATAACATGATTATATGATATAAGAAACCAAAAGAAAATGTTAAGAATATTTTAAATTATTTGAGTTTTAATGATCCTTAAGAAACATTTACAATTTCATATATACGAGATCTGTTCCAAAAATTCTGGAACATTCATAATTTCATGCCAATGGAGTGTTGGAATGAAATGCAGTTGGCATCCCTGCACATGCCTGTGTTTAATGTGTACCTGCCAAGAGT
The DNA here is from genome assembly GCA_030765045.1 of Tenodera sinensis. Lineage (NCBI taxonomy): Eukaryota > Metazoa > Arthropoda > Insecta > Mantodea > Mantidae > Tenodera > Tenodera sinensis. Next base: position 369,231,308 of record CM060964.1, on the reverse strand, counting down.
TCCATTATTTTATGTCTGTTAGTTATTGTTCACTGCTGCATTGAGTAGAATGTTGTCTCACACAGTTTGCGAATTGCAAGATGGCAGTTAGAGGAGCAAAGCATCTGCATTAAATTTTGTGTGAAACTCAAGAAAACCTTTACAGAGGCACACCAAATGATGCAGGAAACCTTCAGCGATAAGAGCTTAAGCCATACTTGGTGCTATGAATGGTTCACATGGTTTAAAAATGGCCAGACGGAGGTTAAAGATGTCCCTCATTCAGGATGCACTTCAACACTCATGTCAGGAATGTCAACTGTGCATGTCAAAAGACTGACTGTCTGAGAGATTGCAAAAGAATAACATTTCAGTTGGATCATGTCATGAAATCCTGATAGCACTTGGAATGCATCATGTTGCTGCCAAGTTCATCCCACGGCTCATGAGTCAAGACTTAAAGACCATCACCTCACAATCTGTGAAGAGCTTTTGGTTTGTGCAAATGAGAACAATATGTTCCTTAAGAGAATTATAACTGGTGCTTAAACGTGGGTCTACAGTTATGATATTGAGACCAAGGTTCAATGGGAAAGGTTCTCCAAGACCAAGGTTCAATCTTCAAAATCGGTTGTGAAAGGTTCTCCAAGACCAAAAAAAGAAAATTTGCAGATGGCACTTTGCAAAATCCAGAAAGAGGTGTACCAAGACTGCTTCCAGAAGTGGAAAAGGTGTTGGGAACAGTGTATCAATTGTGGAGGAGAGTGTTTTGAAGGAGACCATGCACAATAAATAAATGCTAAGCATAGAAAAATGCTGTGGACTAAGTTCCGGAATTTTTTGAACAGACTTTGTAATCAACTTAAAAGACATGTTACAGTGTCTTTTATTGTTGAAGTCTGATTTCAGTATGTTTTTACAATTTCTAACTGCAATTAATAATCAAAACTTGGCAGAGATTCTCAAACAAAAATGACTGTTTATTGTCTGCTAGTAAAAAACTTATAAATGAGAAAGCTCCTCTCTTCTTCAATAGAAACAATTGGCACATACTTAAAACAAGCAATCTCTCCTGGGCTTAACTCCAGTCAGCTAGAGGAACATGTTCACCAAAGCTCTGCTAATTGATTAATTGATTGTTCTCCAACTAGTCAAAATAGGTGAAAAGGGTATTGGAATTTCTGGACCTTCTGTTTTGAATGTTACAGCTCAAGAAGGGACTTTCAGGAATTCTTTCTTCACACATCCAGTTAAATTTATCCATTTAAGAAAAATTCACACCTACTTCTTTTGTGACCCAGTGTAATCCATGCACTAGCATGCCCCATGTTTGGGTAGAATGCATTTAAAGAAGCAGCAGCTTTCATCTTGTATGGGGCGATATCTGTTATTAAAGCAATACATTGGAATTCTGAATCCCAAAGTATTCTTGAGGTATGGTAAAATACTAAGATGATCATGGAGTAGTTGACTTTGTCTCGCTGCTCACAATATAGTAGAAATTGTTATCCAGGGCTGTGTGCTTCTAGAATGCCAACAATAACATCTGCTACATAGCGACCTACAGAGTCTGTTTCCTCATCGGTAGTTACAAATATATTTTTTCCTCCAACCCTTTCTCCTATTTGTTGCAAAGTTTTGTTGTAGCACTGATCAATCTAGGTTTTTATTTTCTTTGCTGGTAAGTAGAGGAAGTATTATTTCCCACCCAAAAATTCAATGTTTAAATTTCACAGGAAATATATGTTTTGAGACCCTGAATCCAAAAAAAGCATTTTTAGAAAGGTCCGTGTGTGTGTGTCAGTCTGTTTGTCAGTCTGTGTGTCTGTCCACAGCATAACTCAAAAACGAAAAGTCAGTTAAAAGCCAAAGTTTGTATTTAAGTTTAATGTATTTCAAGGATGTGACACAAAGATTTTGAAGAAAATAGCCCCACCGTAAACTACCCTTTACATGGAAAATTTTTTGAAAATTTTGACTTTCTTGAAAATGACGCTAACAATTTTGATTAAAATGTCATATGTTTAAGATATTTGTATGAAAAATGAAATGTATATATTGAATTTTCTGGCTATGGCTTATGTAGTCCTATTCACTCTGGATGACTTTTGAATAACTCTTAAATTGTAAGAGATAGACAAAATCTTACTATACAAAAAATGCAGATCTCGCTAAAACACAATTTATGTCAAAATAAATTTTTTTGTAGAGTGAACCATTTCGGAGATATTCCATGTTATTTGTGTCAGTTTTAGAAAACTTAAAACTTTCGTGAAATGGAGCATTGTTGTTCATTTTTTTATATGTTAAGGTGCAAATGCTTTAAAAGATTTGACTATCACTCAAAGCCTATTCCCCTTGCACCTACAAGGAAATAAGCAATAAGATCATTTGTACTAATGTTTATCTCAAGTAACATGAAGAAGATATAGGAATAAGAGTTTAGTAGAATGGGTAGTACAAGAGTAGAGAAAGTCATGTGAGTGCAGTACATCACATTTTTCTCATTGTTGTGGGATCTGGAATTACTTTTCTGGTCTTCTCTTGTAAGAAAGTATGCACCACTTGTGAAGTGGAATATCAGCTGATAAAAATGCTTTGCATAATTTCTGAAAACATGGCGAAAATGTTGAACAAGTTCCGCCCAAAAGCAATTGTTCTAAGTTTACATTAGATTTATTATCAAGTCGCTGCAGACCATGTTTATGTTTCATGACCTGTGTTGTTCTGCTGTAAATCTTTTTACATGAGTCCTCTCACGTCACAAATTTTGCAGAATAGTAAAAGACTATCTGTGCAAAAAGTATTGTCTCAATATTTTAAACAAATACCTTTAATTTAACATTAGTACTTTCCTTTACTTATGGTGTTCGTACAGAAGGCTAAGAACAACTGACTACCTCAGTTAACAGTATAACAATGCCGGTTTACCTGGGGATAGGAATCTACCTGGGAATGTGGGCAAATCCATTGAGCAGATTTCTTGAAAAATAGGGGTAGGAGTGAGCAAAGATTTACTTAATTCCAAGAAATTGAATTGACAAGGAAAAATACTGAATTATAATAAAAATCTTGAATTAAATACAAATAACATCACAGCTTTCTGGAAAAGTGTTATAAATTCTCAAAATGACCTAAAAGTTCCCTAAAAATTTATGAAAATGCAAAAAGCCAAACAAATTGTTTTTGTTTGACCTGTTATTCAATGTCATACATTTTCATATATGAAAGCAATGTTTGAACATTCATGGGAAAAAGATGCAAAACTGTTAAATGCCTTGCCCTAATAATAAGCTTTTGTAAGAATAGTTTATATAAGGTTGAGTAGAGAAAGTTGTGCAAACGCAATAAATTTTTTCCCTTCCTTTCCATAACAAGAGTTTGTTAATGCAAATAAGCATTTCATCTTAACTCCAAGTATATCATGAATACTTTTAATATAAAATAGGAAAGTGAATTTGTCATTGATAGAGAAATTCATGTGAGTGTGTCACACTTTTTTGAAACTAGAGTTATCAGAACCGCCATGGAAAAATCTTATGTGTTAAATTTAAATTACTTTCTCTGTCTTCTATAATTTAACAGTGAATATACAAACTGTTCTTAAGAAAGCCTATTTTTCTATTCACATCATTTTAATTGAAATAATCTTGGCAAAAATAGCTACGATGCACATTTCATTATAGATACAAAGGGAACATAAATAGTCAAATGTTTAACAACTGGATGCCATATGCTGGCTTTAAATTCCATACTCTTTCTATGTGATCATACAAAACAACTGAATATCAAGACCTTTAAAAGAATGACAAAAGTATTGAGCAATTTGAATCATTAATATTGGATATCTCACAAATGGGTATTTTACAAAAAATAGTTATTTGAAATAAATTGTGTATTTTAAAGAGATTTTTGTGTAGAATGCTTTTGTCTATCACTTAATGTTTACTAGTTATACAAGATTATACAAACTTCCTTCTGAATAAAGATGATTTCACAAGCTATTTCCAGAAAATTCAAACTATGCATCTCATTTGCCATGTACATATATATTTCTAATAATCAACATCCTTAAGGCTAGTTTGAAACAAAATTGAAAATTGTGAAAAATCTTCCACATGAATGGTAGTTTGGGTAAGGAGGTATTTTCTTGACAGTCTTCCTGTTGAATCTTGGGAAGACACTGAACCAAATAACAAGTTTGGTATGTACTGGAAGCTTCATTTTTGAGTTATGCTGTTTAAAGTCACACAGGATGTTTCCCCCTCCCTCCAAAAAATGCTTTTTTCAGACTATAGGGTCCTTGAAACATGCATTTGTGATAAAATCTTGCTTTCAAATGTTTGTCTGGAATGCAATAGCTGCTATATCTTATGTACATGGTAGAAAGGTAAAAAATAACTATTTTTAGTGGCTTTGTTTTACAAATTTCTTTCACAGTGGCACCATTGTATTAAATTACTGTATATCTCTAAAATGTGTCTGGTCTAAACATCAGTGCATTAATCTAAAGGTACCTCAGTAAACACCTCCAAACCTGCCCTCCATGATGCTTTGGAAACTTGAAGAAATATAAATAAGACTTTGGCAGCTCCTGCTGTTGTGTGAAACATCTAAAATGAGCAACAGCTTTGCCACTATTGGAAAAAGCTGTGTCTGCCAATAAGAATGCCTTTCTTCATTTAGCTTTCTTACGTTTAACATTTTTCATTTCTAAAAGTGAGGTTTTTGAAAACATTGGAGAAGCTGTCAGGCACTTAATTTGAATACTGGTGCACTACAAAGTTTAGCTATTATGCTTTTTCTGTGTAAAAGTGGTGATTTTGCTCCAAGAATCTCAAATAATTTTCACTGATATTTATAATACAAGAAATGATATTAGTATCTTATATAATAATGCAATAGTATGAACAGAAGAAGATATTTATATTAGGATGTATATAGTGAAAATAATTGCAGGTTTATGTAAACTATGTGTTCTTTGCATACAAAAAGGAAATAATTGCCATAGTTTCTACACATAAGGACTGGCTTTAATGTTTTATAACTGTTAGCCGACTGCAGTGTTTTGTGACATTTGCTTTCACATAAAAAAATGTTGGCAGAAACTGTAAAAACTGGAGATTTCTTAGTCTAAGGTGGACCAATCTGAGAAATTTGCCTGCTTTATCAAATACAGGGTGTTATATGAACTTACGGACACTTCTAATCCAGCAGTTTCAAAGTATCAAAAAATAAGCGTGCTTATAGGAGGACAAAACTTCCATTTGGACAAGCTGATAATTCTATAGTGTGTTACAGAAATTTCTATTGCCTATAAGTGGAGGCAGTATTGTATTCCACCAAAAATAAACACATTTTTAGCTTCCCTGAATCCAAGGAAGCAGTTATAGGCTAGGGCTTCACTGGCAATAATTTACTGCTATTATGAGTGTATCATACTGCCTAAAAGTCAGGACACTTTTACCTGCATGAGGCTAAATAGGCAGTATTTTACTGTAAAAGTAAGAATGCCAGCAGTAATTTCAAAGTCATAATGCTGAGAATAGGCAGGGTTCCATTTCCTTGCAATAACTTACTGCCTCTGTCCTGACTACAGTGGCAGTACCTACATAACTACAACTGTCTTAAATACCGAGAGCCATATCTTTCTCATCTGTGTTTTTCAATCTATGTTTGTTATTTAAAATGGAGCTTGATAGGGCTTAATAACTGGAGTTGAGAAATACAGCAAAGCCTCAATTATCCGAGGCAAGGAGGACCAACAGTACTTCGGATAATTGAAAACTTGGATAGCACAGACTTTGTCAAAAATCGAGAGGGGAAACGTATGGTAACTTGGTAAAATGAATGAAAACGTGGACAAAAATATGAAAAAAAGGCATCTACTGCATTATCAACTGAAAAAATGACATACATACAAATAGAAATAAAATATACAAAATGAAAAAAGGACCTACAGTACATACATACAGTATGTGCATGTTCCAGTGAAAAAAGTTATTTCTTCAAGAAGTCTGTGTTTTCTATTTAACAGAACGTGCTCGCTTCTTTGCTGCCATTTCATGCAATCATTGTAGCAGTAGGTCTGTTGAAGTTGTCTCTGACTGTTGCTCTAGGTACTTAATGGTCTTTTCTATTGCTGTGGATCCTTCACTGTGGCTGATTTTCTTATTCTCAATTTCAATGCCTACAATGTCACCTTCCCAACCCTGCATTTCTTTGTGCGCTGTGTCTATTTTTACACTAGATACAAAGTATTTTGTGTGCCACACTTTGTAAAATGGGACCTTGGTTAACCCAGAACTCAGTTAATTGGGGTTCGGATAACCATGACTCTACTGTATTTCATTCTCAAGTTGAAGCCTGAAAGAAAATAACTGGAGCTACTGAAATATCTTTAATAAAAGTACATTCTGTCATTTTTGTTTATAGTGTGACATAAACCAACAGATCTAGAAATGCACATCCACTTTACACGGTACACTGCCTGGTACTGCAGTGGAGCCATGAACTCGAGCAGTAAATTACCACCAGTGAAGCCCTAGCCTTAGGAACAAGTCTATGACAGAACTACCCAATGTATACAAAAATTTTCATTATGTTTTAATTTTTTCAAAAATGACTAATGATTTTGATTAGAATGTCAATGTTGGAAACAATGACAAATAAAATGCATATCTTGAATTTCTAAATTACTTTGTGAAGTCATATCCCTTCGATTAAGTATCATATACTTTTGAATGACTGAGAACCTAAGGGACAGAAGAAAAGTTATTACAAGAAAAATACAGATTTAGTTAAAGGATGCAATAAAAATTATTGTGGCATTAATAATTTAACGTATACTTGTATTCATGCCAAACTTAGAATTTTCCTTCTCTCATGTAGAAACTTGTGTACTTGCTGGGGGAACAGGAGAACAGAACTGAATTGTACACACAATTACAACACAGGACCAGTATCAGCTTTTATTTCTTCCCAAGTGGCACCTTTTCAAGGTTTTAAGAAAGGTCCAGAGGAAAAGTAAATTTAAGAGATTTCTAATCCTGTTTGTGATAGGAGTTCTAGAGTTTGTTAAGCTGAGAGTATTTATCCCTCCCTTTCTCTATCCCCAGCCAACCACATGCCTCCCAGCGACACGACTGTGTCCTGTCCAAAGCAGTACAAGCAATCAGAGATGACTACTACACCATCATCAGTAGTGTACACAAAATTTTAGATTTAGAGGCCCTGAAAATATGAAATAGCATCTCCTGCATAATATCTAATATAAATAAAATATTAAAATATGCATGAAAAACTGTAAAAATATGCACCATAATATGCAAAAACCTCAGCCTCGTTAGGTCCCGGGGGGACCAATTGAGGAGCTACTTGATGGAGAAGTAGCGGCCCCAGGTCGAGAAGACCGCATAACTGGCCGGGAGGGCTCGGGGCGCTGACCACGTCCCACCCTCCAGTACTGCACCTCACCAATGACGCCTGTAGTGGGCAGAGGTGGGGGACGCAGCGGCTGGGCGGTAGGCCTTGGCCCTTCGTGGGCTGTCACGCGGGGTTTACATTTACAATATGCAAAAACAAATAAAGCCATATTTTTTTTTGTGGGGGGGGGGGTAACCTTACCTTATTCATTGCTGTAGTAGGAGGAGATGTAGGTTTAAGGGTGTTCAACTACATGGTCAAGTTTCCCAGAGGCTTTCTTGTGTGAAGTTCCTATGTCTATCAGTGAAGAAGGTTTTATGCAATGAAAAAGTCTTTTCTACATCGTATATCACAGGTGCATGTGAAAAACACCACAACCTTCCTTCAGTGAATTCCTCTTCTGTTACAGATTTTTCACCATCATCAGACAATGTTTTGCTGATTTGACAGATTGTTTTGCAACCAGGGTTTTTATTTAACACCCAACTAAGCTTATTGAATGTAATTTTAGCAACACTGAGTTTCTGCACATAGTATATTTGAAATTTCATCTTTCTGAGAAAGTTTCCCTCAATGCCATCTTCAGAAAAATATTCCTGAGCTATAGCAATGATAGCTGCATCTTCCACCTTTAAGGAATTGATTACTGTTTTCACTTCACTGAAATGTTCCACATAATATGACAACCTGTAATCATGTACCCCATCAAGTCGAAACTGGCTCAGGGGGTAAGGGCAGATCTGGAAATAAGTAAAAAAAATTTTGAACTCTGAATGGCGCCTTCACAAAAGCTTTTTTAACACTGGAGACAAGTAAGTCCACTTCTTTACATTTGGGTCTAATAGTTTCAGCAACATGACGTAAACCATGAGATGAATTAATTGGGATAAAGAACTTTCAATCCAGCTCCCGCTTTTATCATACATGGAGCACCCTCACTGAGAAATAAAAATACATTGTCATACTGTACTCCACCTGGCCACAAGAAAGCTATGAAGTTATTGAAAAATTTTGCAGCTGTGCTGTGATTTATCCTGTCAAGTACTTGAGTGTTCAAGAGGGATGAGTTGCTACCCACTTTCATTGAACTCATAGCTCTAGCAACACATTGTCCTGCAGCACCTGGTGTCTCATCTATTGAAATCCAAATTTTTTTGTGTTCCAATGTATCCTAAATTTTAAAAATGACATCCAGAAAACACTATGGTGCTGTCCATTCAACTCCACGAGAGCAATCAGATGTACAGTATAAGGAGTGGGCTGGAAGAGGGTGGAGCCTTCAAGCAATAGTGAAGCAATACATAAATGCACGAAACACCATGAGAAGCAGGATGACAAACATGCATCAGTAAATATTGGTTTTGTATGCATTAGAATTATTTAGAATGCACATGCATTTGTGGTGCCAACATTTAAAACAGATATATGCATTTTATAAATGGTGTTGTTCACTATGATTATCAGTCTGCAGCCTTTTGAAACAGAAGTAAGGAGTCCAGCAAGTGATTGTCACTCCAGCCATATGAGGCTGCATATGTAGAATGGATATGTCTCGTCCATAAATACAATTGAACAAGACTTGTTTCTGTATTCTCTTACTTTCCGTTGGAACGAAATCCTTTATTCTAGAATATGATAATATTCTCTTAGTAAACACCTATTGTTTTTTGTCTGTTTCCATCTGAATCCAAGTGTATGTAAGATCCTCCGGAGTGTATTAATATTACTGTCCAAACCAATTGGTACTTTTAATTTATATTGTATCTTTTTAAGCATCAGCCTTTCTTTTTCTTTTATATAAAAGTCTTTCACTGTATGATGAACAACACACTCACTAAAGTCATCTAAATTGGCCTTTCTCGATATGCTGGATCTTTCTTTATGAGGTGTTGAGAAAGACACACATTTATCTAACTGACTGCGTTCTAACTCAGCTTTTTTCTATGCACCAAAATAAATGATTAACCGGTGGTTTCCGTTACATGTTTCTGTATGGACTTAAATTTAATCGAATCCCCCTTGCAGCTTCCCTCATCATAAATTGATACATATTACCAATCACTTCTCATGTCTGGCTTCACAAGACTTTTCCCTGCAATTTGCTCTGAAGAGGTGGCATTGTTTCTATTTTTATCTGCGGTATGAGTAACATGGAGTGATGCTCATGTGCGCACAGTGCTGGACAGACTGATGCCAGTTACTTGCTGTCCCACTGCGGCAGTCAGCTCATGCCACTGTTTATCAAATTTATACTTCTCTTGTCTATTTGCATGGACAGTACATAGCATTTGCACAATGTAGATTCATCTGGGACCCTTTTGTTTGTGTAATTTTCTAAGAAACTCCTAAGCTGCACATTATTGAGTTTCCACAATGGAATGTTGGTTCTCACTAAAGCTAAACACAAGTCAAAAGAATAATCATCACTCAAACTTGATTCTTCACCTGCTTGGCTTGTAATTAATTATCGATTTAAAGATGACTTACTCTTAACCCAGCCTTATAATGTGCTGTATTTATGTGCTGCACAACTTCACTTTTTATTTGCAGAAGCACTCTTTTCACATACCAAGCAAAACAATACGAGGGTCACCACGAAAATTTTGAGATGTGAGAAAATAGAAGTTGATCCACTTGAATTGGATGCAAGATGGAATAACCCCATCCTTTGTAAGTAAACTGGTATCAGATAGTGACTCTCCCACTCCAGGAATTCCAGCAGTGCAAGAATAAACAACCTGTGGCACACAGATAGCCAGGAGCTTGGAAGAGAGCATTTTTACTCTTTCCAGGCATGCAATTTTTTTATAATTGGGAACAGAAAAATGTTACATGGGGTCAGGTCAGTACCTTATGGTGGATGAATCATAAGTTTGACCTCTGGAGACTCCAGGAGCTGAATGGCAATATTGGCCGTGTATGGATGTGTTGTGATGGAGAAGAGTCCTTCGCAGTCCTGTGGATGGCTGCCATTCTTGAAGCTTGGCAAAAACTTTTGGCAAGCAAACTGTGGTGTACCAATTAGTGGTAACCGTGCTTTGCTCCTCCAGAAAAATGGTTGCCACAAGGCCACTCTTTAGGAACAATAAGGCCACCATTTTCTTGTGGACACTTTGGCGACACTTCACTTTTGTTGATGGATTGTCATCAGAAAAGATCCACACCACTGATTGCCTCTTGGTCTCCAGATCAAACTAATAAATCCAGTTAATATATACGAAGTGATGTAAACAGTGAGACTTTTCTTTAGTTTTTAAGTCGAGAAACCATTGAGAATGAAAACGCTTGTCTTTAAAATGCATCCGGATAAAACTGCAGAATAGTGAAACTATAAGTGTCTACAGGTCGACTCTTATACTTCTAAAACATAATGAACCCAGGTTTTGTCATCTGTGATGATGTAAGAAACTTGTCTGGAGTCCCCTTCTTTGGATCTGTAAGCATTTTCTCCCTGCATTCAACATGGGTGTATTTTGTTCTGTGAGGCACTCATTAGGATGCCACTCCTCACATGAAGGAATTCATGGAGGGTTTTCAAAACTGTTGACGATCCAATCTACAATACTGCCTCAATGTCTTTAAATGTTAGGTGACTATTTTGGTGAAGCATTTTTTTCAACGCTGCAAAGTTTTCCTCAATCACTGCCAATGCCAGATGCGTGATTCTCTCCTCATGTCTCTAAGATGTTTGGTACCTTTTAAATTCCTGAAAACACAGAAAAACTGTAGTATGTGAAGGAGCAATGACCCCAAAAGTCTGTGACAAACATTCAAGACTTTGTCATTGCTTTAACCCACTTTTAGGTTCATAGAAAATTGTTGAGCGAAAATGCTCTCTTCCAAGCTCCATTGCAGGGACTGACTACATGCATGCCACGGGCTGTTCATCTTTGTGCTGCTGGAACTCCTGGAGTGGGGGAGTTACTACCTGATACTAGTTTACTCATAAAGGATGGGACTATCCCATCCTGCATCCAATTTGAGTTGATCAACTTTCATTTTTTCACATCCCACAACTTTCGTAGTGACCCTCGTATTTTACCATCTTGACTAAAAATATTACTTCCAAACTCATTCACATATTTATGTAAGATGGCCGATTGGAATGCTTTTGTGGGTGGCAGTTCTCAAACCAAAGCACAAGCACTATTCAAATAAATAGCTGCTTCAATTGTCAACTGAGCTTTGAATCAATTGTTAAGCTGAGAAGTTGATATGTGATAGAAAATGGGGAAGCGCCAAACACGTGAAGACATGTCTGATACTGATTGGATTTCCTTTGACTTTATGGCTGCTATGGGGATTACCTTGTTTCATTCCTAATCTTAATTGTGCAATGTTATTTTATAAGACGCCTGGGTGTGTCTCTGTTACACAGATGTAAATAAACCTACTGATAACCTGGGGTTGATCGTAAGTCATATCATCATATGTTTACTTAGTTTGGTTTGCTCCTGGCATTCTGAGTTTTGCTAGAACAAACATCCATTTATAAATAAATACATATGTTTTTTATATATATTTTTGCTTGGTTGTTTTCAGAGACTTTATTAATTACTAGTAATATTATCTAAAGGGAAAAATTAAAATTTAATGCCACATTCAAGAGTAAAAAATGCACTTTTTCATTTAAAACTTAAAATATGCATTTTCCCTTGGAATGTACATTTATATGCAATAACAAATACTGTTTAAATTGACTGGAAAAGTGTGACTTAAAAAATGTATCATTTAAGCATTTTCTACAGATATATAAGCTGAATGTTTGTATATATGTAACTGCTAATCTCCAAAACTACTTGACCGATCACTGTGAAATTCAGCACGAATATGTATATTTTCATGGAGATTTTTATGCTATCCATTTTACTATGCAACATGTTCCATTCACATGGTTTTCTCTACTTGCTTTTCTTTTCCATAACACATTCACATATCCTGTCTACCTGCCCTTCAACATACAATTTTCTATGCCTGAAATAAAAATGCAACATATTATATTCACATGGTTTTCTCTACTCAATTTTCTTTTATAAAACACAATCACATTTCTTTCTCTACTCACCCTTCAACATACAATTCATACAATCTACTGGTTGACAGATCACCAAGAAAATTGGTACATCTAAGTGTTTTTACATTGAGGTTTTTATGCTATTCATTTTACTCTGCAACATATTAGATTCACATGGTTTTCTCTACTCATTTTTCTTTTACATAACACATTCACATATCCTTCTCTACCTGCCCTTCAACATACAATTCATACACTTTTCTATGATTGATATAGAAATGTCGGCTGGCCCCATAGCACAGTTGGTAGAGCACCTGCCTGCTGTGCAAGGGGTCCCGCGTTCGATTCTCGGTAGGAATTTTTCTCCAGCCAGGATTATTCCTCATCCTTCCCTGAGTCTGAAAGTATAATGGCGGCACCGTAGCTGAGTGGTTAGACCGCTCGCCTACCACCTAGGCGGGACCCGGGTGTGGTATTCGTGGTGGACGAAGAGGCGTTTGGGCAGGTTTTCTCCAGGTTCTCCAGTTTCCCCCACCATTCATTCCACCAATTGCTCCATTATCACCCTTCCAATCATCCATTTAGCCTGCATTTCATGTCATCCTCTTCCTCACTATCATATCTGGTGCTTGGCTGACCACCGCTTCCAGGTCTTCACTCTGTCTGGTCCAGAGGTCCCTCTGCTCCCCGACAGGCGTCTGACCCAAGGCTGGGTTGTAAGTCCTAGGGGTGTAAGTCCTACATAAAGGAAGGGTAATCAGGGAAAGAAAGAAAGAAATAGAAATGCAACATATTACGTTTACATGTTATCACTTATCTACTCACTTCTTTTACGAAACACAATCACACTTCTTTTTCTACTCCCTCTATTACAAAGAATTCATATGATTGAAATAGGAACACATCCTACTTGTACACTCACACAGGTTTCTCTACTTGCTTTCCTTCCTGCAGTATTTAGGGTTGTTCAACAGTGCTTTTGCATATTGTCTTCCCAGTGTTTTTATTTAGTTAGTTATTTATAGTATCCCAAGAGTTTTAATTAACTCTTTGTTTAAGTGTATTAAGACATAATCTTTTTTAAATGTCTCCGAAGAAACACAAGTTCATTGGGCAAGTGTAACCTAATTCTAAGTTGCAGGGATAAAATTGTCAAACCACGCGCAGTGACAGGTATTTCAGCTAGTAAGTATATAACAAAGAACATGCATTTTGCACACAAATTTGAGCTCTAATGATTATGACCAAACTGATACAACTGCATTCACTCCCAACAATAACAATAATGCATAACTGATTGGTTTTGTGCATGTTTGTTGGTGTGTACATAATTAAGCACTCTGTTAAATATTTGTTATATTTAAGATTTGTGTTGCTTCACTGTTAACGGCTTCAGTTTTTCATTGAATTTAAAGCACACTGTGTTAGGTCAAGAATGAAGCAATGCATAAATTAAAATTGAGGATCAACATTTCAAATCATATTACGTCCACCAATGGACTAAATTGAGTTTGATACATTTTTGTAAACTTTCTGAAGTGTTTTTTCATGGCATGCAGTCAGACTGTAACATTGTATTCACTAATAGCATAAATAGCTGTTAAAACTAGTTGTAGTTTTAAGTTGAATTCAGTCTTCTATAGTGTGTGTTTTGAATTGTATTGTGTCCAACATGAGTTAAATAGTTACCTTGTTCAGTTCCTTATATTGACAATGCGCTTTTCTTGACTAAGCTACATGTTCAATAATGACAATTATCTTTTGTTAGTCATGTGTGAGGGAAAAAAAGCTGCTTGAATTATGGAAGAAGGAATTGCTGTAGGTGATAATTCATGAGGAAGCTGAAAGAGGGGGGAAAAAACCAAACATGCCCATGTATTTAAATCTGAGCATGTCAGCTTATGGATGCTTAAGAGGAGGATTGAACCAAATTTGAAGAGAAACTAACAGGACAGGCACTTTGAATAAATCAAAATGTTTAACCAAAACATTCAGATTTTGTATTAAAAGTTTTGTTTAATAATAACACAAACAAGTATTTAAATAATACAGTACACCATTAAAGAATTATAGTATAAAATCACTGTGAACTGTATATCAAAATATTAATGTGAATTCTTTTATTATATAATAGCATGGTTTTCAATAATAACATGTTAGTCTATATAATAAAAATGAATTTATAAATCTTCGTAACTGCAAAACTTCAAAATGGCTGGACCAATTTGGCTAATCCTTTTTTTGAAATATTTGATTAAGTGCGAGGAAGGATCTTATGAAGAGAAAAATTGGGAAAATTGCACAGTAAAATGGAAAAAGACATATTTTTCTTTTTCCCATTCAAACTGAGAGAAACGCTTGTATGTATGTATTGTCACCGCGCCCACCGCATCTAATTGCCGACAACAGCAGTGTCACCCATCGCATTATTGTCGGCACTACCGCGAAGGAGCCGAAGGAAAGAGGCAGAGAATGGCTGCATTGTTGGGGCGCTTGCCGAAAGAGAAAAAAGGATAGAGACATCGGGAATCTTCTGCTTTGTATTTCACCGCAATAACTGAACTATCCAGAATAGTGCCTGGGAGATATAAATAGCAGTAAAGTGCGACAGAAGGAGAACAGACGTATGTGAAGTGTTGAGTAGTCGTGCCGACGGAAAGGATAGACGAAGAAGGGATAGAGTTTAGTTTTGTGTTACAAAGTCGGAGCCGTGATTGGTGAATCAGTAAAGACCTTCTTGCTGTTGCAACGATTGTACAAAGTTACTGTTTACGAAAATAAAAGTGTTTCTTCATCCCGACTACATCTGTCTTCTTTACTTTACACCCACCAAAGTCATAGTATATAACTGCCAATCTCCTAAACCACTTGAACAGTCACTGTGAAATTTGGCATGCATATGTATTTTTCATAGAGAAGATTCTTATGCTATCCATTTTACTATACAATGTAACATTGACATGATTTTCTCTACTCACTTTTCTTTTACAAGAGACATTCACATATCCTTCCCTATCTACTCGCCCTTCAACATTTAATTCATACAATTTATGTAATAGAAATGCAACATATTACATGCACATGTTTTTATCTGCACTCTTTTCTTTTACATAACTCATTCACATCTTCTCTACTCCCTCTTCAACAGACAATCCATGCAACCTATATGTATGAGGTTGACAAATTCCAACACGCTTCACCGATCACAATGAAAATTGGAACATCTAAGCTTTTTTCATGGAGCTATTATGCTTTTATGCTATACACTTGTATTTTTCTCTACTTGCCTTTCTTATGCATAACACATTCACAAATCCTGCTCTATTTGCCCTTCAACATACAATTAATACACCATTCTATGATTGAAATAGAAGTGCAACATTTTACAGTCCTACGGTTTTCTCTACTCACTTTTCCGTTACGAAACACACTCACATTTCTTTCTCTACTTGCCCTTCAGTATAGAATTCATACAATTTTCTATGATTAAATAGAAACATAACGTATTACATTCATACGGGTTTCTCTACTCACGTTTCTTTCACGTAACACATTCACATGTTTTTCTCTACTCGCTCTTCAACATACAGTTAAATGGATGTTGGTATGTATGAAGTTGATAAACTCAACACGGTTGACAGATCACCATTCAAATTGGCACTTTTAAGTGTTTCTTCATGGAGGCTTTTATTTGACCCATTTTACTTTGCAACGCATTACATTCACATAGTTTTCTCTGATAGCTTTTCTGCTACATAACAAATTCACATATCCTTCTCTAGTCGCCCTTCAACATAATACTCATATACTTTTCTATGATTGAAATAGAAATGTAACGTATTACATTCATAAGGGCTTCTCTTCTCATGTTTATTTTGTCACATATTCACATATTTTTCTCTACTCACTCAACATACAATTAAATGGTGTTGATATGTATGAAGTTGATAAAACTCAACACAGTTGACAGATCACCATTAAAACTGGCACATTTAAGTGTCTTTTCATGGAGGCTTTTTTGTGATCCAATTGTCAAAGTGAATCAACAAGACATTGAAATAGACAATCGTTGGATTGTTCCATATTCACCGATCCTATCTAAGACTTTCAAGGCACACATCAATGTTGAATCTTGCCATTCCATGAAATCTATCAAATACATTTGTAAATATGTAACCAAAGGAAGTGACATGGCAGTGATTGGAGTTGGTGCAGAAAATTCCAACGACGAAGTTATCCAATACCAAATGGGACGGTATGTTAACTGTAATGAAGCAATGTGGCGCATTTTTTTCTTTTCCCATTCTTGAGACACCCCACTGTTGTTCACTTAGATGTACACTTAGAAAATGCTCAAAGAGTATATTTCACGTCACATAACGCATTACAACAAGCTGTTCAACCGCCATCTACAACCTTCACCAGTTTTTTTTAAATGTGTCAGAATGATGATTTTGCCCAAACACTGCTATACTCCAAAATGCCAAAATATTATACCTGGAATCAATCAAAAGAAATTGCAACAACAGAAACAAGGAAAACCAGTTCCAGGTTACCCAAATGTATATTCCACTGATGCAATAGGTCAAATTTATTCAGTCCACCCAAGCAACGATGAGTGCTTTTATTTGCGATTGCTATTAGTCAATGTTCAAGGCCCATCATTCAAACATTTACAAATTGTTAACGGTGAATTGTGTGGCTCTTACAGAGAAGCCTGTCAATATTTGCAACTGTTAGAAAATAACGCTCATTGGGAATAAACCCTCAATGATGCTGTAATTTCTTCACAAGCTCATCAAATACAAACATTGTTTTCTATAATTACATCAACATGCTTCCCATCAAAACCAATTGATTTATGGATCAAATACGATGATATGTCTGACGATATCGTGCATCCAATGCGCATTAAAACAGGAAATACAAATTTACAAGTCGGTGAAGAAATTTACAAGGCGTTAATATCAATTGAGGACATGTACTTGATGATGTCAAAGTATTATCTCAAGTTGGGATGGCCACGCCCAATCGCCCGATGCACGATGCTTGAAGAGAATCAATTTGCATAAACATTCCACTATTGAACCAACAACAAAAGTGTGTATTTGATACCCTTATGAAAGCTGTAAATTATGGAATTGGAGGTGTTTACTTTTTTGAATTTAATGATTTTAGCAACAATTCGCTCACATGATGAAATTGCAATCACAATTGCCTCATCAGGCATTGCAGCTACATTGTTGGAAGGTGGTCGAACAGCCCATTCAGTGCTAAAATTGCCATTGAGTATGCAAAGCACTGAAACTCTGATCTACAACATTTCGAAGAACTTTGCAATGGGAAAGGTTTTGCAGCAATGTAAATTGATAGTGTGGGATGCATGGACGATGGCACACAGAAAGTCTCTGGAGGCATTAGACTGAACCATGCAAGATCTGTGGAACAATCGAAACCAATTTGGTGATGCAATGATTTTGTTAGCAGGAGATTTTCGTCAAACATTGCTAGTGATTCCACAGTCACTGCCAGCTGATGAACTTCATGCATGTTTAAAGTCCTCCGTTTTGTGGAAACACATCAAGATACTAAATTTCAGCAAGAATATGTGTGTTGAGTTGCAAAATGATCCATCTGGAGAAATATTTTCAAGACAGCTCATTGAATTGGGTAATGGCAAATTCCCTTTAGACGTTTTCACTGGCTGTGTTACCTTTCCTGACAACTTTTGTCAGTTTACTGAATCAAAAACTAAACTCATTCAAAAGGTGTTCCCAAACATTGCTCAGAATTACATAGATCATATCTGGTTGTGCGAACAAGCTATATTAGCTGCCAAGAACATGGATGTAAATGAATTAAATTTCAAACTTCAAAATGAAATTGCCGGTGAATTGAGGACATACAAATCAGTTGATTCTGCTACAAACCAAGAAGATAGTGTCAACTATCTACCCAAATTTTTTAACTCCCTGGATTTGCCAGGATTACAGCCTCACAACCTTCAATTAAAGGTTGACTTGGTGATCATAATGTTGCAAAATATCAACCAACCACGTCTTTGTAACGGCACACGGCTAGCGGTGAAAAAATTACTGAACAACTTGATTGAAGCAACCATTCTAAAGGGAAAGTATAAAGGAGAAGATGTTTTGATACCACACATTCCAATGATTCCGACTGACATACGATTTGAATTTAAACGACTGCAGTTTCCAGTGCAGCTTGCTTTCGCTATGACCATAAATAAATCCCAGGAGCAGTCATTGAATATTTGTGGCATTAATTTTGAAAAGCTGTGTTTCTCGCATAGCCAATTGTATGTTGCCTGTTCCCGTGTTGAAAAACCATTCGATTTGTTTGTTTACGCGCCAGGTAATCAAACAAAAAACATTGTGTACCTTAAAGCATTACAATGAAAATATTTAAGATAATATTACTAAAGTATTGCAGTGTGCGAGATAGATAAAGAATTTTGTAAGTAGTTGTTTATGATTACGACATTAACAATACATAGAAAAGTATATTAACGTTATGCAAGTATATTGTGATGGCTTTTGACAGAATGATGTCTGTCTGGTCAGCTAGTTTGATATAAATTTTATTAAAGTCAATTGCCAGCAAAGACATTATGAACACCCTATAAATCAGAATGTTTATTGTGAAAAATTTAATTTTGTATTAACAGATAATGTACTTCTATAATAACAAAAATAATTGGTTATGTATTCACCCTATTAATTTTGTTTGTATATTTTACCAATTATTGGATCAAAGCATATTAAGTTCAATACACTTTCCTTAAATTTGAAAAACAATTGCAAATTGATTTCACTTTCTCATGTTTATAGAACTAAGCCTCAAACACAATAACTTTACATTTTACAATTTGTGAAAAATTTCCCAGGTTAGGAGTACAGCAGTCTTACAAATCTGAGTCAAAGAAGATGCAATTATTTTTTTAAGGAGAGTTTCTTTGTTTTGCTACATCTCTACAATATCCAACTAGTTCAATTCATACTTTTGTGCCTCTTCACCTCTCTCTTAAAGTGTGAGAATTTTTAGAGAGAGAAAGGTATATTCACAGAACTAATGATTTCACTTTGTTCAAAGGAGTTGTAAACAAGACCACATTATAAGGGAGCAAAGTACTAAGTGGGAAAACGCTTAGCATACCATCTCTTCCTCTACATAAAACAGTTTGTTTCAGAGCTGTACATCCTGTGTGGATTCTTCTGTAGAAAACTTTAATAAGCCTAGTATTGGCACAGTTCAATTAGTGACACAAAATGTGTTCATTCAGATTCACTTACAAAGAACCAAACTGTTATAATAGAGAGTTTACAATGCTATGTGCATGTGCGATAGTTTATTTCTGGAAAGCCATTATTGTAAACGGTAAAGGGTATACAGCTTGTGCACTGTGACCATCACACAGATCTATTGCAGTTAACACACCCCAGGAGTAAGGGGTGAAGTGAGTGAACTGCAGGGTGCCACAGGGTTGCAGGCAGATGGGCCAAAGAGACGCATAGAAGTCCTTAACAAGTGCTAAGATCTCTTAATCCTGGCGCCACGCGAACTGTCACCTTCCTGCAGGTCCAGTGTCCTAGCCCACAAGAGGAAGCGAGCACCCAATGCCAAGAACAGCAGTTACAATCTGCAAGCATCTGTGCCATCTGCTCAGCACTGCCATATACCTGTGTCTGAAAGCGCACCTAAAAGATAAGGAAATGGATTAAAGGGAAATGATGGAAAGGAAATCCTGGTATGAAATTAAACACCCCAGCATTTGTCCAAGTGACAAGGGGGGGAAAACCAAAGTCAGAGAGCATGGTTGCTGGCAATTAAACCTAGAACCTCCAGAATGTGAGTCACATGCGTTGCTGTGGGTCACCTTGCTTGGTAAATCATTAGTACATCCCTGCCACATTGCACAAGTGTTGAGAAAATATTGCTTTCGAGAGTCATTGCTGAGAATCCTCCGTCACTGTGAAAACATAAACGTGATAAATGGATAAAAGACAATTTTATTATGTTAAATGTTTTTAAGAAATTCTGTGAGAACTACACACCTTTAAACAACAATGAATATGGTTAATGTAGCAGTAACTATAATTCATTGTTAGTGATATAGAATTGCTTCAGTTTGTCTTATAATTTCTATAATGCTCTATATAGTGCAAGTTATCCCAAATCAGAGGTACCCTGTAGTCAAGTCTTTGCTTCTCCTGTAAAATTGTGTTTTTTGGACATTACATGATCTGAAATGATGTTCCTCAATTGTAGTGGAGATTATGAATGGCATGGAGAAACCAGTAGAAGTGTCTGCATTGTAGAAATTCTCTATTTTTCTGTAGTGTGCCTCTAGTGGCATTGTTATAAATGTTTAGTGACGGTACGGAAACAGAGGATGGGGTGCTAGTGTATGCCTTCAAGTGTGTATGACCTGTAAGATAATTATGCCATATAGCTGCATCCGTGCAAAGGCTCCTTTAAATAAGCACAAGTCACGATATGTTAGCAACCATGTTGCCACGTTTCTAAGAGTTTACATGTAGCACAGTATATTTAAATGCTATTGATTTTAAATTACAACATATAATTATTATTTATTTATGCCAACAAACTTACTGTTGGTGTTTTTTTAAACACACAAGCCGTGTGTGGGCAAAGTTTAAGAGTTTATAATGCCATTCTGGCAGTTTGTCACAATAGCTCAGTGGTTAGAGCGTCCGCCCAGCAAGCGGAAGGTCTGTGGTTCAAATCCCAGTTGTGGCATTAAATTTTTAAGTTCCAGTTCTACCTCTTACAACATATAAGTTACGTTTTATAGCATTCAAAGGAAAAAGAACGATAAATCAGCACTATGTCAAAAATTAGGATGTTCACACTTTCCTATGCAGCAGCCACTGAGCACAGTAACCTGTTTTCCATGATTTTGCAATTGCCAGTTTATTGTCCCGATGTGAGTACAACATATGTACATCAAGTCTTTTAGCCAACAAGCCAACATTTATTATGTTTTACAGGAAATAGATAAAAAAATCTGATGTGTTGCACTCACATGACTTTCTCTACTCTTGTACTAACCACTCTTATAAACTCTTATTCCTGTATCATCTTGTTAGTTAAGATGAACATTCGTACAAATTATCTTATTGCTTATTTCCTTGTAGGTACAAGGGGAACATTAGAATACAGTAGGCTTTATGCGACAGTCAAATATTTTGAAGCTTTGAGATTCCGTTCTCTTTGCACACTTAACATGTAAAAAAATGAACAACGATGTTCCATTTCATGAAAGTTTTAAGCTTTCCGAAACTGACACACATAACAAGGAATATCTCCGAAATGGATCACTCTATAAGAAAATTTGTTCAGACATAAATTGTGTATTTTAGCAAGATCTACATTTTTTGTATAGTATGATTTGGTCTATTTCTAACGGTTTACCAGTTATGCAAAAGTCGTCCAGAGTAAATATGACTACAAGGGCTATAGCCAGAACATTCAAGATATACATTTGTCATCAAAATATCTCAAACATGACATTTTAATCAAAATCGTTAAGAGCCATTTTCAAGAAAATCAAAATTTTCGAAAAATGTTCCATGTAAAGGGTAGTTTAGGGTGGGACTATTTTCTTCAAAATCTTCGTGTCGCATCCTTGAAAGACATTAAACTTAAATACCAACTTTGGTTTTTAACAGACTTTTTGTTTTTGAGTTATGCCGTCCACAGGCACACACACACAGACCTTTTTCTAAAAATGCTTTTTTGTACTCAGGGAGTCTCAGAACATATATTTTCAGTGAAATCTCGACATCAAATTTTTGGGTGGAATACAATACTTCCCCTACTTACCAGTAGAGAAAGTAAAACAAGCTTTTTTTGAATAATTTTATATAATAGCTACTAATGTAAAGTACAATGGGTCAAGAAAGTTAGGTGAATCTAACTCATGAGATCAATTTTGGAAACTTTCATCATTGGCCATTTATTTATATTTACAGCCCTTTGCTCCCCACTTTATTAGTATTTGAGTTTATGATAGAATTTGCTGATTTTTATTTGAAAGGATAGTTTCAGCAAATACCCAAAAATTCCAGATTTGGAGGTTCCTCTAAGATAACTCCACAGAGAAATTTCATTTAAAATATTTATATCTTCTTAATAAAACCACATTCCAATAATAATTGTGCTATAGTATAAAACACTTTAAGCACAAAAATTTTAAAGAATGAAATATTGCAAAGAACACATATCAAATAAATAATATTCCTGTAAATCACCTTTTTTCAGTCATGCTATTCTATACAGGTAATGTACATATGGGTTTCCTTCTTTGTGAATTTTCAGATTACAATAAATGTGTAACCATAACTGCAGTTTCACAGCACAAAGTACTTAATTGAAAGTTTTACTTTTCAGTCCTATATTCTTTTCAAATATTTCTATACAAGTTCTGAAACTGTGTAAATAATTTGAGTGCAAGTGTGTACTAAAGTGTGTGTAATTTTCATTATGGAGAATATGTCTTGCATTTTTGAAAGCAGCAATAAATGACTATTATATTATGCTTTTTTATTTCTTTACATTTACCTAATTCCTAACTACTAAATGGTTTACATACTTTGAAGGTAAGTTTTGTTCTTGAATATTATTATTACTAGACCTTGGATTCTAAAGCACAGGCATATGCTTACGAATCATGAAAAACCAAATCTATGTAACATATTTTATGCTGCTTAAAACATTGGTAGAGCAACGTACCCAAAAATGTGAAATTAACACTTTAGTGGGAGTAACACACTTTTGAGGTATCCTAAACCCTGATAAGTGCTTTTAGAAAAAGGCCCAAGAGTATGTGTGTGCCTGTGAACAGCAAACCCAAAATGTTGAATATCAAATTTGGTTACAACAAAATTGGAACTATTGACAGCGAAGCAGTTTAAGTCCGCAAATTTTAATAAATGTTAGCAATTGAAACTTCACTTATCTTTTGTAATTATGTTTTATACTCCAAACATGTTTCACAAATCAATTCTTTACATCTGCAGTGTTTTGACTGTTTTATCGTTATCATTATGACCACTAGACAATGGATTCTTTCATGTTGAAACTACCAACTAATGGAAGCAAAACAAATTTGACAGAATCAATTGGCTATATTTCAAAACACATCATGCAAGTCTTATTCTTAAAAATAATTATATTTTCCCAAACTGTAAAATCGATGGCTCCATTATTATTTATGCCAACAAACTTACTGTTGGTGTTTCTAAACACACAAGCCATGTGTGGGCAATGTTTGAGAGGTAGATGTGGCATTAAATTTTTCAGTTTCAATTCTACCTCTCTATGGATCCATTTAATTGTTTTAATAATTTAACCTCTGGGCTTATTTCATGATTATAATAATCCCTAGGGCATCTCCCCTATGCAGAGGTTACCCTCATCGCCTTGCTGCTGTGTCCTCCAGCCGCAACCAAGGGTGCAGGTTCGGGGTGGCGGGGGTCAGCACGTCGACGCCCCCACCGTAAGGTGACTACTTGACCTTTTAGGGACGCTACCTTTCTATCAGGATAGTTCCTCAATTGGCACCTCAGGGACCTAACGAGGCTGAGAGCACCCCATACGAGACCTCCCAGTGGGGTATTTCATGATTAAATGACCAAAAATGATGCTATTCCACCTAACAAAAAATCTGGCATATACCAAATTGAATGCAGTGATTGTAATGAAGTATACATAGGAAAAACCAAAAGAAATTTAGAAATTAGATCCAAGGAACACGTTAGGAACATCAAGAGTAAACAATTAGAAACATCAGCAGTTACCTTTCACTTTTGGACAAAAAATCATGACATAAAGCCAGAACCGAAACTTCTCAAATACATAACGGGAAAACAAGAACTGTCCACATGGGAACAAACCTTCATTTTAAAAAATCTGATGTGTTGCACTCACATGACTTTCTCTACTTTTGTACTAACCATTCTTACAAACTCTTATTCCTATTAAGAGGTAGAACTGGAACTTAAAAATTCAATGCCACAACTGGGATTTGAACCACAGACCTTCTGCTTGCCGGGCGGACGCTCTACCACTGAGCTATTGTGACAAACTGCCAGAATGACATTAAATTCTCAAGCCAGTTCGTATTTCTCCTGGTAAACCACAAAGGCAGTCTCACATCAAAGACAATTACCCCAATGGTGACTTACTATTGCTAGTACTTTATATCCCAGGATTAAATAACCTTCACATGGTAATTATTATTTATTTATGCCAACAAACTTACTGTTGGTATTTTTAAACACACAAGCCGTGTGTGGGCAAAGTTTTAAGAGGTAGAACTGGAACTTAAAAATTCAATGCCACAACTGGGATTTGAACCACAGACCTTCCGCTTGCCGGGCGGACGCTCTACCACTGAGCTATTGTGACAAACTGCCAGAATGACATTAAATTCTCAAGCCAGTTCGTATTTCCCCTGGTAAACCACAAAGGCAGTCTCACATCAAAGACAATTACCCCAATGGTGACTTACTATTGCAAGTACTTTATATCCCAGGATTAAATAACCTTCACATGGTAATTATTATTTATTTATGCCAACAAACTTACTGTTGGTGTTTTTAAACACACAAGCCGTGTGTGGGCAAAGTTTTATTCCTATATCTTCTTCGTGTTAGTTAAAATAAACATTTGTACAAATTATCTTATTGCTTATTTCCTTGTAGGTGCAAGGGGAATATTGGATTTGGCTTTGTGCGACAGTCAAATCTTTTAAAGCTTTGAGATTCTGTTCCCTTTGCACACTTAACATATAAAAAAATGAACAACGATGATCCATTTCACGAAAGTTCTAAGTTTTCTGAAACTCACACACATAACAAGGAATATCTCCGAAATGGTTCACCCTAAAAGAAAATTTACTGAGACATAAATTGTGTATTTTAGCAAGATCTACATTTTTTGTATAGTATGATTTGGTCTATCTCTAACAGTTTACCAGTTATGCAAAAGTCGTCCAGAGTAAAAACGACTACAGGGGCTATAGCCAGAAAATTCAAGATATACATTTCATTTGTCATCAAAATATCTCAAACATATGACATTTTAATCAAAATCGTTAAGAGCCATTTTCAGGAAAATCAAAATTTTTGAAAAATTTTCCGGGTAAAGGGTAGTTTAGGGTGGGGCTATTTTCTTCAAAATCTTCATGTCACATCCTTGAAAGACATTAAACTTAAATACCAACTTTAGTTTTTAAGCGAGTTTTCGTTTGTGAGTTATGCTGTCCACAGACTGACATACAGACACACACACAGACCTTTTTCTAAAAATGCTTTTTTTGGATTCAGGGGGTCTCAAAACATGTATTTCTGGTGAAATCTCAACATCGAATTTTTGGGTGGAATACAATACTTCCCCTACTTACCAGTAGAGAAAGTAAAAATAGAAACCAAGTATTTAATTTCGACATTCCTCAGAAAGATATTTTCAGCAAGTTCCTTGAACCGTTACCAGAAGAAACATCAGAAGAAGCATCGCCATCCGCACCATGAAATACCATGGAAACCCAGTTATTGTTCGGTTGATAATGGAGGAAAGTTAACCTCCAAAATGTGTTCCGGAAAATTATAATGTAAGTGTTGTTTAGTGTTATTAATTGACTCACCTTTTAAATTAAAAAGTAAATAAAGTGTTTTACTTTACTGATATAAACACTTTTTTATTCAATACATTTAACAAGATGAATACAAATTTAAATACATATAAACTTTTGTGCAAACAAATACAGGCTATAAAACTCAAGATCAGAAGACTTTGTAGCTAAATTCATAGCATGTGCAGACTTAGAAGAAAAACGATAAATAACTAAGAAAACCAGTGACTACAGCTTTAAGCTATGTAAAAAGCTAAAATATACAAATTTCCTAAACCCAGAAAAGATTCCCAAAATCTAATTTATAGTTAGTATAAAAAAATAAATTCAATTGACTAACTTTAGTACACATCACTGTCATTAAATTCCATTAGTTTTGTGCAGAAGTTCATCTAACCACCACAATGAATTCAGTCAAATAGGAGCTGATGGGATCAATTAGCTTCTAAAACACATTTTCTATATAACAAACAACTGATATGTCAAAAATTGACTTCATGACTAATTAAACTGTTAGTACACCTCACCATCACCAAGTTCAATTTACCAACTTGAATTGCAAGTTTATTTCCCACCATCTACCTATGGTAGACTGTTTTACTTTAGTGATAAAAGCACCTTTTTTCTACACTTTAACATCACCAATACAAACTTAAATTAACATATAAATTTCTGTGCAAAATAGTACCGGCTATAACACCTTGGGTCATAAAAATCTACAGCTAAATTCAAGGTATGTGCAACTTAGAAGAAAAAAAATAATAATAATATTAAATAATTAGATGCAATATTAACCGGGCTTGTGGGCCGTGGTCTATTGGGTTCCTTCTTCTTCCCAAACGTTTCATCTGCGACTACGGCAGACATCTTCAGTGGCGGCGAGGTCGAAGTTTCCTAGTGGAGATCTCAGCACCGACTGCGCTGGTCACCACCAGAGGTGCGGTATTTATGTCGGCGGCTGGAGGGGAAGTACGTTGTGATAGGTCCGGGTGGCCAGTGGGCTGGACTTGTATTGCATTGAAGAACACAGAAGAAATTGTCGCTTGGGTCAAACTGAAAAATCAGCAATTGCTGAACATGCCATACTCGAAGAAGGGGAACACATCATCCAATATGGTAACACAGATATTCTGGCATCTACATCCCACTACTATTCTCGCTTATTCCGTGAAGCCATTGAAATACACAAGCACAAAAATAATATCAATCGCAAAGAAGAAGGACTTAAACTCAACAGAATTTGGCAAACAGCGTTAACAAAAACAAAAATCCAGAACCCCTCTCCAGCCAATCAGACGCCAGCTCCTTGTAGTACTCCACTGGTACAAGTCCAGCCCACTGGCCACCCGGACCTATCACAACGTACTTCCCCTCCAGCCGCCGACATAAATACCGCACCTCTGGTGGTGACCAGCGCAGTCGGTGCTGAGATCTCCACTAGGAAACTTCGACCTCGCCGCCACTGAAGATGTCTGCCGTAGTCGCAGACGAAACGTTTGGGAAGAAGAAGGAACCCAATAGACCACGGCCCACAAGCCCGGTTAATATTGCATCTAGTATTGACACCGGCCGTGAAAGCCTTAGAACTTTAATAAATAATTATGACAGTTCAATAAAGCTTTAAGCTATCAAATGTATTAGAATATACAAATTTTGCCAACTAAGCAAGCATCTGCACAATCTAGTTTATAGTTGTATCAAAAATCCATTCATTTAACTAAATTGTTGTGATTGTAGTTGAATAGGAACTGATGGGAACAATTAGTTCCTGATAAATGTTTTCTATAACAAATAAGTGATGGCATAAAAGTATCTTAATGATTAATCTAACTGTTGGTGCACATCACTGTTACCAAGTTCTTCCCACCATTTACTTAGTGGTTAACCAGACTTGAAGTATCAGCACCTAACAAGTTCATATCTTGGAAGCAAACAGAAGTGACGAACTGGGGATCTCTCACTTTCCGCCAAAATACTTCCCAATTCGTTTTCTGTTGGTATTTTCTTGGAGAGCTGAATCGTTCCTGGAAACAATAAATGCATGATCAACATCTAACTTCTTAATATAAAATTAAAACCACCTCACAAAATGGTTCAACATTTACATTTCTCATATGAAATGATGCTCTTGTTATTTACTGTTAAAAATGCTTCTGTATCGAGAAATGTATCTTCTGTCAACCAAGGAAGAGGGTCTGGGAAAGTGTTTATTAAAATATTTGTGTGTGTGTGTGAATCATCTTGTGTACATAGCCTTTCCAGTTCCATTTCTTGTTTTTAAACCTAATACTTGAGGGTAGTTTAAAAAGTTCTTGGAATGAAATCAAAATAATAACTGACCCCATTCAAATTATTTTTCAACTTAGTCTCACATACAAATATGACGGTGCAACAACAGTAAAATCTGCCTGAATTGGAACCCTATAAATTGGAAACCTGATATACAAATCTCAGAACACAGCTATTTCCTATTAAATAGGGTTCCCAACTAGAAGACTATCCAAATGGAAATAGAATAATTTTCTGGAACAGTTTGCATAAATAACCTAAGATAATTATATGTGTAATACACAGTACATGCTATGCACTACACATATTACCAAAGTCTTTGTGTTGTTGCAGTGTTTAACGCCTGCTTTTACTACTACGGCACCGCAGGTGGTGACTCTGATGATACATGGAATGAAGATGGAGCACCGGTGGAATGAGATGGCGGGGGAAACCGGAGCACCCGGAGAAAACCCGCCCTGACGCTGCTTCGTCCACCACGAATGCCACATGCGGGTCCCTGGGATCGAACCCGGGCCGCCTAGGTGGTAGGCGAGTACGCTAACCGCTTGGCCATGATGCCACCCTTTCCCAAAGTCTGAGACCAATTACAGGTGCTATCAAAACCACACCAATACCAGCTATGGAAATACTAACCAACTAATACCCCACTGAAAATAGAAAAATCAGCTCTTATTCAACACAAAAAGTTGATCAGACTCCCATTCAATACATGGAACAAGAGAAATTTTTTTACACATACACTAAAGATTCAGGAGAGCTTTCTTTCCAAAATTCAAGACATCAGGAAGAATGTATATCTTCCTAATCCAAAGGAAAACTTCATATATAAAGTCAATCCGAAACAAACATTAGACGTCACATTATTTACACTGGACAGAAGAAATTAAGAAAAGTGATACTCCAACTAGTGTTCTAAAATTATTGGCATTAAAGACCTAGATTTCCAGAACATGAATGGCTCCATATTTATACTTGGTGCTGTATTTGCGATTAATAACGATGCTGTGTCTTTTAGCTAATGAGACCTTTTTGATCTCAGGGCTTGGTAACGGATGGAATGAACATACACTCGGGTTTAACTTTAGTCAAACATTTTATTTGCACCTTCTTGTTCACAATTTTTAAATCATATCACAGTAGAAAGTCTTATTTTAGCGGATCAACTTCCCTATCATTGGCGAAATTTAATTAAAGGTCTCTAAACACTTAGTAAATTCACTTTTACTATTTCATGACGCGTACACATATAAATACGTCTTCTCACCTCGGAGATACACACGCTAGTGAACTGTTTTTTGGCGTCGTTTTGACGCGACACGCCGCCTTTTTCATATTCATCCGCGGTATTCATCCGCGCAAATAGTTCTTTTTCGTTAGGGAAGCGATCCCAATCATCATCTCCTACTTTTATTATGGAACACAAACAATTCTAATATTTATACACATATATTAAAATCAAATATGGAAAGATTTATTACGTCTTTGTGCAAACTTAGTTGTTCGTAACAATGAACCTTATCAACATGCTTTCGTCATTTAATTATCTCATACCAACACCAAAAAACGAATTACACTTTTAACAAACATCTACATGAACGATTTTCTTTTGGGGTCTTCTAATATTCTGTCTCATACTGATGGATCACATATCAAAATGAGATGGAGCAGGGGCTGGAGTCACATGTCACCTCTTTTTCTATTACAAATTTTAAGTTATGGAGCTACAAACTTTGGAGAAATTGAAGCAATTTGAATGGCCCTACAAAAATCTTTTGTATAGAATTTCACATTTTCATCAAGCAGTTATTTTCCCAGGTGGCAATTATAGCAATTACTTCCAAGTTGTCACCAAAAAGCCAAACAATTATAGAAGTTGGAAAATCCCATCTAACAGCACTTCAAAAACACCTAGTCTTCCAATGGATACCAGCTCACTGTGGACTGAGTGGTAATGAGAAAGGGTACCAGCAGTGCACAGAAATCTATAGTTAATCTACCATTTTATGCAGCTAAAAGATTAGTCAATGAAAAATCAAACAATAAAAGATGGGAACTACCAAACATTCAAACAGTAATTCCTGAGTATCCTCGAAAAATGGCAGTTGCAACCTTCAGGTTGATTACAGGACATGATTGTCTGGCAAAACATTTAAACAGAATTGGGATATATTCTTCACCACTCTGTCCTCTATGTGATCTGCAAGAGGAAATGTGCTGAGACCACCTTCAAATATGCCCAGCCACTTCTAGCACCCCATCCATCAGTGAAAAATATTGGAGAGCAAGAGGATTAATGACTTCATTGTCAGATATCCAGCATTAGCTAACAACAATTTTAGTAATAGCAGCAACAGTATTTGGGTGGCACAAAAATGCTAAGGTGTCACACTCTGGTTAAATATTTATTCAGTCTGATACAGAAAACAACACACTCATTACAGAGAGATACACTGGGACCAAAAAAGTAGGAACAATAAACCAAAAATTACACAACTTTCCCAGAAATCTTATCCAAACAAGAATTAACAAGAACTAATCCTAAAAAACAAACATTTATGACTAATATTTAAGTTAAACTTATCCATTATTTTTGTAGATATGAACTTTGGCAAAATAATTCAAACAACTTAACTCAGTTAAATAAGAAAAAATTGAAGCTATTAACAGTGAAGCAACAAGATTCTAAAGTAAGAACAAATTAGAAACTAAAAACTTCACTTATCTTAGTATGATTTGCTGCTTGAAACCCAGGGTTAGCAGCAAATCATACTAAGATAAGTGAAGTTTTTAGTTTCTAATTTGTTCTTACTTTAGAAACTTAACTCAGGCCCAAAATTTGAAAGCCAAAGGGCAACTCTTTAGATTTGATAGAAGAAAAAAAATACAAACATTTCATCAAATGACATCCTGGTGCCATTTGATGTCAAATCTTTGATCCTGGGCATCCTGAAGCAGAAACTCATCACCATCCTATGAAAATGCCTAGTAGTCATTGGAATAGACAGCTCACAAATTGATAAATATGAGAAACTAACTGGAATCTATAAAGATAAACCCTTTTCAGCTTCCAGGGGTAGTACTACCAACAGTGATCTGGACTAGCAATGGACAACCCTTTATCGCCATTCTTGGTTATCTATTCACGGGGCATTTTGAGACCAAAATCACTACAGTTTTCCCATGCATCTTCAAAATTTGGTTCAGATATGTAGGTGGCACATTCCCAATAGTCAGTAACAAACACAGCACTGATTTCCATAAGCTGTTAAATTTACAGGAATCTACCATCAAATACACAATGGAAACAGTCAAACAACACACTACCTTTGAGATGTAGAATCAGGACTGAAAAATTCAATGCCATAGCCGGGATTTGAACCACAGATCTACCATTTCACGTGCGGCTGCTCTAACCACTGAGCTACAATGGCAACTTGCCAGTATGACAAATTCCCCAACCAAAATTCATATACCAGGAAATAAAATGAGGCTCATTATAAATTGTATAAATTCACCTACTTACAATCTGGTTAAATGGTTGAATAAAAAATTCAATACTTATGATAAATTTGAAAGTATTAAAAATTCTTTTGAATCGGTAGAAAAGATTAGCACCATGGCATTGTCTGATAATGACAAACTTGATTCTTTTGACGCAACTGCTTTATTTTCTAGCATTTCTAGAAAAAAGCATTTGATGTTTTTGAAAAAAATGGTTAAAAATGGTTAATAGTTCTTTAGAATTAAATGAATTAATAGACAATTTTGTGAATTATTATTTATTTATTCCAACAAACTTACTGTTGGTGTTTTTAAACACACAAGCCGTGTGTGGGCAATGTTTGACAGGTAGAACTGGAACTTACACAGCTGGGATTTGAACTACAGACCCGCCTAGCAAGCGGAGGGTCTGTAGTTCAAATCCCAGCTGTGGCATTGAATTTTTAAGTTCCACTTCTACCTCTCAATTTTGTGAAGCTTACCAATCCTTGTTTGGATCAACATTTTTTCAGTTTTAATGAAAATTTCTTTCAAACAAACTTCTGGCTTGGCAATGGGCAGTCCACTTTCACTATTTCTTGCTAATCTTTCCATGAGCTTTTTTGAAATACAAATCACTAATACATTTCCTTTAATTTTTAAACCTGATAAAGATAAATAAATTATATTTTTGTTGTTCTTCCTGAGAAACATATAAGTGATGCCTTAAAACTTTTAAATTTACAACATAAAGTCATTAAATTCACTTTGGAAAATGAAAATAATGGTTGGCTTCCATTCCTAGATTTAAAAATAATAAAACAAACAAAGTTTTTGAAATTAAATGCAGACTGCGTAGTTTCACAGTATATTAACTGTATCATTTTGAAATACTGTCGACTTATTCTGTTAATAAGTTTGTTTTGTTTTCATA
This sequence comes from Tenodera sinensis, assembly GCA_030765045.1. NCBI lineage: Eukaryota > Metazoa > Arthropoda > Insecta > Mantodea > Mantidae > Tenodera > Tenodera sinensis. The sequence continues at coordinate 369,198,506 of CM060964.1, read as the reverse complement.
GCTTGGTAACAGAAATTTAAGCGAATTAATTTAACTCCAACTATCAGCTCATCTGAAGAGAATCTCCATCCATTAAGGAACATTTTGAGCTTAGGGAAGAAATGGAACTTTGATGGAACCATATCAGGCATGTGGCAATTCTTTGAACTTTGTAGTTTGTGTGTTTTGTTATCGCAATGATGCTTGTGTGCAGACACACACACAAAAAAAAATTTTGTTCTTTAACGATGCTGTCAATTGCCAGGATCACATCAGCGTCGCCGGTGTGCCGGAATTTTGTCCCGCAGGAGTTCTTTTACATGCCAGTAAATCTACTGACATGGAGCTGTCGTTTTTAAGCACACTTAAAAACCATCGGTCTGGGCCGGATTTGAACCCGCAACCTTGGGATCAGTAGGCCAACGTCTAACCAACTGAGCCACCCAGACCGACGCAGACACACACTGTATTTGACTTCTTAGTGTGTATCTTCTGTTGTAGTTGGTCCAAGAGGTTAGCGTAGCATTTTTCCTTAATGGTTTAGCCACTGTGATGTTAATCTATCAACAGAATGCCTTTTGCATCCCAGAAAACTGATGCCATGATCTTTCTGACTGACCATATTGCCCTTTTTTTTTTTTTTGGTGGTGGTGAAATAGCATGTTTCCACTGCTTTTGCTACTGTTTTGTCTCTGTGGATCCCTGTCTCATCTATGTCATGAACCAGTGCAAAAAATCTTGTGGGTTGTTCTAAAACATTGTTCAGACAGTTGTTTCTTATCCTATGTTACCACTGTCAGCACCCATCAAGCAGGCCATTTTTTTTATACTCAATTCCGGAGATGACATGTGAATGTCCATTTAGATGATAATTCTGCAGATTCAGCAATTCCTTGCACTTTGGTGACACATTTAGGCCAACCATTACATGGATCCATCTTCTAAACTTTCCTGAATATATCTGAACTGATTGGTCCACTTGGAAACTGTTGAACATGAAGGAGCAGAGCTCCCTAGTCTGTTTGGAAAATCAATACAAATTGTATTTGCATTCCTACCTTTCTTCTTAGAAACTCACCACATGGGAAAGCTGTCTGCAACAGCTCTCCATCCAGAACACTGATGCACCATGTACTTAGTCATTAAAGATAAAAGATAAATATTATTTATGCCAACAAACTTACTGTTAGTGTTTTTAAACACACAAGCCTTGTGTGGGAAAAGTTTGAGAGGTAGAACTGGAACTTAAAAATTCAATGCCAATGGTTGGAGCAGCCGCCTGGTAAGCGGAAGGTCTGTGGTTCAAATCCCAGTTGTGGCATTGAATTTTTAAGTTCCAGTTCTACCTCTCAAAATTAGGATTAGTAAGTTTCCAAAGCAGTATATCTCATACTAATACATAAATTGGAAGAAAATTGATAGTTTGTTCCCTGAACATTGCCCCAATCGCTTTTGCTTAGGCTCATTTTTTTCGTATTTTCCCAATGTATTTACAAGTGGTCCAGTTTGGAGTTGCAACATTTCTACCCTTGCAAAGAAAAAATATTGTTTTATGCACAAAACATTAAAATTATAGAAATATGTTTTTATCAGAAAAGGCACAACATGCATTTATATGCAACATCAAATTGGGTTTAATAAGTTTATAAACTGATATAAAGTAAGAACAAATTAGGAACTAAAAGCTTTACTTATCTTAGTAGTATTGCAAGTTCTTTTGCTGCTGACTCATTTCAAGTTGACTCCAAGTCATTCTCAAAGCTATATGTCAGCAGCAAAAGAACTTGCAATACTACAAAGATAAGTAAAGCTTTTAGTTTCTAATTTGTTCTTACTTTAGATTCTTGTTGCTTCACTGTTGATAGCTTCATCATTTCCTTATAAACTGATGATTCGTGTATATCAATTAACAGAATTGTGACTGTAACAGAGGAAAAAAATATGTAAATGCATGAACTTCCACACCCTAAATATAAAGACAATACCTGTTTGTATGTAGGATAATCTAAGGAACTACCGATTTTTATAATTCTTTCACCACTAAAAAGCCTTGCTCTTCCCAATAGACACAGGCTATAATGCAGCTTCTAATTTCATCTCCTAAATGGGTAGGATATACGAGCTATAGATATTAGAATACAAACTTGGAGTCACAACTGAATGTGCAAGTATTTAAACAAGTGAGCAATATAAATAGATGATCACAATTTAGCTACTGACAGAGTGACTGATCTCCAACAAACTGCTAATTGTGTCACAATCCAGAATCAACATGTAGCAAAGGGTCATCCTCATTCTGATTGACAACCAGGGCCAAACCAATGCATCTGTATTAGGCAATCACGGACCAGTGCATTAACTGATTGGAGACCTTATACAGAACAGTTAGGAAATGTGACTATTATGTGACTATATGGGGAAATGCTTACCTTGCACTATTGTTAACTGGTTGTGTTACTTTTCTGTGTGCCAACTAATCAGTTGAGCAAGGTCTGTGCAATACAGAGGTTGATACCCGAAGTTTTAGTGCTGTTATGAGTAAAAGTCTATATTTTAGCTCACAGAATATTCATGTACAATTTCCACGTGGCAACAAACTCCTCTAGAGAAACGAGGCAGTAATTTATAAACAGATTCCCTGCTGTTCGTGTAGCTCAGAGAAATTGTTCTTAATCTTGTGAATATATTTAAGAAATGGGATCTATTCTGGACAAGAAGCTCATATTAAATCAGTGTCCTTCAAGAAGAAACACTTGAAGACTGAGAAAAGTTAGAACAAAGTCAAAAAAATGTATGTGAAAGTTTGCACAGCAATCAGGAACTTCACAAACTTTGATTTTGGAATGCCATTAAACTTTTAAATTTAAAACCCTATAAGATAACAGTATCAGGAATTGCAACAAGGCAATGTGAACAGAATTAACTTCTGCAATTGGGTGTTGGATAATGTTAATGATTGGTCTATTGACCTGTAATTTTTTTTTAACGGAAGCAACATGGTTTTATTCTCATGGCCATGAAGAATTGAAAGAATTAATGAGTGTTAATGTAAAACTTCTTAAAAGGTGTATGATATGTGGTGGCACAAGGAAATTTACATTTTCAGATTTGAACAATGGTCCTTCAGCTTACCGCTGCTCTGACCAACTACCATGGCGACATGCTGCCATTCAATTCCTCTACTGACTCCCATTTTACTTTCGCCACTACATATAGTAAGCAGGGGAAGTATTGTATTCCACTAAAAATTTGATAGAGATTTCATCAGAAATATGTGTTTTGAGGTACCTGAATACAAAACGGGTATTTTTAGAGCGAGTGAGTACGTAGTGTTTAAGGGCCTGTTGACAACTAGGTCATTAGGGCCTGGGATTTTAAGAAAAATGTGTGGTGTGTGTGGTGTGTGCAGGGTGTGCGTGTGTGTGTGTGTAGCATTAACTCAAAAATGAAAAGTCAGTTAAATACCAAACTTGGTTTGAGAGGTAGAACTGGAACTTAAAAATTCAATGCCACAACTGGGATTTGAACCACAGACCTTCCGCTTACCGGGCGCCTGCTCTACCACTGAGCTATTGTGACAAACTGCCAGAATGGCATTAAATTCTCAAACCAGTTCGTGTGCTTAAAAACATCAACAGTAAGTTTGTTGGCATAAATAAATAATAATTACCAAACTTGGTATTTAAGTTCAGCATCTTCCAAGCATGGGACACAGATTTTCAAGAAAATCCCCCCACCCCTGACTAACCTTTATTTGGAATATTTTTTGAACATTTTGATTTTCTCAAAAAAGGCGAATGATTGAATTTAAAATACCACATGTTTAAGGTATTTTCACGGCAAGTGACAATGTGTACCTTGAGTTTTCTGGGAATGTCCTCAAGAGTCCTCTTTAAAATGGATCATTTTTGCATAACTGGCAAACCGTAAGAGATAGACAAAATCTTACTACACAAAAATGTAGATTTAAGAGGTAGAACTGGAACTTACACCATTTCCAAGATATTGCTTGTTATTTATTTTTATATCTTTCAGCCACGTAAAGATAATGCAATTTCAAAGGCATCACATAGCAATCAGCTCTTGTAAGACTTGACTACATATTGTTCAAAGCCTATTGCATTCTCATATTCCCTTGTGCTTACAAGAAAGTTAGCAGTAAGATAGTATTTGCAAATATTTATCTCAACATGGAATAGACAGGAATAAGTGTACCTAAGAATAGTTTGTATATAAGAGTAGAGAAAGCCATGTTAGCGCAACACATCTGATTTTTCCTGATATACCACAAGGCATTCTCAATTCATAAGCACTTTTAGGTCCTGAGCTTTATAGTTAAGCAATTATGCGTTCTTTTACACAAACTGTGTGTATGCTGAAGTTGTAAAGGGAGAATCAAACTGGACAAATTCAATGCCATAGCCAGAAATTGAACCACAGATCTTCAATCTACAGTGCCTCTGCTATAATGAAATAAGCTATCACGGCAACATGCTAGCACAAGTGCACTCATCCACCTCTGGCAGTTAATAAATTTAAGAATATGTTAAAAAAACACAACATAATTCTAGCATCTCAAAACAAATACAGTATACAAAACTTACTTTGTACATCTTCAAATCAACTGTCCAGGCTGTGATCAGGTAAACACAAGCAAGATGAAGACAAACCTCAAACCAAGATTAAAAGAATACCTTCGTTGCATAAAATAAAAACTGTTGTGTTGCACTCACATGACTTTCTCTACTCCTATTTTCTTACAAACTCTTATTCCTCTATCCTCTTCACGTTAGTTGACATAAGCATTTGCAGAAATTATCTTACTGCTGATTTTCTTAGAGATGCAAGGGGAATATGAAAACACAGTAGGCTTTGAGTAATAGTCAAATCTTTTAAAGCTTTCAAATTGTTCTCTTTGCATGGCCAAACAGATAAAGTGAATAATGACCTTCCATTTAAGAAAAGTTTAAGTACTGCAAAACTCACAAATAACAAGGCATATCTCCAAAATGGTTCACTCCACAAAAAATGCATATAGACATAACTTGTGTTTTAACAAGGTCTACATTATTATTTATTTATGCCAACAAACTTATTATTGGTGTTTTTAAACACACAGGTTGTGTGTGGGCAATGTTCCCTCTGTGGTTCAAATCCCAGCTGTGGCATTGAATTTTTAAGTTCCAGTTCTATCTCTCAAGGTCTACATTTTTTGTACAGTAAGATTTGGTCTATCTCTTACGGTTTACCAGTTATGCAAAAGTTATCAGAGTAAACAGGACTACTAAGGCTATAGTCAGAAAATTCAAAATACACATTTCATTTGCCATAAAAGTATCTTAAACATATGGCATTTTAATCAAAATCGTTTGAGCCATTTTTGAGAAAATCAAAGTTTTCGAACTATTTTCCATGTGGAGGATGGTGAGGAATTTTATTCAAAATCTTCGTGTCATATCCTTGAAAGATATTAAACTTAAATACCAACTTTGGTTTTTAACCGACTTTTGGTTTTGAGTTATGCTGTTCACAGACAGACAGACAGACAGACAGACACACAGACACACAGACACACACAGACACACAGACACACACAGACACACACAGACACACACAGACACACAGACACACAGACAGACACACAGACACACACACAGACAGACACACAGACAGACACACAGACAGACACACAGACACAGACACAGACACAGAGACACACAGAGACACACAGAGACACACGCACGCACGCACGCACGCACGCACGCACGCACGCACACACACACACACACACACACACACACACACACACACACACACACACACACACACACACAGAGGCCTTTTCCTGCTGTTTTTGGATTCAGGGGGCCTCAAAACATTTCCGGTAAAATCTTGACATTGATATTTTGGTTAGAATACACTACTTCGCCTACTTACTATATATAGCAGAGAAAGTAATAAATAAAAAAATCAGCGATAGCAGCACGTCTGAAAAACCAACCAAGAAGCCAACCCACCTTAGGCTCCATTTATCCAAGTGATTTTATGTTGTGCGATGGGATCTGAAAGTACATTGAGTTAAACAGAAGCATTTATACTGTGTGACATGAGTCACATTATATTTGATATTGTATGACCTCAAAAACATGTCGCATGGTCTTTCAGGTTGCATGACACATGCTAGAAGGGCGCTGATAACTAAGTAGTTCAACGCCCTTAGACCTACATCTCTCTCTCTCTCTGACACATGCTACAGTTAAATAGCCTCAATATACATGAGTATATATGGACCTTGTTTTTTTTTTTATGCTGGTGGTTTCAAACACACAAGCCGTGCGTGGGTAATGTTTGAGAGTGTGTTTTTGTAACATTTTCTTAAATTTATTAATTGCCAGAGGTGGATGAGTACACTTGTGCTGGCATGTTGCCATGGTATCTCATTTCACTATAGCAGTGGCAATGTAAATTGAAGACCTGTGGTTCAATTTCCGGCTATGGCATTGAATTTGTCCAGTTTGATTCTCCCTTTACAACTTCAGCATACACACAGTTTGTGTGAAAGAACGCATAATTGAAAAATTCAGTGCCATGGTCAGGATTTGAACTACAGATCTTCCGCTTCATGCGGGGCTGCTGTAACCACTAAGCTACCACGGCCAACTTGCCAGCATGGCATTAAACTCCTCAACTGATTTGTACTTTTCCGGTACACCACAAGGGAATCTCACATCAGAGATAAATACCCCAAGAGTGACTTACAATCATAAGTACTGCATGTCCTAGGTTTAAGTAACCTTTAGATTGTAATTGGTATTTTTTATGTAACAAAATGCATATAAAAAATAACAATTAGGAACTCCAGTTAACAGAGTAGAAGTTTTGCTACATTAGAATTAATAAGGACCCTTTAAAGTCATGCATTACATCTTTTGATAAAGTTCTTAGGGAAGTGAAAATTATATCCGATAAAGAAAAATATATTTTAAAAGTCAGTAATCCAGTTTTACCTAAAATGAAAGCACTTCCAAAAATTCATAAACCTGGGAACAAAATGAGGCCCATTATAAATTGTGTAAATCCACCCACTTACAACTTAGCAAAATGGTTGAATAAAGAATTCTGCACTTTTGAACCATTTGAAAGCTTAAGTATAACAAATTCTGTTGAATTTGTCAAAAGATCAGTATCATAGTATTGTCAGCCAAGGATAAACTCGTTTCCTTTGATGTAACTGCTCTATTTCCTAGCATCCCTAGAGAAAACTTTTGAAACTTTTGGAGGAATAGCTATGTTACATTGAACTAAACAAAGAATTAATGATTTTGTGAAGCTTACAAATCCTTGTTTGGTTCAACAATTGCTAGAAACAAAGGAAGCAAAGCATTTAGGGGTTATATTTGATACCAAACTTACATGGACCAAACAAATAGAAAATGTAATACAAAAAGCAGAAAGGTGCTTCAACTGTTAACACGTCTAACAGGAACAAAGTGGGGATGTTCCAGAGCGACTCTTAACACGACATACGATGTATATATAAAGCCATTATTTACTTACTGCAGCAAAGTTCTTGTAACAGGAAAAAAAAAATATATATATATAAATAAATAAATAAATAAATAAAAATTCAAATCTTTCAAAACCAAAGTCTGAGACTAATTACAGGTGCTATCAAAACCACACCAATATTAGCTATGGAAATACTAACCAACTAATACCCCATTGAATATGAAATAGAAAAGGCAGCTCTTATTCAACATGAAAAGTTGATCGACTCCCATTCAATACATGGAACAAGAGAAATTTTACACACACTCAGGAGAGCTTTCTTTCCAAAATTCAAGACATCAAGAAGAATGTAGACTTTCCTAATTCAAAAGAGAACTTCATATCTATAGTCAATCCGACACAAACATTAGACATCACATATTATTTACACTGGACAGAAGAAGTTAAGAAAAGTGATACTCCAACTAGTGCTCTAGAATTATTGGCACTAGAGACAATCCATACTAGATTTCCGGAACATGAATGGCTCCATATTTATACTGATGGATCACTGATATCAAACTGAGATGAAGCAGGGGCTGGAGTCATGTGTCACCTGTTTTCCTATTACAAATCTTTAGGTTATGGAACAACAAACTTCGATGGAGAAATTGAAGCAATTTGAATGGCCCTACAAAGTCTTTTGTATAGAATTTCACATTTTCATCAGGCAGTTATTCCCCAGATTCCAGGGCAGCGATTATAGCAGTTACTTCCAAGTTGTCACCAAAAAACCAACAATTATAGAATGTTGGAAAATCCTTACCCATCTAACAAAACTTAAAAACACCTAGTCTTCCAATGGATACCAGCTCACTGTGGACTGAGTGGTAATGACAAAGCTGATTTTCTTGCAAAAAAAGGGTACCAGCAGTGTACTGAAATCTATAGTTAATCTACCATTTTATGCAGCTAAAAGATTAGTCAACCCTGAATTCAAAAAAATTATTGCAAAATATTACTATGAAAAATAAAAGATGGGAACTACCAAACATTCAAACGGTAATTCCTGAGTATCCTCGAAATTATACAGAATTGGAATATATTCTTACCATTCTGTCCTCTATGCGATCTGCAAGAGGAATGGACCTTCAAATATGCCCGGCCACTTCCAGCGCCCCATCCATCAGAGAAAAATATTGGAGAGCAAGAGGATTAATGACTTCATTGTCAGAAATCCAGCATTAGCCAACAACAACACATTTTTTTCAGCTTTAATGGCAATTTCTTTCAACAAACTTCTGGCTTAGCTATGGGTAGTCCATTATCACCATTTCTTGCCAATCTTTTCATGAGTTTTTTCGAAGTACACATTACTAAATCATTCCCCTTAATTTTCAAAACCTGTTATAGGTATGTAGATTTCATGTTTGCTATTGTGCCTGAATAATTGATCAATGATTCTTTAAAGCTTTTGAATTCATAAGATAAAGCCATAAATTCACTTTAGAAATTGAAAACTAAGGCCTTCTTCAATTCCTGGATTTGAGGATCTTAAGCAAAAATAATGAACTGAATTTTGGCATTCATAGAAAGTCAACACATACTGGTTATTATATAAAAAACAAAAGCTTTAACCCTCCTTCACATAAATGTGCTATTTTCAACAGTTTAATTTACAAGTTGATAAATATACCCCTTAATAAGGAAGAATTTAACAGAGAATATGAACACATTATCAACATGGCTATACTTAATGTTTTTAAGTACAGAATTTATACATAAAAGATAAGAGAAATTTAAATATCAAAAGGCTGTAAATGAAGCTTCCACTCTCAAAAATATAAAAGATGACTGCAAATTTAAAAATTTTACTTACCACCCTTAGGCTAATAACTAATTTAAAAATTTGTTTTAAAAACATGTCATAAATTTGGCTCTTCAAAATATAATACAATATTAAAAATTTGCTTAATTTTTGTATAGAGGGCAAAGTTCCAAATTGCAAGAATTCTTGTATTTATAAAATTGATAGTCTTGACCGCAATGTTTACATTGGTAAAACCTAACGTCATCTGGAAACCAGAAACAAAGAACACTTTAGAAACATCAAATATAAACAGAGAAATCAGCTGTGGCAGATCATTTTTGGTCATTTAATCATGAAATAAATCCAAAGGTTAAATTATTAAAGCAATTAAATGGGCTCATTGAATTGATGGCTTGGGAAAAAATATTCATTTTGAAAAATAGGGACCATGTTATGAATTATGAAATACCCTCTATTGATTCTGTTACTAAATTCATTTTGAGATTAGTGGTGGTTTAGACGTCATCACATGATGTCAGTGCGACTGATGTAAACATGACGTCAGCGCTAGCATGTAACGGTTCGTAGCTTAGTTGGCCAAGGTCAGTTTACCTTGAAAATGGCACAGAATAGGTGCTCAAACGCGTTGGTGTATATTGAGTACAACTCAATGTAATTGAAGTGAAGTTATTAGTCTCTATACACTTTATGATATTGGTAAACCAACATTCAGTTGAGTTCACCTCACTATTAAAAAAACTTCCAGTTATTAGTAGATTACTCACTCGTTTACAACATTCATGGGAAATGCAGTAAAGCCAACTAACATAGACATTAAAAGATTTTGGTATCCTGAAATTTAACTACATACATGTGTAAAATTAAAATCACTTAAAGAGGTTTTTATACTCCTTCATTACACACATCTGCAATATTTAATCAAATGTGAGTTAAAGAAATAAGTTGTACCATTGTAATCAGGATACAGTTGTCATTTATTACACTGTCACATTTGCTTGGCATTGCTCCAAAGCCTAGCTATATATTGTGGTCATCTATGCTTATTACTAGATCAGCTTTTTTTTTTTTTTTTTTTTTTTTTTTCATGTGTACTCTAAGTTAATGAAGAATTGCCTTCCTTACTTCACAGGCTAGGGAGTCTTTATTTTTCCAACCTCTCCATTTCTCTATAAAATCTTAACCCCTAACATGCTGACCTGTCATGGCATGTAATACGTCCTGTGATTGGTGATCAGAGGATGTGGTCAGTGAATTTATTTTGATAACTCTGCCGGTCAGGTCGGTGAGACCCTTAAACCAACGACAGGTGTGGTCCTCCAGACATTCTTTGGGTTGTGAGAGAGTGATGTGACTGCCAAAACATAAAAATATGGTGCTCTCTAAAAAGCGGTTACTATTACTGCTATTGTTCTCTTCAATATCATCAGTGAAAAATATTGGAGAGCAAGAGGATTAATGACTTCATTGTCAGAAATCCAGCATTAGCTAACAACAACAACTCTATGGATTCACAAAAACTTGAAGTCTCAGTCATTCAGGTACGAATCTTCTATTAAGACACATGTTCACATTGTAATATTCCAGCCTTGTAAATCCTTTCTTAATCTCTTTTAGAGCCTGTATTACGATTTCCGGTTACTAGCTACGGTTTGTTACCTTTCAGTTATTGCTGATGGTTAAGCTCGGTGCCTCATATAACAAACTCAATTTGACTGTAGGTTTGTTATCCTGAGGAATATGATGCCATGCGAGCAGTTGGTAACACTTTTCACTAGGCTTTCGCTGTATTTGCAACGCTATCTTGTGGGCGAAGCAATCATTTAGGTTAACCACCTCGCAGATGTGTGTGATGGTTTGGAGATTTGTACACATTGCATAACCTAAAAATATCTGCTGTGTTATTCACTATTCATTCAGAGCCTTGAAATGCTTTGAAGAAGTGCAAAATCGTTGTGTCCAAAATGAATAAAATACAATATTTACTAGTTAACGATAATGATCTTGTTCCAAGCGTTTTTGAGCTTATGTGTACTTACATATTTTATAGTTTTCTGTGTATTTTCTGTTTGCAAAATGTGTAATTTGCCATGCTCTGTTTATTACATTTGCAATCGTTAAAACATGGTGCCAATGTAAAAATAATTGCACAAAACATTGTATTATTTGTATCAATCCACTACACTTATGGGGTTCTAAAATTATATTTCCATAACCTAATGGCCATCAAGATATACCTACAATTTATGTTGGTTTATTTTATTTCATTTTAAGAATGTCAGGAATATACAACTATGCTGGTATAATGTTATATATATATATGCTAAAAACTGCCATTCAGTCGTAAATTCTATTCGATGCCTTATTTCTGCTAAAATTCCAGATGTCGTAGCTTTTGATAACCTGTACCTTTGTCGGAACTCTTCCTTGTTCCACTCCTCAAAATTATCTTTGCACATTCTGGAACTCTTCACTCTTGTATTAAATAAATACTGAGCCAACATTTCATTTTCAGAATTGCTGTCAACAGACAATTGTGATAGGAGGTACGCCATTGTTGTGTGTGAAACATGAGTAAACTCCAAGTTAACGCATTAACCCCTACTTGAGGTTGCGTTTAGTGTACCTCCAGAAATAACTCTCAGTTAGCCCTTAAACAAAGGTCGTAATACTAACTGGGTGTAACTTCAAGTTAACCGTTAACCGAATCCTTAACCAGAGATCATAATACAGGCCCTTAGGAGTTTAAATTATTGGTTATCTTATAGCCTATGTCTGTTGGGAAGAACTGGGCTTTTCAGCATTGAAAAAATTATCAAAATTGGTTTAGTAGTTTTCAAGATTACCCTATATACCCACAAATTTTCTCTCTGAAGTACTTCTTTTTTATTTAAATTGTTTTACAATTTTGTGGCATTCTACAACACTTAAGACTTTTGGCTTATGACAGTACATTTAGATGGTCTTATATTCAGGGAGTTGATATATTTTGTTAAAATAGTTAAGGAATTTTTTGAAATTTGTTTTGTAATTATTTATGTTAGGAGCAGAATTAAAGCAATGGAAAGGAATAGCAAAGCCAGAATGTACATGACCTACCTAGGAGAGATGCACATGGATGATTTTGTTTTTGTAACTATTTAGAGCTTAACAATAGGTGTAAGAAATGTTTCAAAGATTCTAGTTTCAGTCAGATATGAGTACACACATCTTTTATGTTGAGTTTATGTAAAGAAGATTTGAAAATGTATAACTTTTAAATTATTGTCATAGCTGGCGTGAAATGTCATTGCAAACATACAGTAAATAAATTTGCAAGATATTATTCTTAAATGGACTTCTCTTTTGCTAGATTAAGCCCCTTTTTGCAAACTGATGTGCCCTGATATACAAATCACATTTAAATCTGCTGCAGGCTCTTGTGCAAGAATAAAACTACATAATGATTTTTGTATGCACAATTTTGGAATTTTTGCATATTAGTGTCTAAATAACTTTACTGTGTCTCCCCCCCCCCCCCCACAAAAAAAAATTTAAATACATAATAAATGAAACATAGCATTACATGAAGAGGCAGCAAAACATTAATGCATTATAAATATTCATTAGTTGTGTAACCTGTGTAATGTACAGCCTTGGAACAAGGCACACGTAACTTGTGCTAAAACAAAGTATAAATGCAGTAATAAAACAAAGCACAATGCAATTTGGTTGCTAGATGCAAAGGATAAATAATGCTAAAAGCGTCAGACTTAGGTGAATGGAGGATGAGATTAGGCTTAGAAGAACAAAGAAGTCACTACATTGTTAATATAGTAGAGCCTCAATTATCCCAGCTAAGGAGGAATGACCAACAGTACCTCGGGTAAATGAAAATGTGGACAACACGGACTGTCAAACATCAAGCAGGAAACACATGGTGAACTGGTGAAATGAATGAAAACGGTCAAAGATGCGAAAAAAAACAGGCATCTGCTGTATTATCAACTGAAAAAATGACAGAAACAAATAAAAGTAAAAATGACCTACAGTTTTTATCGACGGTTTGGTCCAAAAACACACCCAGAATTGCGTATATTTGCTACAGAAATTATGTATATATTTGCAGTGCATACATCTCCAAATACTTTTTTTCTTTAATGAACTTACTCTAAGAGCAAAATTGTCTGATGATAACCTTACATCTGGCATGAGACTTGCTTCTGTAACTAATGTTTCCCCAAGTATTAAGATGGTGGAAAAGCATAAACTGGGAATAATGTGTGATCAATTCAAAGTGTGATCAAAAGCAGACGTTTTAACGTGTAGCTATTTTTATTTTATGTCACAGGAGCAGTTTGTTTCCTTTTGAATTTTAAGGTTAAAATTTATATAAGTATTCCTTATCTTTTGTGGTTTTAATGGGATGAATATCTGCAATTGTGATTTTGAAGATTTTTTACCATTAAGACAGTTACTTTAATTATTAATCTCATTCAACCAGTATTATTATATGGACCAGAATGTATGTATTTTATGTACATATGTAGGCATTTTATGTAACCTGATATATCCAACAACATGTATATGTTCTAAAAGGATGAATGTCTTGTGTTTGGAATATTAATTTGTTTTTGAATAACTATGTTGTTATTGAGGTTGAAAGAAATTTGCATTTTAAAAAATTAAATAATACTGAACTTACGTTATATGACTTACATTTAAAATTAACACGTATTTTAGGAAACTTAATTTGGGTTAATTTTGAATCAAAATTGTTTGAGTATCTAAATTTTAGCATGAAAAGAAAAACTAATAGGTTAAAAAACAAGTTAGATTATGCCAAAAACAACAGAAATTGAATATAAATGAACCAAATAATCAAACAAATAATGTAATTAATTTATCAAATTGTAACTTTAACGAGAAAGAAATAAATTTTCTAAACAAAGGTATGAAAACTTGTGTAAGTTTTTCAAAAAACACAGATGATTTTGTTGCAGATATTGAAATTGCCAGTCAAGATTTAAATGACATTAATAAATCTTTGATTAAAATGAAATGCACTAAAATTTTGAAAGATATAAATAAAAATCATCCTAAAAGTAATTATAAAAATCAGATTATTAAATCATTGAAAGAAAAGGATGTAATTTATACTAAAGCCGACAAAGGCAACAAAATTGTAATTTTAGATCAATCTGATTATATTAATAGAGTAGAACTTTTGCTTGAAAGTAAAGATTATTTAAAAATTGATAATGATCCTTTAAAATCATGTATTTCAACTTTTAATAAAACTCTCAACGAAGTGAAAATGATACCTAAAAAAGAAAAAAGTATTTTAAAAGTCAATAATCCTGTTTTACCCAGGTTGTATGCACTTCCAAAAATACATAAACCAGGAAATAAAATGAGATCCATTATAAATTCTATAAATTCACCTACATATAATTTAGCTAAATGGTTAACTAAAAAATTTAGTACTTTTGAAACATTTGAGAGTTTAAGTATTAAAAATTCTTTTGAGCTAGTGAAAAAGATTAATAACCTAGTACTGTCTGATAGTGATAAACTCGTTTCTTTTGATGTGATTGCTTTGTTTCCTAGCATTCCTAGAAAAAAGCTTTTGATTTTTTTAAAAAAGTGGTTAAATTCTTTAGAATTAGACAATGACTTAATAGATGATTTTGTAAAACTTACAAATCTTTGTTTAGATCAAAATTTCTTTAGTTTTAATGGTAATTTTTTTCAACAAACTTCTAGCTTGGCAATGGGTATCCACTTTCGCCATTTCTTGCTAATCTTTTCATGAGTTTTTTTGAAACTCAAATTACAAAATCATTCCCTCTAATTTTTAAAATATGGTATAGATATGTGGATGACATTTTTGCTGTTGTCCCTAAAAAGCAGATAAATGATGCTTTAGAACTTTTAAATTTACAAGATAGAGCTATACAATTGACTTTGGAAACTGAGAATAATGGATTCCTTTCATTTCTGGACTTAAAAATTAAAAGACATAACAATAATATGAAATTTGGTATTTACAGAAAATATACTCACACTGATAATTACATAAAATATAAAAGTTTTAATCCTTTTGCACATAAAGTTGCTGTTTTTAATAGTTTAATTTATAGGTTAATAAATATACCCCTTCATAAAGATGAATTTGACATAGAATATAAACACATTATTAACACTGCAGTAATTAATGGTTTTAATACAGATTTCATACATAAAAGGATAGAGGAATTTAGGTATCAAAAAGCTGTCAAAGAAGTTTCAACCCTTAAAAAAAAAAATGATAATTGTATTTTTTAAAAAGTTTACTTACCATCCATGGGCTAATAAAAAATTTACAAGGATTTTTAAAGAATATGGAATAAATTTGGTCCCTCAAAATAAATTTAATATACAAAATTTACTTAATTTTTCAAAAAAAGATAAAATACCAAATTATAAAAAATCTGGCATTTATCAATTTAGCTGTTTAGATTGTGATAAAGTTTATATTGGTAAAACTAAACGTCATCTAGAAACCAGAATGAAAGAACATTTTAGAAATATTAAATATAAACAAACTGATAAATCAGCTGTGGCAGATCATTTTTGGTCATTTAATCATGAAATTAATCCAGAGGTTAAATTATTAAAACAATTAAGTAATCCTAGAGATTTAATGGTTTGGGAAAAAAAATTTATTTTAAAAAACAGGAACCGTGTCATGAACTTCGAATTACCATCTATAGATTGTATTTATAAATTTTTGTTCTCAGAGATTGGTAAATAAAAATTGAATAAGAGTAATTGTTTTTCAGAAAAAATAAAAGATTGTAGCTTGGCAACGAGTTTGTTTATATGGCTTTGAGAATGAGCTGGACATAGCTTGAAACCCAGGGTCAGCAGCAAATACTACTAAGATAAGTGAAGTTTTTAGTTTCTAATTTGTTCTTACTTTAGAATGTTGTTATTGTAATTCATATTAAAACCTTATGATCACAAAATGTATGTAAATAAATACTTTTAAACCAAACAAGAAGGAACACAATAATAGAAAGAGTGCACTTTATTTTCCCTTTGAACTTTGTACACTGTTTTGCTATGTTTTGCCTAATGCCACCACTACCTGTGTATACACCACAGTCAGTCTCACAGAGCTTCATGCCCCCAAGTACTGCCAAGGTAACAAAATTGTGCTTGGGTTGACATCGCATGATGAAGCAGGGTATTGAAGGTCCTATAATACAGAAACCATAGCTTACGCATGGGTGTATGGGGTTAAATATTAAGGGTTATTCTTTATGCAGCATCTCAGTCAATGAAAAACCCACTGTGTCATGATAAGTCAAGTAATGCCTGAGCATTGCCATATGTTTTATGAGAGAACTGGCAGTAGCCCTAGTAAGATATGAGAAGAATGAACTGCACCAACAGATAGTAGTCTTAATTAACGAAAATGAAGCTATCAACAGTGAAGCAACAAGAATCTAAAGTAAAAACAAAATTAGAAACTAGAAACTTCACTTATCTTAGTAATATTGCAAGTTCTTTGTATAAATTTAAATTAAACAAATAATTATAAAACTCTAAATTATTATCCATCATAATCAACTTGAAACATTGTCAGCTTTGCACCAAAGAACTTGCAATATTACTAAGATAAAAAAGTTTTTAGTTTCTAATTTTGTTTTTACTTTAGATAGTAGTCTGTTTCTCCTATTTCATGCATGACTCTAAGGAAGTTCTTCTGCCTTAGTGTTACAAGAGTAGAAGCCTCACTTATTGATGGGCTGTGCTTCAAGCACACCTCATTGTATATGGGGTAGCGCAGACATCAATTAGAGGGGAGTGGTGCTGCTTGAATATTTGAGCACGACAGATCTTGAACCTTTCTTAATTTTCAAAGGGAGGAAGTCCTACATTTGACACTAGCATCCTTTGAGATCCTAGGAAAAGTTAAGAACTGGATTCAGTAAGCAACTTTCCGTATCTGACACAAGCATATTTACTTTCATCTTGTGGGTGAAGGAAGGGACTGTCTGTACAGGAACCCTAGGAGAACCAATTGGGACTCCTACAGAGAAGACCTGGGGTATGGTGTCAAGAAAGTACAAATACAGATGATCTTGAGTTGTCTGTGGAGTTCTTCACAGACATGTTAGTCTCCACATATGAAAGGAACTGCACCTTCATATTTGAGGCAAGGGAAAGAGATAAATTCGGATTGAATTAATATCTGGAATTAGGAAAACAACACGTAGGCTTTAATAATAGGTATAGGGCTAATAAATGTCAGGCAACCTGGGATAAATATAAAGAATCCCAGAGATAGTTCAAGAAAGTGATCAAAAAGGCACCAGAGAAATCATGGAGGCAATGAGCACTGTCCTTTTGCAGAAACTATTGATGTCTAGGGAGGGGAGCAGGCTGCCTTCACTACAGGACCCCATCACCTCATGGATGCAAATGCAGGGGGAGACCTTGAGGCTGTTGCTTCAAACTCACTTACCAGGGAAGCAAACTATATATAAAGAACCTGTCTCAGCAGGGGTGTGTAGGGTCCGCATTTTGCCTCTGAGATTGTGGTTAATAAAAGAAGTCAAATGGCCATTTTCTTCTTCTAAGCCTTTTAAAAGAGCAGGTGCAGATGGAATTTTCCTGTCGCTTCTTCAAGAAGGCTGGGAAATTGTCATTCTACACTTATTGGGAATATTTAGGGTCTACCTGGCCATGAGATATGTTTCATAGAAGATCCCATGTGCAGGAAATATGGGATATATTTTGAATCCTCCCAGCATATATGATGCAATTGTGAACCATTCGTCTATACACTGATGCATTTCCTTAGGCTCCTTTTTGTAGCCTAAGGGTATAAAAAGGGCAAATATCAAGGACATGGCCCATTTTATTTGTGATCGGCTTCTTTAGGTATGGTCTATGATACACAGCACCACAAAATTAATTTTGAATTAAACTATAGGAGACGCAAAATTGAGTGGCAGGTGCCAGGATCAGCTGGTCAATACAACATCAATCTGAGGCTTGCCACGTCTTGTGGTGTATACTTAAACACTCTGTAAAGCAAGTGATATTTATATCATTTGTACCCACAAAATTAATTTGTGCAACAGGAAAGATAATAATCTGATCATCTGGCGAAGCCATTCAGTTCATCATAGTACCAGTCAACCTTGTTAGCAAATGCTGCCAGCACTGCTCTGACAGAAAAAGATGCATGTTTATTCTCTAAAGCTACCTCTGTTCACCCAGAGCATTGTATGACAATGCAATGGTTAGTTTGACAACAAAAAGAGCAGTTGAATGAGGAAGCAACTCCATATTGTTATTGTTCATGAGCACACATGCAGAGATATTCACTAATGGCATACTATATCCCTGCAGGTGTAAGGCTATACTTAACATTTTGCATCAAGTTTGCTATGACGTGAATGCAGCATTGCCAACACACAACAGTATATAATGCTGCTACCTACTCTGCTGAGGGATTTTGATGTCTACTTAATAATTTTGTCGTGAAGAATAGAGGGATGACTGTATTCTTTCTCCTGCTTGTAAAATGCAGGTGTCCTCCTTAGCAATTCCAATGCTGAGCTATTGAACGGCTCACCTTAACACAAAGGATTACCCCTTTGCAAATCACTGCACAGTGATCTGTCTCTTTATGCATTTCCAAGGTAAAATGCTACTGTTTGCAACTGTACATTGCATATGAGATAAATTAGATAAATATAACCTGAGTCAGTAGATAAATCAACGATTCCATTCATAAATTATTAGCAGACTGAGCAATGTGACAGTAAATGTGAATAAATGTGGTTTTGAGATGAGAGAATTTAGAGAATTTGCTAAATTAAAAAGGGACCTTACCAATATATAGGCAACGCACACTTAGGTGATACAAAAAACCAAGGGTCCAGGTAATGCACAAAAAACTAATGTGATAGAACTAAAAAACTAAGCATGGCGTCAGTGTAGTTAAAACTGGCAACCGAGTTGGTTACAGTTCTATTTCTGCTCCACAACTGACCTACCAAAATACTGCATTGTAATTGGTTCAGGAAATATTATTATTATTAGCTAATGCTGGACTTCTGACAATGAAGTCACCAATCCTCCTGCTCTCCAATATGGTTCAGGAAATATAATGGCTAGAGCTTTTCATTTGTTATTTTGCAAGTTCATCAACTTAACTTATACTGGCAAGAGTACAGAAGTGGATCTTAGTGTGGCACATGGAGGAATAATTTACTTGCTTCTTAAAGTAGTTAGAATGTAGCATATTGACACAGGTTTCTGTCAGAGATGTGCAAAATACTAACCTCTTGATCGAAGTTCACACAGATTTAATGGTTGCATTTACATTCTCTAGAACATTTGGAGTTGGCCTTTCTGCAGCCACACTGATTGTTCTTACAAGATCCTCTTTTACAGCTACATTTTACTCTATCATCGGAAGTTCGCTTTGTTCCTCTTGGCTCTGCACTGACTACGAAACTTGTTGCCTGTTCAAACAATACAAAATATTACTCAACTATATTATATTGAAACACAAAATTAACAGAACAATTCTCAATTGAACAAAAAAATTGAAAAACCTGCAGTAGTAAACACTTTTTGGGAAAGGAACAGCAATTTAGCACAAAAACTTCCATTGTTAGGTGTTCTTGGGTAACTGAGCTAACACAGGGAACATCTTCATAAACAAATTTAAGGGTTGATGTTAATTTCTCAACTTCACATGGGGTGTAAAACTGAACTTCAAGTTCATAAAATGACAGGGACCTTGGTCATATACCAAGCAAGATTTTTTGTCAGCGCAATTTATTAGGTAAGAGTTCAAAACATTGGTCAGGTCACAGATTAGTCACTCTTCACTTCTCGTGTAACCAAGATTCCCCAAGAGACAGGAATTCCAGTGGCACTCTGGCTGTCATGAGCGTATAGTTAGTTATAAAGTTCCACTAGTTCATAAATCTGTTTTATTTTATGCAGATATATTATTCATGAAAGGTAATGTAGATAAACATTACGAAACATGTCTGTTTAAAGGTTATGTTAAAAATGCTTACTATTTTACATAGATTCACTCGGGTTAGTTTATTCTGAAGTGCTGTAATGAAAGTCTCTTTCGTTACAGATGTTACGTAACCTGTAATTGCTGTTTTCAACTTGTCAGTTGTTTTGGTATTGTCCTTGTAGATCCAAGTTCTAGTGGCTCCCTAAAGAAAATAATAATTGGGAGGCACCAGATCAGGGACCATGGGATTCATACACTTTGAAAAATTAATCTTTTGCCAAAACTTTCTACTAACAGCCCCATATATTGATGTGATATGTGAGCAATGGTGGTGTCCTGTTGAAAAAACACACCATTCACCTCATCTCCCTCTATAAATGAATAAAGAATACTCGAGCAGTAAAAATCAGAATTAACTCTGTATAAAAAAGTTAATCCAATAATTTGTGAGTGACAGATTGCACACCATACTCTGATTTTCTCTTAATGTAAAGGGATTTCCTGAATGGTGGACGAACTCAGGGTATGAGACAGGAACTTCCCATGAATCCAAATATTAGCAATCTTTCCTTGCATGATGCCATTACCATAAGGAAGAAAAAACATATAGAAACTTTCTAAGCATTACATTATAATACATGTACTGTCTACACACACATGAAGTGATGCTGATGCAAGTTGCTAATGACGGGTTAAATCTTCGAGTAGCTTCAACAGTACTTCAATCTCAGTCGGAAAAAGTGCAAGTGGAACACTGGCATAAGTCATACACAAGAGTGTAAATAATCCCACCATTATTTATTTATTTATGCTAACAAACTTACTGTTGGTGTTTTTAAACACACAAGCCATGTGTGGGCAACAAGCAGAGGGTCTATGGTTCAAATCCCAGCTGTGGCATTGAACTTTACAATTCCCATTCTACCTCTCAATCCCACCATTGTTCCCATGAGCAGCATATATCTCAGTAACATGGGTATTAGGAAAAATTCAAGGCAAAAAGTTCAGGCAATTTCCGAGATATTCTGTTTTCCAGGGTGCTAGACACCATGAAATCCTTTAACTGCTGGTTCCTATGTGATGGCTTTGAAATTCTGTTCTCTTTAGATTAGATATATGTGGGTTATTTAAGCCTTCAGCTTCTCTTCACTGCAACCTTTATTAGATCTATTGCCAATACCCTGATCCATTAAGTTCTTGGGTGATGTTGAGGCAATTAAGTTTTTTATGCTGTATCTCTTAACTGGAGCCAATTGAATGTTAGGTTCTTTAAAAATCTTTTTGAATTTGTCAAATGTCTATTGGTGATAAGTGACATCTCCTTTTTTGGTTTGCTGATTGTGGTTGTTTATTAAAATAGTTTTTTTTGTATATTGAAAGTGGTATATTCTCCAGTCTGTGAATTAAACTATTGAAAGCGGCATATTTGTATGGTCTTGGGTTGCAGCTGTTGCATTTGATATAATTATCCGTCTGTTTTGATTTTCTGTAGATACCAAGGGTTATTCGGTTTGCATTTTTTATGATTTTTAAGTCTCAAAATGCAAGTTATCCATCTATTTCTGTTTCTAAGGTAAATTTAATGGTTTGTTCTTGCAAATTTATCAGTTTTTGTGCATTGTCAATGCATTTTTTGTTACTGTTGCCACGATTTAAAAATCCAAGGGATGTTTTTGACAATTCTTGTTTCCAATGAACTCATGAAGAGATCTGCGAGTACTGGAGAGAGTGGATTACCCATTATTAGTCCTGAGGTTTGTCAGTAGTATTTAGATTGAAATTGAAAAAAATTTTGTTCTATGCATAATTTTGCGAGCTCAATGTATTCTGAAATTTCAACTGCAGATATTCCTATAGATTTTAACCAATTTTGTATCAATGTAGGAAGTTTCATTGTTGGGATGCCAGGAAATACTGATTCTACGTTGAATGATACTAGTACGTTTTCATCTTTTAGTTGTAGATCTTTGATATTTTCTACAAGTTTAAAGGAGTTTTTTTATACTGAGACTATTGAATTTAGGGAAAGATTTAAATTTTTTTATTAGCCATTTTGCCATATTGTATGTTGATGAGTCAATACTGCTGATAGCCGGTCTAATGGTTATCTTAGGCTTGTGAATTTTTGGTAGGCTGTAGAGTCTGGGAAGAGTGGGATTGTTTGGATTTATTGTGTTTGTATGGTATTATATTGCTGTTTGTTATTGTCTTTTCAACTGTTTGTACTAATATTTTAATGCGTTTTTACTGATTAGTTTTTTTTTTTTTTTTTTTGTAGTGTTTAACACCCACTTTCACTACATACAGCACTGCAGGCGGTAACACTAATGATACATGGAATGAAGATGGATCACCGGTAGAATGAGATGGCGGGAGAAACTGGAGAACCCGGAGGAACGCCACCCCAGCACCGCTTCGTCCACCACAAATCCCATATGTGATTGCCTGGGATTGAATTGTTTAGCAGTTCTTCCATTTTGCTTAGATAATGTGTTTTCCATGATGATTATTTTGTTTCCTTATTGACTTTTGTGTGCATTACCTGTTTTTGTTTCAAGGAATTGATGGTATTTTTCTTTGTTTTTTGTTGGGGCTAGTATTGAATTATTCTAATATCTTCTTGCATTGGTCTTTTGCTATTGGTTTTACTATTGTCGGTAAATTCTATATTGGAATGTTTGTCTGCAACGTATTCTTCAATTTTTGTTGAAAAGGTTCATATACAAGTTTAGTCAATCTCCAGTTGATAATGGAGGAAACTAGCCTCTGAAACATGTTTCGGGAAATTTAAAAGGTGAGTGTCGTTTTAGTGTTATTAATCAACTAGGTGAGTGTCGCTTTAGTGTTAGTAATCAGCTCAATTTTCTCTTTTAAAGTACTTCTGTTTCTCAATCTGCCATTCAATTCTGGTAAAAATGGGGGCGCTTGAAAACAACAGATAGTGTTAATATAATTTTGTGTCCAACTAATCTGCTCCTTTTATTACTGAAATTACCTAGAACGTGTATTATGGCAGACAAAGTTTAATGGTGGATGATGGCTGACCACTTTATGATCAGATTATTCTCTTTCCTGTTGCACAAATTAATTTTGTGGGTACAAATGATATTAACTATACACCACAAGATGTGGCAAGCCTCAGATTGATGTTGTATTGACCAGCTGATCCTGGCACCTGCCACTCAATTTTGCGTCTCCTATAGTTTAATTCAAAATTAATTTTGTGGTGCTGTGTATCATAGACCATACCTAAAGAAGCCGATACCACTTTGCTACAAATCTGTGGTTGGCTGTCATTAAGTGTTACAAATCATGTATCACAAAGCAAGTTTTTCTCAGATTTTATAATTAAAAAAGAAATACTAATTGACACACATAAGATCAGTTTATCCCTCACACTGTGTATTATAAAACTCAACTTCAGCTTAAACCGTGAAACTGGCCCTAAGTTTTCTGTATGTTAAACTATTAATAACTGCTTGTTTGCAGGGTATTGGGTAACTTTTGATGTAAATATGAACATTCATACACAACATATAAATCCTCCAAGACTTTTAACTATCTGTGAACAACTTTCCTCTTAAATAATAATTACCGTCTAAACGTTATTTAATCCCAGGACAAAGTATTTGCGACTGTAAGTCGCTCTTGAGGTATTTATCTCTGATGCGAGATTCCCCTTGTGGTCTACTGGGAAAAATACAAATCGGTAGGTCTGTGGTTCAAATTCCGGCTGTGGTATTGAATTTTTCAGTTTCGATTCTACCTCTCCAACTTTCCTCTTATGGCAATGATGCTCTATGCTTGACTGAGCTCCAAGTGATAAACTATACACTAATCAATGCCGCATACCATTGAAACATGCTAAGTTTAAACCTGAGAAATAATCTCCAATGTATTTCATACAGTTTGGCGTTAATATACAGATGAGTCATAATTCATGTACAGTAGAACCTTGTTTATCCAGATCTCTGGATTTTTAAAATTTAATGTTCAGATTAGATAATAAGTTTAACTATGATAGCAAGAACGTAACTATAAAGTAAGTATGGCAAATGTTCGCTTTTTAGTTTCATTTAATGTACAGTTCCTGCATAAACTGTACGATAAATTATGGTGATACATCCTGTACTGTACTGCAAAATGCTACCTTTCAAGTTTAAGAAAGATTCAGCAGTGTGTCACACGGTGCTGATGCAGTATGTCTCACCAACTATAAAAAGCATTGACCTTGAGTCCTACCCATCACTACTCCTCCCTCAATCTCCTCAGTTTTCCTACTGTTTTCCAATGGCACGTGTGATTAAGTTTATTGTGTGTGTCTCAACTGGATTGTTTTTATGTCTTATCAAAGTGTTTGGGATTGTAATTCAAAATTAAAATGCCACAGATGTTTAAAACAGAAGACTGTGGATCAATTTTTTAAGGAATTGTGATTTTATGTAATTAAGATTTTTAAATTTTTTAATGTCTTGTAAACAATACATACTATGTACAGTACATAATTTTATTACAAGACATGGTTTTTTATCATCATAAACGGCGAATCTGTTTATTTAAGGATTTAAGAATTTTGTTTTGCTTATTACCCGCATAAACCAGATTATCCAGACTTTAGATTTTCCAGATTGCCTTTGGTCCCAGTTGGCCCAGATAAAGGTTTTACTGTACTTGCTTGTTGTGTGTGCTTGCCAAAAATTTGATTTTCTTGATATTGTTCAAATGTACCCAGGCAATTATATTTTTGTGTTTGTTCAATTTATATACCACCTTTAACCTCCAAGGCCATATGGGCAGCTTTGTCTTTGGAACAATTGCTCATCAGTAGGGCTCAGATTTTTAGGAAACATTTTTGGGAAACATTATTTTTTGTGCTGAAAATGTAAAAAATATGTGTTAAAACAAAGAAAAAATATTTTTATCGTCTGAATGTTTGAGCTAATATAAATGTATGTGGTAGTCACCAGACATTATTCCTGCAAGGAATCACTAAGAGCTGTACAGTTACAGTAATCTACCACATGCTTCCTCAAATTTTCCTTTCTGAAAGATCGACAGTTGTCATGAAGAAGTGTCTTGAATTTCGGAAACAATTGCTCCATATCACAAGTAGTAAGTGCAGCATAATTATAACGTAGAATGTCACTCACTCACATCAATCATTTCTTCAGGTTGCCTGTCCAACACATTTGAAATTTTAAACATTATGTTGAATCCACTACTATTTTGAACACTTCCTTACATTTCCTTTTTAAGTTTTGTGCTGCAGGTTCAGAGAGAACATTCAGCTTTTTTCCACATCCTCAACTACTTGAACCGCTGCTCTCATAGGCATTCCTACTGATTCCAGTTTCTTTATGCAATCACAGAGGAAACAGATTTGTGGAAATGTGTGCTAAGTCACTTCTTAACATAGTGTCACTTAAAAGTTAATGTACAGTTCAATTTTAATTGAACTGGCAGATTTTTAATACAGTTCATTTATGACAGCAGTAAAGCCATCCAGGCTTTCTGCGTAGTATTGAACTGTGGCCAACAATGTTCCCAAGCAAGTCACCATAGGTGCAGGAGGCAGTGGAGTATTTGGATTTTTGTTCTAAAAAATTGTAATCCTTTTAGGTAACTTGATGAACTCTTTATTCACATTAAAAATCAATCTGTCAGTGTCAGGAAACATGGTTCTAATTTCCTTACATATTCTATGCAATCCATGCACAACACATGTGCTACGAATCATTTTAGGATAACTAACTGCAGGTTCTGCTGCTGCCTTTTTCATATATGGTGCAGCATCAGCCAAAAATAATATAGGGCAGCAGAGATGAAACTCCAGATTCTCCTGACAGGAAAATTGGAAACATTGGAAGGGTATTGAAGAATGATTCTGAAATTTCCAAGTAATCTTTTCTACTGACCTGTCAAGACATGTCTGCTGCAAACCATGTGACTATTGCCAGATTATTTAATGAAACAATGAAATATTGAGGCTAGATGGTGTATGATACGATAATGTTTTGTTATTTTTGACCATATATGAAAAAGGCAGCAGCAAGACTTGCAGTTAGTTATCATAAACTGATTCATGGCACATGTGTTGTGTATGGATTGCACAGAATATGTAAGGAAATTAGAGCCATTTTTCCTGATACTGACATTGATTTTTAATGGGAAAAAAGAGTTCATAAAGTTATCTAAAAGATTGCAATTTTACAGAACAAAAATCCAAATACTCCATTGCCTCCTGCACCTGTGGTGCCTTACTTAGGAACATGGTTGGCCGTAGTTCAATACTATGCAGAAAACCTGAATGGTTTTGCTGCTGTCATAAATGAAGTAAATTGCAAAGATGCCAATTCAGTTAAAATTCTTTTAAGTGACACGGTGTTATAAAATGACTCAGCATACACTTCTGCAAACCTGCGTTTCCTCCGTGATTCTGTAAAGATACTGGAATCAGTAGGAATGCCTTTGAGAGAAGCAGTTCAAGTAGTTCAGGATTTGGAAAAAAACCTATATGTTCTTTCTGGTCCTGAAGCACAAAACTTAAAATTAAAATAATGATGGATTTAACATTGGTGCTGTTTTTATAATTTATCGTCGGTGATGGTGATGAGCTTTTGACTCTTTCGTTATCTCAGGTCGTGGTACTGGATGGAATGAACATACACTCGGGGTTAACTTTAGTGAACTATTTTATTCGCACCTACTTGTTCACAGTATTTAAATCGTATCACAGTAGCAAGTCTTTTATTTCAGTGGATTGATTTCCTCAGCATCGCCGAGATTTAATGTCTGAAAATTTAGCGATATTTCGCTAAATGTGTTTTCTATCACTTTATACTTCGTCTATTTTACGTCCTTTCGTTTAATTATACACTTCGTATTAACTAACTTGTTAAAGTTAGCTAATGTTTCACTTATTTTACTCAAATTAATGGTCTTTAAACACTTAGTAATTTTACTTTCACTATTTTATGACATGCACACATAAAAATGCGTCCATCTATACCAAAGACACGGACGCTATTAACTAGACAATTGGCGCCGCATCACACTTCTTTTTGTGTACATCCACGTATGCGTCCATCAAATAGTTCCTGTATTGTTAGGGAAGCGATCTTTAGCTATTCTTCCTTCGCTTTTAATATTGAACACATATAATTCTTTTATTTATACATATATATTAAAATTAAATATGGAAATATTTATGACGTCTTTAAACAAACTTAATTGTTTGTAACAATGAACAATAGTAACACGTTTTCGTCATTCAACCAACTCATACCAACACCAAAAACAAATTACACTCTTAACAAATACTCACACAAACGATTTTCTTTTGGGGTCTTACAATATCCTGTCTCAACATAATGTGTAACATTTCAAATGTGTTGATGGGCAACATAAAGAAATTATTCATGTGTGAGTGACATTCCATATTATGATTATGCTGGACTTACTTCTTGTGATGTGGAGCAATCATTTTCGAATTCAAGACAATCATAACAATCAACTATCTCTCGGGATGGAAACTTTGAGGAAGCACACTGTCATATTCTGCAATTCTACAGTAATTGCTGATCCCTTCCAGGAATAATGCCTGGTGAGTACCATGTGCATTTGTGTAG
The DNA here is from genome assembly GCA_030765045.1 of Tenodera sinensis. NCBI lineage: Eukaryota > Metazoa > Arthropoda > Insecta > Mantodea > Mantidae > Tenodera > Tenodera sinensis. The sequence continues at coordinate 369,170,560 of CM060964.1, read as the reverse complement.
CTTGTACATTCAGATCTTAAAAAAACATTTTATTCATTGTGGCACATATTTCTCACATTTTTAGCACATAAAAAATACATACATCTTAATCTAAAATAAGAACAAATTAGATTCTGTTGCTTCACAGTTAATAGCTTTAATTTTCCTTAATTAAATATTTCCTAAGTTTTTAGCAGTTAAATATCTGAGCCCTGGCCATAAACATGACACTAACTACATGAGGATTCCATCATCTCAGCTGTCCTTATTTCTGTAAAGGGGATCCTCAATTGGTCCTAAGGACTTGAGTGCATCTATTTTAACATCCCTTCAGCAGGGGAAAAGTCACCATCTTGATAAACTATGTCCCTTCGCATTGCATGTAGCAGTGTTTCCTGGATTGCTAATAATAATAATAATAATAATAATAATAATAATAATAATAATAATAATAATAATAATAATAATAATAATAATAATAATAATAATAATAATAATAATAATAATAATAATAATAATAATAATAATAATAATAATAATAATAATAATAATAATAATAATAATAATAATAATAATAATAATAATAATAATAATAATAATAATAATAATAATAATAATAATAATAATAATAATAATAATAATAATAATAATAATAATAATAATAATAATAATAATAATAATAATAATAATAATAATAATAATAATAATAATAATAATAATAATAATAATAATAATAATAATAATAATAATAATAATAATAATAATAATAATAATAATAATAATAATAATAATAATAATAATAATAATAATAATAATAATAATAATAATAATAATAATAATAATAATAATAATAATAATAATAATAATAATAATAATAATAATAATAATAATAATAATAATAATAATAATAATAATAATAATAATAATAATAATAATAATAATAATAATAATAATAATAATAATAATAATAATAATAATAATAATAATAATAATAATAATAATAATAATAATAATAATAATAATAATAATAATAATAATAATAATAATAATAATAATAATAATAATAATAATAATAATAATAATAATAATAATAATAATAATAATAATAATAATAATAATAATAATAATAATAATAATAATAATAATAATAATAATAATAATAATAATAATAATAATAATAATAATAATAATAATAATAATAATAATAATAATAATAATAATAATAATAATAATAATAATAATAATAATAATAATAATAATAATAATAATAATAATAATAATAATAATAATAATAATAATAATAATAATAATAATAATAATAATAATAATAATAATAATAATAATAATAATAATAATAATAATAATAATAATAATAATAATAATAATAATAATAATAATAATAATAATAATAATAATAATAATAATAATAATAATAATAATAATAATAATAATAATAATAATAATAATAATAATAATAATAATAATAATAATAATAATAATAATAATAATAATAATAATAATAATAATAATAATAATAATAATAATAATAATAATAATAATAATAATAATAATAATAATAATAATAATAATAATAATAATAATAATAATAATAATAATAATAATAATAATAATAATAATAATAATAATAATAATAATAATAATAATAATAATAATAATAATAATAATAATAATAATAATAATAATAATAATAATAATAATAATAATAATAATAATAATAATAATAATAATAATAATAATAATAATAATAATAATAATAATAATAATAATAATAATAATAATAATAATAATAATAATAATAATAATAATAATAATAATAATAATAATAATAATAATAATAATAATAATAATAATAATAATAATAATAATAATAATAATAATAATAATAATAATAATAATAATAATAATAATAATAATAATAATAATAATAATAATAATAATAATAATAATAATAATAATAATAATAATAATAATAATAATAATAATAATAATAATAATAATAATAATAATAATAATAATAATAATAATAATAATAATAATAATAATAATAATAATAATAATAATAATAATAATAATAATAATAATAATAATAATAATAATAATAATAATAATAATAATAATAATAATAATAATAATAATAATAATAATAATAATAATAATAATAATAATAATAATAATAATAATAATAATAATAATAATAATAATAATAATAATAATAATAATAATAATAATAATAATAATAATAATAATAATAATAATAATAATAATAATAATAATAATAATAATAATAATAATAATAATAATAATAATAATAATAATAATAATAATAATAATAATAATAATAGTAATAGTAATAGTAATAGTAATAGTAATAGTAATAGTAATAGTAATAGTAATAGTAATAGTAATAGTAATAGTAATAGTAATAGTAATAATAATAATAATAATAATAATAATAATAATAATAATAATAATAATAATAATAATAATAATAATAATAATAATAATAATTGCAAAATAATTCTCTTAGAATGAATATTAGATAATTGAGCCAAGCTAGGGCGAGTGATACAGTATAACCCACTCTTGGATTTGGCCCATGTATTTTGGCCTGTGCAGACCCCTATTATGTTCCTTACCTGTGCCTTGAGGGCAAATCTCCAAGCAATCTCATCAAAAAGGACAGGTAGATTGCATATTAACTGTAAGAGGTAGAACAGAACTAGAAAATTCAATGCCACAGCTGGGACCACCTTCTCAAGTGAATTTTTCAGTTCCAATTCTGCCCTTCAAACATTGCCCACACATGGCTTGTGTGTTTAAAAAAGAACCAACAGTAAGTTTGTTGGCATAAATAAATAATAATTAACATTAACTGTGAATCACCAATATAGATTCCCTCTCCCCCCTCTAAACTGTAGCACAGTGGTTGCACGCCTAAACTGTAGCACAGTGGTTGCACGCCTGTCTCTGGCACAGAGGAGCCGGGTTCGATCCTCGGTACCAGTGTGGGAATTTTTCCCTTGCTGGCAGGTCTGACACAGAGTGCACTCAGACTCATTAGGTCCCTGAAGGTCCAACTGAGGAACTATTTGATTAAGAAGCAGTGCCCCAAGTTGTGATGGTCACATAACCAGCTGGGAGGGCTCAGGGTACTCACCACATCCCATCCTCCAGTTCTGCACCCCACTCATGATGGCTGTAGTGGGCAAAGATGGGGGATGCAGCAGCTGGGCGGTAAGCTTTAGCCCATGAAGGGCTGTTCCACTAGGGTTTATTTAAAATTGTAAGAGTACTTCTTCAAATAATTATACTTATACCCTGGCCGCTGTAAGTTTGCACTTGACAGCTCGCATCATTTGCGTCAAGTTGGCTAATACACAGTAGCAGACGACGTCATATTCTATTGTGTCACAAAACCACACAAACAATACATGTAAGCTATGAACGTAGAAGGACAATAAACTACTTTGTTATTACTAATAATTGAAGGTAAACACAGGTATTTTGTCATGGTGTCTCCGGTATTGACCCATACTTTGTCGGCCACACAATTTTGTGGAGGTCTTTGACTAGGATTTTATGCAAAAACATTTCGCGGCACTACTATGTGCATCTTTTGCAGCAGCACTTTTTGTCCATTTACCTTTTTATATTAGAAGCCAATCTCTCTCAACACCACTTTCTGCTATGTTTTGCCCCCAATGAAAAGCTCTGCGTTTCTCAGTGACACAAGTAATTTTTGTACAACTAGGTCCTCCTTTCTACTGTAGTAGGCATAAATATGCCTTCGAATGGCATCTATTTTGAATGCATCAAGCTCTGTGACCGGATGAATGCAGTTTTTGTTTTCTTCCCTGGAGTTGACAAAAATACCTGCTGCGTTCCAGACGGTCCAGCAACTTTGTCTTTCATCTCTTGAAGCACTACTCTCTTGCTGATTACAATTCTGCTTAATCCATGTGTTCTTGCAGTCCACCCTCTAACTTTATCAGCAGGAACAGACGGGTGCCCATGCATATCCACATATTTCTTCTCTTCATGAAATTCCCTTGTACTTAGTAACTCCAATGCTTGGCTATTCAGCGGCACACCTTGACGTATAGGATTTTCACTTCGTGAATCACTCGGTGAATGGCATCTTTTCTAAGGCACCATCTTGCACGTTAAATTTTGTGTATATAATACGAATAATTCATATACTTTTTAAAATAAGGAATAAATATATAAATATAAACAAACACCAACACTACCAACAATAAAAATAAATATATTAAACAACTTGCGAAGAATAACTAGACGCACGTGATAGAAATCACAAACTGAAGCACGTAGCTGGAAACAGTGATATCCGGCAACAGAGTGCCTCCCTCTCCTGTTTCTGCTTTGTGACCGACCGATCGGAATGCTGCCCTGTGATTGGCTTAGGAAGTTTTATGGGTGGCACTTTTCATCTGTTATTCTGCGAACGTACCAACTTAACTGCTAGCTGTCAAGTGCAAACTTACAGCGGCTAGGGTATAATTTTCTTTCAAGTGTTTTATTGTGGAACACTTCTTTCTGCAATGACAATTCACGTAGCAAGCGTGAGAAATAAATATGGCAGACGTAAATATTAATTTAGCAATTGCTGTATTAATTATAAGTTTGGAGTATATTTCCACGAGTCTGAGTACAAAGAAAAGATGTACTAGAAGTAACAGGTGTTAGTGGACATGGTCATGGTTACAAAGAAGAGAACAAGGCACAGGCCGAAGATATTGGGTCTACTATAAAATGAATTTATGTTAGATGACCCGGAAAACTATCAACGTTATCATAGGTTATGTTGGTTTTATTGGACCACACTGTCGTTTACTTGCCCCCATACATGTGTGATCTCAATGCTGAAGAATTAGTAAAATAATTACCTAAAGGACTTATTGTTACAGGAATTGCACAATATAACGCTTGGGGATATATCACTTAAGACCGAAAAAGACTGGCAGGGTTTTTTAAAAATATAGAAAAGCAGAAAATTATCAGTGGGGAAAAGAGGGAGTAGTTGAAAACATTGTTTACGTTTTATAAGCTAAATATACTGCATGAACTGAAAATAACATTTAAATTGTGCTATTTTGAGCAATTTTTTTACTTTAATCTAGTGTGAATGCGCATTCCATGTTTGGCAACATTATCGTAAATGTGATTAGAAGCAGAACTGTTGCTCGTGATAAGACTGTTTATCTGGAATTATTTACTAATGTAGTGGCAGGCTGCATTCTCTCCAGGGACCATGAGCTGATGAACAAACTGTACCACTACTGGATATTTTTCTTTGATGGTGGACATTAAAATACATGCAAATTTTTGTTTCCTGTATGAAGGTTTGGACCTTAGTGATAAATTTAGACAGAGGTTAGATTCTAATTTTGGGCAGGTATGTAAGTGTGGGATAAGTCTCATGACAAAAGAACATAAAATTGAATGTGCCATGAACATTCTAAATATCATTATGACAGGAGCTGGGGAGCATGTGAAAATGAGAAAGTTGGTTTATAGAAGGGATGAGGGCTGGTCTGATGAAGAATGTAGAGTAACAAAAAGACAAGTAAAACAGTGGCTGATGAAGTGGAGGGAACTGGGAGACAAACAATCAAAGAAATATTTAAGGGAGGGACTTTTATAACAAACTGTTACAGCAAAGAAAACAAGTTGGAAGGACAAAAATAAAAGCGAATTAATAAGGGTTTTAAAGAATAATAACGTGAATGAGGTATGGGAGACTATAAAATCTAAATACAATACATATGTAACGGTACCCAGTATAACACAGAAGGGGACACCCTGTACATTGCGGCTACTGCCTTCCAGACAAACAGGCCATAGAAATGCATGAAAGTCCCTCACAGTTTCTGACCCGCCCCTGGAGCTGCCCAGACAGTGCGATGAACAACTCGTCAACCAAGCAGCCCACTAGTGTGAGCAAGCATCAGCATCATCTGTCAGGCATTGCCTTGTACCACAAAACCTAGAAGCACACCTGAAAGATGAGAAGGAAATCATGCTAAATGAGAAAACATCCCAGCATTCACCTCTGACCTGGGAAAACCACAGAAAAACATGAGGTTAGAGTGGGTAGGTGATGAGAACTGAACCCAGGAACTCCCAAATTTGAGCCTCACAGATTACCAAGAAATCAGCTTGCTTGGTTCACACAGCACTTACTTGGTTGACATGTTCTATTATTAAAAGTTTCCTAAGAAAACAATTTATTTAACACTAACTTCTTAGGCTCACAGTAGGAAGAAAGAGGAAATATGGTCAACACATACAACTAAGTTGCCTCTGCATTTTAAACCAAACCACAAACTTCAAGAGTACATGCTCTGTGAATATATTTAACTGAAAAAGTGCAGTCATTAAAATATACGGTAACGCTTTTGAGGGGTCTCTTCGCTGTGCAAGAAATTGTGCAGACAGAGGTGCACTAAAATGTTTACCTCTCAAACAGGCAGCATCTCTTATTGTTTCATGACACAAAATGTGTCCTATTATTTTGCTAGTACTTACCGCATACCACACTCCAATTTTCAGGCTATAGTGAGGCATTTTATGCAATAGCACAGTTTTTCTGAAGCCCAATATCAACTGTGTTCATGTTAATTTGAGCTAGTTTGTTTAGCAATTTTCGAGGTTATCGTTCTAAACTGGCACTAATTTCATCTGGTTTATTTTCTGTTAATGCTGATCTAGAATATGTTTTATTTAACACCGAGCCTGAACCTTCAAATTTATTAACAATCGCTGAAACGCCTCACTATGGCTTGAAAATTGGTATGTGGCATGCAATTAACCTCTTGAGCGACAGCCATTTAAAAGCTCTGCAGGCCGAGAACGGATACCCAATATCCAGCGCAGGGCATTTAAATTGTTAAATGCGCTAAAAGTGCTTCCTAAATACACAGCTGTATTTTGCGTAAATTTTAAGTTATTTTAATGAAACAAAAACTGTTATAAAACTCATTATATGCAGTATACATGTACATCATCAGCAATGTTGAGTTGCATTTACAAATCGTTGAAATGGCACTATTTGTTTCACTGTGGTAAAAAGTTAACTTTGCTTTGTCGAACGCATCTCGGAAAGAAACAGTAGTGGACCCATTGTATGTGTTAGCTATGCGTCAGCAAGTCACAGCACAATGGGAAATAGAACGCTACTGTATGCGTGGTTTATGAGTCATCAGAATAAAGCAGGTTTGCAATTTTTCCTTACACGTGTTTCGTAACTTGGATATAGCTTACAGGCTCCGTTTGTTTCTCTCTTGAAATGCATACGTATACTTTCCTGCTTGTAGCTGAAGTGAGAAGCTATTGAGTGTTACATCTCAGAGCTAAAACATGGCATCAACAAGCAGTGTTGCACAAAGGTTAGCGAGTGGTGGAAGTGTAAGGGCTTCTGAAATTACACAGGATAATGTGGAGGACTTCTTGCTGTGTGACAGCGATTTGGATATCGATGGCGAATTTTCCGAATTTGAGGGGGGTGTGGAGGATATAGGTACAAGTAGCAGTGAGGAAGAACGTGACCAACTTCCTTCAGGTGTTCGTGAAGAGTCAGCATTGTGGAGTGCTGAAAACAATTCCAATACAAACAGGCACATCTTCACGAGCACAGGGTCTGGTGTTCAATCCCAGGCTCAGCTGACTTCTGACAGCCAACCAATTGACATTTTTACAAAATTTTTTACTACCGACTTAGTGTCTCTCATTGTTTCAGAAACAAATGTATATGCGAGTAAGGTGAAGGAAGACCTGCTCTCTAAAGGTAAATTAGGGCCTAAGAGCAGAATTCAAAGGTGGACAGAAGTAACACTCAATGAGATTTACAGGCTAATTGGTCTAATTATACTTATGGGTGTTATTCGTAAACCTGCATTATACATGTATTGGTCCACAGATGACATGCTAGCTACTCCTTTTTTTGGAAAATGCATGTCAAATAACAGATTTACGTCAATTTTGCGGTTCCTTCATTTCACCTGCACAGAGAATGTAAATGACAAACTCCACAAAATTAGGCCTGTTTTCGATTATATTATTTCAAAATTTAAAGAAAATTATGTGCCTGGTGAAAAGGTCACTGTTGATGAAAGCCTAATGCTTTGGAAGGGCCGCTTAGGTTGGAAGCAATACATCAAAACAAAAAGGGCTAGATTTGGCATAAAGAGTTTTGATGTTTGTGAAAGTAAAACGGGATATCTTTACAATAGCTGCATTTACACTGGTCAAGGGACTGACAATACTGGAGACAAAGATTTGGGCTTATCTGGCTCCATAGTAATGCACCTAATGGAACCTGTGCTTGATCAGGGTAGGACTGTGTACTTAGATAACTGGTACAGCTCTCCTAAATTATTCATGGCCTTACACAAAAGAAAGACTAATGCAATTGGAACAGTACGTTCAAATCGTATTGGTTTGCCAAAAGATGTGAATACAAAGGCTCTAAGGAGAGGGGAAATGGAGGTGCGTCAGCTCCCACCTTTGACCTACCTTGCCTGGCAGGACAGGAGGGTAGTTACGGCATTATCCAATTGCAGCTCTAAGATTTTGATGATTGACACTGGAAAAACAGATGCCCATACCAAAATGTGCATTTTCAAGCCTGACGTTATCCAGGAATACAATATGCACATGGGCGGTGTCGATCTAGTAGATCAGGTATTGCAAGCATATCCCTCTTTACGAAAAACAGTGAAATGGTATAAAAAGGTATTTTTGCACCAACTGGATATAACCATATACAATTGTTTGGTAATTTGGAGAGCTCTAAACCCACACAAGACAATGACCTACCTGGACTTTCGACTATCAATAGCTCGCAGCCTAATTGAACAATACCAGGTTGAGAGGCCTCTTCATACTGGGGGTAGAAAATCCAAAACCCCTGCACCCCTCAGACTTCAAGGAAAACATTATCCTAAAAGGATACCGTCAACAGCAAAGAAGTCCCGCCCATTTCGAAGGTGTTTCGTGTGCCGCAAGAAGGGAATCCGTAAGGAAACGGGGATGATCTGTGGCGAATGTGGAGATGTGCCCTTGTGTGTTTATCCCTGTTTTGAGGCATATCACTGCAGAAGGAACATATAAAGGTAAGCCAGTAAAGCATATAGAATTTAATTAAAAGTTTCATAACGGGGGAAAATTAAAATAAGTTGAGTTAGATAGTGGATAAATAAGGGTTAAATGCACAAACGCACAGGACGTGTATACACGTCCATATCGCTCGTCCGTCATTTTAAATGGACGTGATATGACGTCCATATCCCTGAAGAGGTTAAGTGCTAGAGAAATAATAGACCCATTTTGTTTAATGAAATAATAAGAGGTATGCTGTCTTTTTGACATGTAAGGATTTCAATACACCTTTTCCTGCACCAATTGCCCTGTGACTCTCGGTTCTCTTGTGCAGAGAAGAGCGCCCGTGAATGTGTTACCATATATTTTAATGACCTTTTATTATAGAATGTTGGAAGATGCTTAGCCATCTAACAGCACTTCAAAAACACCTAGTCTTCCAATGGATACCGGCTCACTGTGAACTGAGTGGTAATGAGAAAGCTGATTTACTTGCAAAAAAGGGTACCAGCGGTGTACAAAAATCTATAGTTAATTTACCATTTTATGCAGCTAAAAGATTAGTCAACTCTGAATTCAAAAAAATTATTGCAAAATATTACTATGAAAAATCAAAGAATAAAAGATGGGAACTACCAAACATTCAAAGAGTGATTCCTGAGTATCCTCGAAAAACAGCAGTTGCAACCTTCAGGTTGATTACAGGACATGATTGTCTGGCAAAACATTTAAACAGAATTGGGATATATTCTTCACCACTCTGTCCTCTATGTGATCTGCAAGAGGAAATGGATCGAGACCACCTTCAAATATGCCCGTCCACTTCTAGTGCCCCATTCATCAGTGAAAAATATTGGAGAGCAAGAGGATTAATGACTTCATTGTCAGAAATCCAGCTTTAGCTAACAACAACATATTTTAATGACCCAATACATAAGAAAGGCTAATTCAAACACTGCATTCTAAAATAATAACTGTCATTTCAACTTATAGTAGTTTCCATCACATTATCTTTTTCTGACATTTTTGTTTTGGGCAGTTGGGCAGTTTCAGTTTGTTCTGCTGATTCAGGTTGTTGCTTTTGTACCCAAGATTTTTCTTCTAACTGTTTTTTCGGGCTTTCAATCTCCTGATTTTTCCTGTCTAACTCATTATGTAGCTCCTCCAACTTTTCAAGTTCTTCTACCTGTATCTTCAAGCACCCTTCCTCTGGTTTCTCAATATCATGCAGTTGCTTCAGCAACAAGAGCACCTGGTAAAATTAACAGCCAAAGAGAAAATTTGTGTCAACCAAACGGATGCTGTTCAATCAGGAGGAAAATTTGATGTACAAAAGCCTATTCTTTTGTCTGCATCTTGTTAATCAACTAAGATAAATTTTCATTACACATTCACAAATGTTTTGTTGTAGGTGTAAGAAGGGTAATGTGGGATAAAGTGATAATCATATTTCCAAAATGCAGATAACTATGGAATGGCTTTGAAAAACTGAACTTTTGTGTGACCACAAGAAAATACAAACAGCAATTTACCACTTATTTGAAAATTAAAACCAATAACATAAAACATCTTGGAAATGGTTAATGGAATAAAGTTGTCATAAATTGTGCACTTTAATGAGATCTAAATATTTTGTGTAGTAAAATTTTGTCTACCTCTTAAGGTTTATCAGTTTTATGAAGTCAAAAGTGAAGAGGACTTTACAGGCTATTTGTAGAAAATTCAAGATCAGCATCTGATTTTTGGTGCAAATACCTTTAAATAGGGTGTGACTAAATGCCAAATTTGGGATACATCCTACATCTGGTTATTTTCTCTACCATGTACATAGTAAGTAGAGAAGGTACTGCATTCTACCCAAAAATTTAATATCAAGATTTCATCAGAAATACACATACTCCAACATAAAAAGGCGGTTAAATACCAAACTTGGATTTTTGTTCAGTGTCTTACAACGATGCAATATTGAGAAAATGAATGTCCTGTCTGGTCCATGTCATTCATAAGCGTAAGTTGTGTTTCACTGCTATGGCTAAATTTGTTAATATTGTTGATCTGGCACCATTGTCTCATGGCTAGAGCTAGGATTTTTAAGTAAATACATATTCTTCCCCTTTGCTTATACATTACAAATTAATGTCCATGAATTAAAATCTTAGCTAACATATGACATGTTATTGTTACATATTTTAGCATAATGGCACATTTATTTATTTATTTTTTTACAAATTTTTATCTTGTTCATGTAAAATAACATTTTGCCTCTTACTATAGTAAATATAGTAAAATGTATTTTTTTTTTTTTTTAGTATTGAAATACAGCAAACTCCCATTTATTCCTGTGCAGACAATCAGGTTTGCAGATTATTATCCAAGCATCTTTATATGGGGGAAAAAAAAATAAAGCTATGCATATATAATTTTTCGTCCACTTGTTAACAAAGCTTTCCACGTCTGACTTGCTGAGAGAGGGAGCTTTAGGAGATAGCAATAAAGGATTCCCACATGACAATATATTACAATTGCTGCTGGCCTGTCTGTTCCATAATAATAAAAAGCATGCTCAGTTTTCTTGTGTTAATCAGTGTGTAAGGTCAATGATGCAATTTATTCTCGAGTTTGTACGTTTAGGTGTTTAAATGAATTCCAACTGAGATGCCTCCAGTAGCAACAAAATTATTGTCAAAGTTAAAGTCATGCATTACAATACATGATCCATTCACTACTGATGGAGCTGTGATTCTCTACTAGGCTTGTAATCAGAAGATTACATGTTCAGTGAAATCACAACTTGACCAACATGCGTGCAGTGTCTTCCATATTAGGAATAAAGCACTACAAACATCTAAAAAGCAAGTCTTTGTATCTCAAATGCAACAATTTTCAAGTGCAAGGAATGTATTCTTCTGTGAAGGAAGCACTGCTGTGGTTGCAGTAAATGCTCATGCTACAAACTTCAGGCACCTAATACAACACATTTTTAGAGAAGTGTTGCAGGAGGCAGATACTAAATGAGTCTTAGCTCCAGAAAAGCTACCTTTATTTCTGTTACAAGAAACAGCTGGTATACATACGTCATATACTAGGCAGCAACTATGTATGGATCGCTGACAATGAAACTATGTATGTGAAAGGGCACCTAAGGTCAATCTTGTGATTGATAAGCTGGATAGTAAAGAATTCCCTAAATCTTTTCTGATTTCTTTGAAAGTGGTCGGACACAAATCATTCAGCAGTGGCTCGTTTTGTGAATGATGAACTTAAAGTGCTATGGCCTGAAGGCGTTCAAATTTGCTACTATGTAAAATCAAAAAATAAAAATTGGGAACTACCAAACATTCAAACAGTAATTCCTGAGTATCCTTGAAAAACGGCAGCTGCAACCTTCAGGTTGATTACGGGACATGATTGTCTGGCAAAACATTTGAACAGAATTGGGATATATTCTTCACCACTCTGTCCTCTATGTGATCTGCAAGAGCGAATGGACCAAGACCACCTTCAAATATCCCCGGCTACTTCTAGCACCCCATCCATCAGCGAAAAATATTGGAGAGCAAGAGGACAAATGACTTATTGTCAGAAGTCCAGCACTAGCTAACAACATTTTTTATTCTGATGCTGCAGCATACATGCTAATGGCGGGAACTGCTTTACTTGTCTGCTATCAAAATATGATCAGTTTCAGCTGTCTCGCTCATGGACTGCTACATGTTACCAAAGAAGTGCAAAGTAAATATCCACAAGTGAACAGTATTATTTCAAACAACAAGAAAGTATTCATTAAAGCACCCCCCCCCCAACGTAAGTTGCACTACAGAGAACAATTGCCAAATGTGAAACTGCCCCCTGAACCTGTTCTGACTGGGAGGATCAAAGCTGCTCGCATCTAGAGTGAACATTTTCAGTGTGAAGTCTGTGGTAGATTCGTTCCCAGGCAATTCAGCAGATTCAATGAGTGACGCCCAAAGTGCTTGAACATTGTGGAAGTTGTGGAATCCAAGTTGAATGATGTTGAAGGGAATGTTGAAATACAAGCAATGAAGAAATTTAGACTCAAATTATGTAGAGAAACCCTGGCTTCTTGACATTGGCAGAAGTGTACAAGATCCTCAGCAGCACAAAAAACAGAAGACTCCAGATATCCCTCCTGAAAAATATAATCTACTTAAGAGGTAGAACTGGAACTTAAAAATTCAATGCCACAACTGGGATTTGAACCACAGACCTTCCGCTTACCGGGTGGCTGCTCTAAGTTCCAGTTCTAGCTCTCAAACTTTGCCCACACACGGCTTGTGTGTTTAAAAACACCAACAGTAAGTTTGTGGGCATAAATAAATAATAATCTGCCATTCTGGCAGTTTGTCACAATAGCTCAGTGGTAGAGCGTCCGCCCGGCAAGCGGAAGGTCTGTGGTTCAAATCCCAGTTGTGGCATTGAATTTTTAAGTTCCAGTTCTACCTCTTAAATAATAATCTACTTAAATTTGCACCAGCGACATCCTGTGAAATGAAGGGTAATTTTCTGTATACAAAAACACTGTCTCTGACCAGCAGCATCCATAACAACAAAAAACATGGAGAAGTATTTGATAGTTCATTGTAAATCAAATTGAAATAAGTACATTGTGTTCTGTAAAGTAATATTTTGTGGACAAATAGTTTAAACAGTGACTATGAAAATTAAAATAATCATGAATCTTCATTATAATGAAATTTATTTACCTTTGCTATAATATAGACATGCTTAATTAATCACTGTACCACACTTTATTTTGCAAAAATATAATTAATCAAATAGAGGAATCTTCAAGTAATATAATGCTTAATACATCATTTGTATAAAAATTTAATTAAATTAACCTCTTGAGGGATATCGACATGAAATCACGTCCATTTAAAATGACTGATGAGCGATATGGGCGTGTATACACGTCCTGTTCGTTTAAGCATTTAACCCTTATTTACCCCTTATCCAACTCAACTTATTATAATTTTCCCTTTATGAAACATTTTAGTAAGGTCTATATACTTTATTGGCTTACCTTAATATGTTCATTCTGCAGTGATTTACCTCAAAACAGGGATAAACACACAATGGTACGTACATCTCCACATTCGCAAATTCCCTTCTTGCGGCACATGAAACATTTTGGAGATGGGCGGGACTTCTTTGCTGTTGGTGGTATCCTTTTAGGATAATGTTTTCCTTGAAGTCTGAGGGGTGCAGGGGTTTTGGATTCTCAACCCCCAACGTGGTATTGTTCAATTAGGCTGCGATCTATTTATAGTCGGAGGTCAAGGTCGGTCATTGTCCTGTGTGGGTTTAGAGCTCTCCAAATTACCAAACAGTTGTATATAGTTATAGACAGTTGGTGCAAAAATATCTTTTTATACCACTTCTCCCTTCAGCTACAAGTAGGAAAGAATACGTATGTATTTCAACAAAGAAAGAAACGGACTCTACTCAGTTACGAAACTCGCGTAAGCAAAAGTTGCAATGTTGATCTATTCTGATGACTAAAGAGACCACGCAAGCAGTAGCGCTTTATTATACAGTATGCTGACGCATAAGCCACACATACAATGGGTGTTTCTTTACTGAATCTTTCCGAGAACTTATATTAGATGCGTTCGACAGCGCAAAGTTGACTTTTCACCACAGTGAAACAAAATTGTGCCATTTCAACGTTTTGTAAATACAACTCAACTTTGCTGATGACGTACATTTATACTGCATATAACGAGTTTTATACTAGTTTTTGTTTCATTAAAATAACTTAATATTTACACAAAATACAGCTGTGTATATACGAAGCACTTTTAGCGCATTTAACAATTTAAATGCTAGCACTTCTCGGCTCGCAGACATTTTAAATGGCCATCGCTCAAGAGGTTAATGCTACATACTTTAACATTTTTTATGTAATAGTACATATTGCACCCAATATTATTACATGAATATGTGCATATTCTTCATGTTGATATTACATAAACATCCTAGTCTTAGTCATGAGAAACAATGCATACACTTCCTATATGGCAAAAGTTTATTAAGAAGGCACATGTTATATCGGGAGTGCAATGCTGCCCTTCACCCCATTGTTGAACGATATCGCAGATATGAGCTATTTTCATGTAGGCAACAGCATGAACAGTATAAAATTGATGAAAATGAAGCGTTTAAAATGGTGGAGCACATTGATAAGTTGAAAAATATGTTGATATTTCTAAACACATTCTGCTCCAACTTACTTGTAATTGTTAATCACAGGAATAGTTTCTGAGAGGGTCTTCTCCATCATTCAGCTGTTGATCGACTGGTTCACCATCAGGTAACTGCCTTCCCCTTCTCTCATTGCCTAGTATGCTGCTCTTCCTATTGGCTAGTCGTAAGATGTCGTCTATGATTGGTATGTCGAAATTTCAGACGATCTTGATCTTTAATGATGTAAATAATTTCCAGCACTGTTAACTCCCAATAATTTTTTGCTGCTTTTAAAACTTGGATATTTAGATTGATATAATTGTAAGACCAAACATAGTGAGCTATGGCTGATTTATCTGTTTCTTTGTGTTTGATGTTTCTGATGTGTTCTTTTATTCTAGTTTCCAAATTTCTTTTTGTTTTTCTGATATATATATATATTATGGCAGTCTTCAACAAAATCTTTTGTACAGAATTTCACATTTTCAGCAAGCAGTTATTCTCTCAGATTCCAGGGCAGCAATTATAGCAATTACTTCCAAGTTGTCACCAAAAAACCAAACTATTATAGAATGTTGGAAGATGCTTAGCCATCTAACAGCACTTCAAAAACACCTAGTCTTCCAATGGATACCGGCTCACTGTGGACTGAGTGGTAATGAGATAGCTGATTTTCTTGCAAAAAAGGGTACCAGCGGTGTACAAAAATCTATAGTTAATCTACCATTTTATGCAGCTAAAAGATTAGTCAACTCTGAATTCAAAAAAATTATTGCAAAATATTACTATGAAAAATCAAAGAATGAAAGATGGAAACTACCAAACATTCAAAGAGTGATTCCTGAGTATCCTCGGAAAACAGCAGTTGCAACCTTCAGGTTGATTATTACAGGACATGATTGTCTGGCAAAACATTTAAACAGAATTGGGATATATTCTTCACCACTCTGTCCTCTATGTGATCTGCAAGAGGAAATGGACCGAGACCACCTTCAAATATGCCCGGCCACTTCTAGTGCCCTTCCCATCCACCAGTGAAAAATACTGGAGAGCAAGAGGATTAATGACTTCATTGTCAGAAATCCAGCATTAGCTAACAACAACAACAAATAACATGGTAGATTCCTGATAATTTAATGCTTGGAGTGGTTTTTTAGAGTGTGATTGAGTAAATTTTTAATACTATACTAGTCTTGCGGAGCCATGTTGTCTACGCATCTTAAGATTAAGGTTAAGATACATAGACAACATTTTTACCATTGTTCCAAAATAATTAGCTCAAGACGCGTTAAAATTATTGAACCCACAAGACCATTGCATAAGATTTACCATTGAAATAGAACAAGATGGAGGTGCTACCGTTCCTTGACTTAAAAATTATAATCACTTGTTCCGCCATATTACTTTCATACTGAATAATGCGCGTGCAGAATGAATTAGGCTGGTTACAGATTCACTTAACTGCGTATTCTTACACTTTAACTATGCTTAGTACACTTAGTTCATGCATTAGCAAACATTAAGTGACATTTCAGACCTTAGTAACAGTATTTCTTCAAGGGACTATTTACACGGCGAAAGTGTCAAGAGGGCGCGCTGTGGCCAAAACGCACGTGGCTTTGTTTACGTCTCCTCTAATCTCTTGATGAACAGAGTATACAACACTGTTTTCAAATTTCAATTAAATTAGTTCGGTTATTTATTGAAGGACCCTCGTAGTAACAGCAATAGTGATGATGATAATAATAATAATAATAATAATAATAATAATAATAATAGTAGTAGTAGTAGTAGTAGTAGTAGTAGTAGTAATAATAATAATAATAATAATAATAATAATAATAATAATAATAATAATAATAATAATAATAATAATAATAATAATAATAATAATAATAATAATAATAATAATAATAACAACAACCACAATCTCTCACATACATTGATGCTACGCCCCTGGTCCCTACTAATGGAACAAGCCGATATCAACATTGACTCACCTTGGTCTGAATCAACAATCTTTTGTTGCAGATCCGCAATTTGCAAGTTCCGTAATTCGAGGTCCTCCTCCATTTGTTTTACATTTTCTTCAAAGATTTTGCTTTCCTCTTCACTCATGTTCTCTTGATTTTCAACCTGTGGGCAGGAATAAATTATTTCATTTATATCTAAAATTGCGACCACTTGAAGACCTGTGAAGCACTAAGATCAGAAGAAACTACAGTTCAAAAGTATTGGAAAGCACATATGCTAATGGCTTCATTGCCAGATGCAAGGCACTAGAAAACAATATCTAAAATTGCTAGAGATCAACAAACATATGCTTTCCGATACATGGTTTCCCCCTTCTTTACTCTGTATGACAACAAAACAATGTGCTCATTGGCTACTAGATGCATAACAGCTATTTCAGGGTAATCAAGTTGTTAAGTTTAAACCTGCCCTTATATGTTTCAAGAAAATGTATCAAGAAAATTATATTTTTAGCAACCACACACAATAAATAATTTCAGGATACAATGACTCTTCTGTATGTTAATACTATGGGGGTTGAAATACATTGGAGATCATCTCTCATGTTTGAAGTTCCATCATTCATGGCAGATCATATGATCTCTGATTAATGTATAGTTTAAAAAGGTACAAGTGTTATTGCCAAACAGTCCACAATGTGCTGGTACTCACTGAAAAACTATTCTTTTCTTTAATTTGGTGAGATGAAATAGACTTGTCCAACACTCTGATTGGTAATCAGAGGATGTGGTTGGTGAATTTATTTTGATAATTCACTCAGTCAGAACGGTGAGACCCACAAACCAACAGATGTAATCCTCCAGTCATTCTGGGGGTTGCAAGAGAGCGATGTGACTGCCAAAACATAAAAATATATTGCTCTCAAAAAGTGCTTACTTTTACTGCTATATAGCTCTCCAATATGAATTATCAAATATGACTCAAGGAGTAAACTATTCTGGAGTTAAAATAGTCCCTCATTTGTATCTCCGGTCGGGGACTGCTTCTTGAGAACCCAAACATTATATTAATAGAAGATCTAACATCAGAAATCTTCAATGGAATGCAGGTGGTCTCACACAAGCAAAAAGAGTAGAGCTCTGTAAAATTGTATTTGACAATAACATAGACATATTTTTCCATTCAAGAAGCAAATCTAACAAATGATCAACTTAAATTTTACTAGATTTTTAATAAACCTATTACCAAAAATAGACGCATAAGTTGGAGTCAAAAAGGATATTAAATCCTCCTTTCAAATTGTTAAAGAAGTGGATAATGCAGATAAATCTAAATTAATAAAGCTAAATTTTTGGGACTACAAAACACGTCTACATTTATGCAGTATTTACAATCTTCCTAGGAATGAACCAGATCTGTCACTTATTGACCAATTAAATAAAACAATCGTAATTGGGGATTTCAATGCCCATTCCAAAAGATGGGGTTATGAAACAGTGGATTCTACAGGAAAGATAATGGAAGAATTTTTGAATACCACAACCTTTGAACTGATTTATAATAAAGAATACCCCACAACCTTCATATATTACTCTAGGGCAGGCAGTAACCCAGACCTCTTGTTAGCTACAACAGGTATTGTTTCAAAGATTAAAAAACAGGTTATAGAAGACCCAAGTTCTGGTCACAGAGTAGTAATTGCTGATATAAAACTAGATAATACAAATGTCAGTCAACATCACATGAATTTGCACTGGAACTTGAAAAAAGCAGATTGGAATAAATATAAAACTGAACTGGGAAATAGACTTAAAGAACAAACTCACAGCTGCATGACCAACCAGATCATATGAACAAAGATTTCTGTAAAGCCATCCTAGAAACAGCAAAAAAACATATTCCTTGTGGAAGAATAAAAAAATTTCAAACCCTTTTGGAATCCCCAGTTAGAAGAACTGAAAAAGGAAAGGGATAAGGCTAGAAATGCAGCTGAACAAACAAAAACCATTTCAGATACACAAATATGGCTAAAGAAATGTGCCTCACTAAAAAAAGAAGTTAATACTGCTAAAAAGAAATCACTTTAATAATTTCTTAGAAAAAAATGATCATAGGATAGCCCATAAGTTCTTAAAAATGTAATGGACAGGAAAGAAAAAAGTAGCATACCTATCATACACAACAATAAAATATTAACAATGATAGTCATAGCCAAAACCTTTAATAAATATTGTTAATTCACATAAAGTAACAAGAAATAATAAAAAGGAATGTAAACAACTTAAGAAAGATTTGAAATAAAAAAGAGAATGTGATCCTAACACTGAACACAATATCTTTTTTCAAAATTTTAATATGCAAGAACTGAACATTGCAATAAATAATCTAGAAAACAAAGTCTCCTGGACCAGATCATATACATCCAGAGTTCATAAAAAAACCTTGGAAAAACAGCAAAACAACTACTAAAACTCTACAATCTATCCTGGAAAACCACTGTACCTGCCGAATGGTGAAAGGCAATTTGTCCTACTCTTGAAAGAAAATAAAACAGCATCAGAAATAAAAAAAATATAGACCAATAGCTCTTACTAGCATAATAGCAAAAGTGATGGAAAGAATGGTGTCAAACAGGTTAAATTGGTTCCTAGAATCACAACATTTAATTTCCCCACGTCAAGCTGCAGTCAGAGAGCTCCACTCTACAAATGAACAAGTCTTACTTCTCAGTCCAGAAATCAAAGACTCCTTCAATAGAAAAGAAGATAATATATCAGTTTTTATTGATTTCCAATATGCAGAGCAAAACTACTAAAGAAAAAAAAAAATAGGAATACAAGGTCCAATGTTTCATGGCTGTCATTTCCTAACAAAATCAAACTACCAAATCTTTTCACTAAGGAAAAACTATTAAAAATAAAACTAACTTTTGCAGGTCAACAATTATCAGAAACAGAGGAGTTATAGTTGATACCAAACTTACATGGACCAAACAAATAGAAAATGTAATACAAAGAGCAGAAAGGCACTTTTCACTGTTAAAACGTCAAACAGGAATGAAGTGGGGATGTTCCAAAGCAACTCTTAACATGACATACAATGTAGGTATAAAGCCATTATTTACTTATTGCAGCAAAGTTCTTGTAATAACATATATAAATAAAAGAAAAGAAAAAAAAAGCATTCAAAACCAAAGTCTGAGATGAATTATGAGGGATGTTCAATAAAGAATGATCATAATTTTTTTTGACAACATACCTTTAGTCATCCTCATAATTTTGATGGTCCTTCTCAAAATAGTCTCCCATGAATGTGATGCACTTGTCCCAGCATTTCTGCCAGTCTTCAAAGGCATGCTGGAAACTATTTTTTGAAAGGTCCTTCAAAATCGCCTCCGCAGCCTTCACCACTGCTTCTGATGACGGATAATGCCCCCCACGAAGGCATTTCTTCAAATTAGGGAATAGAAAAAAAGCCACACAGGGGTAAATCTGGAATATAGGGAGGGTGAAGGATACACTTCACGTTGATTTTTGCAAGATATACAGCAACAACATTGGCAATATGCGGCCATGCATTATCGTGGTGCAGCATGCAGCCTGCTTCACAGAAATGTGGTCTTTTATGCCTGATATGGACTTGCCATGTTTTCAAGACTTCCCTATAGTATCGTCCAGTTACTGATGTGTGTGCAGGTATAATATGCTGATAAACCATTCTATGAATATCAAAGAATGAGATGACAACTTTCCCAGCAGAAGCAACCGCTTGTGCTTTTTTGGGGGTTGGTGATGGAGATTTCCACACTGAGCTTTACTGTTTGCTCTCAGGATCAAAATGATGTAGCCAAGTTTCATCAGCAGTGATTACATTTTAAAGAAACTGCAAATCTTCCTCTAACATCAACATTAACTGCATGCAGATCTGCACACGAATGTCCTTTTGTTCGGGAATCAACAGTCTTGGAGCCCGTCGTGCACAAACATGTCTCATGTGTAATGTTTCTGTCACCAACATGTGGGTGGCATCCAACAAAATGTTCAGTATTTCAGATAATGACCTAGGTAATTCATTGCTCCTCTCTCACAATGGCAGCAGCAGTGTTGATGTTTTCTTCCATAAGAGCAGTAACTGGAGCACCGGGTCCACCTTCCTTTGAAATTGTCTCCCCTCTTTAAACATTTTAAACTACCTTCGAGTTGTGCTGTAGGGAAGAACAGACTCTCCATAGGCCTCCTGTAACATTGTATAGGCCTCAGCTGAAGATTTGTTGCGACAAAAGCAGAATTTCAAAGCCACCTACTGTTCCTCGCATGTTAGCATGTTAGCTCCGATACTGAACATGCCTGAATTTGGCTGCCTCTCACAGGAAGGAACCAGGAGTACCAACAATAGAACTACTAAGGCCTGTTTGTTTCACCTTAAGCTAACAGAATATCATAAGATTGAATTTTAGTGTGAGAAATTATGACCGAAAAAAAATTATGTTGTTGTTGTTAGCTAATGCTGGATTTCTGACAATGAAGTCATTAATCCTCTTGCTCTCCAATATTTTTCACTGATGGATGGGGCATTAGAAGTGGCTGGGCATATTTGAAGGTGGTCTCGATCCATTTCCTCTTGCAGATCACATAAAGGACAGAGTGGTGAAGAATATATCCCAATTCTGTTTAAATGGTTTGCCAGACAATCACGTCCCAGGGAATATAGGTATGAGTGTAGTAGCAGCTCTGTAAAATTCCTAGGCACCTAAGTTTATTGCTTGGACATTAAAACGGCAGTAACAATGGAGACTCCACTTATTCGTACCACCCGATTGCGAAGTTTGCGCTGTAATCCGTTTTCTGAAGGGGAAAAAAAAAAAAAAACGTGCGACTGATATTCATGGCGAGTTGTGCAGTGTTTATGGAAAAGACGTTATGTCAAGACAAATGGTTTCTCATTGGCACCAATCATTCACTGAAGTGAGAACAACATTACATGATGAGCAACGAAGTGGCTGACCCTCTACCTCCTGCGCCCCGGATATTGTTGACAAGGTTCGAGCAGTTATGAACACCGATCGGCACCTTACACTTGATGCAGTTTTGTTTGAACTTCTTCCTTACATTGAAATAAGCTGTGCATCACTTCACAAGATTATTTCCAAGGATTTGTGTCTTTCAAAAGTATGTGCAAGATGGGTTCCTCGCATGGTTTCAGAACAACACAAGGAGCAGAGAGTTGACGCCGCATTGCAATTTTTGTAATTTTTTGAGGATGAGGGAGATGGCTTAATTGACAGAATAGTGACTGGGGACGAAACATGGATCCATCACTGGACACCCAAATCCAAAAGACAGAGTATGGTATGGAAACGAAAGGATGAGGCAACACCAAAAAAGGCAAAAGTTGTTGCTCGGCTGGCAAGGTCATGGCAATGATATTCTGGGATTCAAAGGGAGTACTGTTAATCAATTACCTGCCCCGTGGGACCACGATGACAGCTGCTTGTTATTGTGAGGAGCTGAGAAAACTCAGAAGAGCCATACAAAACAAAAGGAGGGAAGTTGAGCAAAACAGTTTTTCTGCTCTACAATAAAGCTCGCCCACACGCTGCTCGTGAAACTCAAGCCCTGTTTGAGCAGTTTCGATGGAATGTTTTCGGTAATCCACCTTATTTACTTGACCTTGCACCGAGTGATTACCATTTTTCCGGAGCTGCAGCAACATCTTGGGGGAAGGTACTTCGTAAATGACGAGAACAAGAAGTGGAAAGATGGCTATCCAGTATGGCGGGAGAGTGGTTTGACATTGGGTTAAAAAAACTGTTACCACAGTATCAAAAATGTATTGAGATTCAAGGAAATTATGTGGAAAAATAGCTACTGAATGTAAGAGGTAGAACTGGAACTTAAAAATTCAATGCCACAACTGGGATTTGAACCACAGACCTTCCGCTTGCCGGGCGGACGCTCTACCACTGAGCTATTGTGACAAACTGCCAGAATGGCATTAAATCCTCAAGTTAGTTCTTATTTTTCCTGGTAAACCACAAAGGCAGTCTCACATCAGAGACAATTACCCCAATGGTGACTTACTATTGCAAGTACTTTATATCCCAGGATTAAATAACCTTCACATGGTAATTATTATTTATTTATGCCAACAAACTTACTGTTGGTGTTTTTAAACACACAAGCCGTGTGTGGGCAAAGTTTAAGTTTAAGTTCCAGTTCTACCTCTTAAACTTTGCCCACACACGGCTTGTGTGTTTAAAAACACCAACAGTAAGTTTGTTGGCATAAATAAATAATAATTACTGAATGTAGCTTTCAAAATATACCCTTTTTAAAATATTTAAACGTCTTGTTATTTTTTTCAAAAACATAGTGCAACTTACTTTTGAGACGTCCCTTGTATAAAGTCAATCCGACACAAACATTAGACTTCACTTATTGTTTACACATGACAGAAGTAGTTGAAAAAAGTTGTTGCTAATGCTGGATTTCTAACAATGAACTCATTAACCCTCTTGCTCTCCAATATTTTTCACTGATGCATGGGGCACTAGAAGTGGCCGGGCATACTTGAAGGTGGTCTTGGTCTATTTCCTCTTGCAGATCACATAGAAGACAGAGTGGTGAAGAATATATCCCAATTCTACGGCAAATCAGCCCAGAAGGCTCTTTTAGAATTTAGAACACCGGCCGTGAAAGCCTACGCCAACTCATATCCCAATTCTGTTCAAATGTTTTGCCAGACAATCATGTCCCGTAATCAACCTGAATGTTGCAGCTGCCGTTTTTCAAGGATACTCAGGAATTACTGTTTGAATGTTTGGTAGTACCCATTTTTTATTTTTTTATTTTTCATAGTAATATTTTGCGATAATTTTTTTGAATTCAGAGTTGACTAATCTTTCAGCTGCATAAAATGGTAGATTAACTATAGATTTCTGTACACTGCTGATACCCTTTTTTGCAAGAAAATCAGCTTTGTCATTACCACTCAGTCCACAGTGAGCTGGTATCCATTGGAAGACAAGGTGTTTTTGAAGTGCTGTTAGATGGGTAAGGATTTTCCAACATTCTAGAATTGTTTGGCTTTTTGGTGACAACTTGGAAATAACTGCTATAATTGCCGCCCTGAAATCTGAGAGAATAACTGCTTGATGAAAACGTGAAATTCTGTACAAAAGATTTTCTAGGGCCATTCAAATTGCTTCAATTTCTCCATCAAAGTTTGTAGTTCCATAACTTAAAGATTTGTAATAGGAAAAGAGGTGATATGTGACTCCAGCCCCTGCTCCATCTCGGTTTGATATCAGTGATCCATCAGTATAAATATGGAGTCATTCATGTTCCGGAAATCTAGTATGCATTGTCTCTAATGTCAATAATTTTAGAACACTAGTTGGAGTATCACTTTTCTTAACTTCTTCTCTCAGGTGAAAATATGTGATGTATAATGTTCGTGTCGGAATTGACTTTCTACATGAAGGTTTCCTTTGAATTAGGAAGGTCTACATTCTTCTTGATGTCTTGAATTTTGGAAAAATAGCTCTTCTGAGTCTTTTGTGTATGTGTAAAAAAATTTCTCTTGTTCCATGTATTGAATGGGAGTCTGAATTTCTCTATAACCTCTTAACCCCTAACATGCTGACATGTCATGGCATATAATGGTCGGAGAATGTATTTTGATAATAATCCCGGTCAGGTCAGTGAGACCCGTAAACCAACAACAGGCGTGGTCCTCCAGACATTCTGGGGGTTGTGAGAGCGATGTAACCGCCAAAACATAAAAATATGGTGCTCTCTAAAAACCGGTTACTTTTACTGCTAATTCTCTCCCACATAAATTATGAAATATGACAAGAAGTAAAATATTCCAGAGTTAAAATAGTCGCCCATTCGGATCTCCGGGTGAAGACTATTTCTCGAGAACCAAAACATTATATTAATGGAAGATCTAACATCAAAATTCTTCAATGGAATGCAGGTGGTCTCACACAAGCAAAAAGAATAGAGCTCAGTAAAATTGTACTTGAGAATTACATAGATATATTTTTCATTCAAGAAGCAAATCTAACAAAGGATCAACTTAAATACATCAATTTTACTGAATTTTTACTAAATCTACTAAGACTGTTCATCTCCAATGGATTCCAGCACACTGTGGAGTCATGGGGAACGAAGCTGCAGACTCACTTGCAAAGAAAGCCACAACAATAACACAAAAGTCTAAATTCAATTTCTCATATTCCTCAATAAAACGCTTGATCATTAAAAATTTTTGTCATTCATACCTACAAGAAATAGAAACAAATGCCAAAGATAAAAAATGGATTACACTACTTTCCAATCCAGATATAATCCCCCAGAGACCAAGGAAAACAGCTGTTGCAGCCTTCCGACTATTGACAAATCATGACTGCTTGGCAAGTCATCTCTACAGAATAGGTATCTCAGCCTCACCGATATGTGTCCTGTGTAACGATCCAGCAGAAATGAATGAAGAACACTTGAAGACCTGTGAAGCATTAAGATCAGAAGAAACTACAGTTCAAAAGTATTGGAAAGCACGAATGCTAATGGCTTCATTGCCAGATGCAAGGCACTAGAAAACAACAACAACAACTATCCAAAAATATTTAAGAAAAGTGATACTCCTCCAACTAATGTTCTAAAATGATTGGCGTTAGGCAATCCAAGAAGTCACAAACAAGCAATCCTCAATAATTTAAGGGGAGATGGTGGCTGACTTGTCACTGGTATATTTGTAAATCCGTATCTCTTACATTTTTTGTTACATTTCAATGAAATCTGGTACAGTTACTTAGAAAGGTCCAACACACTTTAAGTAATTTTTACAGAATTTTTAATCAATTATTAGTGCTTTGAGAGAATTTTGAATTTTTTATTACATTGTTATTTTCCGGCACACTTTTTCATTATTTTGAGGCAAAATTTTCTAATCTTTTGCATAGTAAAATAATCTACCCTAACATATGTACATTTAAGTGCAGTAACTTTTTGATACATTTTTTTCAATTATTTTACATGATTTTTTTATTTTAACATTTTTTGAAGAAAACTTTTCCGTATACTTTCAACCATAAACCTGTTCATACTCTTTAGACTAAAATTCTGTTCCACTTAAATGTTGCTTATCATTACAGGAATTAGTGTGCAAATTTCAACAAAATCCTTCCAGTAGTTCCTGATATATGTGTTCCTAAAGGAATTTTAAACTGGAGAAAAACCTATTGAAATTTTGGATGAAAATTTCCTTTATCATCCTTTATCCTTTAGCTAAAACTGCCCATATCCATATTCTTCTTGTTCATCATCTGCAGCTCTTTTAGCTCCTCTGTTTCTTTGTCTGGCAATTCTAAGAATATGTACAATTCTGAAGTCTGTATTTCCATCCTGTTTTGCATCTCCGGGCAAAATACTTGATCCTAGTTTTATTTTAGATACACTTGGAGAAAAGCTTATATTTTCATCTGCAGGCCCAACCCTAACCTCAAGGTCTTTTTTTGTCTCATTATATTGTTAATATGGGACTTACCAAACGTTTTAAATACTTTACCAGGTCTTGACATTGTAAGAAAGGTCCAGTACAACCCACTTTGCACAAGGAATGACACAATAACTCAAATTTTTACTAAAATTGCACTAAACAGCACAAACTTGTTTATGAAGCTCCAGAGACTTTTATACAACACTGTTGTGACAACAAAATGACTTGTGCAACTGCACAAACCAATTTCAGCCCTCTAAACCTAAAGTTTGAAGGTCCAAAAGGCAAAATTGAGCAAGAACACTCATTGCTCCACTGAAAATCTTAAAAAGTGGGCGTGGCTCATTACATTGTTTAGGATTATAATTTTTTTACAGCATTTGTAGTTCGAATTTTAAAGTAAATCTTTGGAGAATAATCCCAACTATAAGCACATTCAAACAGGCAAATAAAAATATTTTCTGATTTTTTCATAATTTCTGCCACCGCCTCCCTTTAACACATAGATTGGTGAACATCCCCCTTCCAACAGAAGAATACAAGCCAGAATATTGCAAAATAATCGAAATAGCACAAAAAAAGGGCTTCCCCAAATCATAAGTAGACAAAAAAGTGAAACAAGCAGAAACAAAAAAAAAAGTTACTAAAAGAAACTACAACACTCATAGCAGCAGAAACAAAAATGACATTCCAAAAATTCACATTCCATCCTTGGGCCTTCGAAAAATTCAAAAACGTTTTCAAAGAACAGAACACAACTGAACACAAACATCAAAGATGCCACCCCACCCAATTAAAAATCTGGCATATACCAAATTAAACGCAGTCACAGTAATGAAGTGTATATAGGAAAAATCAAAAGAAATTTAGAAATAAGATCCAAGGAACACTTTAGAAACATAAAAAACAAACATTTGAAAAATCAGCAGTTGCCACTCACTTTTGGACAAAAAACCACAACATAAAGCCAGAACCGAAAATCCTCAAACATGTAACGGGAAAACAAAAGCTGTCCACATGGGAACAAATCTTCATTTTGAAAAATAGAAACAGAGCATCCTCCAGAAGGATATTTTCAACAAGTTCCTTGAACCACCACCAGAGGAGACCTCAAAGGAAGCATCACCATCCACACCAAGGAGAACCAGTCGATGTCCATTTGATAATGGGGGAAAGTCAGCCTCCGAAACATGTTCCGGTAATTACTATTTATTTATGCCAACAAACTTACTGTTGGTGTTCTTAAACACACAAGCCATGTGTGGGCAATGATTGAGAGGTAGAACTGGAACTTAAAAATTCAATGTCACAGCTGGGATTTGAACCACAGACCCTCCATTAACCTCTTCAGGGATATGGACGTGAAATCACGTCCATTTAAAATGACGGACGAGCGATATGGACGTGTATACACGTCCTGTGCGCTTGTGCATTTAACCCTTATTTATCCACTATCTAACTCAACTTATTTTAATTTTCCCCCGTTATGAAAAATTTAATTAAATCCTATATGTTTTACTGGCTTACCTTTATATGTTCCTTCTGAAGTGATATGCCTCAAAACAGGGATAAACACACAAGGGCACATCTCCGCATTCGCCACAGATCATCCCAGTTTCCTTACGGATTCCCTTCTTGCGGCACACGAAACACCTTCGAGATGGGCGGGACTTCTTTGCTGTTGACGGTATCCTTTTAGGATAATGTTTTTCTTGAAGTCTGAGGGGTGCAGGGGTTTTGGATTTTCTACCCCCAGTATGAAGAGGCCTCTCAACCTGGTATTGTTCAATTAGGCTGCGAGCTATTGATAGTCGAAAGTCCAGGTAGGTCATTGTCTTGTGTGGGTTTAGAGCTCTCCAAATTACCAAACAATTGTATATGGTTATATCCAGCTGGTGCAAAAATACCTTTTTATACCATTTCACTGTTTTTCATAAAGAGGGATATGCTTGCAATACCTGATCTACTAGATCGACACCGCCCATGTGCATATTGTATTCCTGGATAATGTCAGGCTTGAAAATGCACATTTTGGTATGGGCATCTGTTTTTCCAGTGTCAATCATCAAAATCTTAGAGCTGCAATTGGATAATGCCGTAACTACCCTCCTGTCCTGCCAGGCAAGGTAGGTCAAAGGTGGGAGCTGACGCACCTCCATTTCCCCTCTTCTTAGAGCCTTCGTATTCACATCTTTTGGCAAACCAATACGATTTGAACGTTCTGTTCCAATTGCATTAGTCTTTCTTTTGTGTAAGGCCATGAATAATTTAGGAGAGCTGTACCAGTTATCTAAGTACACAGTCCTACCCTGATCAAGCACAGGTTCCATTAGGTGCATTACTATGGAGCCAGATAAGCCCAAATCTTTGTCTCCAGTATTGTCAGTCCCTTGACCAGTGTAAATGCAGCTATTGTAAAGATATCCCGTTTTACTTTCACAAACATCAAAACTCTTTATGCCAAATCTAGCCCTTTTTGTTTTGATGTATTGCTTCCAACCTAAGCGGCCCTTCCAAAGCATTAGGCTTTCATCAACAGTGACCTTTTCACCAGGCACATAATTTTCTTTAAATTTTGAAATAATATAATCGAAAACAGGCCTAATTTTGTGGAGTTTGCCATTTACATTCTCTGTGCAGGTGAAATGAAGGAACCGCAAAATTGACGTAAACCTGTTATTTGACATGCATTTTCCAAAAAAAGGAGTAGCTAGCATGTCATCTGTGGACCAATACATGTATAATGCAGGTTTACGAATAACACCCATAAGTATAATTAGACCAATTAGCCTGTAAGTCTCATTGAGTGTTACTTCTGTCCACCTTTGAATTCTGCTCTTAGGCCCTAATTTACCTTTAGAGAGCAGGTCTTCCTTCACCTTACACGCATATACATTTGTTTCCGAAACAATGAGAGACACTAAGTCGGTAGTAAAAAATTTTGTAAAAATGTCAATTGGTTGGCTGTCAGAAGTCAGCTGAGCCTGGGATTGAACACCAGACCCTGTGCTCGTGAAGATGTGTCTGTTTGTATTGGAATTGTTTTCAGCACTCCACAATGCTGACTCTTCACGAACACCTGAAGGAAGTTGGTCACGTTCTTCCTTACTGCTACTTGTACCTATATCCTCCACACCCCCCTCAAATTCGGAAAATTCGCCATCAATATCCAAATCGCTGTCACACAGCAAGAAGTCCTCCACATTATCATGTGTAATTTCAGAAGCCCTTACACTTCCACCACTCGCTAACCTTTGTGCAACACTGCTTGTTGATGCCATGTTTCAGCTCTGAGATGTAACACTCAATAGCTTCTCACTTCAGCTACAAGCAGGAAAGTATACGTATGCATTTCAAGAAAGAAACAAACGGAGCCTGTAAGCTATATCCAAGTTACGAAACACGTGTAAGGAAAAATTGCAAACCTGCTTTATTCTGATGACTCATAAACCACGCACACAGTAGTGTTCTATTTCACATTGTGCTGTGATTTGCTGATGCATAGCTCACACATACGATGGGTCCACTGCTGTTTCTTTCCGAGAAATTATATTAGGTGCCTTCGACAAAGCAAAGTTAACTTTTTACCACAGTGAAACAAATAGTGCCATTTCAACGATTTGTAAATGCAACTCAACATTGCTGATGATGTACATGTATACTGCATATAATGAGTTTTATACCAGTTTTTGTTTCATTAAAATAACTTAAAATTTACGCAAAATACAGCTGTGTATTTAGGAAGCACTTTTAGCGCATTTAACAATTTAAATGCCCGGCGCTGGGTATTGGGTATCCGTTCTCGGCCTGCAGAGCTTTTAAATGGCTGTCGCTCAAGAGGTTAAGCTACTCTCTAACCATTAAGCTACTGTGACAACCTGCCAGAATGACACTGAATTCTCAAACCAGTTCATATTTCTCCCAGTAAACCACAGAGGTAGTCTCACATCAGAGGCAATTACCCCAATGGTGACATACTATTGCAAATACTTTATGTCCCAGGATTAAATAACCTTCAGATGGTAATTGTTATTTATTTATGCCAACAAACTTACTGTTGGTGTTTTTAAACACACAAGCCGAGTGTGGGCAATGTTTGAGAGGTAGAACTGGAACTTAAAAATTCAATGCCACAGCTGGGATTTGAACCACAGACCCTCCACTTACTAGACGGGTGCTCTAACCATTAAGCTACTGTGACAGCCTGCCAGAATGACATTGAATCCTCAAACCAGTTCGTATTTCTCCTGATAAACCATAAGTTCCGGTAAATTATAAGTGTTGTGTAGAGTTATTAATTGACTCGCCTTTTTGGTTTTAAAAAATACATTATACAATATTCAGACACAGCTATACTGTCTTCCACAGTTCATTATTATGCCTGTTTAAATCATGAAGTCATAGAGATTTTCAAACAAAGATAACTTCTATAGGAAGGAAGAAACAAAGTGCCAAACAGCACAGTCCACACAGCAGCCAAACCAATAAACAAAGAGCAGTTTTTCCTTCTTACTGCTTTCTCCAAATTCATTCCAACCAGTCCAACTTTGTAGCAGCACCAATGCATGAAATCAAAATTACCATTCCATTCCTACTTCAGCTGCATATTTTCAACATCTCATTTACACGAATGTGTGTACTACTCCCACACTAGCTTCAATCCTGTAATCTAATGCTATGAACAGTCCGAGTCAAGAATGCCTGTGTTTTGCCAAACTAAAAACTGAGAATCACTGTCCTCGCTCCAGTGTCACTACTTCTGCATTTCACTGTATTATGTTACCTTTATTGCTGTTCTCTTGTGTTAGCATACCGGTTTACTTTTGTGTTTTATTTTGTATTTAACCAAGTCAAATGGTAATTTGAAGAATGCCTGAAGCAGGTCTAGCATTGATACGTCAAACTTCTATAAATGGTGAAAGAAGTCATGTGTTTAGCCTTTTACTTTACCCTTCAGCTAATCTGGGGAAAACAATTGTGGAAACTAGTAATCACAGCCTTCTAAGATATAATTATCAATATGGATTCAGAAAAATAGTTCAAAAAATGCTGTATCAGAAAAAATTGATCATATAATTTTATTGACAAACTGGATAACAATGAAAACAGCAGCTGTATACTTTTAGATCTTTCTAAAACATTCGGCTGTGTTGAACATAAACTTCTACTAGAGAAACTAAATCACTGTGGGATACGTGGCATACCTAATGATTTAATGAACTTATAGCTCAGCAAATGATCCCAACAAGCAAAAATCACTCAAGTTAGGAATCAACAGATTGAGCAGTACTACTCAAATAATAATCTGGAATTATTATTCATTTATGCCAACAAACTTACTGTTGGTGTTTTTAAACACACAAGCCATGTGTGGGCGTGGGCAATGTTTGAGAGGTAGAACTAGAACTTAAAAATTCAATGCCACAGCTAGGATTTGAACCACAGATCCTCCGCTTACCAGGCAGGTGCTCTAACCATTAAGCTACTGTGACAACCTGCCAGTTGATGACAGTGTTGTTGGAATCACATTAAAATAGAAAGATGGGTTCATAAATAACACTAAACAACACTCACTTTTTAAATTTCCTGGAACATGTTTCAGAGGCTAGTTTCCTCCATTATCAACTGGACATCAAACCTGTGAAACATGTTCTGGGAAATTTAAAAAGTGAGTGTTGTTTGCCTCAAGGTTCGGTTCTTGGACCTCTGCTTTCTATAATCTATGTCAATGACTTGCCAGATATTCCAGAAGGGAAAATGTTCATGTATGCTGATGATACATCAATAGTGAATACAGAGTGAAGTCTATAGATGCTAGAAAATATGACTATAAAGAATATAACACAAGCTATACAATATTTCAGGTGCAATAACTTACATATGAGACAGAATATTAGAAGACACCAAAAGAAAATCGTTTATGTAAATATTTGTTAAGAGTGTAATTTGTTTTTGATGTTGGTATGAGATGGTTAAATGATGAATAATTGTTACGAACAATTAAGTTTGTTTAAAGACGTCATAAACATTTCCATATTTAATTTTAATATCTATGTATAACTATTAGAATTATATGTGTTCAATATTAATAGCAAAGGGAGAATAGCTGAAGATCGCTTCCCTAACAATGCGGGAACTATTTGATGAACACATGCGCGGATGTACACGTGGCAGTCGGAATGATAGACTCGCAACTAAAAAGAATCGGGACTAGCGCCTAAATATCCAAGGTGATAAGACGTATTTTGGTAGCATGTGAACATTGTAGAACGTTCACCAGACTTTCATCAAGCTTTTGTTCCACTTTTTGAAAAAGTGGAAAGACTTAAATAATCTAAAATTGTGCTAAGAGGATTTATTTAAATGTAAAAAAGAGAAAAAATGTTAATAAAATAATACATTGTGGTGAAGAAACATCGTGTGATTATTCATTCCATCCGTTACCACGCCCTGAGGGAAATAAGAGCCACATCGCTCAAACACGAAGCATCATTATAATAAAAACAGCACCAAATGGCTTGCCCAACGTGGGGCATGAATTTTGGATGGAATGGAAATCTACGGGAAATGAACTTAAGCGAAATACCAAGTGACGCCAAATCTTCGTGCCAAAAAGAAAGAAGACACCATTAGAACATCGTTTGAAATTTACGACTTCGAGAACGCCGATGAATGGATAATCAACGCGGGAAAACACCAGAGATCGTCTAGTGAAGCCAACCACCCAGGAGATGCACATAACTGGATAAATCAATGAGAAAAAAGTAGGACCAAAAATTTTTATTTTCATATTCATTTTATTTTTGTTACTGCGAAGCGGCAAAATAGTAGGACTTTTAAGCCAAAGTGAACTGAATAAAGAAACTAAAATGTCGCAAAAAGAGAGAGATCTAGTAACAGGAGTAGGGGAAGGGGCAGATAGGCCTAGTTACCAGAAAGAACCAGAAAGCGAGGAACAGGTAGCAATAGGAAAAGACCAAAGGTTATTAATGATCATGTTTGAAAGACTAAAACAAAGTTTAGGTCAAAAAATGGAACAAAACAAGGTACAATTAGGTCAGAAAAGGGAACAAAATAACGTAGAATTGAGACAGAACATAGAACAAAGTTTAGGTCAGAGTATAGGCCAGAAACTAGAACAGAATAAGGAAGAGATAGGTCAGAAAATGGAGGAAGTGAGAAAGGACTTAGAACAGAAAATAGAATTAGGAAGACAGGAGTGTAAAGAAAATATGAAAGTAAAGGAAACTAATTTAAAATTAGTACATAAAAACTTAAATGAGACAAAGGAAGCCTTAGAAGCTAGGATAGAAATCATAGGAGATAGGATGGGAAAAATAGAATCGGAAATGAGAGAAAATAAGATTGTATTAGAAGGAGAAATTGGTAGATGTAGAGCTGAAATAACAGAATGTAATGCAAGTGTAGACTGTAAGATTACAAATGTAAAAGCAGAAATAACTGAGGAATTAAGGAAAGAAATTGAGGTGGTAAAGAAAGACATTATTAATGGAACTGTAGAACAAATTGTAATTCCTAAAATTAAGACTATGGCTGATGTAGTGCAGTCGCAACAAGATGCTATGAATGATATGAAACAAAGTCACTTAGAAATAAAGAATGATTTAAAATCAATTTGTGAAGAAGTGAGAAAAGGAAAAGAAAGTTTGGCTAATGTAAATGATGTTGTGAATGCACTACAAAGACAAAATGATGATTTAGATGTAAGTAATGTACAAGATGAGAGTTATTTGAATGATGTACAAAATGTTGACTCACCATACAGAGAAAGAGGTTCACAACCAAACAATGACACAACACACAACACGTGCTACACCAACAGCATACTACATGAAATCACACCACCTACATTTGACGAGGATAAGGGAGACGATCCAAAACTCTTTGTTAAAGAAACGGAAGAGTATTTTAAAGTGAAAAGGATACCAAATGAGCTTAGGATGATGATAGTTAAGAAAAGCTTAAAAAACAAAGCATTAGAATGGCTAAGGTTAACACTAGCTGGTCATGAATCATATAGCTCATTCAGAAATCTATTCCTATCAAGGTATTGGGGCCCAGCTAAGCAAAACCAAACTAGGGTAGAGCTAGCGACAGGTAGATATGATCCAACCAAAGGGCTATCGCTAGTCGATTATTTTACGAAAGTAGCCAACAAAGGGAAGCTATTAGACCCTAACCTGTCGGAAGCAGAGCTAATTACCAGCATAACAAGACATTTCCCAGACACAGTGAGAACACGCTTAATTGTTGCGAGGCCAGTAGATTTTGCAGACATGATAGAATTACTAACAGCCTTCGAAACACAAAATGGTCGGCCTAATGAACATAGACATAGGAACGGTCACCCAAACTCACCTATTTTAAACAGGAGCACGGCTACAAACAACCAGAATGAGAGAGAAGATAGAAATATTAGGAGCACCCATGACAGGGGGAGAGCGGCACACCATTTCCCACAACCACACAATCATGGCGAAAGGATGTAGAACACGAGACGGCGGTACCACGACACGATACCAAGGGGTGAATCGAGACACCAAACATATACATATGATCGTGGAAGACCAGGAGACCGTACCCATCAAGTGAACCACATACGATTCTGTAGAGAATACTTGAACAACCGAAGACTGCCATGCAACAGGGGTTCACACCAAAGGGGCAGAAACCAATGGAACACCAGCAACATAAGACAGCAGGAAGTAGATGGAAACGTGCCAAATAAGGCAGATGTTGCACAGAATACAGAAACAACAACCACCACCAACACTCAGGGAAATTACCACAACTAAGTTTGCCCCAATCGAATTGATGACCAACACAAAACCCAAGAGATTGACAACTGACATTGACACTACGATGGCTGCTCAAAGGGAATTGACAGAGAAGGAAAAATGTCAATTGGCATTCAGAAGGTTACAGCAAAAGGCAGAAAAAGGGAGAAACAAGGTAAAAAGATTTATCAGGAAATGGTCCCCACAAATTGGAGAAAAGGTGCTCTTAAGAAGCCACAAAGCATCCAAGGCATCTGAGAAAAGATCTGGAAAGATGGAACTACTGTACACTAGACCATTGGTCATAACAAAACAGCTGGGTGACCATACTTATGAGCTACAGAATACAAATGGCAAGTTGGTAGGAAGATACCATAAAAACAAATTGAAACCATACAAAGAAAGGACCAAATAGTCTTTGCCAACAAACATGTAAGGCAGGAATAGTAGAGATAATGAAAAATAATAATTTTTAATGGGTTTCTTATAGAAGATGATGTACAGATTGGAAAATACAACAAGAAAGAAAATCAACAGTCATTGGCTATATTGACCACCAAGAGCATTGTCAACAAAGACAGATGAGGACACTGATTGTCATTAAAGAAGTGAATTATAACGACAAAAAAAAATGTATTTTTGACATAAGGATGTCAGGGACAAAAATAAAAAGGAATCAATTGTGATGTCAAAGAGTAAATATTTTTGACACAAGGGTGTCAAGGGTGAATTGAGAAGAAAAATAATACAATTGCAGAATAATTATAAGTATAGAAGTTTTCTCTTATAGTGATAAGAAATAAAGAGGTGACAATTAGTGAAGTAAGAAAAACCATAGTTAGAAAAGCAATGCGCATGAATTAAGATGGATATAGCCAATGCTAAGCTTGAAGAAATGTCAAACTAAACAATAGTGAATAAGAACCCAATTACATAATGTTACTATTCGTAACATCAGAGTTTAAGAATTGACTCAACGACCTGCCTATACATAATAAGCTTGCAAGACAGAGGACAAAGAAATGAATAAAATTGCCATAAATATGATCATAATCATTAGCTCAAGATTTGTATCCTGTTTTTCTCTCCTCATAACAAGGAACATAAGTCAAAAGGCACACAATAAACCATGATACACTTAAGTAATGTTTGTGTCAATGTCAAATGTATAATAACTGAATATGTGTTGTATAATAACCGAATATGTGTTGTATAATAACTGAACATGTGTTGTATAATAACTGAATATGTATTGTATAGTAACAGAATATGTAAAATTTATAAAGACATGCTGTGTCATACCAAAACAAAAGACAAAAACATACAGCAAAGAAGACTGTAAAGAAAAAAGTATTGTACAAAGTGATTGTATCAGAGGAATAGGGAGAAATGTTGTATTATGTTTCAAAATTGTAAATATAGGTGACAACTTGAAAAACAAAACAAGGGGCATGTGAGACAGAATATTATAAGACCCCAAAAGAGAATCGTCTAGGGGATAGGTGAACAGCGACCACAAGGTACCCAAGCTGAGCAGAACATTACTTCCACTTAAATATTTGACATAGAAGCAATGTTGACAGTGAAGTTTCATTCATGTTGAAATAAGAAGAGTCACACTAATTTTTACAATTACTTCACTCACTTGTTTATATTTGCCTCTCTACCGATAGACGGCAGCAAGATGCAACCCTAGTAGATGTAGGATCCAATTTCAAACCTCAGTCACCATCTGCAGAAGATGAGAGAGACATCTCTCGAAAACGTTACAGTTTTTAATAAACAAGTGAGTGAAGTAATTGTAAAAATTAGTGTGACTCTTCTTATTTCAACATTACTTCCACTTACTGGTGTTTTGCTCCTCACTGTAACTTTTCTATCTGACCTTACCTTGGTCATCTCTTGTTCTCTTCCGACCCTGATGCTATTAGGGTTCCCGAGGGCTAGGGAGTCTTTATTTTTCCAAACTCTCCATTTCTCTAATTTCTCTATAAAATCTTAACCCCAACATGCTGACCTGTCATGGCATATAATACGTCCTCTGATTGGTAATCAGAGGATATGGTCGGTGAATTTATTTTGATAATTCTCCCCCGTCAGGTCGGTGAGACCCGTAAACCAACGACATGTGTGGTCCTCCAGACATTCTGGGGGTTGTGAGAGAGCGATGTGACCGCCAAAACATAAAAATATGGTGCTCTCTAAAAAACGGTTACTATTACTGCTATTGCTCTCTTCAATATCATTGTGAAAAATATTGGAGAGCAGGAGGATTAATGACTTCATTGTCAGAAATCCAGCATTAGCTAACAACATATTTGTTAAGAGTGTAACTTGTTTTTGATGTTGGTATGAGATGGTTAAACGACGAAAACGTGTTACTAATGTTCATTGTTACGAACAATTAAGTTTGTTTAAAGACGTCATAAATTATTCCATATTTAATTTTAATATATATGTATAAATATTAGAATTATATGTGTTCAATATTAACAGCAAAGGGAGAATAGCTAAAGATCGCTTCCCTAACAATGCGGGAACTATTTGATGAACGCATGCGCGGATGTACACGTGGCAGTCGGAATGATAGACTCGCAACTAAAAAGAATCGGGACTAGCACCTAAATATCCAAGGTGATAAGGCATATTTTGGTAGGATGTGAACATTGTAGAACGTTTACCAGACTTTCATCAAGCTTTTGTTTCACTTTTTGAAAAAGTGGAAAGACTTAAATAATCTAAAATTGTGCTAAGAGGATTTATTTAAATGTAAAATAGAGAAAAAGTGTTAATAAAATAATACATTGTGGTGAAGAAACATCGTGTGATTATTCATTCCATCCGTTACCACTCCCTGAGGGAAATAAGAGCCACATTGCTCAAACAAGAAGCAACACTTCAATAAAAACAGCACCACATATTAATTTAAACAAGACTAATCATATTCGGTTCAAGTGTCATGGAACAGATCCAATACAAACACAAAGATAACTATCGAAAACAGAGAATTGAAGAAAGTAGATCCTACAAATTTTCTAGTAGTCTTGGATAAAAATCTGATCTGTGATAAACATATAGATTACATCTGTAATAAAATAAGTTCAGATTATTTGTAATGAAAAAAATGATAAATCTGGTACACACTAGGATACTAAACATGTTATACTATGGCTCAATCTATCCTCATTTATCATATGGGATAACTGTGAGGGGACATTTCGCTAAAACTATACTAACCGAATATTTCTTCTCCAGAAAAAGAGCATTAAGATTAGTTTTAAAGATAAAACAATCAGATTCTGGCAGGCAAGCCATTAAAGACCTAAACATTTTCACAGTGTATTCACTAGACATATATGAAGTAATATTACAACTATTCAACAGGCAAAATACGGGAAAAACAAACAACCAAATACATGAGCACTACATTAGAGGAAATGCAAACTTTCACATTCAATCACATAGATTAGATATGTACAAAACTAAACTTACTGCTGCACCTCATGAACTGCAAAATAAGCTCCCTGTCAACTTGAAAAATGTTAGCAACCTTAATATATTTAAGAGAGAATTAAAGAAATTTTGCTTATAAGGATGCTACTATTCACTAGATGAATATCTTTGTTTATTATTGTTCAAGTAAATAGTATTTGTAACATAACATAGCAAGTGTTTCAACATTTGTACATATTTGAGAGGTAGAATTGGAACTGAAAAATTCAATGCCACAGCCAGGATTTCAACCACAGACCTTCCCCTTTACATGCAGCTGCTCTAACCATTAAGCTACTGTGACAACCTGCCAGTATGACATTCAATTCTCCAACCAATTCATATTTTTCCTGGTAGACCATTAGGAAATCTCAAATCTGAGATAAGTACTCCAAGGGCGACCTACAATTTTAAGTACTTTATGTCCTGGGATTAAATAACCTTTAGATGGTAACTATTATTTTTGTATGCCAACAAACTTACTGCTGGTGTAAGTCGCCCTAGAGATATTTATCTCTGATGTGAGATTCATTTTGTGGTCTACAGGGAAAAATACAAATCGGTTGGAGAATTCAATGTCATACTGGCAGGTTGTCACAGTAGCTTAATGGTTAGAGCAGCTGCACATAAAGCGGAGGGTCTGTGGTTCAAATCCTGGCTGTGGCATTGAATTTTTCAGTTCAGATTTTATCTCTCAAACATTAGCTACAAACGGCTTGTGTGTTTAACAACACCAGCACTAAGTTT
Organism: Tenodera sinensis; assembly: GCA_030765045.1. Classification (NCBI taxonomy): domain Eukaryota; kingdom Metazoa; phylum Arthropoda; class Insecta; order Mantodea; family Mantidae; genus Tenodera; species Tenodera sinensis. The sequence goes on along the minus strand of CM060964.1, from coordinate 369,130,718 downwards.
GTTGGCTTAAATGAATAATTTGTATATATGTTATTTTAAAATCTGTCTATATATTAGTATGGTATTGTTTATGCATATATCACTGAATGTGTGTACAGTAATTCAACTTGACAATGCTATGAATTGTTTGTATTCTTTTAAGTAGATAATGAATGAATGAATGAATAAAGTATGACAGTGTAAAAGACATGAAAAGTCCTGTTGCTGTCTTCAACGCCATCTGGAAGCTCAATATATAGTGTGTGATTAGTTGATGGGTATGTTAATTAAGGAAAATTGAAGCTATTAACAGTGAAGCAACAAGATTCTAAAGTAAGAACAAATTAGAAACTAAAAACCTCACTTATGTTAGTAATATTGCAAGTTCTTTGGTGCAAAGCTGACAATGTTTCGAGTTGACCCCAACTCGAGAATGAGAATGAGTTGGAGTCAACTTGAGAATGAGAATGAGAATGAGTTGGAGTCAACTCGAAACATTGTCAGCTTTGCACCAAAGAGCTTGCAATATTACTAAGATAAGTGAAGTTTTTAGTTTCTAATTTGTTCTTACTTTAGAATGATGTGTATGTATTTAACTTACAACCTGTATGTCATCTGTTGGACCCATTCTCCATGTTCTAGCACAGACAAGTTTAAGGCATGAATGGTTCAGCCAATTAGAGAAATGCAGTTTGGTCTTTTAAGTGTCTATACAGATTCATTCATATCTTAAATTTAAAATGACAATAACTTCACAGTTAATACTGCTCCTGTTTTTAATATTTACAATTTGGTGTGTTACAATTGGAGTAAACATTACCTTTTAATTTAAAAGGTGCGTCAATTAATAACAGTGTTCAGTGTTATTGACTCACCTTTTAAATTAAATTAATTACAACAACACTGTTTTCAAACTTCTATAAAAGGAAGATAAACATTACCTTACTGGCCAGCAAATCATTCAGCTGCTTACTCAGAAGTGCTCTGTCCTCCATGAGCTGTTCCAGTGTTCTCTCTGCATCCACAGTGCTAACCAGCACTTCCAGCTCCTGATCTATCCATGTTTGTATCTTATTCGCTGCACCAAGCTGTGCTCTTCTATCCTGTGTCGACTTTGTAATGCTAGAGCATCCTACAACAAAGGCAATCCTAACTTCAAAATATTGCAATTTAAAAAGAGCCTAAATGGGACTTTTGTGGTTTGCAGCCCATTACCTAATTGGAAGTGAAACTTGACAAAGGTCTTTTGCAGAGAACTTCCGAAACCTGACGCATAGGCCTCGTACCCCATACTAAGGCCCAGGATGCCTGTTCCGTTGAAGTTACGCTCTTTTCGGACCCTCATAATCCCTGTACTACTGTACACCTGCGAGATCTGGGGCATGGCCGCAGCTTCACATCTCCTGTGACTGCAGCATGTGCAGAATAGAGGTATTTCGATAGTCTATTCTGTGTACCACAGTTTCTCCTTGAGACTACTGCATGAGGTCTCATCTCTTCCATATCTGGAGGATGAAATTAGACACTGGGCTGAAAAATTTTACAATTCATTGCCACAACATTGGAGCGCCCTGGTTAGGTCTCTTGGGGATTATAAACCCAGAGAATGCACACTTGTGCATCACCAGCTTCCCCGCATGATTTGTGGGCATATCCAGTAATGCGGAGCTAATCCACCAGCAGCAAAAGCTGAGCTCCCATACAATACTTCCAAGAGATGCTTGGATTTCAAAATTAAAACCACCTGTATTTGGATGTATACACCAGCAGTGCCCAACTACAGTTGCACCCTGCCCTGCAGGCATTGAGGAGCAAAAATTGCTACCTCCCTTCAATCGCCAACCTCATTTTCACCCACCACCCTGCAAAACTCTACATCATGGGTGCACAAACAGCACTCTTTGAGCGCAAACACTCGGTACGAGCGGGCGAGCCACAATGACAGCTCGTAGAGCGCTGACTGTGTGATAGAGAAGGATGACGTAGCGCAGTTTTAAAGCAGCAGTCTAGTCACTAGTCACTAGATTCTAGTGGACTATGTGTTGTATGTAGCCGGTTGCTATCGCTCCCTGCTTACATATCCTTCTATAATGGAGGAATCCAAAAGGCGGAAAAGTGACCATCAGGCAAATACCTTCAATGTTGCGTGGGAAAGCGATTACTTTTTCATAGCAGCTGGAACAAATTCTCAGTGCCTTATATGTCAGAAAATTTTGAAAGGTAGAAAAAAGCATAATATAATGCGTCACTACGACAAAACACATAAAGATGTTTACAGTGAGCTTGGTGGTGAAGATCGCAGTAAAAAGGTTCAAGAGTTGAAGAATGCATTATTACCTGAGGTAGGTTGGAATTCATAATACTTTATTACTAGTGGAGCTAGTTTCCATGTTTATAATATCACGAAAACATGGAAAATTGTGAATGTGAATATGTATTTATTTATTTATTTATTATTTACAGGAGTGTGGCGAATCAACAGTGTTTGAGGCAATGCTGCGCGTGAGTTACAAACTGTCATATAATATTGCACTAGCAAGTAAGCCATTTACTGAAGGCGACTTTATAAAACAATGTATGATTAATGCTGCAGAATTATTGTGCCCTAACGAAGTGTATCCCACTCTCACGTACCACAGTTGCTCGCCACATCAGAGACATGGCACAAGATGTGCAGCTTCAACTCATACAAACGGCAACACAGTTCGTGGTATATTCTTTAGCACTCGATGACTCAACAGATGCATCTGATACAGCCCAGCTAGCTATATTCGTGCGTGGTGTAGACAATAATCTCCATGTTACAGAAGAATTGTTAGATTTTGTCCCATTAAAAGATACTACTACTACAGGCGAAGATATTTTTCACAGTGTTGAGGATTCTTTAAATGCCATTGCACTACCCTGGGATCGCCTGGTATCCGTAAAAACAGATGGAGCTCCGGCAATGTGTGGCCAACGTTCAGGGTTTGTAAGTTTCGTTTGGGAAAAGGTTAAAAATGCTGGTGGATCTGATGTGATTCGAGTCCACTGTCTCATTCATCAACACGTTCTCTGTTCCAAAGTAGCAAAGCTTGGTACTGTGATGGAAACAGTGGTAAAATATATTATTTAAAATCACATGGACTCACACACCGACAGTTTCAAGAATTTCTCCGTGATGTTGATGCAGAGTATGGAGATATTCTCTATTATTGTGCGGTCCAGTAGCTAAGCAGAGGTAAGATGTTAGAAAGATTTTACCATCTTCGTGAAGCCATTTGTCAATTTCTTCAAATGAAGGGGAAACCCGCTCCAGATCTCAGTGATCCCGCCTGGGTAGACAACCTTGCATTTCTTGTGGATATTACTGGACACCTCAACAAATTAAATATTTCTCTTCAAGGAAAGAACCAGCTCATTCTCGATATGATGAATGAATTACGGGCATTTCGTCGCAAACTTATACTTTACATAAGTCAATTACGGTGTGGCAACATGGCTTAGTTTGCAACTTTACAAAGTGCTTGTGATGGAGCGGTGTTCAGTGATTACGTAGAAGTGTTAATTGATATTCAAAATGAATTCGAATCTAGATTTCAAAACCTTGACTTACTTGAGAAGGAATTTCAGATTCTCGCAATTCCTTTCTCAACATCAGTTGAAACAGTGTCTCATGATTTGCAACTTGAACTTATTGATCTTCAGTGTGATATAAGAGCTAGAGATCGTTTCAACAATACCACTAACCTAAGTGATTTTTACAAGACTGTACCTCTCCATTTCTCTAATTTCTCTATAAAATCTTAACCCCTAACATGCTGACCTGTCATGGCATGTAATGTGTCCTCTGATTGGTGATCAGAGGATATGGTCGGTGAATTTATTTTGATAATTCTCCCGGTCAGGTCGGTGAGACCCGTAAACCAACGACAGGTGTGGTCCTCCAGACATTCTGGGGGTTGTGAGAGAGTGATGTGACCACCAAAACATAAAAATATGGTGCTCTCTAAAAAGCGGTTACTATTACTGCTATTGCTCTCTTCAGTATCATCAGTGAAAAATATTGGAAAGCAAGAGGATAAATGACTTCATTGTCAGAAATCCAACATTAGCTAACAACAACAACCTCAACAAAAATATCCACGACTACACAGGCTAGCTGCGAAAATGATCTCAATCTTTGGTTCGACGTACGCCTGTGAAAAACTGTTTTCTATCATGAACTTGAATAAAAACAGGTATCGAACATCTATGACTGACGTTTCATTAAGGTCAGTACTTTTTCTTTCAGCTGCCAATCACATAAAACCACGTTTTGATGTATTGGTAAAGAGACATAACATATGAATAGTTTGTACGTGCATTTAATCTGCTATAGAAGGCAGTTTGTTTAAAAAATATGTTTCCTAACCATAAATTAGTAAAATAACATTTTGAGAAATCATTTGTGAAACCTTGCACTTCCTTTCGTGTACTGGTCAGCCACAATATGAGTGCACGCAGTGAGAAGAGTTGGCAGAGACAAAGAAAGCATCTTGACAATGTAATCGGTGAGGCTACAATAAAAGGTTATCTCATAAGGTCACATTCCGTGTCATCAAAGCCGCCGCAATAAACGTTACGCACAGAGAACTTTGTGCCGTTGTTGAACAGTTAGGACATAATAACAAACACTCCTCAATTTTACCCGAAAATTTGTGCAAAATTAATGAGAATTTTTCAAATAATTACCACCAAAAAATCTTCCCTTTCATGATGCTCTTTCGCATAATATTTATTGGGCCGGGAAAGAAAGGATAAGTTGCTAATGTGAAGACATCAGCAGGTGAGTACTGTTTTCGTTGTACGACTGCACATTCCCAGTATTGCCTTTCCCCACATGTTCCCTCGTTCTGCGCAGATCCCTAGACTTATGGTAGTAAACAAAACTGTGGCATCTTCCTTAAAGTGTATTCATATCGTGGCCGAGTAGTATGCACTGTAGGATACCTCTCCTCTCTGTCCACTCATAAACAAGAGCGCTGCCAGTAGCTATACTCCGCTCGCAAGCTGCGAGCCGGCTTCAGGAGCGGAAACCCTGTGCAGGCCTGATCTAGAAGATAGCAAGCAGTCTGGAAACTTGATTAGCTGTATCCACTTGAGTGCCACATATTCATTCACCCACACTTAAATAAACCACATGTAGACAGGTAATGTCACTAGCACCACTTTCTGTGATAACCAACCCCATGTGCTTGGTTCTAACGTTTTGCCACTAAGAACTGTTCATTGAGGCCAGAAGGAGCCAAACCCATCTGGAAGTTAGCAGCTTGAGAACTGAACCTAGTCACTCGTTTGGGACATACAAAATCTAAATCACATGCGTGAACACCACTGACAGAAGCACATTGATGCCAAACCCATCTGGCAGTTGGCAGCTAGAGTGGGTGAACCGGTAATCCTGTACGAGCGCGTCCTCACGTGGTGCACTGACAGTTCTATGATGTCACTGACCTACAACGGAAGAAGATGGCACTGCAAGGCAGAAATATCTGTAGCCACCTTAACATTGTACAACTCGCTAAAACTACAAACCACGCATCACAAAATGCCAAAACAATGTACTATTATTTATTAATATCAATGTACTATTATTTATTAATATTTTTGTTGTTAGTAATCTGTAATTACATTACTGGGTAGGTGTTCGGCTATTGGGTCAAGCTCCCTTCTCTCTTGTATAGCACGCTGTGGCTGTGCGGCGGCGATATTATTCCTTTCCTTTTTAATTTCTCTTTTACGTATAGTAAGTCGGGGAATTGTATTTCACCCAAAAATTCCATGTAGAGATTTCACCGGAAATATGTTTTGAGGTCCCCTGAATAAAAAAATAGAATTTTTACAAAAAGGTCCACGTGCGTGCGTATGTGTGAACAGCATACTTCAAAACGAAAAGTAGATTAAAAACCAAAGTTGTTATTTATAATATATAAATGCGACACGAAGATTTAGAGGAAAACTTCTCTACCCTAATCTACCCTTTACATGGAACCTTTTGGCAACATTCACATACTTCCGCTGATTTCAATTTTCCAGCGTTGGCAATACATACGTCACCAACGAGTTAAAGGAAATGAACCTCATAACAACATTCTTCAGTCACAAAACAACTGCCTATCGCCCACGTGAGGATGCACTCCTACAGGATTACCGGATGAACCTACACAATAGTTGGGGCCTCTTAACCTCTAAATCACATACCTGACGACCACCGAGAGATGCTCATTGGTGCCAGAGGGGGCCAAGGCCGTCTGGAAGTTGGCAGTCTGGCAGCTTGAACCTACTCGACTGTTTGGGGCCTCTCCAGCTGGGTTGGAGACGGAAGCTCCCATTCTTCCAGTCACACGCTCATCTCCCGACCAACAACTTCTCTGCAACGCACATGGAATGAGGGCCCTGAATACCCAGGTTCTTTGCTTGCCCAGCATCCTGGCTGCAAACAAACAAATTGTCAACCAGTGACCTGTAAAACTAGCACACGTACTCGTAAACAATAACTGTCTCAGCATAGCTATTATCACTCCTCGTTAACTCTTACCTGAGTCTGAAACTTGCATTTTGAGATGACTTCTAGTCCACGCCTATAAACTTCACAAACATAAAATATAAACACCAATTAGCATCAACAGTCGCCATGTTTACATTCGTAAAACTTGGAATTCCATTGCTTTATCCCTTTTTTGAAGCCGTTATCGACAACCAAATATGACACTTAACTTACACAAGCGTAAAATGCTAAGTCACGTCTTTAAAAACCGGAAATGTCACGCCCAAGAGTGAAAAATAAGACACTTTTAGTACAGTTTTTCGAGAGCACAGATTCACACTGCCATATTGAGAGCTCGAAAGTGGGATACAACACAGAACACCAACCTTGGATGCATGCATAATCTGTGGCATGTACTACTGTTGGTAGTAGTGTTTTCAAGATTTTACCACCTAGCACTATACACTGAGAATAGATTAAAGAACAGGGATAAGCAGAATTAATTTGTATAATGTTTGTTCCAAAAAGCAGTTCTGAACGCGTTCCCAACTAATACCAACATCTTCTTATGCATATGTGCCAGTGGCACTAGCGGAATTTTATATGGTTGAAACTATAATCTGTGGTTGAAACGCACCTTAGAATTATGCTGTGACGAGCTGTTTCATTCCACTCTTAGCAACACAAAATTGTATACATATACTTTATATATACAAATTGAGTTTTTATTTATGAGCGCTCTTTAATTGCTATGGTTCTCAGCGTCGCATTGTATACCGGGCGCGAAAAACCGCTTATTTTGGTCAGAGGCCTCTTTATCAGGCTTGAGATTCCAACTATATAGCGTTTCACTCTTAGAAGACAGTATGGAGTTAAATGGGACATCTCTGTCTCTATCTAGCGCATACAAGTTGCCATTAGCCGCGTCCTTTTCTACCCTCGCGCTGTTGCCAGATTACTAATAGCATGGTATAAATATTCATTTGTTATAAATTTCAGATTTGAACACATTATCCTATGCAGAATTTTTTTCTCTATCAGGTTATATCCTTTTCAGAGTCATTATACATTTCCATAGGTCCAAATTTCTTCAGAAAACGTTTTTTTCAATAGAAGTCCGATATTTGCTGTTTCTATACTCATCACGCACTAACAAACTAACTGCTAGAATGCATCTATATTTTTCTCTTAGGTAGAGTAAACCATAGTGCTAGTACCTGCCTACTTTGAATTCTCTATGTTTACCCAGTTAAGTGTTATAATTTTTTAAATTAAATGTTTTCGGAAAATTTTATATCTGTGCACTGCAAAAGTTACGCAGTGTGAAACTTTTTTGTTATTGAATTTACATCAGGGAACCAGCGAGAACAAATGTTGAGGAAGGTTGGAGAAAGTTTTTAAAATAAACCAAAAGGCAGTAACCTCTTTCTTTTATCCAGTAAGGCAAACAAAAGGTATTCATCTATTCAGCGTATTCTCGCGCCAGGCCTGAACAGAAGACAGCACTAACATTAGTTCGAAAGAAACCGTGTGTGTAACTGTGAGCTGTTATTGCGTTATTTGTTTAATATTTTTGTAAATATTTGTAGTTATGGAGGGTGAAGCTAGGAAGGGACGATATGTTGGTAAATAAAGAAGTAAGGAACGCCAAATAATTATGAATGTGTTAGATTATTTTTGAAGTAAAATACGTGTAAGTAAGGCAGTAAAAGAAACAGCTAAGGCTATCGGGTGTTCAGAAGCAGTAGTGTGTATGATTAAAAAGGAACTAATGAAAGGACCTCTAAGAACGCCATCGAAAAAGAAAGCAAAAAGGGCGGGACTACAGAAAACGCTAGGTTAACGCAATATGATTGAATAGTGCAAGGTGGAGTGCGGCGAATTGTTCATTCTTTACAGTTTGCAAATATTCCACCCATGCTGAATATAATTTTGTCACGGTTCAACAGTGATGAGACCGTACCAAATTTCTCAAGGGCCACTCTGATATGGGGTCCGAGTATGAAAGAAAGGGTAACAAGTGCATATTAATAGAAAGAGACGATATCGATATCATCAGATGGCGACATAAATATCTAAAAGACGTAAAAGGTTTAGGGACCAGGGGAAATGAATTGTTTATACAGACGAGTCATTTGTAAATTTAGGTCATACAGTAACAAAGGCATGGAGGGATACCAAAGTTAAAAGTGCCCATCTCGTCAAGCAGCAATTGAAGGACTAAGTACAGGACTCAGGTCACCTCGGGGTCGCGCGCGGAGAAAGATTCGCAACTAGTACATGTTGCAACACTGCGCTCCATTTAACGTGTACTGTCTTTTAAGGGTGAGACGCGCTTTAGAATACAGAGGTAGGCCATTCCGGCGAATCGCGCTGCTATTGGCTGTCGCTCATTACGTCATCAGGAATACTAGTTTACCGCGATAGTTAAAGCACTGCATTGGTTTGTGCCACTGCCCAGTATAAAACGTCGCATAAATGTAAAAATAGACGGAAAGTTTCATTAAACGTAAAGAAATAACAAGCCCTACGTGCTACAATAACATTTTCCTCCTGTCATAGGACATACATATATCAGCACGAGATCGCCGATGCGGAGACAGGGTGGTACGAAAGAGAGCATTATGTAATTTATCAGCTTTATCCCCAAAGAAATCTAAAGTTGAACAGTCAACAAATATGTTAATATCATAGGTCGTATAAATTAAAAAATTATAATCTGGTTAGAATCACATTATTATTATTACTATTATTATCACTATTATCATTACTGTTATCATTATTATTATTATTATTATTATTATTGTTATTGTTACTATTATTATTATTATTATTATTATTATTATTATTATTATTATTATTATTATTATTATTATTATTATTATTATTATTATTATTATTATTATTATTATTATTATTATTATTATTATTATTATTATTATTATTATTATTATTATTATTATTATTATTATTATTATTATTATTTAAATATCGTCGTAATTATCTTTATCATTATACTTAGACAATGTCTCTAATCCTCAAATGTATAAAGCAAATTCGAAATTAATTACATACAGAAATACTGTCTTAAGAATACGTATATTTATTAATTACCAGCTCATTGTCCTTGCTGGTACTTGCCACAGCAGTCTCCCATGTGTCTCCATGCCAATTTGGAATCTTTGTGAAGGCACAGGATCGCTTTTTAATTCTCTTCTTAATGCCAATCCTAGAAGCTCGTGTTTTAAATCCCGTTCGTAATCTTCGGGAAGGAAATGAAATGAATAAATTATTGCATTATTGACATTAATTGGACCAGCCCTTTTACACCGATACACCCATTAACGCTGAAATGTTACATTCTTAGGAAATTTATAATAAACTACATCCGTAGTTTTATATGAAGCATATTTACACGCAGCAACAGAGCAATGGTTTCTACCTTACTCATTGTAATACAGAAGGTCCACCATCAGGAATAGATACTGGATAACTGCATTGTGTTGTTTATTTTAACAGATAGGCCTGGGATTGGGATATTAATGTGCTTCATGTTGTAAAAGTACCCTTATTTCACTTGGTCCCGTGTATTCCGAGCCTCGCGTGTATTCCCAATGACGTCACACTGCTCCGATACTGTTTGCGCGGGAAGGCGATTCTGGCCCCTGTCTTTTCCGTGTCATAAGCCTACGATACGGGTCCACCGACGTTACTCTCCTTCCGAAGGAAGCGATGCTAAGTATTTTTATACCCGAAAAAACCATCGCCCTCCTCCGGGGTTACACCCGCGACATCGGGAACCAGAAACTTTATATATACAAGAAGTATATATACTATATTAACTAAAATACCCTGCGTTGACCTTGGTTTTACGATGTATCCCTACAATTTTTAGACTTCAATTGCATTTGCTCAATGACCTTGTATTTCTTTGGAGACAATTAAAAAATATTACTTGGTACCATGGTACCTGGAATTCCTGCAAGGTGAGCTTCAGGATTTTCTTGATGAGTTTCAAGTACGACTGTGTTAAAACATGTTCAGAACAAGATGGTGCACCACCTTGTTATTATGAACCTGTAAAGGTCCATTTCAACTAATTGTATCCTGGTCACTTAATCGGCCTAGGTGTCATATAAAGAATATTGAGTTTGAAACAGATCGCCTCAATGTAGTCTTACGTCAAAGGACCATTGAAGCATGTGCCTCTGTCACACCCTCAATTCTCAGAAATGTCCATATGGATACAAGAGGATGGTTGGAACATTGTATCAATCTACAAGGCATCATTTTGAACACCTATTCTATGAATGAAGTCTACATATCAATAGTGCTTGATGATAATAATAACAATGAAAATATCATAATAATAAACCATAACACTAACAAGAACATTAATTATTATTTATTTATGCCAACAAACTTACTGTTGGTGTTTTTAAACACACAAGCCGTGTGTGGGCAATGTTTGAGAGGCAGAGCTGGAACTTAAAAATTCAATGCCACAACTGGGATTTGAACCACAGACCCTCTGCTTACCAGGCAGGTGCTCTAACCATTAAGCCACTGTGACAACCTGCCAGAATGACATTGAATTCTCAAACCAGTTTGTATTTCTCCTGGTAAACCACAAAGGTAGTCTCACATCAGAGACAATTACCCCAATGGTGACTTACCTCTCTAAGAACATTAACATTGATATAATAATGGTAATAACACTAAAACTAATTACAATAAAACTAACAATTATGATACTCATGTTAATGATGGTGATGATGGAGATGATGATGATGATAATAATAATAATAATAATAATAATAATAATAATAATAATAATAATAATAATAATAATAATAATAATAATAATAATGATGATGATGATGATGATGGTGATAATGATAAGCATAATGGTGGTGTTAAACATGCTAATGAAAATAATAAAATAACACAACAATAATAACTAAAAACAAAAATAAAAACAATAATAATATAATAGAATCCTAATAACTCAACATTCTGTGTTACTCTACGACTTTTTTTAGTGTAATTCTTCTTTTATTTTTTATCGTTAAGACTGTACTGTAATAATTTCTATAATCCACTATGAGATATAAACAATATAGGCAAATTTTAGTGAGAGAGTATACAAGTCCTTTCACCCTATCAGCAGTGTCTTGCTTATTTCAAGTAAGAAAACAAAGACATTACCCCCATCATCAATTTGCATGGTGTCACTCATGCAGATCGTAGCAAGGTCATTCATCACATCTAAATGTCCCTCTGTATATGGTAAGCTAAACTTTCAGTTATACACGTCTGGTTACAGTGTAGCTCCTAAGATTCCAGGCTCACTGTTAGTATTGTACTGAGTTGTTTGTGCCAGTGGCAATGTGGAACAAGAAGAAAACACAAGTTAGTAAGACAATGAAAATTACATTGGATGTGTTAAAGAGACCAGACAAAGGGAAAAATGTTAAAACGTAATAAATTTTTATTTTCTCTACTACGTAAAGTAGAGGAAGTTTGTATTCCACCCAAAAATTTGATGTCAAGATTTTACCAGAAATATATGTTTTGAGGCCCCCTGAATCCAAAAAAAGCATTTTTAGAAAAAGGTGTGTGTGTGTGTGTGTGTGTGTGTCAGTCTATGGACAGTATAACTCAAAAACGAAAAGTCGGTTAAAAACCAAAGTTGGTATTTAAGTCTAATGTCTTTCAAGGATGCGAAACAAAGATTTTGAAGAAAATTGCTCTAAACTATACTATTCTTTACAAAGAAAATTTTAATTTTCTTGAAAATGGCTCAAATAATTTTCACTAAAATGACATGTTTAAGATAGTTTTATGACAAATGAAAGGTATATTTTGAATTTTCTGGCTATAACCTATGTAATCCTGTTTATTCTGGATGCCCTTTGAATAACTCGTAAACTGTAAGACATAGACAAAATCTTACTATACAAAAAATGTTGTTAACTAATGCTGGATTTCTGACATTGAAGTCATTAATCCTCTTGCTCTCCAGTATTTTTCACAGATGGATGGGCCACTAGAAGTGGCCGGGCATATTTGAAGATGGTCTCACTCCATTTCCTCTTGCAGATCACATAGAGGACAGAGTGGTGAAGAATATATCCCAATTCTGTTTAAATGTTTTGCCAGACAATCATGTCCTGTAATCAACCTGAAGGTTGCAACTGCTGTTTTTCGAGTATACTCAGGAATTACTGTTTGAATGTCTCGTAGTTCCCACCTTTTATTTTTTGATTTTTCATAGTAATATTTTGCAATATTTTTTTTTTTTTAATTCAGAGTTGACTAACCTTTTAGCTGCATAAAATGGTAGATTAACTATAGATTTTTGTACACTACTGGTACCCTTTTTTGCAAGAAAAGCAGTTTTCTCATCACTCAGCCCACAGTGAGCTGGTATACACTGGAAGACTAGGTGTTTTTGAAGTGCTATTAGATGGGTAAGGATTTTCCAGCATTCTATAATTGTTTGGTGTTTTGGTGATAACCTGGAAGTAATTGCTATAATTGCTGCCCTGGAATCTGAGAGAATAACTATTTGCTGAAAGTGTGAATTCTGTACAAAAGATTTTGTAGGGACATTCGAATTGCTTCAATTTCTCCATCAAAGTTAGTAGTTCCATAACTTAAAGATTTCTAATAGGAAAAGAGGTGACACGTGATTCCAGCCCCTGCTCTGTCTTGGTTTGATTTCAATGATCCATCAGTACAAATATGGAGGTATTCGTGTTCTGGGAATCTAGTACGGATTGCCTCTAAAGCCAGTAATTTTAGAACACTAGTTGGAGTATCACTTTTCTTAACTTCTTCTGTGAGGTGTAAATAATATGTGATGTCTAATGTTTGTGTCGGATTGACTTTAGATATGAAGTTTTCCTTTCAATTAGGAAGGTCTACATTCTTCTTAATGTCTTAAATTTTGGAAAGAAAGCTGTCCTGAGTCTTTAGTGTATGTGTAAAATTTCTCTTGTGCCATGTATTGAATGGGAGTCTGATCAACTTTTCGTGTTGAATATGAGCCGCTTTTTCTATTTCATATTCAATTTCATTTCAAATTCATATTTCACAATGCCACATTGTGAAGCATTAAGATCAGAAGAAACTACAGTTCAAAAGTATTGGAAGGCACGAATGCTAATGGCTTCATTGCCAGATGCAAGGCACTAGAAAACAACAACAACATATTCAATGGGGTATTGGTTGGTTAGTATTTCCATAGCTGCTATTGGTGTGGTATTGATAGCACCTGTAATTAATGTCAGACTTTGGTTTTGAAAGATTTGAATTTTTTTTGTATTTGCTGTTACAAGGACTTCGCTGCAGTAAGTAAATAATTGCTTTATATATACATTGTATGTTGTGTTAAGAGTTGCTCTGGAACATCCCCACTTCATTTCTGTTAGACGTTTTAACAGTGAAAGGCGCCTCTCTGCTCTTTGTATTACATTTTTTATTTGTTTGGTCCATATAAGTTTGGCAAGTTGCTTCCTTTATTTCTGGTAATTGTTGACCCTCAAAAACTAAACTAAATGCAAAAGAACGTAGATCTTGCTAAAAGCACAACTTATGTCCAAATACATTTTTTGTAGAGTGAACCAGTTCGGAGATATCCCTTGTTATTTGTGCTAGTTTTGAAAACAAATTTTCATGAAATGCAACATCGTTCAGTTTTTTATATGTTAAGCAAGTAAAGAAAATGGGATCTCAAAGCTTTAAACGATTGGCTATCGCTCAAAGCCTACTGTATTCTAATATTCCTCTTGTATCTACAAGGAAATAAGCAATAACATCATATATGTAAATGTTTATTTCAACTAACACGAAGAAGATATAGGAATAAGAGTTTGTAAGAATGGTTAGTACAAGAGTAGATAAAGTCATGTGAGTGCAACACATCAGATTTTTTAAATATGTTATACTTTTCTGTTTCCTATATTGTGCTAGAATATGTATTTATGTAATCTGCAGTATTATGTTGCGAGATGTGAATCTCAGATCCCTTATTCCGTAATACCTGACATTTTGGTTACTTGACGGCCTCTAAGTCCACATTAGGTTGAGTTATCGAGATTCTACTGTAATGATAAAATACAACAATATTAATAAGAAACGAACAAATGCCAATGAAATATTATGTGGCCTCATGTTTGCACGTTACAATCTGTAATCCGTAAAGTTAGACTATAGCACCATCGTTTTTGCAAAAAGAACTTGCAACATTACTAAGATAAGTGAAGTTTCTAGTTTCTAGTTTCTAATTTCTAGATTCTAATTACTTTAGAATCTTGTGGCTTCACTGTTAATAGCTTCATTTTCCTTAATCAAGGAGTGAGTTTATTCCCTGGAAAATAAAAATGCTATAAGTAAAGTGAGACCTTTTTGGTTGCTTATACTGTTATTGTCTATTATCATGGACTACACACGCTAGTTCATGCGTCTCTCACCTCATACCTTTGCTGAGAGGCAAAGCATACCACTGCCATTTCTATGGCTAGAATCGCACCATGGACTTGCTTGCACCGATGCCAGATCAAGTGGGCCACCTGGTACATTATTTACAATATACTTAATAATACTATTCTAAATAGAAATAAAAGTAAATTGCTTAACGAACAACTTTATTGAAAGCTATTTTGAGGTCTCTTAAAAATGTAATTGAGAAAGTCACACAATTTCTTACAGCAGCATTTCTTATCTAGAGTACCAGACAAAGGCTGTTGGAATCTATTTTAGCAATAATCCAATTTAGTAATAAATTCAAATCTTTGAGATTTAAAAGCAGGACATTCAAATAGAAGTCTGACTGATGTCTTCACAAAAACAGATATCAATACCTATTTTGAATTGTTCCAAATAATGTCCAAATTTACCGTAACCTGTCATAAATTGAGTTAATATGAATCTTGGTTTTATGTATTTGCACCTTAATCACTGAACACTGTAGGATGCATAATCATCACACTTTTTATGCTTTCTTAATAAAGTAAAAATACATGGCGTGACCATTATGTGAACAATAAGTTATTTCCATAATAACTTTGCTAACTTTCTATCTTTTTTTTCTTTTTTTTTTTTTTGTAGTGTTTAACACCCATTTTTACTACTACGGCACCACATACGGTGACACTGATTATACATGGGATGAAGATGGAGCACTGGTGGAATGCGATGGCGGGGGAAACTGGAGAACCCAGAGGAAACCCACCTCAGTGCCGCTTTATCCACCACTAATCCCCCATGCAGTTGCCTGGGATCTAGCTCAGGCCACTTTGGTGAGAAGCAAATGGTCTAGCCACTCGGCTACGGCGCGGCCACTTTGCTAACTTTCAGTGACCAGTAATGGAACTATGAGTGAGTCTGGACATATGGAAGCATGGCTATGTTATGCTGTGCATTGTTGAAAATAAATAAGAGGCACAGGAGGGGAAGCAAAAGTGATCTGACACCACAATGTAAATAATATCTACTCCAGTGGAAAAAAAAAGAAACGTGTGAATTTGGATTTACTGAATTAGGACTCATCTATTATTTACAACTTGAAACGTGTCAGCTGCATAAAATCTTGCAATATTACAAAGATAAGTGAAGCTTTTAGTTTCTAATTTGTTCCTACTTTAGATTTACAATAAATACTGTTTAATTGCATGTACTTTTTAACTTGGGTCAATATTATTGGACTACTGAACAAATCTGTAATTTGGCTAACTCCCTTTTTGCTCTTGATTACCATTCTGTTCCATGAATGCAAATCACACTTAGTTTAAAAGCTGCTATATAACTTCTGTATTTCATCTTAGTGGTGTTCCACAAAATAAGCACTTAGAATAACTACAGATACAAACAGCCATACACAACAGAAGAAAAATATGTTGTAAGTGTTGTTCAGTGTTATTAATTAACTCACCTTTTAAATTAAAATATGATGTTTATTGACTCTAATAGCTATAGCATATCAAAGGTTGCTCTCAAACGAGGGTTAGTCATAAAGTTTTAATTATCTCCTAGAAAAAATAAAGTTAGGTAATTAATTGTTTGTCGTAGCACGCTGCTAGAGGACCCAAAACAAAATGGCGCAGCCCGTTGATAAAGTGGAGTATTGTGCGGTAATTTGTTTCCTGCATTTGAAGGGGAACAACGCTGCAACAATCCATGCTAGGTTGGTGGAAGTGTACGGCAACAATGTACCATCATATAACACAGCGGTCAGGTGGCGCAGATGCTTTCAGTGTGGTCAAAAAAGTCTGGATGACGAAGCGGCAAGGTGATGTTGAGTGTTTTTTGGGACATCCAAGGTGCAGTGCTGACAGATATGCTCAGAAGGGGCAAACCATCACAGGAGAATACTACCGAAATCTCCTGACAAGTTTATGGGAGGCTATAAGGATGAAGCATTGTGGGAAGCTGTCCAAGGGGGTACTTTTGCTTCACGACAATGCCCCAGCTCATTCTGCAAAGGACACAGTCACACACGCTGCTTCTTTAGGCTATCAAATTTTGCCTCACCCCCATAATCACCTGGTATGCCACCCAGTGACTTCTTCCTCTTTCCTCAGATGAAGAAACCATTGCGTGGCAGGCATTTGCAGAATGATGAGATGATTTATGAGGTGGAACGTATCCATAACAGCCAAAATGCTGACTTCTACAACCAAGTGCTCTGTCAAGTCATCCATTGCTGGGAAAAATGTGTCATGTTGAAGGATGAATATGTACAGGACTAATACCATCCCAAGTTTCATGGTCACAGCTTCATTTTTTCGAGATGATAATTAAAACTTTATGACTACCCCTCGTATGCAGGGCAACTTTATTTACAGGAACAGCAAATTTATAGTACATAAATGCTATTAAATACCTAGAGGTATTATTATTTCTGGTTCCATTGCCTGTCCAGCTTCATCAACAAACACATGTGTGAAGTGGTC
Organism: Tenodera sinensis; assembly: GCA_030765045.1. NCBI lineage: Eukaryota > Metazoa > Arthropoda > Insecta > Mantodea > Mantidae > Tenodera > Tenodera sinensis. The sequence goes on along the minus strand of CM060964.1, from coordinate 369,113,273 downwards.
CCGTGTAAATCCCATGGCATAAAGTTGGCCCAAGGATATGCAGGTGCTCACAGTAATTCTGTGTCGTCCAAGAACCTTTGCATTGGTAGACAGTTTTAGAGGTGCTTCCAATGGAGTGGTACTCATTAGATCACCTTTCCGCATTTTAATATCAGCTGTTGTACAGTAGGGAAGTAGCTTTTCAGAAATATTGCCTTCTAGTAAATAATTATAGATAGATAGATACTTTATTTCACTGCTTAGAGCATGGCCCGGTGGCAGCGCTGTCAATATAATATACAATTCTTTACAATATGATATACAATTCTTTACAATATGATATACAATTCTTTGCAATATAATATACAACTCCTTACAATATAATATACAATTCCTTACAACATATATACAATCCTTTCATGCACTATGGTAACTATACAGGATTTCTTTTTAACCTCTCTATGCAACAAGCCGAACTAGGTCCCCAGGTTTCAACACTCCTGAATCCAGCAGTTGCTCAGCAAGAAGATCTACAGAACTGTTTGAGGGTGTTGCCACCATAATTCTATAATAAGAGAATCAAGAGGTGATTTTATGTAAAGAGACAAGTGGAAAATTATAATGCATTTTAGTCTAGGCACTAGTTTTACGTGGGGCAGAGGCCTCTCTCTCTCTCTCTCTCATGCACAGACACACACACACAAAATACTTTCCCTAAAGCTGCTTTTTTGAGTTTTGGGTAACCATGACACAAATGTGTATTTCTGATGAACTCCTAATATGAATTATTTAATACTGGGAGAACAAAAAAACTTATGAACCAGCTGCACAGTGTTTTGCCTGTCTGTATCCCTGGTACTCGTTGCCAGCTGCCGCTATCATAAAAAGGTGCAGATGAAATCATACAACATTTTTAAAGCTACTTTTAATGGCTTTACTTGCCAAGGAGATGCTGAAACTCATCATCTCACTTTTTTGAGCTCTTGAGAAACCCTTCTCTGCTAATGGTACACCATACACCAATTTTTTCGTCATGAAGGGATATTTCATGAAGAATATTAGGTTCTGAGTTATGGGGCCAAATTTTTTAGTCAACAGTTGACGCCCATATGTACATACAATTTTCCCCCCTTTTTTAGACAATTAAGAGACAGGGAATGTGATTTTGCCTTTCTTCAATAAGACTCTACAGCAGCTCATACAGCCAATCATTCGATGAGAACTGAAAGTGTGTTTCAGGATAGAATTATTAGTAGAGATTTGTGGGTCCCTCAGTCTCCTGATCTAACCCCCTGTGATTTCTATCTCTGGGGTAATTTAAAACAAAGTGTACAAGATAAACCCACACCCTGGAAGAATTAAAACAAAATATCCCCCTGGAAATGTACTTCTCAAAGTGAACTGTGGCGAGTGATGGATAGTTTCCTAAAAGAAGTGCCAAAAATGTATGGACAAAAATGTTGGCCAGTTTCAGCATCTCTTCTCATAAAGTTAGTAAGCAAAGCCTTTAAAATTAGTTTTAAAAATGTTGTATGGTTTCATTCATGCTATTCTATAATAGCAGCAGACGGAAATGAGCATCGAGGGTCAAAACACTGTGCAGCCGTTCATAAGTTTTTGTTCTTCCATTAGAATATGATAATTTCTTTACTACAACTGAGAATAACAGCTTTCAAGAAGGTGGTGGCTGAACTAAATCAGCTTCTACGAGGGTAACCCCAAAAGTATGGCCTCCAAAGCACTGGGGGCTGTTTGCGTGGTTGTTGGCTGTTTCTTTCTTTTTTGTAGTGTTTAACTCCCATTTTTACTATGTGCGGCACCATAGGTGGTGGCACTGATGATACATGGAATGAGGTGGCAGAGGAAACATGAGAACATGGGAGAAGCTGCCCCTGTGCCATTTTGTCCACCACAAATCCCACATCCACACTCCTGAGTTTGTTGCTTCTCCACTCTCTACAGAAATCATTACCGGCCTCTGGGGCCTTCAGTCTTAAAACTTGGCAGTTAGTTGTAATGAAGCTCCAATTTGATGCTACTGCCAAGTATCTAGTTCACGCAGTTATTCAATTTTTTAATTCAAAAGACGTTAAACCAATCAAAATTCATTAACAGTTAACCGAAGGGTATGGAGAATCAGGTATGGATGTCAAAAATGTCTACAAGTGGTGCAGAGAATAAACAACAATCACATAAGTGGCAGCATTTCAATTCACCCAAGTGTGAAAATTCAAAAGAATACAGTCTGCCAGTAAAGTCATGGCAACTGTGTTTAGGAATCAAAGGGGCATATTGTTGGTCGACAATATGCCCTCGGACAACGATAAATGAAGAGTGGAAAAATATAACAAGCAAAGTGTCAAAAATTTAGTTTTCTCAAGTGTGCTATGGAGCAATCCTAATAATATGTAGTAAATAAAGAGCCATGTAACACAAGCAATGGAAGTTGTTCAAATACATCTCAAAAGATGGTGCTCATGCCAAGCTGTGTGTATTTTTTTCCAGAAAAATCCCACATTTTCTCCAAAGTTTAGTTTTGTGACTTGGCCCATTATATTTTTCCACTCTTCATATTCCGAAAGATAGGAGATCTAACATTAGAATTCTACAATGGAATGCGGGTGGTGTCACCCAAACAAAAAGAACAGAACTGAATAAAATTGTATTTGACTATAACATAGATATATTTGTCATATAAGAAGCAAATCTAACAAATGATCAACTTAAATACTTCAATTTTACTGGATTTTTACTACACCTACTACCCAAAAATAGACAGATAAGTAGAGGAATATTCATTGGAGTCAAAAATGATATTAAATCCTCCTTTCAAATTGTTAAAGAAATGGATAACACAGATAAAGCTGAATTAATATAACTTTATTTTTGGGATAACAAAACACATCTTCATTTATACAGTATTTACAATCCTCTCAGGAATGAACCAGATCTCTCACTTATTGAACAATTAAATAAAACAATCATAATTGGGGATTTCAATGCCCATTCCAAAAGATGGGGTTATGAAAACGTGGATTCTACAGGGCACATAGTGGAAGGATTTTTGAATACCACAATCTTTGAACTGATTTATGATAAAGAAAGTCCCAAAACCTTCATACATTACTCTGGAGCAGGCAGTAACCCAGATCTCTTGTTAGCTACAACAGATATTGTTTCAAAAATTAAAAATCAAGTTATAGAAGACCCAAGTTCTGGTCACAGAGCAGTAATTGCTGATATAAAACTAGGTAAATACAAATAAACAGTCAAAATCACACAAATCTGTATTGGAACTTCAAAAAAGCAAATATAAAACTGAACTGCAACATAGATTTAAAGAACAAACAAACTCGCAGCTGCATGACCACCCAGATCATATGAACAAAAATTTCTGTAAAGTCATCCCAGAAACTGCAAAAAAAAAACATATTCCTCGTGGAAGAATAAAAAATTTCAAACCCTTTTGGAACCCCCAGTTAGAAGAACTGAAAAAGCAAAGGGATATAGCTAGAAATACAGCTGAACAAACATATCAGATACACAAAAATGGGGAAAGAAATGTGCCTCAATAAAAAAAGAATTTAATACAGCTAAAAAGAATCACTTTAATAATTTCTTAGAAAAAATGGATTATAGGACAGACGGCAACAAAGCCCACAAGTTCATAAAAATGTCAAGGACAGGAAAAATAGCAACAGCACACCTATCATACACAACAATAAAATATTAACAAATGATGCAGCCATAGCCGAAACTTTCAATAAATATTATGCTAATTCACATAAAGTAACAAAAAATAATAAAAAGGAACGTAAAGAATTTAAGAAAGATTTCAAACAAGAAAGAGAATGCGATCCTACACTCAATACACTATCTTTTTTCAAAATTTTAATATACAAGAACTGAACATTGCAATTAATAATCTAAAAAACAAAAAGTCTGCCGGTCCAGATCACATACATCCAGAGTTCATAAAGAAAACCTTGGAAAAACAGCAAAACAACTACTAAAACTCTGCAATCTATCCTGGAACACCACTGTACCTGCCGAATGGCGAAAAGCAATAATTGTGCCACTCTTGAAGAAAGATAAAACATCAGAAATAAAAAATTATAGACCAATAGCTCTTACTAGCATAATAGCAAAAGTGATGGAAAGAATGGTGTGTTGTTGTTGTTTTCTAGTGCCTTGCATCCGGCAATGAAGCCATTAGCATTCGTGCTTTCCAATACTTTTGAACTGTAGTTTCTTCTGATCTTAATGCTTCACAGGTCTTCAAGTGTTCTTCATTCATTTCTGCTGGATCGTTACACAGGACACATATTGGTGAGGCTGAGATACCTATTCTGTAGAGATGACTTGCCAAGCAGTCATGATTTGTCAATAATCGGAAGGCTGCAACAGCTGTTTTCCTTGGTCTCTGGGGGATTATATCTGGATTGGAAAGTAGTGTAATCCATTTTTTATCTTCGGCATTTGTTTCTATTTCTTGTAGGTATGAATGACAAAAAATTTTAATGATCAAGCGTTTCATTGAGGAATATGAGAAATTGAATTTAGACTTTTGTTTTATTGTTGTGCCTTTCTTTGCAAGTGAGTCTGCAGCTTCGTTCCCCATGACTCCACAGTGTGCTGGAATCCATTGGAGATGAACAGTCTTATTATTAACTTTTTGGAGTTGTGTTAACATTTTGTAGCATTCTCTAATTTTTGTTGACTTCTTTGTAGTATTTGAACATATTCCCTGAATTGCAGCTTTAGAATCTGAAAGAATTACTGCCTTGTTAAATTTATTTAAGGGAAGATTTAATAATTGTCGGAGAGCAATGTATATAGCCTCTATTTCTACATCATAATTTGTTGTGTCTCTGTCAACAGAATGATAAAAGGAAAAATGTGAACATGTAACTCCAGCTCCAGTAAGGTTTTCCTTCGAGGATCCATCAGTATATATGTGCAGCCATTCTTCTGTGGGATACCTAGTATTGATTGTTTCCAGAGCTAGAAGTTTTTGTATTTCTTTTGGTGTGTCTGATTTACTTATTTCCTCTATTAATTCCAAATTGAAGGTAGGTTGCAATAATTCCAATGGATTTTCTCTTATAAGTAGATTTTCTCTGGTGTTAGGAATGTTCAATTTGGATTTAATCTGTGTTACCTTTTCTAGGAAAGTACTATGAGTTTTAAGGATTGAAGGGGGGAGGTTCTCTTCTGTCCATTTAGAGTTTGGCAGTCGTAACATTTTCTCGTGTTGGAGCAATGCTTGTTCTTCTATTTTTGTTGTTATTGATGGGGTCCGTGTTAAGGCAAGCATGGCATCAATAGGTGTGGATTTAACTGCTCCAGTGATTAGGCGAAGAGCCTGATTTTGTATTTGTTCAAGTTTATTGATGTTAGCATTTGCTGCTGTTATTAAAGCTTCAGAACAGTACAAGAGGTTTGGTTTAATATACATTTTGTATGTTGTGTTAAGGACTCTCCTTGAGCAGCCCCATTTAGCACCAGCTAACCTTTTCAGGATTTGCAATTTCTTTTCAACCTTTTCTGAGATGTTTGTTATATGTTTTTTCCAACTTAGCTTTCTGTCGAAAGTGATGCCTAAGTATTTGGCATCATCAACTGCTTTGAGTGGTTTACCATTATAATTTATGCTAATATTAACTGGTTTGTATTTTAGTGTAAATAATTCATAATTTGTTTTTTCCACATTGATAGTCATGAGGTTTTTGGAGCTCCATTCTTGTACTTTGTTTAGGGCTGTTTCTATTCTGTCTTTAATTAATTCAAGTTTTTTTGAAGAGCCTGAAGTCCAAATGACTACATCGTCAGCAAATAAAGCAATTTTGGTTACTAAAGTTTTTATTATTGATGGAAGGTCATTTATATATATGTTAAAGAGTGTTGTGCTCAAAACAGCACCTTGTGGAAGTCCTCGGTGTGTTTGTTTATATTTGGAAATGTATGTATTATACTTTGTGGCACAAAATCTTTGTGAAATAAACTGAGTTATCCATTTAAGCATGTTACTTTTCACACCTATTGATTGCAACTTCTCAATTAATTTATTTCTCCAGACTGAGTCATATGCTGATTTAAAATCAATGAATACTGCCAAGGTATCCTCCTTTCTATTGAAAGCTTCCTTGATGTCTTGGCTTAGTAGGAGTACATTTTCACTTGTACTATGATTCTGTCTGAAGCCGGTCTGTGAACTATTAATTAAGTTGTAATATTCTAGGAACCAGTTAAGTCTAGATGCCACCATTCTTTCCATCACTTTTGCAATAACACTGGTCAAAGATATTGGTCTGAAACTATTAATATTGTTTGAGGGTTTGTTTTTCTTTAAAATCGGGATGATAATGGCTTTTTTTCCAGTCGGAAGGTACAGTCATTCTCTAACACGTGTTATACAGTTTAAGTAGGATTTCTTTTCCTTTCCTGCCAAGGTGTTTAATAAACTCTGGGTGGATCTTGTCAGGTCCAGGAGATTTTTTGTTCTGTAATTGTTCTATTGCTAAATCCAGTTCTGTTTCATTAAAATCCTGAATAAAAATATCATTTCGTATACCTTTTGGCTTACTAGTTTCTCTGATAGTTTTTTGGATAGCCTTATCTTGTTTTTTATACGCTTGGGGTATTCTTTGTGACTGAGCATAAAACTTGTTAAGGGATTCTGCTATTTCCCTATCTGTAGTTAAGCTTTTGTTATTATATTTTAATGGTTCAGTTGTATTTTTTGATAATTTTGTTTTATTAATGAATTTGTATATTTTATTTCCATCTTTCCTATAGTCCATATGTTCTACAAAATTTGTGAAACTGGCCCTTTTTGCTGTAATTAATTCTTTCTTAAAAATGGCTGCTTTTCTTCTCCAGTTTTGTACATCTTCTGGACACTTGCTTCTTTCGGCTTTGACTCTTGCTATATTTCTTTCGTGTTTTAACTTAGATAAAGATGGAGACCAAAAGTAGCTATATTTCTTTAACTTTCCTTTGGGGATATGTGTTTTGGCTGCTGTCAATAATATTTCACAAATTTTTTTATTCATTTCATCTGTTGACTTGAACTCTGATTCTAACAGTATATTACACTTCCCTTCTATCTCATTTTGGAAACTGGACCAATCTGCTTTTTTAAAATTCCAAGAAGTTTTAACTTTTGGTTTGTTACTTTTATTTATTAGACCTCTTATGGAGTTTATGGTGATTCTGTGGCCTGAACCTGGGTCTTCTATTATTTCTCTTTTTGTATTGTCAATTATGTCAGATGACACCATCAGAAGGTCAGGATTTGTACCCGAACCATTATAATGAAGGTAAGTGGGTGGATCATTTGGATTAAATATTAATTCCATTGTTGACGAGTTTAATAGGTCTTCTATGACTCTTCCTGCTGAATTTATATCTCTGTAGCCCCACCTAGGAGAGTGTGCATTAAAATCACCTATTAAAATACTTTTGGGTTCTATGGGAATAGAATTTAGATCTAGTCTATTGTCTGGAGGATTGTAGATACTGTAAATTCTATAGTGGTAGTTACTTTTCCATACTTCAATTTTAACTATTTCTGATTTATCTTGTTCTTCCATTGTTTTTTGGATTTGGATAGTAGCTTTCATATTTCTTTTAATTCCTGTAAGAATACCACTTGCTATTTCACGAGCCTTTGGAAGTATATGTGTAGTGTACTGATCCATTTCAAAGTATATTTCCTGTTCTTGTGATATATTGGCTTCTTGTACTGTGAAGACATCTATATCTTGGTCTTTTAATATTTCCATTAGCTCTTGTTTTTTAGGCTGGGACATGCCTCCTGCATTCCATTGTAGAATTCTTAAAGTATTGGAATTGTTGTGATGAAATTTGCCTAAAGATGTCCCCACCCGGAGATCCGATTGGGGGACAGTTTTAACTCCGGAATATTTATCTTTAGGACTCATATTCATGTATGTGGCTTTCATGTAACTGTTTTCTTAACGGGCACCAGTTTTACAATGTGGCAGTTACATCACCCGACTTAAACCCCCATTTTGCAAGGGGGACCACACCTATCGTTGGTCAACGGGTCCATCGGACCTAGCCGGGAGGACTAAATAGATGATATTTAGATCCACCGACCTTCCCCTCATGTGCCTCTGAGGGACGCTGTTGTGCTGTGATAGGCCAGCACATATGTAAATGACATTTCTTCCATTTTAGATGAAACAGTTATACCGCTGTGATTCGGTCCCCAGAGCCTCATCTGTTATAAGCAGGGTGCACCACGGGCAGGATGAGGATGGGAATTGGGTAGGAGAGGCTATAGGAGGCGCATCACTACCCCTTACTACCCCGGAAAGAATGGTGTCAAATAGGTTAAATTGGTTTCTAGAATCACAAAATTTAATTTCCCATGTCAAGCTGGATTCACTCTACTAATGAACAAGTCTTACTTCTCAGTCAAGAAATCAAAGACTCCTTCAATAGAAAAGAAGGTAATGTATCAGTTTTTATTGATTTCCAAAGTGCATATGATTCTATATGCAGAACAAAACTGCTAAAGAAAGTAAAAAAGTAGGGATACAAGGTCCAATGTTTTCATGGCTATGTCATTTCCTAACACAACGCTTTATTGCTACCAGATATGGAAGAAATATATCTAAATATAAACAAGTGCACTGTGGCTTACCACAAAGCACAGTGCTCAGCACTACACTTTTTAATATATTTATTAATGATCTACCACAACAAATACAAGAATCAAGTGTGAAGTGTGCACTATTTGCTGATGACTTACTAATGTGGACTTCAAAACCAAAAACACAAAAGTACAGAACTAGGAAAAACCATGTAACAATCCTTAAACAACCTACAAAAGGGGACCAAAGAAAATTTAATGATTGTTGTTGTTTTCTAGTGCCTTGCATCTGGCAATGAAGCCATTAGCATTGATTGTTAATACAACAAAATCAAACGACCAAATCTTTTCACTAAGGAAAAAACCACTAAAAATAAAACTAAATTTTGAGGGTCAACAATTGCCAGAAACAAAGAAAGCAAAGTATTTAGGAGTTACATTTGATACCAAACTTACATGGACCAAACAAATAGAAAATGTAATACAAAGAGCAGAGAGTGTCTTTCACTGTTAAAACGTGTAACAGCAATGAAGTGGGGATGTTCCAGAGTAACTCTTAACACAACATGCAATGTATATATATAAAGCCATTACTTACTTACTGCAGCGAAGTCCTTGTAACAGAAAATACAAAAAAAATTCACATCTTTCAAAACCAAAGTCTGAGACTAATTACAGGTGCTATCAAAACCACACCAATAGCAGCTATGGAAATACTAACCAACCAATACCCCATTGAATATGAAATAGAAGAAGCGGCTCATATTCAACACGAAAACTTGATCAGACTCCCATTCAATACACGGCACAAGAGAAATTTTACACATACACTAAAGACTCAGGAGAGCTTTCTTTCCAAAATTTAAGACATTAAGAAGAATGTAGACCTTCCTAATTGAAAGGAAAACTTCATATCTAAAGTCAATCCGACACAAACATTAGACATCACATATTATTTACACCTCACAGAAGAAGTTAAGAAAAGTGATACTCCAACTAGTGTTCTAAAATTATTGGCTTTAGAGGCAATCCATACTAGATTCCCAGAATACGAATACCTCCATATTTATACTGATGGATCATCGAAATCAAACCAAGACGGAGCAGGGGCTGGAATCACGTGTCACCTCTTTTCCTATTAGAAATCTTTAAGTTATGGAACTACTAACTTTGATGGAGAAATTGAAGCAATTCGAATGGCCCTACAAAATCTTTTGTACAGAATTCACACTTTCAGCAAATAGTTATTCTCTCAGATTCCAGGGTAGCAATTATAGCAATTACTTCCAGGTTATCACCAAAACACTAAACAATTATAGAATGTTCGAAAATCCTTACCCATCTAATAGCACTTCAAAAACACCTAGTCTTCCAATGGATACCAGCTCACTGTGGACTGAGTGGTAATGAGAAAGCTGATTTTCTTGCAAAAAAGGGTACCAGCGGTGTACAAAAATCTATAGTTAATCTACCATTTTATGGAGTTAAAAGATTAGTCAACTCTGAATTCAAAAAAATTATTGCAAAATATTAGTATGAAAAATCAAAAAATAAAAGATGGGAACTACCAAACATTCAAACAGTATTCCTGAGTATCCTCGAAAAACAGCAGTTGCAACCTTCAGGTTGATTTCAGGACATGATTGTCTGGCAAAACATTTAAACAGAATTGGGATATATTCTTCACCACTCTGTCCTCTATGTGATCTGCAAGAGGAAATGGACCAAGACTACCTTCAAATATGCCTGGCCACTTCTATATGCCCCATCCATCAGTGAAAAATATTGGTGAGCAAGAGGATTAATGACTTCATTGTCAGAAATCCAGCATTAGCTAATAACAACAACATATTCCGAAAGATATTGTGAGATAGTAAAAAAGCTAAGAAGGGCAACTCATAATTGAAGATGAGGAATGTTGAGCAAGGGCATACTCCTCCATGACAATGCATACTGCCCATCAAACCATGGATCTTCTGAATATTTTGGATGGGAAGTCTTCTCCATCAACCCTATTGTCCAGACTTATCATCCAATGACAACCACTTGTTTTCAAAGTTGAACAAATATTTGGCTGAAAGGAACTTCAGCAATGACGAGGTGAAAGATGAGGTGCAACGGTTCCTCAATAGCATGGTGACATGGGCATTCAAAAATTGCCACAGTACTTACAAAAATGTATTGATCAAAATGGTGATTATCTGGCAAAGTAGAAGAATGTTCAAGCTTCAAAATCATGTACTGTGTATTGAAATACACATTTTTTTAACATTTTTTGAAATAGAGGAGACTTTACTTTTGCAATTACCCACATAAACTCACTCTGGTGCACTTTTGTGTATGCATCACAGCAGTCTCTATTCCACTAGCAGACAACCAGTTACACTCATAGACTATTATTTTCTTGATTGAGGTTGGAATCGTGATGTCAACTGAAAAATGCAGGTTTAAAGGAATTAACATTTTTCCAGATGAAAAGGATGCGGCCTTGGGCAAATTCTGCAGGGAATTTTAGTCCAATGAACAATATTTTTATGTCCAGTAAGAAACTGCTACAACTGCACTCAGTGGCCCCGGTGCCTTCCACATAGCGGCCTCTACGACTGCATGTGTACAACAGACAGTAAAAGTAACATTTTGTCTCTCTCTCTCTCTTTCTCTCGTTTCAACGCAATGGTGGTGTTAAATACACATAACATATAGCAGAGCAACTATTATAGCTTCTTCTTCGTTACAAAATGCTTTTTAATTCTTTAAAGAAGATTTATATTGAGATGTCAATTCCAAAGGAAACCCCAATGCTTAATTTGTAAAGGAATTAACAATATGCCACCTAAATTTGAAAATTTTATGACTTCATTTTCAGTGCATCCTGAAAAAACACCATCAAATTTCCAAACACAGCTGATAAAACTACAGTGTGGCACATTCCTAAAAGACAGGTACTACAACAGTGATTTAATTAACTTTTACAGAGGTATTAATCAACAGGAATGTCCTAAAATTCATGTACTTACCTTAAAATTTGTGTCAATGTTTGCTACAACTTATTCATAAGAACAGATGCTTTCTTTTACGAATTTAAATAGAAGTAAAAGCAAGATATCTCTGTCTCATGCAGGCTTAGAAACTACAAATTTCTACCGCCAAATCTACTGTACCGAATATTGGTAAATTAGGTTGGCAAAATGATGATAAAAATCAACCTAAACAGTAACAAGGGTAACCAAAACATGTGTAGAGAATAAATGGTGTTTAATTTAAAAGGTGAGTCAATTAATAACACTAAACAACACTTACAACTTAATTTTTTGAAACGCGTTCCGGAAAATTATGTTGTAAGTGTTGTTTAGTGTTTTAATTGACTCACCTTTCTTCTTAACAACACTGTTTTCAAACTTCTATGAAAGGAAGATGATAAATGGTGTATTTATGTGTTCACAAAATTGTCAATAATTGTTTTGGTAAGCTGCACACTGTCCCATTCAACAGTCAATGTAGCATTTACCCCGGGTCTGCAGGTCCTTCGATTACTGCTACCTCAATACCTTCTTGGTGCTCCTCAACCATTTCACATTTGGTGCCCAGCTCAGTATGCTACAGCTGGGGTCCTGGTGGCACCTTGGTTGGAAAGGCTTGCTCTAGTTGATCCAAACAAGAATGCTCTTTGCTTCTTTTGGGAATACTCCAGAGTAACCCACAAATGGAGCTTTTGAAATGCCAACACTATCAACTACCTCTAAATGAAAAGTGCCAATAGCATAAGAGAAACAGGCATGTTTTTTACTTTCTCCACTACGTATAGTAAGTAGAGTAAGCATTGTATTTCACCCAAAAATTTGATGTTGAGGTTTCACCAGAAATATGTCTTGAGGCTCCCTGAATTAAAAAAAAGCAGTTTTAGAAAAATGTGTGTGTCTATCAGTCTGTGGACAGCATAACTCAAAAACAAAAAGTTGGTTATTTAACATCTTTTAAGGATTTTGAAGAAAATTCCTGCACCCTAAACTACCCTTTACATGGAAAATTCTGATTTCCTTGAAAACAGCTCTAATGATTTTGATTAAAATGTCATTATTTGATATTTTTATGACAGTAAAATGTATATCTTGAATTTTCTGGCTATAGCCCCTGTAGTCGTGTTTACTCTGGAGGACTTTTGCATAACTGGTAAACTTGAAGAGATAGACCAAATCTTACTATACAAAAAACATAGATCTTGCTAAAATACAGAATTTATGTCTAAACAAATTTTTTGTACAGTAAACCATTTCGGAGATATGTCTTGTTCTTTGTGTGAGCTTTGGAGAACTTATACTTCTGTCAAATGGAACATCTTCATTAATTTTTTTATATGTTAACCGTCCAAAGAGATCAGAATTTGAAAGCTTTAAAAGATATAACTATCGCTCAAAGTCTACTGCATACCCATATTGTCCTTGCACCTAGAAGATAAACAGTAAGATAATTTCTGCAAATATTTATCTCAACATGAAGAAGATATAGGAATAAGAGTTTGTAAGAATTTAGAGCACCTGCCTGATAAGTGGAGGGTCTGTGGTTCAAATCTCAGCTGTGGCATTGAATTTTTCAGTTCCAATTCTACCTCTCAAACAATGTTCAATGTTCATTGAAACAGAATTTACATTAGTTTCTTTAACATTGTGTTAAAATTGGTGTGACTTGTCCAGAGCAGAATTTACTTTTTAACCTAATTTTGTAAAACACTTAATTCTTACCTGCTATGCGGTAAAAGTATTAATGTCTGCAAGATCACTTCTACCATTGTCACAGTCTTCCCTGTACCAGGTGGACCAAAGATAACATATGGCAGAGGACGAGCCTGGCCTTTCAGAACATTATATACAGCCTCTTTCTGATAAGAGTTTAAATGAGGATTCAACCACTTTATTTTCCTTTTAGCTAGTTCTGGACACTCCTCTGCCAGAGTGAAACCAGACTGTGAAGTTTCACTGCTTACTGTAGATTGTTTTTGTTTTGCCATGCTGCTCAAATAATGCATAAAGGATTTATTTTTATCATCATTCTTCTGCCAATTTTCAATTACTATATCTGGTGTGGTATGTTCCCCAATGTTTGGTTTATTTTTGAGAGGAGATGATTCATTGCTGTTTTCCTCTAAGAGAAGCTGAGGAGGTTGTACTTTGATTGTTGTCGGAAGAAGCATTCTGTCACCCAAATGCTTAATGGCAAGGTCTACTGCTGCATGGCATCTTCTCATTGGAGTTCTTCCATAAAGGAATGATATATCAAATTCTTCCTTCTTATAGGTGGCATGAAATGAGGTGTGAAACTTAAGCCATACTTGTGACTGACAAACTTTGTGTATGAATCCTTCATATACTGGTGGTTCTGAAAAAGGAAAACAAATATTTATTTCTTGCCTGTCAACAAACTTACTGCTGGTGTTTTTAAACACACAAGTTGTGTGTGGGTAATGTTTAAGAGGTGGAATCAGGACTGAAAAATTCAATGCCATAAGCAGAATATACAGCCTCTTTCTGATAAGTGTTTAAATGAGGATTCAACCACTTTATTTTCCTTTTAGCTAGTTCTGGAAACTCCTCTGCCAGAGTGAAACCAGAATGTGAAGTTTCACTGCTTACTGTAGATTGCTGTTTTTGTTTTGCGATGCTGTTCAAATAATGCATAAAGGATGTTCCGTTTATTGAGTGGCTGCTCTAACCACTAAGTTGCCATGGTCAACTTGCCAGTATGACATTAAATTCCCCAATCGATTCGTACTTCCTGGTAGACCACAAGGGAATCTCACATCAGAGATAAATACCCCAAGGATGACTTACAAACATAAGTACTTTATGTACTGGGTTTTAAATACCCCAAGGGCGACTTACAAACCTAAGTTATTTATGTCCTGGGTTTAAGTACCTTCAGATGGTAATTATTATTTATTTATGCCAACAAACTTACTGCTGATGTTTTCAAATATAAAAGCCATGCAAATTGGTTGAGGAATTGAATGTCATAATGGCAAGTTGGCCGTAGTTCAAATCCTGGCTATGGCATTGAATTTTTCAGCCATGATTCCAGCTCTTTATTTTATATTTATTTGATAAGTTAACATGGACTTTACATGAAAAATACATCAAGAAGTTGAATGCACTGGAGATACACTTCTTGAGAAGGTCAGGAACATGGAAATATGATGACTAATGGAAGTGGAATAAGGTAGTTGTGTTACGATTGAAAGGAGAAAATTCCAGTGGTATGGCCATGTACATAGAATGGATGTAGGAAGAATACCCAAACTCGTACAACAATGGGAAATTAAGAGGAACAGGTGATGAGGACGACCTGGATACAAAATGTATGTACACATGTCCATGCAACTGAAGAAGACGTACATGACAGAAATCAATGGTGTTGTATTATACAAAAACTGACGAGTTCTGTATGGTAGTATTTAATCTACAAAATTATTTTTGCTATATGGTTATATAAATGAATTGCATTTGTATATTGTTCTGTTGACAGAGACAAATCTCTGTACTGAGGAAATTTCTCACTTAATTATAAATTTGCTAAGCCATGTTCAGCCCTGGCTCTTTACCAGTCATACTTATACATTCGTAATACATAGTTTCTTAAACCTAGTTTACTTCTCTACTTCTATTTTTAGCATGTCTATTTACGTCCACAACCATCACTTTTTCACTTTAATTAAGGATTGTCCTTTTCATTAAAATCTTTCTGGAATATTTCGATCTTTGTTCATTTCTCACTGACATACCCTTTCTCCACATTTCTGTTCCTTTACATTTAAACATTACGTGTTCCATAAATTTGTTTCCACCATATATAAAACATTGATTTTGTGGGATACCTCTTAGTCTCCATACTCCTCCTCTCATCCATGCAATATCTTCTTTCTCCTCTTTGTAATGTCTGAATTTTTCCTTCCCCATGAACTCTTCATTGTATAAAGAAAACAAGAGATATTTTTTCTGCAATCTCACTAAATATTTTTTGTGTATCTATGTTCTCAGATCTTTTTCTTGCCAATTTCCTGAACCCATTCATATTATTACTTTCTCTACTAATAAGCAGAGAAAGTATTGTACTCCACCCAAAAATTTGATGTTGAGATTTCACCGGAAATATATGGTTTAGGCACCATGGATAAAAAAAAATTTAAAAAAAATTAAGAAAAAGGTCCGTGTGTGTGTGTCTGTGGACAACAGACAACATAACTCAAAAGCTAAAGGTCAGATAAAAACGAAAGTTGGTATTTAAGTTTAATGTCTTTCAAGGACGCGACACAAAGATTTTGAAGAAAATTGCTCCACCCTAAACTACCCTTTAGTGGAAAATTTTGTTATTCTTGAAAATGGCTGAAATTATTATTATTACTACTACTACTACTACTACTACTACTACTACTACTACTACTACTACTACTACTACTACTACTATATAAAGAAGAATTCTCCTTTCAGTGATAAAATGCAGCCAGGAAGTAAAAACATTCCTTGTCTGCCATTGGTTAGTGGTGTTTAAGGGCCTGTCGACAACTAGGTCATTTGGGCCTGAAGAACTATGCGATGGTACATCATGTGGCTGAAGTATCGGCAAGAATGAGACAGCAGATTTTACAAATTGGGAAATTATATGTTGGTTTCCAGGCAATTACCATAAAAGACTATATAGTAGTTGCCAGATGTATGAAGTGTCACGACTTAGGGCACATAGCAAGAAATTGCAGAGCACAAGAAGCCAGTTGTGGGCATTGCGGTGAGTTGGGTCATACCAAACCTAATTGCAAAAAGATAGGACGACCGGCCACTTGTATTCCTTGCCTCAGAAGAGGAAAAATCTGTAAAGGACGACGAGACTGCCTCACTTACAAGATCTACTGGGAACGTCTGATAGCAAAAACTGATTATGGCGTTTAAGCTCCAAACATGGAATCAAAACATTCTTAAAATAGGACAAATTAATGCTCAGAATAGCCGTTTAGTGATGGCAGAGATTAGAAAAGTCACCGAAGAAATGCAATTTGATGTTTTGTGTATACAAGAACCATATTGCATTAAAGGTAAACCTGCACACCTTCCCATCTCCACCAGACATATTACGACAGGATTTAGTCCCAAAGCATCAATTTTAATAGCGAATGCTAATCTACAAGTGACTAGGATACATCAAGTCTGTGATGAACATACTTCATGTGCTGAAGTATGTTATAAAAGAGGAACGCTCATCTTAGTAAGCATGTATTTTCAATACAGTCATCCGATAGAACCATTCATCAATAAGATGCGTATAATAAACAACATGTATCCCCATACTCCAGTCGTATATGCTGCGGATTGTAACAGCAAATCCCCCTGGTGGTATAGTACCACTAGAGATGCAAGAGGTGAACTAATGGAAGAAGCCATAGCAGAATTACAGCTCCACATTCTAAATGAGCCGCTTAATCCTCCAACATTCCAAAATGGTGCTGGTTCAACCAGTAATATTGATATTACGTTAGCAAACCACAAAGCTGCTGAGAAAGTTTCGAATTGGATGGTAGGTCAGGATCTTACTACCAGTGACCATAATCTCATCTATTTCCAATATAGGCAACAACAGAACACTATAGCAACTGTTATATCTAAAAGACAAACTTTTAACATCAAAAAGGCAAATTGGGAAGCCCTGAAAGAAAATCTACTAATGCCACCCTCAATTAATGTGGGTGACGATATTGACTACAAAGCTTCTGAGCTTACTAAGGCCATTCAGAAAGCTATGATTGAGGCAATTCCAAGAAGTAAGCCACGTCCTTTTAGTAATAATATCTGGAACGAAAAATTGCAGAAACTTCGGATTAAAATGAGGAAAGCACGCCGAGCATATCAGACTTCTATCTTAAACACGGAGAGGCAAACACATCTTAGAAAATACCAACTATTGAAAGAGGAATTTAGAACTTCTTTAAAAGATCTGAGGGAAAGATCATGGGATAATTTTGTTGAGAATGCTTTAACCACCAATATATGGGGCATCCCATATAAGATAGCCACTGAAAAAATAAAGTCTCCAGAAGTCCTCTCTACATTACTTAAACCAAACGGTGAACTAACTAAAGGATGGATTGAATCTATACAAACCCTGCTAACTACTGTCCTTCCCTCATATAACCATGAGTCAGATACAATCCAGCACAAACAACTTAGAAAGGAATTCACCTCTGACGAACCAACAGCTGGAGTCGTCTATCCCTTTGACAGATCTGAAGTTCTGCATGCATTACAAATCCTCAAAAAGAAGAAGGCTCCAGGACCTGATCAAATACATGCAGAAATACTCATACATATTGCACCAGAAATAACTCCATATCTAACAGATCTCTTTAATGAATGTCTATGGCAAGGCCGTATTCCCTATTGCTGGAAAGAAGCCAGTATCACGATCTTACATAAAGGTGGCGATAAGGATCCTGCATTGCCAAAATCTTATAGACCGATTTGTCTACTTAACCTTTTGGGTAAAGTACAAGAAAAACTCCTATGTAAACGCATACAAGAGTTTAGGATCCTGAAAGGCCTTAATCCTACTCAATATGGTTTTAGATCTGGAAAGTCAACCACGGATGCAATATCTAAAGCCATAATTGCAGCTAAGAACTCTAAAAAGAACTATGTGATGGGTCTCTTCTTTGATATAGCTGGAGCTTTCGATAACCTCTGGTGGCCTGCACTTTTTGAACGCATGCGCCAACAAGAATACCCAAAAAGCCTTTATAGAATTCTGAAGAACTATTGTGTAGACCGTCGAGTCAACATCACAGGGGCAAATAGTACCGTTACACGTGATATTACGAAAGGATGCCCGCAAGGTTCTATATTGGGTCCAATATTCTGGGATATAAGTTTGGAGCCTCTGCTTAATGAGTTAGTAGTTGACACACAAATATATACCACTATAGCATATGCGGATGATCTGCTTTTATTAATAGAAGGAAACACCCGCCTGGAACTGGAAACAAAATCTTCTGTTGTGACCCAGAAGGTATATAAATGGTGCAACTCTGTTAAACTACAAATTGCAGCTAACAAATCTGCGTATTTGCTATTTAAAGGTAAATTATTAAGAAACCCAGTTATACGAATACACGAAGAACGTATTCAACGCCACAAGTATATTAAATACCTTGGAATAACGCTTGATGAGAAAGGCAACTTCAAGACACATGTCACTCAGGTCTGCAACAAAGCCAGTAAAATTATGATGAAGATTGCCAGTATTGCCCAACGTCAATATAAACTACCTCTCACTACCATTAGAACATATCATAATTGTATCTTTACTGCCATCATTACATATGGAGCAGGAGCGTGGGCACAGTGTATGCAAAAATTAAACCTCGTCGCAGATCTCAGAAAATGCCAGAGGAAAATTCTTCTCCGTTTTACTGGAGCAGCAAGAACGACCTCTACTATGGCTCTTCTTGTGGCCACTGGTACCTGGCCAATAGATCTACAGGTTCGCCTATATGGTGCTTACTACTGGCTAAAGAAAAGCAATCAACAAAAGATAGAAGATATAATAGGAAAACGATGCTATATGAAAAGACAAACAAGGGCTGAGTTAATATCCTTATGGCAGTCAGAATGGGATAACCTGCAAACTGGGAGACACACCTATATGTTTTACGCTAATATACGAGAAAGGTTACGACTAAAGCACCTAAATCCCTTACAAGCTGCATTACACTATATTACGGGCCATGGGCCATATGGCACTTACTTAAAACGTTTTAGTATCATCAACTCTGAAATGTGCACCAGATGCAATACAGAAGATACTCCTGAGCCTGTAATGTTTAACTGTCAGAAATACAGTGAAATAGGACAATCTAACAGGGAAAAGCTCATGTACCTCACTTTATCGGAAATGGTCAGGAATACGGAAAATCTAAATGCTTTAAATGAGTTAGCGACTCAAATCAGTATAGCAGAAAGATCTTTAAGACAAACTGAACAAGAAAGAAATCTAAGAATTTTTTATACACCTCCAGCGACTGTTGTAGCACCATCCCATCGATCGTTAAGATTGTCAAACCAACTGTAAGCAGAAAGGAGAAGAACGAGGGCAAAACGACAGCCTGATGAGACTTGGACAGCCTATCAGAGACTAGGGACAACTTGACAATATCACCAATTTTCCTTATTGTTATTTAGTTTAATTTAGTTTTCTGCACATTCTATTGTGAAAAAATTGTAATAAATAAGTTTAAATAAATGAAAATATCCGCACACTACGTCCAGATATAAGAAATTAGGTATCTGGACATAGCTGGCAGATATTATTTTATTTTATTTTTTTATGTGAAGGCACTAGAGTGACTAGAAAACTCAGAAGCTTTTTGGTACCTGTGCAACAAGTTTCCAGGGCTGAGTTATGCAAAAGTGAAAGAAGGTATTTTCTTAGGTCCACAAATAAGGAAGATCATGTCCCTCAAAATTCATCTTTTTGACTCACACCACAACTTCTTTCCTGAAAAACCTAGGTTCTGTCAGCAATGAACATAGCAATCATTTCCATCAGGACATCTCGGTGATGGTAATCATGCTATCAGGATCGATGGAGTATGAAGGCAGCTGAACATTTCAGCTTAACATGCCAAATACTCAGCACAAATGTAAATCTACAGCCAAGAAATTCAAATCAAATTCATTTTAAATTAAGGAAATTTATTTTATACATATATATTTTATGTGTGTGCTTTATGTTCAACTAGATTTTTCTATATAATTAGGGACACAATTTTTTGGGGACTGCGATACACAAAATATATTAATGTGCAATAATGTTTCAGAATCAATTCTATTGTGATTGTCCACATAATTACCGTTTACTCTCATCATTAAACATGAATTTAAGATTTCATTGCAATGTTTCTGCGAAACTGACATTACGATTTATTTTGGGAATAAAACAAGATTATTTCACTTTCTCCAACATAGAAAGCCAAATGCGGGTTCAAGGTCAAGTGTTCAAGCTCCGTCTGGCTGGAAGAAGTGTAACTATGTTTACAATAACACAAAAGGTATGTGAAGGCAGTGAAGGTAGGTTGACAATCAGTGACGTACATGAACATTCAATGCACACGTAGAATAATATACCTGCCTACAGCACTACCGCTGCAGTGAAGCACTGGAGACAATGACCCAACCCCTCTACTGGTTTTCCCACACTTCACAAACACACACAGCTTACACTTGAATGATAACTTCACACGTATTTTACAGAAGGCTGCAATAGACAGCAGGAGCGTGGGCTTAGTGCCAAAAATGGCAGGAGTTTAACACTGAGTTTGTTTTGTGTATTGATGCACTACAGAGCCAAGGCATGTAATTGTACAGTTACATTAAAACATGTCCATTCTGACAGCTAGGTGCACATGTGCACTTGAAAGGGTTTCCATGGCAACAAATGTCGACCTCCGTGGTCTAGGGGTAATATGCTAGTCTCTGGTTACCTAGATCGCAGGTTCAAATCTAGCAGAGGGCGCTGAATTTTTACGCACACAAAAATCCTTAGTGTAGTTCTCTTTGGAAGTTAACTAAAGCCGGTGGTTCCATGTCATAGATTTACTGCACATAAAAGAACCTCAAGCTTGATAGAGAGACCTATGAGCAAAATTAAGTGGTCTTTCATGCCCAATGTAGAATGGGACGCTGAGAACCACAGTCTATGTACTTATATTTCAATTTCTAATGGTGATTGTGAAGGAGCTCTTTCAGTGTACAATATTTTGTGAGATAAAAGAACCAATATTACAGCAGCAAACTTAAAATCATGCTTACTTGTTATTTCAATGAAAATGCTAAATATAATATTTGAAGTGTGAATTATTAATCCCTAGGACATGTCCTCTATGCAGAGGTTACCCTCATTCTCCTGGCTGCTACGTCCTCCAGCCATTTTTAAGGCCACGGAGGTGGCAGGGGTCAGCATGCAAACTCCCCCAACCGTAAGGCAACTACTTGATCTTGAGATGTAAATTATTACAGTAATATCTGATATTTTATTTCACCACTTTTATCCTAGTTTGAGCCTTCTTTTTATACCAACATACACAATTTTTATTCACCATAAGATTGTGTTGCTACATATAGTATGTGTCTTCATGTACTGAAACTATTGTGTGAGTTGTTTACCTTGCTACAATTTTAAACATACCTATATAAACGGTTAATGTCTTATATCTCAAGAATGGTGGGCGATATTAACAGTTTACATATTTTAAATCCACATATCTCAGTTATCATAGAACAAGTGTTGGATACCAAGATATCCCCATAAGCTTCCTTTTTATGTTTATGTATAGCAGTAGTAACAGTGGCAGTGGCGGTGGTTGGTGGTGGCGGTGGTGGGTGGTTGGTGGTGGTGGTTGGTAGTGATGGTTGGTGGTGATGTGTGGTAGTGGTTGGTAGTGATGGTTGGTGGTGGTAGTGATGGTTGGTGGTGGTGGGTGGTAATGGTAGTGATGCTGGTGGGTGGTGGTGATGGTTGGTGGTGGTGGATGGTGGTGATGTTTGGTGATGGTGGTGATGGTTGGTGGTGGGTAATGGTGGTGGTAGTTGGTGATGGTGGCGGTGATGGTGATGGTTTGTGGTGGTGGGTGATGCTGGTGGTGGTGGTTGGTGATCGTGGTGGGTGGTGGTGGTGATGGTTGGTAATGGTTGGTGGTGGTAGTGATGGTTGTAGTGGGTGGTGATAGTGGTTGGTAGTGATCGCTGGTGGTGGTTGGTAGTGATGGTTGGTGGTGGTGGTTGGTAGTGATGGCTGGTGGTGGTAGTGGTGGTGGTGGTGATAGTGGTTGGTGGTGGTTGGTGATGGTGGTGGTTGGTGGGTGATGGTGGTGGGTGGTGGTGGTTGGTGGTGGTGGTGGGTGATGGTGATGATGGTGGGTGGTGATGGTGGTGGTGGGTGATGGTGGTGGTTGGTGGTGGTGGGTGGTAGTGGTGGTGATGGTGGTGGTTGGTGGTGGTGGGTGATGGGTGGTGATGGTGGTGGGTGATGGTGGTGGTGATGGTGGGTGATGGGTGGTGATGGTGGTGGTTGGTGGTAATGAATGATGGTGGTGGGTGGTGGTTGTGGGTGGTGGTGATGGTGGGTAGTGGTGGTGATGGGTGATGGTGGTGGGTGGTGGTGGTGGGTGGTGGTTGTGGGTGGTGGTGATGGGTGATGGTGGTGGTGGGTGGTGGTTGTGGGTGGTGATGGTGGGTGGTGGCGGTGATGGGTGGTGATGGTGATGATTGTGGTGATGGTGCATGGTGGTGGGTGATGATGGTGGTGATGGTGGGTGATGGTGCGTGGTGGTGGGTGATGATGGTGGTGATAGTTGGTGGTGATGGTGGGTGGTGGTGGGTGATGATGGTGGTGATAGTTGGTGGTGATGGTGGGTGGTGGTGGGTGATGATGGTGGTGATGGTGGGTGATGGTGCGTGGTGGTGGGTGATGATGGTGGTGATAGTTGGTGGTGATGGTGCATGGTGGTGGTGGCTGATGGTGGGTGATGGTTGGTGGTGATGGTGGGTGGTGGTGGGTGATGATGGTGATGATGGTGGTGATAGTTGTTGGTGGTGGCTGATGGTGGGTGATGGTTGGTGGTGATGGTGCATGGTGGTGGGTGATGATGGTGGTGATGGTGGTGATAGTTGTTGGTGGTGGCTGATGGTGGGTGATGGTTGGTGGTGATGGTGGGTGGTGGTGGGTGATGATGGTGGTGCATGGTGGTGGCTGATAGTGGTGGGTGGTGATGGTGGGTGGTAGTGATGGTAGTGGTAGTGGTAGGTAGTGGTGGTGGTAGTGGTTGGTAGTGATGGTTGGTGGTGGGGTGAGTTAATGAGTAGGGTTTAAGGGCCCGTCGACAGCTAGGTCATTAGGGCCCCAAGTCAAAATGATAAAAAATGGAAAACTCACCACCACTTAACACTCAGAACTTAAAACCGGAAAGCTAAAAAAACACATGCCAGAAGAGGTGGTGATGGTTGGTGGTGGTGATTGGTGGTGGTAGTGGTTGGTAGTGATGGTTGGTGGTGGTGGGTGGTGGTAGTGATGGTTGGGGGTGGTGATTGGTGGTGGTAGTGGTTGGTAGTGATGGATGGTGGTGGTGGTGGTGGTGGTTATTTGTGGTGGTAGTGGTTGGTAGTGATGGATGGTGGTGGTGGTTGGTAGTGATGGTTGGTGGTGGTGGTAGTAGTAGCATTATTATGATGGTAGCTGCAAAATGTGAAGGCGGCTGATAGTTGACTATTACAATTCTTTTTCCTGCTGTACAAATAAATTTTGTGGGTGCAAATGATATTTATATCACTGGCTGTACAGTCTGATTTCACAGTGTGTTTTACTGTACAATACTGCAACGCATGGCAAGACTTGATTGAATTTTGTGTTGAGCCAGCCACCATTAAATTGTGCAACAGTTATAGTAATATTCTCTAAAGTTTAGCTTTCAATTTCTTATACTGTACCTGATTTTTATAGAAAATTACACACAAGTTTCCTTAAATTAAATAACATGTTGAACAGTTTTGCACAACTGAGCCAACATACTTCTGTGTAGTCTGCCAAGTTTTCATATCCACCACCCATCTGTGTGAACTGCCTAAGCTTGAGTGAATCTGTACTGCAATGCTCATAACAGGTTTTGAAGTTGCTTGTGCTTAAAGCCTCCTGGTGTATTATACAGTGGAAATTACAAAAGGTGTCAGGTCTCCCATTTTCCATGAGTAATGATTTTAATTTACCAATGAATCCTTTCCTCTCATTGCCATGAATGATATTTTTAAGTAATAATATAGTTATATATGGTTATTAATTTTATGCTTTATCTTGTTAGCTAATGCTGGAAATCTGACAATGAAGTCATTAATCTTCTTGTTCTCCAATATTTTTCACTAATGATATTGAAGAGAGCAATAGCAGTAATAGTTACCGCTTTTTAGAGAGCACCATATTTTATGCTTTATTATGAGCGCCAAACAAGGTATCGACAGCTGATGGTGAAAGAGGCGACGTTGCTGCTCATCGCAACCACATGGAGAATGTGTTAGCATTATGTGTAAGATGACGGTTGGAATACATTTGGAATGTACAGCAGGTATAATTTATATTCTTATTCGAAGACAATAGTAAAATAGTGAATCTACTTGCAAAGGATAGAATATGGAAGTATATATCACTGTAGAGATTAATGTTAGCAAAGGAAGCATACATGTGAAATATTATAACGGGAAATATCACCGATATCAGACTTGCATCGTTACTGTTGTTGCTGGAATTAACCACGGAAATGACAAATTGTCCAATCCTTGCTTCTAAGATTCCATTTTCCCATTTTGCACTTATTACGCCCTTTGTATCCATAACCGCTTTTTCAATTTTCAGCTTTTATTGATGTAGCTTTATTACAGATGACACAGTAAAATCCTTCCTTCACATAATGTAACCCTTTACTTCGGCCCAAATTAACCAAATTAGATTACACTAGGAAAGGCAGAAACCAAACAATTTTGTGACCATGTTCTTAAGCAAAAATGTAAACATTGAAGCAATGACACAGTCTGTAAAAGCCAAGTAACATGATTTTGTACATGTATAATAACTATGTAAGCGTCAATGCACTGGAAGTATTATCTTCATCTCGTACTTTAACAGCAAAACTTGAAACCTGTACATGTTTTGCATGTTTTTTATGCATTTAATTGTAAATGCTTTTGACATGTTCTATGTTCAAGGTCTGCCTGGCCATCATTGAACCTACAGAACGCATTCTAATCTAATCTAATACCATCGACTGTGTAATCCTTTAATTGGGGTATGCACCTTACCAAACACAATTTTTTTCGCTTCCCAAGTATGTAAAGTTTTTTGTTTGGCTATGCTGTCTTTGTCAATATTTTTGGGCATAATTATTCATTAAAAGAGTGAAACAGTTGTAAATGCTCACAACATATGCACAGATACCCAGATTCAGGCTGATGTAAACATAAGGCAAATAACCACAATAAATAGAATGATACAAACGAACTTGTCAGCACACAGGCAATCTCTGATACAAACACTGCAAGCTGGAACTGGAGGGAGGCATTGTATATATTGCAGGGAAAACAGAAGATAAGATGCACAGTTTATGTTACTCGTAGATAGCAGGTCAGGCACATGCTAATCATATGTTAAATATTGACAACACTGGTTTAGCGTTGCTATGGAAACGTCTTACCTCTAATTGGTTCATCTTTTTGTTGCTATGACAATCGCAATGACGCCTCCATTCCCTCCTGTTCATTTAGACCCCTCCACCACGTGGATATCAACTGTCAATCACTGTATTTGGCACTGAGTATAGTTTATATGCAAGCCTTACTTATGTACCATTCCACCCTACCTGCACCTTTTGACGGGGGCCATTGACTGGTATACTGCCTGACCATTTAAGGCCTCACTCTAATTGCATGCAGTACATATTTCATACTACAGCTTTGACTCACTCAATTAAGTGAGGAGAAGGTGTAATTAAGTCCTAGGGGATGTAAGTTCTCCATACAAGGTGGGTACACAGAGAAACAAGATATAGCATTCACTTCTTAAACTTTTCACTATCACTATTCCATTTGTATCTATAATGAACTGTGTAATGTAGCTATTTCAGCAAAGGTTTAGCTCAATTAAAAAAAGTTAATAGAAAAAAAAATCTGATGTGTTGCACTCACATGACTTTCTCTACTCCTGTACTAACTACTCTTACAAACTCTTATTCCTCTATCTTCTTTGTATTAATCAAGATAAACATAAATACAAATTATCTTATTGTAAATTTCCTTGTAGGTACAAGGGAAATATGGAAATATAGTAGGCTTTGGGCAACAGTCAAATATTTTAAACCTGGTTTCTATATGAAGGCTTTGAAATTCTGTTCTCTTTGCACAGCTAAGATATAAAAAAGTGAATTAAGGCCTTTCATTTGAGATAAGTATAGGTATTGCAAAACTCACACCAATAACATGGAATATCTCCGAAATAGTTCACTCAAAGAAAAAAAAAAAAGTTATTTGGACATAAATTGTGTTTTGAGAAAAATCACCTCATTGAACAGTCTCATATTCTAGATAGATGGGAATAATTTGGTATGATGAACGGTTCTAACGTTATGTGATCCAGGATGTGTGTGGGATTTTTGAGTGGGTTTGTGTATTGCTATCTGGGTGAGGGGAAGATGGTAAGGAATGATGATTTCCTTCGGCTAGTGTCGGTACAGTAATAGGAGATTATAATTATGCAGGAAACTCTCTCTCAGGTTAGGCGGATTAACGAGAAAAATTAGAACTGTCCATTTCTTCTTCACTGCACTCTTTGATGTGAAGATCTACACTGAAATACTACCCCCAGGGATCCCTGTCTAGGGGATATGTGGATGGCGGTCACAAAGTAAGCAAGCTGAGCAGAACATTACTTCCACTTACTGGTGTTTTGCTCCTTACTGTAGCTTTTCTATCTGACCGTATGACCTTACCTTGGTCATCTCTTGTTTACTTCTGACCTCGGTGCTATTAGGGTTCCTGAGGGCTAGGGAGTCTTTATTTTTCCAACCTTTCCATTTCTCTATTTTCTCTATAACCTCTTAACCCCAAACATACTGACCTGTCATTGCATGTAATGCGTCCTTTAATTGGTAATCAGAGGATATGGTCGGTGAATTTATTTTGATAATTCCCCTGGTAGGTCGGTGAGACCCATAAACCAACGACAGGTGTAGTCCTCCAGACATTCTGGGGGTTGTGAGAGAGCGATGTAACCGCCAAAACATAAAAATATGATGCCCTCTAAAAAGTGATTACTATTAAAGTCTGATTTTTAAAAGAAGATACATGTCAAATGTCAGCTTCTCCACGTGGAGAGCTGCAGTGTTGTCAATAAGCAGATAGAGATAACCCTCAACACTCGAGACATATAAACAAATGTTCGGGTTTATCTCATGGCAGTGAAAACATGCACATGTAATCTCTAGTTGCCTACTAACAAAACAAAGGTAATTTGTTCCCAATATGAATAAGTACGCATTTTAATATAAAACTGTTAATGAAGTAGGCTAACAACACTCTATGCAACTGAACATCCAAACAAGTTCCCTTCCCCGCAATAGTTAAGCGATAACTGACCTGAGCAGTAAACTATTTATCTGCTGCTAATGTGGCAACCTTTCTTTACGTTTCCATAGCAGCGACCTTCCCCTCTTACCCTTAACCCCCCCTTGCTTGACTGCTGCCATGTATCTTCTTTTAAAAATCAGACTATACTGCTAGTTCTCTCCAATATCAAATTATGACATGAGTAGAGGGGTAAAGTGTTCTGGAGTTAAAATAGTCCCCCATTCGGATCTCCGGGCGGGGACTACTTCTCTGGAATCAAAACTTTATATTAATAAAACGTCTAACATCAGAATTCTTCAATGGAATGCAGGTAGTCTCACTAGAATTGGGATACACTCTTCACCACTCTGTCCTTTATGTGATCTGCAAGAGGAAATGGATCAAGATCACCTTCAAATATGTCCAGCCACTTCTAGTGCCCTTCCCATCCATCAGTGAAAAATATTGGAGAGCAAGAGGATTAATGGCTTCATTGTCAGAAATCAAGAGCCAATTTGCAAGAAAATCAAAATTTTTCATGTAAAGGGTAGTTTAGGGTGGAGGAATTTTCTTCAAGATCTCCAAGTCACATCCTTGAAAGATTTAAACTTAAATGCCAACTTTGGTTTTGAGTTTTGCTGTTCAGAGACACACAAACTAGCAGACAGACACACACATACCTTTTTCTAAAAATGCTTTATTTGGATTCAGGGGGCCTCAAAACTTAATTTCCAGTGAAATCTGGACATCCAATGTTTTGATGGAATACAATGCCTCCTGTACTTACCATATGTAGTATTACACTGGTCGACAAGATTTTTTTCACCAGAAATCTGAACAGTGAATCTAGTGCATTTTTTCATCCTGAATTCAGATATGTAGTCAGAATTTTCCCATCAGGCATAGTTTTTCTGTGAAAGCTACTTTTCAAAATATGATTTTAGCGTTTTCTTCGACCAGTCATAGGAATCTTTACCTCATATGTAGCTATTTTACTCAAGTCGTATTTATTGAAATTATTTGTAATATCACGCTGAAGCACCACCAAACAAGACTGTGCAGGTTCATTCATGTTTAGACATGCTCAGACCTGTCTGGCATTGTGATGTGTCAGTATTGAGCTGACTGTGACATTGTTCACTAGTGAAATATTTCCTTCCTTTCCGTTTAGAAGTGTATTGTGTATGTTGTGCATGCTGTATTTCAGTGCTTAATGTTTTCATCATGCCAAGAAAGTGTGTAAATCATGCAGATAACTTCTGCTATATTTGTGGTGAGCTGACCTTCAAGTCTCAGAGGCGAAATATGACCCCACTTGTAAAGAAGTGTTATCATCTTTACTTTGGCTGTCAAGTTGGTGATTTTGATAAGAGCTGGGCCCCAAATACATGCTGTGTTTCGTGTGTTAGACTGCTGACTGGGTGGAAAAATGGTACACATCATATGCCATTTGCAATTCCCATGATTTGGAGGGAACCGAAGGATCATTCAACTGACTGTTATTTTTGTTTGACAAATATTAAAGGAATCACATCTAAAACAAAATATACAGTTAAGTGAATTTGCAATCTGCATTAAGACCTGTCTTACACAGTGAAGAGTTCCCCGTACCAGTATATGTAGATACAACCTTAAGTGATAACTCTGATTCTGACCTAAATGAAACTCAAAATGATTCAGATGAAAATAAAAATGATCTTACATATGAAGCCAGTAGCTGCTCATCAGAACCATACTTTCCCAATCAGCAAGACCTTAATGACCTGATTCGGGATTTAAATCTGTCTAAACTGCAAGCTGAAGTTTTAACTTCCAGACTCAAAGGGTGGAATTTACTCCAAAAAGATGTAAGAATAAGTAGTTATCGTAGCCGCCATAGTGTTTTCAAAGAATACTTCTCTGAAGAATATGGTGTTGTGTTTTGTAATAATATTTGTTCACTTATGGAAACTCTTGGGCATCAACACTG
Organism: Tenodera sinensis; assembly: GCA_030765045.1. Taxonomy (NCBI): domain Eukaryota; kingdom Metazoa; phylum Arthropoda; class Insecta; order Mantodea; family Mantidae; genus Tenodera; species Tenodera sinensis. The sequence goes on along the minus strand of CM060964.1, from coordinate 369,083,530 downwards.
ACCAGATGAGTGGCGATTGTTCATAGACTCCTCTAAAGTAAGTTTGAGGGCTGTGCTGCTACATATTGGCAATGAACTTCCATCAATACCAGTAGTGCATGCCGCTATGAAAGAGACATCAAAATATGAAACTAATTTTAGAGAAAATACAATATGGAAAATATGAATGGAATATCTGTGGTGATTTAAAGGTCATTGCTTTATTGCTTGGTTTGCAACTTGGGTTCACCAAATTTTGCTGTTTTTTGTGCGAGTGGGACAGCAGGATAAGACGTCTCACTACGTTAGAAAGTCATGGCCAAAACGTGAATCTCTTCTCCCTGGCCAGAAAAATGTGGCATGTGTCCCTTTAGTGAATCCTGAAAAAATATTTTTACCTCCACTGCATATTAAGTTAGGAGTTATGAAAAATTTCGTCAAAGCTATGGATAAACTTTCTGATGGATTCTTGTACTCGAAATCAAAATTCCCCAAAGTCAGTGATGCTAAATTGAAAGGAGTTTTTATAGGACCTCAAATCCGATCATTAATGGCTGATGAACATTTCCAGGAACTGTTAAATCCACTGGAGAGAGCAGCCTGGCAGTCTTTCAAAAGTTTATGTTGCAATTTTCTTGGAAACCATAAAGCAGAAAACTATCGTGACATAGTGGCTGATCTTCTGCATTCTTATAAAGCTATGGGATGCAAGATGTCTTTAAAAATTCACTTCTTGGACTCTCACTTGGACTTCTTCCCCGAAAACCTTGGAGCTGTCCGCGATGAACACGGTGAGCGATTTCATCAGCAAATTTCTACGATATAGAAGAGGTACCAAGGCAAGTGGAGTTCCAATATGCTGGCTGATTACTGTTGGACTAACATGAGAGACGTTCTAGATGCAAAATATACCCGAAAATCACAATCTACCACTTTCTAGGTAAGTCAGAATCAGTAGTTATAATTTTGAGTTAGATAGCTAGTTACAGATTTTTTATAATATTATAAAAATTCAAATGAATATCACACAAAACTCCTGCCCGATGTGGACAAACTGTAATTATATTTGAATTCAGCATGAAAAATACTTTTAGAATCTTATTTTAATTCTTGTGATAGAGAAAAAGTTAATTTTTGTAGACCAGTGTTTTTTTTTGTAGTGTTTAACATCCGCTTAAACTATATATGGCACCGCAGGTGATGATACATGGAATGAAGATGGAGCACCGGTGGAATGAGATGGTGGGGGAAACTGGAGAACCTGGAAGAAACCCGGCCCAGCACCGTTTCGTTCACCACAAATCTCACATGCAGTTGCCTGGGATTGAACCCGGGCCGCTTTGGTGAGAAGCAAATGGGCTAACCGCCTATATGTAGTAGAGAAAGTAATAAGCTTTTATAAGAATAGTTTGTATATCCAACATTAAGAACAGGACAGTCATGCAAATTTAAGACATCTGATTTTACCCTACTGTAGTGCAAAAACTGGCCACAAGACATTCTTATGATACTTACTCTGAGAACCTTGCTCTACTTCATCGGAGTTCACTGCAACTGCACAGTTACCTACAAGAAGTGAAGGTCTTCTTTCTGAAAGGTTAGCAATATCAACAGCAAGATATTCTCCACAGGGTCCTGCAACTTTGAACTGAATTCTCTTCATGTCATGTTTACGCATACTTATAGTGTGGTGTACTTCTTCTATAAACAAAAGTGTATGAAACTTTTTTGCATAATTGGAAACACTGAAATCAGACTCAAGGGCAGGCTCCATTTCTTTCAGCATTTGCAGTACTTCATCATATCTGCTCTTTTTGCCCTGAGCTGCAATTAAGTCAAAAAATTTCCTTGGCACCAAATATGGAGGAGTACGAACAGGTACAAATGCTGCTGGTTTTATAGGACGTACACCTGCTATTAAATTTCCTTGGATTTGTTTATAAGACTCGGGCAATGTACGCACATCACCACCATAGCCTTTCATTGGTACTAGTTGCGATTGTGATGGGTGTTGAACTTCTGCTTCAATATGTCGTCCTATTTTGAAACCTTTGAATGAAAATATAAATAGCTCTGAAACTTTTCCCAGAAACCTGCCTCTACAAGTAAAATGGCATTCAATAGCCTGTCCTGGATTAATTATACTTTCTTTTCTACTGGGATACAAACACCTGAACTGTGATTCTGAGCATTTTGAGGCAGATCTACAGTGGTAGAGAACTTCAGTATGATTACAGCAAAAAGGGCCAGTTTCACAAATTTTGTAGAACATATGGACTATAGGAAAGATGGAAATAAAATATACAAATTCCTTAATAAAACAAAATTATCAAAAAATACAACTGAACCATTAACCTCTTCAGGGATATGGACGTGAAATCGCGTCCATTTAAAATGACGGACGAGCGATATGGACGTGTATACACGTCCTGTGCGTTTGTGCATTTAACCCTTATTTATCCACTATCTAACTCAACTTATTTTAATTTTCCCCCGTTATGAAACATTTAATTAAATTCTGTATGCTTTACTGGCTTACCTTTATATGTTCCTTCTGCAGTGATATGCCTCAAAACAGGGATAAACACACAAGGGCACATCTCCGCATTCGCCACAGATCATCCCAGTTTCTTTACGGATTCCCTTCTTGCGGCACACGAAACACCTTCGAGATGGGCGGGACTTCTTTGCTGTTGACGGTATCCTTTTAGGATAATGTTTTCCTTGAAGTCTGAGGGGTGCAGGGGTTTTGGATTTTCTACCCCCAGTATGAAGAGGCCTCTCAACCTGGTATTGTTCAATTAGGCTGCGAGCTATTGATAGTCGAAAGTCCAGATAGGTCATTGTCTTGTGTGGGTTTAGAGCTCTCCAAATTACCAAACAATTGTATATGGTTATATCCAGCTGGTGCAAAAATACCTTTTTATACCATTTCACTGTTTTTCGTAAAGAGGGATATGCTTGCAATACCTGATCTACTAGATCGACACCGCCCATGTGCATATTGTATTCCTGGATAACGTCAGGCTTGAAAATGCACATTTTGGTATGGGCATCTGTTTTTTCAGTGTCAATCATCAAAATCTTAGAGCTGCAATTGGATAATGCCGTAACTACCCTCCTGTCCTGCCAGGCAAGGTAGGTCAAAGGTGGGAGCTGACGCACCTCCATTTCCCCTCTCCTTAGAGCCTTTGTATTCACATCTTTTGGCAAACCAATACGATTTGAACGTACTGTTCCAATTGCATTAGTCTTTCTTTTGTGTAAGGCCATGAATAATTTAGGAGAGCTGTACCAGTTATCTAAGTACACAGTCCTACCCTGATCAAGCACAGGTTCCATTAGGTGCATTACTATGGAGCCAGATAAGCCCAAATCTTTGTCTCCAGTATTGTCAGTCCCTTGACCAGTGTAAATGCAGCTATTGTAAAGATATCCCGTTTTACTTTCACAAACATCAAAACTCTTTATGCCAAATCTAGCCCTTTTTGTTTTGATGTATTGCTTCCAACCTAAGCGGCCCTTCCAAAGCATTAGGCTTTCATCAACAGTGACCTTTTCACCAGGCACATAATTTTCTTTAAATTTTGAAATAATATAATCGAAAACAGGCCTAATTTTGTGGAGTTTGTCATTTACATTCTCTGTGCAGGTGAAATGAAGGAACCGCAAAATTGACGTAAATCTGTTATTTGACATGCATTTTCCAAAAAAAGGAGTAGCTAGCATGTCATCTGTGGACCAATACATGTATAATGCAGGTTTACGAATAACACCCATAAGTATAATTAGACCAATTAGCCTGTAAATCTCATTGAGTGTTACTTCTGTCCACCTTTGAATTCTGCTCTTAGGCCCTAATTTACCTTTAGAGAGCAGGTCTTCCTTCACCTTACTCGCATATACATTTGTTTCTGAAACAATGAGAGACACTAAGTCGGTAGTAAAAAATTTTGTAAAAATGTCAATTGGTTGGCTGTCAGAAGTCAGCTGAGCCTGGGATTGAACACCAGACCCTGTGCTCGTGAAGATGTGCCTGTTTGTATTGGAATTGTTTTCAGCACTCCACAATGCTGACTCTTCACGAACACCTGAAGGAAGTTGGTCACGTTCTTCCTCACTGCTACTTGTACCTATATCCTCCACACCCCCCTCAAATTCGGAAAATTCGCCATCAATATCCAAATCGCTGTCACACAGCAAGAAGTCCTCCACATTATCGTGTGTAATTTCAGAAGCCCTTACACTTCCACCACTCGCTAACCTTTGTGCAACACTGCTTGTTGATGCCATGTTTTAGCTCTGAGATGTAACACTCAATAGCTTCTCACTTCAGCTACAAGCAGGAAAGTATACGTATGCATTTCAAGAAAGAAACAAACGGAGCCTGTAAGCTATATCCAAGTTACGAAACACGTGTAAGGAAAAATTGCAAACCTGCTTTATTCTGATGACTCACAGACCACGCATACACTAGTGCTTTATTTCACACTACGCTTTGTTTTGCTGATGCAAGGGCCACACATACAATGGGTCGACTACTGTTTCTTTCACAGAACTTATATTAGGCGCGTTCGACAAAGCAAAGTTAACTTTTTACCACAGTGAAACAAATAGTGCCATTTCAACGATTTGTAAATGCAACTCAACATTGCTGATGATGTACATGTATACTGCATATAATGAGTTTTATACCAGTTTTTGTTTCATTAAAATAACTTAAAATTTACGCAAAATACAGCTGTGTATTTAGGAAGCACTTTTAGCGCATTTAACAATTTAAATGCCCTACGCTGGATATTGGGTATCCGTTCTCGGGGTGCAGAGCTTTTAAATGGCTGTCGCTCAAGACGTTAAAATATAATAACAAAAGCTTAACTACAGATAGGGAAATAGCAGAATCCCTTAACCAGTTTTATGCTCAGTCACAAAGAGTACCCCAAGCGTATAAAACACAAGATAAGGCTATCCAAAAAACTATCAGAGAAACTAGTAAGCCAAAAGGTATACGAAATGATATTTTTTATTCAGGATTTTAATGAAACAGAACTGGATTTAGCAATAGAACAATTACAGAACAAAAAATCTCCTGGACCTGACAAGATCCATCCAGAGTTTATTCAACACCTTGGCAGGAAAGGAAAAGAAATCCTACTTAAACTGTATAACACGTGTTGGAGAATGACTGTACCTTCCGACTGGAAAAAAGCCATTATCATCCCGATTTTAAAGAAAAACAAACCCTCAAACAATATTAATAGTTTCAGACCAATATCTTTGACCAGTGTTATTGCAAAAGTGATGGAAAGAATGGTGGCATCTAGACTTAACTGGTTCCTAGAATATTACAACTTAATTAATAGTTCACAGACCGGCTTCAGACAGAATCATAGTACAAGTGAAAATGTACTCCTACTAAGCCAAGACATCAAGGAAGCTTTCAATAGAAAGGAGGATACCTTGGCAGTATTCATTGATTTTAAATCAGCATATGACTCACTCTGGAGAAATAAATTAGTTGAGAAGTTGCAATCAATAGGTGTGAAAAGTAACATGCTTAAGTGGATAACTCAGTTTATTTCACAAAGATTTTGTGCCACAAAATATAATACATACATTTCCAAATATAAACAAACACACCGAGGACTTCCACAAGGTGCTGTTCTGAGCACAACACTCTTTAACATATATATAAATGACCTTCCATCAATAATAAAAACTTTAGAAACCAAAATTGCTCTATTTGCTGACGATGTAGTCATTTGGACTTCAGGCTCTTCAAAAAAACTTGAATTAATTAAAGACAGAATAGAAACAGCCCTAAACAAAGTACATGAATGGAGCTCCAAAAACCTCATGACTATCAATGTGGAAAAAACAAATTATGAATTATTTACACTAAAATACAAACCAGTTAATATTAGCATAAATTATAATGGTAAACCACTCAAAACAGTTGATGATGCCAAATACTTAGGCATCACTTTCGACAGAAAGCTAAGTTGGAAAAAACATATAACAAACATCTCAGAAAAGGTTGAAAAGAAATTGCAAATCCTGAAAAGGTTAGCTGGTGCTAAATGGGGCTGCTCAAGGAGAGTCCTTAACACCACATACAAAATGTATATTAAACCAAACCTCTTGTACTGTTCTGAAGCTTTAATAACAGCAGCAAATGCTAACATCAATAAACTTGAACAAATACAAAATCAGGCTCTTCGCCTAATCACTGGAGCAGTTAAATCCACACCTATTGATGCCATGCTTGCCTTAACACGGACCCCATCAATAACAACAAAAATAGAAGAACAAGCATTGCTCCAACACGAGAAAATGTTACGACTGCCAAACTCTAAATGGACAGAAGAGAACCTCCCCCCTTCAATCCTTAAAACTCATAGTAGTTTCCTAGAAAAGGTAACACAGATTAAATCCAAATTGAACATTCCTAACACCAGAGAAAATCTACTTATTAGAGAAAATCCATTGGAATTATTGCAACCTACCTTCAATTTGGAATTAATAGAGGAAATAAGTAAATCAGACACACCAAAAGAAATACAAAACTTCTAGCTCTGGAAACAATCAATACTAGGTATCCCACAGAAGAATGGCTGCACATATATACTGATGGATCCTCGAAGGAAAACCTTACTGGAGCTGGAGTTACATGTTCACATTTTTCCTTTTATCATTCTGTTGGCAGAGACACAACAAATTATGATGGAGAAATAGAGGCTATATACATTGCTCTCCGACAATTATTAAATCTTCCCTTAAATAAATTTAACAAGGCAGTAATTCTTTCGGATTCTAAAGCTGCAATTCAGGGAATATGTTCAAATACTACAAAGAAGTCAACAAAAATTAGAGAATGCTACAAAATGTTAACACAACTCCAAAAAGTTAATAAGACTGTTCATCTCCAATGGATTCCAGCACACTGTGGAGTCATGGGGAACGAAGCTGCAGACTCACTTGCAAAGAAAGCCACAACAATAACACAAAAGTCTAAATTCAATTTCTCATATTCCTCAATAAAACGCTTGATCATTAAAAATTTTTGTCATTCATACCTACAAGAAATAGAAACAAATGCCAAAGATAAAAAATGGATTACACTACTTTCCAATCCAGATATAATCCCCCAGAGACCAAGGAAAACAGCTGTTGCAGCCTTCCGACTATTGACAAATCATGACTGCTTGGCAAGTCATCTCTACAGAATAGGTATCTCAGCCTCACCGATATGTGTCCTGTGTAACGATCCAACAGAAATGAATGAAGAACACTTGAAGACCTGTGAAGCATTAAGATCAGAAGAAACTACAGTTCAAAAGTATTGGAAAGCACGAATGCTAATGGCTTCATTGCCAGATGCAAGGCACTAGAAAACAACAACAACAACATTTCTTATATTTCTAATTTCTGCAACAATGTCTTTCTTTTCACCAAGATTTAACAAACCAAAGTCTAAACGTTCAGAGATAACAATTCCTTTTTTATTTTGTAGAAGAATACTCAGTTCTTTTTACAATTTCACATTTGGTCCCTTAGCATTTTTGTTTTCCTTTGAGAGTGTTTCTCCTCCAAAAGAAACTGCTGTAAGTGCTCTCCAAGTGAGATGTCCCTGCTGACTTTCTATTGCCTCCACTACCACTTTGTTTCCTACAATGGGGAAGTATCCAGGCTCACAGCTATTTTTGTTGAGGTATGTATCCTTATTTATGACACCTTCCGTTCTATCCCACTGAGAGATAACACCAATATACAGACGGGATCGTAGTGGACGTATCTCTTCTACATCCAACACATCTCCTTCCAGATCACACACTTCTACATCAACTGCAGTTGTAGTTTCTAACTCAATCCAGTCTCCTATAACAGAAATTATCATAAATGTTGTACATTCTAACACATGATTGCTGATATACCAGGAGAGCAAAAAACATCTGAACGGCTGTGTGGTGCTTTGTCTGTTGGCATCCTCAGCACTCATCGTCTGCCACTATCACAGAAAGGTGTAGATGAAACCATATAACATTTGTAAAACTACTTTTTAAGGTTTTACTGACCAATTTTATGAAGGATGCTGAAATTGGTCCCATTGTCCATGCATACATTTTTGGCACCTCTTTAGGTAACTATCCATCACTTGCTGTAGCTCACATTGGGAAATGCTGGCAATTTCCTGGCAGATATTTTGTTTTAATTCCTCCAGAGTGTGTGGGTTTGTCTTGTATACTTTATGTTTTGAGTTACCCCTAAGATAGAGATTGCTTATTGGAACTCTGAGAAACCTTTCTCTGCTAATAGCAAATCATACACCAAATTTTATTGCATGAAGGGGTACTTCTGAGTTATAGGGCCAATTTTTTCTGAGTCAACAGTTGAAGTCTGTACATATGTGAATACAATCCCCCCCTTCCCTTGTTTTTAGAGAATTAACAGACAAGGAACATGATTTTGCCTTTTTTTCAACAAGACTATGCAACAGGTCATACAGTCAAACTTTTGCTGGGAACAATTGAAAGTGTGTTTTAGGACAGAATTATTAATAGAGATGTGGTCCCCCGACCTAACCCCCTGCAATTTCTATCTCTGGGGTAACTTAACGCATAAAATGTACAAGGAAAACCCACACACCCTGGAAGAATTAACACAAAATATCTGCCAGGAAATTGCCAGCATTTCCCAGTGTGAACTACTGTGAGTGCTGGAGCTTCCTAAAGAGGTGCTAAAAATGTATGTATGGAAGCAGTTTTAAAAATGTTGCATGGTTTTATCCACGCCTTTCTATGATAGCGGCAGATGGCAACGAGCGCCGAGGATGCAGACAGGCAAAATACCACAAAGCCCATCCGGAGGTTTTTTGCCCTCTTGGTACAACTAGGGACAGGAATTTTATGCTCTAATAATCCCTTCAATAATGTATGTACTTCTGTATTGAAAGCCTCTGTAATATGCATACAAATATGCCCTCATAAAGAGATTAAATCGTCACATTGTGACAAGATGGCACCACCATCAAATGTGACATATTGGCACTTTACACCACCGGCGTCTCACATCAAAAGTCATGTAGGTAAACAAAAGTGACACTAATTTATTTTCGACAGTTCCAGAATAAACATACGCAGGAGCAAGAACTGATGCAGTGGTAATAGACTTTTCTAAACCATTTGATGTAGTGCAACATAATTTACTTATTGGGAAACTAGCTGGCACAGGAATAGACAAACGAGTGGTTTTATGGGTCAAAGCGTTTTTGGATGGGAGAACACAGCAGGTAAAAGTAGGTAAAGAAATCTCCGAGAGAGGCACAGTGAGTTCGGGAGTACCCCAAGGCTCAGTACTGGGTCCGCTACTTTTTCTTATTTTTGTTAATGATATAAGTGCAAATATTAAATGTCAGATAAAACTGTTTGCAGATGATTGCATTATCTATAATAAAATTCGGAATGCCATAGATGAGTCCCTGCTTCAGGGTGATTTAAATGAAATTAGTAATTGGGCTGCTACAAATAGGATGACGATTAATGCTAAGAAAAGTAAGTCCATTGCATTTAGAAGATCTAAGAGGGAAATTCTTCATAACTATCACATGGGCGAGAAAAAATTCTGCAGGTAGATAGCTGCAAGTATTTGGGAGTGTACCTGGCGAGTAACGCTGGGTGGGACGAACAGGTAAATTCTACATCCAGGAAAGCGTGGAAAGCGTTACATTTCTTAATGAGGGTATTGAAAAAGGGAAGCGGAAGGTCCAGGGAAATCGCCTACAAGTCTTTGGTGCAGCCGATTATGGAATATGGAGCAGTATGTTGGGACCCATATAGACTTAGTCAAATTTATTCGCTAGAAAGAATACAGAGAAGGGCTATAAAATTTATAAAACGAGGTAAATCTTTTGGGCCTAAAAAGAGGGAGGAGACTGCATGGGAGCCTCTAAAAGTCCGGCGTAAGAGGCAGAGGTTATGCGCATTATTTCAAGCATATCGTGGTTCAAATGCATGGCTGGGTATTAGTGAAAGATTGGACAACCCTACATATTACGGAAGAAAGGATTTATTTGTATAAAATTAAAGGTAGAAGGCACAGAAGCGACGTAGGAAAGTTCTCCTTTGTCAATTGAACCATTGAGGAATGGAATGAATTACCTGTAGCAGTCTTTCAGGGCTGTCCTTTATCTGTGAAGAAATTTTCGAAAAATACCGTAAATCAAGTAAATGCTGTGTAATTTACTATAAAGTTTACACACGTGTATTTTTGACATTTATTGAACTGATGGTGAATACTAATGCTAAATTTAAATTGGTTATACTGACAGGATAATTAATTAATGAGTGTTAATGAGTGTTTAGTTCATTTCATCTATATTTTTATTATTGTTCTTTATTGTATTATGATTGTATTTCTATTGTTTGTGCACTTTGTTTATAACCTTAATTTGTACATTTAACTCTGCCACCAGGTAATACCCATTTGCAGAAAATATATACATACATACATTTAACTCTTAGCTTTAGAAACAAAAAATGACCATTTTGATCACTCACGTTCATTAACACTTACAAGTATGCAATAATGTTGGAATTAGTTTGAAATAACAGTTTTGAGGAAGTATTCAGTACTTGTAGACAAGCTTCATACCTTTTGCAGCTTTGACAAAATGAATTGCAAGTGATTAAGCAAACATTTTGTGCAATTTACACCAATATTGGAAGAAGGTAAACACAGCTGATGCCATGTTGCCAGTTCCAACACAATTAAGGCAATAAACTGTGGATTTTTAAAGTTAAATTTATATAAAAACCGTTGATTCTATTGAAATACGCCAAAAGAAAAAGTTATTTATTCAATTTTCTATTAATATATTTATAAATTAAGAACCCTTAATCATTAATAACTTAGCCACACCAAAAGAAAAAGTTATTTATTCAATTTTCTATGAATATATTTATAAATTAAGAACCCTTAATCATTAATAACTTAGCCTTGTGGTGATAATTTTTTTTGGATAAAAGTACTTTTTTCTAGAAAACTTTGAACTTTTCAGCTTTTTGGTATTATACTTTGTTGTTATTCACAATAAAAGAAATTTGATGTTTAAGTTTGATGGATTGTTTCACATCCAGCCTGTATATGTAGTATTTAACTTTTCTGACATCTCAAGGAGATAATCCTGTAAATATGCAGCATATTTTGCAAAATGCTGAAATATTACTCTTATTAATAAAATAGGCATTATATGTAACAAAATACTGTTTAAATTTATGTATTTAGGCTTTCACGGCTGGTGTCTTGACTATTCCAAATTTTTAGTTCTTCCGGGCTTGTAGGCCGTGGTCTAGAAGGCATGGTAGATACCAACGTTTCGCCAAGTATTGCGCTTGGCATCATCAGGGTAACCATCCTCCGTCTTCACTGGTCAAACTGGTTCAAACTCTGACCAGTGCAGACGGAGGATCGTGTTACCCTGATGATGCCAAGTGCAATACTTGGCGAAACGTTGGTATCTACCATGCCTTCTAGACCACGGCCTACAAGCCCAGAAGAACTAAACATATTGAATAATCAAGACACCGGCCATGTAAGCCTAAATACATATACTAAATAAATAAGTTGATATTATTATTATTATTATTATTATTATTATCATCATCACTATTATTATTATTATCACGGCATATATCAAAGAATTAACTTAAGGGCTCCTAAATTGTAGCATCTTGACTGTATGATGTAGACAAACATCTGAGCCTCAATCTATGAAACCCTTTCTATGAAGAATAAGAATATCAGCCTTTCTTTCATTTATATTTTATTTCATATCTTTTTATCTTCATTTAATATTTTTAATATTGAATTTCTTTAGTAAAGGAATATCTAATGATGCAATAAATGGTATTGTGGAACTGTTCTGCAAAGAATTTATAATTATAATGTAATATAAGTGAAGTTAAGTTATGAATATTTATATTTGTATGCATTGCTGACAATTGCTTAAGTTTTTTCGTTTTACTTTCCAATGTTAATAGAATCCCTAGCCACTCCAAACTACTTGAAAAAATGTAAGTATTTTAATTTTCTAAAAAATGACTAATCATGTTGGTTAAAATACCATTTGTTTAAGGTATTTTATGGCAAATAAAATGAGACCTTCCGCTTACCAGGCGGCTGCTCTACCACTGAGCTATTGTGACAAACTGCCAGAATGGCATTAAATTCTCAAACCAGTTCGTATTTCTCCCAGTAAACCACAAAGGCAGTCTCACATCAGAGACAAATTACCCCAATGGTGACTTAATATTGTAAGTACTTTATATCCCAGGATTAAATAACCTTCAGATGGTAAATATTATTTATTTATGCCAACAAACTTACTGTTGGTATTTTTAAACACACGGCTTGTGTGTTTAAAACACCAACAGTAAGTTTGTTGGCATAAATAAATAATAAATACTCTCTTCTACTTACCAGTAGAGAAAGTAATATATTATACTTTTGTTTCCTATATTGTGATTGAATATGTATTTATGTAATTTGCAGTGTTATGTTATGAGTTGTGAATAAGAGATGCCTTATCCCATAAAACTCAATATTTTGGTAACTCGACAGCCTCTCCGTCCATATTAGGTCGAGTTATCAGGATTCCACTGTGTTAATTTTTGGGTGGAATGTTATATGAAATGTTATACTTCTCTGCTGGGGAGGTCTGAGGATATAGGGTAACCTTTATAATGTTACTGCAGGAACACCATATTTCGTGCTTTGGCTGACTGACTATTGAGCTAATAAACACTGGAAATCCAGTTCAAACCCCTAACAGGGGATACGTTTTAAAAAAGAAAGGGGAAGATGGTGATCAGTGTCACGTGACATGGAAAAGAAGTGATTAAGTGAAATGGTTCAGGGTTGGAAGGAGAGAGGCAAACAAAAGTTTAGGCATAAAGTCAAGTATGTAATATAAGTGGAAGTGAAGTGAGGAAATGAATGTGGAAATGAAAGTGATAAGAAGAAAGTGAACCCGAGAGGTGCAGGAAATTATTAGTAAACGATCATGAAACATAAGAAAAAGAGAGGGAAATTAAATATTAGATTGGAGTGGGTTATTTAAAATAGTAATGAGCTTAGGAAAAGGAAAGTATAAGAGAATTTGGTGAAAATAAGTGAATTAAAAGACAAAAGACAGATTTGAGTAAGGCTAATGAACTGTAGCTGAATAATAAACTGCACACGTCAAATGCAGAGAACCTCAGAGGGCTGTCCAATGACAGAAGGGCCAGGGAGCTCAAGTTCATGGGCAGCACAAGATGTATATGTTCTAGTATTCAATAAATTCATTCATGCTCCTCTACTTATTATAGAGAAGTAGTATAAAAGTACTTATAGAGAAGTAAAAACTATGTTATTAATTACCTGTAACAGGCACAAATTTGCACTTCACTTTGTCCAGGTCACAAATTAAGTCTTCAGTAAGTATCAGCTTCCTGCCTTTCCTCTCCTTTACTTGACAGACACGGGTTCTTTGCAGAACATCTTTTGATACAGCAGCAGGCCTTGGTGCTGCAAAATCTTCATTCTGGTGAAGCTGCTTGTCTATTTCTTCTGTTTTAGTCTGTCCGTCCCACTCAGGTTCCACCATGTACAGTATTCTCTGTATCCTCCAATCATGATGAGCCTGTTTTCTATAGGCTATGTACACTATACGATCTCCTTCAGCAAGATTCAGATCTGCTGAATCTGTAGTGTCAAATTCTAAACCCTCATCAATTATCACTTGTGATTCATTTACGTACATTACTTTGCCAACACGCTCTTCACAAAGATTTTCATTTTCCTTTTCTTCATCTTTTGTTTCCAAATCATAATTACTGATTAGGCTTGATCCACACATGGCACTTAGCGTATTTATGTCAATCAACGGCTGAGAGTTTTCTATTGATTTATCTTGCTGGCTGCCAAAAACAAGACGCTGAAGGGCTTTTACCAAAAACATTGTTGCATTGATTACTGACCAATATACTTATCAATGGGTTGGTACTTCCATGCAGTGCTCTCAAGATAATCCAATTCCTTTCGCAGGGCTTTCAATCGCTTCTTGTGAGCATCCTTCTCGAGTTGTGATAGTGTTACATCAACTGAATGCTCAACCCTAAGATGACTTACAATGGTAGGAGAAACGGCTGGGCTAGAACTTAAGTCAGATGTCTGAGCTTCACTCTGACCTGGAGACGCAAGTATGGTTTTCGGTAGTGCTGATGAACTCATAGCCTTAGGATTCTAACCAAGTTGTTTTTACATCTGAAACAATCAAGCGCATTATCAAGGTTAGTGATTATTCAACACTAAGTTAAACTTGACTGGAAAAAACTTATGAATACAACATAGATATTCATCAACTATACAACGGTTGTCTCAAAAAGTTGTTAGCTAATGCTGGATTTCTGACATTGCAGTCATTAACCCTCTTGCTCTCCAAAAAACATTCAAGAGAGCAATAGCAGTAATAGTAACCGCTTTTTAGAGAGCACCATATTTTTATGTTTTGGCGGTCACATCGCTCTCTCACAACCCCCAGAATGTCTGGAGGACCACACCTGTCGTTGGTTTACAGGTCTCACCGACTTGACCGGGAGAATTATCAAAATAAATTCACCAACCATATCCTCTGATCACCAATCAGAGGAGGTATTACATGCCATGACAGATGGCAAAAGTAAGTTACACTATTTACTTAAACACACGCAGTAGGTGGAAAAATCTGGTAGTCACAAGGAACCTTGGTCTTGATGTAGTGGCAGCACTGTAAAATTCCTAGGCATCTACCTTTACTGGAGGGGGGGGGGAGCGTGTACAATGAAGACATTATGTCAAGACTAACGGTTTCTCGTTGGGGTCAGTTGTTCATTAAAGATGTGGAAACAAAAGGATGAGCTAACACCAGAAAAGGCAAAAGTTGTTGCATCGCTGGCAAGGTCATGGTAATGATACTCTGGGATTTGAAGGGAGTACTTTTCATCAATTACCTGTACTGTGGAACCATGATGACAGCTGCTCACTATTGTGAGGTGCTGAGAAAACTCATAAGGGCGATAAAAACAAAAGGAGGGGAAAATTGAGCAAAACAGTTTCATTGTTCCATGATAATGCTTGCCTACACGCCTTTTTTTTTTTTTTTTTTTTAAATTAACGTGCTCCAATGTAATGTCATATCGGACAGTGAATGACTGAAATGGGTGAAATGATGCTCAAATGAGCTTTAAGTTACCAGACATTCGTCTTCTCAGGATAAGGGAAAACCTCGGGAAAAAGACCTTACATGGATAACTTACCCTAAGCAAGATTCGAACTCATGACCTCTTGAACATGAGGCAGACACGCTAACCATCACGCTAGACTGCTCGTGAAACTCAAGCCCTGTTTGAGCTGTTTTGATGGGATATTTCAGTCATCCATCTTACTCACCTGACCTTGCACCAAGTGATTACCATCTCTTTCCGCAGCTGCAGCAACATCTAAGGGAAAGGCACTTTGTAAATGACAAGTTAAAACAACAAGTGGAAAGATGGTTAGCCAGTTTGGCGACAGAGTGGATTGATACTGGATTAAAAAACTGTTATCATGGTACCAAAAATGTATTGAGATTCAAGGAGATTATGTAGAAAAATCTAATGTGGACTTCCCCTACTCTTGAACTAAACATTATTTTCAAATTCTTATTCCTAGTTGGGATAAACATTTGCGACTGCCAAAACATAAAAATATGGTGCTCTCTAAAAGAACGGTTACTATTACTGCTATTGCTCTCTTCAATATCATTGTGAAAAATATTGGAGAGCAAGAAGATTAATGACTTCATTGTCAGAAATTCAGCATTAGCTAACAACAACAACACAACAAATTATCTTATTCCTTATTTCCTTGTAGCTGCAAGGGGAATATTACTCGTAGAATACAGTAGGCTTTGAGCGATAGTCAAATCTTTTAAAGCTTTGAGATCCTGTTCTCTTGGCACACTTAACATATAAAAAATCTATGTGTTGCACTCAAATGACTTTCTCTACTCTTGTACTAACCATTCTTACAAACTCTTGTTCTTCTATCTTCTTCGTGATAGTTGAGATAAACATTTGCAGAAATTATCTTTTTGTTTTGAATCAAGGCTTCGCGGGTGACCAGCCATGTTAGATTTATAAAGATCGAGCTTTATAAATCTAACACGGCCGATCACCCGTGAAGCCTTGATCCACAACATTCGCCGTGAAAGCTCAAATCTCACATCTTTTTGTTTATTTCCTTGTAGATGCAAGGGGAATATTAGAATACAGTAGGCTTTGAGCAATAGTCAAATCTTTTAAAGCTTTGAGATTCCATTCTCTTTGCACACTTAACATATAAAAAAATTAACAACGATGTTCCATTTCACGAAAGTTTTAAGTTTTCCGAAACTCGCACACATAACAAGGAATACCTCCAAAATGGTTCACCCTACAAGAAAATATATTCCGACATAAATTGCGTATTTTAGTGAGATCTACAATTTTTGTATATTAAGACTTTGTCTATCTCTAACGGTTTACCAGTTATGCAAAAGTTGTCCAGAGTAAATACGACTACAGGGGCTATAGCCATAAACTTCAAAATATGCATTTCATTTGTCATAAAAATATCTCAAACATATGATAATTTAATCAAAATCATTAGCCATTTTCAAGAAAATAAAAATTTTCGAAAAATTTTCCATGTAAAGGGTAGTTTAGGGTGGGGTTATTTTCTTCAAACCAACTTTGGTTTTTAACTGACTTTTCGTTTTTGAGTTATGCTGTCCACAGACCTTTTTCTAAGGGGGGTCTCAAAACATATATTTCCGGTGAAATCTCAACATCAAATTTTTAGTGGAATACAATACTTCCCCTACTTACCAGTTGAGAAAGTAAAAATGAACAAGGATGTTCCATTTCACGAGTTTTGTTCTTTGAAACTGACACAAATAACAAAAAATATCTCTGAAATAGTTCATACTACAAAAACATTTATCGAGACATAAATTGTGTGTTTTAGCGAGATCTACATAGGCTAAAAACTGAGGAGAGCTTTCTTTCCAAAATTCAAGACATCAAGAAGATTGTTTAGAACAGCTTACGCAAGCACTTGGTCAGAATTTTGGGAAAGTCCCACTCGGCAGTGTGTACGAATGGTCACGAAAGTTGCCAAAGTTGCTGTGTTAATGCAGCGCTGCCACCAGCAGAATGTCCCTAGGAGTTTGTTGCCAATAGTAAGTTTGAATGTTTTTGCGGGAGTCGGCAGTATGCTGTTGACCTTCCTAGAAGCAAGTAGCGCAATGGCTAGGTTTATCAGTATATTGGATTATGCTATTATAAATAAAAAATAATGATAATTAACAAAAATAATATAAATATAATAATATAATACTACTAAATATAATATATATAAATAATATATATAATATAATATTAAATAAAAATACAATAAAATAGTATAATATAAAATAAATAAAAAAGAACGATAAATAATAATATAATAAATATAATATATATATAATATAAATCTAATAACATTAAAAATAATAATATAAAATAAAAAAAGAACGATAAATAATAAACATAATAAAAATATAATAAAAAATATAATATAATAAATATAATAGCATTAAATAATAATAATATAAAATAAAATAAATAAACAAAAAAAGATAAAAGATAAAGATAAAATAAAGATAGATAAAGATAAAAGATAAAGGTAAAAGATAAAATAAATAAACAGAAAAAGAACGATAAATAATAAACATAATAAAAATATAATATTAATATATTATAATATAAATATAATAAACATAAGTATAATATATAGTATTATATATAAATAATAATATATAATATAAATGTAATAATAATAATAATCATCATAAGGTTCCTGAGAACCTGCAGCTAGCTTTGGGTGATCAACAGTATCACAAGAAAATCATCAAGGCACGCAAAGTTAATGTCTAAATGTTTAAATTCAATGTAAACTTCATGATTTGTTTTTTGTTTCCTCCTAATAAAGAAATAAATTTAAAAAAATAATAATATAATAAAATAATATAATAATAAAGAACGAGCCAGCATATCGTGGACCCAGTAACAAGGCAATAAGGATAATGTACACAATAATTCGCACTAGCGATATATCTGTGTGAGCAAGAGCAAAATAATGTACACAATGAGCAAAAAAATAATGTACAGAATCCACAACAATAGTATGGAGTTGCGCTAAGCGATAGCGGTGTATGTCTGTGGCGGCAACGACGCGAGTGAGTGCATTTGTGTTTAATGTGTTGGCAACGAAAACTAGTGTAGTGTAAAAAGCAATGTTGGCAGATGTGAAAATCGTCTGCTAGTCATGCAGTGAAATCTAGTGGGCGATTATGAAACTACTGTCGGCGCATGCACAGTAAGTAAGTTCAGACTTATAATCTGGCTGGCAAGTGGAAAGTGAGCTGTTCTAAACATGAGCCGAATGTAGACCTTTCTAATTCAAAAGAAAACTTCATATGTAAAGTCAATCCGACACAAACATTAGACATCACATATTATTTACACCTGACAGAAGAAGTTAAGAAAAGTGATACTCCAACTAGTGTTCTAAAATCATTGGCATTAGAGACAATCCATACTAGATTTACGAAACATGAATGGCTCCATATTTATACTGATGGATCATTGATATCAAACCGAGATGGAGCAGGAGCTGGAGTTATGTGTCAGCTCTTTTCCTATTACAAATCTTTAAGTTATGGAACTACAAACTTTGATGGAGAAATTGAAGCAATTCTAATGGCCCTACAAAATCTTTTGTACAGAATTTCACATTTTCATCAAGCAGTTATTCTCTCAGATTCCAGGGCAGCAATTATAGCAATTACTTCCAAGTTGTCACCAAAAAACCAAACAATTATAAAATGTTGGAAAATGCTTAGGTACCCATCTAACAGCACTTCAAAAACACCTAGTCTTCCAATGGATACCAGCTCACTGTGCACTGAGTGGTAATGAGAAAGCTGATTTTCTTGCAAAAAAGGGTACCGGCAATGTGCAGAAATCAATAGTTTTCTACCATTTTATGCAGCTAAAAGATTAGGCAACTCTGAATTCAAAAAAATTACTGATAAATATTACTATGAAAAATCAAAAAATAAAAGATGGTAACTACCAAACATTCAAACAGTAATTCCCAAGTATCCTCGAAAAACAGCAGTTGCAACCTTCAGGTTGATTACAGGACATGATTGTCTGACAAAACATTTAAACAGAATTGGGATATATTCTTCACCACTCTGTCCTCTATGTGATCTGCAAGAGGAAATGGACCGAGACCACCTTCAAATATGCCCGGCCACTGCTAGTGCCCTTCCCATCCATCAGTGAAAAATATTGGAGAGCAAGAGGATTGATGACTTCACTATCAGAAATCCAGCATTAGCAGACAACAGGCTACTCTCCTATTCTATCTATATAAAGTAGAGAAAATATATTCCCCAAAACATTCAGTACCAAGATTCCAATAGAAATGTACGTATTGAAGCCCACTTAATCATCGCCCCCTCCCCCCGCCCCCCCAAATGCAATTTTAGAAAAAGGTGATGTGTTATCATGGGTATCTATGAGCACTGTGTGTGCATTGTACATGGGTGCATGTATGTGCACTATGTATGTGTCTGTATATGTATATGTGTGTGTGTGTGTTAGTGTGTGTATGTGTGTTTGTATGTGTGGGTGTGCATATGCAAGAGAGATAACAGCATAACTCAAAATTGAAAGAACCAATTATTAACACACTGATATATTTAAGTTCAAAGCGGTTACTATTACTGCTATTGCTCTCTTCAATGTCATCAGTGTAATATGGAGAGCAAGAGTATTAATGACTTCATTGTCAGAAATCCAGCATTAGCTAACAACATTCACACAGTTTTTTTTACTCATTCACACATGATCACTTTTTTTTCTCTATTGCCCTTCAACATACAATTCATACAGTTGTCTATGACTGAAATAGAAATGCATCACATTACATTCACATGATTTTCTCTACACACTTTTCTTTTAAGAAACACAATCACACTTCTGTCTTTACCTACTCAGGGGTCTCCGTCTAGGGGGATATGTGAATGGCAACCACAAGGTACCCAAGCTGAGCAGAACATTACTTCCACTTACTGGTGTTTTGCTCCTCACTGTAACTTTTCTATCTGACCTTACCTTGGTCATCTCTTGTTCTCTTCTGACCCCGATGCTATTAGGGTTCCCGAGGGCTAGGGAGTCTTTATTTTTCCAACCACTCCATTTCTCTAATTTCTCTATAAAACCTTAACCCCTAACATGCTGACCTGTCATGGTATGTAATACGTCCTCTGATTGGTAGTCAGAGGATATGGTCGGTGAATTTAGTTTGATAATTCTCCCGGTCAGGTCGGTAAGACCCGTAAAGCAACGACAGGTGTGGTCCTCCAGACATTCTGGGGGTTGTGAGAGAGTGATGTGACTGCCAAAACATAAAAATATGGTGCTCTCTAAAAAGCGGTTACATTTACTGCTAAGTCTCTTGAATATATTGGAGAGCAAGAGGATTAATGACTTCATTGTCAGAAATCCAGCATTAGCTAACAACAACAACATTTTTTGTACATTAAGATTTTGTCTATCTCTTGCAGTTTACGAGTTATTCAAAAGTCATCCAGAGTAAACAGGACTACATAGGCTAGTCAGAAAATTCAAAATACAAATTTAATTTGTCATAAAAATATCTTAAACATATGGCATTTTAATCAAAATCGTTAAGAGCCATTTTCAAGAAAATCAAAATTTTCCATGTAAAGGGTAGTTTAGGATGGGGTTATTTTCTTCATAATCTTCGTGTCGCATCCTTGAAAGACATTAAACTTAAATACCAACTTTGGTTTTTAACCGATTTTTCATTTTTGAGTTATGCTGACAGATGGACAGATACTGTTAATGGAAGTTCTGTTTCATTGAACAATGTTTGCTTTAACAAAAAGTTAACTTAACATTAGCATACCACTGAGTTACAATGTTTGACACGTTAGAAGTCAGAAAATGGATGCAAACACCAAGCTGTTCACGTGAGTTTGCTATATTTGCCATTTAAGAATGCCATTTCTAACAGAGTAATGGATGTGCACCACAATAAATTTGAAAACCTGCAACACTTATCACTTTAAATCAATAGACTTCCCAAAGCAGCCATCATGATAATTTAAAGCAAACACCTATGTTAGTGATGATAGTTTCTCGGGCTAACTGCCCAAGCTTTCAGCGACTAACTCTGCCACTATCCTCAGGTGAACTGAAGCTGGACTACTGGTATCACAATATTTGTTCTTAGCCTGCAGCAGATAAGATCCACTTACTTCCTTTGCATTGGTTGAGCTCTGGCCAGTGGAGTAGGCCAAGAAGGTGGGAGACCAATCAGGTGACTGCTGGGCTTTTTTTTTGTAGTGTTTAGCACCTACTTTTACTACATACCACTGCAGGTATGTCTGACCTTTAGTTCCGCTAGAGAATTTATAGATTAGGTCAGGCATCTTATATTGCGACATAAAGCTGTGTTCTTATTGCGGAAATGACAATGACATCAGGAAAGTACCTAGTTAATTCAAAATGGGATTGCATTGAAAGCGATC
This sequence comes from Tenodera sinensis, assembly GCA_030765045.1. Classification (NCBI taxonomy): domain Eukaryota; kingdom Metazoa; phylum Arthropoda; class Insecta; order Mantodea; family Mantidae; genus Tenodera; species Tenodera sinensis. Next base: position 369,061,845 of record CM060964.1, on the reverse strand, counting down.
AAATTATAATTGAAAATCTGAATGACATAAGTGAAGAGAAATTTAGTAATGAAGAATCACTGAACTGGAATAGGATCCAATCCCGAACTTGCTCAATCACTGTAAAATAATGCTATTTGCTTGTCTAATGTTAAGTGTTTGGTAGAACCTACTTAGACTTGCTACTTTTCTTCAGTCTTAATAATGTCTTCAGTGCAACTGTGAGTGTATGTCTTCTGCTGGGTAAAACTGTAGGAGTGCGGCGTCACGTGGTTCACTGACAGTTCTACTGCCACGGACCGACAACGGAAGAAGATTGCGCTGCAAGGCAGAAATATCTGTTGCCAACTTAACATTGTACAACTTGCTAAAACTACAAACCACGCGTCACAAAATAGCCAATACAATGAACTACTATTATTTAGTATTATTGTTGTTGTTAATACTGCGTAATCTGTAATAACATTACTGTATTATACAACCTCAGTATTATTAATTACTTCATTATTATTGATTATTATTATTGTTGTACTATTGCATAATCTGTAATAAAATTACTCTATTATACAACCTCAATATCAGTATTGGCAAAACATTTTAACAGAATTGGGATATATTCTTCACCACTCTGTCCTCTATGTGATCTGCAAGAGGAAATGGACCGAGACCACCTTCAAATATGCCTGGCCACTTCTAGTGCCCCATCCATCACTGAAAAATATTGGAGAGCAAGAGGATTAATGACTTCATTGTCAGAAATCCAGCATTAGCTAACAACATACTAGTATTATTAATTAGTTAATTATTATTATCATTATTATTGTTGTAATATTATGTAATCTGCAAAAAAATTACCATATTATGCAACCTCAGGATTTTCGTGCCTTTGATCAGTGTAGTCATCTGTGAAAATGCGCAACAAGTTCAAGTTTATTTATTCGAGTATTGTCCTGCTGCCGGTACATAAGGCCCGGCTTACAGGCTACGATTTACATTATATTATAGTTGACATATATACATTTTTGCAGGTTTGGCAAAAATCCATATGGTGACCCGCTTTAGGTCACTGTGGTGCCTGTTGTGATAATTTTCACTTTTTGAATTGTACTAAAACTTTGATGAGCCACAATACCTCTTCCTCAGTACAATTTTTCATTTTCAAACGTATGTAGAACACAGATTAAAACCACAACTGCACCGCACAAGAACTTACGTCACATCACTTAATTACAAAACAATAATAACTCTAAATAAGAACAAGAAATAACGTTAACAAGTTGGTTGGTAACATTCAGATGCTTCCGCAGATTTCAATCTTCCAGCATTGGCAACACATACGTCACCAACGAGTTAAAGGACATGTACTTGATAACAACACTCTTCAGTCACAACACAGCTGCCTATCGACCACGTGATGTCGCACTCCTACAGGATAACCCATATACTGTACTGTCTTATTACTCAAAGCTGATCTATTTTATAGTTCTTTCTGAGCAGAACAACTTAGCTGGCACATTCTTCTCAAGACTATTCTCCTGAATGGAAATCAGTAGTTATAATTTGCATCATAAATCTATATACTTGAATTTAAGGAGCTATGAGTGTCTAACTCTGCAAGTGGAAAGGCTGCTTCTAGATGCCATGAAAATTTTTATTACACTAGCCACACATTCAAACAGTCCCTGTATAAAAAAATGCAAACTATATAATTAATTTTATAAGTAACTTCAGGATCATTACTGATTCTAAACATTGCACTAAAAATACTGGCAACCCTGGTGTTTCATGGATGGCTCAAAGGCAGTCTTAGGAACTGGATCTGGAGCATATGACTAAGAATAAGGTGTGAAAAGTTTTACCCATTAGGTGAACATGCTACTACTTTTGAAACATGTGTACCTACATGAAAATATAATGGCATGGTAAATAGATCCTTATTTTGTCAGATAACTAGGCTGCACTTAACGCTCTGAGTATTGCTTAAATATGTTCATAAGCTTGGTGGAACAAAATGAAGTTGAACTCAAATAGGTGCCAGGTCACTATGGCATTGAAGGAAATGAAAGAGCTGATGAACTAGCAACGACAATGGGCAGCTTTCCAATTTATAGGACCTCCGTGTTTGGTAAGGGCTATTAACAACTGGTCTGAGGTAAAGCACCATGAAATCTAGCTTAAGCACTCAGGAAATAATGGTAAATTATATGTTAGAAAGGGTAGAGTGAGGCTGAAAAATTCAATGACATGACTGGGACTTGAACCGTCTGGTTTACTGGGACAACAGCGAGTGAATTGGAGAATTTAGTGTTGTGTCAGCATGTTGACCATGACAGCTTAGTTAGAACAGCCAGACGGTAAGTGGTAAATCCATGGTTCAAATCCCAGTCACGGCTCAAGTTTAGATTAGGTTACTTGCCACTTCCCGGCCAGATTCCAAGTCCGAAGTTACTTACTGCGCAACATTAGCATTGGGGTGTGGGGAGTATTGAGAAAATGACAACAAAATCCTCACGTCAGTGGTATGTTGTTAACTGTTATATTATCATCAGCATATGTACAGTCGCCACAGTTGAAATCTTTACATTGTTAGTGCAAGAAAATCTTTACGTAGACAATGTGCTCAGCTTGTTCTTCTCCCGCCACTATACAAAGGAGCAGGCGAAGCTGCAAATCATGTGATTCTTGAGTGCACAGTAGCAGCTTGCTCCTATTAGCAGGCCAGGTCTCAGTCAGTCTCTGGTATTTGTACAGAGTATTTTGTTTCCAGTTTGTCATCCTAATTAAATTTTTAACCTGAGTGTTATTTTTAAAGTTGTGTATTTCTCATTATAATACAAATAATGGGACGCAAGAAGCTCACTTCTGAGGAGAAGACTTGTGCTTTAACTCTATTGGAAGTAGGTACATCTGTGATTCGTGTAGCTGCCGATCTAAAGGTTTCAAGACAAGCTATTTATGACCTAAAAACAGCAGCAGCATCTTTTCCACCTGGCAACACACCAAGACGAAAAATCGGCTCAAGTGGTAAAAGAAAGACTTCAACAAGAACTGATGGCTGATCCATGGATTACAGCGGCAGGGTTAAAGAAGAAACACCCAGATCTTCTCAACAATGTTGCAATAAGGACCATTCAACATCGACTTCAAAAAGACTTAGGTTTACCAAGTCGGTGTGCAGCCAAGAAGCCTCTTCTGACTGAAGCTATGAAGAAGAAAAGGATAAATTTTTGCAAGACATCAGCACTGGACATCAGAGGACTGGCGTAAAGTAATGTTTTCTAATGAAAGCACTTTCAAACTGGTCAGAGGAAAGTCCAAAATGGTGAGGAGGCCAAAAAATGTGTCACGATATGATCCAAAGTTTACTGTCAAAACTGTTAAACATCCAGAAAGTGTGATGGTATGGGGTGCTTTTAGTGGCAATTATGGCAGAGGTGGCCTTGTACTTTCTCCCAAAGAATATCACAATGAAGGGAAGTAACTATTTAGAAGTGTTACAACAGCATTTGTTCACATTTTGGCCGATTCACCAGTGTCAGTACTTCATGCATGATGATGCCCCTGCACATAGGACAAAGATGGTTCAGAAGTTCCTGAAAGATAATAATATACCTGTACTTCAATGGTCTGGTAACTCTCCTGACCTAAATCCAATAGAAAATGCTTGGAATCAAATGAAAAATAAAATAGAAGAGCTGCAACCATCAAGTATTAAAGGAGCTACAGGAAGTGTTAAAGAAGTTGTGGGTGGAAATGGACAAAAAATATTTTGAATATCTAGCAGACTCAATGCCTAGGAGACTCCTGAAAGTGATAAAAGTTAAGGGAAATATGACCAAGTACTAATTGTACGCACAAGTTAAAAATAAAACCATGTAAAGTCGGTATTTGTTGTTTTTATTACCTTGTAAAGATTTCCATTGCAGCGACTGTACACATACCAAAACTCTTAATGCTGTAAGAACGCCAATACTCAATGTGACACATTACAACATGCTGAGTTCTCGAACTTATTCGCATAGGTACATGCGATGCTAACTGGAAATCCTAAATATGGAGGGGAAAAAAGGAAATGACAATGCCGGTACACATCATATTAATACTTTTTCATTTACGCCTAACAGGTGTATGATAAGTTAAGCGTAAGAAATCTGGCGAGATGGTTATGTACGTATGACATGTTCATACAGGTAGGATACACATAACAACACATTTTTAACTAGTCTACGACTTTTTGAGTGCTCTCTGGTTTTTAATCAACGTACGATAATCTAACCCTTTGTTAGTTCTGGTATTGGTATCCTGTTTCATAGATTGCCCATGCTTGGGCCTGCATTCACACATGGAAGAACTGTCAATATTTCGTCTAAATTACAACTGAAAATTGTGCGTGTTTATGTTTTACTAAATTACCTGCACGGACCCGAATATTTGCAAATTTTCTTGTGTAACTTTATCGCGGTGTAGCCTTGTAGAGCTAATGATTTCAACGTGATTTCAACCTATCTCAAATGCCTCCTGTGATTGCCTCCAAAACACTATTAAGGAAACCAGTGTCACCAACTGCGACGCTATAAATTAAAAGCCGCCAAAGAGTCGCTACATAAAATTAAAAATCATTTTACGAGGAAGGGAAAAATTGCTACCACAAGATCTACATTGTTTAAAGGGATTTCAATCCAGTGTAAACTTTGCTGCAGTACGTCCTCTCTGCTGGTAATTTTTGTCGTTTTATAAGAAGGAAAGCCGAAGAAGAAAAGTACTTTTGTACAGACAAGTCAACTTTCCGGTTGTTACATGTTCTGTGCCTCTGTGGCCGGTGTGGCCTGTATTCTGTGCATTATAGATCTTCCCAGTATAGCTAAGAGCTAAATATTCTGTGCTTCCGAGGCCCCGTAAGGCCTCGAGGGCTAGGGAGTCTAGGAGGGACTAGCCCTGTTAGACAACCCGACAATCCTTTCTTTAACTACACAGAAACGTGATGCATGTCTTTAGTTCTTTGTAAGTTCGTTTGTGGTTCTCCGGCTTTCCGAGCGTTTCCGAGGAAATGCAAGGTAATTGGAGTAGTGTTGGGAGAGGGGCGAGGGTGAGCCCAGGGGAGGGGGGAATCCAATAAATGTGCTTTTGTCACAGAATATATAACTGCTGGCTGTATCTTTCGTCCCTCTTTTGTTGCACTATATAGCGTTCCACTCTTAGAAGACAGTATGGAGTTAAATGGGACATCTCTGTCTCTATCTAGCGCATACAAGTTGCCATTAGCCGCGTCCTTTTCTACCCTCGCGCTGTTGCCAGATTACTAATAGCATGGTATAAATATTCATTTGTTATAAATTTCAGATTTGAACACATTATCCTATGCAGAATTTTTTTCTCTATCAGGTTATATCCTTTTCAGAGTCATTATACATTTCCATAGGTCCAAATTTCTTCAGAAAACGTTTTTTTCAATAGAAGTCCGATATTTGCTGTTTCTATACTCATCACGCACTAACAAACTAACTGCTAGAATGCATCTATATTTTTCTCTTAGGTAGAGTAAACCATAGTGCTAGTACCTGCCTACTTTGAATTCTCTATGTTTACCCAGTTAAGTGTTATAATTTTTTAAATTAAATGTTTTCGGAAAATTTTATATCTGTGCACTGCAAAAGTTACGCAGTGTGAAACTTTTTTGTTATTGAATTTACATCAGGGAACCAGCGAGAACAAATGTTGAGGAAGGTTGGAGAAAGTTTTTAAAATAAACCAAAAGGCAGTAACCTCTTTCTTTTATCCAGTAAGGCAAACAAAAGGTATTCATCTATTCAGCGTATTCTCGCGCCAGGCCTGAACAGAAGACAGCACTAACATTAGTTCGAAAGAAACCGTGTGTGTAACTGTGAGCTGTTATTGCGTTATTTGTTTAATATTTTTGTAAATATTTGTAGTTATGGAGGGGGAAGCTAGGAAGAGACGATATGTTGGTAAATTAAGAAGTAAGGAACGCCAAATAATTATGAATGTGTTAGATTATTTTTGAAGTAAAATGCGTGTAAGTAAGGCGGTAAAAGAAACAACTAAGGCTATCGGGTGTTCAGAAGCAGTAGTGTGTATGATTAAAAAGGAACTAATCAAAGGACCTCTAAGAACGCCATCGAAAAAGAAAGAAAAAAGGGCGGGACTACACAAAACGCTAGGTTAACGCAATATGATTGAATAGTGCAAGGTGGAGTGCGGCGAATTGTTCATTCTTTACAGTTTGCAAATATTCCACCCACGCTGAATATAATTTTGTCACAGTTGAACAGTGATGAGACCCTACCAAATTTCTCAAGGGCCACTCTGATTTGGGGTTCGAATATGAAAGAAAGGGTAACAAGTGCATATTAATAGAAAGAGACGATATCGATATCATCAGATGGCGACATAAATATCTAAAAAACATAAAAAGGTTTAGGGACCAGGGGAAATCAATTGTTTATACAGACGAGTCATTTGGAAATTTAGGTCATACAGTAACAAAGGCGTGGAGGGATACCAAAGTTAAAAGTGCCCGTCTCGTCAAGCAGCAATTGAAGGACTAAGTACAGGACTCAGGCCACCTGAGTCGCTCGCGGAGAAAGATTCGCAACTAGTACATGTTGCAACACTGCGCTCCATTTAACGTGTACTGTCTTTTAAGGGTGGAACGCGCTTGAACACATTTGCTGATAATGAACAAGGAGAAAATCTCTTGGTTTCATGAATATGCTGGCCAATTATTTGGTGTTGTGTTGACCAGCTCCTCTTGCCAGCCGCCTTTAAATTTTGCATCTGCCATAAGAACACCACAATAATCATTGTGTCTCGCCACCTCTCCTACCATCACATCCTTTATTGGCTGGGGTTGAGTTCATTGCTATCCCACTAGCATCCAGTGGGAATCTTCTTCTTCTTTACCTGATTACCCTCCGCTTATGTAGGACTTACACTCCCTAGGACTTACAAGCCAGTGCCTAGGGTCAGATGCCTTTCATATCTATTTTAGACAGAGACATAAGAACAGTCATGGGCAAAAACGGCTCAAAATGGTCACTCCACTGAAACGTGTTCTTGGGTCACTCCCATGGCCATCCCTTCCCTTCACTGCTGTGTTTGCTTCCGACATGCCTCATTCAGTGGCAAGTATGGCTTCATCTATTTCATGAAGAGTGGCAGAGAGAATTTTTCTAAGTTACAAAAACGGGAAAGTTTGCTGTTTAATATGCAGATTTCAATTTGCAAGTATAAAGCATCGCAATATCAAATGCCACTATGATGAGAAGCATAATGCAAATTTTAGTGATCGTATAGGCATTTACAATTTCAAAAGGTACTTTCTGAGTGCTCGTATTTGTAAACATATAGAGGGGCGATATGATTATTACTACTGTGCAGGTGGAACGAAGTTACCACTGCGCTTGTATCAAAACATCCTTAGTCACTCGGCAAGCTGTGAGTAAGGCAAGTTGCATTGCTACCTCTCCTCTCATGCCCATGCCTGCATCAGAATATCTACTCCATATGGAGTAAATCACCTGCTAGGAGTGGCTCTGCTTTACTTCTGCGAACACCTTAGCTACAATGTCAATCTAGTTTTAAAACGGACTATAGATCTGTGCTATCTTATATGTTATATATGTGCAGCCCATCAGGGTTGTCCAGCTGCATCTCTCCAGTGCTATGTTATATTTCCTATATGTTCCAGGATATTTGCAATCATTTTGGGGTACTTGGAGTTGAAAGCTTCAGCTAATTTTTGGAACACGTAGCTTTTAAAGAACAAGGGTGACATATTTAGGATATGAGCAGGTAAAGCGACAGTTCCATGTTAGATTAATTAGCAACTACTTGCTAGTTATACCAAAGCATGCTAGCAAAGCGAGCGTGCATTCCTAATATGCTCCTTAATGTCCAGAAAGTTTATTCCAGGTTAGAAATATGTCTACTACATACTAATATCCTTATGATTCAATATTTATACAGAGTAGAACGTGCTGCTCTGGCCATACATTAACCAGGGATTCCACATGATGAGTGTAACAAATATGGCCAGTACAATTATTGTCTATAAAGTACTGTTTCGCAGAAAAAAATAATTTGTATCAAATATTTGTAGCCATCTACCTTCTTGACGAATGGATATAAATAGTTTATTATTTCACTAACTGTTGCATGAACATTGTGTGAACAATACTGTAGTGTATTTTTATTTCCATTTGAATGAATTTAGTCACAATTTAATATTAACCAAAGAGATTGCCAAATCTCTCTTAGAAATTAAGCTTTGCATGACACTTTAAGATGAAATAGTGGCTAAATTCATTTGAATTAAGGTAGAAATGCATTACAGCATTGTCCATGCACTGCTTGCGTGACACTTAGTGAAATAATAAGCATTCATATCTATTTGTCAAGAAGCTAGATGGCTCCAAATATTTTAAACAAATTGTTTTTTCGGTGAAACAGTTCTTTATTGACAATAATTGTATTGGACATATTTGTTACACTTATGTGGAATCCCTGGTTAATGTATGGCCAAAACAGTACCTTCCACCCTGTATAAGCTTAGATTTCTGATTCACAAGCAATTTTCTGTGGTGAAACGAACCATCAACAATTTACTGCCTCAGCACTTACATTAATATCGGCGGGAAGCAAACAAGAAGAATGAAAGCAAATCAAAACATTACCAATCCAGCGCATTTCACTTCTCATTTGGGTTGGCATTCCCCACCATAGATGCACAGTAGCAGAAGATGGCCATGTTTGTTATCCTTATGTCATTTTGCTATTAAGAAATACGGCCTGAAATGGATTAGTGAGTGAGCTCTAGATTCTACCAGTAACAACATCACCTCCAAACAACTCTCCCAAGATAATTACATCACTATTTCACTTTATCACTCTTATAATTCCGACGGTAGTACTCAAGTTTCGCCTAAGAGCATTGTTAAGCAAACAATATAAAACCAAAATACTTAGGAAATAAGCCAATATTTGAAATGTGCTCATGACATGAGTACTTACTTAGCAAGCACCACTCCTAAGTCGAGATAAGTGCCTCCATATTTGAACACACTCAACAGTTGAGGCAATGCGCCCAAGGACGCCAGCTTGTAATATTGTCTGTTCTGTAGTGGAGTCTTGAGCATCAGCTGTTTCATGCTGATCTGCCATAACCTTATGTTCGGGTAGCTGAGGACAACCTTCCTCAACAGGGTGGAGTTGACATCCTCATCGCAAGTATACAACAGGAACACTTGCGTACAGAAATACCCCACATTATACAGAATGTCTCAAATTGGTGTATACACTTTTGAAACACAATTTCTCAGCAACGAAATGAGACAGAAATACAGTTTATAGGAAAGATGGAAATAAAATATACAAATTCCTTAATAAAACAAAATTATCAAAAAATACAACTGAACCATTAAAACATAATAACAAAAGCTTAACTACAGATAGGGAAATAGCAGAATCCCTTAACAAGTTTTATGCTCAGTCACAAAGAATACCCCAAGCGTATAAAACACAAGATAAAGCTATCCAAAAAACTATCAGAGAAACTAATAAGCCAAAAGATATACAAAATGATATTTTTATTCAGGATTTTAATGAAACAGAACTAGATTTAGCAATAGAACAATTACAGAACAAAAAATCTCCAGGACCTGACAAGATCCACCAAGAGTTTATTAAACACCTTGGCAGGAAAGGAAAAGAAATCCTACTTAAACTGTATAACACGTTTTGGAGAATGACTGTGCCTTCCGACAGGAAAAAAGCCATTATCATCCCGATTTTAAAGAAAAACAAACCCTCAAACAATATTAATAGTTTCAGGTCAATATCTTTGACCAGTGTTATTGCAAAAGTGATGGAAAGAATGGTGGCATCTAGACTTAACTGGTTCCTAGAATATTACAACTTAATCAATAGTTCACAGACCGGCTTCAGACAGAATCATAGTACAAGTGAAAATGTACTCCTACTAAGCCAAGACATCAAGGAAGCTTTCAACAGAAAGGAGGATACCTTGGTAGTATTCATTGATTTTAAATCAGCATATGGCTCAGTCTGGAGAAACAAATTAATTGAGAAGTTGCAATCAATAGGTGTGAAAACTAATATGCTTAAATGGATAACTCAGTTTATTTCACAAAGATTTTGTGCCACAAAACATAATACATACATTTTCAAATATAAACAAACACACCGAGGACTTCCACAAGGTGCTGTTCTGAGCACAACACTCTTTAACATATATATAAATGACCTTCCATCAATAATAAAAACTTCAGAAACCAAAATTGCTTTATTTGCTGACGATGTAGTCATTTGGACTCCAGGCTCTCCAAAAAAAAAACCTGAATTAATTAAAGACAGAATAGAAACAGCCCTAAACAAAGTACATGAATGGAGCTCCAAAAACCTCATGACTATCAATGTGGAAGAAACAAATTATGAATTATTTACACTAAAATACAAACCAGTTAATATTAGCATAAATTATAATGGTAAACCACTCAAAACAGTTGATGATGCCAAATACTTAGGCATCACTTTCGACAGAAAGCTAAGTTGGAAAAAACATATAACAAACATCTCAGAAAAGGTTGAAAAGAAATTGCAAATCCTGAAAAGGTTAGCTGGTGCTAAATGGGGCTGCTCAAGGAGAGTCCTTCACACAACATACAAAATGTATATTAAACCAAACCTCTTGTACTGTTCTGAAGCTTTAATAACAGCAGCAAATGCTAACATCAATAAACTTGAACAAATACAAAATCAGGCTCTTCGCCTAATCACTGGAGCAGTTAAATCCACACCTATTGATGCCATGCTTGCCTTAACACGGACCCCATCAATAACAACAAAAATAGAAGAACAAGCATTGCTCCAACACGAGAAAATGTTACGACTGCCAAACTCTAAATGGACAGAAGAGAACCTCCCCACTTCAATCCTTAAAACTCATAGTAGTTTCCTAGAAAAGGTAACACAGATTAAATCCAAATTGAACATTCCTAACACCAGAGAAAATGTACTTATAGGAGAAAATCCATTGGAATTATTGCAACCTACCTTTAGTTTGGAATTAATAGAGGAAATAAGTAAATCAGACACACCAAAAGAAATACAAAAACTTCTGGCTCTGGAAACAATCAATACTAGATATCTCACAGAAGAATGGCTGCGCATATATACTGATGGATCCTCCATGGAAAACCTTACTGGAGCTGGAGTTACGTGTTCACATTTTTCCTTTTATCATTCTGTTGGCAGAGACACAACAAATTACGTTGGAGAAATAGAGGCTATATACATTGCTCTCCGACAATTATTAAATCTTCCCTTAAATAAATTTAACTAGGCAGTAATTCTTTCAGATTCTAAAGCTGCAATTTAGGGAATATGTTCAAATACTACCAAGAAGTCAACAAAAATTAGAGAATGCTACAAAATGTTAACACAACTCCAAAAAGTTAATAAGACTGTTCATCTCCAATGGATTCCAGCACTCTGTGGAGTCATGGGGAATGAAGCTGCAGACTCACTTGCAAAGAAAGGCACAACAATAAAACAAAAGTCTAAATTCAATTTCTCATATTCCTCAATAAAACGCTTGATCATTAAAAATTTTTGTCATTCATACCTACAAGAAATAGAAACAAATGCCAAAGATTAAAAATGGATTACACTACTTTCCAATCCAGATATAATCCCCCAGAGACCAAGGAAAACAGCGGTTGCAGCCTTCGGACTACTGACAAATCACGACTGCTTAGCAAGTCATCTCTACAGAATAGGTATCTCAGCTTCACCAATATGTGTCCTGTGTAACGATCCAGCAGAAATGAATGAAGACCACTTGAAGACCTGTGAAGCATTAAGATCAGAAGAAACTACAGTTCAAAAGTATTGGAAAGCATGAATGCTAATGGCTTCATTGCCAGATGCAAGGCACTAGAAAACAACAACATATTCTTCATGATACACATGATCTTCATGATAGCATAGAAACACATTTATAAACAAACATGGCAATGTATTTACCATTGGATTAAAGTAAGTGGGTACTGACGTGGGATAAAGTTTAATATTTGTGATTTCCGAATTTTCTTATACATGTCAATTGTTCCCTCCAGGTCTTTATACAGTTTGTAAATGCAGAGGTGCCAGAATATGACTCACAAGCACCACCATTATTAGGGTCCTAAGCTGCAAAGCATAGCTGAGAGACTACGGGTCATGGTAAAAGCGGTAGGCCTTCTCATTCCACCACCAACCTCAACATCACCCTAACATCAGAGGTAACGGACTCAGCCTACATCTCAGAAATGAGCACATTCATTGCTTGGTAGAATGAGGTTACTCCTTCGGTTATAGACCATATGATGAGCGTTGGAGAAAATGGCGAGGTATTTTGGTATCAAAGGTATCACATTCACTACAGGTATCGATATACCAATCGTATAAACTATGTAATTCTTATAAGTGCTGAGGCTTTCACGGCCGGCATTATCAACTATGTTAAGTAGATTTTCCGGGTTTGTGGGCCGTGGTCGAGTTGGATTACCTTCCTCCGACGTTTCGCTGGAAACTGCATCCAGCATCTTCAGGGTCAACCTCTGTTATTAGCGGCTGCACATAAATTAAAGTTCACTGCAAACTTTCATATTCATCTTTGTTTGTTATTAGTGTCCATGGTAACAAATTTTCAGCATAATCAAAACCCTTTCCGAACGGGCCAAGAAGATTTGTGAGCCACAAAAGCTGAATAAAGAAATCCGACATCTTAACAAGGCCCTCATCAGCAACGGTTATACACACAAGGAAATTACAAGAGCTCTCCATCCGAGGTACCCGTCAGTCCAAAAAGACCGGAGGAAGCAAACCCTGAGTACCATCTATTTACCATACATCCATAAGGTAACAGACCGAATAGGAAGACTGCTGCAACAGTACAACATTAGGACTATTTATAGGCCAACAAAGAAAGTCAAAGATTTATTTAACTCCGTTAAGGATAAAAGACATCCACACTGCACAGCCGGTGTTTACAAAATACCATGTAGCTGTGGACAAGTATATATAGGCACCACCATGCGGAGTATCAGCACTCGACTAAAAGAACATGAAAGACATAGCCGGTTGTGGCAGACGGACCAGTCAGCGGTGGCAGAACACTCTCTATTGTTCGGCCACGACATGAATTACAAAGACACGGAGGTACTCTCAAGGACAAGCCACTACCAGGCTCGCTTAACTCGGGAAGCGATAGAGATTTTTATGCATAAAAACTCCTACAATCGAAAAGAAGAGAGACAGCAGATAAGCAAAACTTGGCTCCCGGCTCTAATAAGAGGGAGAAGAAAACCCGAAACACGGAAAGCTTTCTCCTTTATACCATGATCAGAGACGTCCCATTTGCTGGCATTTTGAGATGGATAATCTCATGTTGGTATTCATGAGAACGAGCAATCGTGAAAATTTGTTACCATCTTTCTCTAGTTACCTTGCATGGACACTAATAACAAACAGAGATGAATATGAATATGAAAGTTTGCAGTGAACTTTAATTTATGTGCAGCCACTAATAACAGAGGTTGACCCTGAAGATGCTGGATGCAGTTTCCAGCGAAACGTCGGAGGAAGGTAATGCAACTCGACCACGGCCCACAAATCCGGAAAATCTACTTAACATATGTAATTCTTGTTCACATGGATGAACTTATCCTGAACAGTAAACAATTAAAGCTTTATCAATTTGAAGGAAACTTTGCCACGGTTTAGGATGTCTAATGCAAACTTATTGTGTAACTACATTCAAGAAACGTTATGTTATTGGTGATTATGCATTAAAGCTTCTTAACTAAATGTACTGTCTAATATATGGTGGGCAATCTTTTCTCCGACCTGGTCCTGCTGATTCGTCACTTTAAGGCACACTTTAAGTTTAGGCAACAATACGAGATGTGTATTATTGCAGCCTGTATGCTGCAATATTTTAAGAGACTGAAAAATGATCGAAAGATTATGAAATGGATGGTTTTTAGGTTTATGCATAAAGTGTTCCCCAAACCTTCTGTCATCATTTAGCAGTGAAATCTTTTAGATTCCGAAATTTTTAAAGGTGTCGCACAGGCTTTTAAATGCCATGTGCATCACATATAAATGTCCCTTTTCTGCTTAAATTTTTTGCAGTTTTTGAACAAAATATGGGTCAAAAAGGGCTCAAAAATAACCAAATTCAGTGGAAAAGAGTAGTTATGTGGCATCTTGCTGCAAGGGAACAGCTATGAACCCGAGGACAGAGACTACTAGACAAAAGAGGTAAAGTGTGACAAACAGGTAATCTGATTCATGATTACGATATATGTGTGTAGAAAAATTGTTCTTTCTCAGCTTTACATTTTTTAATACACTATCTGCACCATACACATTAAATCTTGTGTTAGAATTTTTCCAGCATGTGCTTGGTTTACATAAACTCAACTTTAGTCTTTTGTTACAAAATGTGAAAATTTATTTAGCTTTAAAAATATTAAATACACAAAAAGTTTAAAAAATATATTTTGAATGTGCATCAAAGTAATACTTTTTCTTCCTCGCAGAGATTGATGGTGTTTGTTAGGCAATTACAGTTTATAAAATAATAAAACTGTTGTGGTATTTTAGTTTTTTATGCACATGGAGTATTTTCAATATTAAGGTATTTTTGAATTGTGAATAAATTGACTAATCAATTCCCCCAAAACTATAAAACATTGTGCTGGAGCTTTGTGTGATAGTTTATAACATAAACACCCCTAAATGTGCAAACTATTGATTTAAAAATCTGATGTGTTGCACTATTATTGTTTATCTTCTTTTAGGTACAAGGGGAATATAGGAATACAGGAGGCTTTGAGCGATAGTCAAATTTTTCAAAGCTTTCAAATTCCATTCTCTTTACATGGTTAACAAATAAAAAAATGAATAACAATGTTCCATTTCACAGAAGTATAAGTTCTCTAAGGGAAGGCACAACTGAAATTGCTATTTTCTAAACTATCTATCCAATCTGTCTGAAATTTGAACCATATATTTGCCTTGTAATGTTAAAACAGTTTTATGAATTTAAAAGCAAAATCTTCAGTAGTTTTTTATTTATAAATTTTCAAAAATGCAAAATTATGGGTATAGGCAAAATGCAGTACACGATGGAATTTTTTAAAAACAAGAAAATTAAAAAATTGTTATTGCTTCTGAAGCATGAAACTACAAATTTGACATATAGTTTTTTTCTGACATTTTAGTTTATGATAAAAAAAATTTTGAATTTTTATGACTGTATTTTTCTCAATTTTAGGATGAATTGTCATATTAAAAAAATTGTAAATCAAAAACTTTTTATGATACAGAAAAATTATATGACAGTTTTGTTTACTTAGGTTTTTAAAATAAGCATGCAAATTTTTAAACTGATTGGATGAAAATTGCATCGTGACATGCATTTTCAATATGCAGAAATGCTAAAAAATTTAAATGCCTGAAATTTAAGTTTTAAAATTATAATCATATTTTGGTTATGTTTCATACCTTGAAACTGGTTAAAATCCCCCAGGCTCATTTGTTGGACCTTCTTGCCTCCTTTTCCTTTGTTCTGCAACACTTTTCTTCAATTTTAGCTTCCTCCTAGATGTTTTGGCTGATTTCTTTGTCAAAGCAGAAGCATGTTGCAAACGTCTAACATCCCTCCCATGGGTTATCTTCAGAGAAGCAGGTGAAATTGAAGTGCCTTTGACTTCTGATGACAACTTCAATGAAGATGAACTACCAAAGTTGAATTCAGCAACTGCCTTAGGCACAGCAATTTGAAGTCTCTTCAATGAAACAAAAACTTCCTTAGGACACTTTCACCACACGACACCATGCAGGCTTTCATTTGCATTTTGTGTCTTACCAAAAGTGCACCATTTTAAAATCTCATCACAGGCTAGCCTTTGATACACTGGCATTTTTTTGAGATGACATCTTGCCTCAAAAATGTTCTCATTGTTCTGGCATCATGATTTGGAATTTTTTCTTTCTTCGCTATAGCTCTGTTATAAAAGCACCATGAGGTAACTCCAGTAGGACAATTTGAGTGCTGGGGATTACTGTCTGTAGAACTACAGTGATGCAATGTAGCAAAAATACCCCTCTTCATATCCTGTGCATTGGGAATGTTGTCCAGTATGGCAATTCTATAATAAATTTGCAGGCGAGCTATAATATCTTCTGTCAGACTTCCAGGCTTTTTTCCTCCCAGTATTACACCTTTCTTCTTCCATTCTTCAACAACTGCTTTCAGACCCTTGCTAAGCCTTTTAGAAACATGATTTATACCTTCTTCTTTTTGAAGAGGCACATCATCTCCATAAACCTTAATATTTTGTAGATGTTTAAAAGTTTTAGCATCTCCATCAGACAGAATGGTGATGTACCTAAATTTAGTAAAGTATGTCGACCTCTCCCATAGGATTTCAGCAGCTTTTGCTTCCATTGCATTTGAGGAGCCATCATAATTCTTTTCACATGTGCCACTTAGTTTGTGTTCTTCTAGCCATATTTTAAATTCTTCCTCATTTAATTTTACTTGATTCGTTGAGCAATATGGACAAAATTTTGACAATATTTCAAAGTCAACTACTAATCCAGTGAGAATATCAATTACAAATCCCATTCCATACAATGATGAATGTCCTCTCTTCATCCAGGTACCATCGTAAGACACAGTTATGTCAATTATGTCACTGTCTCTTAGGGTAGCATCCATGTTGATGTGAGCCTGCCTTACTGCAGCATGTGCCTTCTTCAGCACCTCTTTTGTGAAGTCAGCATTGCTCTTTGCTATGTATGTGACATGCTTACTGTAAGTGGTTGATGAAAAGCATGACATACCCATTCCAATACAAAATTTTTCTAAATCTGCATGTCCTGAACCAATATTTAAAAAAGAAGTAACCATCCTTCTGTTCACTTCGAATGGAGGCCTGGCACTGTCATCACTGTGTACTCGTGGGCTTGATGAAACTTCTTTTATTGTAGTTTTGCAGCTTTCACAGGTTACTAATATTTTGAAGGCAAAGCCAGAGATTTCTAAAGTTTGTACTTTAGTACTGGTTTGCTACATTGGGTGCACTTCATGCCTTTGTATAACTGTTCCCATACACTTGCATGAACTAGACTAAAATCAGTGTGAGGCATACCTGGGTCGACAGAAGCTTCAAATGCTGCAAGATTTAATTTTCTCTCACTGGCAGTTGTTGATAGCAAAGGTGAGGTTCTTATGCAGCTTGTAGATGCTTCAGGTTCATTGTTTTCTCACTGTGTACTGCTGCTATCATTTCACTTTTCACATTTGGTTTCCAACGCTTGTTTACTAAATTTGTAGCCTTATTGCAACGTTTAGAGCCTTTCTTGCCCTTATTGCATTATCACACAGCCTATTCATGTTCTGTTCTAATAAATGACTCTCTACTGAAAGATTTATCTAACAAAAAGGCAGCTGTAAACTAACCTGACTAACCTAAACTACAAACGCTACCTACTTATCTTCCCTATTAAAGCTTATACTATCTAAAAACTATACTTATATTTCTTATAAACAATTAAATATGCAGCAATAATAATATCTAAACCACATATATGCCTATTCACCAACAACAATTTCACAAACACAACTCAACAGAGCAACAGACTTGCAAAACAAAGTAAACATCTGTTTACCACCAAAATATGCTTTAGAGCATTCTTTTGTTGATCAGTTGAGCCAACACAGTTTTCTAGACAAGAAAATTCCTTCTCCTTGCTTACTCGCTAATTTCAAAAGCTGAAAATAAAAGCAATACTGTACCAGCTACATTGGAATGTATGTGCGCAGCATTGTTATTGAAACAGCTGGTAAACACGTGCGCAAGGGCATTTAAAAAGTCACGTGACGACCTTGAAACATACACTAGGGCAGAAACAGAAGTGGATTATGAAACTAGAAGGATAGGAGGATTTTTTGCAAAGATAAAAAAAATTTTGAATTTCTGAGCGATTTTGGCCAAATTTCAGTTGTCCATTCCCTAAAACTCACACAAATAACAAGGATAATCTCTAAAATGGTTCCCCCTACAAAAAAATTTATTTCAATATCAATTGTGTGTTTTAGCAAGATCTACAGTTTTTATATAAGATTTGGCCTACGTCTTACAGTTTACCACATGCAAAAAAGTAATTAAGAAAATTGAAATTATTTTGTTGTTTAACGACGCTGTCAATTGCCAGGATCCCATCATCGTCGCCGGTGTGCCGGAATTTTGTCCCGCAGGAGTTCTTTTACATGACAGTAAATCTACTGACATGGAGCTGTCGTTTTTAAGCACACTTAAAAACCATCGACCTGGGCCGGGTTTGAACCCGCGACCTTGGGAACAGTAGGCCAGCGTCTAACCAACTGAGCCACCCAGACCGACGCAAAAAAGTAATGCAGAGTAAATAGGACTACATGGGCTATAGCCAGAAAATTCAAGATATAAATTTCATTTGCCATAAAAATATCTCAAACATATGCATTTTGATTAACATCATTAGAGCTATTTTCAAGAAAATCAAATTTTCTTCAAAATCTTTGTGTTGCATCCTTGAAAGACATTAAAGTTAAATACCAACTATAGTGTTTCACCGTCTTTTCTTTTTTGAGTTATGCTGTCCACAGACTGACAGACAGACATGCACACAGACCTTTTTCTAAAAATGCTTTTTTTTTTGGGGTGATTCAGGGGGCCTCAAAACACATATTTCCCATGAAATCTCAACATCAAATTTTTGGATGGAATACAATACTTCCTCTACTTTACTAAATGTAGTACAGAAAGTAAAAATATGGAGCATTCAAATTCCAGTCCCAGTGTCCCTTAAAGATCGATCAGCATCATATCGTTTACAGATCTCTGAGAATAATATAATAAAAATAAATAATTACTATCATCTAGGGAAGATCAAATTGGCTCCTTTTAAATACAGAATATAGATAACTATTACATGGTGATTAAAGTGATATTGTGAGAGAAATTAGTATAGCAAGTGATTTGAATTTCTTTAGTTCTTGGGTACAATATGCTATGGTAATGGTCCCTTTAGACATGTGGGCCGCTAAGTACGCACACTGATGTCATACATTACAGTTCCTGGCATGTGTGAGAAGTATACAGTGTCCCAGAATTAGACTGGCAAACTTTGGGAGCTGATAAATAATATTATTTTAAACACTTTTTGTAAAGGAAAGGTTTTGCTGCGGTGCTTCATTAAAACGCTGGACGAGTTAAATGTCATAGATTACTGCCTTCCGCCCAGTTTAAGTATTTACAGCAAAATCAACAATGAAAATTAGTATTGCATTTATTTTAGTAAGGTGCACAATCATAATCCAAGAAACAAACACAGAACACATAAACAAAGCACAAACATCTCATTGTTTACAGTAAATCACAGCTTTACTATTCAACGTAAATGTTAGAACACACGCCCAATACAATTAACATAAAGAATGCATTGGCGTGCACTATTCTCCCATACTCTCGCAAAGACATCAGCCATTTCCGTGGTTTAAAAGTTTGTCAGTCTAATTTTTAATAGTAAAGCTGTGATTAACTGTAAACAATGACATGTTTGTGTTTTGTTTATGTGTTCTGTGTTTTTTTCTTGGATTAAGATTGTGTGCCTTACTAGGATAAATGCAGTACTAATTTGCATTGTTAATTTTGCTGTAAATACTTAAACTGAGTGGGAGGCAGCAATCTATGACATTAACTCATCTGGTGGCTTAATGAAGCACCGCAGCAAAAAGCTTTCCTTAACAAAAAGAGTTTAATACAATGTTATCTATCAGCGCCCAAAGTTTGTTGATCTAATTTTGGGACATTCTATATAAACTGGTAAACAGGGAGCAAATCAAGTTCTCGATGCTGCTTCTTGGAAAACCAAAGAGCATTGTTTGCAATACCCAGGAATCTGTTTTGGAGCACTTGTAAACATTGGAGGTCGGTGTTTATAGCATTGCTCCAGACCTGAGAATCATATGCGAGCACAGGTCCAACAAAACATTTGTAATGAAGGGAGCAGCGATGTCCAACGTTTGCGAAAGATGGGAGAGTAGATTCCCTCCTTCCACTATATGCGGACTTTGCCACACTTTCACTCCCGGCCGTGCATTGTGTTGCAGAGGGGGGTTGGTTACATGTATGTAAGTTGCATTTGAAAGCACTTTCAAATCTTATGTGATAAACATCTGTTCATTAGTGACTTCTTTGATACTGCTTATGTTTAAGAGTTCAATATTTGGCGGCAAAGTCTAACTACATAGCCTTAGAATATACACCAAGTGGTTGTCATGTAACTTATTGAGATACAGACTTTTAATGCAGTTCAGCTTGAAGAAACTCTGTTCCCAAATATATGTAGAGCTATACTCACTCTTATGCACACTATTCTTGCAAATGCTTATTTCTCTATCTACTAAATTTTAATCAACATAAGCATTTTTAGATATTATCTTATTACTAATTTTCTTGTAGGTACAAGGGGGATATGAGAATACAGTATGCTGTAAGCAATAGTGAAATGTTTTAAGAGTTGGCTGCTCAATACCTTTGAAATTCCATTTTTTTGCAAGGCCAAGAGATAAACAAACGGATATCATATTGCTATTTCAAAAAAAGTATAAATCTTGGCAAATTCAAACAAATAATAAAGAATATCTCAGAAATGGTTCACTCAAAAGAAAAAAGAATTATTTGACATAAATTCTGTGTTTTAACGAGATCTACATTTTTATTTAGTAAGCTTATGTCTCTTACCATCTACCATTTATACAACATATCATTCAGAATGAAGAAGTCTTCCAAGGACATTCCCAAAATACTGTTGTGTTGCACTCACATGACTTTCTCTACTCTTGTACGAACCATTCTTATCTTCTTCATGTTGAGATAAATATTTATACAAATTATCTTATTGCTTATTTGCTTGTAGATACAAGGGGAATATGGGAATACAGTAGGCTTTGAGCGGTAGTAAAATATTTTAAAGCTTTGAGATCCCATTCTCTTTGCATGCTTAACATATAAAAAAATTAATGATGCTCCATTTCACGAAAGTTTTCTGAAAGTGACGCAAATAACAAGGAATATCTCCAAAATGGCTCACTCTACAAAAAAAATTTATTTAGATATAAATTATGTGTTTTAGTAAGACTGCCCTGTGGTTTTGGCCCAGGCCACTGGTCCACATGACACGCTGGTATAGTTTGTTTATAAACCTATTACAATATAATTTATAACAAAGTTTTCTAAATCAACTATTGCTCCTTCCCTCTTTTTACAGTCCATATCCATTTGTTTTTGACTTTATTTAAAAACTGACCTAAGTTTTTGTTTAAACTCTTACCTAAGCTAATTCTCCTGTCATCTTGGTCAGTGCACATTCTTTCCTCCACATCTCAGTTTCCTTACAATCATAAACTGTATGTTCTACATCCTGTTTTGATCCACACAATGGACACTCGCCCTTCATGTGGGTATCCATTTCTTTCACCTCTTAATCTCCATGTCCGTGCTCTTAACCATGGTTATCACCTTCCTTTCTTCATTGCTCATGTTATTATATACTTCTCTCTTTCCCAACTATCTTTTATTGGTACATACAACGCTAATTGGCTAAACAGTTCCTGAATCTCCATGTCTTCAAATCTTTTGCAACTTCTTTCCAAAAACCTTTGTAATTAGTTTTTCTCCTTCTCCAAATATCACCCATATGATTATTTTCCAAATTATTTCATAGATTACTTGCCCATCCTGGTTTTGGTAAGCTTACTTCTTGAAATTTTAAACATTGTTTCAATATATTCTCCTCATCCATATTTAAAATCCTATACCAATACTTTAAGGCTCTTTCTATAATTAATCTTTTTCTTGTTACTCTACCCATTTCAATTTCAGCTACCTCATTTGCAGGTGATATTGGCCATCCCAGAACTTCCTTACAAAACATCCTATGTACACAATCAACAACTTCCCATGCATTTTCATGTCCCCATATTTCACTACTATATACATTTGTGTCTCGCCTCGACCACCAAGTTCGACACCCTTTCCAACCATTTCACCTCCATTTCAGGCATTTTATATAAGCATCCTCTCACAGCTGTCATTGCTGCCTTACCTTTTGCCTGTGTGGACTTCTTTTGCTTCTCCCTTTTACCTCCTGCATCAATTTTCATTCCTAAGTAGTTACATTTATGAACTACTTAATATTCAATGCCCTCTTTCTCCCACTTCCCATGTTTCCTCAATTTAGTGCCTTTTTTAAATACTATTATTTGGGTTTTACCTCTATTTACATTTAGGCCCCAATCTGTAAAAAATTTATCTATTTCTTGTAAAAAGTTATTCTTCTTGCTTATATTTTTCAATATACCATCAATAAACAAATTAAATAAAACTGGGCTTAGCTTGCAACCTTGCCTTAACCCTTTTTCCTGCTGTATATATCTGGTTATTGCCCCTTCTTCATATTTTATGTAAAACGTATTCTCTTTATATAAGCCTTATAGAATCATCACCATTTGATTACTCACCCCCTTCATTAATAGTTTCTACCACAATAAATTCCTCTCTATTCGATCAAATACCTTTTCCAGATCATTGAATGCCATAATATTTTACCATTTTTGCATCTTAAATACTTGTCCACCAAAGCTTTTATAGTAAAACATTGTCGACTGTTCGCCTACCTTTTCTGAAATCCATTTGATAATCTGAATGGTGAAGGTGGTGGTGGCAATGGTGGTGGTGGTGATGGTGGTGAAGGTGGTGGTAGTGGTGATGGTGATGGTGGTGGTAGTGTTGGTGGTGGTGGCGGTGATGGTGTTGCTGGGGGTGATGGTGGTTGTTGTTGTGGCAGGGGTGGTGGTATTGGTGGGGTTAGGGTAGTGTTGCTGATGGTGGGGGTGGTGGCTGAGGTGGATATTTGTGGTGGTTGTGGTGTCGGTAGTGGTGTTGGTGGTGGTGGTGCTGACGGGGGTGGTGTTGGGGATGGTGGTCATTGTGGTAGGGGTGGTCATATTGGTGGGCCTGAGGTGGTGGGGATGGTGGTGGTGGGGGTGGTGGTTGTGCTAGTGGTTTTTGTGGTGGTTGTGGTGTCAGTGGTTGTGTTGGTGGTGGTGGTGCTGACAGGGGTGGTGGTGGTGTTGGTGGCGATGTCGGTTGGGGTATTGTTGGTGCTGGTAGTGCTGACGGGGGTGGTGGTGTTGGTGGTGTCGGTGGTGGTATTGTTAGTGGAGGTGGTGCTGACGGGGGTGGTGGTTGTGCTGGTGGTTTTTGTGGTGGTTGTGGTGTCGGTGGTGGTGTTGGTGGTGGTGGTGCTGACAGGGTGGTGGTGTTGGTGGTGGTGGTGGTGCTGACTGGGGTGGTGGTGTTAGTGGTGGTGGTGTCGGGGGTGGTATTGTTAGTGGTGGTGGTGCTGACAGGGGTGGTGGTGTTGGTGGTGGTGGTGTCGGTGGTGGTATTGTTGGTGGTGGTGCTGACGGGGGTGGTGGTGTTGGTGTCGGTGGTGGTATTGTTAGTGGTGGTGCTGACGGAGGTGGTGGTGGTGGTGATGGAGGTGATTGTGGTGGTGGTGGTGTTGGTGGTGGTGCTGACGGGGGTGGTGGTGGGGATGGTGGTGGAGGTGTTTGTGGTGGTGGAGTGGTGGTGGTGTTGGTGGCGGTGCTGTCAGGGGTGGTGATGCGGATGGTGGTATTTGTGGTAGGGGTGGTGGTATTGCCGGGGTTAGGGTGGTGTAGCTGGTGGTAGGGGTGGTTGTGGTGGATTTTTGTGGTGGTTGTGCTATCGGTGGTGGCGTTGGTGGTGGTGTTGGTGGTGCTGACGGGGGTGGTGGTGGGGATGGTGGTGAATTGTGGTAGGGGTGGTGATATTGGTAGGCGTGAGGTGGTGGGGATGGTGGTGGTGGGGGTGGTGGTGTTGGTGGTGGCGTCGGTGGTGGAATTGTCAGTGTTGGTGGTGCTGACGGGGGTGGTGGTGGTGGTCCTGACGGGGATGGTGGTTGTGCTGGTGGTTTTTGTGGTGGTGGTGGTGTCAGTGGTGGTGTTGGTGGTGGTGTTGTCGGGGGTGGTGGTGGTGTTGGTGGTGATGTCGGTGGGGGTATTGTTGGTGCTGGTGGTGCTGACGGGGGTGGTGGTGCTGTTGGTTTGTTGGTGGTGGTGGTGCTGACGGGGTGGTGGTGCTGGTGGTGGTGTCGGTGGTGGTATTGTTAGCGGTGGTGGTGGTGTCGGTTGTGGTATTGTTGGTGGTGGTGGTGCTGACGGGATTGCTGGTGGAGGTGTTCGTGGTTGTGTCGGTGGTGGTATTGTTTGTGATGGTGGTGCTGACGGGGGTGGTGGTGGTGGTGGTTCTGACAAGGGTGGTGGTTGTGCTGGAGGTTTTTGTGGTGGTTGAGGTGTCGGTTGTGGTGTTGGTGGTGGTGCTGACGGGGGTGGCGGTGTTGGTGGTGGTGTCGGTGGTGGTATTGTTGGTGGTGGTGCTGACGGGGGTGGTGGTGGTGTTGGTGGTGGTGGTATCGGTGGTGGTATTGTTAGTGGTGGTGGTGGTGCTGACGAGGGTGGTGGTGGTGTTGGTGGTGGTTTCGGTGGTGGTATTGTTTGTGGTGCTGGTGGTGTCAGTGGTGGTATTGTTGTTGGTGGTGGTGCTGAAGGGGTAGTTGGTGGTGGAGGAGTTCTGGGTGGTGTCTGTGGTGGTATTGTTAGTGGTGGTGGTGCTGACGGGGGTGGTTGTGCTAGTGGTTCTGACGGGGGTGGTGGTTGTGCTGGAAGATTTTGTGGTGGTAGTGGTGTCGGTGGTGGTGTTGGTGGTGGTGCTGACGGGGGTGGTGGTGTTGGTGGTGGTGTCGGTGGTGGTGTTGTTGGCGGTGGTGCTGACGGGGGTGGTGGTGGTGTTGGTATTGTTGGTGGTGGTGGTGCTGAAGGGGTGGTGGTGGTGTTGGTGGTGGTGTCGGTGGTGGTATTGTTAGTGGTGGTGGTGCTGACGGGGGTGGTGGTGGTGGTGATGGAGGTGATAGTAGTGGTGGTGGTGGAGGTGGTTATGGTGGTGTTGGTGGTGGTGCTGACGGGGATGTTGCTGGGGATGGTGGTGTTTGTGGTAGGGGTGGTAATATTGGTAGAGGTGACGTGGTGGGCATAGTGGTGGTAGTGGTGGTGGTGAAGGTGGTGGTGTTGGTGGTGGTGGTGGTGAAGGTGGTGGTGGCGGTGGCGGTGGTGGTGGTAGTGGTGGTGAAGGTGGTGCTGGCGGTGGCGGTGGTGGTGGCGGTGGCGCTGGTGGTGGTGGTGGCGGTGGTGGTGATGGTGGTGTTGGTGGTGGTGGTGAGGGTGGTGGTGGCGGTGGTGGTGGCGGTGGTGGTGATGGTGGTGTTGGTGGTGGTGGTGCTGAAGGTAGTGGTGGTGGCGGTGGTGGTGGTGGTGAAGGTGGTGGTGGTGGTGGAGGTGGTGGTGGTGAAGGTGGTGGTGGTGCTAGTGAAGGTGGTGGTGGTGATGGTGAAGGTGGTGGTGGTGGTGAAGGTGGTGGTGGTGGTGAAGGTGGTGGTATTGTTTGTGGTGCTGGTGGTGTCAGTGGTGGTATTGTTGTTGGTGGTGGTGCTGAAGGGGTAGTTGGTGGTGGAGGAGTTCTGGGTGGTGTCGGTGGTGGTATTGTTAGTGGTGGTGGTGCTGACGGGGGTGGTTGTGCTAGTGGTTCTGACGGGGGTGGTGGTTGTGCTGGAAGATTTTGTGGTGGTAGTGGTGTCGGTGGTGGTGTTGGTGGTGGTGCTGACGGGGGTGGTGGTGTTGGTGGTGGTGTCGGTGGTGGTGTTGTTGGCGGTGGTGCTGACGGGGGTGGTGGTGGTGTTGGTATTGTTGGTGGTGGTGGTGCTGAAGGGGTGGTGGTGGTGTTGGTGGTGGTGTCGGTGGTGGTATTGTTAGTGGTGGTGGTGCTGATGGGGGTGGTGGTGGTGATGGAGGTGATAGTAGTGGTGGTGGTGGAGGTGGTTATGGTGGTGTTGGTGGTGGTGCTGACGGGGATGTTGCTGGGGATGGTGGTGTTTGTGGTAGGGGTGGTAATATTGGTAGAGGTGACGTGGTGGGGATAGTGGTGGTAGTGGTGGTGGTGGTGAAGGTGGTGGTGTTGGTGGTGGTGGTGGTGAAGGTGGTGGTGGCGGTGGCGGTGGCGGTGGTGGTGGTAGTGGTGGTGAAGGTGGTGCTGGCGGTGGCGGTGGTGGTGGCGGTGGCGCTGGTGGTGGTGGTGGCGGTGGTGGTGATGGTGGTGTTGGTGGTGGTGGTGAGGGTGGTGGTGGCGGTGGTGGTGATGGTGGTGTTGGTGGTGGTGGTGCTGAAGGTAGTGGTGGTGGCGGTGGTGGTGGTGAAGGTGGTGGTGGTGGTGGAGGTGGTGGTGGTGAAGGTGGTGGTGGTGCTAGTGAAGGTGGTGGTGGTGATGGTGAAGGTGGTGGTGGTGGTGAAGGTGGTGGTGGTGGTGAAGGTGGTGGTGGTGGTGGTGAAGGTGGTGGTGGTGGTGAAGGTGGTGGTGGTGGTGAAGATGGTAGTGGTGGTGGTGGTGAAGGTGGTGGTGGTGGTGTTGGTGGTGGTGGGGGTGGTGGTGGTGGTGGCGGTGGTGGTGGTGGTGTTGTTGGTGGTGCTGCCTGGGGTGTTGGTGGGGATGGTGGTGTTTGTGGTAGGGGTGGTGATATTGGTAGAGGTGAGGTGGTGGTGGTGGTGATGGAGGTGGTTGTGGTGTCAGTGGTTGTGTTGGTGGTGGTGCTTACGGGGGTGGTGGTGGTGTTGGTGGTGATGTCGGTGGGGGTATTGTTGGTGCTGGTGGTGCTGACGGGGGTGGTGGTGTTGGTGGTGGTATTGTTAGTGGAGGTAATGCTGACGAGGGTGGTGGTGGTGCTGACGGGGGTGGTGGTTATGCTGGTGGTTTTTGTGGTGGTTGTGCTGTCGGTGGTGGTGTTGGTGGTGATGGTGCTGACAGGGTGGTGGTGTTGGTGGTGGTGGTGGTGCTGACGGGGGTGGTGGTGTTAGTGGTGGTGGTGTCGGGGGTGGTATTGTTAGTGGTGGTGGTGTCGGGGGTGGTATTGATAGTGGTGGTGGTGCTGACTGGGGTGGTGGTGTTGGTGGGGGTAGTGTCGGTGGTGGTATTGTTGGTGGTGGTGCTGGCGGGGGTGGTGGTGTTGGTGTCGGTGGTGGTTTTGTTAGTGGTGGTGGTGCTGACGGAGGTGGTGGTGGTGATGGAGGTGATTGTGGTGGTGTTGGTGGTGGTGCTGACGGTGGTGGTGGTGGGGATGGTGGTGGAGGTGTTTGTGGTGGTGGAGTGGTGGTGGTGTTGGTGGCGGTGCTGTCAGGGGTGGTGATGCGGATGGTGGTATTTGTGGTAGGGGTGGTGGTATTGCCGGGGTTAGGGTGGTGTAGCTGGTGGTAGGGGTGGTTGTGGTGGATTTTTGTGGTGGTTGTGCTATCGGTGGTGGCGTTGGTGGTGGTGTTGGTGGTGCTGACGGGGGTGGTGGTGGGGATGGTGGTGAATTGTGGTAGGGGTGGTGATATTGGTAGGCGTGAGGTGGTGGGGATGGTGGTGGTGGGGGTGGTGGTGTTGGTGGTGGCGTCGGTGGTGGAATTGTTAGTGGTGGTGGTGGTGACGGGGGCGGTGGTGGTGGTGCTGACGCGGATGGTGGTTGTGCTGGTGGTTTTTGTGGTGGTTGTGGTGTCAGTGAGTGTGTTGGTGGTGGTGGTGCTGACGGGGGTGGTGGTGTTGGTGGTGATGTCGTTGGGGGTATTGTTGGTGCTGGTGGTGCTGACGGGGGTGGTGGTGCTGTTGGTATTGTTGGTGGTGGTGGTGTTGGTTGTAGTGTCGGTGGTGGTATTGTTAGTGGTGGTGGTGTCGGTGGTGGTGGTGAGGCTGACGGGATTGGTGGTGGAGGTGTTTGTGGTTGTGTCGGTGGTGGTACGGTTAGTGGTGGTGGTGCTGACGGGCGTGGTGGTGGTGGTTCTGACGGGGGTGGTGGTTGTGCTGGTGTTTTTTGTGGTGGTTGAGGTGTCGGTGGTGGTGTTGGTGGTGGTGCTGACGGGGGTGCTGGTGTTGGTGGTGGTGTCGGTGGTGGTATTGTTGGTGGTGGTGCTGACGGGGGTGGTGGTGGTGGTATTGGTGGTGGTGGTATCGGTGGTGGTATTGTTTTTGGTGGTGGTGGTGCTGACGGGGGTGGTGGATGTGTTGGTGGTGGTGCCGGTGGTGGTATTGTTAGTGGTGGTGGTGTCGGTGGTGGTATTGTTGGTGGTGGCGGTGCTGACGGGTTAGGTGGTGGTGGAGGTGTTCGTGGTGGTGTCGGTGTTGGATTTTGTGGTGGTTGTGGTGTCGATGGTGGTGTTGGTAGTGGTGCTGACGGGGGGGGTGGTGGTGTTGGTATTGTTGGTGGTGGTGGTGCTGACGGGGTGGTGGTGTTGGTGGTGGTGTTGGTGGTGGTGTCGGTGGTGGTATTGTTAGTAGTGGTGTCGGTGGTGGTATTGTTAGTGGTGGTGGTGCTGACGGGGGTGGTTGTGATGATGGAGGTGATAGTAGTGGTGGTGGTGGAGGTGTTGGTGGTGTGGTGGTTGTGGTGGTGTTGGTGGTGGTGCTGACGGGGGTGTTGGTGGGGATGGTGGTGTTTGTGGTAGGGGTGGTGATATTGGTAGAGGTGAGGTGGTGGTGAAGGTGGTGGCTTTGGTGGTGGGGGTGGTGTTGGTGGTGGTGCTGGTGGTGAAGGTGGTGGTGGTGGCCGTGGTGGTGGTGGTGGCGGTGGTGGTGGTGGTGGTGGTGAAGGTGGTGGTGGTGGTGGCGCTGTCGGTGGTGGTGGTGGTGGTGGCGGTGGTGGTGGCGCTGGCGGTGGTGGCGGTGGTGGTGGTGGTGGCGGTGGTGAAGGTGGTGAAGGTGGTGGTGATGGTGGTGGTGGCGGCGGTGGTGGTGGTGAAGGTGGTGGTGGTGGTGGCGGTGGTGGTGGCGGTGGTGGTGGCGCTGGCGGTGGTGGCGGTGGTGGCGGCGGTGGTGAACGTGGTGGTGGTGGCGGTGGCGGCGGTGGTGGTGGTGAAGGTGGTGGTGGTGGTGGCGGTGGTGGTGGTGGCGGTGGTGGTGGCGCTGGCGGTGGTGGCGGTGGTAGCGGTGGTGGCGGTGGTGGTGCTGGTGGTGAAGGTGGTGGTGGCGGTGGTGGTGGTGGTGCTGGTGGTGGTGGCGGTGGTAGTGGTGGTGGTGAAGGTGGTGGTGGCGGTGGTGGTGGTGGCGGTGGTGGTGGTGCTGGTGGTGGTGGTGTTGGTGGTGGTGATGGTGGTGGTGGCGGTGGTGGTGGTGTTGGTGGTGGTGCTGACGGGGGTGTTGGTGGGGATGGTGGTGTTTGAGGGAGGGGTGGTGATATTGGTTAAGGTGAGGTGGTGGGGATGGTGGTGGTAGTGGTGGTGGCGGTGGTGGTGGTAGTGGTGAAGGTGGTGGTGGTGGTGGCGTTGGTGGTGGTGGTGGTGAAGGTGGTGGTGAAGGTGGTGTTGTTGGTGGTGGTGAAGGTGGTGGTGTTGGTGGTGGTGGTGGTGAAGGTGGTGGTGGTGGTGAAAGTGGTGGTGGTGGCGGTGGTGGTGGTGCTGGTGGTGGTGTTGGTGTTGTTGGTGGTGGTGTTGGTGGTGTTGGGGGTGGTGGTGGTGGCAGTGGTGGTGGTGTTGGTGGTGGTGCTGACGGGGGTGTTTGAGGGAGGGGTGGTGATATTGGTAGAGGTGAGGTGGTGGGGATGGTGGTGGTAGTGGTGGTGGCGGTGGTGGTGGTAGTGGTGAAGGTGGTGGTGGTGGTGGCGTTGGTGGTGGTGGTGAAGGTGGTGGTGAAGGTGGTGTTGTTGGTGGTGGTGAAGGTGGTGGTGTTGGTGGTGGTGGTGGTGAAGGTGGTGGTGGTGGTGAAAGTGGTGGTGGTGGTGGTGGTGGTGCTGCTGGTGGTGGTGTTGGTGTTGTTGGTGGTGGTGTTGGTGGTGTTGGGGGTGGTGGTGGTGGCGGTGGTGGTGGTGCTGGTGGTGGTGGCGGTGGTAGTGGTGGTGGTGAAGGTGGTGGTGGCGGTGGTGGTGGTGGCGGTGGTGGTGGTGCTGGTGGTGGTGGTGTTGGTGGTGGTGATGGTGGTGGTGGCGGTGGTGGTGGTGTTGGTGGTGGTGCTGACGGGGGTGTTGGTGGGTATGGTAGTGTTTGTGGTAGGGATGATGATATTGGTAGAGGTGAGGTGGTGGGGATGGTGGTGAAGGTGGTGGTGTTGGTGGTGAAGGTGGTGAACGTGGTGTTGGTGGTGAAGGTGGTGGTGTTGGTGGTGAAGGTGGTGGTGTTGGTGGTGGTGGTGGTGAAGGTGGTGTTGGTGGTGGTGAAGGTGGTGGTGTTGGTGGTGGTGGTGAAGGTGGTGGTGGTGAAGGTGGTGGTGGCGGTGGTGGTGGTGAAGGTGGTGGTGGTGGTGAAGGTGGTGTTGGTGGTGGTGGTGGTGAAGGTGGTGTTGGTGGTGGTGAAGGTGGTGGTGTTGGTGGTGGTGGTGAAGGTGGTGGTGGTGAAGGTGGTGGTGGCGGTGGTGGTGGTGGTGAAGGTGGTGGTGTGGGTGGTGGTGGTGAAGGTGGTGGTGGTGGTGAAGGTGGTGGTGGTGAAGATGGTGGTGGTGGTGAAGATGGTGGTGGTGGTGAAGGTGGTGGTGGTGGTGAAGGTGGTGGTGGTGGTAGTGGTGGTAGTGGTGGTGGAGGTGGTGGTGGTGGTGGTGGCGGTGGTGGTGGTGTCGGTGGTGGTGCTGACGGGGGTGTTGGTGGGGATGGTGGTGTTTGTGGTAGGGGTGGTGATATTATTAGAGGTGAGGTGGTGGGGATGGTGGTGGTAGTGGTGGTGGTGAAGATGGTGGTGTTGGTGGTGGTGGTGAAGGTGGTGGTGGTGAAGGTGTTGGTGGTGGTGAAGTTGGTGGTGGTGTTGGTGGGGGTGGTGGTGGCGGTGGTGAAGGTGGTGAACGTGGTGGTGGTGGCGGTGGCCGCGGTGTTGGTGAAGGTGGTGGTGAAGGTGGTGGTGGCGGTGAAGGTGGTGGTGGTGAAGGTGGTGGTGGTGGTGAAGGTGGTGGTGGTGGTGAAGATGGTGGTAGTGAAGGTGGTGGTGGTGGTGAAGGTGGTGGTGAAGAATGTGGTGATGGAGGTGAAGGTGGTGGTGGTGGTGAAGGTGGTGGTGGTGGTGAAGGTGGTGGTGGTGGTGGTGGCGGTGGTGGTGGTGTTGGTGGTGGTGCTGACGGGGGTGTTGTTGGGGATGGTGGTGTTTGTGGTAGGGGTGGTGATACTGGTAGAGGTGAGGTGGTGGGGATGGTGGTGTTAGTGGTGGTGGTGAAGATTGTGTTGTTGGTGGTGGTGAAGGTGGTGGTGGTGGTGAAGGTGTTGGTGGTGGTGAAGGTGGTGGTGGGGGTGGGGGTGAAGGTGGTGGTGGTGGTGAAGGTGGTGGTGGTGGTGAATGTGGTGGTGGTGGTGCTGAAGGTGGAGGTGGTGGTGGTGTTGGTGGTGGTGGTGTTGGTGGTGGTGGTAGTGGTGAAGGTGCTGGTGGTGGTAAAGGTGGTGGTGGTGGCGGTGGTGTTGGCGGTGGTGGTGAAGGTGGTGGTGGTGTTGGTGGTGGTAGTGAAGGTGGTGTTGGTGGTGGTGGTGAAGGTGGTGAAGGTGGTGGTGAAGGTGGTGGTGGCGGTGTTGGTGGCGGTGGTGGTGGTGAAGGTGGTGGTGGTGTTGGTGGTGGTGAAGGTGGTGGTGGTGTTGTTGGTGGTGAAGGTGGTGTTGGTGGTGGTGGTGTTGGTGGTGGTGGTGAAGTTGGTGGAGGTGGTGGCGATGGTGGTGGGGAAGGTGGTGGCGGTGGTGGTGGCGGTGAAGGTGGTGGTAGTGGTGGTGGTGAAGGTGGTGGTGGCGGTGGTGGTGGTGGCGGTGGTGGTGGTGCTGGTGGTGGTGGTGTTGGTGGTGGTGATGGTGGTGGTGGCGGTGGTGTTGTGTTGGTGGTGGTGCTGACGGGGGTGTTGGTGGGGATGGTGGTGTTTGAGGGAGGGGTGGTGATATTGGTAGAGGTGAGGTGGTGGGGATGGTGGTGGTAGTGGTGGTGGCGGTGGTGGTGGTAGTGGTGAAGGTGGTGGTGGTGGTGGCGTTGGTGGTGGTGGTGAAGGTGGTGGTGAAGGTGGTGTTGTTGGTGGTGGTGAAGGTGGTGGTGTTGGTGGTGGTGGTGGTGAAGGTGGTGGTGGTGTTGGTGGTGGTAGTGAAGGTGGTGTTGGTGGTGGTGGTGAAGGTGGTGGTGAAGGTGGTGGTGGCGGTGTTGGTGGCGGTGGTGGTGGTGAAGGTGGTGGTGGTGTTGGTGGTGGTGAAGGTGGTGGTGGTGTTGGTGGTGGTGAAGGTGGTGTTGGTGGTGGTGGTGTTGGTGGTGGTGGTGAAGTTGGTGGAGGTGGTGGTGAAGGTGGTGGTGGCGGTGGTGGTGGTGGTGCTGGTGGTGGTGGCGGTGGTAGTGGTGGTGGTGAAGGTGGTGGTGGCGGTGGTGGTGGTGGCGGTGGTTGTGGTGCTGGTGGTGGTGGTGTTGGTGGTGGTGATGGTGGTGGTGGCGGTGGTGGTGGTGGTGCTGACGGGGGTGTTGGTGGGGATGGTGGTGTTTGAGGGGGGGTGGTGATATTGGTAGAGGTGAGGTGGTGGGGATGGTGGTGGTAGTGGTGGTGGCGGTGGTGGTGGTAGTGGTGAAGGTGGTGGTGGTGGTGGCGTTGGTGGTGGTGGTGGTGAAGGTGGTGGTGAAGGTGGTGTTGTTGGTGGTGGTGAAGGTGGTGGTGTTGGTGGTGGTGGTGGTGAAGGTGGTGGTGGTGGTGAAAGTGGTGGTGGTGGCGGTGGTGGTGGTGCTGGTGGTGGTGTTGGTGTTGTTGGTGGTGGTGTTGGTGGTGTTGGGGGTGGTGGTGGTGGCAGTGGTGGTGGTGTTGGTGGTGGTGCTGACGGGGGTGTTTGAGGGAGGGGTGGTGATATTGGTAGAGGTGAGGTGGTGGGGATGGTGGTGGTAGTGGTGGTGGCGGTGGTGGTGGTAGTGGTGAAGGTGGTGGTGGTGGTGGTGGCGTTGGTGGTGGTGGTGGTGAAGGTGGTGGTGAGGGTGGTGTTGTTGGTGGTGGTGAAGGTGGTGGTGTTGGTGGTGGTGGTGGTGAAGGTGGTGGTGGTGGTGAAAGTGGTGGTGGTGGTGGTGGTGGTGCTGCTGGTGGTGGTGTTGGTGTTGTTGGTGGTGGTGTTGGTGGTGTTGGGGGTGGTGGTGGTGGCGGTGGTGGTGGTGGTGCTGGTGGTGGTGGCGGTGGTAGTGGTGGTGGTGAAGGTGGTGGTGGCGGTGGTGGTGGTGGCGGTGGTGGTGGTGCTGGTGGTGGTGGTGTTGGTGGTGGTGATGGTGGTGGTGGCGGTGGTGGTGGTGTTGGTGGTGGTGCTGACGGGGGTGTTGGTGGGTATGGTAGTGTTTGTGGTAGGGATGATGATATTGGTAGAGGTGAGGTGGTGGGGATGGTGGTGAAGGTGGTGGTGTTGGTGGTGAAGGTGGTGAACGTGGTGTTGGTGGTGAAGGTGGTGGTGTTGGTGGTGAAGGTGGTGGTG
Source organism: Tenodera sinensis (assembly GCA_030765045.1). NCBI lineage: Eukaryota > Metazoa > Arthropoda > Insecta > Mantodea > Mantidae > Tenodera > Tenodera sinensis. Next base: position 369,028,194 of record CM060964.1, on the reverse strand, counting down.
TTGGTGGTGGTGGTGGTGAAGGTGGTGTTGGTGGTGGTGAAGGTGGTGGTGTTGGTGGTGGTGGTGAAGGTGGTGGTGGTGAAGGTGGTGGTGGCGGTGGTGGTGGTGAAGGTGGTGGTGGTGGTGGTGAAGGTGGTGTTGGTGGTGGTGGTGGTGAAGGTGGTGTTGGTGGTGGTGAAGGTGGTGGTGTTGGTGGTGGTGGTGAAGGTGGTGGTGGTGAAGGTGGTGGTGGCGGTGGTGGTGGTGGTGAAGGTGGTGGTGTGGGTGGTGGTGGTGAAGGTGGTGGTGGTGGTGAAGGTGGTGGTGGTGAAGATGGTGGTGGTGGTGAAGATGGTGGTGGTGGTGAAGGTGGTGGTGGTGGTGAAGGTGGTGGTGGTGGTAGTGGTGGTAGTGGTGGTGGAGGTGGTGGTGGTGGTGGTGGCGGTGGTGGTGGTGGTGTCGGTGGTGGTGCTGACGGGGGTGTTGGTGGGGATGGTGGTGTTTGTGGTAGGGGTGGTGATATTATTAGAGGTGAGGTGGTGGGGATGGTGGTGGTAGTGGTGGTGGTGAAGATGGTGGTGTTGGTGGTGGTGGTGAAGGTGGTGGTGGTGAAGGTGTTGGTGGTGGTGAAGTTGGTGGTGGTGTTGGTGGGGGTGGTGGTGGCGGTGGTGAAGGTGGTGAACGTGGTGGTGGTGGCGGTGGCCGCGGTGGTGGTGAAGGTGGTGGTGAAGGTGGTGGTGGCGGTGAAGGTGGTGGTGGTGAAGGTGGTGGTGGTGGTGAAGGTGGTGGTGGTGGTGAAGATGGTGGTAGTGAAGGTGGTGGTGGTGGTGGTGAAGGTGGTGGTGAAGAATGTGGTGATGGAGGTGAAGGTGGTGGTGGTGGTGAAGGTGGTGGTGGTGGTGAAGGTGGTGGTGGTGGTGGTGGCGGTGGTGGTGGTGTTGGTGGTGGTGCTGACGGGGGTGTTGTTGGGGATGGTGGTGTTTGTGGTAGGGGTGGTGATACTGGTAGAGGTGAGGTGGTGGGGATGGTGGTGTTAGTGGTGGTGGTGAAGATTGTGTTGTTGGTGGTGGTGAAGGTGGTGGTGGTGGTGAAGGTGTTGGTGGTGGTGAAGGTGGTGGTGGGGGTGGGGGTGAAGGTGGTGGTGGTGGTGAAGGTGGTGGTGGTGGTGAAGGTGGTGGTGGTGGTGCTGAAGGTGGAGGTGGTGGTGGTGTTGGTGGTGGTGGTGTTGGTGGTGGTGGTAGTGGTGAAGGTGCTGGTGGTGGTAAAGGTGGTGGTGGTGGCGGTGGTGTTGGCGGTGGTGGTGAAGGTGGTGGTGGTGTTGGTGGTGGTAGTGAAGGTGGTGTTGGTGGTGGTGGTGAAGGTGGTGAAGGTGGTGGTGAAGGTGGTGGTGGCGGTGTTGGTGGCGGTGGTGGTGGTGAAGGTGGTGGTGGTGTTGGTGGTGGTGAAGGTGGTGGTGGTGTTGGTGGTGGTGAAGGTGGTGTTGGTGGTGGTGGTGAAGTTGGTGGAGGTGGTGGCGATGGTGGTGGGGAAGGTGGTGGCGGTGGTGGTGGCGGTGAAGGTGGTGGTGTTGGTGGTGGTGGTGAAGGTGGTGGTGTTGGTGGTGGTGGTGTTGGTGGTGGTGGTGAATGTGGTGGTGTGGGTGGTGGTGGTGAAGGTGGTGGGGAAGGTGGTGGCGGTGGTGGCGATGGTGGTGGGGAAGGTGGTGGCGGTGGTGGTGGCGGTGAAGGTGGTGGTGTTGGTGGTGGTGGTGGTGAAGGTGGTGGTGTGGGTGGTGGTGGTGGTGAAGGTGGTGGTGAAGGTGGTGGAGGTGGTGGCGATGGTGGTGGGGAAGGTGGTGGCGGTGGTGGTGGCCGTGAAGGTGGTGGTGTTGGTGGTGGTGGTGAAGGTGGTGGTTTTGGTGGAGGTGGTGTTGGTGGTGGTGGTGAATGTGGTGGTGTGGGTGGTGGTGGTGGTGAAGGTGGTGGTGTTGGTGGTGGTGGTGGTGGTGAAGGTGGTGGTGTTGGTGGTGGTGGTGATGGTGGTGGTGTTGGTGTTGGTGGTGGTGGAGGTGAAGGTGGTGGTGTTGTTGGTGGTGTTGGTGATGGTGGTGGTGTTGGTGTTGGTGGTGGTGGTGAAGGTGGTGGTGTTGTTGGTGGTGGTGGTGATGGTGGTGGTGTTGGTGTTGGTGGTGGTGGAGGTGGTGGCGGTGGTGGTGGTGATGGTGGTGGTGGTGGTGAAGGTGGTGGTGGTGAAGGTGGTGGAGGTGGTGTTGGTGTTGGTGGTGGTGGAGGTGGTGGCGGTGGTGGTGGTGATGGTGGTGGTGATGGTGGTGGTGGTGGTGGTGAAGGTGGTGGTGGTGAAGGTGGTGGAGGTGGTGTTGGTGTTGGTGGTGGTGGAGGTGGTGGCGGTGGTGGTGGTGATGGTGGTGGTGGTGGTGAAGGTGGTGGTGGTGAAGGTGGTGGAGGTGGTGGCGGTGGTGGTGATGGTGGTGGTGGTGGTGAAGGTGGTGGTGGTGAAGGTGGTGGAGGTGGTGGCGGTGGTGGTGGCGGTGGTGGTGGCGGTGGTGGTGGCGGTGGCCCTACTCAAGTAAACAAACACTGGCGTACCTTGGATTCCAAGTTGACAGCAGCCGCGGCTTCCACAGATCAGGCCTGGTGCGCTGTCAAGTTTCTACGAACGGTGTGAGATATAAGGCACGTGGCCTCCATGAAGAGGGTGTGGGTCTCCTCGCTAACGGGTTTCTCGAACACATCCTCGTCTACATACGCGTCAAGAGTGACTTCTGGAGTTCTCTGAGTGTTCAAGGTGACGTCCAGGTCGCCATTGCCGAAGATGTGTTGCAGGATGGCTTGTTCGTCTCTCCCAGAGGAGGCCGGGATGTCTAGCTGATAGAGCCACCATACTGCCAGAAACCCCGTTATACCCACGGACAGCAAGGCCAGGGTGCCTGCCCCGCGTTTCATGGGAGAGTCTCCCGCACCCGCAACAGAGATGTCTCAGTATTCTCAAACAGACCCAGGACATGAAAAGATTACCAAGTTTATTAAGTGAAAGATACTCCAAGTTTCTGTATTTCTTCTATTAGCGAAGGTCTCCGGAAAACGTTTGTTTCTTCGTAAATCTTTCGATGTAAATTTTACAGCCAAACAGGCGCGGCTCAGGGTAGGCAGGGTAGGCATTGCCTACCCTATCGTAATACATCAACAAATAATGTTTAACTATGATTCTGCATTTTATCATTTGAACCGTCATTTTCCCCTAAATTGCAGTTCAAGAAAAGTTTTCTCGGTTATAATGACCAGCGCATGGTCAAATCCTTTAATCTCAATTCCGATTCATCAAAACTGCGCTGCGTGTTTGAAACGCGCGGCAGAAATGATACGCATGGAACCTGGGTAGTGGAGAGCAGGCTAGCTTAACCTCTGCCTGCCCGGCCCCATTTCCTCAGTACGAGGCCCTTGAACAGGGATAAGGAAACATTCCGTCTGTATACACACTCCGAGCATGCGTAGACGCGTCTGCCAGCAGTCCGAACACTTGCCGGCCCAAATCCGAATTTATGCGACATTTTCCGAACAGCCATACTCCACGAACGAAGATCTCAGAGATCTGAATCTGTCGTTATCTCTGTGTAATACCAGTATGACCGACTTAATTAGTGAACTATTACAAATTCCGCTTTCGCGGCGCACTGACAATGAAAAGAGGAGTGTTTTAGCTATTTAACACAAAGCTGCAGTCAGACAATTTTTCAATTTCTTAATCTATTTTAGTCATGGGCGTCGCGAAACGGGGGCAAGGGGGGCCACGGCTCCCCGTTGGAAGTTGGTGAACTTAATGTGCAGTCAGTTACTGACTTTTAAACTATTATTTTAATTTTGATGTAAAGAACAATTTTTGTTTAGCACAAATTAATACGGTTATCTGCAACAAATACTATAAGTTTTGACAGTAAAATAATGATTTAATATTATATGATTGCAAATTTCCAACATGTGCCTCCCCCCCCCCCCCTGGAAAAAAGGCTGCTGACACTCGTGAGTTTAGTTTTGGCGGTAATTCGTCCGTAAGTCACACTCATTCACTCTGCTCTTATTAAACAACCAAACAATATATTGTTTGCGTTATCCGCAATGACTTCGCCCCCTATATTTCGGATAAACGGGGTTTATTATTATTATTATTATTATTATTATTATTATTATTATTATTATTATTATTATTATTATTATTATTATTATTATTATTATTATTATTATTATTATTATTATTATTATTATTATTATTATTATTATTATTATTATTAATCATCATCATCATTATTATTATTGTTGTTGTTGTTACTGTTACACTTTGCCTACCCTAAAATTATGACTGCGAGCCGCCACTGCAGCCAAAACTAGCAAGGTAAAGGCGAGCCGAGCCATCCAGCAGGGAGGGCCATAGAGGGGCAGTGTGACGTAACATACGTACCCTCTATGGGAGCAGTGACGTAATGCAATTCATAGCTTTGAAAATGTATTAATGACTATAGGTATATCAAAATACAATGTATGCATTACATTACAAATTAAAATCATTAGTACTCATACAATGAAGGTTTGAGACCCAAAGTACCTTATACTTAATCACATTAAAGAAATAAATACAATATCGCTTTAAAAGTTCTAGGAAAAAATCTGATGTATTGCACTCACATGACTTTCTCTACTCTTGTATTAACTATTCTTACAAACTCTTATTCCTATATCTTCTTCATGTCAGTTGAGATAAATATTTGCAGAAATTATCTTCCTGTAGGTACAAGGAGAATATGCATATACAGTAGACTTTGAGCGATAGTAAAATCCTTTTAAGCCTTCAAATTCCGTTCTCTTTGCATGGCTAACATACAAAAAATGAATAACGATGTTCCATTTGACAGAAGTATAAGTTCTCCAAAACTCACACAAATAACAAGGAATATCTGCGAAACGGCTCACTCTACAAAAAATGTATTTTGACATAAATGGTGTGTTTTAGCAAGATCTACATTTTTGTACAGTAAGATTTGGCCTCTCTCTTGCGGTTTAACAGATACGAAAAAGTAATGCCGAGTAAATGGGACTACATAGGCTATAGCCAGAAACCATATCACCTAAAATATACAGAATGTAAGTGAAATAATCCGTCGGACTTAAACAGTGAATTTCTCATGTTGTGAATAACAAGAAAGTCTAATACCAAAATGTTGAAAAGTTTATAGTTTTCTAGAAAAAAAAATGTTATCACCACCTGGCTGAATTATTATTGATTGAAGGTTCTTGATTTATGGCTATATTCATAGAAAATTGAATAAACAACAACTTTTTCCTTTGGCGTATTTCAATAGATTCAGCGGTTTTTGTGTAAATTAAATTTAAAAAACCCACTATTTATTGCAACAAATATTTTGTTTTTCTAGAAAAGTATAAACTTTTCAACATTTTGGTATGAGACTTTCCTGTTATTCACAACATGAGAAATTCGCTGTCAAAGTCTGACGGATCATTTCACTTCCATCCTGCATATCATCAACCATGTTTTTGTTCGTTAACCTCATCAGCTACATATATGTAGACAACCCACTATAATAAAGAATAAATGTTAAAAATGTAGCATATAGTAAATACACTGCGGGGCCAAAGCGATTGCGGAAAAGTTGTTTGAAATTAATTATATACATACACACACACACGCACGCACGCACACACAGACACACACACACATACAAGAAGACTCTGCGAGGGATCCTATTATGCATCTAAGTGATCCTTGCTTACACATACTCACGTGTGTTCTAAACTGTGATGAAATAAAGACAGTAATAAGGAAAGTAAGAAAAACAAGTTGAACAAAGTTTTTGTTGTTAGCTAATGCTGGATTTCTGACAATGAAGTCATTAATACTCTTGCTCGCCAGTATTTTTCACAAATATTGAAGAGACTTAGCAGTAAATGTAACCGTTTTTTAGAGAGCACCATATTTTTGTTTTGGCGGTCACATCGCTCTCTCACAACCCCCAGAATGTCTGGAGGACCACACCTGTGGTTGGTTTACGGGTCTCACCGACCTGACCGGGAGAGTTAACAAAATAAGTTCACCGACCATATCCTCTGATTACCAATCAGAGGACGTATTACATGCCATGACAGGTCAGCATGTTAGGGGTTAAGGTTTTATAGAGAAATGGAGAGGTTGGAAAAATAGACTCCCTAGCCCTCAGGAACCCTAATTGTGTTCAAATTTAGTATTTGTAATTAGTCCATTTGTGATGCAGGTGGTTAGCAATCTTTCTCCATTGTCTGTGATCTCTTGATATTTACCATTTAAATTTCCAGCTTCATTTGACTTATTACCTACCCTTGTACTTAAGTCACCAAGTATTATAGTTGACCCAATTAACAAATCATCTGAAATATTGTATAGTTCTTGGTTAACTTGATCTTTCTTTGCCACTACTTCATCCTCATTTGGTCCATAAACAATTCAACTTTCCTGTTGTACCACTACTGTGGTGTCAGGGTTTACTTTGGTCCCAGGCTAACATTTTCCTGTTGAATCTGAGTTTACTTAAGGTTTACTTATCCATATGGATAATGCAACCTACTTCTGCACTTGTTCCTTCAGTTTTTTGGACTCTGCTATATGTAAATATAACTCCATCTTCTACAGTCTCACAGCCTTGGCCATTTTTCTTTGTACCCGTAGCAGCCAAATATTTAATTCTGTTTTCTTTAATTCCAAGACAAGTTCTACTTCTTTCCTATTTATGTTCGTGTTCCGAATTCCATAAATCTTTGACCATTTTACTCTTTAGTTCATCAAGTATTGGGACTGTTCTGGTATTGCTCTTTGGTCGCTTTTAACAGATTTTATTTTTACCAGGTTTCTGGCCCTATGCTTAAACCCCAACCTGGAGGACCAAGTCCCATATTTAGGTCCCCAGGGACCCTGCTTAATATGAACCTACGTAATTTGCAGAACATGCACATATAAGGTTTTTGTGTGTTTGCAGCAATTAAGTGCATTTACATGGAGTTTTAAATATACAACTCATATAATTTCTAGATGCTCCTACATAAACTTCGACTGCAAAGTATGTATAACACTCAATAGTAAGCAAGTGCAATTCTGACGCTACCAAGCGTCTGTAAGTTCTAACTAACAGTAACTGGGCTTAACCCTGGTCCTGTAATTGTCAGTAAGTAACAGTTGTTGGAATGGAAAGGCAGGATTCGTCCCGCGGAATGTTGGGAATCATGTAACAGTGACAGTTGTGAGGTTAAGAATCTACCAAAGTATGCATATGAAAAAGGTATACGACAGTTTTAAATTATGTAACTAGCATGTAATAAAGTACTTTAAGTAATAGGAGAATTAAATGTCAAAATATAACATGACGTTTCTCTATGTTAACTGTTACGCTGCCCCCCCCCCCCCAGTGTATTTTCTTTCTACTGATCAGTTATATTTTATTTCTAGCGAATCCTACATCTTTGTGTTTCCTTTAAAGCACGAATTTGACAAAGCCAATAAAACTCAAAACGTGTATCAGCTACTATCTATTACCCCACTAAAGAGCAGTCAAACACCAAGTTGGACAGCGGTGCAAACACAAGCGTGCCTTCACCATTAACCGCCTGACTCATAGCAGCTACCAGCACACAGGTGTAATGTCGCTCTAATTCTAGGGTATACTGTACCAGCAATATGCAACGTTTGCGAAAGGGGGAGGTTGGATTTACCTCCGTCCACCAGACGTGTACTTTGCCACTCTTTAACACGCAAACGTGTATTGTGATACAGTGGCGGTTTGGTTACATGTACGTTGTGTTTGATTTAGGAAAGCACTTTCAAATCTTATGCGATAAACATCTGTTCATTAGTGACTTGTTTGTTACTGTTTACGTTTAAGAAGTCTATCAATATTTGGTGACAAAGTCGAGGTGCATAGCCTTAGAAGATACACCAAGTGATCGTCGCGCAACATTGTGATACAGACTTTTAATATATTTCAATTTGGAGAAACTCTGTTCGTAAATACACGAGTATATATTCACTCTCATACAAATTATTCTTGCAAATGCTTAGCTCTCTATATACCACATTTTAATGGACTTAAGCATTTTCAGAAGGTATTGTATTGCTAATTTTCTTGTAGGTGCAAGGGGAATATGGAAATACAGTAGGCTTTAAGCGATAGTGAGATGTTTTAAGAACTGCTTGCTATGCGATGATTTTGAAATTCCGTTCTCTTTGCAAGATCAAGAAATAAAAAATCTGATGTGTTGCACTCACATGACTTTCTCTACTCTTGTACTAACCATTCTCACAAACTCTTATTCCTATATCTTCTTCGTGTTAGTTAAGATTAACATTTGTACAACTTATCTTATTGCTTATTTCCTTGTAGGTGCAAGGAGAATGTTAGAATACAGTAGGCTTTGTGCGATAGTCAAATCTTTTAAAGCTTTGAGATTCCGTTGTCTTTGCACGATTAACATATAAAAAAATGAACAACGTTGTTGCATTTCGCTAAAGTTCTAAGTTTTCCGAAACTCACACACATAACAAGGAATATCTCCGAAATGGTTCACCCTACAAGAAAATTTATTGAGACATAAATTGTGTATTTTAGCAAGATCTACATTTTTTCTACAGTATGATTTGGTCTATCTCTAACGGTTTACCAGTTATGCAAAAGTCGTCCAGAGTAAATACGACTACACGGGCTAAAGCCAGAAAATTCAAGATATACATTTCATTTGTCATAAAAGTATCTCAAACATATGACATTTTAATCAAAATCGTCAGAGCCATTTTCAAAAAAATAAAAATTTTGGAAAATTTTTTCATGTAAAGGGTAGTTTAGGGTGGGGCTATTTTCTTCAAAATCTTCGTGTCACATCCTTGAAAGACATTAAACTTAAATACCAACTTTGGTTTTTCACTGACTTTTCGTTTATGAGTTATGCTGTCCACAGACTGACACACAGACACACACGCGAACCTTTTTCTAAAAATGCTTTTTTTTATTCAGGGGGCCTCAAAACATATATTTCCGGTTAAATCTTGACATCGAATTTTTGGGTGGAATACAATACTTTCGCTACTTACCAGTAGAGAAAGTAAAAACGAATAACGTGTTACTGTTTGAGAAAAGCATGAGAACTGGCAAATTCATACAAATGATACAGAGTATCTCGGAAATGTTTCACTCATAAAAGCGCATTTCACACAAACTGTGTTTTAACGAGATCCACATCTTTTATTACTTTCTCTACTGGTAAGTAGGGGAAGTATTGTATTCCACCCAAAAATTCGATGTCGAGATTTCACCGGAAATGTATGTTTTGAGGCCCCCTGAGTAAAAAAAAAAAATCTGATGTGTTGCAGTCACATGACTTTCTCTACTCTTGTACTAACCATTCTTACAAACTCTTATTGCTATATCTTCTTCGTGTTAGTTAAAATAAACATTTGTACAAATTATTGTTTATTTACTTGTAGGTGTAAAAGGAATATTAGAATACAGTAGGCTTTGTGCGATAGTCAAATCTTTTAAAGCTTTGAGATTCCGTTCTCTTTGTACACGTAACATATAAAAAAATGAACAACGATGACCCATTTCACGAAAGTTCCAAGTTTTCCGAAACTCACACACATAACAAGGTATATCTCCGAAATGGTTCACCCTACAAGAAAATTTATTGAGACATAAATTGTGTATTTTAGCAAGATCTACATTTCTTGTATATTATAATTTAGTCTATCTCTAACGGTTTACCAGTTATGCAAAAGTCGTCCAGAGTAAATACGACTACAGGGGCTATAGCCAGAAAATTCAAGATATACATTTCATTTTTCATAACAATATCTCAAACCTATGAAATTTTAATCAAAATCGTTAGAGCCATTTTCAAGAAAATCAAAATTTTCGAAAACTTTTCCATGTAAAGGGTAGTTTAGGGTGGGGCTATTTTCTTCAAAATCTTCGTGTCACATCTTTGAACGACATTAAACTTAAATACCAACTTTGGTTTTTAACTGACTTTTCGTTTTTGAACTATGCTGTCCACAGACTTACAGACTGACAGACTGACAGACTGACAGACACAGACACACAGACACACACACGGACCTTTTTCTAAAAATGCTTTTTTTGGATTCAGAGGGCCTCAAAACATGTATTTCCGGTGAAATCTCGACTTCGAATTTTTGGGTGGAATACAATACTTCCCCTACTTACCAGTAGAGAAAGTAATAAGCATATTTAGAAAAAGGTCCGGGTGTGTGTCTGTGTGTCAGTCTGTGGACAGCATAACTGAAAAACGAAAGGTCGGTTAAAAACCAAAGTTGGTATTTAAGTTTAATGTCTTTCAAGGATGCGACACAAAGATTTTGAAGAAAATAGCCCCTCCCTAAACTACCCTTTACATGGAAAATTTTTTGAAAATTTTGATTCTCTTGAAAATGGCTCTAACGATTTTTATTAAAATGTCATATGTTAAAGATATTTGTATGACAAATGAAATGTATATCTTGAATTTTCTGGTTATAGTCTATGTAGTTCTGTTTACTCTGGATGACTTTTGAATAACTCGTAAACCGTAAGAGATAAACAAAATCTTACTGCACAAAAAATGTAGGTCTCGCAAAAACACACAATTCATGCCCAAATAATTTTGTTTTTGTAGAGTGAACCATTTCGAAGATATTCCTTGACATTTGTGTCAGTTTCGGAAAACTTAAGAAACTTTCGTGAAATGGAACATCGTTGTTCATTTTTTTATATGTTAAGCGTGCAAAGAGAACGGGATCTCAAAGCTTTAAAATATTTGACTGTCACTCAAACCATACTGTATTCTAATATTCCTTTTACACCTACAAGTAAATAAACAATAATTTGTACAAATGTTTTTGTCTCAACTAACACAAATAAGATATATGAATAAGAGTTTGTAAGAATGGTTTGTACAAGAGTAGAGAAAGCCATGTGAGTGCAACACATCAGATTTTTTTGTAAACTTTTGTCTGTCGCTTACTGTTTACCAGAATAAAGAGGTCTTCTAAGGACATTCCCAGAAATTCAAGTCATGATTTAGAAGCTGCCATGGAATCGCCAATTTGTGTCCGACACTGCATATTCATTGTCTGTCCCTCCGACTGAAGGAGTGGAATGGGGTATAGCCACTCATTACGTAAGCGTCTCCAAAGAGACAAGGTTGGACATCCCTGTATTAGAGTAACTGTCTACTCTTGCACCAGATTGCAATACATGGCGATTTCTTTGTATATAAACTAAACATTATCAATGCCTCGTATTGTTTGGATTTGTTCTTTAGTAGTTGATAAATAAAGTTCTCAGACTTCCATTTACAAGTTATCGTCGCAACCGCAATCAAGTGCCGCACTTCCACGCGTTTATGATTGGAGTGACGTCACTGCGCAGACTGGACGAAAACAAGCAGCGCTTGTGCTACACTTTTACTATACTCCATAAAAGTAATGGAACAATGCTTTTGTTGTGCAAATAAAGGATATGTATGAATGGTCTTACCCTCTTGGTCCAACAGCGTGATGCGCAAAACGCCAACAAACAGAAGAAGGTTACAAACAAATGACAGACACACTCCACTGCAACACAAGGTATGTCTGTTCGGCCTCACCACCTGACGCAGTGTTGTTGCACGCAAACCTCTGGCTCTATCCTTTATTCAAAACATTCAATACTCCAACATCAACTCTATTTTAAACAAAATGGCATAGTTTACTTTCTCCACCTAGGAGAAGACAACGTATTGCATGTCATCCAAAAATTCCATACCGAGATTTCACTACTACAAACACGCGTTTTGAGGTCAGCTGAATTAAACTAAGCTGATCTGTTCCACTCGTATGACTTTCTCTACTCTTGAATTAACTACTCTTACATACTCCTGTTCCTCTATCTTCATGACAGTTCAGATAAGCATTTACAGACATTAGATTATTGCTAATTTTCTTGTAAGAGGAATATGGGTCGCTGGCCGCTGTATGAAATCTTTGAAATTCCGTTCTCTTTGCACGGCCAAGAAATAACTACGTTCTATTTGAGAAAAGTTTAAGTACTGCAAAACTCACACATAATAAGAAATACCACCGAAATGGCTCAGTCCACAAAAAATGCATTTAGACCAGACATGGGGAAGAGGGGTGGCAGCAGTGCAATCGAGTATTTACCCTTCCCACTTACTGACACAATTTGAAGGACTGACCGGTTCTCTGAGGTAGACAATAACGGGAGGCATGGCCTGGTAGCTAACCGCCGTGAGGCAGTGGAAGCGGTTAAAACTACGACGTAGGGGAAGTGGCACAATGTGCCGGTTCTCTCCATGTATGATTTAGACATAACTTGTGTGTTTTAACGAGATCTACATTTTTTGTATTGTAAGACTTGGTCTATCTCTTACGGTTTACCAGTTTTGCAAAAGTCATCAAGAGTAAACAGGATTACATGGGCTATTACCAGAAAATTCATGACATACATTTCATTTGTCATAAAAATATCTTAAATCCATGGTATTTTAATCAAAATCGTTAGAGCCATTTTAGAGAAAATCAAAATTTTTGAAAACTTTTCCATGCAAAGGGTAGTTTAGGGGGGAGGACTTTTATTCAAAATCTTCGTATTGCATCCTTGGACGACATTAAACTTAAATACCAACGGTTTTTAACCGACTTTTCGTTTTTGAGTTATGCTGTTCAGAGCCAGACACGCACACACATGGGCATTTTTCTAAAAATGCTTCCTTTGGACTCAGGGGGCCTCAAAACATATATTTCCGGTGAAATCTCGGCGTCGAAATAAGATGTAGATCTCGTTAAAGCACACAATTTATGTCTTATAATACCGAGCGAAGAGGTGCTGTGGCAAAGTGTGCAACTTGCTTTCGGGAGTTTCCGGGTTCGATCCCCGTATCACTTAGGCGAATTCCGGAGTGCTCAATTTCATATCACGGTTTGCTTTTCATCATTTCCCTTCATTCCATTTCTTTATTATCTTTCAGGCACATGATATTTGGCGGTTCCGGAGCGATGGCGCGTATGCTAACGCACTGTAACTGCTGTTCTTGGCGCTAGGTGACTTTGGGCACATCTGCTTGTGCTGTTCGGCGGGGCCTGGTGCCGGGATGAAGAGATCTCAGCACTTGTTTGGACCTCCGCGCTTCTCTGTGGCCCGTCTGGCAGCTGCCTTGTGGCCTCCTGCGGTTCCCTCACTTCATCCCTGCTTCCTGGAGGGTATTAGCCACCGTGCCCTTTATAATCCTGTACCCTTTTTATGGCTAATATATATATCTGTGTGTGTGTGTGTGTGTGTGTGTTTGTGTGTGTGTGTGTGGATGGCCACTTTTCCTAGCTCATTACATAAACAAATTTCATAACGATGAGTCTTGAGAACATAAACAGAGACCGTGCCTTGTGCTTCTGTGTTTACTGTGCCAGTGGAAGCCAATCACAAGCATTAGCTCCCAAAACATTAGAACGAAAGCGAAAGTGCCAGACCTGTTTACGTGCACAAACCAGGACAATTCCCTGACCAACCTCAACGCAACGTTGTCGACTTACAGCACGTGTGCAGCTTTTTAGCTGCTTGGAGTATTCCTTCACATCTTTTAAGTGATTAATTATTTCGAAACCCTGTGTGATGTCCCATAATTACTACCGAAGCTATGTCAGAAATAAGTTACTCTACGCATCTTACAAGTAATAAACTATTACCTTCAACATTCTTGAGGAATTACGTATCCAATTTGGATCAAAAACCATTTAATTTTTTTCGAAATCGGCTGATCAAAGAACAAAATGCCATTCGACTTTTTTGTTGGTAATGCTTCTAGGAAACACATATTAGAAGGAATGTAATGACTTCCCTTCCACCCTGTGGAGGAAACCATTGAGGAGATTTTCCTTTTAATTAGTTTAAATTTTCAAAAAAAATTTTCCCTCACGGTCATGTAAAGAGAATGGAATGTCAAAGCCATCACTCAGCGACCAGCTTTTAAAAGATTTGACTATCGCTTAAGTCTACTATATTCTCTTCCCATTGTATCAACAAAGTCGTATGTAATAACAGCATTTCAACAAAATGTTTAGCTCGGTTAGTACAGAGTAAACAGAAGAACAAGCTTTAGTAACAAGAGGCTCGCTATCTTTATTGATCATATCGGGGACTTTTGACTTAAGAAATAACTAATAGTATTCATGTTCGCTCGACTACAAGCTTTCTATTAAGCAACGATGTGCAACGTTTGCAAAAGAGGTGAGGTTGGGTTTACCTGCTTCCACTTTACGCGGACTAGTGTTACAGTGGCGGTTTTGTTATATGTATGTTGCGTTTGATTTACGAAAACACCTTCAAATCAACAACTGACAAGCAGTGACTTCTTTGAAACTGCTTACGTTCAAGAAGTGTATCAGTATTTTACACAAAGTCGAAGATACACCAAGTGACCGTCGTGTAACATATTGCGATACAGACTTTTAATATAGTTCAATTTGGAGAAACTGTTCCAAATATGTGTAGAGTTGTTACTCTTATGCAAACTATTCTAGCAAATGCTTATTTGTCTTTCTACTGCATTTTAATCGACATAAGAATTTTCAAAAATTATCTTATTGATAACTTTCTTCTAGTTGCAAGGGAAATATTGTCACAACCAGGTTTGGCTGTAACATTTGGGAAGCGTAGAGGATAGGTTTTAGTGGTAGAGACTTAACTCGCTTTATATAAAAATAGTATGGATTTATTATAAGATAGGATATAAGTTACTATTGTTCCGTTTACTATTTTAATGTTACACCAAATACTCTCATTATATACTGTTACAATAACTTTAATGTCTTCCAACGATAGTTGTAGATTTAATGAAGTGCCCTAGCGGGCTTACCTTGGTTGAGCGATGTCACGAAGTCTTAGGAGAGAGAGAGAGTAACGTTGGCGATGGTGCACAACTCTGGATCAAGGCGGCCGTCAACGACCTCCACGGCATCACCGTGGCAACCGACCACAAGCTGATACTTGCTACATATTTTATAAAGATTCTCCTTCCTCGGGGCTTCCGGTTATCTCTGGGCCAAGTCCAAATATCATGAGCTTCCGCCCTCTGTTCTGAACGTTACGGCCAATATGCGAAGCTTCTAGAACTTCCCGAGGAATCTCCCAGTGACGCATGACAGCTCCGGCCTACGTGACAAACTCGTAGGCAAACAGGATGCTTATGTCATGGTAAAAATCCCTTTGGGGTTGTCATGGGATGTGGGTAACCATGCCTTTCCTGTTAATGTTGCAAGCTGTTAAGCTCCAGAAAAGTCATAAATGATTCTAATGTACAAAGTTGAGAGTGAATGTAAGTTTCTTTGTTTAAAAACGTATGATGTCCAAAATGTACTCACAAATCTGTTCTCTCCTAATGGCATACGTGACAATATAGGCTTTAAACGATAGTGAAATGTTTTAAGAGCTGGTTGCTGTGTGATGCCTTTGAAATTTCGTTCCCCTCATAAGGTCAAGAAATAAAAAAAAAAAAAAAAGTATAAGTATTGGCAAATTCGAACAAATACTAAGGAATATCTCGGAAATGGTTCATTCCAAAACTGCTTGACCGATCACAACGAAATTGGGCATGTATATGTATTTTAAACGGAGGTTATTATGCTAAGTTTCCTCTACAAACTTTCTTGTATGAAACACAATGGTACTTCTTTCTTTACTACTTCTTCTACAAACAATGCAACTTTCTACGTGACTAAAATGCAAATGCAGCATATTACGTTCACACGAGTTTTTCAAGTTGCTTTTCTTCCTATAGTATCTGTGGTTGTTTAACAGTGTGTTTATTTATTTATACATTTATTTTGTTTATTTTTCTTATTTATAGTACCTTAAGGATACCCATCTGTGAAAAAAGGCTAAAAATTTCCAAAATTGCCAAAAATGGATTTTTGTTTTATCAAATAGTATAAATCGTCTGCTTTATTTTGATATGCTTTCTACAGCCTTACGGCATTTTTATCTATGTCACATGGCCGTCTAACTGATTGCCTGTAAGTGGTCATGTCCATTTAAATCCATACAGTTCCATTATTCTTGCTATGACTTCAAACTTAGTTTTTCCACGTTTTTATTTTTAGCACTGTTTGCTCTTTAAAATGCTCCACACGATGCAATTTTCAGTACTTATGCATGAAATTTGGTGTATCTGCTTAGAAATAACATTAAAAAGAAATGATGAGATAATTTTTTCATAACGTGAATAACTGCTGAGTAATTAAATATTAAAGTTTACATTTCAAAATTTAAATGAAAAAATAATGAATTTAAACTTTAAAATTTTTTTTTATCTAAACTAATAACAAGATTAAGAAATTATCTCATCAATTTGCTAACATGCTATTACAGGACATAACTGAAAATTATTAAGTTTTTCAAATCAAAATTGCATCATGGGGAACCATTTATACAAATATTAAAAAATACACAATAAAATATTAATATTTTTGCAACTAATCTGCCTAAATGTATGAAATTTAGCACAGTTACTCATCACTATACAGTGATTGTTGTGTTAAAATTTCAAATCAATCCAATGAAAACTGTAGATTTTCAAAATTTCACAGATGGGTATCCTTAAGAGTTTAGCTGTTTGTTTAATCTATTAGGTAACACTTTTTTAAATTTCTCGTAAGAAACACAAGGCTACTGTGCAAGTGTAACCTAAGTGTAAAAGTTGTAGGACTAAATCTTTGAACCACGGGCAACGCCGGATATTTTCGCTAGTACTACATAAAATATGACTGAAAGTATGCTCTTATTAGTATATCTGGTCACAACATGACCTAACACTAAAATATGGTTAAACAGGCATTTATGTGACCAATAAAAGTTGATTCAATATGTTCACAAATCTTGGGAACATGGTTAAATTAACTTAAGCATGGAAAAATAAGTCAGGATAAAAATATGACATGTCACAAAAATCCGCACTCTAGTTACGACTAGACTACAGATTTTTAGATTTTAAAAGCGTATGTTTTCAAAAGCAACATATTATAAACAATTAAATCATTTCTAAAACAAAACTAGCAAACTCCCCAGCCCCCAGGAGGGCGGAGTGAACTTTACCCCAACGGAAAAGTAACCAACAACTTCAACTTCATACCCTTTTCTTTTACAGGGGTCATCGCTCTCGCCAAGTACTACCCCTCTTGAGAGACCGCACGCACGCGCAACCGCACCCACCCAAGCAACACCACGCATCCCCACGCACCCTCACGCACTCCCCCATATCAACTCCCACACCCACACACACCACCACTCCCACACCCACTCCCACTCCCATACCCACACCCACTCCCATACCCACACCCACTCCCACTCCCATACCCACACCCACTTCCATACCCACACCCACTCCCACACCCACAATCACTCCCATACCCGCTCCCACACCCACACCCATTCCCACTCCCACACTCACTCCCACTCCCACACCCACTCCCACTGCCACACCCACCCACACCCATTCCTTCTCACTCCCACTCCCATACCCACTCCCACTCATATACCCACTCCCACACCCACTTCCACACCCACTCTCACACCCACTCCCCCACCCACATATTCCCACACACACACCCACCACTACTCCTACGCCCACTCCCACTCCCACACCCACTTCCTCACCCACACCCAATCCCACTCCCATACCCAAACCCATACACATTCCCACACCCACTCCCACTCCTAAACCCACTCCCACACCCAAACCCACATCTACCCCCACTCCCACACAGACTGACAAAACCACTCCCATTCCCACAACCACACCCACTTAAATACCCACACCCACACCAACACCCACTCCCACACCCACTCCCACATCCACTCCCACTCCCATACCCACTCACTACCCACTACCCTTATCACATCCACACCCTCTTCCACACCGACCACCGCTCCCACACCCATACCCACACCCACTCCCACTCCCACACCCATTACCACTCCCACACCCACTACCTCTCCCACACACACTCCCATACCCACTACCATACCCACACCCACTCACACACCCACTACCACTCCCACTCCCACTCCCATACCCACTCCCACTCCCACTCCCACTACAACACCCACTTCCACACCCTTTCCCACACCCACACGCACTCCCACACCCACTCCGACACCCACTCCCACACTCACAATCACTCACACTCCCACACCCAGTCCCACACCCACATCCACGCCCACTCCCTCACCCACTCCCACACTCACTCCCACACCAACCCCCACACCCACTCCCACACCCACTCCCACACCCACTACCACACCCACTACCACGCCTACGCCAACTCCCACACGCACTCCCATACCCACTCCCACTCCCACTACTTTCGACAGAAAGCTAAGTTGGAAAAAACATATAACAAACATCTCAGAAAAGGTTGAAAAGAAACTGCAAATCCTGAAAAGGTTAGCTGGTGCTAAATGGGGCTGCTCAAGTTGAGTCCTTAACACAACATACAAAATGTATGTTAAACCAAACCTCTAGTACTGTTCTGAAGCTTGAATAACAGCAGCAAATCCTAACATCAATAAACTTGAACAAATACAAAATCAGGCTCTTCGCCTAATCACTGGAGCAGTTAAATCCACACCTATTGATGCCATGCTTGCCTTAACACGGACCCCATCAATAACAACAAAAATAGAAGAACAAGCATTGCTCCAACACGAGAAAATGTTACGACTGCCAAACTCTAAATGGACAGAAGAGAACCTGCCCCCTTCAATCCTCAAAACTCATAGTAGTTTCCTAGAAAAGGTAACACAGATTAAATCGAAATTGACATTCCTAACACCAGAGAAAATCTACTTATAAGAGAAAATCCATTGGAATTATTGCAACCTACCTTCAGTTTGGAATTAATAGAGGAAATAGGTAAATCAGACACACCAAAAGAAATACAAAAACTTCTAGCTCTGGAAACAATCAATACTAGATATCCCACAGAAGAATGGCTGCACATATATACTGATGGATCCTCCAAGGAAAACCTTACTGGAGCTGGAGTTATGTGTTCACATTTTTCCTTTTATCATTCTGTTGGCAGAGACACAACAAATTATGATGGAGAAATAGAGGCTATACACATTGCTCTCCGACAATTATTAAATCTTCCCTTAAATAAATTTAACAAGGCAGTAATTCTTTTGGATTCTAAAGCTGCAATTCAGGGTATACGTTCAAATACTACAAAGAAGTCAACAAAAATTAGAGAATGCTACAAAATGTTAACACAACTCCAAAAAGTTACTAAGACTGTTCACCTCCAATGGATTCCAGCACACTGTGGAGTCATGGGGAACGAAGCTGCAGACTCACTTGCAAAGAAAGGCACAACAATAAAACAAAAGTCTAAATTCAATTTCTCATATTCTTTAATAAAACGCTTGATCATTAAAAAATTTTCTCTTTCATACCTACAAGAAATTGAAACAACTGCCAAAGTTAAAAAATGGATTACACTACTTTCCAACCCAGATATAATCCCCCAGAGACCAAGGAAAACAGCGGTTGCAGCCTTCCGACTATTGACAAATCACGACTGCTTAGCAAGTCATCTCTACAGAATAGGTATCTCAGCTTCACCAATATGTGTCCTGTGTAACGATCCAGTAGAAATGAACGAAGACCACTTGAAGACCTGTGAAGCATTAAGATCAGAAGAAACTACAGTTCAAAAGTATTGGAAAGCACGAATGCTAATGGCTTCATTGCCAGATGCAAGGCACTAGAAAACAACAACAACATATTAACAAGATAATAAATGTTATTGTAAAAAAGCGAGGGGTGTTGGATATCCAATGTTATGAATAGTTACTTGGCTAGCTATTTATAAAAGTAGTTATTTATTTATGAAAAATGCTTGGTTAAAATCCCATATTTTTAAGGTATTTGCATGAAAAATCCTTAATAGCCCATGAAGTATTGATGAACTTGTATGATTTTATGCAACTGGAGAAACAAAAGATGACAAAAGGTTACTACAGGAAAGATTCACTGTTTTTTTAAATATTGCATGTTTATACTTCTCAACTAATTATATCATCTCGTGTACATACATATTTGAAAGTTCACAAAATTTATAATTAATCTTTTCACACAATAGCCGTGTGTAGGAGATGACTGAAAAGCGTAGAGTGAGACTGACTGTACATTAATTGACCTTATAGTTGGTTAAACTAGAAGCCCAGGACTTAAGTACTTAAACGTTGTAAGTTGCCATTAAGGTGTGTTATCTCAGAGTAAATTGAGATCTCCTTGTGTGGTTTACCGGAATAACGCAAGTGAGTTGGAGAATTTAATGTCATATCGGCACATTGGCCATGATATCTTAGTGGTTAGAGCAGCTGGACGGTAACTAGTAGATCCGTGGTTCAAATCCTGGTCATGGCATTCAATTTTTCAGTCTCATTCTACCCTTCACAATATTTTTCTTATTTTTTTTCTTTTTTAAATTGAATATACTTGAATCAAATAGTTCACATCAGGAGATGAATCAAATGGATGAAATAGTGCTCAAATGAACCAGGGGTGGATGGCACTTAAAGTTACTCGACATTCATCATTTCAGAATAAGAAAAACACTGGAAATAGCCTTATCCAGGTAACTTGCCCTAAGCAAGGTTCAAACGCTGAATCTCATGAATGTGGGACAGTTATGCTACCCCCACACCACAGAGGTGAACCTTTGCAATTGTTTTTTTCCTTTCCATTACAAGAACTTGCCCTCTTACCAGGGTTTAAATATTTGTATGCCATTTTCACATGTTTTATACTGTGCATTTTGAAAAAAAAGTTGAGTAAAAATGTATGGTGAACAGTGTAAGGTGGATAAACAAATCACCTTTTACATAAATACCAAAGGGTATCATGTAAAGGATGGAAGGGAAGTCATTACATTCCTTCTAATATGTGCTTCATAGAAGCATTACAAACAAAAAAGTCTGATCATGATTAGCCGATTTTGAAAAAATAAATGGTTTTTGATCCAACTTGGATGCATAATTCCACAGGAATGTACGAAGATACCAGTTTGTTACTTGTAAAATGCGTATAGTTACTCATTTCTGACATAGCTTTGGTAGTAATTATGCACCACCACACAGGATTTCGAAATAATTAATCGCTTAAAAGATGTGAAGGAATACTCCAAGCAGCTTTTTCACATATGCAGTAAGTCAACAACGTTGTGTTGAGGTTGTTCAGGGAATTGAGCTGGTTTGTTGATGTAAACAGACCTGGTGCTTTCGCTTTTGCCTTAACGTTTTGGGAGCTAACACTTGCGATTAGCCTACACTCACACAGTAAACACAGAAGGACAAGGCAGAATATTTGTTTGTGTTCTAAGAAGCACCATTAATGTGTTTGTTTATGTACTGAGCTAGGGAAAGTGACACACACACAATCTGCAGTATTGCCAGCTTGTTTTTGAGAAAACTAAAATATCTCCGTAGGAAATGCTCAGAGACAAAAAACATCAGATACAAAATGTGTTTCAAATATCGAGATTTATCAGTGGTTTAAATTAATGTACAAAAATCTATAGTTAATCTACCATTTTATGCAGCTAAAAGATTAGTCAACTCTGAACTCAAAAAAATTATTGCAAAATATTACTATGGAAAATCAATAAATAAAAGATGGGAACTACCAAACATTCAAACAGTAATTCCTGAGTATCATCGAAAAACAGCAGTTGCAACCTTCAGGTTGATTACAGGACATGATTGTCTGGCAAAACATTTAAACAGAATTGGAATATATTCTTCACCACTCTGTCCTCTATGTGATCTGCAAGAGCAAATGGATGCCCGGCCACTTCTAGCACCCCATCCATCAGTGAAAAATATTGGAGAGCAAGAGGATTAATGACTTCATTGTCAGAAATCCAGCATTAGCTAACAACAACAAATTAATGTAATGACTTCCCTTCCACTCGGTATGTGTGGATGTATCATGGTTAGAGAAAGTAGTGTGAGTGTTTGCATTAAATTTTTTAATTTTCTGTGACTGTGAATATGCCTAAAAGAACTGGCTGCTGTTTTCTTTTAGCAGCTTATATATAATGAATGTAATAACTGTAGTCTCAAAACATCAAACCACAAATTCACATTATGGAAAATTCTAATGCATATTTTATATTTTTTAAATTTTCAAAAATGGTATGAGCCCTTAGGAGCTTTTTATTTAAAAATACCTATGCTCTTCTTCGCTAGTGAAGAATATTTTTAGATTTGGTTAAACTGCTCCAAAAACTGATGCAACAAAAGTATTCTTCAAAAAGCAAAGACAATCTGTAGAATAACAAATTCTGGTAAACCCACAGCTTACTATACCAGTCTGGTATTGCTGGGAGATTTCTGAGGTGTCTACAACAATTTCTTAAGGATTTGTACCAACAATAATATGTATAGAAAATCAGAATTGCTAATGCAATGTAATATTTAAAATGGGAGTTGCTCTGTCCAGTGTGTGGTGATGAATCTTTCTACATTGACTAGCTTATGGTTAGCCAGTTCAAAACAATGAACATATGTATGTGTTCTATCAAAATTAACTTTTTCCTAACACAGTCAATAGACTCCTGTACTATAGAGCAACTTTCACTTAAGTAAACACATAATTTTGCCAAGTTATTTTGTAATATCTGCTCATTGTAGACTCTGCTTACAAGTACGGGGTTCCAGTGATCTGCCCAGAAAACGTGTTTTCTACCTCATGTTCGTAATTTGTGTGGTGGAAGTGGCCTTTCATTTTTATGGTCCTCGATACAAATTTAACCACTGCACCATAAGTCACTTTTTGCAACATTTTGGGTGAGGATAAAAATAATAAGTGTGCTTGCAAATCAAGTAAATATAACAATGCACATATTTTTACTTTCTCTACTGCATATAGTAAGCAGAGAAAGTGTTGTATTCCGTCCAAAAATTTGATATGGAGATTTCTCCAGAAATATGTTTTGACACCCCTGAATACAAAAAAAAGGCATTTTTAAAGAAAGGTCTGTGTGTGTGTGCGCGCGTGCGCGCGCATCTGTGGGCAACATAACTCAAAAACAAAACGTCAGTTAAAAATCAAAATGTGTATTTAAGTTAATGTCTTTCAAGGATGCGACACAAAGATTTTGAAGAAAATTACACCACCTTAAGCTACCTGGAACATTTTTCAAAAATTTTGATTTTCTCGAAAACCGCTGCAGTGATTTTGATTAAAATGCCATATGTTTAAGATATTTTTATGACACATGAAGTGTATATTTTGAATTTTCTGGCTATAGCCTATGTAGTACTGTTTACTCTGGATGACTTGCATAACTGGCAAACCATAGGAGATAGACCAAATTTTACTGTACAAAAAATGTAGATCTTGGTAAATCGCACAGTATATGTCCCAGTAAAGTTTTTATAGAGTGAACCATTTCGAAGATATTCCTTGTTATTTATGTGAATTGTGGAATACTTAGGGTGGCACCATAGCTAAGAGGTTAGAGCATTTGCCTACCACCTGGGTGGCCCGGGTTCAATCCCAGGGACCTCACATGTGGTATTTGCGGTGGACGAAGCAGCATCTGGGCAGGTTTTCTCCATGTTCTCCGGTTTCCCTCATCACTCATTCGACCAATTGCTCCATCATAACCTTTTCATTCGTCCATTTTGCCTGCATTTCATATCATCTTCTTCCTTACTCTCATACCTGGTGCTGGGCTGACCACCCGGTTCCAGGTCATCACTCTGTCCTGTCCATAGGTTCCTGTGCTCCCCGACAGGCGCCTGACCCTAAGCACTGGCTTGTAAGTCCTATGTAAGGGGAGGGTAATCAGTAGGGCTAAGAAGTTCATGCATTTGCATGTTTTTTCATAGGGGTTAAAAATGTATGCTTTTACATTATGTGCATGCGCATATGAAATTCCATTCTCTGTGGACGCCGAAAAGATAAAAAATGAATAACGTCCTTCCATTTGAGAAAAGTTTAAGTAATGCAAAACTCACACGAATAGCAAGGAATATCTCCGAAATAGTCCACTTTACAAAAAAAGGCGGCGCCGTGGCCGAGCGGTTAGCGCGCTCGCCTACCACCTAGGCGGAGCGGGTTCGATCCGAGGGACCCGCATGTGGTATTCGTGGTGGACGAAGCGGCGTCAGGGCGGGTTTTCTCCGGGTGCTCCGGATTCCCCCACCCTCTCATTCCATCGGTGCTCCATCTTCATTCCATGTATCATCAGTGTCATCGCCTGCGGTGCCGTAGTAGTAAAAGCGGACGTTAAACACTACAACACCCTTTACAAAAAAAATGCATACAGACATAACTGGTGTGTTTTAAAGAGATCTACATTTTTTTTTTGTAAAGTAAGATTTGGTCTCTCTATCATGGTTTACCAGTTATGCAAAAGTCATCAAGAGTAAGCAGGACTACATGGGCAGTAGCCAGAAAATTCAAAGTATACATTTCATTTGCCATAAAAATGTCTTAAGGATATGGCACTATTCAAAATCGTTGGAACCATTTTTGGGTGAATCGGAGTTTTCGAAGAATTTTAGGTAAAGGGTAGCTCAGTGTGGATAACTTTCTTCAGAATTTCGTGTCACATCCTTGAAGGATATTAAACACAAATACCAATATTGGTTTTTAACCGACTTTTCGTTTCTGGTTATGCAGTTCAGAGACAGACTCCACACGCGAGCACGCCCTGACCTTTTTCTAAAACTGCTATTTTTTATTCACTTTCTCTGCTTACTATATGCAATAGAGAAAGTAAAAATATGTGCATTGTTATATCTACTTGATTTGCAAGCACCCTTATTATTTTTATCCTCACCCAAAATGTTGCAAAAGGTGACTTATGGTGCAGTGGTTAAATTTGTATCGAGGACCATAAAAATTAAAGGCCACTTCCACCACACAAATTAGGAACATTAGGTAGAAAACACGTTACTGGCCTATCAAATTTTTGGACGGAATACAACACTTCTTTTTGTATCTGTGGACCGCCTGAATAAAGCTTCTACTCACCAACGAATAACATACATTTTATAGAGTCTAAATCGATCTCATTTTACGTTAGGACTTAATTAGACGAATTTTTCGATAGAACCTTAATGCCTAATTAGGTTAAGTAAATAAAGTACATATATTTATATTACATTGCTTTAAAAATGCCTTTTTTTGTATTCACGGTGTCAAAACATATTTCTAGAGAAATCTCCATATCAAATCAACACGTTTTCTGGGCAGAACACCGGAACTCCGTACTTGTAAGCAGAGTCTACAATGAGCAGATATTATTTGATACTTTCCTTATTCAAATGGTCTTTCACAAGCTTTAAAGAAAGGTCTGTGTGTGTGCATGCATGCGTGTATGTGTACATGTACAGCATAACTACAATAACAAATTCTAAATAAGATGCCCACATAAATTTATATCATTTTACTAACTTACACTATTGTTGAATGTAGTTGTCAAACTTGAGGTAGGCATTTGATAGCGCTGCTGGGTAGCATATACGTATTATTGTGCCCTTCATAATAGGAAGTTCTAATAATTCAGTCAGCTTTGAACGCCCAATCAATAATCGCAAGTCCTGATTTTACATTATATGCACATATCTAACCGAGTATTGCAAGGACGCTAGTAAAACGTTGTAGATGTACACTCAATCGCTCTGCATGCACTTTTTTCCCCTCCATAGTTTAAAGCTATGGAAACATGTTTTTCTTAACGTGGGACACTTGCAGAAAAGGGACATTTTGCATACTCGCATGGGACGTTTGAGCTTCAGACGTTGGCATCACTGCTGCCATCTTGGTAAACGAAACCGCCATTTAGAGCAAGCCAGAAATAGGTGAGTGTATATAAATCGCATGTAATCCTTGTTAGTTAAATACTAATTATTCACATTAAAACTGATATGACATTGGCAGGAATCCTTTTTCCACAGCAGGCGAAAGGTGAATCAAACTTCTTTAATCTGCCCATTATTTCAATAGTTAAAATTATTGCTTGTAAGGCCACGCTATGGCTGTCGCATGTTTGCAAGAAACTAAATCTTATGTGCCTAATTTTATCGCGAAGGTATGAAAAAAGCTTCTTTTTTGTAGTATTGTAATTATTCCCCCTATAGAGTATGGCTGGAATAAAACATAGAGGCAACCATGTAAGAAAATATGATTTTGTTAACGCATCAAACATTGTTAACATTGAAGTCAGGCACTTCCATTTCCTTGTGTTAAGGGCATTAAGGAGTGCTGGAATTCAGAAAATGGCTGTTGCAAATCACGACGGTGCAGCAGAGTTGCGAATGAAAATTAAATATCAAACTGGTTTTTAAGTTCAGTATCTTCCAAGGATGCAAAACGAAAGGTTTCAGGAATATCCCCTCTCTATTCACCTGGCCTTGCACCGAGTGATTACCATCTTTTTCCGGAGCTGCAGCAACATTTTGGGGGAAGGCGCTTCGTAAATGACGAGGAACTGAAACAAGAAGTGGAAAGATGTCTATCCAGTTTGGCGGGAGAGTGATTTGACATTGGGGTAAAAAAAACTGTTACCACGGTATCAAAAATGTATTGAGGTTCAAGGAAATGATGTCCAAAAATAGGTACTGAATGTAGCTTTCAAAGTATACCCTTTATAAAATATTTAAACGTTTTGTTATTTTTTAAAAAAATAGTGCAAGTTACTTTTGAGACGCCCCTCGTATAATCATTACAGCATCTTCTCTTACGTGACACCTTATACATGTTTTAAGTAGTACAAATGCAGGATTGTGAAACACTGCATGAATATTATAACGTAAATTCAGTAATATTGCTACAATTACTTTTATGATAGTAAACAAACTAAACATTTGTTTGGTTATTACACCATTTTGATATTGATTTATTCAGGCTAGAAATAAAATGGATGACAGAAATTCAATTGCAGCATTGGAGAAGCAAGTTTTGCTTCATTACCCAAAACATTTGCTTAAACATCATGCCAAATTGGAAGAGAATAGTGGCATGCATAAACAGAGGCTTAAAATATGTAATAGAATGATTTGAAATTCTGTCAAATCTGCGAATCAGTAACTAAAAGCTAGAAGTATTACTGCTTCTCTCGGAGTTGTATCAGAAGAATCAAAGCATTTTATATTTTGGTGTTAATAAATTTAATTATATTTGAAAAGGACGAATTTCTATGCCATATTTAATTTCAGTTGGAGCAACCAACGTGAAGTGGACCACTCACCTTGTGGAGAAACTGGAGTGCAGTTCTGCAATGACCACAACTAGAGGTAAAATATCTTCACATTCTGACTAATGGACAGGTTGTTGCTACTCTCTCTCTTCTCTTTTCATCATTCGCTAGGATTTTATGAAATTTGTTTGTGTGTTGTGGTGAGGGCTAGTTCTAACATGGGTACCTACACTGGTAATGATTATGAAAAGTTGTTGGAGATGGCTCTGAGGAAGGACTGTAGTTGTTTTGGAAAAAAGCCTTTTTCTTTCAGAAGTTGCCTTTGAATGGTGTTAATACTGTAACATGCCTCATATTATTTCATAGTACTTAGAAGTCCGTAAAAATTGAATTAAGTTTGCTAAAGATAATGCTGCCTAATTTCTCATATACATCTGTAATTTGGTCACAGCCATTCAGTCTCAAACATTGGTGAATAGGTACTTATGTATGTGAAAATCTTAATGATAGCTACATAGCAAGTTATTTACTGGATCAGGAGGTGACTGGTCAACTGCATGCTGGAGGAGTGCATGGGACAATATTAGATATCCATCCATCCATCCACCCTTCCTTCCCTCCTTCCTTGATTTCTGCCTCCTGCTTCATGAGGTCAAGGACTTTTGAATTTATATCCTTTTCTGAGTAATACCTTACTAGTTTACTTTGAAAATATAGAAGCTGCAGTTAGAAATATTACAAATATGAAATAAGCACTATTTACTGTTCTCTTTGGAAACACAAGCAGATAAGGAATACTTTCAATGCAAACTGTATATGTTGCAAGCTGTGAGTAAGCAAAGGTTTCATATTGCTTACTCGGAGTAAACTAAGTATTTAACAATTCACTACGCTTGGCAGCTAGTTGGCAGTCAGATATACAAATTCCAGAAGTTTTGTTCTCACTGTAGCATAAATGTTATTAGGTTGCCTATAATATTAGACTAAGGCTGAGCTTGATATTTTTCTATCTCATATATAGTAGGTAGAAAAAGTACTGTTTTTCACCGAAAAGTTTGATACAGATACTTCACTGGAAGCACACATTTTAAGATCCCCTCAATCCAAAAAGAGCATTTTTAGGAAAAGGCCTGTATGTGCATACGTGAGAACAGCTTAACTCAAGTTAAATACCAAACTGGTGCTATTGGCAATCTTAACTGTAGGGATATCTGTAGTGATTGCATCTGTTGGTGGAACAAACATTCAAAGATTGTTTGACAAATCAAAATTCATGAGGTCATCTTTGCATTTTAAAATATGTATGTTTCCCCGAGTGTAAAGTTCAGCTTCGAAACTGGTCGCTTTTAGTAAAGTGATGTTTGGTGTAATCTTGTGATTGTCAGACCAGAGATGTTAGGCTACTGTGGATTTTACAATTTGGTTATGTCTTATGGCTCTCACACATTCTTTCAGTCTGGTGTGTAGGTCTTATTTTATGTATCCAATGTACCAGGAGAGCAAACTACTTATGAACTGACTGCACAGGGTTTTGCTGTCCACGTTCTTGGCACTCATTGCCATCTGCTGCTATCATAGAAAGGTGCAGATGAAACCATACAACATTTGTAAGACTATTTAAAAGTAGTTGGTTTTACTTACCAACTTTATGAAAGGAGATGATGAAACTGGCCACCGTCATTGTCCATATATTCTTGGCAGCTCTATAGGAAACTATCCATCACCCACCGTAATCCATGTTGAGAAATGTTCACATTTTCCTGGCAGATATATGCTTTAATTCTTCCAGGGTGTGTAAGTTTGTCTTGTACACTTTGTTTTAAGTCACCCCAGTGATAGAAATTGCTTATTGGAGCTTTGAGAAACCTCTCTCCACCAATGGTGCACCATATACCAATTTTTTTTATCATGAAGGGTGAAGCAGCTTCTTGCATAAGCCCTCTAAAATCGTTATAGCCAGTAAGACAGAGGCAACGGAGGCTGACTTCACTTGTTTTATAAACAACATGGATATAAAATGGACATTCATTTATAGTGCAATGATTTATGGCATTTATATATATATATATATACACACACACATGGACAAAAGTATTCATACACAACCATGTTAAGAATACCACAGCAGTTATTATGTATAATAATGTTTATTGGGTGTCAATTTTATTTCTAGATGATATATTGGAATGCCCACCATGCAGACATATTACAAATGTTCTGCTATTGTGTACAATAGAAGTATAGGAAGAGCCTCTGTTTGTTTACATGGATTAATGCCCGGACAGAAGTATTCGTACAGTTAGTTACTACCCTACTTGATGTTCGAGTAAAGAGAGTGACCCTTGTTTGGCTGGTTCAGTTGAGTAGTACACACCCCGAGAGACAGACTGGTTGCACTGATAGATACAGTTTAGTTAAAATGGGAAGAAAACAGAAGGGAACATCTGTTGAAGAGAGAGAAATTATTCTCAGACTTCGTAATCAAGGAAAATCATATTCCGAGATTGCAAACTCAGTTGGGAGAAGCAGAACTACTATACAAAGTATAGTAAATAGGTTCAAAGACAAAACAGTGATGATTAACACTGAAACAGCGGACGTCCACAGAAACTTTCATCAAGAGAGCAGAGGTATGTGATTAATTTAATTAAAAAAACTCCTAAAATAACTTCATCAGAAATAGCAGCACAACTAGCTGAATATTTTCACAATCCAGTACCTTCACGGACAGTAAGACGGATCCTTTGTCGAGATGGATACCGAGCAAGGGTACCAAGAAAAAAACCCTACATTAGTAAACTTAATAGGACGAAGAGGTTGCAGTTTGCAAAAGAGTTTGTGCAGAAAGATAATGAGTTTTGGGATAATGTGTTGTTTACAGATGAAAGTAAGTTTAATATTTTTTGCAATGATGGGCGTATTTTGGTTTTGAGAAAACCTAATACAGAGCTCGAGAAGATGAACCTTATGACAACAGTAAAGCATGAAGGTGGTGGTGTGATGGTATGGGGGTGTATGGCTGCTTCAGGTGTAGGGGGATTGGTTTTCATTGAAGGAAATATGGACAAATATATGTACTTGAACATCCTGAAAGAAAATCTTAAGAAAAGCGTCGAAAAATTAGGCCTTACTCCGGGATATTACTTTCAACAGGACAACGACCCCAAACATACAGCAAAAATTGTTCGTCTGTGGCTCCTATACAACACCCCCCACACATTGAAAACACCTCCATAGTCTCCTGATACTAACCCAATCCAACATCTGTGGGATGAATTAGAGACCAGGATTAGAAAACATCATATTACAAGCAAAACTCAACTGAAACAGCTACTTCAAATGGAATAGCAACTTATTGGGTCAGCAATAACAAAAAAATTAGTATATTCTATGCCACATAGATTAAGAGAGATTATACACAGAAGAGGCAAGCAAACTCGCTATTGAACAATGTGAAAATAACTCCTTTTATATTAATTATTATTTATTTATGCCAACAAATAACCATGTGAAGGTTATTTAATCCTGGGATATAAAGTACTTGCAATAGTAAGTCACCATTGGGGTAATTGTCTCTGATGTGAGACTGCCTTTGTGGTTTACCAGGAAAAATACGAACTAACTTGAGAATTTAATGCCATTCTGGCAGTTTGTCACAATAGCTCAGTGGTAGAGCGTCCGCCCGGCAAGCGGAAGGTCTGTGGTTCAAATCCCAGTTGTGGCATTGAATTTTTAAGTTCCAGTTCTACCTCTTATCCTTTTATGTTATTTATACTTTGATAATAGAATGTCAAAGTATAAATAACATAAAAGGAAGTTATACTTTGATAATAGAATGTTATAAAACCATTATTTACTTACTGCAGCGAAGTTATTGTAACAGCAAACACAAAAAAAATTCAAAGCTTTCAAAACCAAAGTCTGAGATTAATTACAGGTGCTATCAAAACCACACCAATAGCAGCTATGGAAATACTAACCAACCAATACCCCATTGAATATGAAATAGAAAAAGCGGCTCTTATTCAACACAAAAAGTTGATCAGACTCCCATTCAGTACATGGCACAAGAGAAATTTTACACATACACTAAAGACTCAGGAGAGCTTTATTTCCAAAATTTAAGACATTAAGAAGAATGTACACCTTCCTAATTCAAAGGAAAACTTCATATCTAAAGTCAATCCAACACATACATTAGACATCGCATATTATTTACACCTGACAGAAGAAGTTAAGAAAAGTGATGCTCCAACTAGTGTTCTAAAATTATTGGCATTAGAAACAATCCATACGAGATTCCCAGAACATGAGTGGCTCCATATTTATACTGATGGATCATTGATATCAAACCAAGATGGAGCAGGTGCTGGAGTCACATGTCACCTCTTTTCCTATTACAGATCTTTAAGTTATGGAACTACTAACTTTGATGGAGAAATTGAAGCAATTTGAATGGCCCTACAAAATCTTTTGTACAGAATTTCACATTTTCAGCAAGCAGTTACTCTCTCAGATTCCAGGGCAGCAATTATAGCAATTACTTCCAAGTTGTCACCAAAAAACCAAACTATTATAGAATGTTGGAAGATGCTTAGCCATCTAACAGCACTTCAAAAACACCTACTCTTCCAATGGATACCGGCTCACTGTGGACTGAGTGGTAATGAGATAGCTGATTTTCTTGCAAAAAAGGGTACCAGCGGTGTACAAAAATCTATAGTTAATCTACCATTTTATGCAGCTAAAAGATTAGTCAACTCTGAATTCAAAAAAATTATTGCAAAATATTACTATGAAAAATCAAAGAATAAAAGATGGGAACTACCAAACATTCAAACAGTGATTCCTGAGTATCCTCGGAAAACAGCAGTTGCAACCTTCAGGTTGATTACAGGACATGATTGTCTGGCAAAACATTTAAACAGAATTGGGATATATTCTTCACCACTCTGTCCTCTATGTGATCTGCAAGAGGAAATGGATCGAGACCACCTTCAAATATGCCCGGCCACTTCTAGTGCCCCTTCCATCAGTGAAAAATATTGGAGAGCAAGAGGATTAATGACTTCATTGTCACAAATCCAGCATTAGCTAACAACAGCAACATAATAGAATGTGTACGAATACTTATGTCCGGCCAAAAATTCCTATTCATAGAGAAGATATATTTTTATTTTATATAATTATACTTGTATAGGATTTTTGTTTGTTTATATTGTACATTGATATACAGTTTGTAATTCTATATAGCGTTCCACTCTTAGAAGACAGTATGGAGTTAAACGGGACATCTCTGTCTCTATCTAGCGCATACAAGTTGCCATTAGCCGCTTCCCTTTCTAACCTTGTGCTGTTGCCAGATTCCCAATAGCATGGTACAAATATTCATTTGTTATAAATTTCAGATTTGAACACATTATCCTATGCAGAATTCTTTTCTCTATCAGAGTCATTATACATTTCTATAGGCCCAAATTTCTTCAGAAAACGTTTTTTTTCAATAGAAGTCCGATATTTGCTGTTTCTATACTCATCATGCACTAACTAACAAACTAACTGCTAGAATGCATCTATATTTTTTTCTTAGGTAGAGTAAACCATAGTGCCTACTTTGAATTCTTTATGTTTACCCAGTTAAGTGTTATAATTTTTTAAATTAAATGTTTTCAGAAAATTTTATATCTGTGCACTGCAAAAGTTACGCAGTGTGAAACTTTTTTGTTATTGAGTTTACATCAGGGAACCAGCAAGAACAAATGTTGAGGAAGGTTGAAGAAAGTTTTTAAAATAAACCAACTTTTATCCAGTAAGGCAAACAAAAGGTATTCATCTATTCAGCGTATTTTCGCGCCAGGCCATACACAGAAGATAGTATAAGGAGCAGCATTAGCATTAGTTTGAAAGAAGCCGCGTGTGTAACTGTGAGCTGTTATTGTGTTATTTGTTTAATATTTGTGTAAATATTTGTAGTTATGGAGGGGGAAGTTAGGAAGAGACGATATGTTGGTAAATTAAGAAGTAAGGAACGCCAAATAATTATGAATGTGTTAGATTATTTTTGAAGCAAAATGCGTGCAAGGCGGTAAAAGAAACAGCTAAGGCTATCGGGTGTTCAGAAGCAGTAGTGTGTATGATTAAAAAGGAACTAATGAAAGGACCTCTAAGAACGCCATCGGAAAAGAAAGCAAAAGGGCGGGACTACACAAAACGCTAGGTTAATGCAATATGATTGAATAGTGCAAGGTGGAGTGCAGCGAATTGTTAATTCTTTGCAGTTTGCAAATATTCCACCCACGCTGAATATAATTTTGTCACGATTCAACAGTGATGAGACCCTACCAAATTTCTCAAGGGCCACTCTTAGTTGGTTCTTACATGATTACGGGGTTCAAATATGAAAGAAGGGGTAACAAGTGCATATTAATAGAAAGAGACGATACCATCATATAGCGACATAAATATCTAAAAGACGTAAAAAGGTTTAGGGACCAGGGAAAATCAATTGTTTATACACATGAGCGTTGGCAGACTTTTTCCAAGGGGAGGCCGCACGTTGGAAGTGTGCAATCAGATAATATTAATTCATTATTTTATTGTCAAAATGTATAATATTTGTTGCAGATAACCGTATTAATTTGAGCTAAACAAAAATTGTTCTTTACATTAAAATTAAAATAATAGTTTAATAGTCAGTAATTGATTGCACATTAAGTTTACCAATTTGCAAGGGGGGGGCGTGGCCCCCCCTTGCTCCCCCTTCACGACGCCCATGTTTATACAGACGAGTCATTTGTAAATTTAGGTCATACAGTGACAAAGGCGTGCAGGGATACCAAAGTTAAAAGTGCCCATCTCGTCAAGCAGCAATTGAAGGAGTAAGTACAGGACACCGGCCACCTCAGAGTCGCTCGCGGAGAAAGATTCTCAACTAGTACATGTTGCAGCACTGCGCTCCATTTAACGTGTACTGTCTTCTAAGGGTGGAACGCGCTTTAGTAAAGGCAATTTTGCCCATGTGCCATATTTATGTAGCAATAAACAAAAATGCATATAATTTTCCTCTGTACGAATACTTTTATCCATGTGTGTATATATCCTTCAATAAAAGTATTTTATGTGGTGATTATCTGAATGAAAGTGTTTATTATTTTGGATAGTGATGTAGGCCTTGGACGGTTGTTTGTTGTGCTTGGTCATTGCTCAGGTCATCACTTACAAAATATTCCATCAAAAATTAAACATCAATCTGTACCACACCTAAAATAACGAATAAGAGTTGTCAAGCTCTCCAACTGATGCTAAGCCGTATCATGGTAAGTGCCATTCATATGGATAATACATAAAACCCAATTGCATACATAGGTGCAACGTTTGGACTAGGTCTGTTGCTTGTTCAAGAAATACTTCAAATTTGAAGGACAGCAAGTTTACAGGGTGGAAGTGAAATAATCCGTCAGACTGAAGGAAGTGAAAGAGTAGATGTAAATTAATAACAAAATTCCAGTAACTTCTTTTTTAATTAATTCACCATTAACTATATAATCACATTTAAAGGTGAGAATGTGTAGCAACATGGCATAACTTGAGTAATCTGCTTCTACCGGTGGATCAATTAACTACTCTAGTGCTCTATAAAAACCATTTAAGTAATGTTAGCCATGTATCGTAAGCAGATTTTTTGTCACTGGTGTGCCAGACACCAGAAAGTTCTGTGAAAAGGTGAAGTTATTGTTGACTGCACTGTAAGAAAACTTTACCTTGAATTGTACATTTCTGCATAATTACAAAGATTTTATTTGGTATGTTTAAAGGTCTGAATATGTGGCCAGTTCTATTTGAGAGCCTTATGCCATGTTAAGATAATGACCTCATGTAGAATCGGATTCTGTTTTAAACATTGTGCAAAATTGATTTCTAACTTCCAACACTGATTGCAGTATTACATCAATTGGGAAGTCACAAATGTGATAGAAACATAAAAAAAAAGAAATATACTTTAAATATGCTCTAATCAGTCAGGAATGCATATATTCACTTGAAATGAAATGACCTACAAGCTAAGTAATTAATGTTCTTCCACACAAAAGCTGTGTGTAGGACAGGATTGGAAAGGGTAGAATGAGTAGAGTGTTCATGAAGAATGTTTACGTAATCACCTGCATTTTTTTTTTTTTTTTGGCCAAAGCCGCAAAAGGTATGAAGCCTGCGTAAAAATATTGAATTCTTCCTCTAAACTCTATTTAAAATTAATCCCAATGTTATTGCATACTTGTTACTGCTAATAAATTTAGTGATTAAAAGTATGGCCATTTTTGTTTCTAAAGCTACCATGTAAATAATGGTTAATCAGTGACGCAGAATTTATTGGGCACGAACACCAGTGTCAAATTTGCTTATCTACATTTCTTGAAATATTTTGATACCTTTCACATATACTCATGCACATAAATCTTACCAGAAATGTTCATGTTGCAAATTTCATTAACTTGGGTTCTTTGGCACTCATAAAATTCTTGTTAAATCTTGCTGGAGAAACCTTTGGTGGAAGTGCTTTTAAAAGCTTCTGCATCATTTTGTACAAATTCCTTTTTTTTAGACTGGTAATTAGATGTATGTAAGTGCATGCATAAAACACATTAGTTCCATCATAAAATGTGTATATTAAAAATTACAGAGAATCATACACTTCCCAGTTTGCCAACCCTATGAATAACTGCACATAAATTTTGTTTGGGCATATTGCAGAGCAGCGCAAATTCACATTATAAATTACATTTTTCTAAAGGTTTAACAATTACTAGTAACACATTGTTAAATTCAGTTCAGAATAACAGTTAATGCAAAACGAGTTTCATGAAAGAGTGACATAACCTTTGGAATGCTCAATGTATATTTGTCCGTTTGTAAATAAGCTGAATAAGGCAACTCGTTTGTGCTCAGTGGGCATGTTCAGTAAATAGATTTGTACTTAGCTTGTAGTCAAAAGGGTAGAATGAGACTGAAAAATTCAATGTCATGACTGGGATTTGTGTTGGTTATTCTGTAATCGTTTATACAACTTTTGTGTTTTGTTTTTGTAGCTTAGCAACTCTGTTTATTCTTCTGATAGCTTGCCCATGTAACGGTGAAAGTGTTAAAATAAATATCCAGTTACCTTAATTGTGTCGTATCTTTTATACATATTAAAGCTTCCAGTCCGAGAGAATACAAACAACAGGTTATGGGCCCAGGAATAGAAGTATAAAGTGCGATACATGAAGCGGTTTATTTTCAGTTTCGTTACATAAGGTTTAAGTAACAAAATGGCTGACTTTCGAAGTGACATCGTAAAGTTGAATAATCATAATTATTCAAACTGGAAATATAAAGTACAACTGCTTTTAATGAAAGATAACTTGTTTAAGAAGGTAATTGAATCTGAAAGACCGATAGATACAGGTTCAAACGACAGGTTAATCGCCGATTGGGATACAGCTGATAGCAAAGCACAAGCCTACATCGGACTTACGGTGGAAGATGATCAACTTATCCACATCAGGGGTAAGTCCACAGCAAAGAAAATGTGGAATGCTCTTAAGGAATATCATGAGAAAAGTACATTAACGAATAAAGTTCATTTAATGAGAACAATTTGTTCTTTGAAACTCGAAGAAGGCGGTAATATTCCACAACATATTACTCGCATGCAAGAATTGTTTTTAAAGCTTCGAGACATAGGTGAAGAATCTTTACCGGATAAATGGAGTGTTGCAATGTTGTTGAGCAGTTTGCCTAGAAATTATGATCCATTAATTACAGCACTGGAAACACGTCCAGAGGATGAACTAACGTTTGCCATAGTACAGCAAAAGGTGATTGCTGAATATGAACGTAAACAATATGCAGAAGGGGCTCCCTGTAATTCTTCAGATAAAATGATGACAGTATCCAGAAAAGATTTTAAAAACACTTCCATGAATTGTTATTTTTGCAAAAGGTATGGACACATGAAAAAGGATTGCAAGAAATACTCAAGTTGGAAAGAAAAACCAAATAAAGTGAATGCAGTTGAACATAAAGAGCATATATTTACATTTGACATTCTGTCAAATAGTTGGATTTTAGATTCAGGTGCCACTCGGCATGTAACCAATGACAGAGAGTTTTTCACATCCTTGGATAGATCCTATGTTAATAAAATTGAAGTTACAAATGGTGAACTAGTTGATGTTATTGGCATCGGGACAGGAAAATTGATGCTTAAGAATAAAAAGGGAGAAGTGACACCAGTTACTGTTACCAATGTGCTTTATGCTCCTAAAGTTGTTGGAAATTTAATTTCTGTTCGACAGCTAAACTTAAGCAATTTTTCTGTTAACTTCAGTAAAGACTATTGTGAAATATGCAAAGATGGAAAACAGATTGGATTTGCTAAGTCCACTGGAAACTTGTACAAATTGTGTGAGCCATACAAAATCCATGCAGTGTTGGAACACAACAGCAATTGTATTCATACATGGCATCGGAAAATGGGACATCGTGACCCAGAGGCCATAAGGAAAATGCATGCTGAGGGTCTCTTAGATGATTTGAAGATAGTTGATTGCGGTATCCAAATGTCATGTGATACGTGCATGAAAGGAAAGCTGACCAGATTACCATTCCCAAAACAATCTTCAAGCGAGTCTACCAGATCACTTGATTTGATCCATACAGATGTTTGTGGACCAATGCAGACCATGACACCAAGTGGTAAGCGATTTATAGGGTCTCTTAGATGATTTGAAGATAGTTGATTGCGGTATCCAAATGTCATGTGATACGTGCATGAAAGGAAAGCTGACCAGATTACCATTCCCAAAACAATCTTCAAGCGAGTCTACCAGATCACTTGATTTGATCCATACAGATGTTTGTGGACCAATGCAGACCATGACACCAAGTGGTAAGCGATTTATAGTCACATTTATAGATGATTTTTCAAGGTATACTCATGTATATTTATTGGCAAACAAATCTGAAGTTCCTGATACTTTGAAACATTATGTAGCACTTGTGAAAAACAAGTTTGACAGAAAAGTCAAGATTATTCGAGCTGATCGTGGAGGTGAATATCTAAATAAACAATTAAGAACATATTTGGCCAATGAAGGTATCCAGACTCAGTTAACTGCAACTTATTCCCCACAGCAGAATGGCATAGCAGAGAGGAAGAATAGAACTCTGGTAGAAATGGCACGTTGTATGCTGATTGATGCAGGCTTACCAAATCAATTTTGGGGTGAAGCCGTGATGACTGCTAATTTCATACAAAACAGAGTCCTTACTCGAGCAAAGAAATTAACACCATATGAACTGTGGAATAATGAAAAGCCTAAAGTAAAGAATTTGCAGATTTTTGGTTCCAAATGTTTTGTTCATGTTCCAACCCAGAAATGCCAGAAATTGGATAATACAGGAACAGAAGTAATATTTCTTGGATATGATGAAGAATCAAAAGCTTATCGTTGCTACAATTTAGCTTCACAAAAGGTGATAATCAGTCGAGATGTCAAGTTCAGTGTGGAAGCATATCAAGGGAAACGTGATGATTTAAATAGATCTGAAATCGACATAAATGTTGATTCCAAAGTTAAAATATCACATCGAGAAGTAGAAATTCAGGAGGAGAGTGATAAAGAAAATGATATTCGAAACGCACAAGCCACCCGAGCAGTCATACAAAGGCGGAGAAGGCCAAAGAGAAGATCAACGGGGGTCGTTATGCCTGATGAGGTTGATCCTGACAGACAGGAGTCCCCAGGCAGAGAGGATGACTACTCGAAGATGAATAATGAGGAGAGTGGTGGTGAGTTATCTGGCCATTCCTCACGTCTCAGTTCAGTGTCTGGAGGTAGCGGCGATGCTTCAGTCAGTAACAGCCGATCGGGAACACCTGCACACTCAGTCAAAGATGGCGGTGAAAACGGTGAACTTGATTACAAGAAGCTGTACTAGCAATCCTTAGCAGAGAATGATAGGCTGAGAGAGAAGCTTAAGAAGACTGAAGACGACCTACATGAGGCAAAGATACAATTAGAGAAAGTTTCTGTTGCTAATGTAAAGAATTCCTCAGAGACGGAGAAACGAGAAAGGAGAGCAATGGAAAGGAAACTTTCGGAAATGGAAGAGGAATTAAAGTTCATGCTAGAAGATGTTCCAAGTAAACGTGGTCCCAGTGAAAGTACTGCAGCTTATATCAGAAGGCCAGTGGGAAGTGCAAGTACGCCTGTCAGACCGTCCTCAGCACCTGTGGAAACCTCCACGCCTGACGCATCTGTTACGTTAGCTCACCGTCGGCAACAAAGCCTCCTGATGATAAAGATCAGGATAGAGAAAAATGTAAGGTTGTGTAAACGAGGAGGAGTGTTGGTTATTCTGTAATCGTTTATACAACTTTTGTGTTTTGTTTTTGTAGCTTAGCAACTCTGTTTATTCTTCTGATAGCTTGCCCATGTAACGGTGAAAGTGTTAAAATAAATATCCAGTTATCT
Organism: Tenodera sinensis; assembly: GCA_030765045.1. Taxonomy (NCBI): domain Eukaryota; kingdom Metazoa; phylum Arthropoda; class Insecta; order Mantodea; family Mantidae; genus Tenodera; species Tenodera sinensis. The sequence goes on along the minus strand of CM060964.1, from coordinate 368,988,412 downwards.
TAATTGTGTCGTATCTTTTATACATATTAAAGCTTCCAGTCCGAGAGAATACAAACAACAATTTGAACCAGGGATCCACCGGCTACTGTCTTGCTGCTGTAACCACTGAACCATCATGGCCAACATGCCAACAAATTCTCTAGCTCACCAGTAGATTCATGGTTCAAATACCGGTCATGGCATTGAATTTTTCAGTCGCGTTCTACCCTTTTGACTATAAGCTAAGTCCAAATCTACTTACTGCACATGCACACTGAGCAGAAACAAGTTGCCTTATTCAGTTTATTTACAGATGGAAAATATGCATTGAGCATTCCAGAACACAAGAACCGTTGAATCAATTAAAATACACCAAAGAAAACAATTGTTGGTTATTCAATTTTCTGTGAATATAGCCACAAAGTAACCTTTAATCAGTAATAATTCTGCCAGTTGATGATAAATGTTTTGGATAAAAGTATTTTTTTCTAGAAATTATAACTTTCCAGCTTTTTTGTGTTGGACTTTCTTTCTACAATAAGAGAACTTTACTGTTAAAGTCTGACACATTTCACTTCCATCCTGTATAATTTCGATGAGTTTAAAATACTCTTTCAAATGATACTTCAGGAACAATATTAGATTCTGGGTTACAGGGACAATTTTTTTTGTCAACAGTTGATGCCTGTACATACATGTAAACAATTTTGCCCCTTTTCTTTTTTACAGAATTAACAGACAGGGAATATGATTTTGCTTTTTTTCAACAAGACTCTCCAACAGTTCATATGGCCAGTCTTTCTATGAGAACAATTGAAAGGAAGATAATTGAAAGTGTATTTCAATACAGAATTATTAGTAGAGATTAGTGGCCTTGGTCCCCCAATCTATCCCCCTGAGATTTCTATCTTTGGGGTAACTTAAAACAAAGTGTACAAGACAAGCCCACACACCCTGGAAGAATTTAAACAAAATATCCACCAGGAAATTGCCAGCATTTCTCAACGTGAATTGCGGTGCATAATGGATAGTTTCCTAAGGAGGTGTCAAAAATATATGGACAACGAGGGTGGCCATTCAACATCTCCTTTCATAAAGTTAGTAAGTAAAGCCTTTAAAAACAGTTTTAAAAATGTGTATGATTTCATCTGCATCTTTCTATGATAGTGACGAATGATGAGGATGCGGACAGACAAAGCACTGTGCAGTTGGTTTGTAAGTTTTTTGTTCTCCCAATAGTTTCCCACTTATTTTCTGTTAGATTTGTAAATACATTATCTATACAGGTTTTTGTTAGATTTGTGACCCCCGTTAGCTCTTCTATACCAATTTTTAAGTTTAACTTGGTTAAAATTTCCATTAATCTCTGTTTTACTGAATTTTCTTTTAGTAAATCAATATTTACATCCCCCAAAACTATTTTGACTTTATTGTTAGGAATTGTGATTAGGAAGTCTTCTAAGTTTCTAATAAATATGTTTTCATTTGTTGTTGGAGACCTATATGCTCCTATTAGTACCATGTTTTGTTTGTTCAAAGAAATTTCTAAGGCTGCTAGTTCACAATTCTTTTCAATTAAAAATTTGCTACACTCTATTTCTTTAAATTTCATTGACTCATCCACATAGATCGCCACTTCCCCACTATTGTGTTCTTATCTACAGTAGTAAGTCCCTAAAATATAACCTTTCTAATTATTTTCTATTATTTTCCCAGATTTTAAACCATGTTCAGTAAATACTAAGACATTTGGTTTTATCTCTTTTAACATGAATTCTATGAGTTCTCCTATTACTTATATTTTGTACATTTTGATATTTTGCTTTTACACACTTGATAGGAATTTTCATGTCATGAAGGCACAACAGGCTCTTATGGACCATGCTTTCCTTATGGAAGAGTGCGCCGTTGTGAAATGAGCGTATTTTCAAATGCAAAGATAAAGTAAAAACATACATTTCGGTGTGAAATATGTTGAATACTATTGGTACGCATGATAAACCTTTTATATGATTGTACATTTTTTAAAATAATAAAACCTAAAATTTTGCTTAAAGCAGATTTTTTAACATCTTTCTTGCTCAGAACGTCTAAACATGGCTTTAAACCGAAATAATTGCAATGAAAAAAGTCAGAATTATTTGCTGCCTTTTATAGGCTACATTGGTATTCAGATTATATCAATGTGTTTTAAACATATTTTTTTAAAAAAATTAAGTTTAAAACAAAGTGTTAGGATTCTTTGTTTATACAATGGAAAATATCGTCACTGGCTAATTCTCATTCCCTAAGTCCACATAAAAACTTCCAGTGACAAAGTTGCCGAGGAAAAAGCAAAATTATTTATATATACATATAGAACATCTCCAGTACCAAGGCATCCATGAATCACCATTTAAAGGCAAATGTTTGCAATGCATACTGCCAACCTGGTCCTTGTGTCTTGGAGATGATGAAAACCAGATGTGGTATGACAGTCGAAGGGCTGATAAGGGATTGTACTTCAGTGGAGGCTCTCTATAGGTTTTTTGGCATCTGAGGTGCAAGCGAGTTTTACTAGTTCTCTGGTAATCGTGTGCATTGCAGTTAACTGATCAGTGTGCAATTGTCCGCAGAAAAAAGGGCAAAATTATTAAAAGTGGCAAGCAAAAAACAATGCTTAGAGTGTATGATTATTTAAAGAAAAATAACCCTGGACATAGTGACTCGTACATTGTTAGTGAACTTCATAAGGCGACTGGCATGAGTAGGCATACATTTTTTAGATTAGAAAAAGAATGTGAAAAGAGTCCCATCACTACACTGCAGCATGCATACAAAACCAGTAGGGAGGTAAAATATAATGATTTTGAATGCTTCTATTTCAAAGTATTCCTCCTATATTTCTAACCATGTTGAAAAATGAGGATGAGCACTTGGCAAATTTTAAATATTCAACCTTTTATCGCTTGGTGAAGGAAATGGGATTTGATTTTGAAAAGAGAGGAAATAAATTGCTTATGATTGAGAGAAATGATATTATAGTGTGGCAACATTCCTATTTACAGAGAATAAAACAATTCAGGAAAGGGGGAAGGAAAATCGTATACCTTAATGAAAGTTGTAGGACACGCTGTATCAAAAGTAGGGAAGGATAGGACTATAAAAGCTCCTAAAGAAGCACTTTTGGCCGGGTTATCCACTGGTCTAAATCACCTAATACTCACAGACCAGGACTTCTAATATTGCATGCCGATGGTACGATTTGTACAGAGTGCAAAACTTGTTTTCTTGGCGAAAAAAGGTTCTGCTGATTATCATGATGAAATGGATAGCGATAGATTTGAACAGTGGTTCAGGAACCAACTAGCAAAACCATGGTCATTGCGGCAGCACAACATACATGGCAATGCCACGCTAATTCTCCATAAGAGCCATTGTGCCTTCATAACATGAAAACTCCTATAGGTTATTTTGTCCTAAGAGTATTAAAAGATTTTCTGTCTTTTGTTGATTTTTGTTTGTTTTTTTGTTTTGTTTTAAACTTATAATTAGTTTGCTAAATATTTATAAAATAGGTAATTTATTAAAAATCTGATGTATTGCACTCACATGATATTCTCTACACACTCTTGTACAAACTATTCTTATAAATGCTTCTTCTGTTTACTTCATGTTAGTCGATATAAACATTTGCAGAAATTGTCTTATTTCCTTGTAAGTGTAGGGAAATAGGGTAATGCAGTAGGCTTAAGTGGTAGTCAAATCTTTTAACCCTTTGTAAGCCAATACCAATTACCCATATATGGGGGCCTGTCCAGATCCTCATGAGTGAAGCCCAATACATGGGTCTGCAGTTATAAAGCTATTGTGGTCGACTTTTCTTACTTAAATACTGCAGATATGTTGCCAGCAATTGTCTTGTCTCAAGCACCATTAACAACCTTCTTTATATCATTCAACTTTGGAAGATATGAGGTTACAACATTGCTCCATGCAGCTATCAATTCAAATCACTGCACAACTCTCTAATCCTGATATCAGTGATTGCTCACAATAAAAAAGACAGCGATTGCAATATAATAACTACTATTGTCTCTGAACAAAGTAAGAACTGAAAGTTATGAGGAGTGACTAATTATGGAACAAAGAACTAACAGAAGGCATCAACAGATTCACAGATGAACACAACATATGCAAACTCCTAATCGAAGAACTTGTAAAAGAAAAGGGTGTATGAACGACTTTCAGTTGGTGAAGCAGTAACTGACCCAATTGATAAAGTAGTACTTTCAGGTCCTTTGTTTCCTAATTCTTCATTTACAAGATCAGTTTCCTGAAAGCTCTCTTAATATTGTCAAACAAATATATACTTTTCCCATGAAGGCTTGATTAGTACTTATGAAAATATGGAAGGGATTATAAGTTTGATACTTAATGACTTGTGTGAGTATTATTTATTAATGGTAAAGAACTTAATGAAATAAAATGTGTTCAGGCAGTTGTATAAAGTCAGCTACACATGCATTAACCTGCTGATCTGCTGAGCTCATGCTGTCAGAGTCAAAATGAAGATGTCAATTCCCAAGAGTGAAAGTTGATAAATTTGCTTTAAAAAGTGTGCAAATAGAAAAATTGCTTCTCTTCAAAGTTTATCCAGAGTAGACACAAAACATAAATATTACTTTGGTATGTGAATTTAACTTTGTGTTTTTATTATTTATATTAATTTTGGTTATAAATCCAACTGTTAGCAAAATAATGTATGCAGGAGCGTAGCATCAATGGATGTGGTTGATGTATTGTGGACCCTGCCAGTTTTCCTTAGTTAACTTTTTGTACAGGGTGGGTCACGGAACGTGATGATTTTCAAGTTTAAATAAGTTGGCAAATATGACAAATGAATGCACGAGATATCAAGAGCAAGATAATTCTTTGGTATTGTAAAAATAGCACAATGGAATGCTGAACATTGTGCTTTTGTGGTGGAAACTTTTATTAAAAATGGTGACTTGGTTGTCATTACACAACGATTATTTTGTCATTTTAATGTCCCACGTCATGGCAACGTTCCTAAACAAGTTATGGATACAGAATATCTGAGCAACAGCTTCTGAGGTGAAGAAGAAAGCACCAGGTCCTGTACACACTATGAGATCAGAAAACATTGAACGAGTCCTAGTCGCTCAACAAGAAAACACGCTACTGCCGTACGGTTTTCACAGACAAGTTTTTGGAGAATTCTACACAAAGATTTACATTTTCATCCCTACAAGATGGTTATGGTTTAAGAATTAAAAGATTGTGATAAAGCTAATTGAATTAAATTTTGTGAAATCTTTGTGAATCTCTTTAATGACAATGTGGTCCTGTTAATGAGTGATGATTCTCATTTTCATTTAAATGGTATGGTGAACAAACAAAATTTTTGCTGTTGGAGTGATTCAGTTCAGTCAGCGTGGCATTGCGAGTTTTGGAATCATAGGTCTGTTTTGCTTTTTAAGAGAATAATAAAGCCGTTACAGTAACCTCAGATTGATACATAGAGATGCCATGGGACTTTCCTACTACTGAGTTACATTATCGTGGAATGATCTCAGCACCATCTGGTTTCAGCAAGTTGGGACTGCAGCCCATACTGTCAACATATCCATTGCAGTGGTTAAAGAAATGCTTTCAAACAAAGTAATTTAAAGAAGAGGAGACATTTCATGGCCTGCATGTTCTCCAGATCTGTCAGTATGTGACTACTTACTTTGAGGCTACCTCAAATTTCAAGTGTACATTAGGAAACCAAAGAACATTAATGAGCTCAAGGTGCCACACAGGAGGAAGTTACAGCCATACGAAATGACACGTTGCAATCAGTTATACAGAATCTGCATCACAGGCTGCAACAATGCATACTAAGTAATGGAGGCCATTTAAGAGAAGTTCTACTTGGAAAGTGGGGCCAAGTCCTCAAATGGCATTCAATACCCTATTGCAGTGTTACAGAATTAACATTTCTATTTTAATCCTATACTATTTATTTTATTTTAAAAATCGTCAGGTTCCTGTGGCCCACCAGTATTATCTATATACTAATTCAATTGGCTTAACGTTTGCTGAGAAGTTTATTTCAAACAATAATCTGCTGTGAATTAGTTTTGTTAGCATATCAGGCCAAGCATCGAAACAGAGCATCTGGTGGTTGTGCTTGCCTCATGCCAGGTCATGTCGCACAATGTGTGTATGCAGTGGATAACACAGAAAAGTGCATCTTACATGTTAATGACATTTAAAGCTAAGTTTTACAGTATTTTGTTAGGCAGTGAAGATCAGTTTCATATTTTTAACTTCTTCTGTATAAATCAGAGTACAACAAGCAGCATTTTTAACAGTAATGTGTGTGAATGTGTGAGAGAAAAATACACCAGGAAACTGAGGGCACCCACGTGGTTCACTAGTAGGAAAACATGTGTTGTAGAGAGTGCTGCATTTCCTGGAAACCTACTGCTCTGAATATGGAATCCAAATGTTTGTAATCAACAAATTGAGAATGTATAAACAAATAGTGGGAGTGATTTTTGTGTAATTTTAACATTTACCAGTTGGTGAATTATAAAGGAAAACTATAAAAATTATGAAAAATTAGTTTTCAAAGTTAATAATTTTTAGTTAGTAAACCAAAGCATTACAAAATTTTCTATACCCAGCATTCTTTTGAGAGTACTTATCTATAACAACATTTAAAATTATCAAAATTTTGAAATCTTCATTGTGCAGCAAAAAGTAGCTAGAAAAGATAGTTTATTTAACGGTGTTAGGATATTGCAATGAAAATTTGAATGTACATTATTCCTTACAATTATGTCTCATATGAGTTTGAACAAAATCCACTAATAATTGTAGATTTTAGACATTTTGCATATGTGTACCCTCAACATGAGTTAAAAGTGCATACCCAAGTCCACACACTACATTACGCCACTGAATGTTTGATAGGCCAATGTTAAAGTATACAAGTTCAGTATTAAAGAATAAATTTTCCACTATATAATTATAATATAATACCTATATAATTGCAAATATATAATTATAATTAAATAATTTTAATTTAATAATAAACTCTTCTAAGAGACGTCAGAATGTAATCTATCTGCATTTATTACAATTTTTGCTGTATCAAAAGAAAAAGAGAGAAAATTGAAGCACAGATCATACTGTATTGTATAACAGAGGATCATTCTTGGAAATAATATGCTCAAAACATGTAGCATTACTACATTTAATTATTGTTTACTCAATCGTTTAAATGCAACTTTAATTCCTTTTATATGCCTACTAGCTGAAATACCCAGCATTGCCTGTGGTTTGATGATTTTAGCCCTACAGTTTTTGGCTTAGGTTGCCCTTGCCCAATAGTCTTGCATTTTTTTGGAGACGTTTAAAATATATTACTTAACACACTTAAACAAAGGGTTAATTAAAACTCTTGGCATACTATAAAAACACAAAGTGAATAAAATAAGTAAATAAATAAAAATGCCAGTAAGACAGTAACCAAAAACACTGTTGAACAATAAGGAAATAATGAAGCTATTAACAGTGAAGCAACAAGAATCTAAAGTAAGAACAAATTAGAAACTAAGATAAGTGAAGCTTTTAGTTCCTAATTTGTTCTTACTTTAGACTGTTGAACAACCCCAAATACTAGGAAGGAGAGAAAGCTGTTGCATTTCCATTTCAATAAAATAAAAAACTGATGAATTCTTTGTAGAAGAGGGAGTAGAGAAAGAATTCAATTGTGTTTCGTAAACGAAAAGTGATTCAAGATAACCATGCGAAGATGATGTGTTGCATTTCAATTTCAAACATGTAGAAAACTGTATGGCATGTTTGTAGTAAAGGGAGTAGAGAAAGAAGTGTGATTGTGTTTCATAAAATAAAAGTGAGTAGAGAAAACAGTGTGAATGCAATCCATTGCATTTCAATCATAGAAAATCATATGAACTGTATGTTGAAGGGCAAGTTGAGAATGACATGAATGTGTTATGCAAAAAAATAGTAGAGAAAACTATGTGAATGCAATATGCTGCATCTCTGTTTCAATCATTGAAAATTATGTGAATTTTATGTTGAAGAGCAAGTGGAGAACATGTAAATGTGGTACGTAAAAGAGAAGTGAGCAGAGAAAACTTGTGGATGTAATGCGTTGCACAGGAAAATGGATTGCATAAAAACCTTAATGAAAAACAGATGTACTAATTTTCATGGTGATTGGCAACTAGTAGATTGTATGAATTGTAGAACTGTATGTGAAGACAGAGTGGAGAACATGTGAATGCATTATGTAAAAGAAAAGTGAGTAGAGTAAATTGTGTGAATATAATACATTGCATTTCTATTTCAGTTGTAGAAAATTGTATGAATTGTATGTTGAAAGACGAGTAGAGATGAATCTGTGAATGTGTTACGTAAAACAAAAGCGAGTAGAGAAAACCATATGAATGTGATATGCTGTGTTTGTATTATATAGAAAATTGTATCAAGGGTGTGTAGAGAAAGATATTTGAATGTGTTTTGTAAAAGAAAAGCAAGTAGAGAAAACCATGTGTATGTAATATGTTGCATAGTAAAATGGATAGCAAGAAACTTTCTCCATGAAAAATACATATATGTATCTAATTTAGTAGTGATTGGTCAAGTGATTTTGGAGATTAACAGATACATTTACAGACATCCATTTTTATGTACAGTAAACTCTTGGTTTAGCAGACCTAAAGGAGCCAGGAGTTGTCCGGAAAATTGAAAGTCCGTTAAATCGCAAAATGAGTGAAAATGAAGCAAAAACAATTGAAACTGTTTTATTGGTACATACCATTTACTTTATGTGATTTACCCTTGGTTAGAAGTCGTTCCCTTTGAAGTTGTGGGTTTGAAAAAAGTGTCAATACACATTTGCTTCCCACTTGAATATTGCTTCTTTATTATTAAGCAGTGAAACTGTCTGAAATGTTCATAATAGGTTAGCACTTGTGGGTCTGAAGATCTTTCCACGTAAGAAATCGCATCGTCCATGTTGTCTCTTATTACGGATAATTTAGGTGTACACTTCAAAGATTCATCATTGTCTTCATCTTCGTCTTCATCTTCAACCTCTTATAGAATAACACTTGCAGCAATCTCTTCATGACTCAGAATCTGGTAATGTGGGTCAGCCTCATCCATGTCTAGCCACTCTTCTAAGTCGTGTTCACTTAAATTATTTCCTGCCTTCATCAGTGTATTATAAAAATTGGATGTTTCGAAACCACTGAAATCATATTCGGCTTCAATTCCCTTCAACAACTGTGTCCACCCATTAGCTAATGTTGTCTTCATCTCTTTCCAAGGTGCAGCAAAGTTAAAGATGGCAGATTTGATACTATAAGCCCGTAAATTTTCCAGTGTCCTAGCTTCTCGCATGTCATTTTCAGTATCATTTTCTTGCTCCAAGAAGACCATAACCTCTTCAAGAAACTTCTTGTTGTATACTCTTTTAGAAGTAACAATGATGAGTAGACCTGTAATGAACACGAGTATTACATTCACCAGAGAGTGAGCAAGATTCAGACTGAAGCTAAGGATCATGTGAGCGTGTGATGTGTACACAAACTTTCACGAATGTAGCCGAAGACGTGTAAACTAGCCTTCTCGATCAGACAAACAGCGAAATGCCACAATTTAATCATTGCAGATCTTCTAAATTTCATTTGAATTTATTTTATAACCAATGTCAAATTTAGCCCATTAAATCCAAAGTCCTTTGAACAGAGGTCTGCTAAACCGAGAGTTTACTGTATATAGATTAGAGGCAGAGTCAGGCAATTCTGATGCATATAAAATCTGATGTTACTTTCACATGACTTGTTCTATGTCTTCAACAAACTATGCCTACAGAACCTTATTCTCCTATGTACTACATGTTAATTGAGACAGGCATTTGTAGAAATGCTTTTATTACATATTTCCGTTTAGGTACAATGAGAATAGGAGAATATGGTAGGCTTAAACGAGCCAAATCTTTAGCCACTATGTGATGGCATTGAAATTCCATTTTCTTGGGATGGCCAGGATATAATAAAACAAATAATGACTTCTTGTTTAAGAAATGTATAAGTGTTTGAAAATTAAAACCAATAACAAGGAAGCCCGCCTCGGTAGCGTGATGGTTAGCGTGTCTGCCTCACGTTCAAGAGGTCGTGAGTTCGAATCTCGCTTAGGGTAAGTTATCCGGGTAAGGTTTTTTTCCAAGGTTTTCCCTACCCTGAGAAGACGAATGTCGGGTAACTTAAAGCTCCATGGACCTCGGGCTCAGTTGAGCATCATTTCATCCACTTCATTTCATTCATTCATCCGATATGACACAATGTTGGAGGACATTAATTTAAAAAAAAAAAAAAAATAACAAGGAATATCTCAAATGATTATTTAAAAAAAAATGCATTTGGTAAATAGTGTGGTTTAATGAGTTTTAGATTTTTGTATAGTGAGATTTTGTCTATCTCTTATAGTTTACCAGTTACGCAAAAGTCATCCAGAATGAAAAGGACTTCAGAGGCTGTTCTTCGAAAATTCAAGATATGTTTTATTTGGCATGAAAATATGTTAAACATATGGTAGCTTAATCAAAATCATTATAGCCATTTTTGAGAAAATCAAAATTTTGGAAAATGTTTCCACAAGAAATGTAGTTTGGGGTGGGTGTATTTTCTTGAAAATGTTCGTGTTGCATTCTTGGAAGATGTTGATTTTAAATATCAAGTTTGACACAACTCAGAAACGAGTATTTAATATTGGTATTTAATTTCAGCACCTTTCAGGGATGTGACACAAAGATTGTAAAGAAAATCTTCCATGCCAAACTACCCTTTACATGGAACATTTTTTCAGTTTTAATTTTCTCAAAAATAGCTTTTAGCAATTTTGGTTAAAATGCCATATATTTAAGGTATTTTTGTGCCAAATGAAATGTTTGTCTTGAATTTTCTGGGAGTGTCCTCAGAAGTCATCTTTGTTCTGAATGACTGATAAACTGTAAGAAATGCACAAAATCTCACTAAAACATACAAATACATTGGAGATATTCCTTATTTGTTACTTATACTTTACTCAAATGGGAAGTCACTCACTTTTTGATGCTCTGAATATGCAAAGGGAATGGAATGACAAAGCCATCACATAGCTGCCGACTGTCAGTGCACTAAAAGGAAACATGTAATAAAACCATTTCTACCAATGTGTTTGTCGATTAATATGAAGTAGAGAGAAGTGTTTTAAGAGTGATTTGTTCAAGAGTGAGTAGAAAAAGTTGTGTGAGTTTATCTACTTCATACATACTAACATCCATTTTTATATATGTAGCTTCCATGAATGGTATGTTGAAGAGTGAGTAGAGAACGCGTGAATATGTAAAAGAAAAGTGAGTAGAGAAAACTGAGAATGTACTTTGTTGCATTTACATTTCAAACTTGCAGAAAATTGTATAGATTATATGTTAAAGGGAGAGTGGAGAAAGAAGTGTGATTGTTTCATAAAAGAAAAGAAAGAGAAAACCTTGTGAATGTAATGCTTTGTATTTTTATTTCAATCATAAAGAAAATTGTATAAATTGTTTGCAAAAGAGGGAATAGGGAAAGAAATGTGTTTTGGAAAAGAAAATTGAGTAGAGAAAACCATGTGAGCATATGTTGCATAGTAAAATGGATGGCATAAAAACCTCCAAGAAATCATTAAAAAAAACTAAACCCCCAGTGCAACAGCCCATGAAGGGACAAAGCTTACCACCCGGCCGCTACATCCCCCACTACGCTTCTACTCACTACAGGTGTTATAAGTGGGGTGCATTACTGGAGAGTGCGACATGGTCAACACCCTGAGCCCTCCTGGCGAGTTATGCAGCCTTCACGACCTGGGTTCACTACGTCATCAAATAGTTCCTCAATTGGCTCCTCTGGGACCAAATGATTAATTCACTGTGTGCCAGACCTCCCAGCGGGGGAAAAATCCCCATGGTACCAGGGATCAAACCCAGGTCGTCCATGCTAGAGGCAGGTGTGCTACTGAGGCAGTCGAAAAAACCATTAAATGTGCCAATTTTCATCTGCCAACCTATGTATAAGATTATCAACTTCACAACACATATTTTATGTTGAAGAAGAGAGTAAAGGACATGTAAATGTAAAAGATAAACAAGAGAGAAAACCATGGGAATGCAATATGTTGCATTTGTATTTTAACAATGTAGAAAATTATATACTGTTCACCTACCACCTAGGCGACCGGGGTTCAGTCGCAGGGACCTGCATGTGATATTCGTGGTGGACAAAGCGGTGCCTGAGCAGATTTTCTCCAGTCTCCCTGGCCATTCATTCTACCAACTGCTCCATCACCTTTCCATTCATCGATTATGCCTATATTTCATATCATCCTTTTCTTCACTCTCATACCTGCTACTTAGCTGGCCACCCATTTCCGAGTCTTCACTCTGTCTGGTCCGTAGATTCCTCTGCTCCCCAACGGTTAGTCTATTACTCTGACACTAGGCACTGGCTTGTAAGTCGTAGAAGGTGTAAGTCCTACATAAGGGGAGGGCAATCAGGAAAAGAAGAAAATTTGTATAATTTGTATGAAGAGTGAGTAGAGAAAAGCATGTGAATGTTTTGCATAAAACAAAATTGAATAGAGAAACCCATGCAAATGTAATATGTTGCTTTTCTATTTCAAGCACAGAAAATTGTATGAAATGTTTACAGAAGAAGGAGCAGAGAAAGAAATTTGTTTTGTAAAAGAAAAGTGTGAATGTAATATGTTGCATTTCTATTTCAAACATATAGAAAAGTGTATGAATTGTTTGTAGAAGACAGAGTGGGAAAAGAAAAATGAGCATAGAAAACCATGTGAATGTAATGTGGTGCACAGTAAAAAATGGATAGCATAAAAACCTCCATGAACAAACACTTCGATGTGGCAATTTTCATGATGATTGGTGAACAGGTGTTTGGAGTTTATCAACTTACATTTTTATGTAGTATATAGATTGTATGTTGAACGAGTAGAGGACATGTGAATGTGTTACATGAATGTTAATAGAGAAAATTATATGAATGTAATATGTTGCACTTGTATTTCAGTTGTATAGAAAATTGAATTGAATGTTGAAACTGAGCAGAGAAAACTATGTAATACGTTGCATAGTAAAATGGATGGCATGGAAACCTTCATGAGAAAATACATAATGTACCGAATTTCACGGTGATTGGTCAAGTGGTTTAGGAACATATGTTGTTGTTGTTGTTAGCTAATGCTGGATTTCTGACAATGAAGTCATTAATCCTCTTGCTCTCCAATATTTTTCACTGATGATATTGAAGAGAGCAATAGCAGTAATAGTAACCGCTTTTTAGAGAGCACCATATTTTTATGTTTTGGCGGTCACATTGCTCTCTCACAACCCCCAGAATGTCTGGAGGACCACACCTGTTGTTGGTTTACGGGTCTCACCAACCTGACCGGAAGAGTTAACAAAATAAATTCACCGACCATATCCTCTGATCACCAATCAGAGGACGTATTACATGCCATGATAGGTCAGCATGTTATGGGTTAAGGTTTTATAGAGAAATTTGAGAAATGGAGAGGTTGGAAAAATAAAGACTCCCTAGCCCTCGAGAACCCTAATAGCATCGGGATCAGAAGAGAACAAGAGATGACCAAGGTAAGGTCAGATAGAAAAGTTACAGTGAGGAGCAAAACACCAGTAAGTGGAAGTAATGTTCTGCTCAGCTTGGGTACCTTGTGGTCACCATTCATATATCCCCTAGACGGAGACCCCTGAGTAATATTAATCATGTCTAATTCTTCATTTTCCTGGATTAAACGCTAAAATTGTAGTTGTTATTCTCATAGCCTACTAGATTAGTTGTAGTTCCAACTGTGAAAACAAAATCTGGGAATGTTGCAGTTAGTTGTTTAGTTTTAAATACATTTAATATTAAACGTATTAAATAAATGCATTATTAATTATTTCGCGGAATGGTGTAAACAAATACTACTTGAGGTTTTCATATTTTAGATAATTTTTCTCAAGTTTGGCGCTCGCAAAGCTATCGCCACATGAAGTCTTGTCATGATATTATTACAGATAATTCCATTGTTTACAGTGATGATTAAACTTAGCATAAGTAGCACAGGAAGAAAATTTGAAGTTTTTGATGGGTGAACTCCAAAACATTTGCATTCCAAATGTTTAATTTTTGTAATAATAACTGCCGAATTGTATTATTATTATTATTATAAACAGTATTACATTTTAAAATGTCTTGTCATTGCTATGGGATATAAATTTTATGTAATTAATAATCTGAATGTTGTAGAAGCTGTGAACTTCGGCTTTCACTTTTTGTTAAGCGTGGAATTAATTGATCTCAGCAGTGAATACAACGAACAGAGAGTTACTCAAAATATCCTTCGTTGAAGGCCACGCACTCTTTCAAGTAGCGTGACCAATCATCATCTATAGCACCACGTGTAACACTATGTCCAAACTCTGCACTGCTCGCTTCAAACCTCGCTTTAGCGCCTCCAGATTTCTGGGTCGGATCGAGCAAGCTTTACTCTCAATGATATCCTAGAGTTGAAATGAGTCTTAAGGTATTACTTTACACTGGTTTTTAATATTCTCTGCACCAGCTCATAAGGTTAAATACTTGCAACAGAAGCTTGAGGACAATGTTTCTGAGTTTATAGTACACCAAGATTGGCCATCAGCAAGTCCAGATCTGAATCCACTTGATTGCAACTAAGGGACTTCAAGAGTAAAGCTTACTCGACATGACACAAATCTGGAGGCCCTAAAGCGACATTTGAAGCGAACAGTGCAGAACCCGAACACAAATGTCATACTTGCTCTGTAGATGATTGACCGCACATTAAAATAATAACGTTAGCAGGGCTGCGGTTAGCTAATCCTATTTCAAATATGAAGTCTGTTCAATGATATTCCTCTTTTTTTGTTATAGAATCTGGTATCTCGACAGAGGATGTGCTGTCTACCCAGAGAACGGATCCAGACACCAGCAGCACACCTCTTGTTCTCGACCTGATGACGAAAGGCGAGGTCGAGAACGCTGTATCTCCTACAGTAGACAAGACGGAGACAGTGGATCAGTCACCCGGTCCCGAGGATGAAGGTGAGGACGTAACAGGAACATATAGAGGACAAACAAACACTCATTTTTATATGTATAGATTACAATGTTAGAAACCATCCCCATATGTCCTGTTATGACATTTTATATGAAAGGATAAAACTTTCCTGAAGCTAAGTTAGAATACCTCCATATTGTCACCAATGATATACAAAGATCCAAAGACCTTCCAAACATCCTTCCTTGTATTGCTACTATTGCTAGTATTGCTACTATATTAGTAGAATTGAAATAATTGTAGTAATTGCTAGAATTGCTTTCATGTATCTTTGTATGTAATAAAGATGCCTAAAGTTTTATATTTTTCATTAGACAGTTAAAAAAGAATGCTAACAAGAATAAAATAATGGACAGCATTACATATTGTAAAAATTCTCAAAAAGAAGCCTGAATAATTATTTTACAGCCTATTTATTATAATGCAGGCTTAGAAATTTAGTTAAATAAAACTTGTGGACTTGTTTTTCAGCATTAAAGCCTTTTTTTGTACTAAAGGCCACACAGCAATCTCAACTTGTTTTCTTGCTGTCACACTTTAATAGATTCTGTAACTCGTAGTTATTCACAGCAGCTTAGTTCAGAAACAACATGTTAGTCTTCTGGCCCTTTGTATGTTTGTTAGATCATTTCTTTGGCTTCTTGAGTCATTTGCTGTTGAAAGATAAATAACTTTGAGTGTTTAAATACTTCAGTCTTTGTTTTGTAGGGAACAGCAGTGCACATAGTGGACATACAAAGATCCTGAGCAACCAAGAGTGTAGGATTCGGGATGTTTGGGACCATAATTTGGAGGATGAGTTTAGGATCATCAGACAGGTGGTGCAGAAATATCATTATGTTGCAATGGTAAGGATTCATATTTTGTCAGTTATGTTTGAGGGATACCCATATTATGTTAAGTGAATGTAGGTTCTCATTTTTTGGTAAGTCAATGTTAGTTACAATACTGTTTGCCAACAGAAAGAAAGTCCCTGACAGGAATTTGCTGCCCTTATCTGTTTGTAAATAGTGCAGCAAGGACAGTGAAAGTGCATGACAGAGAAAGTATACTACACAAGAAGTAAAGCTATTCAAGAACCTGTCCTGGTGTCATAAACGGGAACATGAGACAGGGTGTCGGACCCGTGTCTAATCTGCAGTTTCCCCCCCCACACCTCATACCCAAGGGACTGTATTTGCTGTGCTTATATTATAATCTCAAGTTGGTTGGAACAAACACCGGGTTTTGTATCAAAGGCTTGTAATATGTTGTTGTTAGCTAATGCTGGATTTCTGACAATGAAGTCATTAATCCTCTTGCTCTCCAATATTTTTCACTGATGGATGGGGTGCTAGAAGTGGCTGGGCATATTTGAAGGTGGTCTCGGTCCATTTCCTCTTGCAGATCACATAGAGGACAGAGTGGTGAAGAATATATCCCAATTCTAAAACTTGTAACATGTAAATATATCTATTCAGAATACAGTATAGAAAGAGTATGAAGTGAAAATTAAATGCATTTTAGAAACCTGAAAAGTAGGTATTTCTGAAAGTTGGAGAATAAACACTGCCAAAGAAAGATGTAACATAACCCGATGGCACAACAGCCTACCGGACAAAGACCTACATCCCCCATCTCTGCCCACCACAGGCAGTACTGAACGTGGGATGTTGTCAGCGCCCAGGTCTCTCACAGCAGGTTGTGCAGTCTTCTCGACCAGCGGCCACTACTTCTTTATTCAAGTAGCTCCTCAGTTGGTCCTTCAGGGACCTAACGAGGCTGAATGCATCCTGTGCCAGACCTTCCAGTGCAGGAAAAAAAAAACCCACGCCAGTACTGGGAACTGAACCCAGATCCTCTGTATCAGAGGTGCATGTACTATGGGGGCAGTCGACTGAACAAAGATATGAAAAGGAAAATCCAAGCGTGAGAAGTAGGAGATAAATTCTACTACAGAATCATTAAGTTTACTACTATAATTTAACTCTGTAGTTTTGTAAATTATATATGATAAAAGTCTCCTTAATACAAAGTAAGACAGAATAATGAAATGATATAAATGTTTCATTATTTTAGAATTAATCTCAGGGGAAGACTAGCCATATTGGCCACCATCCTCAGAAAATCATAAAAGTTTCTTTCCAGAATACAAATTTATAAAGATTTTGCTTTAGAAAAGAGTCAGTCTGTAATAAAATAAATTAAGAGTTTTGTTTATTATGTTTGTAGCAGAAAAAAATATATTCTTTCAGCATATTAAAATAGGACATAAGTATGTTGTGTTATGTTGCAGCAAGAGGGTGCTCCTATCTGCCATTCAAAACTGACACGATAAGAAATGCAGGAATATGAATGTCTAATTCCATAATAAATCAACTAATTTATGCATTCTGCCACAGTTAGATGTTGATAAAAGGCTTAGAGGAGTCAGGTGTAAAATTTGTTATCATTAACTAGAAAAATTATGAAAAAATCATAAATTTGGTTTTTGTCTGAACTCTGTGATTTTATGAAGCAAAAATATGAAGTTTTTTTCCATTTTACTCATTTCTCTGTTAGCTGTGTACACAATAGGGGAATTTAAATAAGAAAAATTGAAGCTATTAACAGTGAAGCAACAAGATTCTAAAGTAAGAACAAATTAGAAACTAAAAACTTCACTTATTTTAGTAATGTTGCAGTTCTTTTTGCAAAAAACTGACCCTGGGTTTCAAGTTGTCTCCAACTCATTCTCAAAACTATACAAACAAATTCGTTATTAATGTTACTAATGAATTTGTTTGTATATCTTTGAGAATGAGTTGGAGACAACTTGAAACACAGGGTCAATTTTTTGCAAAAAGAACTGCAACATTACTAAGATAAGTGAAGTTTTTAGTTTCTAATTTGTACTTTAGAAACTCATTTGAATGTTAAAAGCATGCTCATAAAATACAAATGACTTATGAAATTATTGCATGAAACTATCATATAGTTAAGGGTTGTAACGCTACACTCCTTTACTTTTAGTTTCAGATGTTGCATTAATTTCATTATAGTTAATTTCCAACGCATTTTACATTATGATTGCACTTGCATTTTGATTTTTTGATGCAACAGTAGGATATGTGTGAAAAGTATATTTTGCACAGATAAAAATTAAGATATCCCAGGGTTGTCTCAGAAACTTTTGGATCCAAATTTAAGGTAATGCTAAGACATAACATGAACATATTAGACCCTATTGGAGTCAAAATTTTCCTCCATGACGGCGGAAGGACTGCTCATTCCACCCTACAAAAAAGCATTAAGAAAATCAATTTATCTGAAATGACTTATGTTGCACTTAGGAATTATTTGCTCTCCTTTGTAAATAAATGGCAAGGTTGGTTATTAAAACATCCTTAGTTTTCCTAAACCTGTGATGAATTTCGTCACATACACCTTCAGGTCTTAGCATAGGTTTTTCCCAGATATATAGTTCTGTTTTACAATTAAGTTAGACGCAACACAATAGTGCTAAATTTAGCACCCGTTTATCGAAAATCGTTTGATTGAAAGAAAATTGTTGCATAATTTATGCTTTCATTTTTTTGTTAATGTTTTGGAAGCTAAAGCAATACATGCAAGGTTAGTATATGAATGTAAAATACACTTTTATACCATCTTTACAATCATTTTTTTCCAACAATTTTTGGTAAAATGTCAACTCCTTGCCACTGCGTAAAATTTTAATTGTTTAATGTTAATACTCCTTGTCTTTTCGATAACGAATGATTATAGCATTATTATTGGTTTGATTCGCAGCTGTGATTGGCACATTTTTCTTTGACCAGAATAATTCCCTGGATGTAGGAATGTGGGAGCGAATGTGAATGTGTTTAATATAAAAATCAACATCAAGAAACTTGACAATTCAGTAACACCATCAGTTGCTTTTCAAGTCCAAACCCCCAATATGACCAAAGAAATTAAAGGGGGTTATTGCAAATGAAGCAAACCTCCATATCTGATCATTTACTGCCAGGAGCAATGTATGACTCTTTGTGCACCTGTCAACAGTATTTTTATTGTAAATTGAACATACTAAAATCAAGAAGAAGAATATGCTTCACTGATATAATCAGCCTTCATGCACAATTAACACTAGTTGCATATGTGGCATTTAGTCACTATGCCATAGTGAAAGAAAATGAAATAAAATAAACAAATACAGATAAAATGTACTTTAAAGATCTCAAAAAGATTTAAATCTTTAATTCTCTATTTCTGTGCTACGAATATTATTAAGCAGTATGTATAATGGTAGAGCCAATCACAAGCCACCTCTGCCTCTTATTTACTGTGCCCATCCCCATCTTCATTTTGTGCTTTGTGGGTAGTATCTTTATTGCATTATGAATTTGCAACGTTTTGTGACCTCTCGTGTAGACACCCATCTGCCCACTGGACCAGTTTTTTATTTATTGTTATATTATAAAAGAATGTAAGGGTTAGTTGAATTAGTTTTTGTTCAACAAAATTATAGTACAGCATAAGGAATTTTCTCAGAAAGGAACATTTAAAAAAATAGGTTTTGTTTGCTGTTGTCTTTGGATTTATTTATTTTTTGTACATTAGATCTCACACACATTCACACTCGCATTCATACTTCGCTAGAGAAAACTTCCCACTACCCAGCTGGGAATCAAACCCTGGGACCCCTGGCACAGCAGGTAGGTGCTCTACTGGCTGAGCTACAGGTCCAGCCCTGTCAGAGATTTGATTCAACTACTTTCAGGAGTAGCCCATCAAGTCTGTAGTACTATATGAGCAGATTTCTTGGCTGGCTTAATGAATTATTTTTGAGCATGTCTAAGCTTTCAAAGCAGAGAGAATAATAGTGTTGCATTTACTTTTCAGTTGCAAATGTTAAGTTAATTGAGCTTGCACACCTACCATTTGTTATGGAAGTTTTGAATTAAAATGTTTACATTTCATTATGATTTTCAAGGACACAGAGTTCCCTGGAGTAGTTGCAAGGCCAATTGGAGAGTTCCGCAGCACAGCAGATTACCAATACCACCTTATGAGGTGTAATGTTGACCTGTTACGGATTATACAGCTCCGCTTAACCTTCTCAGATGAAAACGGAGAAACTCCTGGAGGGCCGTATACTACTTGGCAGTTTAATTTTAAATTTAATTTATCGTAAGTATTAAAGCAGTGTTTGTATACAAGATAGACAAGCGAGTAACCAATAAGCATTTTCAATTAAAATGTGAAATAAAGTGCTAATTCAGTTTCCAAATAATGCCAGAACCTTACAAATGTGCATGCTTTTATTTATATTAAAATTATATATGTTTAAGTGATTTTAATAGATTTGATGAACATGAAGTAGAGTAAAAGAAAGCTACTAATCAGAAACTGTGAAAAGAGTTATTAAAAGTGGATTTTAGTTTTGGTTGTGGTAAAGTATATTACTTTTGTGCAAAATATGTTGTTGTTAGCTAATGCTGGATTTCTGACAATGAAGTCATTAATCCTCTTGCTCTCCAATATTTTTCAATAAATATTGAAGAGACTTAGCAATAAATGTAACCGCTTTTTAGAGAGCACCATATTTTTATGTTTTGGCGGTCACATCGCTCTCTCACAACCCCCAGAATGTCTGGAGGACCACACCTGTCGTTGGTTTACGGTCAGGTCGGTGAGACCCATAAAGGGAAAATTAAAATAAGTTGAGTGCAAAATATGTAAATGCCATTTAAGCTTAAGGTACTATGTCAACTCGTGAGATTTGTGGTAACATTTATTTTGCACTTCATAAAATGATTTAGAGTGCATGAAATGTTTGCTTGCTGTTTTAACATTCATCTAATATGACATACATTTTAAATGGCAATGAGCTTCAGTTAAGGCAAGATGGACATTATCATCCATGAAAACCAACTGAAACACTGGCTGAAACAAATTCTCATAAATTTGTTTCTGATTATATGACTTTTTTGCTAATGTATATAGACATCTTCTGCTTTAGATTTGAGCAGTAATTAAGTATTTCGTAAAGAAAGGTATGAAAGCAAAGGACATTCATGCCGATTTTCTGAATATGAAGCAGCGTACGCTGCTCCTTCATATTTAACTGTTGCCAAGTGGACAAACAAATTTAAGTTTTAATGGGAGAGCTTAGATGATGATCCGCGCAGTATCCGGCCAAGATGTGTCACTACCCCAGAAATCATTGCAACTTGTCCTGGACCAATTAAACCAAAAGATATGTGAAAAAAGACCAGGTTTAGCAAGGAAGAAAGTTGTCTTCCATCAAGACAATGTGCACTTGTACACATGTGCCCTCGCCATGTACACCAACTAATTGTTGCCACATCTGTCTTATTCAACTGATATGGCTCCATCAGGACTTCCATCTTTTACCAAAGCTGAAAATTTTCCTTGGTGGACAAAAGATTTTCTTCAAATGAATTGATAGCCGGAGTTACCAACTATTTTGCAAGCCTGGAGGAATTTCATTTTCGAGATGGGTTCAAGGCATTGGAATTTTGCTGGACTAAGTGCATTAGTCTACAAGGAGACTATATTGAAAAATAAAGAAGTTCCAGTGTTGTAAGTACTTTTTTTCTATTCTGTTCCGAGAACTTATCAAACAGTCCACGTAAGTATAACTGCAAATCGCAAAATGAACGCAAATGAAGCAAAAACAATTGAAACTGTTTTATTGGTACACACCATTTACTTTATGATTTACTGTTGGTTAGAAGTCATTCCCTGCGAAGTTGTGGGTTTGAAAAAAGTATCAATACCCATTTGTTTCCCACTTGAGTACTGCTTCTTTATGATCAAGGAGCAAAACTGTCTGAAATGTTCGTAATAGGTTAGCACTTGTGGGTCTGAAGATCTTTCCACGTAAGAATCACATCATCCATGTGGTTTCTTACTATGGATAATTTAGGTGTACACTTCAAAGATTCATCATCACTGTCGTCTTCATCTTCATCCTCTTGTAGAAAACTTGCAGCGATCTCTTCATGACTCAAAATCTGGTAGGCTGGGAATGCCCAGAGAATGCCCAGTTCAGACTGAAGCTAAGAGTCATGTGAGCTCTTGAGCGCATGACATGTACACGAACTTCCACAGTCGAGGACACGTGAACTAGCCTTCTTGATCAGACAAGCAGCGAAGTGCCACAATTTAATCATTGCAGATCTTCTAAATTTCATTTAAATTTATTTTATAACCAACGCCAAATTTAATCCGTTAAATCCGAAGTCTGTTGAACAGAGGTCCGAGAGTTTACTGTATCCTTGCTTACTCCCTTCTCTCTTAATCTATGTACATATAATCTAGTCCATGCCCAACCATCTTTTCCCACCTTGTTACATACATCCTCATACTTCTCTCTATTCCACTTCTCCTTTAGTTGACTCTATAATGCTAAAGTTTTCTTTTCTCTATGACTTTGAAATAACTCCTGTCGCTCTATATCCTCCCTCCTATTCCTTACCTCTTTCCAAAAATCTCTAGCTAATCCCTCCATCTTCTCCCATATATTCCCCATTCCAGTTTCCTGCAGAGTTCTCTTTAATCCCTGAACTCAATTCATCTCATTATGGGCTCTTTCCTCCATTATTAACATATTACGGCATGAAAGGAGAAGTTGAAGTTTGAGTTTATTGACTTAGGTACATATATCTATTTGTATACAGTTTACTTTATAAAAATATTTAGGCTTTGTGTTAGCATTCATTTTCTCCCCTTCTGTTTTCAGGGAAGACATGTATGCACAGGACAGCATAGATCTCCTTCAGAATTCTGGTATGCAGTTTAAGAAACATGAGGAGCAAGGCATAGACCCTTCGGACTTTGCAGAACTTCTCATCACTTCAGGAATTGTACTCATGGACAACATTAACTGGCTGTCATACCATAGGTAACTAAATAGCATAATGTTAAATTATAGTGCAAGATGGTTGCTTGGTTAACAGTTTTGACTGTATGAGACTAGAAATTTAATTTCTTTTCCAGCTAGCTGACTAATTTTTTTTAGCTCTTAAGTTTTTAGTAGTAGAAATGTTTGATGTCTAAGGGATGGTGCAAAATAGGTGTTAGAATGTGTAAACAAACAGAACTGGTGCCTCTGGGGTACTGTTGATCCACATGTTCATGTTGCTGCTCCACTACATCCACAAAAAGCTACTGTTGGGTGTGCAGTCAATGCACAATGCATTATTGGACACATTTTCATTAAGAGAACTGTCATAGCTGCCAAACATACTGGAACAGGACTTGTACTAGCTGCATGGCACTGCCAGATACCCCAAAACTATTGATCATGCCCATACCCCAAAACTATTGGTCATGCCCATAGAACAATGCGTTGAAATAATACACAATGTAAGTGGAAAGCTAACAAAAATTCGATCACAATTCAAAAAAGTAAAACATGGAGTACCACAAGGCTCAAAATTAGGACCGTATCTATTCTTACTCTACATAAACAGTTTATTTAAAATAATTCAAGAAGCTGGGGGAATAGCGATAGGTTATGCAGATGACACTACGATTGTAGTTACAGGAAAATCAGAAATAGAGCTACAAATTAGGGCAAATACTCTACTAGAAAAAGTCAGTCAACATCTAAAAAATTTAGGTATGGTATTAAACGCAAACAAAACAGAGTGGATGCAAATTAGTCTCAGTAACAAAAAACAAACAAATACAAATATAAAGATAAAAATAGAAAACAGAGAAATTCAACAAGTAAATAAAACAAATTTCCTAGGATTAATAATAGATAGTAACTTGAAATGGAATATGCATGCTGAAAAAGTCATAAGCAAGATTAATTCAGGTTTATATGTACTAAAACAAATAACACAAATAATAGATAAAAGAAGTGTCAAACAAGTATACTATGCCTTCATTCACTCGCACCTAAACTATGGAGTGGTATTATGGGGCACAACACATAAAACATTACTTCTAAGGCTGTTTAGGCTGCAAAAGAGAGCAGTACGCTTAATTGCAGGAATAGAAAAAAGAGATTCATGTAGAAATGTGTTTAAAAAACTAAATATTCTAACGTTGCCTTCTTTGTATATATATGAATGTACTAAACTCACATTAAAAAGTTATAATCAAAACAAAAACAGCAATATCCATAAATATAACACTAGAACAGAAGAAAATTATTTTAGAAATAGACTTATAGGTGGTCTAAATAATAAGTGCATAGAAAATAGTAGCAAAGATCTGCACAACCATCTACCATCTAGAATTAAACAGATAACAAATGAAAAAATCAAACTAAAGAATATTAAATCTTATCTATTAGAAAAGGCATTTTACTCTGTAGAAGAGTACAAAAATTGATAAAATATGGTATATTGCACTTCCCAATATTCTCAACTAGTCTCATATTTATGTAAATAACTTGTATTGTATGTACATAGAATTTGACGATCCTTGTAAAATTTTTTACAATTGGAGAAATATACTATTCACAATTGGAGAAATATACTATTCACTATTCACCCCAAAACTATTGGTCATGCCCATACCTCAAAAGTCTTTGCTTTCCTTCAGGCAGTGTTCAGAGATCAGATTGTTGCCCTGGACACCATACTGGACATGATGTAGAATGGTCACCTAATAGTGTTTGCATGCACATAGCTCTATACATTCATTGCGGCAGAAGGAAGACACTGACCTTTATATTAAATTTCAGTTTGTCTGCTATAGCATACATGTCAGAATATGACTATAACCCTTATGCTTAAGTAAACCAAACTTTGTAACTCCTATTTTGTGCTGCTTTGTATGAAAACTATAAGTTGGTACAGACTTGCAAAGGTCTTAGTGGACGACAAAACAGCAATTGATAGAGTTTTTAAGTTTTTAGCTGATTGTAATATCAATTTCAGGATTTAAAATTTTAAATATTGGTTTATGCTTTTTGATTCAAATTTATAACTGGCTATTGCCATGAATTTTTGAAGGGCACTGATGACCTAGAAGTTGAGCGCCCTTAAACCCACGAAACAAACATATAAGTTGGTACTGAAAATCTAAGGTTTTAGTTTCATGTAGACCAATTTTCTAAGGATGGGAATAAAAACTGGTGGCGGTGGTGATGGTGGCGGTGGCAGCAGCAGCAGTGGCTTGTCCTGCAAAGTGAAAGAAGTCTTTCTGCATTTACTATTTCAATCAAAAGCTGCATTCCACTATCCAGGCAGTCATTAATATTTTCCTTTTAACAGTATTAGATATTCTCACAAGCAACTTAAGTAAAATGAAACATTGCAGCTTTACTAAGCAGTTGAATCATAAAAATAAGCAGGTACTATGCCTGCGGTTAGACAGATTTTCAGGGAAAAAAATGTTAGATTGAATTTTGCTTGTCTCATCTATTGATTCAGCAAATATTACTATAATAAGTTTTTGATCTTTTCTGGTCATACAACATTACATGCAAACAAGAGTGAATATTATTATCGGTGCCAAACAAGAAAGGTATTGACAGTTGAGAGGCGACATTGCCACTTATCGCGCCATGTGGAGAGCGCGTTAGCATTATGTGTAAGAAGACGGTTGGATTGCGTTTGGAATGTAGAGCAAGTATAATTTATATTCACATTCGAAAAAAATAGTAAAATAGTTCATTTACACATAAAGTTAACTATACAAAGTTGCAAGGTGAGATAAGTGTTTAATTGGATGCTGTGTTGAGCCACCTCCCATTAAATTTCAGCCATAGGAAGAGGCAATACAATTATTTGCAAACCTAACCTCCACTTTGAACCAATTATTATGTTTAAAAAGATGTTATGCAATGCATAGAAATGTAATTCACAACACACAAATGCCATCTATACATGGATAGGAATAAAAACAAAACTGTAACACAATTTAATGCAGAATTATAAAACAAAAAACTTCTTACGTAAGTTTAAAAAGTTTGTGAAACATGAATAAGTAACAGTAAAATATTATTTATTTATGCCAACAAACTTACCGTGTGTGGGTAATGTTTGAGAGGTAGAACTGGAACTTAAAAATTCGATGCCACAGCTGGGATTTGAATCACAGACCTTCTGCTTACCAGCTGGGTGCTCTAACCATTAAGCTACTGTGACAACCTGCCAGAATGACAGTGAGTGGCATTGAATTTTTAAGTTCCAGTTCTACCTCTCAAACAGTAAAATAATTTAAATAGAAGGAATAAGAGGAAGTTATAAAAAAGAATAGCTTACTGATGTTAACATATTGAGTAAGTTTAAATTATGCATTGATGGACCAAATGCTATTGTAAAATGCTCTATGTGGACCACACTGTTTCAGGTAATATGTTACTGTTACAGCTTAAAAACTGCTTAAAGTAATGGTTTTTACATGAAAGCAAAACACAGAGTATTATTTAACTTAAATGTTGAACATGTATACAGTGTAAACAAAAGAAACTCTTTACGTGTAATTATAGATAAAAAAACTAACCTGAACTCGGCATATTTAGACCAAATATGTAAAAAAATTGCCATCAGTGGTATTTTTTTGGCAAATATAAAAGGTTGTTTCAGAAAATTTTGTATTAATAGCTTATGACTCATTTTTCAAACTGTTTTTAGGTATGGACTAGTACTATAGGGTAGCAATTCAAGAATAGTAAACATTTTAGAAGTTAAAAAAAAGATTATTGGAATACTGACAAATCCAAACATTGTAATCCATTATTCTTTAAATTGGGAATTCAGCAGTGGTAAATTTATATATTTATGAATTTTGAATCACATCAAAAATAACCTATGTAACTATGATACAAGTAAAAGTTATTATTATTAAGAAATATGATACATTAACAGGAAACAAAGAATATTAATATAATTGATACGGCATACCATAGATTACAAAAGACATTTAACAATTTTATTATAAATTAATTGCTACACATCTTTTCAATACACTTCCAAAAGAAATAAGGAGTTTGAATGTTTTAAAATTAAAGAATAGGCTGTATAAGAGGCTGATAAGAAATCCATTCTATT
Organism: Tenodera sinensis; assembly: GCA_030765045.1. Classification (NCBI taxonomy): domain Eukaryota; kingdom Metazoa; phylum Arthropoda; class Insecta; order Mantodea; family Mantidae; genus Tenodera; species Tenodera sinensis. The sequence goes on along the minus strand of CM060964.1, from coordinate 368,961,221 downwards.
GTTTGCAAGAATGTTATGAACAAGACATTGTATTGGTTATTCTTGGCTTCCGGTGAAGGCAGCGTCCTCTTGTGGTTTGTTGCCGACGTTTCTCCCATCTTATCGTGGGCTTCTTCCGGGCTCAAGTGTGCTAACTGTCTGTTTTCTGTTGCTTATATACCATGTTGAGAGGGCGACTCTGTCCCTCCTCTCTGATTGGCTGATCATCGACCATTGGTTGTGGGTGTTGTCTGGGGCTTGCTTGACCAATTGTAGATCTTTCTTTCAGTAGGCTCTTCCAGGTGTCATGGAAAGAAAGATCTACAATTGGTCAAGCAAGCCCCAGACAACACCCACAACCAATGGTCGATGATCAGCCAATCAGAGAGGAGGGGCAGAGTCGCCCTCTCAACATGGTATTTAAGCAACAGAAAACAGACAGCGCACTTGAGCCTGGAAGAAGCCCACGATAAGATGGGAGAAACGTCGGCAACAAACCACAAGAGGACGCGGCCTTCACCAGAAGCCAAGAATAACCATGACACAGACCGCGGAAGTCTACGCATTCAAGACATTGTATTCTTCATAGTAATGGTGTGGTTTTTTAATATGATGGTGATGTTGCTGAGCTTTTGACTCTTTTATTATCTCAAGTCATGGTACAGGGTGAAACAACATGGACACAGGATAAAACTTTTTCACCGGGAATTGCACAGTGTTATTTCGGTTAACATTCCATGCATGCAGACCGACTTCCTCAACTGTTTCTTCAAACTGCTTGTCATTTTAAATTATACTTTAAGTGTCTAAACTAACACATCTCAAAAAATGTCTTCTCTTCTTTTGGACAATGGGATGCCAAGATGCTGAATCTAGCACATTCCTTAACTACACGCCTGTATTCATACGTGTATGCGTATACTTTTTACGATGTCCCCTATGATGTCTTCTTACATGTTAAACAGTTCCCTCAATGTTGAGGAAGTGATCTCTATCTATCCTCCCTACACTTTTAATATTAAATCTCAAATAATTCATATAATTATGCATATTAACCCTTCCTGGGCATAATTATTTTCCTAGTTTTCTCAAGTATTTTAAAACATGAATATTATTCAAAATAAGGCACATATGATACTATTTTGTGTACTAAATTGTTGAAAACGTATAACCAAGCACATAAATGTTCATTAAGTCATAACATTGCTTTTTATTAGAGGTATTTGCTTTTGAGGCTACACTTATTTAAATGAAAAGTGGCATATGTACCAAAACAACTGAAACTTTGCCATATCTACAGGGCAGAGTGCATCATCAATTCCTAGACATCTTATTGGGTGACACTGAAGTCTTTTTGTGTATGGTATGCTCCAAAGCAGTTATCGGGATGTAAATAGGGTTTCAGATCACATGTTTCACAAGAATATATTGTTTCTTTCCTAACACCTGCTGCTACATAGGTCACTGTTGCACACACTTGCAGGACTTTCGTTTTCGTCACTTTCCCACGCACTAAAGTCACTTTCATCTGTTTCAGTGAGCACAGATTCTATACAAGCCCTTATTTCATCCTCCCCATACACTCTCTTACGCGCCATGCTCCAAATCAAACCAAAACGAGCAAAATAATGAAACACAACACAGAAAATTACCCACTCAGGACGTATTATTCTGTAGCGACTAACAAAACACAAACCTAAGCACAGATGCACGCTTAAATTCATCTAATGACATCTGTTGACCATTTACGTGAAGTAAAGGCCAGCTACGATAGCTTACGCGAACGTATAAAAAGAATTTGTGCGAAGCTGACCCATAACCATGTGTCGCTAATATATGTGCATTTCGCCCAGGAAGGGTTAAATTTGAACATATTACTAAACATTAATGATGTTATTAAATAATATTCTTAAACAATGAAGCAATGGTGTGACACTCTCAGTACTTGACAAATTCTTACCAACATGAAAAATAAACTATATTTACAATAAATATTTACATAAATACTTCCTTTTCGGGGTCTGACCACATATTCTGTCTCAGTAAGCAGGGAAGTATAAGATTAGTACCTAATTAGTTATTTTATGTGTGTATGCATGTATATGAGGACCTTAGAATAGCAAGGGCGTAGGTATGCGCCAAAAGCTAGTTTTGAGATAAATGCGATTAAAGTTTTACTATGCAGTACATATTAAAATCATGTATAGAGAGATGAAAAATTGCTCAGATGTGAATCTAATGCATTAATACTATCAATTAGGAATGTAAAATGTTATTTGACAGATATTTAAGATTTCATCAACAATATAATTTAGATAACGTATGCTTTCATGCGCGTTATAACCAAAACGTTTACATCTAAAGTTAGCACTCTGCAAGCAATACTTTAACTAATATTGGTAAATATTTGTTCTAATACTAATAAACAATACTTCTAAAGTGAATATAAAGAATTAAGTTAACAAAAACTATGGTTAGATCACCGAGGATGTTTAACCGCTGCGCTGTACCGTGAGGAACCAGAGTATGTTAGTAATGTGAAATATCGTCATCTGCCACTGCCTCTTCTTCTACCTCTGGTGCATGCCTTTACTACATGATTGGTTTTTAAACTTACATGTTCTTCATCTGTATTTCTCTTCTTCTTAGCCATATGTATCTTCCGTTGGTTTTTCTGCATGCAGCGTTTTCTGGGACGACTAACTTGATGAGTCTGTGTCACTCATAGTGCTTAATAAAAGTAAATCACTACTCTAAATGCACTAAAGGCTTGTTCAATGGTTTTGTTAGTAAACAACACAACTACTCTTGAAACATAATGCTAAACAGAAGTTAAACCGAGAGCTGCAAGCCACTAAACACAGGTTTCTTTAAAAGCAACAGACTGAACTAAAGAAATGTCCCATACATCTAGGCAAAAACTATTTACAAAACCACAAAAAATGTTTGAAAGGTTAAGGAATAACCATTTATGAGGGGTAAAGGCCTGAAAATAAACAGTACCCTCTCTTAAGTGACTTATTGCTACATTCTCGTCAAGAGCAACTGTCATTGCATAGCAATCGGCTCTGTCTGGCAGGTTGGCTTATGTGCCTTTGCTATTCTCGAGATTCGGCTGAAGCGCGTTAGGTCTAATACCGTGGTGTATTCAAATGGAGAACTCGTTCATATCCAGGGCGTATCAACCATTCACACTTAACGGACATTAAAGAGTAGGCTTCATACTATATGTTGCAAGAAAAACAAAAAAATTTGTATTTTGGCGCATACACCCTTTCTATTCTAAGCACCTCATATGTGTGAATACACTTATGTATATAAATGCGTATAATATTTATTTAATTTTTTGGCTTGACGAAGTCAATTGTAATTGCTTGTCATTACCAAACCACAAACATTATATTGCGTTACTAGCTGTACAGGGACTTGAGTTTGAAACTTCAGGACTAGGAGCTTTACTATCCCCAGGTGGAGAAAGTAGCACGAAATATTGGATCTACAATAGAATTGTATCAGATATGATAACCTAATTCAATTTATAATTTTATACTACTAATTTCAATTATAATTGAAAATGTTAAATGACACTAGGTAAGAGAAACCCAGTAATGAAGAATCCACAGACCAGAAAAGGAAATCCAGTGAATCAGACAAGGGTCCCTCCAACTCTTGAGTTTGCTCGACTGGTATAAAATGTACTATTTTCTTATCTGATATTAGTTTGCTAGAACTATTTTTTTTGTTGCTCTTCAATCTTATTTAAAGTCTACTGTGCAGGTGTGAGCATATGTTTTGTGCTTGACATATACTACACTGACGTGTTACTTGAACATGATTTGCTTTGTAGCTTATTCTCCAGCACACTAGATGGTACATGGCTTTACTGCTGCTTGAAAATCATTAATGTGACTTTGTATGTGCTTTCTGTAGTTATGGTTTTGGATACCTTTTGAAGCTGCTGACCGGCCAGAATCTTCCCCAGGAAGAAAGTGATTTCTTTGAACTCCTTAGGATATACTTTCCAACAGCTTGTGATGTTAGGGTGAGCATAGTTTTAGGAGATCTCCATAATTTTGCAGTCAGCATAATAAGTGCACATGTTTGCTCACAGTGTCTATGAATGGCCATGCTCACATAGAACACTCCAGATTGAGATAATTTCAACTTTGAATTACACTTGTAAGTTATTGTTAATTGAATGACTTATCAAAACATTATATTGGAAGGTGGTGGTATTTACAAAATATTTTAACTGTCCTAGTATAGCATTGGGCTGTTGTAAAACACTTAAAATTTTCTTAGCATGTCATTTCCTGTATAAAATTAACTTTAAAGATATAACTTGCAAAAAATAACTATCACCATATGTATACCACGCAGCTACTTGTACTAAATATATATTGCTAAAACCTTCAACTGCACAGTGTTTCTTTATGAATTACATGCAATTTAATGCTTAGGATTTGTCTCTTATGCCTTATATCGGGAGAACAAAAAAGTTCCGAGTGGGCTGTACAGTGTTTTGTCTGTGCATTTTTGGCACTTGCCATCTGCTGCTATCATAGAAAGGTGATGAAACCATACAACATTTTTAAAACTGCTTTTAAAGGCTTTACTTAGCAACTTTATGAAAGGAGATACTCAAACTGACCACTGTTGTTGATAAATTCTTGGCACTTCTGTAGAGAACTATCCATCATTCGCTGCCAGACAGATTAATATCTTGCTTCGCTCGGCCAAAGTTTCCAGCGTTTACCAGATTCCTTGTTCCTGCGGTGCAGTGTGCATAGGTACCGTTCCACGCAGCGTCAACTCTTACTCTCACAACACTAGAGATGCTTCCGTTTGGGACACACAGACAAATCAGCGATTGTGGAACATGCAATACAGGTCGACGGAGAACACATAATTGAGTATAAGGAGACTACTGTTCTTTCGTGTATGTCGTACTACCTCGCCAGACTACAACACAAAGCCAAAGAAATTTACAAACACCCCAATAATTTTAGCTTCTCCTAAAGTGGTGCTAAAAATGTATGGACAACGATGGTGGCCAGTTTCAGCAACTCCTTTTATAACAGTAACGCAGACAGGCAAAACAGCATGCAGCCCTCAGAACATTTTTGCTCTCCCCCAATACTGTCATTGTCTTAGTAATATTGCAAGATATTTCACAGCTGACATGTTTCAAGTTGACTCCAACTTATTTTCAAATGAAATGCACTCAGATTTTGAAAGATATAAATAAAAATCACCCTAAAAGTAATCATAATAATCATATTATTAAATCATTGAATGAAAAGGACGTATCCTATACTAAAGCTGATAAGGCAATAAAATCGTAATTTTAGATTTAGATATTAATAGAGTGGAACTTCTACTTCAAAGTGAAGATTACTTAAGAATACACAATGATCCATTAAAATCATGCATTTCAACTTTTAATAAAATTGTTAATGAAGTGAAAATGATACCTAGCAAAGAAAAAAGTATTTTAAAAGTTAATAATCCAGTTTTACCCAGATTGTATGCACTTACCAAAATTCACAAACCAGGAAATAAAATGAGACCAACTATAAATTGTATAAATTCATCTACGTATAATTTAGCGAAATGGTTAAACAAATGGTTAAACCTTTGATCAGTTTGAAAGTTTAAGTATTAAAAATCCTTTTGAATCAGTAGAAAAGATTAGCAATATAATATTGTCTGATAATGATAAACTCGTTTCTTTTGATGTAACAGCTTTATTTCCTAGTATTTCTAGAAAAAAGCTTTTGATTTTTTAAAAAAATGGTTGTATTTTTTAGTTACACAAAGAATTAATAGATGATTTTTTAAAACTTGCAAATCTTTGTTTGGATCAAAATTTCTTTAGTCTTAATAGTAATTTTTTTCAACAAATTTCTGGCATGGCAATGGGTAGTCCACTTTCGCCATTTCTTGCTAATCTTTTCATGAGCTTTTTTGAAATTCAAATTACAAAATTATTCCCTCAATTTTTAAAATATGGTATAGATATGTGGGTGACATTTTTACTATTGTCCCTGAAAAATAGATAAATGGTGCTTTAAAACTTTTAAATCCATAGGATAAAGCCATACAATTCACTTTGGAAACAGAAAATAATGGATGCCTTCTGTTCCTAGACTTAAAAATTAAAAAACATAACAAATTGAATTATGGTATTTATAGAAAATCTACTCACACTGATAATCACAGAAAAAATAGAAGTTTTAATCCTTTTGCACATAAATGTGATGTTTTCAATAGTTTAATTTATAAGTTAATAAATATACCCCTTAATAAGGAAGAATTTGACACACAATATAAACACATTAACACTGTGGTAATTAATGGTTTTAATACAGATTTTATACATAAAAAGAAAAATTTAAGTATGAAAAGGCTGTTAAAGATACCCTTAAAAATTAAAAGATAATTGTATTTTTACAAAGTTTACTTACCATCTGTGTGCCAATAAAAAATTTACAAAAATTTTTAAAGAATGTGGAATAAATTTGGTCCCTCAAAATAGATTTAATATATAAAATTTAGCAAATTTTTCTAAAAAGGATAAAATTCCGAATTATAAAAAATCTGGCATTTATCAATAGCTGTTTGGATTGTGATGGAGTTTATATTGATAAAACTAAACGCCATTTAGAAACCAGAATAAAGAGCATTTTAGAAATATTAAATATAAACAAACTGATAAATCAGCTGTGGCAGATCAATTTTGGTCATTTAATCATGTAATTAACCCAGAGGTTAAATTATTAAAACAATTAAGTGGACCTATAGATTTAATCGTTTGGGAAAAGATATTTATTTAGAAAACAAGAACCGTGTTATGAATTTTGAAGTACCTCCGGTAGATTGTATTTATAGGTTTTTGTTTTCAGAAATCGGTGACAAGAGTTTTAAAATGAGCATCAGTAACTATTGTAATTTGTTTGTATAGCTTTGAAACATGTCAGCTGTGAAACATCTTGCAATATCACTAAGATAAGTGAAGCCTTTAGTTTCTAATTTGTTCTCATTTTAGATTCTGTTGCTTCACTGTTAATAGCTTCATTACGTCCTTATTTAACATGATCTAATGCAAGTCCATCTAAAATAGTCCTAGTAAAATAGCAAATGGAATTGATTCTTTCAACTATAGACTTGGGCAGAGTGTGAATTGACGAGTGAACGCACATCATGGCAGCTGCTTTCTATAGAAAATGTGTGTAAGGTTAAATGTCACTTGGATTTTAACATGAACTAAATTGTTTTTCTTGGAGATAATGGTTAAAAACATTCAAAATTGAATATAATTTGAAAATTCTGCTTGAGAGATACAGCATCATGTATTTTTCTCATTTACAGCTCCAATAATTAGGTGATGTGGCATAAACTGGCTAGCTAAATATGTCTGGGCAGGTCTACAACTGAAGCTTCTTATGGTGATGGCACAAACTGCATATTAGAACAAATCTATTAGGTTATTTTCGACTCATTAACATTTGAATGTCTGAGGGCAGTATATATGAGGGCAGTTTGATAAGTCTATGACCTTGACAAGAAATGGCACACAAATCACAGGTTTCTTGTTGGCACTAGTTGTACCCTAATCTGTGCATAATTCCAGAAATTCTCATTACCTGCCTTTTAGAGCATTATTGATAGCGTGTAAAATCTCTAGTTTTGTGCTGCTTCATAGAAAATGGAGAAAATTCAATTTTGTGTTTGCAAAAGGCATTTTCTTTGCATGGTAAGACGATGAAGGAAACATAATAATAAATTAAATTGCGCATAATGTTCATTTAAATTAACCTCTTGAGGGATATCGACGTGAAATCACGTCCATTTAAAATGACGGATGAGCGATATGGGCGTCCTGTGCGTTTAAGCATTTAACCCTTATTTATCCCTTATCCAACTCAACTTATTATAATTTTCCCTTTATGAAACATTTTAGTAAGGTCTATATACTTTATTGGCTTACCTTAATATGTTCGTTCTGCAGTGATTTACCTCAAAACAGGGATAAACACACAAGGGTATGCACATCTCCACATTCGCGAATTCCCTTCTTGCGGCACACGAAACACTTTCGAAATGGGCGGGACTTCTTTGCTGTTGGTGGTATCCTTTTAGGATAATGTTTTCCTTGAAGTCTGAGGGGTGCAGGGGTTTTGGATTTTCAACCCCCAACGTGGTATTGTTCAATTAGGCTGCGAGCTATTTATAGTCGGTAGTCAAGGTCGGTCATTGTCCTATGTGGGTTTAGAGAGCTGTCCAAATCTCCAAACAATTGTATATGGTTATATCCAGTTGGTGCAAAAACACCTTTTTATACCACTTCTCCCTTCAGCTACAAGCAGGAAAGAATATGTATGCATTTCAACAAAGAAAGACATGGACTCTACTAAGTTACGAAACTCGCGTAAGCAAAAGTTGCAATGTTGATCTATTCTGATGACTCAAGAGACCATGCATGCAGTAGCGCTTTATTACACAGTATGCTGACGCATAAGCCACACATATTAAGGTCTGCAAAATACACTGTTTCTGAAATAATGTCTTCAATGGATATAAATTTCTTCCCACTGACCCAATTTTTGAGGTATGCAAACATGAAGTAGCTCATAGCCAAATCTGGAGAATAGGGTGGATGAGGTAGCAGTTTGTGGCCCAATTCCTGAATTTTGCAATTATATCATCAGATGCATGTGCTGGTGCTTTATACTGGCGAAAGAGAACCTTTTTCTTCATCAGATGGAATCTTTTCTTTAACAGTTCCTTGAGAAATTGTTTCAATATTGTGACGTAATATGAATCTGTGATCGTCTTACCTTTTTCAAGATAGTGGATGAATATTACAACTTGGGAATCCCAAAAGATGGCTGCCATGATTTTTCCCCCTGACAAAACGATTTTCGCTTTATTTGGAGCATGTTTGCCGAAGGAAATCCGTTGCTTGGATTGTTGCTTTGTCTCAGGCTGACAGTAATGGTTCCAGGTTTCATCAATTGCTGCAAAAACTCATTTGGATTGCAATGGTACATGTTCAAATAGTCACACATTTCCATTTGTGAAATTTGAGCAGTTGCGGCACCCATCTTGCTGATAGCTTTCTCATACCCAAATATTCATGCACGATATTACATTACCATTCATTTGAGATGCATAGGGTCTTGGCTATCTCACGGATTTTCACTCTTCGGCCTTCTGTCAGAATATCTGGAACTTTGCTCACCATTTCTTCTGGTGGCAACAACAGGCCATCCTGTGCACTCTGCACCTCTCATACCCGAACAGCCACATTGAAGTTCTGTGAATCATGCCCTATGATGGAACAGACTCCCCATAATAATTTTGCAGCATTTCTTATGTTTCCTTTATGATGACCTCAGAGTGGAAGAATTCTATGTATGTTGTTGTTAGCTAATGCTGGATTTCTGACAATGAAGTCATTAATCCTCTTGCTCTCCAATATTTTTCACTGATGGATGGGGCATTAGAAGTGGCCGGGCATATTTGAAGGTGGTCTCGATCCATAGAATTCTATGTATGAACTTCGCCATACCATGACACGATTCACTGTTCATGGTTTTCACTACAAGCTGTGCAGCAGAAAGTTCTACCATAACCCAGACGAGAACTGTGTGTCTGAACTGTGTGGAAAGACATGTGAAAGATATCATGCAAAAGTTTGTAATAAGAGAACAGGAACATTAACAGAATTCTGTAAATGGCCATTAAGGACCTATTGTTCACTTCTCGGCTGTTAGTCCACTAGCCAAAGCTTCCTCCCTGGGTATCCATAGTACCATCTGGTGTGGAGTTGGTGAATTGAGAGGTTGAACCATTGTCTGTTGAAATACCAAAGTTAAAATTCAATGTTCAAAATTTTTACTTTCTCTTCTAGTAAGTAGAGGAAGTATTGTGCTCCACCCAAAAATTCAATGTTGAGATTTCACTGGAAATATGTTTTCACGCCCCCTGTATACAAATAGAGCATTTTTAGAAAAAGGTTCATGTGTGCATGTACGTGCATGTGTGTATGCATGTTAGTCTGTGGACAGCATAACTCAAAAACAAAAAGACAGTTAAAAACCAAAGTTGATATTTAATTTTAACGTCTTTCAAGGATGCGACCACCCTAAACTACCCTCTACATAGAAAAGTTTTCCAACATTTTGATTTTCTTGAAAATGACTAACGATTTTGATTAAAATTACATATGTTTAAGATATTTTTATGAGAAATGAAATTTATATTTTGAATTCTCTTTCTATAGTCCAGGTAGTCTATTTACTCTGGATGACTTTTGCATAACTGGTAAACCATAAGAGATAGACCAAATTTTACTATACAAAAAAAGTAGATCTTGCTAAAACACACAATTTATGTCTTAATAAATTTTTTTGTAGAGTGAACCATTTTGGAGATATTCCTTGTTATCTGTGTGATTTTTGGAGAACTTATACTTCTGTCAAATGGAACATAGTTATTCATTTTTTATATGCCAATCATGCAAAGAGAACGGAATTTAAAAAGCTTTCATAGATTTAACTATCACTCAAAGTCTACTGTATTCGCATATTCCTCATGTACCACCTACAAGGAAATAAGCAATAAGATAATTTCTATTAATGTTTGTGTCAACTAAAACGAGTGTGTGAGTGAGTGAGTGAATGAGTAAGTGATTAGGGTTTAAGGGCCTGTCGACAGCTAGGTCATTAGAGCCCCAACATGAAGAAGATATAGGAATAAGAGCCTGTAACAATGGTTAATGCAAGAGTGTGAGTGCAACACATCACATTTTTAATATTGCGATGCTGGTCGATGGCAGCAGCAACACAGCGAAGGCTTGGGGCCAGACTGCCTCACTTGTGTTGAATAGCTAATAGAGCATGAAGGAGACTGTTAAAACAGCACTTTGGCTAGGGAAATCAGGGAAGCTAGGATGGCAATTTTGCTGTGAACTGTTATATGACTTTTGCTACCCATTCTTCAGCAAACTATTCTTAAAAAAGCTTATTCTTTCATCTACTTTACGTTGAGATAAACATTTGCACAAATTTGTTTATTATATATTTTCTTATAGGTACATTGGGAATAGGGAGATACAGCAATAATCAAATTTTTAAGAGTTATTACTATGACTATGATAATGTGTGAAGGGGGACTTACCACTTTAACTGAAAGATGATCTTTTGTGCCTATACCTCTGATGGGGCACGATCCCCGGGAGGATGGATGAGGAAAATGAATCCTAAGGGGAGCCAGAATGTCACAACAGAGCAGAGGGCAAGATCCCTATATTTTCCTAGTTAGGAGCACCACGGCGGATGCTGACCTAGCTACCGTCCCCTGGGGAGTCCATAAACCAGTAGCTTGCCTTCCAATCTGGGGTATGAGATTTCCATAGCACTTTGTTCCCCCTGCCATGCTGCTGCCATGACACTTGTCAATGCTTCCAGCCTAATGGGATGAGAGGTGAAATGAAATAATTAATGTAACGAAATGGAGGGACAGGAAATTAGGAAGGTATGGAAATTCTTCCCAGCATGCACCTTGCAACCTGGGAAAACCTCCAAAAACAACCCATTGGTGAGAAAGTTTGCTCACAGGGATCGAACCCACCACCTTCCAATTGTGGGCGCAGATGTAAAAAAAATAAAGTTATTGGAAAATTCAAACCAACAACTAGAAATATCTTAGAAATGATTAACAAAAGAACATGTTTGTGAGGTAGAACTGGAACTTAAAAATTCAATGCCACAACTGGGATTTGAACCACAGATCTTCCACTTACCGAGCAGCTGCTCTAACCACTGAGCTATTGTGACAAACTGCCAGAATGACATTAAATTCTCAAAACAGTTCGTATTTCTCCTGGTAAACCACAAAGGCAGTCTCACATCAGAGACAAATTACCCCAATGGTGACTTACTATTGTAAGTACTTTATGTCCCAGGATTAAATAACCTTCAGATGGTAATTATTATTTATTTATGCCAACAAACTTACTGTTGGTGTTTTTAAACACACAAGCCGTGTGTGTGCAAAGTTTGAGAGGTAGAACTGGAAATTAAAAATTCAATGCCACATCACCCTCCCTGTCAATTCTTCTTAATAGATCAGAAAATTAAATTTTTTCTTATATTAAGATTGGCATGTTATTTTCAAATATTTATCTGTGCATAATTAATGAAGATAATGTTCTTTGTTCAGGTGCGTGAGATGTGTGTACCACAGTCAGCAGAGCTGCTCAGAGGGGCATATGCAACCACACACCCCGCCTCATACATCACGTCACCACACAACCCGCCTCACATTACACCACCACACAACCCACCTCATATTACACCACCACACAACCCACCTCATATTACACCACCACACAACCCACCTCACAGTACACCACCACACAACCCACCTCACATTACACCACCACACAACCCACCTCACATTACACCACAACACACCCCACCTCATATATTACGCCACCACACACCCCACTTTACACCTCATGCCACCGCACACCCCACCTCACATTACATCACCACACAACCCACCATCTCACATTACGCCTTCATACCCCACATTATGCTGCCTCACACATACCACCACACACCCCACTTTACACCTCATGCCACCATACACCCCACCTCACATTACACCACCACACAACCCACCATCTCACATTACGCCTTCATACCCCACATTATGCTGCCTCACACATACCACCACACACCCCACTTTACTCCTCATGCCACCATACACCCCACCTCACATTACACCACCACACAACCCACCATCTCACATTACGCCTTCATACCCCACATTATGCTGCCTCACACATACCACCACACACCCCACTTTACACCTCATGCCACCATACACCCCACCTCACATTACACCACCACACAACCCACCATCTCACATTACGCCTTCATACCCCACATTATGCTGCCTCACACATACCACCACACACCCCACTTTACACCTCATGCCAACACACCCCACCTCACATCATGCCACAACACACCCCACCTCTCCTATTACGCCACCATACACCCCACTTTACACCTCATGCCACCACACACCCCACCTCACATTACATCACCACACAACCCACCTCATATTCCACCATCTCACATTACCCCTTCACACCCCACATTATGCTACCTCACACATACCACCACACACCCCACCTAACACATCATGCCAACACACCCCAGCTCACATATCATGCCATCAACCATGCCACCACACACCCCACCTCATTACACCACCTCACAAGCAATCTCACACATTATGGCATCACACCCCACATCACACATTACGCAACCACACCACCCACCTCTAACATTACACCACAAATCACCCCTTATCACATATGCCACCACACAAACCAATTCACACTTTACACCACCACAACCCAAGTCACATGTTACGCCACAACACACCCCACCTCATACATTATGCCACCATACAACCCACCTCACACATCATGTCACCATGCACCCCACCTCACACATCATACCACCACACACCCCACTTCACATCACACCACCACACCCCAACTCACATCACACCACCACACACCCTACCTCACATTATGCCACCATACAACCCACCTCACACATTACACCATCTCATATTATGCCGTCACACCCCACATCAAACATTATGCCACCACACCCCACCTCCACATTATGCCACCACACACCCCAACTCACAAGTGAAGTGAAAAATGTGGCAGACAATGTGGCCAGGTTGTCCTAGTGTGAGTGAAGATGTGCATGCTTTTGCAGTGTTACTGTATACTGATCAACGAGCTGGTCCGAGATACCAGAATAGTGCATACAACTGTGCTCCACATTCTGAAGGAGCACCTGGGCATGAGAAGGAAAGAGGATAAAATGAAGCATGAGATAGATGCAATAGCATTAAATTCTAAGACAGTTCATAATGAAACTAAATTAGCTCAGGGTAATCTTGCTGTAGAAATTAATAATCTAAGCAGTGTTGTGAAAACTATGGGTACTGAAATGCAATTGCAATGTGAGGAGTTCAATAAGTTCAGTGGGGAAGCAAAAATTAATATGCAGGAATTGCAAGATAATTTAGAAAAAGAAAAAGAAAATACTGGGAAGTTAACCCAAGTTGTAATTGCATTGCAGGCCAATAATGTTAACGAAAATCAAAATGCAAATGTAGATAGGAATGTGTCTGAGATTGACTTACCTGATAATGGCAGTAACATTGTTAACCTCTATGGAAATGTTTTGACTAAAATCTATCATATAGCAAATCAAGGACACCCTTACAATATGAATTACCTGTTGAGTGGCTTAACCCCATCATCTTTTGATGAGGAAGTTAGCGACAACGAGCAGTACCAACATGAGAGAATAAGGTTAGGAACTCAAAATAACAAAAATGTACGGCACTCACAAAGGAAAAATACGAGAGGCGAGGCATACAGACATAATGTTGAGGATGACCAAACAGACAGTAATTCCATTACGAGGGTACGGTATGGAAACCACAAAGTTTAAAAAAAAAAAATCAGATATTGTGACAATGTATATAGATGTTTGTTATGTATATATTCATGTTTGTATAAATGTTAAAATCGTTAACTTGTTTGTAATTTAAATTGTTGAGAGGCATTCATCAGAATGTATGTAATATAGGTACTGTTTTTTTTTGTGCTTGTTACATTTCTTTTGTGTTTGTTAGAAATTACATACATTCTGATGAGAGGCATTTGAGGCGATATTTTTAGAAGAAGCCTCCTAAAATAGTTAAAATTTGTATTCATAGTGGTGGCAAAAAAAGCCCCCTAAAATTGTAAATCATTGTCCTAGTGGGCAATGATAGAGATCTTCAGTTGTCTTAGCTTGTTCATGTATTATTGGGATTGGCGTCATGTGGAAATCGCAAAGTTCACGAATAATTTGAGAAGTTATCGACATACAGTGTTTAGTGGAAGAGCATTGTGTTTTAAAAGTTAACAGGAGTAAAACTGCAGAGAACTAATATATAATTAGAAAGGCTGCATCAAAAGATAGAAGAAGATTACGAACTCGCAAAATTACGTAGTCCATGTTCGGGTTGTGTGAACCCCACAGGGCTTGAGAAAAAGGACGCCAATCCAGAATATTTGTATTATCGTTTGTGATAAAGGAACAATAAATAAGTATATTAAAAAATTATAAAAAGGAAATTTAATCATCCTTGTAAGACATAGACCCGTACCACGCCCTGAGCTACATCGAGAACTTCGATGAAAAGCTTCAAGGGTCTCATCGCTTCATTCATCGGTAAATTATTCTGATCTTATTTGTTCCCATCAACTTCCCCACTTTCCCATATCTTTGAAAGAAGGAAGGAGGTCCGAAGAAACGTTCCAATATGATTTGACAGAAATGCAGAAATGGTTATAATATATTGCCAAAGCTGTTGTGAGAATAATTTTGCAGCAAATACCTATGCTAGGTAAGAATATGTAATTATGTTGCTGCACTTTTCATTCAATGGTACATGTTTGAATTTCCAAAGCACCAGTTCATTCAAAAGTTTACGAAGGAATTGCTTAAAGCAGCAAACAACATTTTTGCTGGGGTCTGCTTGACCTTTTATCAGTGAAAACACATTTTTGCACACTTTGATTTCAATGTATTAAATCATTGCAAATGTTTTTCACACCCTACTATTTTGGTACTGCATTTTATGTTGGCATAAAATCACCACAGTTGCTTATTGGGACTGGGATCAAGTATATTTTAATTAAATTACTCATAGATTTTCCTCTTGGCTGCATTATTATTCTTTAATTTAAATCTGTCAGCTATTTTGCACATAATAATACTCCTATACTTAGTGTAGAGTTCAGCAGGCAAGCACCAGAGAGCAACAAGTCTAATCCAAATTTACTGAAGACCCACAGTCAACAAAATGGTGACAAACTGATTGCCTTTAGAACTAATCCAAGAAATTCAAAGGGTAAGTGAAGCTTTATGTGTAAACTATTAAAAAATAAACAAGTGTACCAATGCTTATAAGTAATCACAATTTGTTTGTAACAATACTAATGCCAATGTTATTTTAAAATACTGACTAGAACATAAATAAATGTGTGAAGAGCAAACAAGGCTCCTTTCTCTAAAAACTGCAAATTTTAATTTCCACATCAAACCTGTTTAAACATTGTAGTAGAAAGCAAACCAACAATTTGTAACAACTATTCACATCAAACACAAGTTTTTCATGTCCTACTTATAATGAATTTCATCGCTTGGTCAGATATATCCAGTCTGAAATACAGATCCATGTGTTTATGCATTTATGACAGAATTTGTATACCTAAGATGTCAGCAGTGATATAAATGAACACAATGTATGCAGCAGTAATAAAATTGATGTGCCTTACCACAGATTTCAGAAGAGCTCCAAGTATTACAAATATGCATAAAACCCTTTAATTCACTTCCAACAAAACAACTACTGCAAATATTCAAGTGTATAAAGAGAGACTGTACAAATGATTAATTAGACATCCTTTATATAATATACAAGAGTTTGACGCACAAAATGTGATATGTAAACGTACCATTAGTTATATAAGTAATGAATATTGTATAAGTTTTAAGCATTCTTCCTATTTTTGACAAAGCCCATTGTAACTTTTGTAGCAACTAAATGGTCAATAAATTATTATTATTATTCTTTAAGTTAAACATCTTTCAAGGATGCGACATGAAAATTTTGAAGAAAATTCCTCCACTCTAAACTACCCTTTACATAGACAATTTTTCGAAATTGTTTATTTTCTCAAAAATGGCTCTAACAATTTTGATTAAAATGCCATATGTTTAAGATATTTTTATGGCAAATGATATGTATATTTTGAATTTTCTGGCTATAGCCCATGTAGTCCTGTTTACTCTTAATGACTTTTGTATAACTGGTAAACTGTGTGTGTGTGTGTATGTGCGCGTACGTGTGTGTCATGCTCAGAATTTGATAATAAAATCGTTCTTCTTCTTGCCTCCCAATATTTGGAGACTAGATCTTCTTGATTTTGGAGAATTTGACATACAGTTAGGTGATCAATGTTCGTTTAGTCATTTTTTTCACATAAACAGCACTTGGGGAAGTCATTAATCAAATCTTGAACAAATGTCCACTCAGACAATCATGGCTTGAGATTAATCAAAACATTGCAACTGATGATTTTCTTGGTAGATCTGGAATTGTTTTAAGTTTATGTTGGAGATACTTCCAACTAAGGTTTTCAGACGAAGCAAGATAATCATATTTTTTTGGGAAGATGTTTTTGATTAACCTTTTAACTGTTTCATAGGGAATATTTTGTTTTGTTGTTTGAGCAATTGGCCAACATGTCTGCTTGATTATTTCTAGAAATTCCACAGTGGGATGTGATCCATTGCAAAACAATACGTTTATTTAAATTTTGCAGATGTTTAATCATGGGTGTAAAGGATAGTGATGTGCCTCTTATAACTCTTATAACCTCTCCTATTGAAATCCCAAACTCTTCCTGCTCGTGGTACACCCTGCTTTAACAGATGAGGCTCTGGGGACCGAGTCACAGTGGTATAACGGTTCCATCAAAATGGAGGAAATGCCATTTATACATTTACTGCTGACTTGTCTCAGCAGTAGGAACGTCCTTCATCTGGCAAATGAAGAAAAGGCTGGTGATATCCTAATGATTTGCCAAGCTTGATCTGGTGGATCTGTGAACCAATGACAGGTGTGTTCCCTCCACATTATGAGCGTTGAGAAGGAACTATTCAATTGCCTGCTTGTAAAAAAGAGGTGCCCATAAGAAACAGTTGAAACCTGCTCAATAAATATAGTGGTAAACTGTGATAGACCACATCTTACTATACAAAAAGTGTAGATCTCGTTAACACATACAAGTTATGTCTGTATGCATTTTTTTGTGGAGTGAACCATTTTGGAGATATTCCTTGTTGTTTCTGTGAGTTTTATAGTACTTAAACTTTTCTCAAATGGAAAGTCACTATTCACTTTTTTATCCATTTGGCCGTGCAAAGAGAACGAATTTCAAAGCTTTAAAAGATTTTACTATTGCTCAAAGCCTACTGTGTTCCCATATTCCCCTTGTATCTATAACAAAATCAATACATTTGGTACCCAGTGAACATCTTAGTTTGCTCATAAAATAGTTGTTTTATTCTTGTGTTATTATTGTGAATATTTATATCTTTTTGTTCTTTGTGTGTTCTTACTATATGCTTGAGATATTCATATAAATACGTAGTGTGAGGATTTTGAGTTTTTTTAAAACTATTTTTACATGTATTTCTTTTCTTAATGCTCTTTTCTGTAACCGAAATACTTTTAACCTCTGTTTCTTTCCCACTGATCCCCATAAGATGATCCCATAATTTAAATGTGAGTGTATAAAAGTCTAACATACCTTTAGAGCACTATCTTCATCCATGATTTGTACTACTGAGCCATCTGTTAAAGCTATTGTATGTCAGATCCTGGGAGGAAGGGTGAAATGAGACTACTCTACAGGCAAGCTGGAACACAGGAGAGTAGTGCAAGCCAGAGTGAGGGTCCCTAATGTGTCCTGGAGCTTCATCTCAACACTAGGGTTCGCCAAGCAGCAACCAGCCTCACAGGTTTCAACAGCAGTCCACTCCAGCAGATCAGGTGACGACAACACCACACATCCATCGAGAATAGCAGTTACACAGCAGTGCCAAACTTGCCCATCGCCAACACTTTCGACATTGAAAGACCCTGAAAGAAATGAAGGTAAAATTAAATGGAGAGACACGAAATTTGGGGGATGCAATTATTCTACCCAGCATTTGCCTAGTGACCCAGGAAAATCCCTGAAAAGAACCCATGGGTCATAGGAAGGTTGGCCAAAGTAATCAAATCCATTACCCCCCAAATGCAAGCCTCTTGCGTTACCGTGGAGCCATCTCGCTCAGTTGCTAATGTTATGTTTGTGTTTTATTATTTATTCCAAATTTCATCCATTCTGTTTCATTTGTGTTTAGTAACATTCCTAGCTCTGATAAGTACTCCTATGTTTTAACTACCTCTAATATCTATTTGCTTTATTTTGTACATCTACAGCCATTTTGTCTGTTACCATTAGAGTAATATCATCTGCATACCCAATGGCTAATCCTCCTGCATTCTGTATTTTTTAAGCAGGTAATTTATATAAAGAATATGTAGATATGGCTCCAGTTTAGACCCCTGAGGTACTCTATGTGTTACAGGTGTAAAATGTTATTTAATTTTTCTCAGATTCTCTTCTATATCATATATTATCTCTACACATTGCTCTCTGTTAAAAAGGTACAAACTTTCACCATTCCAATGGATAGCCTCTTATCCCATAGTTTTCTAATTTTTCTGATCGATTTTTTATTGAAATTGAGTTTTTATTTAGGGATGCTCTTTAACGGGTATGGTCCTCACATCACATTCTATATTGAGTGTGAAAGACCACTTGATTTTTCTCAGAGGCATCTTTGTCAGGCTTGAGGTTCTTCTATGTGCCGTAAATCTATGACATGGGACCACCAGCTTTACTTCCCTTCCAAAAGAAACTATGCTAAGGATTTTTATGCCCAAAAAAATACATTGCCCTCCTTTGGGTTGGAACCTGCAACCTCGGGAACCAGATGCTAGCATGTTACCCCTACACCATGGAGACAGTCAATAGATTTTTGACGTTAACACAGTCAAAAAAAAGCCATTGAAAAATCAAGAATTGTTCACTAACTCCTTTCTGTCTATTGCTTGAACAATTATAAAATTTCCTTTGCTAAATGCGTGTATTGTAGATTTATTTTTTTGAAAGGCAAACTGATTCTCTGAAGTGATATTAAACTTATCACAAAATATTCAACATTGTTCTAAGAAAAGTCCTTCCATAATTTTTGGAAATGAGTGGAGTGATGTAGGATGACAGTTTTCCACCAATTGTTTGGAGCCTATCTGTTTGTAAATTGGTCTAGTACTTGTTTTAGTTTGCTTGGGAATGTTCTTGAGTTATAGCTTTAATTTATTATGCAAGTAAAGGTATCCAATATTTCACACTTACAATATTTAGTGATCTGATTTGAGCATTTATCTAACCCACTAGAATTTTACTTTTTAGTGTGCTTATCTTTATATTTATTAAGAATTTGGCAGTCATTTTTTCATAATTCCTGCATTTTCTACCCATTTTGATGTGTTTTAACGTACAGTTTTAATAATATTCCACCTTTTTAATTTTATTTTCAGCATTTTTTAGCAGTCTTACATTGGTAAAGCCTTTGTGCTTCAATTGATCATTGTATTTGGAATAGTTTTATAGTTCTCTATATACCTCAGGGATCTCCATCTAGGGGATATGTGAATAGCGACCACAAGGTACCCAAGCTGAGCAGAACATTACTTCCACTTACTGGTGTTTTGCTCCTCACTGTAACTTTTCTATCTGACCTTACCTTGGTCATCTCTTGTTCTCTTCCGACCCCGATGCTATTAGGGTTCCCAAGGGCTAGGGAGTCTTTATTTTTCCAACCTCTACATTTCTCTAATTTCTCTATAAATCTTAACCCCTAACATGCTGACCTGTCATGGCATGTAATACGTCCTCTGATTGGTAATCAGAGGATATGGTCGGTGAATTTATTTTGATAAGTCTCCCGGTCAGGTCGGTGAGACCCGTAAACCAACGACAGGTGTGATCCTCCAGACATTCTGGGGGTTGTGAGAGAGCGATGTGACCGCCAAAACATAAACAAATGGTGCTCTCTAAAAATCGGTTACTATACTGCTATTGCTCTATCAATATATTAAATATTGGAGAGCAAGAGGATTAATGACTTCATTGTCAGAAATCCAGCATTAGCTAACAACATATACCTGTAAGACTTTTTATTTTATCGGTCTGGGTGGCTCAGTGGGTTAGACGGTGGTCTACTAATCCCAAAGTCGTGGGTTCAAATCCGGCCCAGGCACAGTTTTAAGTGTGCTTAAAAACAACAGCGCCATGTCAGTAGAGCTCCTGCGGGACAAAAGTCCATCACATTAGTGACGCAGATGTGATCCTGGAAACTGACAGCATCGTTAAACAAAATAATTTTGTTTGACTTTTCATTTAATTTGAAAGCTTTTACATTAGGGACACATGAGCAGAATCTTTATGTCTGCTTTTTGCGCCTAATATTTGCATGTTTGGGATCTGAACACACATGGCTGAGACACTCACATTCTATTGTTCCTGAGTTCCTGAAGATAGAACCTGATGTAGTTGTCGCTCTAGTGGATCTTACCTATATTATATTAAAGAGAAGGAAAAAAGGAAGGAGGTGCATGGATCCAATTCTATCAGTGAGAGGCATTTGCATGCTAATTTTGACACATTGTTTCCCCAACTCTATGAAGATAGTTACAAGTTTTTAAATTATTTTCGAATGTCAGCTTCTTGATTTAATGAACATTTTTTCCCCTCATAAGTATAACACAATTTTATTCTGTATGTGAATGCAATGGATAGGTTGGATAGGTCCAATTTTAAAGACACATTGTCACTCACAGGATTTCTAGATGTTCACTTTGAAGGTAGTTTTAATATTAAACAGGCATGCACATTCTAATTATATTTTTAGGTGCTGGTAAAGTTCCAGGTAAAAACAACAAAACATGAACAATAACAAGCTATAAAATATGTACCATTTAGGACATTTAGCAATGAGTATTAATTTTATTAGTGGTGCTATTATCATGTTGAAATACGTACCCTGTACCTCGGTTATGCAGAGCATGCGTAGGTTTGGCTGCAAATTAACAAATGCAATGTTCGGTTAACTTGTTGGAGCTTTGTAACAGTGAATGCAAGTTCTAACGAATGAATGTTACGGGTCATATTTTGGAACACTTTTGTTTCACTTACATTGTAAATTAACAGGACATGTTTTGAAAGCCCTTGCATCCATTGTCTACTATAAATTGACTGGTGATGTTGGCATCTTCTCTCCTCTGGTCTCAGGTAGATGGTATGAACTTGGTATAGATGTCAGGAGGTAGGATTTCAAAGTTCATAAGTCTATGTGTCTTTAAATGTAAATCTTCTCCCATATGGTGAGTTCTAGTGGGTGGTTCACTTATTTTAATGAATTTAGGTTTGTTCCAACATGATCCAGTATCAGTTCTGGCATGCACAGTACTAAGTAGGATTGCAACATGACAATACTTCCAAACTAATTCTGAGAGCCTGCTCGATTGTGAATGTGTGTAAGAAAATGTTGGTATTAGTTCTGAATGCTTTCAGAAGCACTTGTTGGAACAGACCTACATCACTTGAACCATCATTAATCTCTAATATTGAATAACTGCGCACACATAGAAGGTTATTAGTCTCTACAATTTGCACATGTCCAGAACTTGCAGCTCCTGCCTTTGACCAACAACTAATTTCACTGGTTACGAACTCGTTCCCAAAACGTTGGAACAGCAAGTTGGAAATTCAAAGCCAGGTCTGAAGGGTTTTCTGTCATTTATGGAACACTACTTAGCTGCTGCGCATGCTCAGATAACAGAACTGAATCTGGAGCATGTCGGAACGAACCTCATATAGCCTACAATGCGTGCTTAGATTATTCAGAATCACATATTAATAATGGCTCAAGTAATGTTGCAACCATACAAACTTCCGAACTAATTCTGAGAGCATGCGATTGGGCATGTGTGTAAGAAAATGTTGGTTTTAGTTCGGAGGGTGTTCAGAACGTGCTCAAAACCACTTGTTGGAACAAACATTTTGTGTCTATTTTATGGTGAGTTTCCCAAAAGTGTGCTGCAACAGCTGATTTGCCTGTCTGTTTATATTTAATTTTCCAGAGGTGTTCCTTGGTGCAGATATTAATGTTTAGTTTGGTCTTACTGAAGAGACTTAGCAGTAATAGTAACCGCTTTTTAGAGAGCACCATATTTTTATGTTTTGGCAGTTACATCGCTCTCTCACAACTCCCAGAATGTCTGGAGAACCACACCTGTCGTTGGTTTACGGGTCTCACTGACCTGACTGGGAGAATTATCAAAATAAATTCACCAACCATATCCTCTGATTACCAATCAGAGGACATATTACATGCCATGACAGGTCAGTATGTTAGGGTTTAAGAGTTTATAGAGAAATTAGAGAAATGGAGAGGTTGGAAAAATAAAGACTCCCTAGCCCTAAGGAACCCTAATAGCATCCGGGTCAGAAGAGAACAAGAGATGACCAAGGTAAGGTCAGATAGAGAAGCTACAGTGAGGAGCAAAACACCAGTAAGTGGAAGTAATGTTCTGCTCAGCTTGGTTACCTTGTGGTCGCCATTCACATATCCCCTAGACGGATACCCCTGAGTATACAGATCTGGTGTAGCCTATGTGAGCCTATACTGGTCTATAGTTATATACAGTAGATGTCTGCACGGGCTGACTTTCCTAGGCCCGGCCCGGCCCAGTACCAACCAAGCCCGGGCCCGGCCCGAGCCCGTGAATAGTCTATAGGCCATGGCCCGGACCCGGCCCGAGCCCGAGAGTAGTCTATAAGCCATGGCCCGGGCCCGGCCCGAGCCCGTTTGTGCAATTTTCTTTTGAACAAAATTATCCTGCAGTTATTGAGATTATTATTATTATTATTATTATTATTATTATTATTATTATTATTATTATTATTATTATTATTATTATTATTATTATTATTATTATTATTATTATTATTATTATTATTATTATTATTATTATTATCATCATCATCATCATCATCATCATCATCATCATCATTATTATTTATTATTATTATTATTATTACTATTATTATTATTATTATTATTATTATTATTATTATTATTATTATTATTATTATTATTATTATTATTATTATTACTATTACTATTATTATTGTTGTTGTTGTTATTATTATTGTTATTATTGTTATTGTTATTATTACTATTATTATTTATTTATTTATTTATTTGCTAAAATCCAATTTTCGTTCAAATATTTACGCTAGGGTATGTTGGGTACTTGCATAAACAACGTTAGTACATTAAAATAATGAATTGAATGAGGGACGCCTTTGTTGTCTGCAACTTAAAGACATTAATATACATTCGGCGAAGTAACTTTCATTGTCACGGTCTAACGGTTGTTGAAATATAATGTACCTGAAGAAAATGTAATAATTAATAAATAATTCATAAATAATGACATAAAGGCAACAAAAAGCATTTATTTTGTAAAATAGACATACCAAAAAGGCAGAAAAAGGCAACATAAAACTGTGGCATTTCAATCACAAAGGTGTAATTCGTACAGATTCACTTTCAAACTGAAGATAAATTTGACGCATTTGAAAAGGCATTCCGCCTAAGTTCCGGTCTCTGGTTATAATGATTTCTATGATGGATATGTACATGCCTGTGCATGTTTTAAATCAAAGTAAACATTAATTATAAGTTATTGGACTAAGGACTCACCATGTTTAATGACCCAAATTGTCGTGCAGAAAGAGAATGGAATCTACACTCTGGCTGCTCAGGTTAGTTCGACGTTCTTGAATAAGTAGCCCTGTTGCACTAAAATTCCTTTCACTACTTGCACTTGATGCTGGAATACACAAAAACTGTTTCGCTACCTTTGATAAATATGGAAATTCCTGTGCATGAGTTTTCCACCATTCCAATAGATCTTCTATATTCACTGAACCGCAATTTTGCTTTAAGTATTTCAGCACTTCATCATCAGTCTCACTTTGCTTTGCATTGCCTTCATCTTCAAAGCAAGAAAAATCCATTACTTTCTGCCTTTTGACAGGTACATGAGAACCGGTGTGTTTATCTTCAGTCAGTATAGTCTGTTTTGAAGAAGATGGTTCTTGAGATGACAAATTCTGTTCTTCAGCTTTCAACTTATGTATTAAGGAATGCACTTCCATCTTTATATCTTCTTTCTCAGAGTGTTGAAGCATTCTCAATTGGCGAAAATTAGGCCATAGAAAGCAAGCAATTTTATGGAAACTGTTAACAACAAACTTATCTTCAAGCAGATTTAATGCAATATGTTTCAACTGCAGAGCATCATCTGTGTCAGTGGGATCATTCTGTGAGAGGTGTCTCAATAAACTGGACCGCAGTGGCAAAACAAGTGGCAGTGTGGGATATGTGTCGGCCTCTAGCTGGAGAGAAGCTTCCTTGAATGGTTCTAGAAAGTTTATAAGCATTTTCAGTGTCTCTTGCTGAACATGTGACATTCTTTCTTCCTCTAGTCGCTCTATTAGAATATTTTCAATATCATTGTAATTTGCATCAAATGACTTGTACATGTCAAACCTACTGTACCATCTAGTTTCAGTTTCTTGGTGAAGGGTAGTTTTCAAATGTTGCGTTAGTCCTGTGTGTTTCATGTAGCTCACCACTTCCTTAATCTGGTTTGTCAGTATTTTTACATGTGAAAGTCGTTGCTCCAAAAGCTCTTTTTTGAATGTATTTCTCTGTACTGTATTCAGCAGATGAGAAGAACAGTTTAATCTGGTACAGCTCTGAAGGGCACTCACTATGTTACTACCCTGGTCCGTCACGAACACTAATTGAGACAAGCAGCCTTGTCGTAACGCCATCGACGTTAATTGTTTGTTGAGTTCTAATCTTGTGTTTGTTGCTGTTTTGCGATCATGCATAAATTTTACTGTAAAAAGCACTTTGCTGCACAAAGTCCAATTTGAGTCAACAAAATGAACAGTGAGAGTAATATATGAAATATGTTTGTACTCATCAGTCCATATATCTGTTGTGGCGGCACACTCTCTTCTATCCATCATCATTTGCACTGTAATAATGAGTGATTTTCGCAACATTTCAGCTTCTTTCACTGTGCTGCGAGATACTGTAGTAGGATGGGGCAGCAAGTCCTTCGCATTCAGCACCAATGTTAATCAAAATCTGAGAGTACTCCAGGAATCCTGCACCTTTCACAATATCGAACGGTCTTAAGTCTTTGCAACAAAGAGAAACACATGCTTTAGTCACTTCATCTTTAGACGTTTGAGGAAGCCGAGACTGAGACTGCATAAAAAAGTTCTGAATTTTACTTTGCCCAGTGGAAGTTTTACACGAATGTCGGTTTAAATGAGAACTTCCTGTTTTTGAAGCAGAGTAGCTTAAGATAGCATGGCACTTCCTACACTGAACTGCACCAATTTTTTCGTGACTGTCACATTTTTGGATTTCTCAAAACTTCTTCCAAATGTCACTTTTACCACGTGTATTTTCCACTAAGAGATACTCCCCTCGTTGCAATCTAGCCCTGATTTCTTCAGTGTTCATTTTGTTGTGTGCACTGGTTAATTACCGGCGAAAAAGCTCACGTATTTGTATATACACATGTGTACAATCGGATAAACTCTCATACTGTTGACTTGAAGAAATATCACCAGCCAAGTATTACTAAAAGGGAAATATGAACTGTATAGAAGTCAGAAGAATGACGTAATAGTCAGCAACGATATCAGTGCAATCGGTGACAAGAGTTACTAAACATATATGTACGTCACAAGTAGGTAGGGTTTCGGAGGTACAGTCGCGTAAAGAAAATATCACCAATTTCAAAATGCCTGCAATGAGGCGTGCTAACGATGTAAACAGAGTAACACCGGCAGTTTAAAATTACTGTCTACAAGACAGTTGAACTCCAAGTAGTGCCAGTGTTGCTACAATATTATATAGTATGGTTTCCAAAGTCTCTAATAAACATAATTCATTAATAATATGATCATAACACTGAAAGTATGATCATAATTTTATTGCTTTGTTTTATGCAGCAATATATTATATAATTTTTAAAAAAAGTTTCTTAGAAATGTAAATTTTTTTATTCATTGGCTTATTGCTGCTGGCGTTTGTTTTGATCTTAATAACAATGAAATAATTCACATTTAATTCTTATGAATTCAATAGCACGGCTTCTTTTGAGATCAGCTTCTAACAATACTACAAAATAAATATTATAGGCAGGGACAAAGAAAGCTTTCCGACAATGCAATCGGCGAGGCTACAATAAAAAGGTATCTCACAACGTCACGTTTCCGTGTTATCAAAGCTGCCACAATAAACTTAAACCACAAAGAACTTTGTGCCATTGTTGGACAGTTGGGCCATAGTAACAAATTTGATATACTAACAGCACTCATAGCAAAAGGTGAATCCTACCACCTTTTCTACCAAAAGTCCCTCCAATATCTTAGGTTACCAGTATCAAATGCTGATGAGATATTTTTCTACACGTAACTATTAGTAGGTTATAACAGACAGAAGGGCTATGAAAAATGAAATTGTCACAATTTAGCGATGCTGACTGATGGGCAATGACCCTGATGTATGATATATGTAGTGATTCATGTCATGATAATAATAAAATAAAGTTTCAATTTGGAGAAATGCTGAACAATAATGATGCAGTAACATTACTACAGCGGCAGCCACAAAACAAACTGTAATTGTATCAGTATAAACATTGATGCTGTATTTACTCTTTACAAAGCAGGAGGAAACATGCGTCACTAGCAGCATAAAATAATCAAATACGCCTTGGCTTCGAGATAAGAGTGTAAGATTGTATACGTGCAATGAGTAAAAGGACTGAATTGCAGCCAAGTAGTGAGAAATAATATAGTTGCAAACCCTCTCATTCTGTGTTTTCACTAGCATCAGTAGCAGCATTTGAAACATGTCAGCAGAATAATCATTTAGAATTCCAAGTAAAGAAATGCTGCAGTAATTGTGCTATTCTCGACATTTCAACATAGGTGATCAAGAAATATGATCAATATGATCATTTTTTTGCCTCCTAAGTGAATGTATCACTGAAATTTAGCACAAATCTCGCAAAACTTTACATTTGTATTGCATGACTTTAAAAATACTAGGAACCTCAAATTCAAAATGTATTTTGAGTTTTTATATTACAAATACTTGTAGTTACATAATGTACCCTAAAAATGCAGAATTGTAATGTTTTTCGTTTTAAAATTTAAGGTTTTTGAAAATTATGTTTTCACCATATTCACTTTTTGAAATGAAAACTGCAATCGATCGCGATGCAGTTTTCATGCAATTCTTCGCATCATTCCCAAAACACAATCAAGTACATCTGTCAAATACTTTTTTCTTCTTTTGAACGCTTTTGAGTTACTAAAGAAACTTGCAGCCTGTAAAACTTTATACTAAAAATTTCAAGCGAGAAAATTTAAAAATTATTGCCTTTTGAGCTGAGGCTAATAAAACAAATTTGTATGGCAGATTTGTACATTATAATCAGATAAATATACTAGAACCTCAAAAATGGGCATTTTTTTAATTTCGCCTTGTAGAGCACTTGGCATAACATAATAAAATCCAGATTCAACATTTCGTAACTCGGAAAGTGAAGGATATATCACGCTAAAATTCAAAACCCTCTAATGCTGGTATAAGACAGCATTGAAAATAAATTTTCAGCTAACTTGGCTGAAAAAATTTAAAAATGCATTTACAGTTGTTTATTCCCTTAATTTTCAGGCCCGAGCCCGACAAGCATTTTTCAAATTAGGCCCGAGGGCTTGGCCCGAGCCCGTGCAGACCTCTAATGTGGATAGTGACCACAAGGTACCCAAGCTGAGCAGAACATTACTTCCACTTACTGGTGTTTTGCTCCTCACTGTAACTTTTCTATCTGACCTTACCTTGGTCATCTCTTGTTCTCTTCCGACCCCGATGCTATTAGGGTTCCCAAGGGCTAGGGAGTCTTTATTTTTCTAACCTCTACATTTCTCTAATTTCTTTATAAAATCTTAACCACTAACATGCTGACCTGTCATGGCATGTAATCTGTCCTCTGATTGGTAATCAAAGGATATGATCCGTGAATTTATTTTGATAACTCTCCCGGTCAGGTCGGTGAGACCTGTAAACCAATGACAGGTGTGGTCCTCCAGACATTCTGGGGGATGTGAGATAGTGATGTGACCGCCAAAACATAAAAATATGGTGCTCTATAAAAAGCGGTTACATTTACTACTAAGTCTCTTCAATATATTCTTCACCACTCTGTCCTCTATGTGATCTGCAAGAGGAAATGGATCGAGACCACCTTCAAATCTATAAATATGACTATAGGTATTTTACCAAGGAATATTTAACTCTTTTACAGTTGGGCTCTTTTGATTGAATAATCATTAAGGACGTTTCTGTTCAGGTGCTTTCCAAGGAGGATGCTATTGAAGTTTAATTGTAATGGTCTGAAACTCAACACCAGTAAAACATTTATTATGCAACTTAATACCCAAAACAAAAATTGCGATAATAGTCTAGTTCATTAAGTTAACCATACTAATACATCTAAAATTTTAGGTACTATTTTAAATAATCAATTAAAATGGTGTGATCACATTCAATATATCTCTAAAAAGCTAAACAGTGCTTGCCTTAACATGTACTGCATAGCTGAACTTATTAACATTGAAACAACAAAAATAGTCTACTTTAGTTATTTTCATAGCATAATGGCATACAAGATCATACTATGGGGAAATGCTTTGACTTG
The DNA here is from genome assembly GCA_030765045.1 of Tenodera sinensis. Classification (NCBI taxonomy): domain Eukaryota; kingdom Metazoa; phylum Arthropoda; class Insecta; order Mantodea; family Mantidae; genus Tenodera; species Tenodera sinensis. The sequence goes on along the minus strand of CM060964.1, from coordinate 368,931,593 downwards.
GCAAACTATTTTTAAAAGTCAAAAGAGAATAAGTCTTACAATGACAAGAGCCAAACCTAAAGATTTGTGTAGAAACCTGTTTAAAAAACTAAAAATACTAACTCTCCCTTCACAATATCTCTATGAACTGATTAAATGTATACATACTAACTGTGATACACTATACAATACACAAATACATCACAAAGAACCATAAACAATGTGAAGCCACTCATGCACAGATTAACATTATATGAAAAATGTCCATTATTAACTGGGATAAAAGTCAATAATAAACTACCCAGCACTATTAGATCAATAAAAACTCTGAAACATTTTAACAAAGCAATAAAAAACTTACTAATTGACAAGGCCTATTACCCAATGATGAATGTATGAATGATGATCTAGTAATATTGTGAATTTTATATTTTGAGAATGTATTGTATTGGATATATGAAACTTTGTATCTATGTTCTATTTATTATACTTGTACATATATGTAATTTTGTTGAACCACTATCTGATGAGTCACCTTTTTATAGGGCATTTGCCCAATTTTCTTGTAAGCGTATGCGACAATAAATCAAATCAAATATACCTATTTATTTGAGAGGTAGAATTGGAACTTAAAAATTCAATGCCACAACTGGGATTTGAACCACAGACCTTCCGCTTGCCGGGTGGCTGCTCTAACCACTGAGCTATTGTGACAAACTGCCAGAATGGCATGAAATTCTCAAACCAGTTTGTATTTTTCCTGATAAACTGTGTGTTTAAAACTACCAACAGTAAGTTTGTTGGCATAAATAATATCTATTTATCATTCATATTATGAACAATTGCAGTAAAAATTGTAAACACACATGCACACATATACAGCCATGGAAAAAAATTATTGAGCACATTAGGAGAGCAAAGTATTTCTAGGTCACACGTCATGTTGCAGTGTGATTTATACAGATCAATATTTCTAACATGCAGCTAAGTTTATTGACAGTCTCTGCTTGATTTGTGTACATGTTTGCAAATAGAAGTGCAAGTATACTCTTAGGTTTTTATGGCTGGCATCCTGACTATCAGCTAAGTTTACCTCTTACGGGCTTGTACTTGATGTATCTTTGATACCTTCTAGACCACGGCCTACAAGCCCGCAAAAGATAAACCTAGCTAATAGACAAATGCAAATGCAATCCAGACACACCCTATTTGTGTGTCCGACATATGGAACAGAGACTATCGATAAACTCAGTTGGAAATATTGACTTGTGTAAACCTCACTGCAACATGGCGTGGGACTTTGAAATAATCTGCTCTCCTCATGCATTCCATTTTTTCCATGGCTGTACAACCAATGATTTCAACAGAAATTATTTTGCAAAGTAAATAAAACACTGTGTGCTCTTAGAGGCTAATTGGTTTCTGTTTCCAAGGTAGAAAGATACTCAGCTTAAATGTAGACTTGGATAGGCAAAGCTCATAGATGTGGGTTTTAAGAACATGTTTCTGTGCCCAAAATAGTACCTATATTACACACACAGCAGGTAGTATATGACATAAACCAAGAGTAAGAGGTAGAACTGGAACTTAAAAATTCAATGCCACAACTGGGATTTGAACCACAGACCTTCCGCTTGCCGGGCAGACGCTCTAACCACTGAGCTATTGTGACAAACTGCCAGAACGGCATCAAATTCTCAAGCCAGTTCGTATCTCTCCTGGTAAACCACAAAGGCAGTCTCACATCAGAAACAATTACCTCAATGGTGACTTACTATTGTAAGTACTTTATATCCCAGGATTAAATAACCTTCACATGGTAATTATTATTTATTTATCCCAACAAACTTACACGGCTTGTGTGTTTAAAAACACCAACAGTAAGTTTGTTGGGATAAATAAATAATAATAACCAAGAGTAAGTTTTATTTTTGGCATAACAATAGAGTCCTTACAGACATAAACTACACTTAAGAACATCAACATTATAAAATTTTGTGAAGTATTATGAGAGTAAGTTATAAAGGTAACTTATTGTGGAATTCACTGGCATCCATGTATGTTCTTCAGAAGGTTGAAAAATGCGTAAGCACCATTTACCATCTGCAAAAACCAAATAATTATTGACATCTAAGATGACAAACATGTAAGTAAAGAAGAAAGTGGGGAGCGATTCTTTGAAAAGCTTTGTTTCATATGATTCAACAAAATCCAGTAATACCATTATGAAACATCAAGTCCCACAAGGATCAATCTTAGGACCACTACTTTTCCTTATGTATATAAATGACCTGCCTTCAAGCATAACCAAAGCACATGTATTACTACATAGGATGCCGAAAAATAAAGAGAGATCTGCACTGTGTGATAAGGAAGTGCAAGTGATCAAGTGAAATGTGTTCAGGGTTGGTAGGAAGAAGGGAAGGAAAAGTTTTGGGATAAAGTCAAGTAGGCATTAAAAGTGAAAGTTAAGTGAGGAAAAGAAGTGGAAGTGAAAGAGATAAGAAGAAAGTGAATCCATGGAGTGTATGAAATTATTAGTAAATGATCATGAAACATAAGAAAAAGAGGGTGGAAATAAATTTTAGATTGGAATAGATGATCTAAAATAGTAATGAGCTTAGGGAATGGAAAGTATAAGAGAAATTGGTGAAAACAGGTGAATCAAAAGGCAAAAGACAAAAATACAGGTTTGAGCAAGGTTAATTAATTGTAGTTGAATAATAAATAGTGCATGTCAAATGTAGAGAACCTCAGAGGGCTGTCCAATGACAGGAGGGCCAGGGAGCTCAAGTTCATGGGCAGCCCAACATGTATATGCTTTAATATTCAATAAATTCAATTCAACATAGCCAAAGCAAAGATTGTGTTATTTGCTGACAACACAAATATCAAAATTAGTGATCCCCCCAAAAATAAACTGTAGGAAAAAACCAGCCAGGTCTCAATACAAATAGAAATGTTGGAAAAACATTATGTATGGAATTTCATCAAGATCCAATGCAAATCTTTAACAAATACAAATTGCTGACATCCAATCCACAATATGTTAAATGTAAAGTTAACTTGGGAAGCTGATAGAAACAATTAAAGTAAAAAATTAAGGAGCTTATGTTGAGGTCTATGCCATTTTATGCATCAAAGACTCTATATATATTTTTAGTTAATCTTTTGTTTTTCCTTAACTTGTGTACTTGGCTGGTAATAAATACGTTGTGTAGTATTGCTATTTATGTTATTGAATGCACCCTGAGCCACAATGTTATGCTTTTAGAATTCTTATGAACATACTACTCAAGGCCTAAAGGTTTTGGATATGAACATTTGCTGCTTACTTATGGAATAATAACACGGAGGTCTTCTTATATAGGCATGCAGCTGTTCAAACTGCAAAAAGGATTATAAATTTAATAATACAAGAATTAATACATTCAGATAGTAAGAAAGTGTTCAAGGAGCTATCAGTATTACCTTACCATGCAATATGCACTAGAGTCGAAAACATTGATCACTTTACAAGAAGCTCAGTTTTACATTATCACAACAGAGGAACATGGAGTAACATACATCTTAACACACATAAGCTTACCAGATGTCTTAAGGCATTGGTGACATTTGGGCAAAAATGATGAAAATTCCAATGTTTCATTTTTTGCCTTAAAATTATGTCTGTACTTTATATTCTTAGAATCTACCATCACTTACACTGCATTGCCATTTAGCAATGGGCTGTTACCTCATTATTTAAATATCCATGTGCAAATGGGTGTGGCTCCTGAAGTATATTTGTTACCCCAATGGCAAATACTGGGATTCTGATTTGGCCTATCAGACATGAGCACTGGCAGCCTTTTTTTCCAGGGGTGGGGGGGGTACATGTTGAAAGTTTGCAATCAGATAATATTAATTCATTATTTTACTGTCAAAATTTATATTTGTTGCAGATAACCTTATTAATTTGTGCTAAATAAAAATTGTTCTTTACGTCAAAATTAAAATTAAAATTTAATAGTCAGTAATTGATTGCCCATTACGTCCACCAACTTCCAAAGGGGGGCCGTGGCCCCTCCCTCCATTGCCCCCCTTTCACGATGCCCATGCCATCAGATCTGGACAGTAAGGGTTTGTTGATTAACTCTCCATTAGGCATGCGTCCTGGTAGAACATTGTTGGTTGCCTGCAGCCTAATAGACCTGTGCTATATTTTTGTGCTTATATGCTTGTATTTACTTTTTTAAACTTCATTTTCTTTCATTCTCATGTTTAGCTTCAGTTAGCTTAAATATACACAACTTTTATTAGTATTATTTTGTAGATAGGTCAAAGAGAGATAACATTTAGTATGACTACAGTATACATTATAATTTGTTCTAAACTACATGGTAAGATAATAAATTGCGATCTTCAGGTATACAACTTGTAATTTGAAATGTACATGAAGTGGAATATGAGAAAAAAGTGGCTAAACTATTAAGAGAAACAAAGAATTGTCTGGTTTCCTTAATACAATTCACAGATTGGGGAAGTGTAAGAACTGCATCACTCAATCTATTCAATACATTTCTATTTTCTTTAATCTTTCATTATGCAAATGGCCAACAATTTTTTCTCACAGTTCAATGAATGCTCTGTCCATTGAGTGTTGAAGTTTTTAAAGCTGTAAAATTGTATGTGTTGTTGATCTCTTATGTTTATCCAAAGCTGGGATTAAATACACTAAATTTGTGAAACTCGTATTCCAGGGCATTTTTTCAGTTGCAAATAACAAGCTTGGCCAACAATAAAGGTTATTTAATTTGCATGAACCAGTCAGCTACACATACTTATTACAATTATTTATATTAAAATACATTTGGTAAGTATTCTTATTTCTTTTGCTTCTGCTGACAGTGCAAGTGTGGAAGAGCTAGAGTAGGCCTTCCCTTCCCTGTTTTACTATCACTAATTTATCCTCGTATTTCCACTGTGAGTATGTTGTTTTACTACACATTGCTCATCCATTTCAAAGCATTAACACTGGTTACACTGTGCACTATGAAATAAGTAATACTAATATAGCTGTTGAGGACTGTAACAATCACACAATTAAAAACACACTCTTTCTTGCTTTTAACTCCATGTGCTATTGTTATACAGCCAGTCATGTTCACACGGCACATCTTGGAGACGCTTGTGTGAGTATAGCGACACAGGATTCCGAAGCCTTGGTGTGCTTATTCCTGCATTCTGTCACCTCACTTCTCTCTTCCCACATTGTAGTAATGGCTGTGGTAGCAAGCATCCGAAGCCCTACTCTTCCCTCTGTTGAATGGTAGAGAACGATATATATTCCATCCTACGTGCTAATTCTTCATGAGGAAAACTGGCTAGTATTACAATTGTTATTAATATTACTTATTAATTTCTAGTTTACTTTAGATATGGGCTTCAGTGATAGCTTTGAAGGCCCACAATATATGCCACTGCATACTGCATTGCAGCAAAGTGGCATACAGTTTTAAAGTTTAAATCAGGAGATCAAATTTCATGCTGACAGATGTAAGCAGAGACCTCTTGTGTGATTTTCTACAAACATTCATCCTGGTAAAACAGTGCTAAACTTTGGCAAATTTTTTGTCTGTGTACATGTGTTATCAATGTGGTCATGTTTTCTGAATTTTATAGAAAAATTTTTGTTTCTAAAAAGAAATTGCAAATTGCAGTGAATTCATTATGGGATGTGAGGCTACTCTCTATGTAAAGGAAATGGTCACCAGTGACTTGAGCTATTAGTGAATTCATTATGGGTTGTGAGGCTACTCTCTATGTAAAGGAAATGGTCACAGCTAGTAAAGCAACATCAGTCAGCAAAAGAATTGGTAATGTTAGGGATAAGCAAAGATTAAAGTAGAGTGCGTTTAGTACATTAAATACATTCAAATCTGCAAAAAACAATTAAGATAGCAAAACTTAAAGAAGTTAAACAGTTAGCTGAAGTACCTTCATATGGTCCAGGGCAATTCTAAAGCAGTAAATATATGTTGTCATACACTTAAAACTTTAAAGTCATTTTTCTTTGCTTTCTATTTTTTCACATTTTTTAATCTTTAAAATACCCCTTCTAGTGCAATTCTTTATAGATTTTTTTTTAAATTTTGCACACATATGTTTAGATAGTTGCTTTATAAAACTTGGTATTTTAAATGTTCTACATAGATCAGTTTAAGTGTTATTGAATTTTGATTTTGAAAATTAATAATAGGTTAAAAAACAGCCATCAATGTATTTAATAATTTTTTTTTCAAAACTGTTTGACATAGACAAGTAAAAATAATAGGTTTTATAGACATACTCAAAAGAAACTTATAGCCAGAGTTTACTTTTTTCATAACATATAATATTTTATATGAAGCATTTCTTATACTACACTAAAATTGCACCAAAAAACTCAATCATTTTTTTAAAAACTACCTTACGTAGAAAAGTGAAATGTTCATACACCATGTAGACACTAGATGGTAGTTGTGAAGGGAGTGTATAGTGACAGAACAGCACTTGTTTGTTGTTAAGTAGAGAAAGCCGTGGACAAGATGGAAGGCAACTATCATGGACAAAGCTGGACTGCTTGGTATTTTTCGGGAAAAAAGAACATTTTGTTGTTTAACAATGCTGTCAATTTCCAGGATCACATCAGCATCACTGGTGTGCCTGAATTTCATCCCACAGGAGTTCTTTTACATGCCAGTAAATCTACTGACATGGAGCTGTCACTTTTTTTGGAAAGAAAGAGTCAGAAAAAAAGGTGTGTGCACATTGCATTCCACGGGACTTGACACAGGCCTAGAAGGAGAGCAGAGTTCAGAGTTTCTGTCATTAACTATTGGAAATGGAGATTGAAGATCCAGATTTTTTGGAGAAAGGAATCACTACCATACATCTGAGAAGAAAGTCTTTGTTCAATAACATGAAGGATGCACTGAAAGGTAACTTTTTGATAACAATAAGGAATTACAGGCAGTTGTCCACGAGTGGGTGTGTAGTATGCCCAAACAATGTTTCTGTAATGCAATATTGTAGTTCCCTGAAAAGTGGAAGTAGTGTGTTGATGTTGGTGGGGAGACATCCCATGTACATTGAATCATTTTTATCAATAAATAAGGTATAAAAACTATTATTATAAATAATACACACCAAGGTATTAATTTCTATAATCATTTTCCAAATAATGTAAAAGAATTTAATCACAAAAGATGTAAGGCTGCTGTGGAAAATATTCTTTTAAGAAATTTACCATTCACTGTGAAGGATTATATGAATATAAAATTCTAGTTTTCAAATATGTAAATTATATACTAATTCCAGTAAACAAGTAATCAATCTGCTTATGCATAAATTAGTGCATGAACCACTTGTGGTTAACGTTCTGTGAAATCGTAACGACAGCAGAGCGAAAGTAAATCTCGTAAACTTTCAAATAATATTCTTGTATTTGTAAAACCCGCAAGATTTGAAAGACGTGCAAGAGCATATGAGCAGTAAGAAGAAAGTAAATCTGTTGTCACAAGGCCATTGGTAAGTACCTATAATGTATGTATTAAATAAACCATGACATAACCTGATGTGTAATGTACCTGCATTACGTATTCATTTATTTTCAATATAGACCTGACTAATATTACTTTTTGCAAATCAACTGTAGTGCGAATCTAGTCTGCTTATGTATGATAATAATGATGATGATGATGATGATGATGATGATGATGATGATGATGATGATAAACAGTTTGTAACCAGATAGTTCGTTAATACTAGTGAACAACAAAAGTGCATTTGGAGTAAGTTCACTTTTTGCATTCTCTGAATTTCAGAACTGTATACGTTGTAAACTGGACCACTGCAGTGCTGAACACCTACAGAAGTGCATCTTCAGGACTATGGTACAGATTTCCTTCATGTATCATGTGAAGTAAGTTACTTTTAATACATTTTCCATTTTACTGTCTCATAACCCAATGGCAGATTCATTGTTATATCTTTCGTAAATTATCTTTTCTTCAATTTTGTCACTGAGAGATTACTTACACAATCTGAATATTATTGGTACAGCATTGAGAAATGGACTAGGATCACATGCTAAGGTTAAGCTTCTTTACTAGCTGTACAAAATAATACTGTCATTTTATCAAGGAAGTCATTTAAATTTACAAACTTCAGTAAAGAAGGATGTGATAAAATCTCCAGTGAAATAAAGAAGCAAGTTTATGGTAAACAGGTGAAACTAGAATTTTGCATTTACAAAATTAGAGGAGTTTAGATTTGCTGAGGAAGGAGACGCTGTGAAGACGGAACAGGCGAGAGCCTAATCCATAAAGTGAAGAAGAAGAAGAAGAAGAAGAAGAAGAAGAGGAAGAAGAAGAAGAAGAAGAAGAAGAAGAAGAAGAAGAAGAAGAAGAAGAAGAAGAAGAAGAAGAAGAAGAAGATTTGCTGAGGATGAGGGAACAATCTATTAAAAATAATTGGATATTTTGTATTTAGTGATGGGGTGTAATGTAGCGTATTGACCAAAATTCTTCAAATAGATTTTCCCACACTTTTAATACTATTGCACTGTTTTGTTGTACAAATATTAAGAATACATCTTCAGGAATAATAATTGACACACATAATATGTCATTTATTTCGGTAAATGTCTTTGACTTGCATTTTATTGAGACAAGGTGCAGAAAGTGAAGCAGTGAAATTAAATTATCTGCAGGTACTTCACACAAGGCATCACGGGAGCCTTCCTCTATGCTGTATCCCTTCCCTCTCCTGTCCAGATGTTGCCAACATCAGCACTTCACAAAGAACACACGCCATTTCCTGCATGTTGCTCACACCGTTCCTGCATTTCATATGTTGGCAATACCACTTTCCCCACCTTCCCGTACCTCGCTCATGTCCCTTCTATCTGCCACCACTATAGGTTGTGTTGCTTTCCAACGAGGTAGGGAAAAAGGTTATTTGCATGTTTTTTTAGAGTTTTAGGAGGCAATATAATGATCTTAAAAGAATAATAATATACTGATGTTATTTATCAAGGCACCCAACATTCCCTAATATAAGTATATGTGACGAAAATTCGGTATTGGTCAATATGCTACATTATCCATAATGGGCCAAACGAATGTTTTGCACCATCAATTGTTAAGCAATAGTATCCTGTAAAAACCAAATGCTTTCATTTGATTGGGTCATAATAAATATGTTAAAGTATAATTAGAGCAGTGAAAGCAGTTTTCTTTCAACAAGTCATACAGTTGATGGTACAATTGTATTTCGTTCTGTGTTGCATTAAAATTATATTTGCAGCACAGATGTCAACACAAAGTTTTCAAATGGTCCTGAAACTTAATTTTAGCTGTACAACTGTAATTGACAGGTAATCATATACCTTAAATATGCCTGTTTCACAATTATTAATTGCTGGATTTATTCAGAATGTTTATCATTGTACTGCGATAGGCTATGTTCATTTAATGTAAATATACTTTTTGAAATTTCATTGGGTGAAGTATAATAGGTGTTTGACAATTTGTTTTAGTCCATATCATTAGTAGTATGGGGTTTAATTACAACAATGCTATTTTACTCTTAAGAGATGTATACAGGAAAAATTAAGTTTAAATTTATGGACACGCTTTAAGTGATATAGTTCTTAGTGTCCCATTTTATATTGGGCATGACAAATTACATAATTTTTCTCAGAGGCTTCTTAATTAAGCTCAAGTTCGTTTTCGCACTGCAAATCTACAACACAGGACCAGCACACGCTTTCCTTCTGAAGGACACCATGCTACATATGTTTACATCGCTGCCCACCAGGTTCAAATACCCAGGACATACATATGCCATCACAACACAATGAATCAACAATCGCAAGTCACGCTAACAGTTGAGAAGCAAATCTGCGCAGTATCAAGCAGGCTTAGAAAGTTCAGAAATTTGTGCTGGATTTTAATACGTTTTGAACTGATCACTTTTGTGAAAAGAATACGATTCACTCCGACATTTCAACTCCAACCAGCAAACAAGATAGGAAAAGATATAAGATGTGTCAGTAGAACTATAGAATACACACTAGTAGTAGGAAATTGAACCAAACTAAATTTCGAATGGGAGGGACTTGATAATGTTTTGAAATGAACTATATGAAACACTGATGAATTACTTGCACTATTTCATGTTGTTTGTTTCAGGGAAGCCTAATTGGTTTCGGCAGCACCTACTTTGGACAGTGACACTATCTTATGTACTAATTTTAAATGTTTTCTTAAATTATGAATGCCACATGAGACAATCTCAAATTTCATATCTTTCTCCTAACACATTCTTTTGTGAACTTGTGCAGAAAGTATGCATGTAGATGAACTATTTTACTATTGTTTTCGAATACGAATATAAATTATACGTGCACTACATTCCAAACGCAATCCATCTTCTTATACACAATGCTAATACGCTCTCTCTTTCACTGCCAACTGTCAATACCTTTCTTGTTTGGCACCAATAATAGTTTGATACATTATCAGATCACTAAAGTGTGGTAGTGATGTTATAATGCCAAAAGATTTGCATACTTTTAGCACAACGCTTGTGGAGAAATCATGGCAATTGGTAGATAGATTCCCTGCCGCTATTGTCTCTTGTAGAAAATGGTCTCCAACCTTGTGAATAGATTGAATTGAAAGTAAATGGATGTGTTCTCAAAGGGAAATACCTGGTTAACATTGCGCAACAGAACAAAGTTCTACGTGATGATGTGACTCGAGTTAATTTCTGCAACTGAGTGTTAGAAGAAGTTAATGGTAATCTTATTGACCCGCACTTAATCCCCTGAAAGGACAAGCAAGGTTTTCTTTAATTAAGAATTAATGAGTTACACAAAAAGGCGCGAGATGTGTGGCAGCACAAGGACATCACATCTTGTAATGATGAAAGTATGTGATTATTGAAGTTATAATTTGCACGAGAAATCTATGTGCTTGAATAAAGGGTTATGAATAATCTGACACTACTGGCAAACAGTGTGATTAGAAAACTGTTAAGAGTGGCCAAATACCCAAATGAATGCTCTATGACAGTACACAACCCTTTCACTGCGTTGGCTGTCACATAGACAGCAGGGCATTACCTCTCAGTGCATTGGCCACTATATAGGTGGCAGAAGCTATTCACTAGAATCAAGCCTTATTAAACACTGACGGGAATCTCTGTACGCACTGAGGTGAAAGAACATGTTCTGCTATCTGTTGGGATTATGAAGAAGCAGTTTCAAAGAGCTCTCTGCATTATCTACTGCTTAAAATACAAAGGCTTGCGTATGCATTATTTATTTATACCAACAAACTTAATGTTGGGTGTGTGGGCAATATTTGAGAGGTAGATTAATTGGAACTGAAAAATTCAATGTCACAGCAGGGATTCGAACCACAGTCCCTCCGCTTACCAGGCAGGTCTCTGGCAGGTTGTCACAGTAGCTTAATGGCTAGAGGGTCTGGTTCAAATCCAGCAGTGGAATTGGATTTTTCAGTTCCAGTTCTACCTCTCAAACATTACCCACAGACAGCTTGTGTGTTTAAAAACACCAACAGTAAGTTCGTTGGTATAAATAAATAATGATTATATTGTTGCTTATTTCCTTGTAGGTGCAAGGGGAATATTAGAATACAGTAGTCTTTGAGCAATAGTCCGATCTTTTAAAGATCCTGCTCTCTTTGCACGCTTAACATAAAAAGTCTGATCTCTACTCTTGTACTAACCATTCTTACAAACTCTTATTCCTATCTCTTCTTCGTGTTAGTTAAGATAAACATTTGTACAAATTATCTTATTGCTTATTTCCTTGTAGGTGCAAGGGGAATGTTAGAATACAATAGGCTTTGTGAGATAGTCAAATGTTCAAGATTCTGTTGTCTTTGCACACTTAACATATAAAAAAATGAACAACGATGATCCATTTCACGAAAGTTCTAAGTTTTCCAAAACTCGCACACATAACAAGGAATATCTCTGAAATGGTTCACCCTACAAGAAAATTTACTGAGACATAAATTGTGTATTTTAGCAAGATCTACATTTTTTGTAGAGTATAATTTGGTCTATATCTAACGGTTTACCAGTTATGCAAAAGTCGTCCAGAGTAAATACAACTACAGGGGCTATAGCCAGAAAGTTCAAGATATACATTTCATTTGTCATCAAAATATCTCAAACAAATGACATTTTAATAAAAATCGTTAGAGCCATTTTCAAGAAAATCCAAATTTTCGAAAATTTTTCCATGTAAAGGGTAGTTTAGGGTGGGGCTATTTTCTTCAAAATCTTCATGTCGCATCCTTGAAAGACATTAAATTTAAATACCAACTTTGGTTTTTAACCGACTTTTCGTTTTTGAGTTATGCTGTCCACAGACTGACAGACTGACACACACACAGACACACACACGGACCTTTATCGAAAAGTGCTTTTTTTGGATTCAGGGGGCCACAAAATATGTATTTCCGGTGAAATCTCGACATCAAATTTTTGGGTGGATTACAATACTTCCCCTACTTACCAGTAGAGAAAGTAACTAGTATACTCTAAACTAAGAAATGAAATTGGAACAGTTAACAAATCAGGAATATGCGTACCAGTTTGAATGCAAGAACTGTAACAAGATTTACATAGAAAAAAAAAAAAAGAGAAAAACTAAATCAGAGCAAAGGAGCTTTTCAGAAATGTAAGAATGAAACAGGAAGACAAAATTAAGTTTTTCATGTGATGGTGCCTCAACAATGATTGGCAGAAAGAGTGGTGTAGGTGCAGAACTTAAACATTTGTTTCTCTTTATCACAATCTGGCATTACAGCAACCATAGACTAGAGTTAGGGATTAATGATTCCATCTGAGAAGTCCATGGAATAAATTACTTCCAGATATTTATAGAAAAACTGTATGCTCTACACAATCTTCTCCCAAGAGCGGGAACTAAACACCTGTGCAAAAGCTTTCCACTGTGGCGGGTCTCTTCAGTTCACTTTTGGCACCATCACCATCTTTATTCGAAATTTGTGCAATATTGCTTTCACCTCCACTGGTTGCACCACCTTTATTTTGTTTTAACCACTTTAGTAAACTCATTTTTCTTCTTATTTCAAGACCATATACATCACATCTGATACCTAACAAGTCACAGCACCTACTGCTTTTGCAATCAAGATTAGTTTTAACTGTAATCTAATCCTAGATATGAGCAAGGATTAAATCATTATTACAGTGCTGTGTAGTAAGGTATTGTATTGGCTTATGCTGATTAACATTTAACTTGGTTTGGTGCAAGTGGATGACAATTGTTAACGTCAGACAAACTTACTGTTGAGGCATGCCTCTCTTTCTTGTTCTTTGTAACATGCGACAAAAATAAATATCTTTCTGCAACATCATCATCTCATCATTATTAGGTGTATCCTATGAGATTCTTTGTATCTAATTATGTGAGCAATTCAGTAAATTTATAAAACTTTTAACCAACTATAGGATTGTTATTTTAAGAGCCAGTCCATACCATGATAGATTTGCAGGTTTTAAAACTTCCGGGCAGTTCTATAACTGCCGGTACTGAGTACCAGCCCAACTGAAGCCCTGCTGCTGGATTTATTTTTCCAAAAGTTGGTATAATTTGGATGCTCACCACCTCAGTGCTCTTGTATCAAAATAAAAAGCATTAAAATTGTATAACTTAGATTCCATATGTGAGATTGTTCGCTGTTTGTTTAATTTTTGTAATGCAATTTATGTTACTGAATGAACTGACAAAAAGAAAATTGAGAAAACTATAAAATGAAGAATCCATGTGCATAAGATGTATTTTTCTGTTATCACCACCACCATCGCCATCATCATCGTCATCGTCATCATCATCACCACCATCATCATATCATCATCATCATCATCATCATCACTTTATGGATTAGGAGACTTCTCCTGTTCCAGCCTCAAGTCTGTTATCTTAGAATAAAATATGCTGATTATATGTTTGTTTTCAGATTAAAATTCTTTTATGCTGTTAGCATTTATAGTAGGTATGCATCGTTATTTAATTACCACGTAATAAGTACCTGTTGCTAATTCTTCTTTTACTTTCCCTGCTGCCGTTAGGCGTCGGGTTCCTTCAGCCATTTTCTGTATTGGATCCTATCCTGCACCAACTTGTATATTCCTCTCATGTCCGACTGCCACTCTTTCCATATATTGTCTCCATTCTATCCTAGGTCTTTCCCCTTCTTCTCTTTCCCTCCGCTTTTGCTTCAAATGTTCTTTTAGGTAATCTCCTGTTACAATTTCACTTAATCATAAAGAAGTATGGTTTTGAATGGAATGGAAATAAATTTTGTAATATTTACTAAATCCAGTGAAATTCAAATCTGTATTTATTTCATGAACACATTTTCACTAAATTATTATTTATTTATGCCAGCAAACTTACTGTTGGTGTTTTAAACACATAAGCCATGTGTGGCCAATGTTTGAGAGATAGAATTGGAACTTAAAAATTCAATGCCACAGCTGGGTATTGGAACTGAAAAATTCAATGTCACAGTTGAGTTTGAACCACAGATCCCCCCACCCCCAGCTTAGAGCACCTACCAGGTAAGCGGAGGGTCTGTGGTTCAAATCTCAGCTGTCACATTGAATTTTTCAGTTCCAATTCTATCTCTCATATTTTTACTAGTTTGTACTATTAAGAGAGATAAGTTGGAGCAAATGGTAAATCTGATAATCAGTTCTTGACGGTTCAGCAATTATTCGTGCAAGACACCATCAATGTATTTTTCTGGAATGGTGGCAAATATGTCATCCACATAATAGTGCCAGATCTTAAAGATCCATAAAAAGCCTTTGTAACCCTCATTTCCATTTCACTCATAGACAGACTGGCTAAGATTGGTGAAAGAGGGTTTCCCATTGTTTGACCATTTCTTTGTTGTAATAATTGATTCTTGAAAATGAAAAGGTTATCTGTGGTGGGAAATGCAGTTAAATTAATGTATTAATTTATTTTTACTTGTAGGAGTTCTATGGATTTTAGCCAGTGTCTCATTGAAGTTTCTATTTAAGGGTAGGTGTATTGAAACACAGTGAATGAACATCAAAGGAGACCAGTGTGTCATTTTCTTTTACACTTACATACCACAGTTTTTTTGCAAGGTCAAATGAGTCTTTTAGGCTATGGCTTTCAAATTTTGGGAGGAGCTGAATTTCTTGACTAACCATTTTGCTAGATTGTGCATCGGGGCAACAATATTGTTAACAATTGGCTTCATAGCTTTAGCCAGTTTATGGGTTTTTTGCAGACCATAGATTCTAGACAGGAACTAGTACAAGACCTATTTCTTTTCAACCTCTGGTGGCCCAGGAAAAATAGATGATAGGGAATTGTATGGCATGATTGGCTGTCCTCTCGCCTCTATCAGCATCATTGCCAAACTGAAAACTTGGCTACAGGCACTTATAGTTGCCCAAAACCATAGGATCCCCAACCAAATGCAAGTCATGCAATGTTATGTTTCTATAGGAAGAGGGAGATAATAATAGTGGAAATCTAGGATAGAATGAGCCATGTGTAGGTGAGGAATTTATGACTGATGGCACGGTGCAGAAAATTTAGATGTGGCTAAAAAAATGCTCATGCTGAAGATGATCAGAGATGGAAGTGTTTGATCACTCCCTACAGCCTTGTCCTAGCATTGAATGACTTCCCCTTTACCCAGGATGAAAAACTGTTTTGAGGGAACAGTATTTCCACCTCAATGATCTTAGGACACTGCAAACCTGCCTCAAGAGATAGGTGGCAAGTGGCTTTTAAAGGCTATTGGAATGCTGGTGCACTGGCATGACTAGTCGCAGCTGATATAAACTTCAAGTTATTGCAGAGGGATACAAGGTATGGATCTAAGGCTGAATGGGGCATTAAATATTACAACAAATTACCCATTGAAGTAAAAAATATAAATTCCATTCACCGTTTCAAAAAACATCTCAAGCAATTTTTGATGGAAAAGTGTTATTATTCAACTGATGAGTTTTTGCATTGTTGAGGTAAATGCAGATCAAAGGATGTAAGCGGTGAAACAGTATCTGGTACAAGGTGTCCTTTGTAGTCTGGAGGTTTTTGAGCTTGAGTTTTAGATGAGGGTTTGTAGATAGATTGTGCCTGTGAATATTATGTATGTAAGTACTATATTTTGTAAGTAGTTTTTTTAGTGACACAACCACAACATGTATATGTTTTTATGGTTGAAAATAAATAAATAAATAAATAAATAAATAAATAAATAAATAAATAAATAAATAAGTAAATAAATAAATGGAGTATAGACTGGTTTCAGGTGAGTGACTTAATGGAGGTGGTTGGGGCGAATATTAAACATGTTACATAGAATAAGTATTCGTTTGGGTAATAAAAGTAAATATTTTAAAATATGAAATATAAATCATGTAAGAAAAGGTATGAAGAGAAGCAAGCATTTGAAGCATTTTATTCAATCTACAGTATGCTTTAAAACAAACACTGATACACTAGTTAAGGTGCTGTACAGAATGTGTTCAAAATGTTCCACTACTTTAGAAAAGTTGCTGAATAATAAGTTTTCAGAGGAGAAATAATGCAGCTTTCTACCCATCTCCCTCATTATTCCACTGAGCAATTTTGTCTGCAGTAACAAACTGCTTACATAAATTCACTGAAAATGGCATCATCATCAATATTTGTTGATTCACCAGATGCATTTCTAATCCTTGGCATACATATTTCAACATCACTCCATTTTAGGACATTGTTAATCTGCAAGATCCATACAAATTTGACATACACTTCAAATCTGTCAGCCCAGACTGTTAGGTACTGAATATATGAATCATAGAGTATGCTACTGTTGGGAAATCCCTACTTTCACCTTGCTTTCATCTTGTAATTCATGGAAAGCGCATTTTACAACATGTGGGATAAAATTGTTCTTCTTTTTCTGTCATTTTCTTTAAACTTGGAAAGAGCCAAAGCTACTTCAACACATATTATAAGTAAAATGATGTTCCCGGGTTTATTGGCCATGGTCCAGTCGAAGCGTAAACACCTGGCGTTTTGCCCGCCATTCCGACGAGCATTATCAGATGAAGTGACTTATAGCATCTGTCTTATATATGATACAATGAGACTGCCCCCTCTCTCCTATTGGCTGCACTCAGCCAATCGTGGCCTGCGTCAGGTTTTATGTTGGCTGGCTGTATGACGTACAAATAAACAAAGAAAGTTCAGGTCTGAGGAAAGTGCAAATTACGTAAGGAGGGAGCGAGTATATCTGTCTGTCTTGTCATGGGCTGAAAGCTTTATAATATAATAGCGACACAGCTGCTTGAAATGATAAAAACACCATTAGGGCAAGTAACCTTCTTTTGAGAGGAAAAAGGGAAATCACTGCTAAGAGAAGTAATGAATACAGCTTTAGGTGCACAAAAATATACTTCATGGGTGTGCACTGGGAAAATATTCAGAAGGAAATAGTTTTGCCTTGAAATTTGAATTAATATTACAAATCGTCAAAATAAAAATTGAGTTATGAAGGGCACCAGAAACATACATCACAGGCGCTGCATTGGACAGTGCTACCATAGGCTAAGATACTTTTCTTGCAATGCAACAGTGAACACACTTTCCTTTTGGCATCTTGAATTTCTCACAGATCTGCTGAAACAATGCACATTACACTTTGATGGTCACTAAGAGAATGGAATTGAATTGCCAAAGTGAAGCGCCGGAAACAAAACAATGCCAGCAATGTGGCCATTAGATTATTTGTTTTTTGTAACAAATTTTGTCTATTGATAACATAACCTTTGTTCTTAGCAAATTATGGACATAATGATTTAAATATTACGTAGCATAACATAGAGAATAAAAAATAAATGCTACTTTCTAACAAAATGGGACAAAGGGGCATCCCAACAAAATCTGTCAGGACACCAGGGTCACAGGTTAAAAAATGGTACTGTCCCATCCAAAATAGAATGTCTAGAATATATTGAACTTACTCCACACTCTTTCAGGAAAAAGAATATATTCATTGTCAATTATCTTGAGGATAATAACATCATAAAGAACTTCAAATAGTGGTAGCCAGATCTTTTTAAATGCAATACCCAGAGTATAGAAACAATGGGAAAAGATATCAAAAGGTAACAGAAAATCAACTTTAAAATGTCACAGTTCAATATGTTTGACAAGGTCACGAGTCCGAGATTAAATAAAATAAATTGAAAGAATATGAAAATAAAAATTAATCTAAGGAGGCTGATTTAATGACTTTAAGGCACATCAGTGGATGAAGATTCCGAGACTTCATATATTTTATAATTTAAGTGTAAAACAGTTATTTCAAATTTCTTAAAATCTTTTTTATTGACTTAGGACCTTTTCATAATAACTGATTCATGTATAGGTGGATCACCTATTTTTAAAATTTATTCTTTAAACATGCCACATCAGGGACCCTAAGCAGACAGCTTACAGGAATGGAGCTCCACAAGATATAATACAATCACCAAAGTGTCATTGCGGACGGGCAAATTACTCCCTGTCTGTCAGATGCTGATATACAGGGCACCCAAGAAGTTTTTAAATGTTGGAAAAATGTTAATTTTTGTCTCTTTATTGTAGGTATTCTGAAGAGGAGCACATGGATGATAAAGGAGCATCCAGAAGCAACGTAGCACTCCAAAAAGCTTCATCAGGTTCAAGACGGTTCTTGAGCAATCTGTTCACATAGGATTCATCCTCGACATTAAAACTTTTCAACAGCTAATAATGTTTTGTTGTTAAACATCTCTTCACAGCGTTTGTTAACACAAAGCAAACTAAGTCCATTCTGGGACTTTATTCCTAATGATAGAATAAACATTTTCTCTTCTGTTAATGAGAAACTTATTTGAATTATTATTTGTTAAAAACGGACAAGTACAGACTTATCTTTTTATAAGCTAGTAACAGTGTCTTGAAACCGGTCAAGACTATTACAGTAACTGATGTTCTGTGTCTTAATCCATTTTCATTATAAGTACAGACTTTTTTAAATTTGACTTTATCAATTTATACTTTAGACAGCAGGAAGAGTCTATTGCTGTTGAAACAAATTATCTGCATTCCTTGTCCTTTATTTGAGGTGGCTAATCTTGCAATTCAGAGCAGTTATTTACAAATACACTATCTGAAAGCCAATCATCCAAAATGTCTGATAACCAAAAGCCCTTGACTATAACTAAATTAAAATTTGTACGGTGCCATGTGCCATAGAATATCTCAGCTGTTTCACATATTTTAAATTATTTCCACAGCATTTTAAGATGCATAAAATAAATTTACATGACAGCTTTTTGCTTTGTGGCACTGATTATTTTGTCTTATTTCTCTTCTATTGTAAGGCCAGTGGATGTCTGACTGACATTTCTCAAGGCCTCGTGACGCGGTGTTGCCAGTTCTTTAGTGGAAATTTCCAACAGGGTATTTGAAAATTTCATACATCTGCAGATTGCATTGCTACTTCATAAATTTACATGGACAGTATGCACATAAATGATCACAGAATAGAATATGGAGACAATTGTTATACTGTTTGCCTACCGGAAAAAAACCCGCACAAACACCAAAACAATTGAAACCACGTGGTCCATGTAAAACAGAGTTGGCAACACAGTGCTACATTTGGAAGCCATGTCTAGCAGTGAGACGACTGATTGGTGCTAGCAGAAAGTTTTCACATGTGGTGCGTTACTCGCTTCCATTACTGCAAAAAGTAACAGCTACTACCCATAACAGATGTAAAGGTAATATTCAAACAAAATGGTGGTGTAATGAAGATATTGCATGAAAATAAAACCGAAACCTGTATTTCAATGTTTTAAATTAAACAAATGTCATATAGTTCCATTGTTAAGATGATTTTGAGAAACCATTTTACGAAACTCATTACTATACGTTGGCGATGTTAACCTTCCCTCTACAACACATCACAGCTGTGAAATGTCAGAGCCGGAGATCCATTGGCTGTACAATAATTCTTCAAAGTACTATCTCAATTTTTTTTGTTTGTTTAATATTTGGTTATCCAAAAGCCTCCAATCCTCACTTGCTTCAGATAATCAACGCTCCACTGTATCTAAAAACTTTGTAAAGTGGACTCAGTTCCATTCAACATTAACCAATTCAATTGTAGATAACATGCAGTGTAATATACAATAAAACTTTGATTATTTCTCACTTGGGTAATTATTCAGCTCAATGGATTAAGTGAATAAAATGTAGATAAGGCTACCATTTCAGTATTGTTGATGTTATAGCTTCCTTTGGAGTGAATGAAAGACAGCAACAATTATCCCCTGTAGATGTTACTTCAATTATTCCAGATCAGTAGTTTTAACTTCACTTTTGACATGAATGTAGCGAAGACACTGCATTGTAAGTTTAGCTACAACTTCATTATTTTGGAGCCTAAGAGAAGGGACACTCTGCTTCTGTGAAGTCAACAGTTTACTTTATAATGGCTATGTTTATGCATGTACAGGGGAGAAAAACATGAGGTGAAAGAAGAGCTTTGTGTAAATGTAAGGAGTGGATGCATTTTGAGAATGAAAGCACTGAATTTCTAATAGCCGGATTTCTGCCCAATAGTGATAAAAAAGTATTAACCTCACAAAATTGGATGGAAATATTCTTATTTAATGCTGCTGATCCTGTGTTTCAGAGTGGTGTGTCAGAGGATTTTGGAGAATTAAATTATTTTGTTTAACAATGCTGTTAATTGCCAGGATCATATCAGCGTTGTTGGTGTGCCAGAATTTTGTCCCACAGGTGTTCTTTTACATGCCAGTAAATCTACTAGTGGAGCTGTCGTTTTAGAGCACACTTACAAACCATCGATCTTGGTTTGGGTCAGATTTGAACCCATGACCATGGGATCAGTAGGCTAGCATCTAACCAACTGAGCCACCCAGACCAACAATATACAAAGCTATTAATTATGTTAACTCAATCACGTCATATTTAAATGCATTGGCAACCAACCAAGAAATCAGATTTAAATCCCTTAGCTGTGAGGGCGGCAACACCTTAATGCTTAAAACATCATTTAAAATCAGCCATTAACTATTTTTTATTGAAAATTTAGGGGCACATTATTAAAAACAAACTCACCAATACTATTGTCCTAATGCTGCTGTTGTGTGTCAAAGAAATGGGAAATCAGTTTGAATCTTTCCCTACTCATTGTTTCATGCAAAATTGGGTTGTCAAGGCATCAGGTTTTGCTCCAGTACAAATGAATACCGATTTTCACATTTGAGACATCAAAATAACTAAAGCAATATAGGAGCTTATTTCATTTTTCATCCTCTTTCAACACTTTCTGATTGTGTGAATGCATCATATGAGATTTACATCAAGCATGAAACATGTGTAAGTTAATACAACGGATTAGAAATGAACCCAACTTTAGAAGTATAAAATTGTAGACTAGGTGTGCAATCTCTGCTCTAAATGTTCTGTTTTATTTTACACTCGCATCAGAGTTGGGAGTAGGCTGAATTTAAAGGATTCTAATGGAAAGTATGAGGATGAGTCAATTGAAAACTGCAAATATATTTTTACAGCTCTTTTATTACATAGCTGAAACAAGTACACATTTTTCAATGCAGTCCCTCTACTTTTCGATACATTTCCACCAGAGTCGGGAGGGCATGGATACCTTGGGGGGGGAAATCTTTTGCCTGTGCACATAGTCACTCATGCAATGTCCGTGTTGGTCGCGAAATTCTTGCCATCTAAGGAGTCCGTTAGTGGGCCAAAGATGTTATAGTAATAGGTTCTTCAAGGAGGGAATTGGGTTCTTTTCGGGTTTATGAACTTAATGCAAACACTTATACTAAAACTAATTATTATTAGAGGGATACGTACATGTTACAGATAAACCTTTGAGTATAATCCCTATCTAACTACACATATTAACTAGGACAGCACATTTTCTAGTCGACTTTCTTAATTCCCTTCATAATGTTATATTCTGGCAGTATCAATATAAATACACCTACTTACTCATCGTTAAGGTTGGAAAGGTGAGTGCTAGGATTGTCGCCCAGATGTTCATGATGTCTAGTTTCCCTATCCTCTACACTATCAGTCCAACTGGCCTGAGTTCTCCCCGTGCAGATGGTTTTATAGAACATTCTTGGGTGTTGTCTCTTACACATGCCATCGAAAGAATCTGACATTACTTGATGGGCCGGCCGGACTTTCATCAGGAAGTGGTCTTTACTCACATCTCTACTTTAACTTATTAATACTTCTAAAAGTGGAGTAAAATGCTACATTAAAAGAGAATGTGAATCCTTGGTTGTTGAGAGAAAGTGTCTTCTTTCTCTTAAATGTTTCAGTAATAAAGACTGTTAATGAGTGATAGAAACAAATTGTAGTTCGAACAGAGATAAGACTTTACTTAGCCTCCTTTTCCACTGAAAATATGTTTACCTAGTACAGCAGGGCACTATAATGTGGAAGTTGGAGGGAGGGCACGAGGCTGGGGCAGTAAGGAGGATGGGAAAGGCACTCCAGATGCAAGTTTCTGATAGTCGTCATGGTCGCATGTTTTCATGCTGGATGAGAACACCTGTTGAGAGGAGTCCGCGGCACTTGGCACGTATGGAAGGTTTCAGAATGTCACGCATCAATTCACTATAGGTAGCACTGGTCACTGTCTTGCCCCTTTCCGTATAATGTTCCACTATGGGATCCTTGCAGTACTAGAATGTTAGCATCACCTTTTGTGCTGATGGCTGCGTGTGGAACTATGGGCTTTGGCAATGACGGGTGCTGCCATTCCATACTAGAGCACTCTGTCTCTGGTTGGTAGTGATGGACCAAGGTCTCATCTCCAGTCACATGCAGCCCCATATTGTAACATGCATCGAAGGATTTCTATTAGTTTCATGCCTTCACTGTGTAGGAAACGTATCGCTCTGTGCTGCTGTTCTTTGATGCACTCTAACAGAGAGGCTGCCATATTGGAAACTCCTGTAGCACACTGCTAGGTCACATGGGGTCACGAGACCAAGGGGCTGCCGTATAAACTCCCATATCACACAGCTAGGTCACATGGGGTCGTGAGGCCAAGGGGCTGCCATACTGAAAACTCCTGTATCATGCTGCTAGGTCACATGGGATCGCAAGACCAAGGGGCTGCCGTGTAAGCTCCCGTATCACACTGCTAGGTCACATGGGGTCATGAGGCCAATGCCAACTGATGGCAGGAGAGTCTACGCGCATGCGTACTGGGTCTGATCATAACAGCAGTTTTGGATTTTCTATAGCAATTTTCTGGTTTTCATTTGACTCACCCTCATATGAGTCATTCCACGTCAAATCGAAGAAAATATGGCAAAAAATGACCTTGATCTCTCAGATTTTCTTGAAATTTTTTTTTTTTTGGTGTTTTGGAACAAAATATATTTGACCCGTGTTTCTTCGTTTTGTATAAAAAAATTTACTTTGGCAGATATTAATTTTTGAAATACCCCAAAAATCGCGTGCTCCTCACTCTTTGATCAATCATACCTCCGATTGCAATGAAGCAAATTACTTGATCTTTGGCTCAAATTAAAAATAAATTGCAGTATTTCGTGAAGTATTTATTAGAAAAGTTTATTAATTATTATTAATATTATATTTCATACGATTAAAGCTTTAATAACATAAACTCGACTATTTAAAAATCTGGAAAAAAAACTAAAAATACAATGAAGTTTATTCAATATCAGGGTTGCCAACATATAAAAATAAAATTATGGTACCAGCCACTCAAAATTATAACTACAACTATAAAAATATTAGTATAATACTTATGAAAATATAAGAGTAATGATGTTTATTATATCCACTTACAATATTGATGACCTTAACGAATATTACAATTTTAGCACTTAAGTTTCTCGCACTATTTATCCGAAAGTTCTTCTTCCTCAACCGTTACAGCATTGTAAAAGGTTCTTGTTAAGATGAACCTTAACATCTTCTCAGTGATTTGCAGGGTTTAAGATCTACCACGTTCTTTCATAAGTTGAGACAACAAAATGAGTTCATTTACCGTATCTAGTGCCAATCTGTTTCTAACTTTGTTTTTTATTAAACCCAGTTTAGAAAAAAAGCTTTCACAAGACGTACTTCTGTGGTATCTGTGCACTGATAATGCAAAGGCCGCTAGTTGTTTGAAATCAGTATTTCCTCAAAGGTGACACATGTGTTTAACAGCACTCCAGAGACTGCCAGGTTCAGGCATGTTCTTTATTTCACACAGAGTATCACTTATTCTGAGTTTTCTACATTGATAATAAATTTTCTGAACAGTGCCTTCTTCATTGAGATTATGAGACCTGGGCACCCTGGCAATAAGAGGATAAAGGGTAGCAGGCTTAGTAGCTATGGGGTGGAGACAGACAATGAGGACAAAAGTGGCGTCGTTATTTGTAATTAGTATTAGTTTCATTTCGTTGGTGTGAGAAACCAGTGAAAATGATATTTTGCCGATATCGAACTATCATACATTCAAATTATCGTACACCCCCATAATTATTGTACGGGTTGGCAACCATTGTACAAACATTAAAATTATCGTATGCCCCCATAATTATCGTACGAGTTGGAAACCCTGTTCAATATTCTCAGAAAAAATCAGAATGGAGTCTCTAATAGTTCAGTTGTAATTAACTTTGCAAATCAGTGCAGCGAATTTGCATGGAAGTGGTGGCAGCTACAGTAACCTCACACAATTGCCACCTTCCATTGCGGCAACTGTTCATTGCTTGAGGTTCCATGAACGTTACACTTCTTGCTGACACTATTACATGCACATTATTAGCATCTTCAAAATGTTTTTAAAATATGCATTTTAAGCTAATGTTTCCATACAACACACACCTTTACCTCCTTCTTCGAAAGAAAATTGTTTCACTAAAGCTTAAGTTTTTGACAAAGGAATGAAGGAATGTAATTTTAAAGCACAGCTGGACCCATCATTCTTGGCCCCTGACCTTGACTGGAAGTCCTGTTGACGAATCCATAGCTTTTGCCTCTTTCATCAGCTCATATTGTATAATTCTGCGAATGAAACCATGCACAGGGGGAGGGAGGGGAAAGGTAGTGATATCTGCATGTCTTGCTAATTCAAAGGTGCTTTTTAGTGCAGCGTGCAGTTGAAGACATAGACCTTTGCGATAAAGAGTGAATATAGTGAATTTGTGAGACATTGATCATAGCGTAAATCAATTATGCCACCTGTAAATTCTAAATTAGGGACCAAAACATTACACAGTCAGAGTAGAGAAATTACTTCAAATGTATGGACGTACATGAAGGAAGAAGCTAAAAGCAAAGAACTGTTTACATCAGAAGATTTTTTCAAAAAAATTCAAAAGTTCAAAAGCATGTATCAGATGCCACAGGAGTATCAGAAAGAAGGTACATCGGGGAGACATTTTTCTGCATGGACTGTACTGCCTTATTAAGAAGAAGTTATCTGACTAGCATAGCTGACGCGGCAATTCGCAGGCTGTCTGCAGTCACCTGGCTTGTTGCTGGTCCGTGTGCGCTTGCAGGCCTCCAGAAAAAAAAATGTAGCAAATGCACTAATGCAAGCTCCATAGTTTTCAACATCTTATTTTATAGATAAAATGTCAGGGAATACGTGTGTATTTTTCTTAGATTTTTAACATATCGATTTAAATTCTATTTTTGGTTTTACAAAATATACCATCAAAAAAACAGTTCAAAATTTATGTGTAATAATGATTGATTGAAAGTTGTTAAAATTAACCTTTCCAGTGTGCCAAACCCCAACTCTCAACTCTATATGAACTTAGAGTAACAAGCAATTTTATATTATGGTGAGCGCAGAAATTGCTTAGTTTCTAATAGCCATAACTAAGCAAGTAATTTAAAAATACGGAAATAAAAAATACAGGTCTCCTTATTTTATGCCTATTATTCATAAAAAAATTTTGAACCTCCTATGAAAAAGTCGTGTTTTATGGGTGTTCGATTTGACGTGGATTGACCCATATATGAATAATTAAGCATATTCAACTGCACAACAGGATTTTATTTAAAGCTTCAACATGCAATTGTTATATAAAACACTGTAATACCTAAAACAATTTACAAAACTCAAAGCAGCACAACAAGCTTGCTATGTAACAATAATATAATTAATTATTCTAGATGTGGTTTTGCATACATAAATAAAGTATATGGTGGACGGGGGCATATCTTCAGCAATGATAAGACCAAACATCAAATCAAGCAGCAGTCTGAATCCATAATCCAAGTTTCCAACTATCAGTTCTATGCAAATGAATTCAAAGGCAAATCCGGCCAGCACCGAGAAGATAGATTGAGCCACTGCAACGATGTGTTTGTTCATTTGTTTCACTGTAAACAAAAACATAATTATATCTTAATCAGTAAATGAATCTTAAATTAATGCTCTACATGACAGTTATACTTTTTAACCTAATTTAAACAGGTGTTCTAAACAGAAATATTCTCTGGACTGATCATTAGCTAAGTTTATCTCTTCCGGGCTTGTAGGCCGTGGTCTAGAAAACATCGGAGATACTGACGTTATGCCAAGTACAGCTTGATTATTTAGACCTGACCCTGCAGAAACGCAGAGGAGGAGAAGGTAGCCTAGGGTTGGGGACAAAGGCTGGCAGTATTCTCCTTACCTGCTTTTGTTACCCGCATTGTGCATGCACTCGCCGCCCAGCTACTACCAACCCAAAACCCCTCCCAGAAGATAGTGAACTAGTCTGACTACTGCGCATACAGCTAAGCAGGGTCAGGTCTAAATCAAGCTCTACGGCACTTGACATCTCCAGGGTAAGATGATCCATAGTCTGCGCTGGTCAGAATTCAAATGCAGAAGCAACGACTGTGGCAGTCTTTTATAGTGAGGGTGGGTGGCTTGTTGCGCTGGCTAAAGTGGTGACTGGCTTACATCGGTTGGTGGGCCCGGTGTAGGCGGGGTTTCATTACAGGTGTTGCGTTTGTCTCAAAGGTTATCTAAGAGGGTATACATGCTTTCTGTACACAGAGCACTTCTCCTTTCCGGTTGAAATTGTCTCTGTGTTTGTAGATTTCTATGGTCTCCCTTTGTAGCCGGGCTTGGAAGAGATAAACTTAGCCAATAATCAGGACGCCAGCCGTGAAAGCCCAAGTTTATACATTCTCTGGACCCATGCTCTAGGCCAGGCACCTGCAAACACACTACTTTAGAGTGGTGATGGGCAGTAGACGGGGCCAAGAGCTTGCTTGCCAAGCATTAAACAGCAGCAGGGTTTCAACATTTAGCATATAGAAGAAATCAGCTCATCGGCAGTTCCCAAGAATTCAACATGGCCAACTTACATTAAACTGCAGACAAAATTATGCCAGAAAACAGTACTGCCAATTACATAATAAAAGCATTTTCTAAGCTCAAATATCACAGACTCAAGGTAACATGCTTTCAAATGATATGCTTGAACATCGTCACCACAGAACATATCATGAACCTATTCATCTTTTGCAAATCGCAGTAACACTTTTGGATAAAATCACCTCCGAACGCTAAATATCGTCATATATTTAATGCACTACTGTGATGTAAACACAAAAATAACAGTAACTATAACTGCATATGCTGCTCTAAAACAATTCAAGACAAAATCACACACACACGAGCAACACAATGGCATCCAGATTACTTAATATGGCGTATGAACAGAATCTTGTTTTAAAATCTATCGGTTGTCTTCTCTGCAGTAGGTTCAAAATAAGGGCTTCTGTGGTAACTTAACGGATGCAATAACACAACTATGGCCGTAGCTTTACTATGGTTGTACTTTATGAACAGTTTGCGGTACTAATACAACCTAACAAATGGAATATCACCAAATATAATCAGACCATGCTATAACGAGGGGAAAATGTTACAGTTGGTTTTTGGAGTATCCCAATAAGGTGTGCCTTCTACAGCAATATATTCAGTATACGTGTTCTTGATGAAGACATGGCTGACGCTGAAGAATTTGAAACATGTTTCCAGGACTTGCAAGGTCTATAAACACAATTTGATATCGCAACTGAGTCTTCTGGGGAAGGCAGCACCTTCTTTATAATTAATATTGATGTCTCGCCCCCCTATGTTGGGCTTCTTCAGGTTTCACTCTGTGAAGGCACCTACAAAACTGTGCTGACCAGAGAGACAGACCATGTAGGCACTTTCTTATTTATACTCTGACAGTGGTGGGCATGTTTCAAGAGGCATTGTGCTGATTGGCTGATGATCCGCCAATCCTCAGTTCTTAATTAGTGCCTGCCAGATGGTGTGGAGATGTCTGCTGTTGTCAAAGAAGATGCGGCCTTCCCCGGACGACTCAGATATGATGGACACCGGCCGCCGAAGCCTACGCATTGTATTGAAATTTGATATATCTGTAAATGTTGATTCAGTTCCTCCACACTTTCAGTTACAAATTGACTTACAATGTGACAGAGAACTGAAAGGTAGATTTGGCTGGTTTTTACAAATCTTTTTCTCATTTGAAATTTCTGTGCCTGCATAATCATGCAGCTAAAATCTTGTGTATACTTTGTTCAGTGTCTTTTGAGACAGTGGAAGGTAGAGATATAACCTTCCACTGTCTCAAAGACTCTGAACAAAGTATATGTGCGGTACTACTTATATGTGTGAGCAGCCCTTCTCCGCTTTAAAATTGAGAAAACAATAGACATTAAAGTAACCTCTCTGATGAAAATCTTAATGCAGTGCTTAGAATCAAGGCACCACAAAATATCACCCTAAATATTCATAGACTGATCAACAGGAAGCTAATTTAAGCTAATTTATGAAAGGAAGATAATATTTACGTATTTATATAAATTACTTATCATAACTTCTCATCAGTTAGGCCAGTAACTGTTCTAATTGTATTTTCTCTTGGGGTTTTTATATTATGAAATATAATTTTGTTCCTGTTACGTTTAAGAGTTCATCAGTTCATGTAAATATGGATATAAAATTTTGAGAGGTAGAACTGGAACTTAAAAATTCAATGCCACAGTTGGGATTTGAACCACAGACCTTCCGCTTACCGGGCGGCTGCTCTAACCATTGAGCTATTGTGACAAACTGCCAGAATGGCATTAAATTCTCAAACCAGTTCATATTTCTCCTGGTAAACCACAAAGGCAGCCTCACATCAGAGACAAATTACCCCAATGGTGACTTACTATTGTAAGTAATGGTAAATAATGGTTAGAGCAGCTGCCCGGTAAGCGGAAGGTCTGTGGTTAAAATACCAGCTGTGGCATTGAATTTTTAAGTTCCAGTTCTACCTCTCAAACTTTGCCCACACATGGCTTGTGTGTTTAAAAACACCAACAGTAAGTTTGTTGGCATAAATAAATAGATATAAAATACTTGAATTCATCAAGTAAATAAATAGAGAAAAAGTATTCTACCGCAAGTATAACACAGAACTCTGTATGATAAATTAGAATAAATATGTCTAATTACACCCACTTTGTGGTGCTATAAATGTAAAATATTGTTTCACTATTAATAGATTTTCAGGTTAATTTGACCTGCTGTATGGTTATTGTGTCATCAATAAAGCATGCCACTGATGTAACCTGAAAGCCACACAATATTTATAGAGCACAGTATTATGGTCACTTATATGAAGTCCATCTGCTCTAAATTCACTTGTGCAACTTTTGGCATATTTAGTCACCTTTTAGGTTATGTAATGTACCACTACATCTCGAGGTTTAATAAGACAAAAAATAAAGTTTATTTAATGCTTTGTTTATAGCAATATGGCAATACTTCTCAGTTCAACAAAAACAGCACTAAAAGTATCACAACCTTGGCCGTTTTCTATATGCATGCTGTAAATACACATAAAAGGAACAGGCAGAAGAGACAACAAACTGATTCAGACATGCTAGGCAATGCACTCAGAGAGCCTTGTGATTTCCCGAAAATGAGTGCGTTTATGTACTATCAATATTGAACTTCAACAAACACTACTTGTATTTTTTGAATGTAAACTCCCACTATAGAATTTACAGTATCTACAATCCTCCAGACAATACACTAGATCTAAATTCTATTCCCATAGAACCCAAAAGTATTTTAATAGGTGATTTTAATGCACACTCCCCTAGGTGGGGCTACAGAGATATAAATTCAGCAGGAAGAGTCATAGAAGACCTATTAAACTCATCAACAATGGAATTAATATTTAATCCAAATGATCCACCCACTTACCTTCATTATAATGGTTCAGGTACAAGTCCTGATCTGACATAATTGACAATACAAAAAGAGAAATAATAGAAGACCCAGGTTCAGGCCACAGAATCAACATAAACTCCATAAGAGGTCTAATAAATAAAAGTAACAAACCAAAAATTAAAACTTCTTGGAATTTTAAAAAAGCAGATTGGTCCAGTTTCCAAAATGAGATAGAAGAGAAGTGTAATATACTGTTAGAATCAGAGTTCAAGTCAACAGATGAAATGAGTAAAAAAATTTGTGAAATATTATTGACAGCAGCCAAAACACATATCCCCAAAGGAAAGTTAAAGAAATGTAGCTACTTTTGGTCTCCATCTTTATCTAAGTTAAAACACGAAAGAAATATAGCAAGAGTCAAAGCCGAAAGAACCAAGTGTCCAGAAGATGTACAAAACTGGAAGAAGAAAAGCAGCCATTTTTAAGAAAGAATTAATTACAGCAAAGAAGGCCAGTTTCACAAATTTTGTAGAACATATCCTTGGAATACAACATTGAGCTAGCAGCAGTAAACCATTACTCCATAAAAAAACCTACTACTTTCAAACATCAAAGATGCTATTCCACCTAACAAAAAATCTGGCATATACCAAATTGAATGCAGTGATTGTAATGAAATATACATAGGAAAAACCAAAAGAAATTTAGAAATTAGATCCAAGGAACACGTTAGAAACATTAAGAGTAAACAATTAGAAAAATCAGCGGTTGCATTTCACTTTTGGACAAAAAATCATGACATAAAGCTAGAACCGAAACTTCTTAAACACATAACCGGAAAACAAGAACTGTCCACATGGGAACAAATCTTTATTTTAAAAAATAGAAACCGAGTATTTAATTTCGACATTCCTCAGAGAGACATTTTCAGTAAGTTCATCGAACCGCCACCAGAAGAAACACCAGAAGAAGCATCACCATCTGCACCATCAAGCACCATGGAAACCCAGTTATTGTCCGGTTGATAATGGAGGAAAGTTACCTTCGAAACGCGTCCCGGAAAAATATGTTGTAATTGTTGCTCAGTGTTATTAATTAACTCACCTTTTAAATTAAAAGAAATCCTACTTAAACTGTATAACATATGTTGGAGAATGACTGTACCTTCCGACTGGAAAAAAGTCATTGTCATCCCGATTTTAAAGAAAAACAAACCCTCAAACAATATTAATAGTTTCAGGCCAATATCTTTGACCAGTGTTATTGCAAAAGTGATGGAAAGAATGGTGGCATCTAGACTTAACTGGTTCCTAGAATATTACAACTTAATTAATAGTTCACAGACCGGCTTCACACAGAATCATAGCACAAGTGAAAATGTACTCCTACTAAGCCAAGACATCAAGGAAGCTTTCAAAAGAAAGGAGGATACCTTGGCAGTATTCATTGATTTTAAATCAGCATATGACTCAGTCTGGAGAAACAAATTAATTGAGAAGTTGCAATCAATAGGTGTGAAAAGTAATATGCTTAAATGGATAACTCAGTTTATTTCACAAAGATTTTGTGCCACAAAATATAATACCTACATTTCCAAATATAAACAAACACACCGAGGACTTCCATAAGGTGCTGTTCTGAGCACAACACTCTTTAACATATATATAAATGACCTTCCATTAATAATAGAAACTTTAGAAACCAAAATTGTTTTATTTGCTGACAATGTAGTCATTTGGACATCAGGCTCTCTAAAAAAACCTGAATTCATTAAAGGCAGAATAGAAACAGCCCTAAACAAAGTACATGAATGGAGTTCCAAAAACTTCATGACTATCAATGTGGAAAAAACAAATTATGAAATATTTTCACCAAAATACAAACCAGTTAATATTAACATAAATTATAATGGTAAACCACTCAAAGCAGTTGATGATGCCAAATACTTAGGCATCACTTTCGACAGAAAGCTAAGTTGGAAAAAATATATAACAAACATCTCAGAAAAGGTTGAAAAGAAACTGCAAATCCTGAAAAGGTTAGCTGATGCTAAATGGGGCTGCTCAAGGAGAGTCCTTAACACAACATACAAAACGTACGTTAAACCAAACCTCTTGTACTGTTCTGAAACTTTAATAACAGCAGCAAATGCTAACATCAATAAACTTGAACAAATACAAAATCAGGCTCTTCGCCTAATCACTGGAGCAGTTAAATCCACATCTATTGATGCCATGCTTGCCTCAACACGGACCCCATCATTAACAACAAAAATAGAAGAACAAGCATTGCTCCAACACGAGAAAATGTTACGACTGCCAAACTCTAAATGGACAGAAGAGAACCTCCCCCCTTCAATCCTTAAAACTCACAGTAGTTTCCTAGAAAAGGTAACACAGATTAAATCCAAATTGAACATTCCTAACACCAGAGAAAATCTACTTATAAGAGAAAATACATTGGAATTATTGCAACCTACCTTCAATTTGGAATTAATAGAGGAAATAAGTAAATCAGACACACCAAAAGAAATACAAAAACTTCTAGCTCAGGAAATAATCAATACTAGATATCCCACAGAAGAATGGCTGCACATATATACTGATGGATCCTCCACAGAAAACCTTACTGGAGCTGGAGTTACGTGTTCACATTCTTCCTTTTATCATTCTGTTGGCAGAGACACAACAAATTATGATGGAGAAATACAGGCTATATACATTGCTCTCTGACAATTATTAAATCCTCCCTTAAATAAATTTAACAAGGCAGTAATTCTTTCAGATTCTAAAGCTGCAATTCAGGGAATATGTTCAAATACTACAAAGAAGCCAACAAAAATTAGAGAATGCTACAAAATGTTAACACAACTCCAAAAAGTTACTAAGACTGTTCATCTCCAATGGATTCCAGCACACTGTGGAGTCATGGGGAATGAAGCTGCACACTCACTTGCAAAGCAAGCCACAACAATAAAACAAAAGTCTAAATTCAATTTCTCATATTCCTCAATAAAACGCTTGATCATTAAAAAATTTTCTCATTCATACCTACAAGAAATAGAAACAAATGCCAAGGATAAAAAATGGATTACACTACTTTAAAACCCAGATATAATCCCCCAGAGACCAAGGAAAACAGCAGTTGCAGCCTTCCGACTACTGACAAATCAAGACTGCTTAGCAAGTCACCTCTACAGAATAGGTATCTCAGCTTCACCAATATGTGTCCTGTGAAACGATCCAGCAGAAATGAACGAAGACCACTTGAAGACCTGTGAAGCATTAAGATCAGAAGAAACTACAGTTCAAAAGTATTGTTGTTGTTAGCTAATGCTGGATTTCTGACAATGAAGTCATTAATCCTCTTGCTCTCCAATATTTTTCACTGATGGATGGGGCATTAGAAGTGGCCGGGCATATTTGAAGGTGGTCTCGATCCATTTCCTCTTGCAGATCACATAGAGGACAGAGTGGTGAAGAATATATCCCAATTCTGTTTAAATGTTTTGCCAGACAATCATGTCCTGTAATCAACCTGAAGGTTGCAACTGCTGTTTTTCGAGGATACTCAGGAATTACTGTTTGAATGTTTGGTAGTTCCCATCTTTTATTTTTTAATTTTTCATAGTAATATTTTGCAATAATTTTTTTGAATTCAGAGTTGACTAATCTTTTAGCTGCATAAAATGGTAGATTAACTATAGATTTCTGCACATTGCCGGTACCCTTTTTTGCAAGAAAATCAGCTTTCTCATTACCACTCAGTCCACAGTGAGCTGGTATCCATTGGAAGACTAGGTGTTTTTAAAGTGCTGTTAGATGGGTAAGGATTTTCCAACATTCTATAATTGTTTGGTTTTTTGGTGACAACTTGGAAGTAATTGCTGCCCTGGAATCTGAGAGAATAACTGCTTGCTGAAAATGTGAAATTCTGCTTCAATTTCTCCATCAAAGTTAGTAGTTCTATAACTTAAAGATTTGTAATAGGAAAAGAGGTGACATGTGACTTCAGCACCTGCTCCATCTTGGTTTGATATTAATGAACCATCACTATAAATATGGAGCCATTCGTGTTCTGGAAATCTAGTATGGATTGTCTCTAATGCCAATAATTTTAGAACACTAGTTAGAGTATCACTTTTCTTAACTTCTTCTGTCAGGTGTAAATAATATGTGATGTCTAATGTTTGTGTTGGATTGACTTTAGATATGAAGTTTTCCTTTGAATTAGGAAGGTATACATTCTTCTTGATGTCTTGAATTTTGGAAATAAAGCTCTCCTGAGTCTTTAGTGTATGTGTAAAATTTCTCTTGTGCCATGTATTAAATGGGAGTCTGATCAACTTTTCGTGTTGAATAAGAGCCGCTTTTTCTATTTCATATTCAATGGGGCATTGGTTGGTTAGTATTTCCATAGCTGCTATTGGTGTGGTTTTGATAGCACCTGTAATTAATCTCAGACTTTGGTTTTGAAAGATTTGAATCTTTTTTGTGTTTGCTGTTACAAGAACTTCATTGCAGTAAGTAAATAATGGCTTTATATACATTGTATGTTGTGTTAAGAGTTGCTCTGGAACATCCCCACTTCATTCCTGTTAGACGTTTTAACAGTGAAAGGCACCTCTCTGCTCTTTGTATTACATTTTCTATTTGTTTGGTCCATGTAAGTTTAGTATCAAATGTAACTCCTAAATGCTTTGCTTCCTTTGTTTCTGGTAATTGTTGACCCTCAAAATTTAGTTTTATTTTTTGTGGCTTTTTTCTTAGTGATAAAAAATTTGATTTTGTTGTATTAACAGTCTTTAAATTTTCTTTGGTCCACCTTTGTAATTTGGTTAAGGATTGTTGCATGGTTTTTTCTAGTTCTGTACTTTTGCTTTTTGGTTTTGAAGTCCACATTACTAAGTCATCAGCAAATAGTGCACACTTCACACTTGATTCTTGTATTTGTTGTGGCAGATCGTTAAT
Organism: Tenodera sinensis; assembly: GCA_030765045.1. Classification (NCBI taxonomy): domain Eukaryota; kingdom Metazoa; phylum Arthropoda; class Insecta; order Mantodea; family Mantidae; genus Tenodera; species Tenodera sinensis. Next base: position 368,896,267 of record CM060964.1, on the reverse strand, counting down.
AAATATATTAAAAAGTGTTGTGCTGAGCACTGCACCTTGTGGTAAGCCACGATGTACTTGTTTGTATTTAGATATGTTTCTTCCATATCTGGTTGCAATAGAGCGTTGTGTTAGGAAATGACATAGCCATGAAAACATTGGACCTTGTATCCCTATTTTTTTTACTTTCTTTTGTAGTTTTGTTCTGCATAAAGAATCATATGCACTTTGAAAATCAATAAATACTGATAAATTGTCTTCTTTTCTATTGAAGGAGTCTTTGATTTCTTGACTGAGAATTAAGGCTTATTCATTTGTTGAGTGGAACTCTCTAAATCCAGCTTGACATGGGGAAACTAAATTTTTTGATTCTTGAAACCAATTTAACCTGTTTGACACCATTCTTTCCATCACTTTTGCTATTATGCTAGTAAGAGCTATTGGTCTATAATTTTTTATTCCTGATGCTGTTTTGTCTTTCTTCAAGAGTGGGACAATTCGCCTTTCGCCTTTCAGCAGGTACAGTGGTTTTCCAGGATAGATTGTAGAGTTTTAGTAGTTGTTGTTTTGCTGTTTTTCCAAGGTTTTTTATGTTTTTTATGAACTCTGGATGTATGTGATCAGGTCCAAGAGACTTTTTGTTTTTTAGATTATTTATTGCAATGTTTAGTTCTTGCATATTAAAATTTTGAAAAAAGATATTGCACTGAGTGTTAGGATCACATTCTCTTTCTTGTTTCAAATGTTTCTTAAATTCTTTACGTTCCTTTTCATTATTTCTTGTTACTTTATGTGAAATAGCATAATATTTATTGAATGTTTCGGCTATGGCTGCATCATTTGTTAATATTTTATTGTTGTGTATGATAGGTGTGCTGTTGTTTTCTTTCCTATCCTTGACATTTTTTATGAACTTATGAGTTTTGTTACCATCTGTCCTATAATCCATTTTTTCTAAGAAATGATTAGAGTAATTCTTTTTAGCAGTATTAATTTCTTTTTTTAGTGAGGCACATTTCTTCCGCCATATTTGTGTATCCGATGTGTTTTTTGTTTGTTCAGCTGTATTTCTAGCTATATCCCTTTGCATTTTCAGTTCTTCTAACTGGGGGTTCCAAAAGGGTTTGAAATGTTTAATTCTTCCCCGAGGAATATGTTTTTTTGCGGTTTCTAGGATGACTTTACAGAAATTTTTGTTCAAATGATCTGGTTGGGCATGTAGCTGTGAGTTTGTTTGTTCTTTAAATTTATGTTCCAGTTCAGTTTTATATTCGATCCAATCTGCTTTTTTGCAAAGTTTATTGCTAAGTTCAAAAGTATTGGAAAGCACGAATGCTAATGGCTTCATTGTCAGATGCAAGGCACTAGAAAACAACAACAACATATGATAATGACGACTGGCATTAATGATGCTTCAAAACGAAGCCTAAAAGTCATTTTGTTGCATGAAAGAAGTGAATTTGCCTCAATACCACTTGCACATTCTGTTTTCCTCAGAGAGTCATACGGAAATCTTGAAACCATTTTAGAAAAGATTAATTACCTAGAACATCAATGGCTATTGTGCGGGGACCTAAAGGTATCCAGTATCTTACTAGGACAACAAGGAGGTTATATAAAATACCCATGTTTTTAGGCGAATGGGACAGTAGAGATAGGGTTAAACATTGGACGAGAGAATGGCCTAAGAGAAAACGTTTAACACCAGGAGAAAAAAATGTAATTTGTGCCAGTCTAGTTGATCCAAAGAAAATGTTATTACCTCCATTGCATATAAAACTAGGCATTATAAAACAATTTGTGAAAGAATTGGACAAAAATGGTTTGTGTTTCAAATATTTGAGTAGTAAATTTTCTGCCATGTGTGAAGCTAAGACAAAAGAGGGTGTATTTGATGGACATCAGGTAAGGCAGCTGATGAAGGACAGTACATTTTTGGATGTCATGAATGATAGAGAACTTCAAGCATGGTGTGCTTTCAAAGAAGTAGTCAATAAGTTTCTGGGAAACTATGATGGCCAACTTGCTACCCAGCCAATGTGTACTTTCCCGGTGGACCACAAGGGAGTCTCACATCATCCCAAGGGCAACTTACAAATTTTAAGTACTTTATGTCCTGTGTTTAAGTAACCTTTAGATGGTAATTATTCAGTTATTTAACTATTATAACTTGGCCATGGTAGCTTAGGGCTAAAGCAGCCACTCGATAAGTGGAACATCCGTGTTTCAAATCCCAGCTATGGCATTGAATTTTTCAGTCCTGATTCTACCTCTTAAATGTTGCCCACTTACGGCTTGTGTGCTTAAAAACACCAGCAGTAAGTTTGTTGGCATAACTAAAATAATAATTAACGCAATAATTGTTCACAATACATAAAACATATACAGCTTGTGTTTGTGACTGAGTTCTGACATCACTCACCACTCACTTGTTCCCCACCACTCCAATCACTTCTTAATTTCTCCTCTCATGTGCATGTGGAGTGTCACTATAATCTGGACAAACTAAAAAAACTGATCAGCAAGTGATGTACAGTGTTACATTACAAACCTGTCAACCCAGCTCTTTATTTGGTGCTAATGCATTTAAACATTTTAAATAATAATTACCATCTGAAGGTTATTTAATCCTGGGATATAAAGTACTTACAATAGTAAGTCACCACTGGGGTAATTTGTCTCTGATGTGAGACTGCCTTTGTGGTTTACCAGGAGAAATACGAACTGGTTTGAGAATTTAATGCCATTCTGGCAGTTTGTCACAATAGCTCAGTGGTAGAGCAGCCGCCCGGTAAGCGGAAGGTCTGTGGTTCAAATCCCAGTTGTGGCATTGAATTTTTAAGTTCCAGTTCTACCTCTCAAACTTTGCCCACACACGGCTTGTGTGTTTAAAAACACCAACAGTAAGTTTGTTGGCATAAATAAATAATAATTTGTCTTCAGTTTTGAAGCTAAAAGCTTGTGTTTGCACCTAACTACTAGTGTGAGTAGTTGATTTCCCATGTAATGCATGCACAATAAAACTGCAGATGACTTTCCTCTGGAAGATAAACATTTACTGCCAAATAGAAAATAGCAGTAATAGAAATAAACTCTGCTTTTTATGACATAACTGTACATAACAGTGAAAATGGAAATACTGCTAAATTCTTGTAACTTACACCTTGCATAACATACTCTATAAGGAAGAATATAAACTATCAATCACAGTTAAATGGAACTAAACATTAGCAATCTCACTGAGAGGTTAAGCCTCCATTTATCAACATAAATCATCTGTGTTTAATGGTGTTGTACGTTCCTCATTACATAGTTCAGGTACACAAACACTTGGACCTGGATGTTTAGACAGAAAGAAAATGAGTACAGAAAAAAGAGAAATACAAGTGGCCTAGGTAGCACATGGTATGAAGCCAAAAGTATTCACTATGCTACTTGGCAAAGCTTACTTGCATGTTGTTACAGTGACATTCTTATATTTAGTTTAGATGTAGTTATGCACTTGCTTTAGCAAAAGCTGCTATCTCTCAGTTTACAATGTAGTCTGTGGTTCTCTTCCACCAGTCCTTAATAATTTGATTTTATGCAACCTACCAGTTTATTACAGCTTACAAGCATTGGCTCATTTCCCAAACAGAATTTACAGAACTTAAACTTACACTACAAAAGATAGTAGCAATTGTTAGCATTTAAATTCAATTTTAGAAACTAATACATCCTTAAAACAAATAGAAAAACCTTAGCTATCAGTAGATGCTCTACAGACTACAGTTAAAGTTCAGTATACAAGGAAAACTTTCAATCACTTGTACTGTTTTACTATGCAGGCTACTATGGAAACTAGAGAACTGACTTTATTCCGTACCATATAAGTTGTTTCTCAGCTTTTCATATGTATCTCTCATGCTGAAAATTAAGCAATATTTGCTTTACATGTTGAAGCCCAATAAGAATTAAGTGATGCAAGCAGTTTGCACAACTAATGCATCTTTTACTGCTGTAGTCATAAAAAGAGAGGTGAGGTTAGGTTTGCCTTGTGCTCAATTTTTTACACTTTTAATATTTAACCCCCCTATTGCATGGTCTTAAGCAAACATATATGTTAACTCAAGGTTTCATAATATTTTAATAGTGCTTTTTTATTATTATTTTTGAGATATCCTAGCCCTTAACAGTAAAATAAAACTATTTTATATCAAAGTATTATTTGGATATTCTTTAGAAAGAGTCCCGTGAGAATTTCGTGAGAATTTCGTCTAAGTCCCACTCGGCAGTGTAAACGAATTCTTACGAAAGTTGCTGAAGTTACAGTGTTAATTCAGTGCTGCCAACAGTACTATTTCTCCATTAATTTGTTGCCAAACTTAAATTTGAATGTTTTAGCGGGACCCGGCAGTATGCTAGTGAACTTGTTAGAAGCAAGTTGTGAGGATGCAATGAATCGCTTCATTAACATAGCAGATTAAGCGCCTTTGTGTTATAATGAGGAAGAATGTATACAATTCCTCTACAGCGAGGGCCTGCTGAGAACCCGAAAGCTATGCAGGGAATGTGATGCCATGCTACACCCCATAACAAAAATTGATTAGTGTTAATTCAGCGTTTCCAGTGGAGTTTTTTTAGTGGGTAGTGCCCTAGGGCGAAGCCTACAGTCCCCCCTCTGTGCCATCCCATCGCATGGGGCTCCGCAAATGGATTTTTTGTCCACTCAAAAATAAAAAAAAATAAAAATAAATAAAACGAGCCGGCATTTCATGGACCCAGTAACAAGGCAATAACGTTAATGTACACAATAATGCACACAACAATAGTATGGAGTCGTGCTAGCGATATATCTATGTGGGCAATAATGATAATGTACACAACAAAACGATAATATAATATACACAAGAATTGTATGGAGCTGCGCTGGCATTGTAGATTAGCAGATGTGCGTGCGAGTGTTTAACGTGTTGGCAACAAAATCTATTGTGGTTGAAAAAGCAATGTTGGCAGATGTGAAAATCGTCTGCTAGTGACAGCTAGCACATGCAGCGCAACCTAGTGTCGATTCTGCTAACGACTGTTGGCGCATGCGCAGTAAATAGCTTCGGACTTAGAATTTGGCCTGTAAGTACTACGCGACTCTTTCTGAAGAGGAGCCGTATTATTTTATTTCACTACAATTGTGGTATTTTTTTTTTTTTTGTTTTTTTTTTGTAGAAACTAAAATCCATGCAACTGCAGTCAAATAGGCATGCCATCACATCATTTATTCCACGTGGGTTCACCCCATTCTTTATCACTGTCACATTTGTGATTGAAATTCAAATTCACAACATTTGGCTTTGAATGGAGGGCCAGTCCATTTTAAATCGCGTTAACAGTGTTATTTGAATCTTATAAATTAAGGTGTATGTGACATTTTATAAATACTGGCTTAAGACTAAGAGAAAGAGCACCATATGTAGCAAAAAAATAATCCATGCTATAGAGGTTTAATAGGTTAGGCTAGCTCAGCTCAGCAGTTTTAAGAAAATTATGGTTTTGTATACTGCACCCCACTAAGAATTAAACGAAGCTCGCTTTGCTCACATAGCTAGTATGTATCTTACTACTATACTGATAAAACAAGTTAGAGGTGTGGTTAGTTTAGGTTTGCTCTATATACACAGTTTTAAGAAAACTAAGGTTTTATATACTGTAATTCACTAAGAATTAAGTGACAGGAGCAAACCGAGGAAGTTTTTATCAATCTCTTATAATGGGTCTTCAGATTTATCCAGTAAACTGGTAGTAAAGCCCAGTCAATCTAAATTAATGACGTCCTCAATAGCTCAGTGAGCCCCTTGTCTCAAAGGGGAGGTGCGGAATATAACTTCAAGCTTTATGTGCTTCTAACTTTGTACACACATTGATGTACTGTGGCAATACAGTAGAACTGTTCTTCACTAGGACATTTTGTACATACTTTGCATGAGCAATAGAAGTGACCACCAATCACAAAATTTGCATGGTTGAATGCCATTTCCAAGCTGCAAGTATACAAGGGAGTCTATCATCATATTGGCTGTTGTGTGAATCATTTTTTCTGCTGTTGTCCAGAATTTCAACAAGTCCTGAGACAAAACATGATAAAAAACATTAAAAATCATACATATATGTGCCTTTAGTTGTCGCTTGAGCTTCCTACTGTTCAGTGTGTTGCAAATCAATGCCATCATGTCTCTTAGTAAACAGTGTGTCCAGCAAAAGACTAACTTTTGCAGAAAATGTCTGCCATCACTCGAGAAGTTGAAAAGAGTCCGAAGAAAAAATCCATTGCAAAAGAACACAGAATACCACCGAACACTGTCAACTTATCTGAAGAATAAGGGGAAAATTTTAAGCAGTGCCCCAAGTGAAATTGGAAAGAGTTGCAAAAGACTGGGAAATCCTGATGTCAATAAGTGCATGTTAAATTGGTTTTGCATGTACAGGACAAAAACATTCCTTTAGGTGGTTCCTTTGTTTGCTTGAAAGCAGATATTGTTACAATGTCAATTTTAGACATCATTTTTGTAATTCAAATTTTTTTCTTGTCCCTTCAGTTTCAAATTATCCAAGTTCCACTATAGTATAGTTCTACACTAGGAGGCAATTTTGTAGCTACTGCTGTCGAGATTTGTTTCCATTCAAAGAGCTGGTGTATTTATGCAGTTAACATATTGTGGATAGGCAGAATAAAATCTACCTTATCAATTCCAGGACATGAGAGTTGTATATCTCAATAATTATGAAGAATGTTGGACCATATGGTATATATTGAGTTTCAGTTTTCCATTTGTATGATTAAATGCCCTTATTAGTCAACAGATCATCTTCATAATCATCATTCCAAGTGTTATTATTACAGTCACAGCCATTCCACTGTGTATCAGCAAGAGCTAATTCAAATTTAAAATGATTTATTCTGCTATTAATTACAGAGATCATAGAATGAAATACTCTGAATTATATGCACAAGGTTTCCAAAGGTTCCAGAAGGGCAAATTTAAATAAATGAATACAGTTTGATTAATATTCTGATGCAAGGTTTTTAGCAGCGCTATATCTGTGATAGTTTTCACATTTCATTAGTTCTACAATGAGAACACAGCAGTTTATATTTGTAATAGGAATGTGTTACACTTACATTTTACATATTTTTCAAATATTAGTTCTATATTCCATTTCTAACCAACGAAAGCACTTATATCCTACCGGACTTAGAAGAGAACCTGATATACATAACAGATTGTGCAAGCTGTGTGCATCTGCCACAGATTACAACGTAGTTCTATGTCAGAGGTGTTTATTTACTTAAAAAGAACTGTTAGAATATGAAATTTTAGTTCATACTGCATTTAGAAACAGATATACATATGTAATTAATGAAAACTTGTGGTTAACGGTGGTTAAGGTTAATAATTCTCATGAGTTATCAAAGTATGTATGGATTTTAAGGGTAAAGTGCAAATAATTTTACTGGTAATTGAGGACAGTGTAATGAGCAATATTACATCAATATTTGCTTCATTTGCGAGCTTATAATTTTACTTATAAAGAGTAGTATGTTTTCAGGTTAGGTGAGTTAAGTAGGTGAGACACAGAGAACATGGTGCAATGTGATAATGAATGGTGTACCAGAGGCTTTCTGCAAGGTCAACGATCTTGTACTATCTAGGCCAATAGATAATGCCTCAAAGTGTGAAGTGAAATGGATAGTAGGTATATATGGTAGCAAAAATACTATCCCTTTTTAAAATGGGTGACAAGAGTAGAACTGAGAACTTTAGGCCAATAGCAGTCTTATCTTCCATCTCAAAAATATTAGAAAAGGCCATGTATAATAGATGTTAAAAATTTATTCAAAAGTATAACATGTTATCTTTAGCGCAAAATGGCTTTACAAAGGGCAAATCTACTGAAACAGCTATATTTAATTTTTTAGAGAGTGTGTATAGTTCATTAGATAAGAAAGAACATAATATAGGAATATTTTTAGATCTTACTAAAGCGTTTGATCTAGTTGATCACGAAATAATGTTGGAAAAACTAGAATGCTTTGGTATAAGAGGTGTAGCAAATAGTTGGTTTAGTTCATATTTAAATCAACGTGAACAATTAGTTGAAATAGTGCAAATAAACCGCCATAATCTTACATCTGAAGTACATAGATTGGAAAAAAAACATGTAACTTGTGGAGTCCCTCATGGTTCAGTTCTGGGACCTTTCTTATTTTTGCTGTACATAAATGACTTAGCAAATCATCTACATCCAAATAAGGTTGTACTGTTTGCGGATGACACATCCATAGATGTAATGCAGGTATCGGCAAACATGTACTCAATGAGGCCTCGCAACTATGACGTGTCAGGGGCAGCGCTTATTCTGTCTCCCCCTTCCCCTCCCTCGCAGCCTTAACTGGCACTGCATACACACCGATCACAGGCGAACTGTCCTCTCATATTTACCTGCACTTCTAAACATGTCTGTCAAAGTATAATTTAACACTAAGACTTAAAGATAAATTTCTACGTTTTAGAGCGCATGTAATTATTCCTGGTCTATTAAATTTGATATCTAGAATAGCACTTTGATTACTTCTTCTCTCATCATGTAAGGAACCTAAGGTGTTTGTTGTGCTCTAAAGTTCAAAAAGGCACTCACCAATGGAACATCAAGTGGCATTATGATATATGTCATAAGATCACCATACAATTATAGACAAGTATGTATTCATAAATTTACACCACGATTTAAATTAGCATAACACTGACGTAGTGTCCTTTATTCATTTTATTTTTTTTTTTTATTTTTTTTTTTTCAGATCTAGATCAGACGAACACCTAATACACCTAATATTAATTCAAATATTAAAACTGATAAACAACTTCACGCTAGCTATGCTGTTGCTTTGGAGATTGCTCAGTCACCGAGGTGTTTTAGTGATGGAGATTTCATAAAAAATGTGAGAATAAAGTTGCCAACATAATTTGCCCTGAACAATATGATATTTTTAGTAATATTGCATTATCACCACGAACCATACTGAGGATACATAAAATAGGAGAAATAGTCGAAAAAAGACTACAAACCGAGGTCCATGAATTTATAGCCGTTTCTCTCGCATTGGATGAAAGCACTGACAACGTTGACACAGCACAATTGGTAATTTTCACTCGTGGAGTCACTAACAACCTCTCGAAACAATAATATATGCTTGAAGTCATTCCACTTAGGGAACATACAACAGGGACAGAATTATCTCAAGCATTTAAGAAATATGTAGAAGGAGAGAAACTGAATCCAAAAAAATCTTGTATCGCGATTAACAGATGTTTATTTGCGTGCAATCCTGAGAGTGGCTACTTGTGATATATCACTAGATTTTCATGGTACATTGCAAATAGAAGTGAATTGAAATATATTGCTCAAATATCTAGGCCTACCTAAAGTATCGTAGACCACTCGTAGCTGGATTCAAGTATGTGTACTATTCCTTGTTGTACTCTGTAGCGAGTGAGTCCAGCACTGACACTGAACGAAGGTCAATGCCATCCCCTGTTCTACATTACGTCATGTGTATTGCGGGTTGCATGTTGAGACGTCACACTCACCCCTCATTGAGTACATGTTTGCCGATGCCTGATGTAATGGTAAATGACAATGATGTTAAGTCTGATATACTGAGCTTAGACCAAAGAATGCAGGAATGGTTTGTACAAAACAGGTTAATAATAAATAAGAATAAATCTGTAGCCATTTCCTTCAGCCATATTCAGAATACTAATGTATATAAGTCACAAATAAAATTAGATAACGAATTGGTGCATTATAAACCTACTACTAAATTCTTGGGTGTATGGATTGACGAGCACCTGAAATGGAACACGCATGTTTTAAAACTGGCTTCTAAGCTACGCCAGCTTTGTTTTATGTTCAGAACTATGAAAAATATTGCAAATTTGAACACTTTGAGGAATCTATACTTTGCTCATTTCAATAGCTTACTAAAATTTGGAGTGATTTTTTGGGGTAACTGTGATAAAGAAAATATAATTTTTAAAATTCAAAAAAGAGTAATCAGAATAATAATGGGAAAGAAACAAAGGGATTCTGGTATCAATTTATTCAAATCACTCCATACATTGCTACTTTCTTGTCTATATATACTAGAAGTCCTGATGTTTGTTAGAAAACACTTGGTTTATTTTCATACAAACTCTGAAAAACATAATTATCTCACTAGAAATAGGCATAAACTGAGCACGGTTACACATAATACTTCACTATTCAGCAAAAGTGTAAGACACTCTGGAATTACCTTATATAACAACCCGATAATATTAAACTTACCATCTCAGAAACTGCATTTAAGCACAAGGTGAAACATCTGCTATTGCAACATTGTTTTTACTCAGTTGAAGAGTTTGTAAATACTTTTCCATGAACCCCTTCTGGGTGTGTAATTTATTATACCTGTATATAATTATTTTATTTGTATTCATGTTTATTCATTTTGACGATACCATGAATTCTTGTAATTCCCAAGGTTGACAATATATCTAATCTAATCAAATGGTAGCCATTCTTCATTTTGTGGCACACTTACTACCACGCAAAAAACATCACATAGTAAATTTTGTGACTGGTTTGTGGGAAATATGCTAGATGAAGAGAAAAAAACAATTAACACACTGAAAAGGATACATACTAAGGTACCAATTATCAAAATATCTGCACTTATACTCCTAACAGCCAGAATTTCAAAGTCAGCTCCACATACCGCCTGTCTCGGTAGCATGATGGTTAGCGTGTCTACCTCACGTTCCAGAGGTTGTGAGTTCGATCCTCGCTTAGGGTAAGTTATCCAGGTAGAGTTTTTTCTGAGGTTTTCCCTTATCCTGAGAAGACGAATGTCAGGTAACTTAAAGCTCCATGGACCTCGGGCTCATTTGAGCATCATTTCACCCATTTTATTCATTCACCGCCCGGTATGACACAATGTTGGAAGACGTCAATAACAGAAAAAAAAACTCCATTTACCATCATGACTGAAGTGGCTTAAAGCAAAGGCAGCTTTCTTCTGTGACAAGGGGTCTGGAAAGTTGGTAGCATACTACGAAAAATGTCTATACTGGTACAGCAACTATACACAGAAGTAGCGTGTAAGTGTAACTAAATGTTGCAAATAAAATATTTCTGATTTTCTCTGTGGTTTTGGTTGCAACCAATCAGACATTAAAAAAAGGCCCTCATATAAGATAAAAACAAACAGCTTTAAATGTATTATTTCATGTGTTCTTACATGAAACAAAGAAAAAATATAAAATGTGGATATTTGTATTGCATTTAAACACATTCAACAATGACAAGTCATTTAAGCTGTTTAAATGCAAAACTTATAACAAGTTACCTTCTAGTATTCAAAATTTTCTGATCAACTGAAACCATTGCTTTTCTAATAGCAAAGCTTGCCATACATTTACCCAAGGCCACATGGCTAAGATCCACAGTTAGACCTTTATCAGTTAACAATGACCTATTGTACAACATTAATTTAATCTAGATTAATAATACCAATTTAAAAGCCATAAGTATAGTACACACATATCATATGGCACGGACATGAGTTTATTCCTTTGTTTTTCCACATATTTATATTATCAAATGCTAATTGAAAATTAATTCCACTTATGACATCACTGTATTAGGACACAAAAACCTGCATAATTCAAATACTAATAAAAACTGCATGAATTGTGGAAAATGTGCATATATTGTAGAATTTATACCACCTCCTATTGCTAGCTTAATAATTTTTTAACATTTTATTCAACACATGCAGGAGATGTAGCAATATTTCCCCATGACAGCAGCTTTAAAAGCACAATGCATTCCTTGAATGATTATGTCATTCAATCGAATCACATACCTCTGTGTTTCTGAGATCAGTCTATGTGCAGGTAAGCCTTCCAATCTGTAGAAGTTAAATTCTTTCCTCTATACCAACTGTTCTCTCTTTTAAGTTTATTATACATTTTGAAAAAAAATTTAAATTGAACAAGAATGATGCAAAAGATTTGTAAGGAACATTACTAATTATAATCTTAAAAACTAACAAAATGTTGAGGAACAATTTTACATTAATGAGTTCGCTCCAGTCATCTCTTAAAAACAGCACATATTTTCTTTTGAATACATACAATATTTCTGCATTCCAAAAGAGAAAGGCAACATCCAGAATGTTGGTACTACTGCTGAAGATTTCAAGAGCCATTTCTTCCAACTGTTTGTTCTTACACATCATCATCATCTTCAAGGGCAAGTAATTCCTTCGGAACAAGCATGTCTCTTGCCTGTGTGGATACAAACATATTTTATTAATGTAATGGGGCAAAGAAAATAAGGCAAATAGAAATAGAAATATTTACTTTATGCATATAAAAGTATACAGGGTGCTAGGGAACAAATGCAGAAACTCTAATGGGTACCTCTTGACATTAAGCTAGAGCAGTGATCTGCAAACTGACTGTAACAATTACAGCCCCAATAACTTTAGGGGAGGAAGGTCAACATAGTAAGGTTGACAGGGACAGACTGAGCATTACTACAACAGAGTATAGTGACAGTATCTAAACCAGTGTATATGTCTATAAACAAGAATGGGAAGAACAGTCTTATTAACTTTTTGGAGTTGTGTTAACATTTTGTAGCATTCTCTAATTTTTGTTGACTTCTTTGTAGTATTTGAACATATTCCCTGAATTTATATAATCCCCCAGAGACCAAGGAAAACAGTGGTTGCAGCCTTCCGACTATTGACAAATCACGACTGCTTAGCAAGTCATCTCTACAGAATAGGTATCTCAGCTTCACCAATATGTGTCCTGTGTAACGATCCAGCAGAAATGAACGAAGACCACTTGAAGACCTGTGAAGCATTAAGATCAGAAGAAACTACAGTTCAAAAGTATTGGAAAGCACGAATGCTAATGGCTTCATTGCCAGATGCAAGGCACTAGAAAACAACAACAACAACAGAATGTGAAGAACAATCTTTTATTACGCCTCAAGGGAAAAACATTAGATGCCTTCTTTGCTTAAAAGTTTTACTAGAGACCTTGAAATGTTATATATATCATAAAGATCACAGGTTAAGTACCTTATAGAATTATTATTACTATGACTATCATCATCATCATCATCATCATCATTATTATTATTGTTATTATTATTATTATTATTATTATTATTATTATTATTATTATTATTATTATTATTATTATTATTATTATTATTATTATTATTATTATTATTATTATTATTATTATTATTGTTATTATTGTTATTATTATACCAACCAACGTTGGTATATAAGTTTAATGTCTTTCAAGGATGCAACACGAAGATTTTGAAGAAAATTACTCCACCCTAAACTACCCTTTACATGGAAAATTTTTTGAAAATTTTGATTATCTTGAAAATGGCTTTGACGATTTTGATTAAAAGGCCATATGTTTGAGATATTTTTATGACAAATCAAATGTATGTCTTGTATTTTCTGGCTGTAGCCCATGAAGCCCTATTTACTCTGGATGATATCTGCATGACTGGTAAACCATAAGAGATAGAACTAATGTTACTGTACAAAAAATGTAGATGTTGCTAAAACACGCATTTATGTCTAATAAATTTTTTTTAGAGTAAACCATTTCAGAGATATTCCTTGCTATTTCTGTAAGTTTTGGGGAATTTATACTTCTGTCAAATGGAACATTGCTATTCATTTTTTTATGTTAAGTGTGCAAAGAGAACGGAATTTGAAAGCTTTAAAAGATTTGACAATCGCTCAAAGCCTACTTTATTCCCATATTTCTGTTGCATGTGCAAGAAAACAAGCAATAAGATAATTTCTTCAAATGTTTATCTCAACTAACACAAAGAAGATAGAAGAATAAAAGTTTGTAAGAATGCTTAGTACAAGAGTAGAGTCGATGATAGTTTCTCGGGCTAACAGCCAGGTCAGATTAGGGTAACTACCCAAGCTTTCAGCGACTAACTCTGCCGCCATCCTCAGGAGAACTGAATCTAGGCTACTGATGTTGCGATATTTATACCTAGAGCACGGCCGATAAGAACCGCCCACTTTCTTACCATTGGCCGAGCTCCGTCCGATTGGGGCACGTGCGGAACCAATCAGGTGATTGCCGATGCTTCTCTGCACTGTGGAGGAGAGATATGCTGAATGACTGGTGTCCATGCTTTGCTGATTTGAAGGCCTTCATCCCTGTTGAAGCTGTTTTTATTCGCTTTAATGTATAGAGCTTCTTTAATCACCCTATCGTAGTACCTAGAGGACTTTTCAAGAATTTTTGTAGAGGCGAATTTGATTTTATAATCTGTATTATATGTGTGCTCAGCCACTGCGGATTTTTCTGGGTATCCTAGTCTAATACAACGTTGATGTTCTTTGATGCGATCTTCTACAGTTCTACCTGTTTGTCCTATGTAAACTTTGCCGCAACTGCATGGGATTTCATAAATGCCTGGTGCACGAAGACCTAAATTATCTTTAGCAGAACCTAAAAACTGTTTTATTTTGGTTGGGGGTTTGAATACGGTTTTTATTTGATATTTCATGAGCAATCTTCCAATTTTCCCCAACAGGGCGCCACAATAAGGGATGACTGCTAAGCCTGCATGTTCTTTCTTTGTATTAGGTTCACGGTTTCGTTTGGAGTGCATCTTCTTAAAAGTACTGCTTATTTCCTGGTTAGTGTATTGATTCTGTCTGAAAACTGTATGCAGGTGTTGTATTTCTTGAGGTAGATTTTCAAGATAGGAGATAGCAATCACTCGATGTATGAGTGTTGAGAGGACTGTCTGCTTTTGTGCCGGGTGATGACAGCTGGTGCTATTAAGGTATAGATCGGTGGGAGTTGGTTTCCTATGCACCTTATGACCCAGGTGAACATCGTTTTTTCTATAAATAAGTAACTCCAAGAAAGGTAAGCCGTCCTGGTGTTCAGTTTCCATGGTAAACTTAATGTTGGGATGGATTTTGTTGAGAAATTCATGGAAAGCTGTCAGGGCATCTTTTCCGTGTGGCCATACCACAAAAGTATCATCTACATAACGGAAGAAATGAGTAGGAGCTAGGAGTGCAGTTTTGAGTGCCACATGTTCAAATTCCTGCATGTAGAAATTGGCTATAGCCGGAGATAAAGGAGAACCCATAGCAACACCATCCACTTGTTCGTAATAGGTGCCATTAAACAGGAAGTACGTTGAAGTTAAAGCATGGTGGAATAAGCTGATCATCTTGTCATCAAAATGGGGTTTCAACAGTTGTAATGTCTCTTGGAGGGGCACTTTAGTGAAGAGAGATTCTACATCGAAACTAACCAGTATGTCTGAGGTAGTTACCTGGATTTCCTGTATGACTTTGGTAAATTCTGAAGAATTTTTCACATGGTGACTGCAATTTCCAATCAATGGTTGCATTAGCTCAGTTAGATATTTAGCCAGAGCGTATGTAGGAGAGCCTATAGCGTCAACAATGGGCCTGAACGGGATGTTTGGTTTGTGTATTTTTGGCAGGCCATAAAGTCTGGGAGGAGTCGAGTGATGCGGCGTTATCTTTTTGATGACTTCTAGAGAAAGACCAGAGGATTTTAATAGAGCGGCCGTTTTTCTTTCCACTTTGTTGGTAGGATCTTTAGGAATCTCTTTGTAGGCTTTATCAGAAAGCAAATCCAATAGTTTCGACTGATATTGGGTTCTTGATATCACAACAGCTGCGTAATTAATAAGAGTAGAGTCATGTGAGTGTAACACATCACATTTTTTACACATAGCGCACTTCATTGAGCTTTTTTGTTATCAGTTTTTCCATATGTGTAAATGACACCTGTCTCTCTTCCTAATGCTAGGATCATTTTCTTGCAATGTGGAGCATACAAATTCAAATGGTGCTATATGTATTTAGGCTTTCACGGCCGGTGTTTTGACTATTTGAAATGTTTAGTTCTTCCGGGTTTGTAGGACTTGGTATCTACCATGCCTTCTAGACCATGGCCTACAAGCCTGGAAGAACTAAACATTTCGAATATAGTCAAATGGTGCTCCTCTACAGCTTCTCTTGCAGCCATTTCTCTTGGAGGATGTCCTCATACATATTTATTTTGGATATTGTTTAGTTTAGCTTCCGCGATGACTTGGTCAGAATTTCGGCAAAGTCCCACTCGGCAGTGTGTATGAATGGTCACGAAATTTGCCGAAGTTGCTGTGTTAATGCAGCACTGCCAACAGCAGAATGTCCCTAGGAGTTTGTTGCCAATAGTAAGTTTGAATGATTTTGCGGGAGTCGGCAGTATGCTGTTGACCTTCTTAGAAGCAACTAGTGCAATGGCTAGGTTTATCAGTATATTGGATTTGGCGCCTCTGTGCTTAAATGAAGAGGCATGCATGCAGTTCCTGTACGACGAGGGCCTGTTGAGGACTCGAATGCTATGCAGGGAATGTGATGCTGTGCTAAACCTCTCGAAAATTAGGAAAAAAAATTAAAATAAATAGATAAATAAAAAAGAACGATAATTAATAAAAATAATATAAATATAATAATATAATACTATTAAATATAATATATATAAATAATATATATAATATAATAATATTAAATAATAATACAATAAAATAATATATAAAATAAATAAAAAAGAACGATAAATAATAAAAATAATATAAATATAATATATATATATATATAATATAAATCTAATAACATTAAAAATAATAATATAAAATTAAATAAACAAAAAAGAACGATAAATAGTAAACATAATAAAAATATAATAAATATAATAGCATTAAATTATTATAATGTACACAATGAGCAAAATAATAATGTACAGAATCCACAACAATAGTATGGAGTTGCGCTAGGCGATAGCGGTGTATGCCTGTGGCGGCAACAACGCGAGTGAGTGCATTTGTGTTTAATGTGTTGGCAACGAAAACTAGTGTAGTATAAAAAGCAATGTTGGCAGATGTGAAAATCGTCTGCTAGTCATGCAGTGAAATCTAGTGGGCTATTTTGAAACCACTGTAGGCGCATGTGCAGTAAGTAATTTCGGACTTAGAATCTGGCTGGCAAGTGGAAAGTGAGCTAAACTAAACAAGAGCCTTTATTTTTACGCTGCTTGTCAAGAATTTCTTGGAAGAGTCTTCTTCACTGCAGCATGTTTGCTTTCCACTGAAAGTTACCTTAAGTTATACGTGACATGTCAATGATATTTAAGAACAGAACTATAGACCATGCTTTTCTCTTCCCCTTTACTGTTTAATCCACCACCATCTTGTGCAGTGTCTACAGCTTCTTTTGTAGCATTGTGATCTAAAATAATTTGAGGTTATCTTTTGATACATTTAGTAACTTTTGCATCATGAGGCAGAGTGTTTTGCAGAATAACATACTTGTTTTTCTTCACAATATGTATAAAAGTGTTGTATCCTTTATGAAAGCAAATGCTGATGTGGAACTAGCAATCACCTTGGTCTGTAATATTTTTGGTGGAATGGAAGGCTTGTTTTTTCGTGATATTTCTTTCCATCAGCATTTGTCCTAGCTTATAGAAGGTGAGAAAGTTATCCCAAGCAATGTTATGTCCTTTCAAGCTGTTTGACAAATCAATCACAATCTTTAGGTCTTGATTCTTTTTAGGGGCACTACCTGATCGTTTCCCAGTATGTGGCTGGGTATTCCATGCATAACTTGTTTCATTGTCACAAAGTAGTCAGGACTCGATGACATATTTTGCTAGTTTACTAGACAGATGCCAACAGAAAGGGCAGATTACCTGAATGCAAGAAGTTGCTCATCTACTATAACAATCATATTGGGATTGTATACTTAGGCAATAACCTAAAAGTCCTAACTACCATCAAAATATCTATACAAATTAAATAAATATACACATACAAACTATGGAACACTATATAATTCATAAAATCATTACTGTTACAGAACAAGAACTAAAAACAAGCTGAAATATATCATGCATAGGTAATAGTAGTAATAGTAATAGTAGTTTATTACTGTCAATTGACTCATACAGAGTGTCTGAGGTTGGCACTGTATGAGAAAAGCCCACTATATGCTGGAATATAAGTCTACAATAAACTGCCCAGCAATATCAGAGCAACTAAAGACACAAAATAGTTTAGCAAAACATAAAAAGTGTATTGACAAGGGCTACTAGAGGAATATATGAATGATGAGCTAGAGCCTTAGTTCTCATAATGCCTTTTTGTAACTTATCTTGGGAAAATTGTATAGTTTTTTTATATAATATATTAACTTGTTATCTAAGGAGAGTATATATTGTACACATGGACGCATATATTATACACTTAGTTCTAGTTTTGTTTATGAAAAGTTTATGTATTGTTAACACCTCTTGACGAGTCACCAGTTTACTGAGCTTCTGCTCACAAATTATAAGCATATGTGACAATAAACCATCTTATCTTACCGTCTTCTTCAACTTCCCTGTTCTACCACAATCGTGGCATCAGGGATCCCGAGGCTCACATTTTCCTTTTGAATCTGACTTTACTTAAGGTGAGGGATTAGCCCAATGCTTAAGGTCCCTATTTTATCCACAGGGTACTCAAGTAGATCCTGAGTTCTTGAGGTAGGGATTGGACATTTCCTCCCAACCCAGAAAGGTTTTGGTTTTCCCACCAATACTTGGGAGGCTGTTTGCAGTGATTTCTCACTGGACGATGGGGTTGCCACTTCCCTACGCTGGCACATTTTTTTTTTCACCACTTTTTAACAGTTCTCGCTTAGCATGTGTTTTCTAACTCTCAACATTCATTTTTTACACAGTCATGTTATTGCAACTCACAAGTTAGGCACCATATTCCTTACTGGCTGTTGCATATTCTGTTCATGTTCACAATTTAAAAAGAATCAATTCTTAATCAATGGGGCTTTTCCTATTCTCAAATTTTTAAGTATAATATGCTACAAGAGAAACATTAATCATAATTGTGAACAGATTTTAAACAGTAATAATGTTAAAAAGTTGTAGATTTATTTGCTTTTCTTCCTCAGAGTGCTTCACTCAGGAATCAATAGAGCGTTAACTACGGTCATGTGCTTACAGCCGCTACAAGCATTTGTGTGTTTCAAGTGGCTTGATTATTTTGCCAGCGCTATATGTAAACAATATCTAATTTTTTCCACTTATCTCCATATAAATGCATTCCTGCAGCATTAGAACGGGTGAGCATTTGTATTTTCAATTAACAGAGGGAGAAACAATTTGAAACAAAAAGCTTTGCTTCTCATGTAACTTTTAGCCTTGCTTGAATTTAGCCAACAAATTTATGCCCTACAGATGGTCATTCTCTGTTCCTATACAATGCAGATAATTTGTTGGATAATATATGAATCTTATCTTTTTAAGCAATCAAGCAAGCTGAACTTTCACATACTTTAATGCATCATTCTTTAATTTGCCATCATGCAAAATCTGCACCTTTGTACCTCTAACAGTTTGTATGACATATTCTTAGTTTTATAATAATATATTCCATAATAATTGTGCCGCTTTAAGTATCTATGAAATGCATGCTTTAATATTTATGGGCTTAATATTCGTAATCCTAAAATATACAACCACATTTAAGAAGTTAACTTACCAGATGGTCAAAAGCAATTTCTTCTTCTGCATCCCTAACCACACTCAGGTAGATGTTGACTCCACTTAAGAAGGTAGACAACATTTTTGCTAGAAGTTTTTCCTTCAGAGCCACAAGGAACACTGAGTTCTTTACTATTGCCATTTGCAGCTCACATGGCAATGGGCGCTCACGCCATATTGCAAGGTCTGCCTGAAGCACAAATAGAATAATTAGATACTATTTTAATGTGATGTTTCAGAAAGGTAGACTACCTAAGATCATTTGATACAGATCTGTAACTGCTATGTAAACATTTTGCAACCAAGGACATAATGCTTACAGAAGAATGTGATACTTGCCCCAGTTTTCTGTATATGCTTATAAAATGCTGCTAAATACTAAACCACAACTATGGAACATATTCAATATCCAACCAGGATTATAATAATTCAAAAGACAATACTACAGTGTGTTCGTAGATTGGCCAGACTGCCCCGCAGAAGCACCAGGTCAGGGAAGAACTGGTGAGCCCTCTGCCAGAGTTAAACATAAACAAACAGCAAGTCATGGGTATGAAATACTTAACTACTGTACTAACTTACATTAGGCTTACTTGCATCATAATAATGTTCAAATTGATTGACCTATACTTTTGAAAACTTTCCTTATATCTCTGAAAACTATTCAAGTTTACCAAAACTCCCCATACTATTTATGAACTTCTTTACCATGCTACAAATATTGAGGTTTGATGTGCAGTGAGTGCACATAGAATTATCAGTCTCATGTTTTACGACACAATCACACGTTTATGTAAATTCTATTTTAAATAACTTCTATTTTCAGCAACTAACAAGGAATGAAAGATTGTGTGGCTGGTTTCAGCAGGATTAAGCTACAGCACACACTACTGCGTATTCTATGTATGAATTCTGAAGGGTTTATGGTGACAGAATAACTAGTTGAGGATTGTGGCATTCTCATTCCCCTGACCTTGCTCCATGTGATTTTTATTTATGGGGAGTGTTAAAGAATGAACTGTACTCATCAATTCCGCACATCTTACAAGAATTGAACAACGTCACTGAGAAATACAGGTAACTGGTCAACATGAACTTTTAGCAGTAAACCAGAGCTGTTTTCGGAGATACAGGGAATGTATTTGTGTTGAAGGTCATTAAATTTCAACATCTATTGTGATGACAGGTAAGCCCAATGTAAGCTAGTGCAGCAGTTAGTGTTCCATACCCATGACTTGCCGGTTGTTTATGTTTAACTCTGGTGGAGAGTGTGCCCGACTTCGCCCACTTTGGTGTTCCCACGGAGCAGTCCAGCTGATCTATCAATGCACTGTAGTGTAATCTTGTGTGCATAACAAAGAATATTTCTCAGAAACAAAACAAACAATAGGCGTGTTTGATTTTTTTGGCTTTGCCCATAACAGAGGCTTTGACTTGAAAAACACTTTGCCTGAAGCTATATTAGTGTCAGAGAGAGTCAGCTTGTACACTTGCATAATAATGAGCAATTCATTCAGTGTTTGATAGTAGCAGCACCTTGTTCTGTTTTTAGACAGTATGGTGGTGGTAGACCTGATTACACTGTGGGGAAGCATAGGTCCTTGATAAAAGCATGCCATTGCACTCTGTTGTTCACTAATGCTCTAATTTCATTCTAACTATTCGCAGTCAGCTCGACTTCCTCCCTGGCTGTGGTGCAGCTGTTGCCCAAGGTCTTCCTCTTCACTCCTCAGTCCCTGGCGATTCCAGTCAAATGTCATTTTAGTAATGTTGTCATTCTCTCTCTTTAACACATGTCCAACCCACTTCCACTTCCTAAACTTGATCTCTTTACTAATTCTGTGCTGATCTGCTCTTCTCCAAAGTTCCTTGTTAGGTATAATCTCAGGCCATTAGACACACATAATATTTCTCAGGCATTGATTCACAAAGACTTGTAGTTCCTTGTCAATTTGCTTCATTGCCTTCCAGCTTTCACAACCATACACTAAGACTGATCTTACATTTGCGTTAAAGTCTTAATTTAAGCTGTAAACAAATTTGCTTCGATCTCCAAATTGATTTGAACTAAAAAAAGGCATTTCTTGCTTTCTTTATTCTGGCAGTGACATCTCATCCGAGCTACCATTCACTGAGGTTATACTTCCCAGATATGTAAATTCACCTGTACTTCGATCTCTGCTCCTTGTAACATACAGCAGAATCAGCACTATTATGGATTTTCATTTCTTTTGTTTTATATTTATTTCCAATCCAAAATTGGCTGCGAATTTATACAGACCTTGAAGTTTACTATTTATATCTGAGAATTAATGAGCTGACAGCTGCATTTGTAAATTGGAATGAGTTTTTGTTTCCTCTGGTGAAGAAAATTACAAACTATTTTACATCATCTCCTGCAGTTAAAAGACGTAAAGGAAACATAGATGGAAAAGGAGAAAATTAAGATAGGCCCACAGCAGCAGTATTTTATGATCAGCTAGATACTCCGAAGATGGTCTAGGATAAGCATGTTTTGCATTCAATGAATATGCATAGTAGCAGTGAGGATCTTCCTGGTTGTTGAGACTTGGACAAGAAGGAATCCTGCAACAAATGAGTGGTAAAAATAAAAGAAATAATTGGGCAGAACTTGCTAAGAAGTTAGTGGATTGGGTCCTGAAAGTACATCATGAGTATGCACATTTTGCACCACTGGTTTTTAAAATTAAAAAAAGTAAATTGAGTTTTGTTTGAATTCCTATGGTTCTCAGCATCCCATTCTTGGCTGGGTATGAACAATTTTGCTCAGGAGTCTCTTTATCAGGCTAAGAGGTTCATTTACATGCCATAAATCTATGACATGGGACCACAGGCTTTAGGAGTAGGAATACCCCAGATATGGAGGGGGTTCGGCACCAAAGCAAGGCCTATTGCATCTATGCCCCCATGGGGGCACCCTGGGGAGGAAGGATGAGGTGAGGGAACGCACCAGATGGCCAGATCCAGACCAACAGTACAGACATTGACAGAAGTACCTAAGGTTTCCCAAGTTTCACGACACCTCGAAGTCTGTAGGCCTTCTGAGGCCATCTTAGGGGGACCCCACGGCACAGTCCAATGCCCCCTCCCCCTACTTGATCCCACAGACGAGGGACAGAAAGAGTTTCTGTGCAGATATTATCCCTGCCAAGCTGCATGTAATGCCTTCACTTACACTTGTAACCCTGAAAGAACCAACAGGATGAACGATGAATGAAATGACTGCAGTGAAATGAAAGGACAGGAAATTCGGTGATGTAATTATCCTTGAAAACTCATGGGTCATGAAGACTGGTCACAGGAATCGAACCCACAACCTCCAAAATGCGAGCCTCATACATTACCATGGTGCCAACTCACTCGGTTACCACAGGCTTTACTTCTGATGAATTGTAGAATATGAGTATCTGGCCAACCCAAAACTGCTAATGAAATTGTAACAAAAATTCACAATGCTGCACTTAGTGATTGCCAACTGAAGTTAGGCGAGCTGGCTCACATTGCAGAAAACTCAACAGGCCATGTCCGCTACATTTTACAGAAAGTTTTGGTATAGGAAAGCTTTTCACTTGGCAAATGTCACATTTACTAACAAAAGACCAAAAGCGCATTCAAATAACATTTCTCAAGTATTTAGATTTGTTTAAATGCAATTTCAGTGGGTTTCTCCCACTTCATAACAGCAGATGAAACATGAACTTATCACTAAACACGAAAGACAAAAGAGCAATCCAAACGGTGGATGAAACAGATGTAATTGCTGTAATTTGCCACAGTATAATACCATTTGTGTAAAAAGTAATTCTTCTATTCATGTTATTACCTTACAATATCACCTTAAAACAATATAATCACTTATCAGGATATTTGAACATAACTCCTGCAAATAAGAATAAAGTAGAAATACTCAAATTACTAAAACAAAACCAGCTCTAATCTGTGAAGGAACATTCATAATACTGCATGAATAAAATTTAACTGTATGTTCTTTTTCCCTTTGTTTCATGTGATTGGAGCTGAACCTAAAAGCGGACAATGACCTTATATCTACTCAAACTAACAAGATTGTAATTTATGAAAACTGTATTTAAATTATGTAGGTACACATTATATGTGTTTATATACATTGACAATGCCTTTATCTCCTATATGATTGCCGGTTGCTTAGTTAATAAATTAATAAATGCATAATTTGTTGTGTAAATATCTAAATTTGTCCATGTAAATTGTAATTTGAAGTGGCAAAATTATCTTGAGAATCTTCATGTTATTCTCAGAAGATGCTGAACCTGAATACCAAGTACGGCATTCATCCAACTTTTATTTTTGAGTTACACTGTTCTCTCCCTCTATCCCTCTCATACACATGTATAAACATGGACCTTCTCTATTTTGCTTTTTGTTTTGGATTCAGGCAGTTTCAAAACAATTATTACCAGTGAAATTTCAATACTAATCTTTCAAAGAAATGCAATACCATTACTTACCATTAGTAAATAGCAGAGAAAATAAAAAAGAATATTAACTGTAGAATTTTTAAATTGTAAAATTATACTAAAGCTTACCCCTACATATTCATCACAAATAAGATTTTCTGGTAGTTTTAAGTAAGTAGCCAGACACTGTGGCAAGCTCTTTACATTCCTGGGAAAA
Organism: Tenodera sinensis; assembly: GCA_030765045.1. Taxonomy (NCBI): domain Eukaryota; kingdom Metazoa; phylum Arthropoda; class Insecta; order Mantodea; family Mantidae; genus Tenodera; species Tenodera sinensis. The sequence continues at coordinate 368,871,896 of CM060964.1, read as the reverse complement.
TCTCCTTGCATTTTCTTAGTGATCACTAAGTCAGCAACCTGTAAAATATAGAAGAAATTTTGCTGCATACTTCTCACACAAAGAGGCAAACTTTTATATTAAAAAAATAGAGCTGTGCTCACCTGTGTATCAAACACCTTATTGAGTGTTACACCATGTTTGTGATGCAAACAGTTAGATGCCTTACGGCAATTATGAATGACTTTTTCAATTTCATTACTCTGTAGAATATTCTTCAATTCATTTTCAAATGTCCCATCTCCCATTGTTTGGATATCAAAAACAAATGCTCTTTGAGATGTTGATATGCACATGAGTGTCACAGGATTGTTTCTACTCAAGGTAGCGCCTTCAAAGCTGACACCCACACAGTGTTCTGCTTTTATGATATCAATCTAAACAAAATGATAAATCAGGTATTATTAATTTCATATGTACTCCAAAAGTGTTTAATTTTCTGTATGACAAACATCCACTAAAAATGGTAGACATTTCTGTATGTACACAACAGCATACGTAAACTGAAATGACAGCTTAATATTTAAAAAGGAGGTTGACAAATTATAGTAAAACCTCATTTATCTGGACTAACTGGGACCAAAGGCAATGCGGAAAATCGAAAATCCAGATAATCTGGGTTATATAGGCAATAAGCAAAACAAAATTCTTAAATCCTTAAATAAGCACACTTGACAATGCGGAAAATCAAAAATCCAGATAGTCTGGGTTATATGGACAATAAGCAAAACAAAATTCTTAAATCCTTAAATAAGCACACTTGCCATTTATGACGATAAAAAACTATGTCTTGTAACAAAATTATGTACACTATGTGTGTATTGTTCACAAGACATTAAAAAATATAAAAATCTTAATCACATAAAATCACATCATTTCACAACAAAGAGTGGATCCACAATCTTCTGTTTTAAACACACGTGGCATCTGAATGAAGTATGGTCACAGAAACGCTTTATCATTAATAGTTCAGCTGGAGTGGTGTTGGGCTGATGCTCCAAGTACAGCTTGTCTAAAATGTCGTGATACTCCGTATGTGCAAGTGAGGAGAAATGCAGAGAAGTGGTGAGAGTGGTGGGGAAGCAAGAGACTAGAAGGTTACCAGAACTTGGAGGCGTTCACATATATAACGCATGAACTTATCACTCTCACAGCAGCTGGAAGATTGATCCCCACTTCTCTTTTATGCAAGTGGACTGCTCAGTGCTATTACACATCTTTGCTTCAGGAGTGGGGGAATGTCAGGATGTTTTAGACAAAGCTAGTCGCTATGTGGTGGTTAGAAACTCTGTTCTCTTTACATAACCAGCAGAAAGGGAGAGGTAGAGGAAGAAGAAAAGGGGCAAATGTGTGCTCTAACCAGATCCATATTTTATCCAGTAAGACATATTTCTGAGAAACTGTCCATACAGAGGGTAATTTGGGGTATAGGGATTTTCTTAAAAAATTTGTGTTGCATCCTGGAAGATGCTGAACTTAAATACCAAGTTTAGTATTTAAGTAACTTTTGTTTTTTAATTATGTTACAGAAACACGCAAACCTTTTCCTAAATTACTATTTCTTCTTTATACAGGGACCTCAAAGTACATATTTCCAGTGAAATACGGTATTGAATTTTAGAGTGGAGGGCAATATCTTTTTTATCTACTATGCACATGGTAGAGAAGGTAAACTTGGGAGCACTTTAATTGAATTGACAACTGGTGCTAAATATTGCTGCCTTGTTAGGAATTGGAACATCAACTGTCTGATTGAAAAAAAATGGAAGGAGCAATTTATTGATGGTGGGAAGCATACAAACATTACATATAATACGTTGAATAACACACTTATCAAAATTGTCTATATTTGTGACACGCTCTGGTTCACGGTGCACTTTTCCAGGAGTTCCAAAACAGGTGCCCTGTTCTTCGTATTGTTTCCCTTCCTTGGCAATGTTTCTTATAGTTCTTTCAGGCACTTTAGTTGCAGCACTAGCTCTTTCCTGCACTTTCTTCAGTGGAATCAATAACTCACCAGAAACTGCTTCGCTTTTCATGAACACATGGACATTGTTCACAACTTCCCTAGTTTGGCTATAGCCAAGTTTTGATGAAATTGGAGGCATTTTACTTCATATAAGAATGCAAAAGACAATAACCTAACAATAATAATAACCCAATAATAATACCCTAACAATAATAAGACAACCTAACAATAACCTCACCTTCAATAAACACACCAAAACACAGTCCAAGTTTAATTATAGAAACGCTAACTGTGCACAGCGAGGCCAAATATTATAAGCAGATGGCTGCAAGAGAGACGTCACTCATAATACTGCTTCCGCTAGACTGAACTAGCTGTATTCACTGTGCACACGTGAGAGTTGTAGGCTCACTAGCTCTCCAGATAACCACTGCAAAACCAGGCTTTACAGACACAGAACTAATGCCCGAGCTATAATAATGCAGTAAAAGGAACAGCTAAAGCTATCAGGTATTCTAGTGTATAGGATTAAAAAGGAACTAGTGAAAGGACCTCTAAGAATGCCATGAAAAAGAAAGCAAACAGGGCAGGACAACAAAAAAAGAAAAAACAAAATGCTAGGTTATTGCAATAAGATGGAATAGTGTAAAGTGGAGTGCAGCGAATTTTTCATTCCTTGCCATTTGAAAATATTTTACCCACATTGAATATAATTTTGTCACGGTAAAATCACAGTGCTGATACCCTACCAAATTTCTCAAGGGCCACTCTACGTCGGCTCTTACATGATTTGTGGTTCAAATATGAAAGAAGGCATACATATAGTACATGTTGCAATGTTGCACCCCATTTAGCGTATACTGTCTTCTAAGGCTGAGATACACTTTAGAAACTGTTTTCAAAAGCTTCAATACAGCAATTCACTTGATGTTTCTTTTGGTGGATATGAACATTTAAGACATCACACCACATTCATGCCCTTATTGTTGTGCAAAATCTGTCTACGCTATCCTTGTTGATGTTACTAAATTCAGCAACTGCTCAAATGGCGTCTCAAATCATTTTAGCAATTTTCTTCACATTACCTTCAGCTTTTATGGGGAAGGATGGCCTGGTTTTGATTAGTCCCTGATGTCTTCTCTAACCTTTTTAAGTTTCTTAAACCACTAGAAAACTTGATATAAAATATATGCTTTGCACAAAGAACTTCTGTAGATTTCATGGTTTCTGTGGCAGATCTTTTGAGCTTTACGAGGAATTTGGTGTTAACACAATGTTCTACTTTAGCCCTCAGTATTAGGTACATCAACGGAGCTCAGATACAATATGGCATACCATGAAAGACACTACAAAGCAGAGTTGCCAACCCGTGCGATAATTATGGCAGGATATGGTAATTTGAATGTATGTACTCATGGTTGTCAACCCATACAATAATTATGGGGTGTACGATAATTTCGATACCAACAAAATATCATTTTCATTGGTTTGTCACACCAGTGAACTTAAATTAATTACAAATAGCGACACCACTTTTGCCCTCTTGGCTGTTTTCACTCCTCTAAGGCAGCCATTTCACATCCTACTAATCCTTTTAGCCTTTATCCTCGTATTGCCAGTGTGCCCAGATCTTGTAATCTCAATGAAGGCACTGTTCAGAAAATTGATGATCAATGGAGAAAACTTGGAATAAGTGATATTCTGTGTGAAATAAAAAACATGTATGAACCTGACAGTTTGTGGAGTGCTGTTAAACACGCCACCTTGGTGGCAATACTCATTTCAAACAACTGGCGGAGGTTGCATTATCAATGATTTCATTGCCCCATAGGAACATTTCTTGTGAAAGAGTTTTTTCCAAACCAGGTTTAATAAAACCCAAAATTAGGAACAGATTTGTACTAGATATGGTAAATGGACCTATTCGATCGTCTCAGCTTATGAAAAAATGTGGGTTTGAAAATCTGCAAGCAAAATGTTAAAGTTTATCTCAACAACAAATTTGGATAATGCTGCAACAGTTGAGCAAGATGATGAACTTTCAGATGAATAGTGCGAGAAACATAAGTGGTAAAGTTGTAACATCGATTAAGCTCATCAATCTTGTAAGTGGATAACATAAACATCAATACTATTACATTTTCATAAGTGTTATGCTGATACATTTATTGTTGTAGCATTTGGTTTATGATGTACAATAATTTTGAATCCAAATCTATAATTTTGAGTGGCCAGTACAATAATTTTACTTTTAACCTCTTGAGCGACAGCCATTTAAAAGCTCCGCAGGCCGAGAACGGATACCCAATATCCAGCGTAGGGCATTTAAATTGTTAAATGCGCTAAAAGTGCTTCGTAAATACACAGCTGTATTTTGCGTAAATTTGAAGTTATTTTAATGAAACAAAAACTGGTATAAAACTCATTATATGCAGTATACATGTACATCATCAGCAATGTTGAGTTGCATTTACAAATCGTTGAAATGGCACTATTTGTTTCACTGTGGTAAAAAGTTAACTTTGCTTTGTCGAACGCATCTAATATAATTTCTCGGAAAGAAACAGCAGTGGACCCATTGTATGTGTGAACTATGCGTCAGCAAATCACAGCACAATGTGAAATAGAGCACTACTGTATGCGTGGTTTATGAGTCATCAGAATAAAGCAGGTTTGCAATTTTTCCTTACACGTGTTTCGTAACTTGGATATAGAAGGCTCCGTTTGTTTCTTTCTTGAAATACATACGTATACTTTCCTGCTTGTAGCTGAAGTGAGAAGCTTTTGAGTGTTACATCTCAGAGCTAAAACATGGCATCAACAAGCAGTGTTGCACAAAGGTTAGCGAGTGGTGGAAGTGTAAGGGCTTCTGAAATTACACACGATAATGTGGAGGACTTCTTGCTGTGTGACAGCGATTTGGATATTGATGGCAAATTTTCCGAATTTGAGGGGGGTGTGGAGGATATAGGTACAAGTAGCAGTGAGGAAGAATGTGACCCACTTCTTTCAGGTGTTCGTAAAGAGTCAACATTGTGGAGTGCTGAAAACAATTGCAATACAAACAGGCACATCTTCACAAGCACAGGGTCTGGTGTTCAACCCCAGGCTCAGCTGACTTGACAGCCAACCAATTGACATTTTTACAAAATTTTTTACTACCGACTTAGTGTCTCTCATTGTTTCGGAAACAAATGTATATGCGAGTAAGGTGAAGGAAGACCTGCTCTCTAAAGGTAAATTAGGGCCTAAGAGCAGAATTCAAAGGTGGACAGAAGTAACACTCAATGAGATTTACAGGCTAATTGGTCTAATTATACTTATGGGTGTTATTCGTAAACCTGCATTATACATGTATTGGTCCACAGATGACATGCTAGCTACTCCTTTTTTTGGAAAATGCATGTCAAATAATAGGTTTACGTCAATTTTGCAGTTCCTTCATTTCACCTGCACAGAGAATGTAAATGACAAACTCCACAAAATTAGGCCTGTTTTTGATTATATTATTTCAAAATTTAAAGAAAATTATGTGCCTGGTGAAAAGGTCACTGTTGATGAAAGCCTAATGCTTTGGAAGGGCTGCTTAGGTTGGAAGCAATACATCAAAACAAAAAGGGCTAGATTTGGCATAAAGAGTTTTGATGTTTGTGAAAGTAAAACAGGATATCTTTACAATAGCTGCATTTACACTGGTCAAGGGACTGACAATACTGGAGACAAAGATTTGGGTTTATCTGGCTCCATAGTAATGCACCTAATGGAACCTGTGCTTGATCAGGGTAGGACTGTGCACTTAGATAACTGGTACAGCTCTCCTAAATTATTCATGGCCTTACACAAAAGAAAGACTAATGCAATTGGAACAGAACGTTCAATTTGTATTGGTTTGCCAAAAGATGTGAATACGAAGGCTCTAAGGAGAGGGGAAATGGAGGTGCGTCAGCTCCCACCTTTGACCTACCTTGCCTGGCAGGACAGGAGGGTAGTTAGGGCATTATCCAATTGCGGTTCTCAGATTTCAATGATTGACACTGGAAAAACAGGTGCCCATACCAAAATGTGCATTTTCAAGCCTGACGTTATCCAGGAATACAATATGCACATGGGTGGTGTCGATCTAGTAAATCAGGTATTGCAAGCATATCCCTCTTTACGAAAAACAGTTAAATGGTATAAAAAGGTATTTTTGCACCAGCTGGATATAACCATATGCAATTGTTTGGTAATTTGGAGAGCTCTAAACCCACACAAGACAATGACCTACCTGGACTTTCGACTATCAATAGCTCGCAGCCTAATTGAACAATACCAGGTTGAGAGGCCTCTTCATACTGGGGGTAGAAAATCCAAAACCCCTGCACCCCTCAGACTCCAAGGAAAACATTATCCTAAAAGGATACCGTCAACAGCAAAGAAGTCCCACCCATTTCGAAGGTGTTTTGTGTGCCGCAAGAAGGGAATCCGCAAGGAAACTGGGATGATCTGTGGCGAATGTGGAGATGTGCCCTTGTGTGTTTATTCCTGTTTTGAGGCATATCATTGCAGAAGGAACATATAAAGGTAAGCCAGTAAAGCATATAGAATTTAATTAAATGTTTCATAACGGGGGAAAATTAAAATAACTTGAGTTAGATAGAGGATAAATAAGGGTTAAATGCACAAACGCACAGGACATGTATACACGTCCATATCGCTCGTCCATCATTTTAAATGGACGTGATTTCACGTCCATATCCCTGAAGAGGTTAAACATTGGCAACCCTGGTACAAAGCCTTGTAAATTGAAGGATTTTACTTACTTTACATTACTACAATAATTATGCATTATTTATGTGTATTTTGCTGTAAGATGTGTAACACTTTTTTTACGGGTAAAGGTACAGGACTCAGAAACCGGGTCCCCTCAGGCTTGCACCATCCCAAGGGGGGCCCAGAAACCAGTAGGCCCACCTCCAATCTGGAGTGAGATTTTCAGAGCACATCCTTTTCCCATGCCATGCTGTTGCCGTGATACTCGTCGACACACCCAACCCTGAAAGAAACCTAATGGGATGAAGGCTCAAATGAAATTAATATGTAACAAAATGGAGGGATAGGGAATTCAGAGGATATGGAAACCCTTCCCACCATTCATCTGACAAGCCAGGAAGACCTCCGAAAAGAAACCCATGGGTCAAGAAGGTTGGCCATAGGGATTGAACTCACGAGCTTCCAAATGCGGGCCACAGGCATTTCTGCCTAAGCTGTCCTACTCGGTTTGTTGCAACGATGTTACACCTAATATATTTCAGACTTAACTTCATTTAACATTCTAAATGTAAGTGTTCCTTTACTTTATCAACTGAATTATGTGCCACAAACCAACTAATTGTAAAGCAAATCTTAAGATGCACCCTGAGTAATACCACTTATGATAGGCAGAAGGATACTTTCAATGGAGCACTTCCACTTTGGAATTGCAGAATAACAACTCTGCTGTTAGGAATTCATTCCATTAATTTACTTCCTATTCCATTGGAGTTCATTCTGTGAGATTAAATTCCAATCCCGTTTCCTCACTTCAATGATATCACTCCATCAGCTTCAATCACAGCCAAGTAAAGTTCACCTTGTGTGAAAGGTAGAACTGGAACTTAAAAATTCAATGCCCACACACAGCTTGTGTGTTTAAAACACCAACAGTAAGTTTGTTGGCATAAATAAATAATATTCACCTTGTGTATTAGAGGTTGCTATATTCCTTGAACTTGTATGTTAAGTGATGTATAAATTGCTCAACTATGTTGGCATTAGTTTTCCACACTATTGATTTTAATTAGCTGGTATTGTGACTGCACTTCATGCAAATAGTAATGTATATAGTCTCTAAAGGCTATCAATTATATTTACAGTAATGAAGCTTAGTAATGGCCACACTGTAGCCGAGTGGTTAGACCATTCGCTTCTCACCAAAGCGGCACAGGTTCAATTCCAGGCAACCGCATGTGGGATTCATGATGGAAGAAGAGGCACTGGGGCAGGTTTTCTCTGGGTTCCTTCACCATCTCATTCCACCGGTGCTCCATCTTCAGTCCATGTATCATCAGTGTCACCACCTGTAGTGCTGTAGTAGTAAAAGCAGGCATTAAACACTACAAAAAAAGCTTAATAATAATCTATATAATTGGTCTTATTGGTTGTCTCCTTAGCGCAGTGGTAGTGCTCCTGCTTCCCAAGTGGGAGTCCTGGGTTCAATTCCCAGTGCTGGTGTGGAGATTTTCTAACACTCGGAGATGTTGTGCCAGATGTACTCAGCTTTATTAAGCCTCTGAGGGGTCAATTGAGGAAGTACTTGATTGGGTATGTGCAAGCCTCGGACAGCATGGTGACGTCAGGCATAGACTCTCCTCAGTGTGCGAGGTAAGGTCACTGGCAAAGAACTACTGTCCATACTATAACACTCATTTGACTTGAAAAATGATCTAACAAATTCATAATTATTTGGTGTTCCTTCTTAATTTACCAATATATCATCTAGTTTCATCATATCATATATATTTCATATATCATATATCATCTAGTTTCATCAGTTTAAGCACATATGCTTCATTACGAACTGATGTTAACTAATACTGCTGCCTTCTGTGTCACGGTTGACGCCTTTTAGCTGAGTAGGTGAATACCTTTTGTTTGCTTTACACGATGAAAGCAAGAGGTTACAGGCTTCTGGTTTATTTTAAAAGCTGTCTCTAACCCTCCTCAACATTTGGTTTCGCTTGGTCCTTGATGTAAACTTAATAACAAAAAATTTTCCACTGATAACTTTGCTGTGCACAGATATAAAATTTTCCAAAAACATTTAATTTAAAAAATTGTAAAACTTGACTGAGTAAACATAGAGAATTCAAAGTAGGCAGGTGGCAGCACCATAGTTTATTCTAGCTAAGAAAAAAATATAAACATTTTCTAGCAGTTAGTATAATAGAGCATGATGAGCACAGAAACAGCAGATATTGGACTTTTACTAAAACGGTGGTGGGCCTATAGAAATGTATAATGACTCTAAAAAGGATATAACCTGATAGAGAAAAAATTCTGCATAGGATAATGTGTTTAAACCTGAAATTTATAACTGAATATTTACACCATGCTATTACGACTCTGGCAACAGCGCAAGAGTAGAAAAGGACGGAACAGCAACTTGTATGTGCTAGATAGAGACAGATATATCCCATTTAACTCCATACTGTTATCTAAGGGTGAGACAAGCTATAGTTACTGACTGCATGTGGTGATTTTGAATTACTGTATTAGTTAACATCTTATATAATGCTAGCATTACGAACTTGGATGTTAGGAAAATGTAATAAGAGGGACCAATGATGATGCATCATGATGCAAACAGAAACTGAATCATGAAGTCACAGTCTTATTGCGCTGATTAAGACACTGATCCAAGCATTTTGTCCTCTTCAGATACTCTTAGAAAGAGAACCCTCAAGCTATTTTCAAAATGACCTAAAACCTCAATGTCCCCTTCCCTTAGAAGCTTGCACAATCAAGTGTTATGGAACAATCCAGAACTTTCTGAGAACTGAGCAATATACGTAGATACACGCTGCCTTAACCCAATAGACTTTGCTAACTATGCAGATCTTGACAGTTAACGTTAATATACATTTTCTCTTTGTTGACATCTGTAATTATAAATTGAGGTGACACAAATTCGGGATGTTTGCAGGAGATTTGGCAAACAAATTACTAAACATACCAGCTTCATCTGACTAAATGGGGAGAGTGCATGATTGGAGAGGATATTTTTCAGCTGGTCTTTTGTACATAATGCTAAAAGTTGTCTTGCATTTGAACAATCAAAGCACCTAGTACTTGTTTATTATTTATTTATGCCAACAAACTTACTGTTGGTGTTTTTAAACACACAAGCCTAGTGAGCTGAGGGTCTGTGGTTCAAATCCTGGCTGTGGCATTGAATTTTTCACTTCCAGTTCTCAAACAGTACTGGTTTATTACCCACATAAAACAAAAGTTCAAGTGTGTGTGATGGTTTTTGACTAAAGTGAATTTGTAGTATATTGTTAATTTTTACGACTCGCTTATTATTTATCTATCATATTTTTGACGTGGCGAATGACCATGCTAGGATCTGTGCGGGTGACATCATGCAAATTTGTCGGTGTAATGCCTCTGTTTCATTCCTTGAAATAAACACACTGGTGATAACGCAAGCAGGCACTCTACTTGATCATGTACTATTCCCAATGTTCACTGCACAGAAGTCGGAGAGATACTAACCTGACACCCCTATGGTCTTGTATGTACAAAACCATAAACCACTGCCCAATTATCAGCCATTAGTCACATCTAAACAATACCTCTGTTAGTGTTTATTTCAAGCCAATACAGATGAGGGTTTTATATGGCATATACCAGTTTAAAGCAAACATGACTTCTGCATTCTTATTGTGACAGCAGATGCGGCACACAACAAAGGATGGTTGGAGCCAAGCTATCTCACACCACATGCCAAGCACAGATCAAAGGCACTCAAGGTCAAGTTGCCCTACACTACTAAGTGGCGTATCCACTTCCATCCCCTGTGTAACCACAGAGGGGAGACTCTTTTTAGGAAACCAGGAATTGGCCTAATGGAAAGACCCACGGAAGTAGTAGTACTCGGTTGCGACCTTCCCTGGTTTTAGGGAGGGGAGGTGTCAGTTCTCACATAGATTCCTTCATACATTAAGTGTCTCACACTACTCACACGTGATAAAAATCAGAACGGCAGAACCAAAAGGGGTTTTCTATTTTATTCAAGAAGTGTCCAGCAAATGGCATATTTGTAGAAGTTCCAGAAAAGGTGAAGTTCAAGAAAGATCCATGTTACCTCATCCTCACTATATAAGGAGGCAAGCTGCAAGAGTTTGTAGTCACCCAGTTTTTAGTTTTAGTGTGCGTGTGTGGGCTGATGTGTACCGTCACATAAAATGATGGTGAAGCAGTTAAAGAGTGTTGAGTGATTGTGTCATCAGTCATCTGTTTGAGAGACAGAAAAAGTGAACAAAGACAAAGGAGAGAGTCCAGGTTATGAGAAGAAAACAGCTGTGAGATTTAATACTATGATAGACTATAGACTGTGTTAAGGCCAGTAAAAGAGAACAGTATATTTGTGCAAAGGTTTTACAACAAAATAAAGTAACTGCACTGGATTTTTGCTATTTTGTCACACTGGTGTCAGAAGTGGGATTTCTTGAATTGTCATTTTGTTACATTATTAATAATTCATTGAATATGAAAATGTTCCAATGTTATTGCTTATGACTAACCATTAAAGATATAGGAAGCCTGGCCTAAATACAATTTTTATGTCAGAGTATTAATAAACTTACAAGGAATGAACTGATGTTTACATTCTGAAAATCAATAAACATTAGTTCTTTTACTTTGCTTAGAAAGGTTTTCGACATTACATATTTTACATGTAAATTATATATTTACTCACGCAACCCTGACTTTAACTGTATTTCTCATTCTGCATTATTTCCTGATATTCTTTTCCACTGTTGGTGGGCAAATAAAATGTTAAATTACAATTGGAAAGTTTCCCTAGTTTATCATCTTGAAACTCCTTGTCGAACAGATGACCACAAACAACTATGCACAGTTAACAGTCTATAGGTCATTTAGGACTGTTAGGGTTGGTCTGGGTGGCTCAGTTGGTTAGAGGCTGGCCTACTGATCCCAAGGTCGAGGGTTCAAATCCAGCCAAGACCAATGTTCTTAAGTGTCCTTAAAAATGTCAGCTCCATATCAGTAGGTTTACTGGCATGTAAAAGGACTCCTATGGAATGAAATTCCAGCACACCGGCAGTGCTGATATGATCCTGGCAACTGACAGTGTGGTTAAACAACAAAATAATTTTTATTTTTGTTTTTACAGACTGTTAGAAAAGTCTTCTCTCATTAATGCCTATAGATCCTGCATTTCCAATCCTCAAACAACTTTATAGAATCCTCTATGACATCTCTCTAATTGTATCTTCTCTTATCCTAACCCTAATTAGTTGCTTCATAGAGTTTATTCAGGAACCTTCACTGTACCGAATCCACAGCAGTTTTCTTCAGAATGACCAGAAGTTCCTTTATTATTGTCAGTGCTACAGCATAATTAAAAAAACGGATTTTATATCACCACTGATCACGTTCTATTTGTGTAAACAAATAAAATGATTAATTTAATTTAAAAGGTGAGTTAATTAATAACACTGAACAACACTTACAACATATTTTTCCGGTAACTGGGTTTCCATGGTGCTTGATGGTGCAGATGGTGATGCTTCTTCTGGTGGCGGTTCGATGAACATACTGAAAATGTCTCTCTGAGGAATGTCGAAATTAAATACTCGGTTTCTATTTTTTAAAATAAAGATTTGTTCCCATGTGGACAGTTCTTGTTTTCCGGTTATGTGTTTAAGAAGTTTCGGTTCTAGCTTTATGTCATGATTTTTTGTCCAAAAGTGAAATGCAACCGCTGATTTTTCTAATTGTTTACTCTTAATGTTTCTAACGTGTTCCTTGGATCTAATTTCTAAATTTCTTTTGGTTTTTCCTATGTATATTTCATTACAATCACTGCATTCAATTTGGTATATGCCAGAATTTTTGTTAGGTGGAACAGCATCTTTGATGCTTGAAAGTAGTAGGTTTTTTATGGAGTAATGGTTTACTGCTGCTAGCTCAATGTTGTATTCCTTGAACACCTTTTTAAATTTATCAAAGGCCCATGGATGATATGTGAATTTTTTGAATATCATTTTTGTTTTTGCTGCTGTGAGAGTTGTAGTTTCTTTTAATAATTTTTTCTTTTCTGCTTGTTTTACCTTTTTATCTACTAATTCTTTGGGAAAGCCGTTTTTTGTGCTATTTCAATTATTTTGTAATATTCTGTTTTATATTCTTCTGCTGAAAGAGGGATGTTCACCAATCTATGTGTTAAACTATTGAAAATTGCGTATTTGTGGCTTCTTGGATTGTAACTATTAGCTTTTATGTAGTTGTCTGTCTGTGTTGGTTCTCTGTGAATACCGAAATTTATTCTATCCTTGTTTTTGATTAATTTTAGATCTAAAAATGGTAATTTATTATCTTTTTCTACTTCCACTGTGAAATTTATACTTTTGTCCTGTATGTTCAGAAGTTTTAATGCGTCACTGATGTGTCTTTTTGGAACTATTGCAAATATATCATCCACATATTGCTGCCAGAGTTTGAACATCCACGGGAAACCTTTTGTGATCCTTATTTCCATTGAACTCATGTAAATATCTGCTAAGAATGGCGAGAGAGGGTTGCTCATTGCTAAACCTGAAGTTTGACGGAAATACTTTGTTTGGAACTGGAAGAAATTTTGTTCTGTGCATAATTTGGTGAGTTCTATGTATTCTGCAATTTCTGACGATGACATTCCAAGTGATTTGAGCCAATTTTTGATCAGTGATGGGAGCTTTTCTATTGGTATACTGGGAAATAGTGACTCTACGTCAAAGGAGACAAGGGTGTCCTCTTCTGTTAATTTGAAGTCTTTGATATGTTCTATTAGTTCATAACTGTTTCTTATGCTTAAACTTTCAAATTTAGGAAATGAATTAAATTTATTAGATAGCCATTTTGCCAGTTTGTAAGTTGGTGAATCTATGCTGCTAATTATGGGTCTCATGGTAATGTCTGGCTTGTGTATTTTGGGTAAACCATAGATTCTGGGTACGGTTGGATTATTTGGTTTAATTGCACATTTGTTTAGTATTATGCTTGAATTTTGTATAGTTTTTTCAAATGTTTGAACACAAGTGGTTAGCGGGTTTTTGCTGATTTTTTCATAGTTACTATTATTTAGCATAATTTCCATTTTTTCTATGTAATTTGATTTATTCATTATTACTATTTTGCTCCCTTTGTCTGCCTTTGTGTATACTACGTTTTTATGTTTTAAAGAATGGATAAGATTTCGTTTATTTTTGTAACTTGATCTGTATTTTAATTCTTCTGGAATCTTTTTGCACTAGAACCGAAACTTCTTAAACACATAACCGGAAAACAAGAACTGTCCACATGGGAACAAATCTTTATTTTAAAAAATAGAAACCGAGTATTTAATTTCGACATTCCTCAGAGAGACATTTTCAGTAAGTTCATCGAACCGCCACCAGAAGAAACACCAGAAGAAGCATCACCATCTGCACCATCAAGCACCATGGAAACCCAGTTACCGGAAAAATATGTTGTAAGTGTTGTTCAGTGTTATTAATTAACTCACCTTTTAAATTAAATTAATTACAACACTGTTTTCGAACTTCTATGGAAGGAAAATGATTAATGCCTAACACAAAGCTATAACGCAGGAGGCTGAACAACAAGCATCCCAATATTAAAATAATAAGCTTGATTATCTTTTAACCGCCTAGCATTACTTAGCTGCTTTTCTTTTTATTACCTGGAGAGGTGTTTGGAAAGAAGTGTGGTCACTTTCATAGGTCCTAAATAAATTATAATTAGAATACAAACAGCTGCTTCCAATCCTGAAAATGTCCTAACAGGAGATACTGAGTACATTGATTATATGCCACTTCTAATACTAGCCTCTGTCATTTTTATATAGCTCTCAGTAAATGATGGCGCACAAGATTTAAGATAAACAAATAGTGCAACCCCTTCTAAACTCAAATTACGAGGGGCCTTCCATAATGAATTACACATTTTTTTTTTAAAAAAAAAAGTAAAGAATAGTACGAACCTTTATGGCGTGGCAGGTATGTCTACTTTCTCACAACAGTCTCCAATAAGCTATATATACTTGCACCACCGTGTGGTAACTTCTATAGGCCCTCCAGGAATCACTTCTTTGGAGTTTATTGCACTCACCTCAGGACAGCTGCTTGCAGTTCCTGTAAGTTGGCAAAATGATGTCCATCTGAGTCCCACAACACAGGGGCCATGCATGTGTGCCTACACATGGTGCCGTACAGAACATCTTTGGCAGTGGGGGGGGGCCTTCCTTTATGCTTCCATTGCATTGATTGAGATTTGGTTTCTGGCTTATGGTAGAGGAGCCAGAAACTCGCCAGTCATGTGCTTGGACATGAAGCCTTCTGGATCCTAGTTATGGCTCTGGAGATCACAAATTCTTGCACTGTGGCTTTTCGCTGCATCCAGAGATCTGGCAGAGAACTTCAACTTCAGGTGTTTGAGCACTATGTGGTGCAGAGTGTTCCTGGGAAGTCCTTTGGTGGCCCCCAGTTCCATGAACGTGATGCACTTGTTCTGATTAAGCCACTCCACTCTTGAAATGTTGACTGGTGGTGTCACAGTCACAGGCCTTCCCAAACTGATTCCTTTCTCCGTTTATGTGCACCACTTTTCCAACCATCCACCCAGTGGTAAACATTTTTCAATACTGTGCAGACTCCCCACACACTGCCAGCAATTGCCTGTGAATATCCACAATGGTTACACCCTCTTACCACAGAAACCATGTAATCCAGGGCTGTCCGTAATGATCACACTCCATGGTGTCCACTCACGTAATGAACAACTGTTGAAGAAATGTGCTGCAGTGTGCAGTGATTTCACTTCTCTGCAACATCCTGCCACCAGTAGACAGAACGAAGTACTAGTAACTTGCAACTGTCATGATGAGCCAAATAGCATACCAAGAGTGATGGAGAAAAATAAAGTGTAATTTATCATGGAATGCCCCTCGTATATCCAGAAAAGAAGAATGGCTAAGAAGACATGATTAGGTTCCATGTGGCACATAAATTAATGAAAATATATCTCATTTCCCCTGTTCTATTAGAATACCTTTTCATAAGATTTACTTTGTTACTGAAAAATAATTTCACACTGCTATTTTGATTACAATATTCATAATGTCAGAGATCCACCCATTCTAACAAAATAAAGAGAAAATACATATTATGCATATTCCTGCTTTGGTGTGTCTGTAACATGTTAGATTATGAAAAAGGTTTTCTAAGCTTAGAGGGAACTCACTAAACAAAAACAATGAACTACTTTTATTACATTAAATTTGTTTGATTACATTACATACAAGAACATAACATTATATTCCATAAATATTTTCAAAAGCACTTACTGCATCCATGAAGAACTTTCCTTTATGTTCAATCAGAACATTACTCCTAATACGCTTATTTACTTCAGCATACTCGTCAACTACAGGTCTTGGTTTTCTACCTGCAAAACAACAGTATCAATAAAAGTACATGGATGTTTAATATGGCAAAAAAAATTGCCAACATGCTAAGGCTGTCCTATTTTATCTGCATAGGTCAGCTCTGTATACAAGATGGTGTCCAAAATATTCAGGACTGCCATCTCAACAGTAGTTACAGTATAGCTTTTTAATGATAGGGGCAACACTAATACTTGTATATCTGATGAGCAGAGACCGGAACATAGGCAGGATGCCTTTTTAAATGTGTCAAATCTATCTTCAATTTGAAAGTGCTGTACAAATTATACCTTTGTGATTGAAATGTCATACTTTTATGTTGCCTTTTTAAATATAAATGCCTATTTTTAGAAATAAATGCTTTTTATTGCCTTTATCTCATTATTTATCTATTATTATTAAACATTTCCTTCAGGTACATTTTATTTCAATAACTGTTGGTCCGTGACAATGAAAGTTACTTTGCCAAATGTATATTATTGTCTATAAGTTGCAGACAATATAGTCGTCCTTCATTCAGTACATTATTTTCTTTGCAACAATGAGTACTGCTGCACAAATAAATGTATAGATAACAGAAAGCGTTTTGAATTATTGCTTGTGTTCATTTTAGAAGGCAATAATGAGTATTGGTCTAACTTTGTTTTTCTTTCAGTTTTCATTACGAGGACGTTGTAGCTAGCAGCAAGATGCTAAAATTCAGTGTTACTTTATGCAGTAAATTACAAAGTTAGATTAATACTTTTGGATCTGATGTATTTTGTACTGACAGTAAAATACTCACATGCAAAATATGTGAGCAGTCAGTGAACTACGAAAAGAAGTATTTTATAACGCAACATATCGACACAATGAAATGCAAAATTGCACTTTCTGAGGCTACTGGGAAGAAGGTTTCTTTGCTTCCAACACTAATTGCAACAATGAGTCGAAAATCCCAGTTTGCATTCGACTTATGTAAAGCTTTCCTCAGTGCTGGAATCCCTTTGTGCAAATGACAGAATCTTACATTATTGTAACCTTTAAAGAAGTTGGTGAAACTTGTGGATGATGCAGTACAAAGACTGGACAGTGTATCAGGGAAACAGGGTTCATTAGTTAGCGAAAAGTTTTATCGAAAAATTGTGATCTGGATAAGCTTAGAAACATTTAAAAAATTCTAAAAGGTGACAATTCTGTTGCAGTTGAAATGGATCCTACAATGATGCTATGTTTTAGATTTGCTCCAATAACCTCTGTCGATGTTGAATGGTCATTTTGTCATATAAAAAATGTTATCTGGCAGGAGACTCAACATGACCCCAGAGAACTCAAAAAAGCATTTGGTTGTCATATGCAACAAATAAGGCACTGCAATACGCTTGCCGGTTTAAAAAAATTCATTTTGGTGTCAATTACAACACTAGCATTTTGTTTAAAACTTTGAAGTTCTTTCAAATATGAGAATCGTGTTATTGAATAGTGTAATCTATTAAATAAATGGGTTTTTCTAATTGCCTTTTATTGCCTGTTTTAGTATTTATAATGCCTTTTTTCCTGCCTATTTTAGCTATTTATAATGGCTTTTTGCCTGCCTATTTTGATGATTTATAATGCCTAAATTTCCGGTCTCTGCTGGTGAGTGAGTGTTGAAAGTTTTATGCAGCTGGGTAGATGTGCTGAGATTCTACAGTACTTTTCATGATACTCTGCATATAGTGTGTGATGATTTACGATGGATCCAAGATTAGAACAGAGAGTGTGCATCAAATTCTGTGCAAATCTCGAGGAAAATACAACGGAAACCTTCATAATAATTAAACAAGTGTTTTGAAGGCAAAGCACGAGCTGTATGTGTGTGTTTGAGTGGCATGCTCAGTTCAAGCCCAACTGTACAGCTACTCAATACAAAGCTCACACCAGTACACCTGACATTGTTGTCAAAGTTCAACACCTTTTTCATAAGGATAGGCGTAAAACCATTGAAGACCAACAAATTTAACTGATGAATTGGGCATGCATTGTGCCAAGAATCCTGACTGCTGATCAGAAGAAATAGTGTGTTGAAGTTTGTACATAGCATCAGCCTGTATCTGATGACCCAACCTTCTTGCCCAGGGTCATCACTAGCAATGAGAGCTGGATGTACGCTTATGATCTTGAGACAAACAATCCTCCCTTTTTGAAGATTTTTAAAAGAATACAATATACAATTGACTCCAATAAAAAATTTACTTGTTAAAAATTTGCTTGGCTAAAACACTAAAGATAGCATTGCAGCAAATAAAACAATCTGGAATATACCAAATAGAATGCAATAACTGCAACCAGATGTATATAGGAAAAACTAAGAGGAATTTGGAAATGAGAACAAAAGAACATTTCAGATGCATAAAACAAACATTTAGAAAAATCAGCACTTGCTACCCATTTTGAGAAAGAAAATCACGACATTAATCTGGATCCAAAATTACTAAAGCACATATCAGGAAACCAAGAATTGTCAACGTTGGAACAGATCTTCATCTGGAAAAACAAAGAGTTTTCAATTTTGATATACCATAAGGCGATCTGTTATACATGTTCCTAAAACCACCACTAGAGCAGTCTAGAGGAGATACCAGTCCTGTGAACCAGCCTCTTGAAACTGAAATTATGTCAATATATATAATTGATAATAGAAAGAAACAAAAGGAGATTCTAGTCGATAGTTAAGGGAAAGACGTAATAAAGCTGAATAGATTAAAGACTCAAGAATGAAAGCCTAGGCAGATTTAAATGAGTGATAAGGTTACGATTGTTGTATGTACAAAGCTCTAACGATTCCGCGGGCTGATTCCTATCTTACCATGACATGCTCTAAAGTTGACCAATGGAAATTGCTTCCTTCATGTCGCCCACGTATAAACAAATGCAACGCACCACACACTCATCTTGAATCGAGCCGAGAGAGCGCAGTGCAATTTGGGATTTGTACGTAAGCTAGCGCATATACATAATTCGGCAGTTGCTAAAGGGTGACAAAGTTAAAGTGTTATAACGTTGTAGTTGAAGTCACAAAGTTACATTCTATTTAAATATTGTCAGCAGTTCTCTACAAATCTGGAAATTTGCAAATTAAGTTAAATGTTGGTTAATTCTTTGTTTGGTTCCATTCCTACCACAACTCACGCATACCCTGCAGATTAGGACCTCTTGCTAGGGCTAGTCCGGACACCAAACACGAGATCTTATAGGTCTTAAAGGTGACGTCTTCGACAGAGAGGAATATTTGCATCACTCTACAGTTCAGTCAAAGTCTGGTTGGTAATGGAGGAAAGCTAGCCTCCAAAACTTGTACCGGGAAAATTAAAAGTTAGTGTTGTTTAGTGTTATTAATCAACTCAAAATACATATTTTAATACCCCTCTCTTCCTTCTTCTCTTTTTAGAGCTCTATAGAATTCTACTGACTTTATTTTCTATATCACCCAATATCTCATCTGTCTACTCCTCCATTCTTTCTCCTAATTTCTATGTCTACCATTCCTATATTTTCCACATTTTGGCTACACCACTACACCAAGTCTTTATTTCCCATTCCTCGTGGAATAATTAAAAATTTCAAACCCTTTTGGATCCCCCAGTTAGAAGAACTGAAAAAGCAAAGGCATATAGCTAGAAATACAGTTGAACAAACAAAAACATATTGGATACACAAATATGGCAAAAGAAATGTGCCTCACTAAAAAAAAGAAATTAATACTGCTAAAAGGAATCACTTTAATAATTTCTTAGAAAAAATGGATTATAGGACAGATGGTAACAAAGCTCATAAGTTCATAAAAAATGTCAAGGACAGGAAAGAAAACAACAGCACACCTATCATACACAACAATAAAATGTTAGTAAATGATGCAGTCATAGCCAAAACATTCAATAAATATTATGCTAATTCACATAAAGTAACAAGAAATAATAAAAAGGAACGTAAACAATTTAAGAAAGATTTGAAACAAGAAAGAGAATCTGATCCTAACACTCAGTGCAATATCTTTTTTCAAAATGTTAATATGCAAGAACTGAACATTGCAATAAATAATCTAAAAATCAAAAAGTCTCCTGGACCACATCACATACACCCAGAGTTCATAAAAAACCTTGGAAAAACAGCAAAACAACAACTACTGAAACTCTACAATCTATCCCGGAAAACCACTGTACCTGCTGAATGGCGAAAAGCAATTATTGTCCCACTCCTGAAGAAAGACAAAACAACATCAGAAATAAAAAATTATAGACCAATAGGTCTTACTAGCATAATAGCAAAAGTGATGGAAAGAATGGTGTCAAACAGGTTAAACTGGTTTCTAGAATCACAAAATTTAATATCCCCATGTCAAGCTGGATTCGGAGAGTTCCACTCTACAAATGAACAAGTCTTACTTCTCAGTCAAGAAATCAAAGACTCCTTCAATAGAAAAGAAGATAATTTATCACTTTTTATTGATTTCCAAAGTGCATATGATTCTATATGCAGAACAAAACTAGTAAAGAAAGTAAAAAAAATAGGGATACAAGGTCCAATGTTTTCATGCCTATGTCATTTCCTAACACAGCGCTTTATTGCAACCAGATATGGAAGAAATATATCTAAATATAAACAAGTACACCGTGACTTACCACAAGGTGCAGTGCTCAGCACTACACTTTTTAGTATACTTATTAATGATCTACCACAACAAATACAAGAATCACGCGTGAAGTGTGCACTATTTGCTGATGATTTAGTAATGTGGACTTCAAAACCAATAAGCAAAAGTACAGAACTAGAAAAAAACAATGCAACAATCCTTAACCAACTTACAGAGGTGGACCAAAGAAAATTTAATGACTGTTAATACAACAAAATCAAACTACCAAATCTTTTCACTAAGAAAAAAACCACTAAAAACAAAACTAAATTTTGAGGATCAACAATTACCAGAAACAAAGGAAGCAAAGTATTTAGGAGTTACATTTGATACCAAACTTACATGGACCAAACAAATAGAAAATGTAATACAAAGAGCAGAGAGGCGCCTTTCACTGTTAAAACGTCTAACAGGAATGAAGTGGGGATGTTCCAGAGCAATGCTTAACACAACATACAATGTATATATCAAACCATTATTTACTTACTGCAGCGAAGTTCTTGTAACAGCAAACACAAAAAAAATTCAAATCTTTCAAAACCAAAGTCTGAGATTATTTACAGGTGCTATCAAAACCACACCAATAGCAGCTATGGAAATACTAACCAACCAATACCCCACTGAATATGAAATAGAAAAAACGGTTCTTATTCAACACGAAAAGTTGATCAGACTCCCATTCAATACATGGCACAAGAGAAATTTTACACATACACTAAAGACTCAGGAGAGCTTTCTTTCCAAAATTCAAGACATCAGGAAGAATGTACACTTTTCTAATTCAAAGGAAAACTTCATATCTAAAGTCAACCCAACACATACATTAGACATCACATATTATTTACACCTGACAGAAGAAGTTAAAAAAAGTGATACTCCAACTAGTGTTCTAAAATTATTGGCATTAGAGACAATCCAGACTAAATTTCCAGAACATGAGTGGCTCCATATTTATACTGATGGATCATTGATATCAAACCAAGATGGAGCAGGTGCTGGAGTCACATGTCACCTCTTTTCCTATTACAAATCTTTAAGTTATGGAACTACAAACTTTGATGGAGAAATTGAAGCAATTCGAATGGCCCTACAAAATCTTTTGTACAGAATTTCACATTTTCAGCAAGCAGTTATTCTTTCAGATTCCAGGGCAGCAATTATAGCAATTACTTCCAAGTTGTTACCAAAAAACCAAACTATTATAGAATGTTGGAAGATGCTTAGCCATCTAACAGCACTTCGAAAACACCTAGTCTTCCAATGGATACCGACTCACTGTGGACTGAGTGGTAATGAGAAAGCTGATTTTCTTGCAAAAAAGGGTACCAGCGGTGTACAAAAATCTATAGTTAATCTCCCATTTTATGCAGCTAAAAGATTAGCCAACTCTGAATTCAAAAAAATTGTTGCAAAATATTACTATGAAAAATCAAAGAATAAAAGATGGGAACTACCAAACATTCAAACAGTGATTCCTGAGTATCCTCGAAAAACAGCAGTTGCAACCTTCACGTTGATTACAGGACATGATTGTCTGGCAAAACATTTAAACAGAATTGGGATATATTCTTCACCACTCTGTCCTCTATGTGATGTGCAAGAGGAAATGGATCGATACCACCTTCAAATATGCCCGGCCACTTCTAGTACCCCATCCATCAGTGAAAAATATTGGAGAGCAAGAGGATTAATGACTTCATTGTCAGAAATCCAGCATTAGCCAACAACATAATTATATTGGTAAGTAAAGCCTTTAAAAGTAATTTTAAAAATTGTATGGTTTTATCCACGCTGTTCTATGACAGTGGCAGTCGGAGGCAAGCGCAGAGGACCTGTACAGACAAAACATAGTGTAACCAGTTCACAGTCTTTTGGATCACCCGTTACTTGTGAAATCCTTTGAGGGTGTATAAAAAGTACTAAATGATGCAAACTTCCTAACACAATTTTTCAAAGCAGAGATGATTCTTATTCATAACTACATCTTCTGCAGTGACTTTCCCTGGAGGCTTATTAGGACAATAGGGAATCCCTGTTTTGTGCTTCACATCCCAATTACCAGCTGCCTCACTGCCCTTGTCTGCTACATTAGTTGATGGATCCAGTACCCCTTCAACAGTTTCAACCTTTGTCTCGTTAACCAAATGCCCCTTTTGGTATTTTTCTGACATCTTGGTTCTGTAACAGAAAAGCAACTTATTAATGTCTGGTCCCAGGAGATGTCTCTGTTTGATCAAGGATAGGAGGAGTTCAATACATTTAATATCAAGTATTTGCTGCAATTCAACAAATATAATAAATATTCAGAGGCTAAACTTCACTTATATTTGGTAAGTGTGAATTATTTCTAGTGACTAGAACAGGTTTATGAGTCGATCACTCACATGCTCAGTAGCAATGTTTATTATAGTCATCATTATGACCCTAGGTGATAGATTTTTACCTATCATATTACCAACTACTGAAAGCAAAACAAATTTGTTGACTAATCAATTGGCAGTATTTCAAAATTCATTAAGCGATCCTTATTCTTTAAAATAAACATCTTTTCTCAAATTTATGGTTCCATAGATCTAATGGTTAAAAACATTCATCCTTACAATAATAAAAATTTGTAAAAGTTTTGAAAGAACATGGAATAATATTGGTTCCTCAAAATAGATATAACAAAAATTTTATTCAGCTTTTCTACAAAGGATAAAATTTGAAATTGTACAAAATCTGACATTTACCAATTTAGCCATTTGGAATGTGACAGCGTTTATATTGGTAAACCAAAATGTGATTTAGCAACCAGGATAAATAACATTTTAGAAATATTAAGTATAGACAGACTGATAAATCACTGAGGCGGATCATTTTTGGCCATTTAATCATGAAATAAATCCACATGTTAAATTATTAAAACAATTAAATAGATCGATAGATTTGATGGTTTGGAAAAATATATTCATTTTGAAGAATAAGGAAGGCAGTGCCGTGGCCGAGCGGTTAGAGCATTCACCTACCACCTAGGCGGCCTGGATTCGATCCCAGGGACCTGCATATGGTATTCATGGTGGACGAAGTGGCGTCAGAGTAGGTTTTTCCAGATTCTCCAGTTTCCCCTGCCACTCATTCCACCAACTGCCCCATTATCACCTTTCCAGTAATCCATTTCGCCTGCGTTTCATATCATCCTCTTCCTCACTCTCATACCTGGTGCTTGGCTGACCAACCACTTCCAGGACTTCACTCTATCTGGTCTATAGGTTTTTGTGCTTCCTGACAGGCATCTGACCCAATGCACTGGCTTGTAAGTGCTACATAAGGGGAGGGTAATCAGGTAAAGAGGAAAGAACAAGGATACCATTATGAACCTTGGAATATTGCCAACTAATTCTGTTAACAAATGTTTTGCTATCAGTAGTTGCTGCAATTACCGTTCAAATTGTCTGCTCTTAACTTCCGGTTCTCTACTCTTATAGTGATCATAATCACTTTCTGGATTTCCTCCACGTATCTATTAATCTCTTCTTCGTCATAACTGCCACAGTAAAAGAAAACTGAAGATGCAATATATGGTATTTTAAAAACTAATTTTCAAAGAATTTATAATTATAAATGAAGTTCTGTTATGAATATTATTTATATTTCAGATTTTTGTTTTTTAGTCAAGCATCTGTTTGTTTCTATCACTTCAAGCTCATCTATAATTCTATAAAAGTCAGAAATTACCCATAGACTACTTCAGTGCATCCATTGAGATATCTCTCCGATTTAAAGGACGACATACAGGGCAGCTCAGAATAACAATGAATAATTTTAAGGCATGATTCAGGAGTTATAATGAAGAATATTCTTTATCAGGAATGTATGTCCATAACATCTTGTTACTGAGCTATAGGGCATTAAAATTTTTGAAACACTGTGTTGGGTTAGATGAAATCCTGCCAAGCAAGTCACTGTTTTTTACTACAAGACATTACGAGAGTTTTCATTTCTTGAGCAATGCACTTGTTTTTGGAAAGTTCCTGTTTCTTGCAATCGATGTACGGCAGTACATGTGCCATGATGAGGCAAACGTCTTCTTGGGTAAAGCTCAGCATAAAGGTCTCATGGCTCTTTCATATTTTCCCAGGCAGCATCATAAACGTAATGCATCTCTACTAGTTCTCCTAAGAAAGGTAGAACATTTTTGTGCATTGTAAAGCTGAGAGTCCTTCCAGTAAATGAAGCAGTAGATGCTGATAGAGACTGACAACCAGAACCAAAAGGTCACAAAGCTCTATATAATATGTGATGGAATCCCTCATCATTTAATGATAATGTAACAATGTTAAAACAGAATACAAGTAATATTCCAAAATGCAAAGAAAACACAACATAAGTGATATTCCAATGCCAAAGCGGGAACCAGGATCTATGTGGCAGAATTTCATCTAACCCGACGCAGAGATTGAAAAAGTTAATGCACTCTAGCTCAATAACAAGTCATTTCCAGACATACATTCACTATAAGAAAATACTGAAATGGAATCCCTTAATCATGGCTTAAAATTACCCTATTATTCTGATTCATCCTGTATATTGTCACTCCAATAGAAATAATGAAAGTGCACAGAGCTTTCTAATATATCTGGGTCTGAACAATTTTTGTTACAGTTTAATTGAAAATAACACTAGTTCCACATCACAAAATGCCTTAGAATAATAAAATGTAATAATTTCAAGTCTGAAATGCATGCAAGACTACTTTCCCAAAATGTACACAGATCCACAGCTTTACCATTGGAATGACATTACCATTCTACCCTGTTTACTGTGTCCTACATAATATTTGATCTTACCTTTAAATGTTTGCTGATACAGTATGCTTAACCCTTTAATCTTGTTTTGCAGATTTTGCTGCTGGACTTGAATCTGACACGAAAGCCAAGAATTACATGAAGGATCACTACAGTGATTCCAGCAGCCCAAACGTTGCTTGACACTGGTGACAGTCTTAGAATACCTGAAAAAAATATTAAAGTTTATAACAACTATAAATGTACTGATAAATTGTCACGTGCTTACACACTAGGAATGACTGCAATTAAAACAACAGGATAAAGTATGAACATAAGAAACCAAAATTGAGAAAAATTGAAACAAATATCTTCTGTATTTACATGCATAATTTACAGAACCATAATTGGACAGTTCCACTTTCATATTTGGAGATAACATGAGTCCATAATGATATACATTATAAAGCACCAAAATCAAGGAATATATATATTAAAGGTTTGCACGGGCTGACATTCCTATGTTCAGCCTGGACAGGCCTCAATCAAACTCAAGCCCTGCCCCAGGAGAGATTATAGTGTATCACCCAACCTGGGCCTGTTTGTGTAATGTTAGTTTAAACAAAATTATTTTGGAATTATTATTATTATTATTATTATTATTATTATTATTATTATTATTATTATTATTATTATTATTATTATTATTATTATTATTATTATTATTATTATTATTATTATTATTATTATTATTATTATTATTATTATTATTATTATTATTATTATTGTTATTATTATTACTATTACTATTATTATTATTATTATTACTATTATTATTATTATTACTATTATTATTATTATTATTACTATTACTATTACTATTATTATTATTATTATTATTATTATTATTATTATTATTATTATTATTATTATTATTATTTATTATCATCATCATTATCATTATTATGGATGCCACGCAAGCACAAAACAAAGGACTGTTGGGGCTAAGCTACTTCATATCACATGCTCGACCAGCAAGCACGCAAAGGCATTCAAGGTCAGGCTACCTCACACGTCTGTTAGTGTGTACATGACTAAAAACAATAGAAATAGCAACACAATCTCTGGAATCTTTGACAAAGAGCTGGCTACATCACTAGTGGTGTGTTTGTGGAACTCGAGAAAGGTCTGTGTGATGTAATCCCCCCTATATTAGGAGGTAAGGGAGCAACAGAGAGAAGATTAGCGTTACAGACATGAGCCATTCAGTGTGTTAGTAAGTGCAACACAGCTGTGTGTGTGTGTCATTGTGATAAATACATTGATCATTGTAAAGAAGATCTAACAAGTGTCGAGTGATTGCCCCATCATAGTGCATAAGAGACAGAGAAAGTGAAGAAAGATACTGAAAGGACAGATGGATTATGAGAAGTAAAAGTTGTGATAGCATGAAAGACTGTAGACTGTGTTAATTACAAAAATAAAACTATCTGTGATAAAATTTTAGAAGACAATAAAGTGATAGAAAAGTAACCGGAATGATTTTGTAAGTTTGTCACACTGGTGTCAGAAGTGCTATTTGTCGAACTGCTGTTTTGTCACATTATATGTGAAATGTGTCAGCAGAATAATCATATAGAATTTCTAGTAAAGAAGTGCTGCGGTAATTGTGCTATTCTCAGAATTTCAACATCAGTGACCAAAAACATGATAAATTATTTTGTATCTCTTAATTATAAACCCTGGCCTGGCCTGAGCCCGACAAACATCTTACAAATTAGACCTGAACCCAGCCTGCAGGTCGAGCAAGATCTAGACCTGAGGGCTTGGCTCGAGCCCCCGCAGACCGCTAATAAACATATATATATATTTCTTTTTGCTGGCCCCGTAGCGCAGTTGGTAGAGCACCTGCCAGCTGTGCAAGGGGTCCCGGGATCGATTCCTGGCAGGGGGGGGGGGGGGGGGTTGGAATTTTTCTCCAGCCAAGATTATTCCTCATCCTTCCCTGAGTCTGGAAGTATAATGGCAGCGCCATGGCTGAGTGGTTAGACCGCTAGCCTATCACCTACGTGGGACCTGCATGTGGTATTTGTGGTGGACAAAGCAGTGTCTGGGCGGGTTTTCTCTGGGTTCTCTGGTTTCCTCCGCCATTCATTCCACAAATTGCTCCATTATCACCCTTTCAATCATCCATTCTGCCTGCATTTCATATCATCCCCTTCCTTACTATCATACCAGGTGCTTTCAAGTCTTCACTCTGGTCCAGAGGTCCCTCTGCTCCCCGACAGGCGTCTGACCCTGTGCACTGGCTTGTAAGTCCTACATAAGGGGAGGGTAATCAGGGAAAGAAGAAGAAAGTATCCTAAATCTGCTTCTAGAGAGCACGGTTGTCAGGTGTACTGATTTTGCAGATCTGCTGCTTTTTTGCAAATCTATTCTCTACTGCTAAAAATTGAACGTACTTCAAAATCTCCGACTTTTTATGTATTTTCCACTTTCAAACGCTATTTTCCTTAACATCATATAATTCGCTTTTCTGAAAAAGATTTTCAGGCTGTGTATAAAAACAAGAGATTAATATGATTAACCTGTGTACATAAACGGCATACCACATATTGTTTCTGCATTGCTAACTATTCTTGACTGCTACATTAAACCTGAACGTTTGAATTCCACTGAAATAGTTAATTGAATACAGGGATCCAGAAGTATTTCTTCCTGTGGAAAACATGTATTTTGGTGACAAAGTTCAAATATCTCTGACAAAATCATTCCTTCCTGACAAATATGTACAACTTTTCAAATCACACTGTGTTGATTTTTATGTTGAGTCAGTTCACAACATGCAAGTTATTTTTCATTAAGTAATCCTCTTCTTCCAATTTGGAAGTGTTAGAATCAGCTAAAATCAAAACAGGTCAGTCAATTGTACCACTTGCTTCTAGGTTTCCTAAGTTGGTGAAAGAAGAAATCCAACAAACAGATACAGAATGGAGGCTATTGCACAATGCTGACATTGCATGTGGCAGTAATTCTACAGCCCAAGAATTTTGGAGCAAATATATTATTATTCATGTCATAAATATGTATACACTAAGCAAAACTGCCGGTTAAAAAAATCTAGTTTTCTCCTGCTTTTTTTTCTAATCAAATCATCTGCTTTTACTTCAGCAGACATGGCAACACTGCTGAAGAGATATGTCACCACTTTGCAGTCCTGTAACTCAACTTGCCATCCGCTTTTATTAAGTTTTCTTTTACAGCAAAATCATGGTATGCTACAGGTAAATAATGCCATGTTTACAATATTGAGCATGTGAGGCTGGGAGAATCAATCTAAATAAGTGAAATTTGCTAGTTTTGCAAGATTTTAGGTTTTTTTTCCTTCTTCCCTTTCAAGAAATGCTAAAAATAATAGTCATTTAATAGAGAAGTGCAGCTGAGTAAATGGATGTAGAAGTTGTGACAATAAGGTGTACAGCGTTACAAGAAATTATCTAGATGAGAAAAATTAAAAGCTAATTAATGTAAGCTTATGAAACAAATAAACCTCACGTCCCATGAATCAGAAACCTAAGCTTATACATGGTGTTCACTTTTATTTGTACCTTTGCTTTCCAATTTGTCACTCTTTCAAGCGAGTCTATGGTTACCTAGAAATGCACTCCCGTTTTGCGTCATCTGACAATATATAGTTGTGGTATTTCTACCAGCATCAGCAGCTGACTCTATGGTTGGCGTCATGTGCATTTTTTAGAGTATTTTCTACTTGGAGTTGCTCCCTAGGGACTCTTAGTGGAATTTATACAACTATATCATGAGTGTTCCTTGAGCCGCATTATATAGAACCAAGTCTTCCAAGCTTTGAGTACTATGCAACATTGTTATTAGTCGAGGGCAATATGAAGTTGACAATATACCACTGCCTCTATATGTTGGAATGCTAATTTTGAACTGGATTGCTGAAGGAAGAGGGATATTAGTATAATATGAACTGTGGCATTCATGATTTTCTGGAACTCCTACATATTCCACCTTGCAGAATTCTAAAATAATTGTTAAATGGTAACCACAACTATTTTATGGTACTTTATTATGGTATGCCATGCATAAATGACATACAGGTATTTTGTATCTCTGAGATGCCTAACCAAAAATAACTATTCCTTACTTTCAAAAAATGTCTCAGTGTGGAACATCAAATGCTTAATTTAAAACACCCCACTGAAACAATGCTGAAGCTTTTCATATTTTTTCATGTATGGCTGTTTTACCTAAGGAAATATAGTCCATCAAGTTTGCTATGTAACACATTCATTGAAATCTCTCCACTTTAAGACATTAAATGTGTTTAAAACTTTACTGACAACCAAACCACTGCCCTAAAATGTTCTTTATTTGTCAATTTCATGACAGAAAGTCTTTCTATAAACCAACAGAAGAAACCAGTGTTGTGCGCTCTATTGAAAACTTTGTGAATGCAAGCATGGCTCAATAACTGAACTAAGCACTCATGCAACATTTGACCTGGGTGCAATATCTGTTTTCTTAAGCTGGTTTCAACTAAAGGCTTGCCAGACAGCAATGACACCATGTGTGACCATTGAAGGAACAAATAAAAATGAACACCCAGTTTAAACAGTCAATCATAAGCATTCCTTCCACTTTGTTAAAGAACACACACTTGCTTCACTCATGTTCTTTAGTGTAACCATTGCTTGCTAATTAATGTAAGCTTATATTAAATAAATAAAGAAGATAAAAGAAATAAGAGAAGAAACTCTATCCTCAACTCCCATGAATCTAAGCTTATAAAAGTGGTATATCATAAGCATTGTTAAATAGCACACAAAACCCAGCTTGGATGTTTTGATAGTGTAATGTTGACAGAGTTTGTTAGTTTAAGAACAATTTTGTTTAAGAGGTAGAACTGGAACTTAAAAATTCAATGCCACAACTGGGATTTGAACCACAGACCTTCCGCTTGCCGGGCGGACGCTCTACCACTGAGCTATTGTGACAGGTATGTATATTTATGTATGTATATTTGCCCACACACGGCTTGTGTGTTTAAAAACACCAACAGTAAGTTTGTTGGCATAAATAAATAACAATTTTGCTGTTTAACAACACTGTCAATTGTCAGAATCACATCAGCGCCACCAGTGTGCCAGAATGTTGTCCTACAGGAATTCTTTTACATGTCAGTAAATCTGACATGGAGCTGTCGTGTTTAAGCACACTTAAAAACCATCGGTCTGGGCCAACTTTGAACCTGCAACCTTGGTATCAGTAGGCCAGCGTCTAACCAGACAGACATTGTGTTAGTCTGAAGTTGGCAGCAGTGTTGGTGGATTGACACAAACTACTAATATGTATATTGCTATAAACAACCTAATACTGCATAGAAGAAAGCCTCCCATGGGGTACAGAAGCTTGTCGCATTTGACTGCAGCTATATAAGTTGCAAGATATGTCTTAAATAAAAAAAGCCTATAATTCTATTGGCAAAAAAGGAATATTTCTACAGTATAAAACAGTCGTAATACTTGTATTCTACTAAGTTTTGTATAATTTGAATTTAAAAGTAGTGGATTAAAAACCCTAATACCTTGACAAACCACCTTCATGTTGTTAGCTAATGCTAGATTTCTGACAATGAAGTCATTAATCCTCTTGCTCTCCAATATTTAATATATTGATAGAGCAATAGCAGTATAGTAACCGATTTTTAGAGAGCATGTAAAATATGCTACACCAGGCAGGTCTTAAAATGAACAGCAGCACTACTTAACTACTACTACATTTACTGCATTCTTTTACTTTACTTTTATGTTTGGACTTGTGTACATACACTGTATATGGATAAGGTAATATGATGGGTAATGTTGCTGCAAAACGGTCCAAGGGCCACGTAACATCAGGCAGGCAATGTATGGGAAATAGTAATAGCAGCAATGTAACATTACTTGCACAACGTTGGAAGTGTATAGTTGGCAAAATGTTTAAGTTACATATGTGTGAAGAAAGTGGCATTCATTTTATCACTTGATATAGCAATTGGTAACCTTTAAATATGAATTAATTATTTCATGTAATTCTGCAGTATCTACCTATATCATCTTAAAGTCTAAATATAGCTCCAAATAAATGTTTATTAATCAAATCTGTCCTATTTTTACATTCTCTACTATGTTTACTAAAGTAGAGCAAGTATTGTATTCCACCCAAAATTTTGTTGTAGAGATTTCACCAGAAATATAAGTTTTGAGGCCCCCTGAATACAAAAAAAAAGCCTTTTTAGAAAAAGGTCAGTGTGTTTGTGTGCGTCAGTAGATGGCATAGCTCAAAAACGAAAAGTTGGTTAAAAACCATATTTGGTATTTAAGTTTAATGTCTTTCAAGGATGCAACACAAAGATTTTAAAGAAAATTCCTCTGCCCTAAACTACCCTTCACATGGACAATTTTTTGAAAATTTTGATTTTCTTCAAAACGGCTCTAGCAATTTTGATTAAGATGCCATATATTTGAGATATTTTTATGATTAATGAAATGTGTATCTTGAATTTTCTGGCTGTAGCCCACGAAGTCCTATTTACTCTGGATCACATTGGATGGTGTGACCGTAGTACTCTGCTACTCTCAGCTGCTGATACGGAGCTGTTTGGATCTCCAGGCGTCAAATCGTCGAAGCTTTGAACAAAACGTCTGGAAGATTTTCCACTACACCACAGCCCGCAAGCCTGGATAATCATTCTGTATTTATGACACCGGCCGCGAAAGCCTACGCAATTTTATTCACAATAATTGGTTACAATTCATGTAATGCACGGCTTGTGTATGTCACTGCCTAAGTTCTCACATCACTCGCTTGTTCCCCACCACTCCAGTCACTTCTCCTTAATTTCTCCTCTCTCACACACCGCCGCCTGTACAAACTACATTGTTTACTATTGGCAATGTATTATTTCCACTGGCAGGCCTAGAGTTGCGAGTTTCACTTTTTATTACAATCCATATTGTGTTATGCTTCTTTGAAGAGTTAAGAATCTGTGCATCACAGTAATCATTTTTGCAGCCTTTATTACATTATTAAAACTTTATTTAAAGCACCACCATAAATACAGTTTTTTCTGATTTGGATTTGGTTTAAGGGCGCTCAACTTCTAGGTCTTTCTGCAATAAATATCTGCAACAGTATGGTTTGAGAGATAAAGCATTTTTGTTGCCTATGAACTAACATGCATTTTTATTCACCTCAACAATGAAAGAATTCCTTAATACCGAATCTCCTATTTTGCCTTATTGACCCTTGTGTTTCCTATCCCTTTTAGATTTTTAAAAATACAATTTCCATATTGCACCCAAAAATTTGATTGGCAAGTTACCTCAATAAATGAATTATTTTTTGCAGAAAAGACATAAGAAGTCACTGTGTGAGCACAGAATCTAATAACAAAGCAAAGCAAAAAGCCATGGGTACAAATAAAAGGTGGCCTCATTGAGCTTTGTGTTTGTCTTCAGTGTTTAACCCTATGAAGTAAGTAAACATATGCTTCACTTCCGCTGTGCAGCTAATTGCTGCAATGAAAATATGCATTCAAGTGTCGCCACTTTCCTAACGCAGTATTGGTATCTTTGTTTCTTTGGCTGGCAATGCTCCAAGCACCCAGGCTACACCCTCACCCTCTGTAGCAGAAGACAGTATCCAGTTGGAGGAGCTAGGCTGGTATTCTACAGAAACCCCCTCCCCCCCTCTGTTACACTTTGCATCTTAGGACCTGTCAATTCCTCTGCATCTGTAGAGAATCTGGGAAATCACATTGGGCTAAAGTGGTGACAAGTACTAAAATTTGTCTACATAACTTCCATTAGACTGTTACAGTTGCATATTTGCTAAAACACTTCACATTGTTTTTTGCCCACATATAGCATTACAATGCACCCATTTATTGCACAACTAGTAGCAAAACATGTAATTAACCATAATCTAAAAATCTGAATACAGGATATAGTAGTTATGTGTATAGTTATAGCGGTTATCCTGTAGTACAGCGGCGCCATGTGGTCGACAGGCAGCTGTGTTGTGACTGAAGAGTGGTGTTATCAGCTACCTGTCCTTTAACACATTGGTGACGTATATATCGCCAATGCCGGAAGTATGAAATCTACGGAAGCACGTTAATGTTGTTCTTACTCTTAGAGTTATTATTGTTTAGTAATTAAGTGATGTGATGTAAGTTCTTGTATAGTACGGTTGTGGCTTTAATCTGTATTCTACATACCTTAAAAAATGAAAAATTGGACTGAGGAAGATATTGTTGCCTTTTAGCGAGTTGTACAATGTCAGGTTGGCAAAACATATTTGTGCATTACAGCACTATGTTGTTCCGTTGTATGTCTGTGACACACTACAACTGTCAGTGAACCATGTGACGCCGCTCATCTACAGCTTTACTGTTACAGATATATTTGGGATAAAGCAGTAATGCAGCCTACATTGCGTATTAGGGTCAACACTCATCACTAATTGCACACATGTAGCATTATAATGATGCACTCTTTTACTGCACAACTTATGGTAGCTAATATACATGTAACTGACAATAACTCACACTTCACACTAGGGATATGAAAGTTACATTTATATATGTAGTTATATATATACAAATGATTATAAAAGAAAGTTGCTCAAATGGACGACCGATGGCCCCAACAAGTTAAATGGGGCAACATGATCTTCTTTAACCACTACTTATCAACTTTGAATAACTTTGCACCCACACAGGATACGCCACCATAACTATTTCTGACGAAACAGCATTTTTAGCAGATATACAATCTTCCCGATGACCATATAATCTGAAATAATTGTGTTACAAATGACGGCCTCTTCATAAACGTCCCTTTGACTTTATTTTTAACCTCTCCCTAATCTCATGACTAAAAAATGATATTTTGACGTTTAACGACGCTGTCAATTATTAGGATCACATCAGCGTCGCCGATGTGCCGGAATTTCGTCCCACAGTTCTTTTACATGCCAGTGTATCTACTGACATGGAGCTGTCGTTTTTAAGCACACTTAAGAACCATCGGTCTGGGCCGGATTTGAACCCGCGACTTTGGGATCAGTAGGCCAACGTCTAACCAACCTGACCAACTAGTCTCATGACTTCTCACCACCTGCCACCGTTTCAGTTTTGCTCCTTATTTAAACATACAATAGTCTAAGTTGACAATCTCCAACTGTGTTTGGTACTTGCTAGGCTACTACTGCACTCTGCATATTTAATGCTAAATACTGACAAAATTTAACGAGAGTACCAGGCTTGTGAACTCCAATGCAGCAATATTAAAATACATCGTTTGCATCATTCTTTTTCACTTATCCGTTGTTTGCAAAGATTTTTACCTTCACATCACATTCATGTGCACTCTTACTTTAATCACAGTATATTTCCCGAGCGACACCCAATACACTATTGCAGCTATAATACTACCCTGTTATTGTTACAATACCGCCAGAATATACTTCGTACAGAATAGCTTAGAGTTTCGACCACTTCGACTAACCAACAACAGAGCTGCGCAAGCGCCAGTTCTGGTGCTTCGGGTACACGGCCAGGTACAAACGACCTACACCTAACCAAACATTGTGCTGACCTAACCTCATCAGTTTACACTGAGAACTCCACCAGTGACATCAGTATCCCTAAAAATGGTTGACTACAAAACTATATACATTTGAATTTGAACCTTGGAAGAGTGGAACTACGCACAATATGATTGGTGAAGATATTTAGTAAATATAATTTAGACACGCTAAAAATGAGAAGTTGGTTTTCGACTTACCGTCAAATGTAAACTGTTTAGGGGCAAAAAAGGTTGCCACTGGAACAGCAATAATAAAAACACAATAGTGGAATACTGTTCTGAATGTTTCCCTGTTCCTGGAACAAAATATAACTTTAAAAAATATGAAAAAAAAAAACATTACAACTTTGTCACACCCAAAGTAATATGAGCACAGTGCGGGAAAGATCATGCCATGCAATGCTTACATCACTGTTGCCAACTATAATTCAATAAAACAAGCTTCTTCTTCTTTTTATTTTACGATGCTCTTGAATACAAGTACTTATTCATTTAGCGTCCTCCTCCAATGTTTATACTAAATGACTAATTTGTCAATTTAGCATCCTTTAATATTTTTAAATGAGCTGCTTTTTGGAGTACTATACTTGTTAGAGTTTAATTTTACATTTCCTAATATGTTTAATAATTTTGTGGAATACTAATTTTGGATTATAATTTAATAAATTGGTTATTTTAATAGGTCCCAGTATGCCCAAATTATAAATAGAACTCAAAAACTCACTAATTTCATTTTTATATAAGTTGCAACCTAATAATATATGTTCTAAATTTCCATATTCACCACAACTGCAGTAGGGAGAGTCTTTCTTCTTCATCTTAAACAAGAATGCAGGTGTTAATGCAATATTTAGCCTAATTTTGATTATATTGCACAAGTCTTGTCTAGGATAGTGTATATTTTTGAACTGTATCGTCTAAATTTCCAATAATTTCAAAATTAGATAATATCATATTATCTTTGTATCCAACTAAAACTCCTCCACCAGTTTTCATTCTGTCCGATCTAATAATTTTATAATTAGGGACTCGAAATTTATTTCCTGGTTTAAGCGATGTTTCGGTAATCATAAAAATGTCTATATTTTCTTTATGTATAAAATTGTTTGTTCATTCTTTTTACTGTTTAAACTTCTAGCATTCCATGATACAATTTTACATTTTTTTATTTCCACTACCCTGAACTTGTTGCTTTGCGTCATTGTTGTAGTAAGTTAATAACGAAATGTCCTGAGATATTTTCTCCTGAGTAGGAATGATTACTTCACTCACTTCCATACTACAGTTATTTTCTAAAGCAAGAGTGATTGATTCCTGATTTGTATATTCGCTCTCCATTTTTTCATCGGAATTAGTTTCTTTATGGATAGATGGTATGTTCGAAATTAAATGTTGTGCTTGATTTCTGCCATTTGGGTTGATCAACACGTTGTTCAGGTTTGGGATTTTCTTGGTACTTCCTACTTTGTTTACGGGACTAGGTTTCCTTTTTTTGACCGCTTTTTTAGTAGAAGACCCACTAGGTACTTCCTTAGATTTAATGGAAGAAACTTTATTTTCTTTATGAAAGTTGTTTAACTCTTTTGAGGCAATGACACATAGCGAATTGAGTTTAAGATTTTCTATTACCGCACTTTTCTGGCTTACTTTGTCGGCGTAGGTTGTATTACCTTTCAGTATGTTAATAGCATCGTACCTTGAAACTTTCATTTCTCTCACTTTTTTTAGAACTTCAGTTTCGAATAAATATTTAGGGCATTCCTTTGAATTTGCTTTGTGGTTCATGAAACAATTGATACATCTTTCTGTTTTTGCTTTACAATCCTTTTCAGCGTGTTGGTAGCTACATTTGTTACAACTAACTTCCTTTTTACAGGTTTTTAATGAATGGCCAAAAAGCAAACAATTTTTACACCGAAAGGGTTTCTCTTCAAATTCATTTACTTGACATGATATGCCATAAATATATATTCTATTGGGAAGCATTTGTGCTCTGAAAGTAAATAAGACTGTTTCAGTGGGGAGCAGCTGAATATCGTCCCGATTCTTTCCAGGTACTTTTTTCACAAACCTGTGCACCTTAAGAATTTCATAATTTCTATCATTAGTTGTTTGTTCTAGGATTTTACTTGACATGATATGCCATAAATATATATTCTATTGGGAAGCATTTGTGCTCTGAAAGTAAATAAGACTGTTTCAGTGGGGAGCAGCTGAATATCGTCCCGATTCTTTCCAGGTACTTTTTTCACAAACCTGTGCACCTTAAGAATTTCATAATTTCTATCATTAGTTGTTTGTTCTAGGATTTCTGATTCAGATAACTCAACATCGATTCCTCTTGCAATTCCCTTGACTATGCAGTTGTAGTAAGGAATGAATGATTTCACATTATAGTTACTATCGAAATCTGGCTTTAAGAAGTTATTGGCTTCTTGGAAATGATTGAAGTATACTTCAATTCTATTTCTACCAATTGGTTTGATTTCTTTTGCTTTAAATCCATTTTCAAATATCATTTTACCATATTTCATAGGATGAATCCTGTTTACATTGCCTTGATTACCATTGATAATAACAAAATATGGACCCGAATCTCTGTAATTATACAATATTTTCTCGCTTTTATTACTTATTATTCCTTTCTCATTCTTTTCCTCCATAATTCTTTCTACTGTATTCATGTCCTTAATTACACTTATTTGCATATTTATTAATTCCTTTTTACTGAGATCTACATCGTGCGACATTTACCAACTCCTAAGTGTGGAATTTGGAAGTATTATTTGTCTATATATATAAAGGTTTTTGCACTCTTGTTTGAACAAAATGATCTTAATTAACCCAAGATACGAATTATGCACTAACTACAACTAGCAGCTCAAAGGATACTGTACAAATTAAAATCAAATGAGGAGGACGCTCAATTTCACTATACGCACACTTCAAAACAACCGCCGAGTAAAACAAGCTAAATCGGCTTGTCAAAAAGGCTAGATTATATTTTAATACCTATATAAATATTAGAAAACCACATTATTAAAAAGTGCGCATGGATCACCTAGCAAAAATAAACGTAGTCTTCGTCATCCCCCTCTGCCTCATTTCTACTGCTGCAGCTGGGATCTCCCTTAGGCTCTTACATGTATGCAGCATTTGTACCAACAAGCTTCAATATATCGCCTGGGACTGCGCATGGAAAATCTGATATGTTGCACTCACATGACTTTCTCTACTCTTGTACTAACCATTCTTACAAACTCTTTTTCCTATATCTTCTTTGTGTTAGTTAAGATAAACATTTGTACAAATTGTCTTATTGCTTATTTCCTTGTAGGTGCAAGGGGAATGTTAGTGTACAGTAGGCTTTGTGCGATAGTCAAATCTTTTAAAGCTTTCAAATTCCGTTCTCATTGCAGGGTTAACATAACAAATTGAATAACGATGTTCCATTTGACAGAAATACAAATAACAAGCCATATCTCCGAAATGGTCCAATTTATAAAAAATATTCAGACATAACTTGTGTATTTTAGAAACATCTACAGTTTTTCATAGTAAGATTTGGTCTATATGTAACAATTTACCAGTTATGCAAAAGTCGTCCAGAGTAAATAGGAGTACAGGGGTTATAGCCAGAAAATTCAAAATATACATTTCATTTGTCATAAAGATATTTCAAACTATGGCATTTTAATCAAAATCGTTAGAGACACTTTCGAGAAAATCTAAATTTTCGATAAACTTTCCATGTAAAGGGTAGCTTAGGGTGAAGAATTTTCTTTAAAATCTTCGTGTCGCATCCATGAAAGACATTAAACTTAAATACCAACTTTGATTTTTAACCAACTTTTCGTTTTTGGGTTATGTTATCCACAGGCTCGAGATACACACACAGACCTTTTTCTAAAAAGTGCCAAAGAATCTAACAACTTGGTGGAATCCATACTCCCAGATTCAAAAGATTCATGAATTCGCCAAAAGGATTATATCATTATGTGGAATAGCTGCAGTAGCGAGATTAAATGATGTATTATGTTAAAGGTACTGGTAGATAAGTAAAAAATGAAAAAGGCTAGAAATGGCTAATGAAGCTTACAAAAAAGGCCAGGAAAGCTACTTGTAGGTTTTTGGAAAATTTATAGCTAGAAAGGTTCTCAAAAAGGCCAGATCTAGCCTTAAAAAGGCTAAGTTGGCAACACTGCCACGAAGGAACTGTTTTCGGCTCTTCTTTAGAAAGAGTCCCGTACACAGATTATACAAGATGATCGACTCTGTGTTAAAGGGTGATTACATAAATGTCGCTACCTTTCACCAGGGCACCGGCACGATCTGTCGATAACGCAGTACGCCTCTATATCGACCGAGTAGCGCTGCATCCGCCCCTCTTCGTGCCTATTCCGCGCCAAAGTCAAATGCCTATCAATTAAAACATACTAGTGTTGTTTGCCTGCCTTCACTTTATTGCAGTAATGTCACTGTGATGTGCAATCTCTTCTTATCAGCAGGTTTAGGATTTTTAGGTGCAAATTTCAGATGAAAAAAGAAGGGAAGTGTACTTTACTTACACTTCATTTAAAATTATATTAATTGAATTTTGCATAACTGGTAAACCATAAGACATAAACCAAATTTTACTGTACACAAATGTTGTTGTTGTTAGCTAACGCTGGATTTCTGACAATGAAGTCATTAATCCTCTTGCTCTCCAATATTTTTCACTGATGGATGGGGCACTAGAAGTGGCCGGGCATATTTGAAGGTGGTCTCGATCCATTTCCTCTAGCACATCACATAGAGGACAGAGTGGTGAAGAATATATCCCAATTCTGTTTAAATATTTTGCCAGACAATCATGTCCTGTAATCTACCTGAAGGTTGCAACTGCTGTTTTTCGAGGATACTTGGGAATTACTGTTTGAATGTTTGGTAGTTACCATCTTTTATTTTTTGATTTTTCATAGTAATATTTATCAGTAATTTTTTTGAATTCAGAGTTGCCTAATCTTTTAGCTGCATAAAATGGTAGAAAACTATTGATTTCTGCACATTGCCGGTACCCTTTTTTGCAAGAAAATCAGCTTTCTCATTACCACTCAGTGCACAGTGAGCTGGTATCCATTGGAAGACTAGGTGTTTTTGAAGTGCTGTTAGATGGGTAAGGATTTTCCAACATTCTATAATTGTTTGGTTTTTTGGTGACAACTTGGAAGTAATTGCTATAATTGCTGCCCTGGAATCTGAGAGAATAACTGCTTGATGAAAATGTGAAATTCTGTACAAAAGATTTTGTAGGGCCATTCGAATTGCTTCAATTTCTCCATCAAAGTTTGTAGTTCCATAACTTAAAGATTTGTAATAGGATAAGAGGTGACACGTGAGTCCAGCACCTGCTCCATCTTGGTTTGATTTCAATGATCCATCAGTATAAATATGGGGCCATTCGTGTTCTGGAAATCTAGTCTGGATTGTCTCTAATGCCAATAATTTATAACACTAGTTGGAGTATCACTTTTCTTAACTTCTTCTGTCAGGTATAAATAATATATGATGTCTAATGTTTGTGTCGGATTGACTTTAGATATGAAGTTTTCCTTTGAATTAGGAAGGTATACATTCTTGATGTCTTGAATTTTGGAAAGAAAGCTCTCTTGAGTCTTTAGTGTATGTGTAAAATTTCTCTTGTGCCATGTATTGAATGGGAGTCTGATCAACTCTTCATGTTGAATAAGAGCCGCTTTTTCTATTTCATATTCCATGGGGCATTGGTTGGTTAGTATTTCCATAGCTGCTATTGGTCTGGTTTTGATAGCACCTGTAATTAATCTCAGACTTTGGTTTTGAAAGATTTGAATTTTTTTTGTGTTTGCTGTTACAAGAACTTCACTGCAGTAAGTAAATAACGGCTTTATATATACATTGTATGTTGTGTTAAGAGTTGCTCTGGAACATCCCCACTTCATTCCTGTTAGACGTTTTAACAGTGAAAGGCGCCTCTCTGCTCTTTGTATTACATTTTCTATTTGTTTACTCCATGTAAGTTTAGTATCAAATGTAACTCCTTAATACTTTGCTTCCTTTGTTTCTGGTAATTGTTGACCCTCAAAATTTAGTTTTATTTTTAGTGGTTTTTTTCTTAGTGAAAAGATTTGGTAGTTTGATTTTGTTGTATTAACAGTCATTAAATTTTCTTGGGTCCACCTCTGTAAGTTGGTTAAGGATTGTTGCATGGTTTTTTCTAGTTCTGTACTTTTGCTTTTTGGTTTTGAAGTCCACATTACTAAATCATCAGCAAATAGTGCACACTTCACACCTGATTCTTGTATTTGTTGTGGCAGATTGTTAATAAATATATTAAAAAGTGTTGTGCTGAGCACTGCACCTTGTGGTAAGCCACAGTGTACTTGTTTGTATTCAGATATATTTCTTCCATATCTGGTTGCAATAAAGCGTTGTGTTAGGAAATGACATAGCCATGAAAACACTGGACCTTGTATCCCTATTTTTTTACTTTCTTTAGTAGTTTTGTTCTGCATATAGAATCATATGCACTTTGGAAATCAATAAAAACTGATAAATTATCTTCTTTTCTGTTGAAGGAGTCTTTGATTTCTTGACTGAGAAGTAAGACTTGTTCATTTGTAGAGTGGAACTCTCTAAATCCAGCTTGAAATGGGGAAATTAAATTTTTTGATTCTAGAAACCAACTTAACCTGTTTGACACCATTCTTTCCATCACTTTTGCTATTATGCTAGTAAGAGCTATTGGTCTATAATTTTTTATTTCTGACGCTGTTTTGTCTTTCTTCAAGAGTGGGACAATTACTGCTTTTTGCCATTCAGCAGGTACAGTGGTTTTCCAGGATAGATTGTAGAGTTTTAGTAGTTGTTGTTTTGCTGTTTTTCCAAGGTTTTTTATGAACTCTGGATGTATGAGATCAGCTCCAGGAGACTTTGTGTTTTTTAGCTACACAAATGTAGATCTAGTTAAAACACACAAGTTGTGTCGAAATGCATTTTTGTGGAGTGAACCATTTTGGAGGTATTCCTTGTAATTAATGTTCTTCCACACAATAGCCATGTGTAGGACAGGATTGGAAAGGGTGGAATGAGACTGAAAAATTCAATGAGTGAGTGAGAGTGAGTGCATGCATTTGAGTGGTGCAAGACTGCTGAGGTCATCAGTGCCACGCTCTGGCTATATATTTATTCAGGATTTATTCCAGTATTAAAGTAACAGGCAAAGCAAACATAGAAATAAATATCTTCCTTTCATAGAAGTTTGAAAACAGTGTTGATGTAATTAATTTAATTTAAAAGGTGAGTTAATTAATAACACTGAACAACACTTACAACATATTTTTCCGGGACACGTTTCGAAGATTAACTATCCTCCATTATCAACCGGAAAATAACTGGGTTTCCATGGTGTTTCATGGTGCAGATGGTGATGCTTCTTCTGATATTTCTTCTGGTGGCGGTTCAATGAACTTACTGAAAATGTCTCTCTGAGGAATGTCGAAATTAAATACTCGGTTTCTATTTTTTAAAATAAAGATTTGTTCCCATGTGGACACTTCTTGTTTTCCGGTTATGTGTTTGAGAAGTTTTGGTTCTAGCTTTATGTCATGATTTTTTGCCCAAAACTGAAACGCAACCGCTGGTTTTTCTAATTGTTTACTCTTAATGTTTCTAATGTGTTCCTTGGATCAAATTTCTAAATTTCTTTGGGTTTTTCCTATGTATATTTCATTACAATCACTGAATTCAATTTGGTATATGCCAGATTTTTTGTTAGGTGGAATAGCATCTTTTATGTTTGAAAGTAGTAGGGTTTTTATGGAGTAATGGTTTACTGCTGCTAGCTCAATGTTGTATTCCTTGAACACCTTTTTAAATTTATCAAAGGCCCATGGATGAATTGTGAATTTTTTGAATATCATTTTTGTTTTTGCTGCTGTGAGAGTTGTAGTTTCTTTTAATAATTTTTTCTTTTCTGCTTATTAAAAAAAATATTAAAAGAAACTACAACTCTCACAGCAGCAAAAACAAAAATGATATTCAAAAAATTTGCATATCATCCATGGGCCTTTGATAAATTTAAAAAGGTGTTCAAGGAATACAACATTGAGGTAGCAGCAGTAAACCATTACTCCATAAAAAACCTACTACTTTCAAATATCAAAGATGCTATTCCACCTAACAAAAAATCAGGCATATACCAAATTGAATGCAGTGATTGTAATGAAATATACACAGGAAAAACCAAAAGAAATTTAGAAATTAGATCCAAGGAACACATTAGAAACATTAAAAGTAAACAATTAGAAAAATCAGCAGTTGCGTTTCACTTTTGGACAAAAAATCATGACATAAAGCTAGAGCCGAAACTTCTCAAACACATAACCGGAAAACAAGAAGTGTCCACATGGGAACAAATCTTTATTTTAAAAAATAGAAACCGAGTATTTAATTTCGACATTCTTCAGAGAGACATTTTCAGTAAGTTCCTTGAACCGCCACCAGAAGAAACACCAGAAGAAGCATCACCATCTGCACCATGAAACACCATGGAAACTCAGATATTGTCCGGTTAATAATGGAGGAAAGTTAACCTTCGAAACGTGTCCCAGAAAAATATGTTGTAAGTGTTGTTCAGTGTTATTAATTAACTCACCTTTTAAATTAAAATAGAAATAAATAACTGAAAGAACAAAAGTTAAAATATTAAACTAAAAAATACAAACAGTAAACAATAGAAATCCCACAATTCATTATAAAACAGTAACAAACCTTCAGCAAACAGTTTATACACTTCTGACAC
This sequence comes from Tenodera sinensis, assembly GCA_030765045.1. NCBI lineage: Eukaryota > Metazoa > Arthropoda > Insecta > Mantodea > Mantidae > Tenodera > Tenodera sinensis. The sequence goes on along the minus strand of CM060964.1, from coordinate 368,827,758 downwards.
AGCTAGACAGTCACTAACACACAGGAAACTGCATAAGTTAATTTTTTGTAAAGAAACCAGTTAGTGTAACACATCAGAGAAGCTTGGTGATAGAGGCAGTCTCTCCCAAAATAGCAATTAAATCATTAGAGAGACCAAGCCGATTTCAAAGTATGGAGTAATGATGACACTGGGTGAGAAAACACTTGAGTCGTCTAGTATCAAAACTGGCCAATTCATAAAATATGTTTTCATCAGTATCATTAAAAACTTCTGCGGACAAACCAATGAAAGTTAGTAATATTTTTGTTTCACTTTTATTAGGCTCCATATGATGGGTTCATATTGTATTAATGTAGAAAATCATATTAATTTACTATATTTTTTCAAAATTTTAAGTTTTGACTTGGTCAGTTTTGTTGCAGACAGACAGTTCTTTAATTCTAAATCTTTCAAATAAGAAAGACTATTTCAATTGGTACCCAACATCGATAACAAAACATAATTTATTCACTAATTGTAAAAAATGCAATATAATATTAAAGTAGACCAAAAATTAGTAAGAACATAAGAAAATTTAAAAAAAAAAATACAGTGTTTTTTCCTTCCAGTTTAAGCTTTAATACAGAGGAGACTTGGCATGAAAAATAATATGAATTCTCTATTAAAACAACACTTTGATAGATATAATTTTACACATCTCAATCCTACTTCACATTAGATTACAATATCTGGCATGTTTTTTTTTTTTGTTGTTGTTGTTTAACAACGCTGTCAATTGCCAGGATCACATCAGCGCCGCCAATGTGCCGGAATTTAGTCCCGCAGGAGTTCTTTTATATGCCAGTAAATCTACTGACATGGAGCTGTCGTTTTTACTTACTTACTTACTATCCGGCACTACAGCCCTATGTGGGCCTCGGGCTCCTTCACAATCAGCCTCCATGCTTTTCTATCCTTAATTTTTTCTCTCCATCCTTTCACCTTCATAGTGTTCAAATCATCAATCCATCTCATCTTGGGTTTTCCTTTCTTCCTTGTTGAGAATAGTCTTGCTTTAAACACTCTTAAAGGTATTCTATTCGTCCCCATTCGTTCCAGATGTCCCATCCATTGTAGCCTTAGTGCTTTAATAAAGCGTACTATATCCTCTCCTTTTATAAGTTGGTTGATTTCCTCATTATAACGTATCCTCCACACACCTTGTTCTACTACAGGGCCATATATTCTCCTTATTATCTTGCGTTCAAATTTTCTTAATTTCTCTTGGTCAGACCTTGTCAGTGTCCAGGTCTCTGCCCCATATGTAACTACTGGTCTTATCAATGTTTTATATATCAGGGTTTTATCTTTCCTAGTTAGTATTTTATTTTTTAACAACTTTAAATTTCCAAAGTGTGCTTTATTCCCTGCTTGTATGTGGTCCTTTATAGTAATGCTCATTTTGGCTTATTATCTATTATATTCCCCAGGTAACAAAACTTCACTGTTCCTTGGAATATTTGATCACCAATTCTCAAATCCTGTAGCTTCCTATTCCCTCCTGATATCATCACGTATTTTGTTTTCTGCACATTAACTCTTAATCCCATTCTCTCTGCATTTTCCTGTAATTTCTCATACACTTCTATTATTTTATTTTTAGATCTGGCTACAATAGCAATATCATCTGCATAGGCACATATCTGACTCATCTTGTTAAATATAGTGCCTCTCTGATCTATCTCTGCTATAACATGATGCAGAGCCAATATAAATAATGTAGTGGATAATCCATCTCCTTGCTTTATCCCTTTATTGAACTGGAAGCTATCACTTAATTTACTATCAATTTTTACTCTAGCTTTCGTATTATTCATAGTCATCCATATTAATCTGACTAATTTATTTGGTATGCCCATTGCCTTCATAGCCTCGTACAGTTTCCTCCTATTGACACTATCAAATGCCTGTTGAAAGTCCACGAACAGTATATGAAGATCCATTCCATAATCATAATGCTTCTCCAAAATTTGTCTCATGGTGAATAGTTGGTCTGTAGTTCCTTTATTAGGTCGAAATCCACACTGGTATTCTCCTATTATTATCTCTGTGATTTGCTTAGTTCTTTCATTAATTATTGTTGATAATATTTTATACACTATATTCAACAGTTATACCTCTGTAGTTATCACATTCCAATTTGTCCCCTTTCTTAAAAATTGGACAAATTATCCCAGTGTTCCAGTTTAGTGGCATTTCCTCCTTCTCCCAGATCTTTGTAATTATGCCGTATAATACATGTCTTAGGGGTTCCCCACCATATTTCACCAGCTCCACCGTTATGTTATCTTCTCCTGGTGCTTTATTGTTCTTCATTCTTTTCACAATTACTCCAATTTCCTCTAATGTAGGTGGGTCGATATTCCCTTCTATCCTGTCTCTGTTCTCGTTCCTCCCCTCTTCCTCTACTTCTTCTCTATCATCTTCAGTTATGTCATTTAACAATTCTTTAAAGTGTTCTGCCCATCTTCCTACTACCTTCCTCTCTTCACCTATGAATTTCCCATCCTTGCTTCTGCATCCATTGACTCTCGGCTGAAACCCTCTTTTCATTCGATCTATGTACTGCTCTATAAAATTTTCTGGTTTCATTTTGTGTGCTTAATTCCCCTATTGCTTCCATTTGACTTCGTATCCACCTTCTCTTTTTCTTCTTAATTATATTGTTTGCTTTCCTTCTTAATTCTTGGCACTTCTCACAATTTGGTCTGGTTTCTCGTTGCATCATTCTTTCCCTGGCTTTATTTTTCTCATTTAATGCATTTGCACATTCGTCATCATACCATTCTGCATTCCTTGCTTTTTCCTTTTCTCCAATGATTACCCTAGCCATTTCTACTATTAACTCCTCTATGGCCTTCCATTCTTTATCCACATTATCAATCTTCTTACGATTCAACTCTGCTATCCTTTCTCCTAAGGTATCCTGGTACCTCTTCACTTCTTTCGAATTCTCCTTAAAGTTATCTATATTCCACACTACCCTATTCATTCTAGGTATTCTTTGTACATTAGCAATTTGCTCTCTAACTTTAGCTTTTACTAAATAGTGATCTGAGTCACAATTTGGACCTCTACAGGTTATTACATCAATCACTGATGTAAAGTGTCGTATTGTCACCAAAACATGATCGATTTGGCTCACTTCTGTACTACCTGGAATCTTCCAGGTACCTAAATGTATTTGTTTATGAGGAAATGAATTGAGCAAGCAGATCCCCATTCTCATTATTACATTCATGCAGGGTGAATGGACCAGCCACTCCTCTCTGCGCTTCTTTTCTTACTATTTTAGCATTGAAGTCACTGAGAATTATTATCATGTCATGTCTGCTTACTTTATTGCATACCCCTTCCAAATTATCGTAAAACCTTTCCTTCTCTATCTCCTCCTTATCTTCTGTTGGTGCATGTACTGATACTGCAGTTATGTTTCTAAATTTCCCTTTAATTCTAATTTTACATATTCTATCATTAATCATTTCATATTCCATCATGGCTTTCCTGATTTTCTTAGATATCATGAATCCCGTTCCCAATTGTCCTGTTCTTTCCTTCGGCCCACTATATACCATTGTGTATTCGGGTTTATCTATCCTTCCTTCTCCTTGCCATCTTATCTCTTGCAGTGCTAGCAAGTCTATTTTATATTTCAACATCTCATTTGCTATCTCCTTCATTTTTCCTGCTTGTTTCATTGCTCTGATATTCCACGTGGCCATATTCATGTCCTTTTCCTGCCTAATGTCGTCAACTAGTGTACCTCCAATCCGAGACTGATTATTAGGTTTCTGAACGTTATTGTTTTACAGGGTGGGTTGTTAACCCAATGCCCAACCCCCAACCTGGAGGACCAGGTCTCACATATATATCCCCTGGGACTGGGTGACCCGGCTATACCCCCTGGCACTGGGTACCCATTTTAGTCGCCTTTTACGACATGCATGAGCTACATTGGCGCTATTCTTTACACCCGACAACCACACAGATGAGCTGTCATTTTTAAGCACACTTAAAAACCATTGGCCTAGGCCAGTTTCAACCCGCAACCTTGGGCACAGTAGGCCAGCGTCTAACCAACTGAGCCACCCAGAACGACATCTCGCATGTTCTTGGTATATGTGAATAACATGGCATTAAGGAAAATGCTTTCATGTCAATTAAAAAGCTCATTTGTACCAACATAACATCTGCAGCTAATGTAATAAATTATTTTTAACTTCTGCTAATCCATTTAGAACTGATGGTTTGTTGAGCTGGAGATAATAAGGTTCCAAAGCGAACCTTAGGCACATTAGTTGAGGTGCATTATAGTGGATAGAATGGTTCACCTCTGTGGAGATAGCTATCACTGAAATAATAGTGGCCAATATCAAGCTGAGCAAGCACAATCTTCTTTTGACATGATGGATGAGAAGAATAACGCTAAGGAAACATTGTAGCTTTGACCTTTCGGAGTTTGGCGGTGGATGTAAACCATTCCTCCTGCCATTGAAAGAATATCTTTCTGCACCAAAAGAAAACTCTTCAAATCCATAGTTAAGCAGAAGAGAACCCATTCAGTGGGGTGTAGAATCACATCCTTCGCTGCGTGATCTGCTTGTTTGTTTCCTACAATGCCACAATGTCCAGGAACCCAAACGAAGAGCACGTGAAAGCCATTAGTATGTAAAGAGTCCAACTGATCATGGATATTCGGAACAAGTGGTTGAAAGCTATAGAGATCCCATAAACAGTAAAGCACTGAGAGAATTAGAACAAATGACATTGGATTACAGGGAAATGGAGCGTATGAAAATGGTGGTTTTAAATATAGTATAAAACTTAGCATAGCTCCATACAAATTTATAACCCCATACGGGTTATCTTGAAAATTTTTGTTTGAACTTTTAATACCTATGAAAATACTCATAAGATTCAAAACAAAAAAATCTGATGTGCTGCACCCACATGACTTTCTCTACTCTTGTACTAACCATTCTTACAAACTCTTATTCCTATATCTTCTTCATGTTAGTTAAGATAAACATTTGTACAAATCATCTTATTGCTTATAGATGGGCAGAACCAGCACATTGTGTCACTTCCCGTAGTTTTAACCCCTTCCACTGACTCTCACAGCGGTTAGCTACTAGGCCATGCCTGCCACTATTGTCTGTCTGCCTCAGAGAACCAGTCAGTCAGTGGAGAGGTTAAATATTTTATTGCACTGCTGTCACCCCTCTTCTCCATGCCTGGGCTAGCATGCCCAACCTTGAGGGAAGTCTCATTTTGGAAGTGCTTTATGTTCAAAGCTTCCAATGTTGCAAATTTTAGTTATTCCGCCACTGACTGTCTTTCTATCTCTGTTGACCTTCATTTCTGCCCGCTTCCACACGCTCAGGCATCGGGCTAAAGGATATGATGTCACAGTGCATCGAGTTGAGGCTGCCTGATGTAAAGGGTAGTTTAGGGTGGAGGAATGTTCTTCAAAATCTTTATGTCACATTCTTAAAAGATATTAAACTTGAATACCAAATTTGGTTTTTAACCGACTTTTCATTTTTGAGTTATGCTGTCCACAGACTGACAGACACACACACAGACCTTTTTCTAAAAATGCTTTTTTTGGATTCAGAGGACCTCAAAACATATATTTCTGGTGAAATCTTAACATCGAATTGTTGGGTTAAATACAATACTTCCTCTACTTACTATACATAGTAGAATTAGTAAAAATATTATACAGTGTTCACAATTGATATTGCAAGCAATATCGTATTGAAAAATTAGCAACAGCGGCTGGGATCACAATTTTGCACCTTCCTCCATATCACCCAGAACTTAATCCCATCGAAAGTGTTTGGAGCCAGGTTAAGAGATACACAGCTGCCAGGAACAAGGATTTCAAATTAGCAACAGTTAAAGATCTAATGAAACAAGGTGTGTTAAATGTCACAGTGGACAATTGGGAAAACTATGTGAGTCACATGACACAGTGCGAGAAAAATATGTGGAATGCGGACATGATTGAAATAATTCATGACAGTGTTGTGTTAAATTTAGATTCTGATAGCAGCTCTGAAGACGGTTCAGAAACTGACAACAACTGATTTGGGTGTTCAGCCACTGCAGACATTGTTTTTTTAAAGGTAATCTTTTTGTTTCTTTTTCTTTCTTGTAATTTTATAGATGTTAGTTTCATAAATGTCTCACATGTCTGATTAACTCCTCACATGCTAATCACACTTTAATATCACAAATGCACCATTCGTAAAGCCCATCGTGACACTACAACACTGTATGCCAAGACATGCAATGCGAGGTTCGTATCTCTCATAGCCATTAGGTTAGTATAGCTAACCTAATGTGATGTTTGCCATTTGTTTATTATCCAGGAATCATTATTTGTAGAGTGGAGATCCTAAATGGACTAAGTGCCAAAACATTCATTTTGGGTTAATCAAGTGCCATAATTGTTATTAGAATATATTAAACAAACATTTGGATACACACTGACATGAATACATCAGAAGGTTACCTTAACAACTGCACAGAAACTATTTGAACCGCCACCGCCAATAATAATGACAATAATAATTATTATTCTCTACCCTTTTAGTAGAAATAGTGGTATTTGTAAATACTTTTGAATAAGCATGCATTACAGATCCCCATCTGCACTTTCACTACATGAAACCTTTGACAAAATACATGACGAAACAAATGCTTACACAGAGGTAGTTGAACCATCCCGAGAGAAAGTATTGAAAGATGAAGTATGAAATCAGGGCCTATATTGTGTTAGTTATTTTGATGTCTCAAGTGTGAAAATTGCTATGCAATTGCACTGGAGCAAAACCCAATGCCTTCACACCCTAATTTTTAGTGAAACAATGAGTAGGGGGAGGTTCAAACTGATTTTCCATTTCTTTTACACACAACAGCAGTATTAGGACAACAGTACTGGTGAGTTTCTGCTGTTAATATTGCACACCCAAATTTTCAAAAAACAGTTAATGGCTGATTTTAAAGGATTCTTGTTAAGCACTAAGCCATTATCGCCCTCACAGCTAGGGGATTTAAATCTGATTTCTTGGTTAGTTGCCAATGCACTTAAACATGACGTGATTGGGTTAAACATGGCATTTCAATCAAAATCGTTAAAAGAGGCATTCTGGAGAAAATCAAAACATTCGAAAAATTTTCCATGTAAAGGGTAGTTTAGGGTGGACGAATTTTCTTAGAAATCTTCCTGTCACATCCTGCATCCTTGAAAGATATTAAAACTTAAATATTAAATTTACTTTTTAGCCGACTTTGGTTTTTGAGTTATGCTGTTCACACACAACCCCCATCCCCACAGACCTTTTGCTAAAAATACTTTTTTTGGATTCAGGGAGTCTCAAAGCATATTTCCAGTACAATCTTGATATCAAATTTTTGAGTGGAATACAATACTTACCCTACTTACTATATATAGTACAGAAAATAAAAATACAAATACCTTTCAAGAACAAAGAAGTAACCAAAAATACATGGAAATATAAATTAGTGTTAATGAATACCAAGTACTGCAGAACCATGGTAAGTGTTAGACTGCTCCCCTCTCAGCAAGCAGCCTGAGTTCAATCTCAGGGGACAGTAAGGCAGATTTGTGATGGACAATGCAGCATCTCAGCAGTTTCCCCTGCCGTTAATTCCAGCAACTGTTTCATCTTTCCATTCATGCATTTTGCCCTCGTTTCATATCTCCTTTCTCAGTCTCATACTAGGCTTCATCAGGTTGATATGTCCTTCACACAGTCATCCAACGTCTGTATGCTCCTTAAGAGGTATCTGACTCCAGCCAGCCACTGGGAGCATCCATGTAAAATGTTGTTGTTGTTGTTGTGTTAGCTAATGCTGGATTTCTGACAATGAAGTCATTAATCCTCTTGCTCTCCAATACTTTTCACTGATGGATGGGAAGGGCACTAGAAGTGGCCGGGCATATTTGAAGGTGGACTTGATCCATTTCCTCTTGTGGATCACATAGAGGACAGAGTGATGAAGAATATAGCCCAATTCTGTTTAAATGTTTTGCCAGACAATCATGTCCTGTAATCAACCTGAAGGTTGCAACTGCTGTTTTTCGAGGATACTCAGGAATTACTCTTTGAATGTATGGTTGTTCCCATCTTTTATTTTTTTATTTTGCATAGTAATATTTTGCAATAATTTTTTTGAATTCAGAGTTGACTAATCTTTTAGCTGCATAAAATGGTAGATTAACTATTGATTTCTGCACATTGCCGGTATCCTTTTTTGTAAGAATATCAGCTTTCTCATTACCACTCAGTCCACAGTGAGCTGGTATCCATTGGAAGACTAGGTGTTTTTGAACTGCTGTTAGATGGCTAAGCATTTTCCAACATTCTATAATTGTTTGGTTTTTTGGTGACAACTTGGAAGTAATTGCTATAATTGCTGCCCTGGAATCTGAGAGAATAACTGCTTGTTGAAAATGTGAAATTCACACGTAAGCTTCTTTCTTCTGTTACAGAAGCAGAGCTTTGAACAAAATCCTCCATAACATGGCCGTTGGCAGACCTCTTTCCGGGGGAGGGGGGGGGGGGGCGCATGTTGAAACCTTGCAATCCAGCAATAATGAATTCATAATTTTATTTTCAAAAGCTGAAAAAGATAGAGTAATGCCGGGATTACGATGAACTTAACATAACGTGACTTAACGCGACGGTACGTAACGGAAAAGTCAAACACATATTCATGAGTGTCGGCAGACATTTTTCCAGGGGGAGCCACATGTTGGAAGTTTGCAATCATATAGTATTAAATCGTTATTTTATAGCCAAAATTAATAATATTTTTTGCAAATAACCTTATTAATTTTTGCTAAATAAAAATTGTTTTTTACATCAAAATTAAAATAATAGTTTACTAGTCTGTAATTGGCTGCACAATAAGTTCACCAACTTCTTAGGGGGGGCCGCGGACCCCCTTGCCCCCGCTTCGCGACGCCCATGCTCCATAATCTGGGATTTAAGTTCAAAATAATAATAAATAAATAAATAAATAAATAAATAAATAATAATAATAATAATAATAATAATAATAATAATAATAATAATAATAATAATAATAATAATAATAATAAAAATAATAATAATAATAATAATAATAATAATAATAATAATAATAATAATAATAATAATAATAATAATAATAATAATAATAATAATAATAATAATAATAATAATAATAGTAATAGTAATAATAATAATAATAATAATAATAATAATAATAATAATAATAATAATAATAATAATAATAATAATAATAATAATAATAATAATAATAATAATAATAATAATAATAATAATAATAATAATAATAATAATAATAATAATAATAATAATAATAATAATAATAATAATAATAATAATAATAATAATAATAATAATAATAATAATAATAATAATAATAATAACAGAAAACTGCTATTTGAAAGGTCAGATATTGTAACGTTAAGTGCTTTGTTTTTAAGGGAAATGCAAAACAGGAACTTGAAGGAGAAGGTGTGGTTGGATGCAACTTGGGTAAACAGCGAACATATCATGTCAAAGGGCTGGACTTTTAAGTACCACTATTATAATCGAGAGAGAGAGAGAGAGATTTAACTGTAAATTAAGCACCCTGAATTATGAGCGTCGGCAGACATTTTTCCAGGGGAGGGGGCCACATGTTTCAAATTTGCAATCAGATAATATTAATTCATTATTTTACTGTCAAAATTTATATTTGTTGCATATAACCATATTAATTTGTGCTAAATAAAAATTGATCTTTACATTAAAATTAAAATAGTAGTTTAATAGTCAGTAATTGATTACACATTAAGTTGACCAATTTCCAGGGGGGGAGGGGGGCTGGCCCCCCCCCCCCTTCGCGACGCCCATGTCCAGAATCACTACCGTGAAGGCGCAAAGACACTGAATTCGTATTGAGAATACATTACTTTTGTTCTGAAGCTAGGCTGATATAGATTATATTTGCATGTTTTCGCTGTCGTAAGATAAACCCGAAACTTTTTATATGTTCCGAGTATCTGACGGACATCCCTTAGCTAAGTGGTCTATTGGCTTGTAGAGAAAGCAAGTGGGATTTCCTCACACACATACGCAAGGGAACCTCTAACTTTTTAGGACGTTTCTCAAAAACCAGTGGGTGAGTCACATTTGCCAGCGGAAACTCAAAATGTAGGTACGAGAATCTTAGTTCAGTGGTTCCAGTGGCAAGTAGATTGCGCTCCTATCTCCAATACCTTTTATTGAATAGTATGGTTAGGTATGCCAGAACAAATGTTTGATAGGATGACTTTGTGTTCTTAGTAAGAATTACTGGGTAAAGCCTTGTGTTTAACCTACTTTTCAATTCCCCTCCAACATGTATTACTTGTTTACTTCTTTTAAATTATTGAAACAGAGAAAGAATGATACGCACGTCACACGAATGCACGTTAATTTTGTTATTTCAAAGGAACAAATTCCCAACAACGCACATCAATAAAGTGATACATTTGTCATTATTGAACTTCTAAGGTTTATTGTGGGTGAATTCAACTTTTAGGTTAAATCCTCTACGATCCCCTTATCTAAAAGAAAAATGCAAATTCTACCATTTGAAATCCTTGGATCTGTTACTTTACCAACTCCTAAAATGTAATATTTTAACATATTACATCGTTATATTCTATAACTATAGTTTGTATTTGCTATCGTCTGTCTGCATTAATGATTCATAACTGCAAACATTAGTTTCAGTAGCTAAACTAGAAATACTAATGGGTTGAGTACTATTACCTTAAAGCTCCCGTAGTCAGTAGCTAAGGATGAACAGCTGCCTAACAGCAAAAAGTGGATGAGTCTAATTCTTCTTCTTCTGTTAGTATTACTATTATTTAAATCGAATTAGTTTACACTATTTTAACGTGTAATTAACTACCTTTGTGCAAATGGCGTACTATGATTCCCCCGTAAAGTGAATGTAAATCAGTGTAACAATTATACTGATTGCCTAAACTATTCTTTAAACATTTCTTGACAGAAATGGTATAAAAATTGCAAAATAAGCTACTGAAGCTCTAATTTTCCGACTTTCTGTCTATCTACCTGGGACAAGTTTTGGTTTGCAAGCAGGATGCAAGGATACAACATGCTGGGGTTATGTAAATGACGCACTTGCCCTTAAATACATTCATAATGAAATTATAATGAATTATTACAATCAAATGGAAAATATACATAAATATTTTACCTGAAACTTTTTTATGAACACTGATTAATAGAGCTTTTAGCTGATGGGTAAGATGTACCACAAACCCACTTTCGTCACATTTGGCACAAAACGTCAATGTTGCCAACTCGGGGAATGAAAACTCGACGAACCCTGTCTTTGAAAACACCAGAAAAGTACTAAAACAACCAAGCACGGTAAAAATTCGATATATCTCCTGCTATACAAAGTGTTTTGGCAGAGTAGGAAATCTATTTATATAAAAAGTGTAGGTATACAGTTTAAAACCTGCAAGGTGAAATCTCTGAGCAAACAATCTAGGGGGGTACCAGCAATGCGTGGCATAAGCACATCACAGATGATCACATGAATGCCATCAATCTAATATCTTCTTAGTTAGGAAAGGGGGGGGGGGCGGCCGTGAAATCATAATTATCCTAAGCTTATAACACGCTTATAAGCAATACACGTGGGGAACGACCATTAATGATTTCTATAAGCATGGGTTAGCCATTGTTTTCACTTGCTTGCCATATCAATTGAAATTATTTGATATCTTTTATTTCTATAAGCGCCAGATTAAGCGCTAATTATTTGAGAAAAGCACCAGATTTTCACGAGGGCACTAACTTGTTGTTGTTGTTGTTAGCTAATGCTGGATTTCTGACAATGAAGTCATTAATCCTCTTGTTCTACAATATTTTTCACTCATAGAGCAATAGTAGCATAGTAACCGCTTTTAAGAGAGCACCATATTTTTATGTTTTGGTGGTCACATCACTCTCTCACAACCCCCAGAATATCTGGAGGACCACACCTGTCGTTGGTTTACGTGTCTCACCGACCAGACCGGGAGAGTTATCAAAATAAATTCACCGACCATATCCTCTGATTGCCAATCAGAGGACGCATTATATGTCATGACAGGTCAGCATGTTAAGGGTTAATATTTTATAGAGAAATTAGAGAAATGGGGAGATTGGAAAAATAAAGACTCCCTAGCCCTCAGGAACCCTAATAGCATCGGGGTCAGAAGAGAACAAGAGATGACCAAGGTAAGGTCAGATAGAAAAGTTACAGTGAGGACCAAAACACCAGCAAGTGGAAGTAATGTTCTGCTCAGCTTGGGTACCTTGTGGTCGCCATTCACATATCCCCTAGATGGAGACCCCTGAGTAATGTATATAAAAGTGGAACCCACTTGTAAAGTACAATACAGCAAACCCTTGGTTTAATGGACCTCTGTTCAACGGACTTCAGAGGGCACTAACTATATCAATCTGGCACATGATACATTTATAAAGCACTAAATTGGCAACTCTGCATCCAATACAGCTAGGAAACGTTAACCAAACTAAACATTGCCAAGTGTGCGAACTGATCACCGAAGAACCAAAACAGTAAGCGAAGTTGCTAAAGATTCTGTTGTCTTTGCACACTTAACATATAAAAAAATGAACAACGATGATCCATTTCACGAAAGTTCTAAGTTTTCCAAAACTCGCACACATAACAAGGAACATCTCTGAAATGGTTCACCCTACAAGAAAATTTACTGAGACATAAATTGTGTATTTTAGCAAGATCTACATTTTTTGTATAGTATAATTTGGTCTATATCTAACGGTTTACCAGTTATGCAAAAGTCGTCCAGAGTAAATACAACTACAGGGGCTATAGCCAGAAAGTTCAAGATATACATTTCATTTGTCATCAAAATATCTCAAACAAATGACATTTTAATAAAAATCGTTAGAGCCATTTTCAAGAAAATCCAAAATTTCGAAAATTTTTCCATGTAAAGGGTAGTTTAGGGTGGGGCTATTTTCTTCAAAATCTTCATGTCGCATCCTTGAAAGACATTAAACTTAAATACCAACTTTGGTTTTTAACCGACTTTTCGTTTTTGAGTTATGCTGTCCACAGACTGACAGACTGACACACACACAGACACACACACGGACCTTTATCGAAAAATGCTTTTTTTGGATTCAGGGGGCCACAAAATATGTATTTGCGGTGAAATCTCGACATCAAAGAAAAGAAAGAAAAAAAAAATATTGAACAAAGTGATTGAATCATAGGAGTAGGGAGAAGTATTGTATTGTGTTTCAAGATTGTAAATATAGGTGACAACTTGAAAAACAAAACAAGGGGCATATGAGACAGAATATTGACCAATAGAAAGTCGTTCATATAAATGTTTGTAAATTTCTAGTTCTTGTTTGGGTGTATCAGGGACTTATTTTTCAATATTCAAGATAGCCAATGTTTTCTTGTCACTTTGTGTTCAACCAATAAAAACTATTGCGCGGATGAATACAAAAGAATGGCGGTGTTGCGTCAGAAAGACGCCAAGGACTATTTTCATTAGCGTCTGTGTGCTCAAGATGAAAGGATGTGTTTTTTTTTTTGGTAGCGTGTGAACATGTAACTTTCATCCAAACTTTTATCCAGTGTAGATTCTACCTAATTGTGAAAGTTGTTGATTAATTAATATGGTGCTGAGAGTGTAAATTAACGAATAAATATGTTGTGATAAAGGAACGTTGATTTATCCATTCCATTCTGTAACCTCGACCCTGCAGATAAGAATCGCGTCTGCTATCACACTGTTTCATCTTTCAGTAAGAACATTATTCCTGCTGCTATGTAAAGAATCATTCCATAAAAACAGCACCAACGCAAAGTAATAATCTTTTAAAAATACAGCACCAATATATATAAATATATTCCGCGCAACTTGGAAATGGCTCTAATGATTTCGATCAAATTTTATATTCAGATAGAGTTTTGCGTTTTAACCCTTTCATGCCTGAATTATTTTGCTACATATGTCGTTCTTCCTCTAATTCGAAACCGGTTTAGATTAGGCGGTCTGGGAGACCTTCAGCCTGCTGGCTTGGATAGCCATGTATGTATGTCTTTATTCACCATAAGAATTTTTTTACAAAGTCATGGCTTCATCAATTTTTAAATAGGGAATACAAATAATATTAGTTTAAACAATATCATGAATACAAATAATAATAACAGAGACAGCATTACAGTCATAAGAGTATAAGTTATATATATATGATCGTTAAGGCAACACGTAGTGCACTGGCCATGCACTAAAGCCTGAGGTCGCGAGTTCGAGTCTCGGCAACCGCAGTCAAATGTGCCTGTGGTAAAGGACGGGGAGGGCCCACGTAAAATAATTGGTGTGGTGGCACGCATGGATGATGACGAGGTATCATTTGACTGCGGTTACATGGATTTTGCTTCTTTTCTTTTTTAAAAAAAGCACTACAATATAAATTGTAAAAAAAAAAATAATTTTTTACAATTCAAACCGTCTCAAATATGTATTTTTAATTGGTGACAGACAGTATAACAAGAATATAGTAGAAAAAAAAAGTTTAAACTACTACAAATAGGAAAAAAAGCCAATGTATCTTATAAGACACACCAGGCATGAAAGGGTTAAGTTTATCTATATAGGAAAAATGCGATTTTATGCGTAACAGTCACAATTACTCTAAACCTTATTTTGGCCATAATTTCTCTGTTAATAGGCCAATTTCAACAAACAGCTCAGGATATTAAAAGTCTCGTCAAGAGCTTTTAGAAAACCTAAAGAAAGTTGACTTAGCTATATTAGTCTACGCGTAACAGTCACAATTAGTTGAAAGCTTATTTTGGCCAAAGTTTCACTTTTAATGGGCCAATTTTAACAAACAAGCCAGGATATTAAAGGTCTTGTAAAAAGTTTTCAGAAAACCTAAAGAAAGTTGACTTAGCTATCTTAATCTACACATAACTCACAATTACTCTAAAAAATATCTTGGCCACAATTTCTCTGTTAATCAATTTCAGTAAATGAGTTAGTGTTTCAAAGTCCTCTTCCAGGGCTATCAAAATACATAAGAAAGTCGACCTAGCTATATTAGTTTATGTGTTACAGCTCATCCCTTCTAAATGATTGAAATAGAAATACTGCGTATTACATTTTATGGCTGAAATGACGGTGCTTATGAAATATTTATATGTATCTCTATATTTCTTGTATCTCGGAAATGACTTACCAATTGCAACAAAAATTTTTATTTAGTTAACGTTTTACTTTTCAAATCTATTTAAATCAGTATCTTCTCCCAAAAATAAGATTTCACAAAAAGGGGGGGAAAAATGCTGAGTAAAGTTTGGTCACCCAGGTACTATAAATAACAAGAGATCATTTTTGAACTATACAAGGGACAGAGATTGCAGAAATACTCCTGCTATTGAAATAACGGCTCTATTAGGAGTGCTGTTTCTCATTACTTAGAAAAAGAAGATGCACAAAGTTTTACAGTTATGGGTATCAATTGGAACAGGAATGACTATTCTAAGGGCAGCATTTACCTACAAGCATTTTCTGTTCTTGCTCCAGTCATTGAGGTTTTACAATACTGGCATTTTTTAACTGCAGAAACAACTAAAGTCCAGAGGACTTCACAACCATACACAAATTGCTTGTTGTATTTTGTGGGCATTCTGATTTTGTTCCGTAAATACCCACTAAGCCTACCAGGCTTAAGTAAATGCCAGCACCTTCATTTTATTCCAGCTTAGGTATTTATACAGGTGTCCCAAAATTAGACCAACAAACTTTGGGAGCTGATAACATTATTTTAAATACTGTTTATTAAGGTAAGTTTTTTGCTGCGGTGCTTCGTCAAAGTACTAGACGAGTTAATGTCATAGATTACTGCCTCCCACCCAGTTTAAGTATTTACGGAAAAATCAACAATGAAAATTAGTATTGCATTATCTTAGTGAGGGACACAATCAAGAAACAAACACAGAACACAAACAAAACACAAACATCTCATTGTTTACAGTTAACCACAGCTTTACTACTCAAAGTAAATGTTGGAACGCACGTCCATTGCAATTAACACAAAGAATGCATCAATGTGCCCTATTTTTCCATAGACACCAGCCATTTCTCTGATTTAAAAGTTTTCAGTCTAATTTTCAATAGTAAATCTGTTTGAGAGGTAGAACTGGAACTTAAAAATTCAATGCCACAGCTGGGATTTGAACCACAGACCTTCCACTTACTAGGCCGGTGCTCTAACCATTAAGCTACTGTGACAACCTGTCAGAATGACATTGCCCACACATGGTTTGTGTGTTTAAAAACACCTACAGAACTTTGTTGGCATAAATAAATAGTAAATCTGTGATTAACTGTAAAAAATGAGATGTTTGTGTTTTGTTTATGTGTTCTGTGTTTGTTTCTTGGATAAGATTGTGTGCCTTACTAAGATAATGCAATACTAATTTGCATTGTTGATTTTTCCTTAAATACTTAAACTGAATGGAAGACAGTAATCTATGACATTAACTCGTCTAGCGCTTAAACGAATCACTGCAGCAAAAAGTGTTAAAAATAACATTATCTATCAGCTCCCAAAGTTTGTTTAATTTTGGGACACTCTGTATACATATATTAAAAACTAGCATTAACAATGTATTGTTAATGTATTGTTTATGACTTCAATATTAATTCTACCAGAAAACAAGAAAATTGGCCTGTAAAATGGTACTTATAGTTAGGCAACACTTAAGCTGCACACGGCCGCTGATGTAACTATCTTCAGCGCGCATACCGCAGGGTTAATTAAAATGTAAAATTAATTGTATGAAAAAGTACAATACAGATGGAACTACAGTCTGGTTTATAGAAAAGATACCAGACTTCCCAAATATCTAACTTACCTTCCATGATTTGGGAGATGTTATGATCCCTTGCACTGTGCCTACCACCATCAGATCTGACTCTACCCTCTCGCTTCATCCCTTTTTGCAGAATTAGTCGAGTAAATAGCCCAGTCCTGAAAATTTAACCTGTGCAAGGCCAAGTATAAATTAATTACACAAGGCAAATATCTTTAAAAATTAGCAAAATGTAAAAAAAAAAGTTACTGATTATGAAATATCTCTTTTAAAGGCAACTATACTGCAACTATCTGGAGGAGGTCCAATGTATTAGTTTAAAAATCTGATGCATTGCACTCACATGACTTTCTCTACTCTTGTATTAACCATTCTGACAAACTTTTATTCCTATATCTTCTTCATGTTAGTTGAAATAAACGCTTGCAGAAATTATGTTATTGCTTATTTTCTTGTAGGTACAAGGGAAATATGAGAATACAGTGCTTTGAGTGATAGTAAACTCTTTAAGCTTTGAGATTCCGTTTTCTTTGCATGGCTAAGACATAAAAAGTGAATAAAGATCTTCCATTTGATGAAAGTTTAAGTATTGCAAAACTCATACAAATAACAAAGAATATCTCTAAAATGGTTTGCTCCACAAAAAAATTCGTTTGGCATAAATTGTGTGTTTTAACAATTTATACATGTTTTGTATAGTAAGATTTGGTCTATCTCTAATGGTTTATGAGTTATTCGAAGGTCATCAAGAGTAAACAGGACTACATGGGCTATAGCCAGAAAATTCAAAATATACATGTCATAAAAATATACTAAACATATGGCATTTTAATCAAAATCGTTAGAGCCATTTGTGAGAAAATTGAAATTTTTATAAAATTTTCCATGTAAAGGGTAGTTTAGGGTGGAGGAATTTTCTTTAAAATCTTTCTTGAAAAATATTAAACCTAAATACCAAGTTTGGTTTTTAACAGACTTTTTGTTTTTGAGTTATGCTGTTCACGGACACACACACACACATACATATTCCTTATAATATTTGACTTGTGTTGTTAGTGGATATATTGAGTGGAGTTAATTTTGAAAATTTAGTGTGAACAATTTGTGGTATAAAAGGAGTGTTTATTTAAAGGCTGTAAGAGGCCTTGAGTTTAAGGTTATTGTGACACTTTGGTTAAAGTTAATTTACCATCATAATATGTCATAATAATATTGATCCTAATTAATGCAAAATAAGGTGGATGATTTAGAGGATGTACTTCATATGCTGGAGAGTATGACGGAAGAAAAGAATTTAAAGAAAGATTTGAAGAAGAATAGATTAAAGGTAGAAAAGATATTGAATGTCCATAAGTGTGGTGATATATCACACATGTCAGATATAGATTTAAGGGACCGAGCAAAGATGGAAGAGACTGTTGATCAGTGCACTGAAAGTGCTCTTGGGAAAATATTGAAAGTTACAGAGATAAAAGATTTGACTTAAAGGATAGTTTGGTGAAATCTGTAAATGTATTAAGGAAAGCAATTTGCAAGATTAAGAATGAAGCCAAGGAAAAGGAGAGGGAATTGAATGATTTGTGTGTGGAAGTGAAGAAAGCTCATGATGCCGTCCATGCGAAAGAACAATTTGGTCTTACAGCTAGCAGTCAGAAAAAGTACTACGCTGATGCTGTGACCAAAGTCTTGGCAGATCAGAACCAATTACAACATGGTGTGATGTCTGTCAGTGGTGGACTGAGTACTGGTAAGTTGAGCTGGATCCGCAGCCTGGTCATCCACCTACTGGCCAGAAGAGGTAATATGCAGACATCATGGCCTGTAATACAGTAAGTCAACAAAAAACACACAAACTGTTTGTCAAAAGCAGTAATAATCAAAGTGTGGAATACATGAAAACCCTTATAAAAACCAAGGTAAACCCAGTACAGATGAAAGTAGGTGTTAACTTGTTTATTTGTTTAAAAAATGGGCAGTTGTTTATCAAATTGGAAAATGAAAGGAAAATGGGAAATTGATTGAATATGTGAGAATATTAATCAGAAATGTGGTGAAGAGCTTATAGCAGGCAAAAATAAGCTGACAAATCCAAAGGTGGTCATCTTCAACGTTCCTGATGATATGGAGGTCAATGAAGCTGTTGAAGCCTCACAACACAGAATGAGAAACTGGAGAAATACAAGGAGGAAATACAGCCCAAGTTTGAATATGGAGACAAGAAGAATAAAAATTTAGTAATTGAAATGTCGAGCAAGGCAAGAAAACGAATTCTAGAAAAAAGCTCAGGATTGGATGGAACAGGTGTAATTGGGATGACTATGTGAGAGTCAGCTGGTTTCAAGTGCTCGAAATATAACCACCAAGCACAAGATTGCAAAAGAATTCAAGTATGCCCAATATGCTGTGGAAAACATTCGCTGAAGGAGTGCAAAGCGACTGAAGAATACAAATGCATCAACTATGTCAACTTAAAGAAGTACACACATGGCAGTGATGTAAATGTGCTACTAGATGGCGATAAAGAGGAAAATACAAAATACTGAATACTAATATGCATAAGCAAATTCTCAAATGCTATCAAGTGAACCTCAAGCATTCGAGGATAGCAACCAGCAATTTAGTACAAATTATCAACAAACACAGTGTTGATTTAATATTCGTACAGGAACCATATATGCTTAATAACAAACTTGCTGGAATACCCAAGAAACTAAGAATGTATACAAGTGGTAACCAAAGGAAGAGAGCAGCTATAATTAACAACAAAAGCATAGATGCCATCAAATCAGCCCAGGTATCGGATGAAGATTGTGTGGTTATACAAGTAAAAGATGGGGACAAAAGCTCTTTTGCCACTAGTATGTACTTTCATGGAACTATAGACATACAAGTAATGTTAAAACAATTGAAAGATTTCTGGATCTCACTAAAGAACACAGAATTGTCATTTCAGCAGACATGAATGCCAAAAATAAAATGTGGTTCAACATAATAATGAACAAGGGCAGAAGCTTGTAGAACTTATAACTTTCACCTATCTACATATAATTAACAAAGACACTGGAGAGGCAACTTTCGAAAGCGCACAAGGCCGAAGCTGGGTAGATCTAACCATCGTCAGCACTGAATTTTTTAAGTATATAACTGAATGGAAGACTGGAGAGGAGGAAAGCTGCTCAGGCCACAAGCTAATAACATTCAAGATAGGCAAAGTAAGTTGATCCAGAGAAATAACATACAAGGGCTTCAGAAACATTATAAAAGATGGGGACTTCAATAAATTTGTTGAACTTCTAACAAGAAATTTCACAGTATTTCTCGATCCATATATGAATGGCGGTGAGCTTGACACAGAACTCTACAGCATAGCAAATGAGCTCATGACACTCAGGAAAAAGGTGAATGCACTCAGGAGGAGATACCAGAGAACAAGGAATAATGAACAGTTATGCCAAGAGAAGTGACTTCAGTATCTAGAAGGCAATCGTGAGAATCAATAAACAATTAATGCTGCAAAAATATCATGGAAGAAATATTATATTATTGATGGATCTAACCCATGGAATGTCATATATAAAACTGCAGCTGGTAAATTGAGAGAGCAAACACCACTAATTACACTTCAAAAAGAAGATGGAACATACACAATTGATTCATCAAGTACACTTGAATATATGATAGACTATTTCATTCCAAAAGACATACAAGATGACAGTGAACAACACAAACAATAAAGAAGACAGCTGGATGAAGAAATTTATAGCCCGAATGATGTCAAATTTACACAGACAGAAATTATGACCGTGTTGGAAACATTCAATCTTAAAAAGATACCAGGAGAAGACGGCATTACCAGTGAAGTCCTCTTAAGGGCATTTAGGCTTTTCCCTTGGTACTTCATTGCACTCTACAATGAATGCCTGAAAAATGGTATATTACCCAAAAAATGGAAGAATAAAAAAATAATTTCAGTAGTTAAACCAGGGCAAATTGAAGTGAGGAAGTTATAAAACACCACCCCATAAGTCTGCTAAATACTGCCGGCAAAGTTTTGGAAAAATTGATGATAGAGAGAATCCTTCATCACATAAATTCAAGAAATCTCTTCAACACAAACCAGTTTGGTTTTATGCCTCAAAAACACAGTGGATGCAGCAATGGCGATCAAGATGTTTGAGTAACAGAACCTGCAAACATGTAAGTACATCATATTAACTAATATGGATGTCAGAGGAGCATTTGACGCAGCATGGTGGTCCAGCATCCTTAAGAACTTATGAAAGCTCAACTGCCCCAGAAACCTATACAAACTATCGAACTACTTTCACAACAGGAAAGCTAGCTTATGCTTTAACTCATATAAATCAGAAATAGAAGTGACAAAAGGTGTCCCCCAAGGATCAAGCTGTGGATCAGGATACTGGAATATCTTGTATAATTCCCTACTTAACCTGGAATTTACTAAAAGGACTGAAGTCTTAGCCTTTGCTGATGACCTACTAGTTATGACCAAAAGTACTAGCATAATGGACGCTGAAAACTTTGCAAATCAGGACATCAAGAAAATAGAGTTTTGGGGTAAGGATAACGAAATTAATTTCAATGAAATAAAGTCTCAGATGTTAATAACAAAGAAGGGATGCCCTCTCAACAGCGACATCCATATCTACCTGAATTATATAGTATTGACCCAGAAAGAAGAACTAAAATATTTAGGAAAATATATAGACTCACCTTCCCGGTAAGCGGAAGGTCTGTGGTTCAAATCCCAGTTGTGGCATTGAATTTTTAAGTTCCAGTTCTACCTCCCAAACTTTGTCCACACACGGCTTGTGTGTTTAAAAACACCAACAGTAAGTTTGTTGGCATAAAGAATAATAATTACCATCTGAAGGTTATTTAATCCTGGGATATAAAGTACTTACAATAGTAAGTTACCATTGGGGTAATTTGTCTCTGATCTGAGACTGCCTTTGTGGTTTACCAGGAGAAATACGAACTGGTTTGAGAATTTAATGCCATTCTGGCAGTTTGTCACAATAGCTCAGTGGTAGAGCAGCCGCCCGGTAAGCGGAAGGTCTGTGGTTCAAATCCCAGTTTTGGCATTGAATTTTTAAGTTCCAGTTCTACCTCTCAAACTTTGCCCACACACGGCTTGTGTGTTTAAAAACACCAACAGTAAGTTTGTTGGCACAAATAAATAATAATTACCAACAGTAAGTTTGTTGGCATAAAGAAGTAATATAAATTACATTCAAGAAAAAGCCATAGTTCTCTTACACGCCTTGTACAAATTTTCAAAATTGAACTGGGGACTTGGATGCATAGCTCTTCATACAATATAAAAGGGAGCCATTGAACCATTAATAACCTATGGAACTCTGGTACAGGAAGAAGCTCTAGGATATAAGAAAAACCTAAAGAAACTCCTAAGAGCCCAAAGATTATGCAATATAAAAATTGCAAAGGCATAGAATCATCTCATATAAAGTATCTTGTATTATAGCTGGAATCCAACCAATAGATCTGACTATTATAGGAGAAATAAATAAGTATAAATCACTACATGGTGGCAGAGATTACATGCACCCCTGAAAACAAACAACTGTATTTATCCCACTAAGCACATTTGCATAAAAGAAATTGATCCCAAATTACAATATATATTTCAGATTTACACAGACAGCAGCAAAATAGCCAAGAAAGTGAGAGCTGCAGCAGCCATATTTCAGTAGGAAACATTGATATGGCAACTCAAACTAGATGATTGCTGTTCTAGTAACCAAGCGAAGCAGTTGGCAATCCTGAAAGCAGTGCAAGAACTTAAAGATGAGGAAAAAGTCATTTCCATCTTCACCAATATCAAAGTAATACTGTGTTTGCTGAACAACAATAAGAAACATAATTCCATTACACAAATGATATTAAATACTATCTCAACTCTAGAGCAAAGCAAGTGGAAAGTACATTTCAGTTGGGTGAAAGCCCATCAAGGAATACCTGGCAATGAATTAGCCAATAAACTAGTTGAAGAATCTGCGGAGGACCAAGGAAGTGCAATCATCTACAACAAAGTACCAAAATCGACCATCATAGCTGAAATTACGGAAAAATGTTTACAATGGCAAGACAGATGGTATAGAACTACAAAAGGTGCATTAACAAAATCCTTCATCCCCTCGGTTAAAGAAAGACACATAAAATTACCTACATTAGCTGAATTTACAGCAATGATTATAGGACATGGCTAGACAAATTATTACTTATATAAATTTCACATCATAGAAGATCCCACCTGTACATGCAACAGAGGCCCTCAAACAGTAAACCACTTAATCTACGAATGTTCAGACTAAAAATAAGGAAGGTCAATGCTCATAAGGGAAATTAGGAGGACTGGAGGAAGCTGGCCAGCTACAAATAGTCAATTGTTAAAATACCATTTAACAGCATTTCACAAGTTTGTACTCTCACTTAAATTATGAGCAACAGAACAAAAAGATGTAAAACCTGCCACTCAAAGGAATGTACCTATGTTATAATTCTAAACTGTTACGTATGAATTTCATATACAGAGAAAACTATTAATAATGCAAGAATAGTATGTAATAAGTAAACTGTTAAAAATTCGATGTAAATGGTAGACTCTAAACAATATTAGAATGTTATGGAATTAGTCAGCTGCAAATTATGTCTCAGTGTAAATGCAAAATTGTAACTTGCTTAATGTTATATACTGCAAAATTTTGTACTATGTATTGAAAGCATGTAATGTTACCTTTGTAATGGGGCATGCTAACATTTGTTGATAAAAGAAATTAAAAAATAAAACACACACATGCACGCACACCTGCACCCACACCCCCACCCCCACCCACAGGCACACACACGCATGTGTGCATGCACACACATACAAAGGGACCTTTTTCTAAAATTGCTTCTTTTGGATTCAGGGGGTCTCAAAACATATTTCTGGTGAAGTCTCTTATTGGTCAATCTTTTATGGGTTTGTATCAAAGTCCAATAACGTAAGCAATAACCAATGAGCAAGGGGTGTACCTGAGGTACGTAATGCAAGGGGAGGGGTAAGGAGGAATTTAACCTGAGTGGAACAATTGTCACCATCATCTCGTGGCTGTGTCCGTCGCTCATTGGTTTGATGTCATAACTCTGGGATTCAGCTTCAGGAACCAGGGAGAAGGACAAGGGGTGGGTCACACGAAACAGCTTTGTTGAATTTAGTGTCCTCTATGCTATGCATGCCATTTGTAGTGAGCAAACGATATGGATAACTAACCGAAAGTAATTGCACTTCTTGAACAAGCATATAGTGCTGCAAGGGCTGCGGAGCTATATGGAGTGAACTGGCTCAAAATGGTGGAAGAAATACCAAGAAAGGGGATACTGGACATGTGGATTAATTACTAGAAGATTATCATCTTGTGTTTTCCCCTTATGTTTGTCTACGTGATGAAAACATGCTTTGTATGCTCGGTATATTTTGTGTAGATAGAACTTAAGTTACAGCTTTAAATTATTTTGTAATGAAATGACACGATTCAAAATAAATATGCGCAATGTGGAGTTCAAGTTAATACACATATAATAAAACAGATAAATATGCCTCATCCCCCATTCTCTTCCTAAGAAAACAACACAAACCTGAGGTTCATTGTTAAAAAAAATTGACAATCTGGCATTTGCTCCTATCCTCAATAACCGCTGATAAAATAATCAAAGTCCGATAAGACACATTCTGAATTATGTTTCAGTGTATCTTAAACTGTCTGGCTTCCGGTTAACCTCCGCCATTGCGAAACAAAGGGCAGGTGCATGCCTTCGTATCGCTGACAGGGGTTTGAACTGGGGGCGTGGTGTCATTCACTACCAACCTAAACAGCTGTTCCTCATATTGGAAGGTTTCCATGCACTGACTGTACCAAACATCATGAAGGTACACTTTTATCCATTATGTAATAATACATCGATAAGAATGGCTGGGGTGTTCTGAACACACCACGCAACCACGACAGTTAAGCTCACTTAATAACCATTGGTCAGTGCAGATTTGAAATTACTGTGTAATTTCTACAATGAGTTAGCATTTAAATTAAATACCCAAGAACAAATATATTAACTGATTAAGAGGTAGAATCAGGACTGAAAAATTCAATGCCACAGATGAGATTTGAACCACAGATCCTCTGCTTATTGAGCGGCTGCCCAAACCACTAAGCTACTATAGCCAATCCGCCAGTATGGCATCAAACTCCCCAACCGATTCATACTTTTCCCAGTAGACCACAAGGGAATCTCACATCAGAGATAAATACCCCAAGATATATCAACAAGCTTACTGCTGGTGTTGTTGATATAAATCAATAATAATTATCATCTAAAGGTTACTTAAACCCAGGACATAAAGTACTTATGATTATAAGTCGCTCTTGGGGTATTTATCTCTGATATGAGATTCCCTTGTGGTCTACTGGGAAAAGTATGAATTTGTTGGGCAATTTAATGTCTTACTGGCGGGTTGGCTGTGGTAGCTTAGTGATTACAGCAGCTGCTCGATAAGCAGAAGATCCGTGGTTCAAACCCCGGCTATGGCATTGAATTTTTCAGTCCTGATTCCACCTCTTAAACATTGCCCACACATGGCTTGTGTGTTTAAAAACACCAGCAGTAAGTTTGTTGGCATAAATAAATTATAAATATAAACTATTGTTCCAATTTTTTTAAATTTACATATGTGGTATAGCATAATTCTGAGGACTTTAAGTGGAACATATTTAATAACATTACTAATTTTGACAAGAGTAGGAAAGTCATTTTGTACAGTAACTGTGGTAATTGAAGATTTTGAGTAATTTAGTTGATATGTACATCCTTAGGGATGATTGAAATTACCATACCTGTTGAAATCACATACAATTTAGGTTATGTAGAAAAGCAGGTGAATTTGCTACAGCATTCTTGAAAATGTAGGTAAATCTTAGTTATTAATCTTAATGTATTTAAACCACTATTAATTTTGCCAGCTCTGTCACTTGAGCAAATTAAAATACCTTAATAAAGCAAATAAAATGAAGAAACTCCTCTAAAAACATTATATACATTCAATATATACATATTACATACCTCAGTTAGTGATACATAAAGCCTTTTAAACAATATTTTCCTTCATTAATTGTCCTAGCAGATTTGAATGATTTTGAATGAGTTTTACTATTTGAGTTAACAATTACCTAAACTTTCAATTTTTCAAACATGATATCAACAATTAAACAATAGACTAATAATTCAGTTCTTGTTACTATGCAGTAAAAAATGAATGTATCATTTTAAATTATTTTAGAACGTAAATTCAAAACAGCAGCTATATTTAAATAGTTAACACTTATTAAGGTAAGGTATAACTGAGCTGTAAGACCTGATTTATTTTATTAAGAGACATGAGCATGAAGTACATTTACAGAAACAGAAATTGGTTGAAAATAGATTTGGATTAGCTAAAGTTATTAATCTCCTTTATCATGTTTGAAGAATAGCCATTTTAGTATTTTCTTCTGTACTATCTGATTCTAGTAAAGCTATGCTTTTAATTTGCATCTTTGGTTAATGTGTTTTCTGTTAGATTGAGAACGACCCAACTTATACAGAGACAAGCAAAAGTATTCAGACACTAATTCAACTAAGCTTTTATTCCTATTCTGGTAATATTAAAAGTTACACGCTATTTACATTCAGGGACAGACATAAATATTAGGATGCGGTTACTAGTATCAATGAACATTAATAAAACGTACTGAGCTACTAACTGAAGTAGTGTATTTCACTCTATAATATAAAGAAATATATACATAGATAAACAAACCAAAATACTTATTCTAAAGAAATACATGGGGAAAAACTTAACTTGAACTGGACAAAAGTATTCAGAGTTTAATACTTCATCATTTGACCCTTTCGCAAGAGAACAGCTGATAGCCTTTTAGGCAATGACCGCACATGCTTTGGTGTCACATCAGCTCCGATGTTATTCCACTCTTCTAAGAGTATTTCCTTCAGCTGGCTTTTACTTGTAATATGTCTTCTTCTGATTTGCTCTTCTAGCTCATTCCAAATATTTTCTATGAGTTGAGGTCTGGAGATTGTGATGGTGTATGCAGGAGATGAACATGGTTTAGAAACCATAATCAAACTACTTATGTGGTGTGCTTGGGGTCATTATCTTTCTGGAGATAAAAATTTCCCTGAAATCCTAATTTCTGAGCACTGTTTTCCAACTGTTCTTTAAGAATACGTAAATAAGCATACTTATTCATGGTATTGTCTATAAACACAAGATTCCCTACACGTGCAGATGTAATGCACCCCCACACCACCATGTTTCACTGTGCCCACCATATTCTTTGGATCCCATTCAGTGTTTGGTTTCCTCCACACTAAGATTCTACCATCACTGTAGTAAATATTAAATTTGCTTTCATCAGACCACAGAACTCTACACTTTGCAACAGATATGTTTTGGAAAATTCCTTGCTCTTTTTCTGATTTACTTTACTTACGTATGGCTTCTTCCTTGGCACCCTTGCATGGTAACCAGCACTATTCAGCACTCTGGTGGATCAACTTCTTTACCAATTGATTCCCTCAGCTGGGCTGCAATTCTTGGAGTTTTGTTTGCCGTATTAATCACAGTTCTTCTGTCTCTGCTAGTCGGTTTGGGTGGTCTTCCAGTTCAGGGTAAATTGGCAAGCACCTGCTGCTGCTTGTAGTGCTGAACTACACTAAAAATGATTGAATGACTTCTGTTCACTATTCTTCTTATCTCTGCATAGGTTTTCCCTTCTGTGTGCAAATTTATTATAATTTGTTGCTCCTCAATAATGGTTTCTTTTGCTTTGCGGCCCATGTTTGCCCTTGGTAGGAAGAAGTTGGGTAAACCAGAGGTTTTGAACGCTGGTCTCTTCACCATACACGGTAGAAAGCAACTAAGCATGATAAAAATACTGAGCATACTGTTTACCAGTCACTTTCCTTGTGTGTAGCGCATTTGCAAATACTTTTGTCTAATGGGGAAAGGTACTTGGGTCAATGAACCACCCACAGTCAGGATATGACAATAGGGCAAACATTAGGCAGTTCATTGCAATCATCCAACTATGGCCACTATGTCAGTTTAAAAATGTGTAGCCATTCGCAGCATTTGCTTAGTTTTCTGAATACTTCTGTCTGCCTCTAAATATAACACAGTTATGTCTTACTGAGGAGCTCAAATATATAGTACACATTAAATGAACTTAAGTACATTTAGACAATAAATGAAAACCTAAATCCAGTTTTCCTTTGTGACAAAATATTGAGACACACAACAACACAAAATTACTATCTGATTACACAGCTCTACAAAAAAAAAAAACTCTAAAAAGCGGTTACATTTATTGCTAAGTCTCTTCAATATTTATTGAAAAATATTGGAGAGCAAGAGGATTAATGACTTCATTGTCAGAAATCCAGCATTAGCTAACAACAACAACAACAAAAAAAAAATGTTTTTTAATTTCCAAAGATATTTGAACATAATTATTATATTACAGGGGCCCTGAATCCGAATATGACTTTACTTTTCGTGAATTGGTTCTAGTTTTGAAGATATTTAAAATTTTGTTTTTTAGTTCAATGTTCCGATATCTGCTGATTTTTCATCAGACTCTTAATCTTTATTTTCATATAACTCTATAAATTATTTGCGCTTTTCTTTGCATGATGGTCCTTAATCTTTTAGATCTGGAGTGTACATGCTTCCTGGTGGCATTGAAACCTAATTGGTTCTCTTGAATTATCTGTTTCAGGTGATCTTTTGTTTGTGATTAACTGATTGTTCAACTTATTCTGTAATTCATTCCAGAGATTTTCAGTAGGATTTATGCTTGGAGACTGAGTTAGGATGCTCAAGTTCAATTTATTTCATCCATGAAAACATTTACAATTTGTGGATTCATCAATACAATAATTACTTACAAATACTATACTTACATACAAATATTTACACATACAAATTATTTACAATTGTTCATCTAAGCCCCATGCTCAAATTCCTCTAGACTATAGAAGACATTTTCTGCTAGATACTTCTTTATTGCTTTCATCTTTAGATCTGCATTCTTTATAAGTTTAATTTTTTCCAGTAGCTTATTATGTGAGGCAGGTATTTATGGACATTAATTTTCTCACTTGTGTTTTCTAATGTTGGTGAAAGTGGAGATTGATGGAGATTGTTTTACGCTTTTGATAGAGATTGATGGAAATTGTGGGAAAATGAGTTATTACTTTCTTTACTGGTAAGTAGAAAGAGTATTGTATTCCACCCAAAAATTCAATGTTGAGATTTCACTGGAAATATATGTTTCGAGACCCCTGGATCCAAAAAAATCATTTTTAGAAAAAGATCCCAGTGTGTCTGTCTGTGGACAGCATAACTCTAAAACAAAAATTTGATTGAAAACAAAAGTTGGTATTTAAGTTTCATGTCTTTCAAGGATATGACAAAGATTTTGAAGAAACTAGTTCCAACCTAAACTTACCTTTATATGGAAAATTTTTTGAAAATGGCTCTAATGATTTTGATTAAAATGTCATATGTTTAAGATATTTGTATGAAAAATGAAATGTATATGTATATTTTGTATAGCCTATTTAGTCCTGTTTACTCTGGATGACTTTGGAATAACTCGTAAACTGTAAGAGATAGACAAAATCTTCCTATACAAAAAAAATGTATACCTTGCTAAAACAATTTATGTCCAAATAAATTTTTGGTAGAGTGAACCATTTCAGAGATATTCCTTGTTATTTGTGTCAGTTTCGGAAAACTTAACACTTTCATGAAATGCAACACCGTTATTCATTTTTTTATATCTTAAGCACACAAAGAGAATGGGATCTCAAAGCTTTAAGAGATTTTACTATTGCTCAAAGTCTACTGTATTCCCATACCCCTTGTACCTACAAGGAAATAAGCAATAAGATAATATAAGTGCTGAGGCTTTCACGGCCGGCATTATCAACTATGTTAAGTAGATTTTCCGGGTTTGTGGGCCGTGGTCGAGTTGGATTACCTTCCTCCGACGTTTCGCTGGAAACTGCGTCCAGCATCTTCAGGGTCAACCTCTGTTATTAGCGGCTGCACTAAATTAAAGTTCACTACAAACTTTCATATTCATCTTTGTTTGTTATTAGTGTCCATGGTAACAAATTTTCACGATCGCTCGTTCTCATAAATACCAACATGAGATTATCGATCTCAAAATGCCGGCAAATGGGACGTCTCTGATCCTGGTATAAAGGAGAAAGCTTTCCGTGTTTCGGGTTTTCTTCTCCCTCTTATTAGAGCCGGGAGCCAAGTTTTGCTTATCTGCTGTCTCTCTTCTTTTCGATTGTAGGAGTTTTTATGCATAAAAATCTCTATCGCTTCCCGAGTCAAGCGAGCCTGGTAGTGGCTTGTCCTTGAGAGTACCTTCGTGTCTTTGTAATTCACGTCGTGGCCGAACAATAGAGAGTGTTTTACCGCTGACTTGTCCGTCTGCCCCAACCGGCTATGTCTTTCATGTTCTTTTAGTCGAGTGCTGATACTCCGCACGGTGGTGCCTATATATACTTGTCCACAGCTACATGGTATTTTGTAAACACCGGCTGTGCAGTGTGGATGTCTTTTATCCTTAATGGAGTTAAATAAATCTTTGACTTTCTTTGTTGGCCTATAAATAGTCCTAATGTTGTACTGTTGAAGCAGTCTTCCTATTCGGTCTGTTACCTTATGGATGTATGGTAAATAGATGGTACTCAGGGTTTGCTTCCTCCGGTCTTTTTGGACTGACGGGTACCTCGGATGGAGAGCTCTTGTAATTTCCTTGTGTGTATAACCGTTGCTGATGAGGGCCTTTTTAAGATGTCGGATTTCTTTATTCAGCTTTTGTGGCTCACAAATCTTCTTGACAAGAGAAGCTGATTCACGTCTGGGTCACACAGTTTATCGCAAACCTACTCATACTGATAGGTACCTCCATAAAACCTCGAACCATCATCCAAGACAAAAATTGGGCATAATCAAAACCCTTTCCGAACGGGCCAAGAAGATTTGTGAGCCACAAAAGCTGAATAAAGAAATCCGACATCTTAACAAGGCCCTCATCAGCAACGGTTATACACACAAGGAAATTACAAGAGCTCTCCATCCGAGGTACCCGTCAGTTCAAAAAGACCGGAGGAAGCAAACCCTGAGTACCATCTATTTACCATACATCCATAAGGTAACAGACCGAATAGGAAGACTGCTTCAACAGTACAACATTAGGACTATTTATAGGCCAACAAAGAAAGTCAAAGATTTATTTAACTCCGTTAAGGATAAAAGACATCCACACTGCACAGCCGGTGTTTACAAAATACCATGTAGCTGTGGACAAGTATATATAGGCACCACCATGCGGAGTATCAGCACTCGACTAAAAGAACATGAAAGACATAGCCGGTTGGGGCAGACGGACAAGTCAGCGGTGGCAGAACACTCTCTATTGTTCGGCCACGACGTGAATTACAAAGACACGGAGGTACTCTCAAGGACAAGCCACTACCAGGCTCGCTTGACTCGGGAAGCGATAGAGATTTTTATGCATAAAAACTCCTACAATCGAAAAGAAGAGTGACAGCAGATATGCAAAACTTGGCTCCCGGCTCTAATAAGAGGGAGAAGAAAACCCGAAACACGGAAAGCTTTCTCCTTTATACCATGATCAGAGACGTCCCATTTGCCGGCATTTTGAGATCGATAATCTCATGTTGGTATTTATGAGAACGAGCGATCGTGAAAATTTGTTACCATGGACACTAATAACAAACAAAGATGAATATGAAAGTTTGTAGTGAACTTTAATTTAGTGCAGCCGCTAATAACAGAGGTTGACCCTGAAGATGCTGGATGCAGTTTCCAGCGAAACGTCGGAGGAAGGTAATCCAACTCGACCACGGCCCACAAACCCGGAAAATCTACTTAACAAAGCAATAAGATAATTTGTACAAATGTTTATCTCAACTAACAAGAAGAAGATATAGGAATAAGAGTTTGTAAGAATGGTTAGCACAAGAGTAGAGAAAGTCATGTGAGTGTAATACATCAGATTTTTCTGTTAGGTAGTACATAGAAATGCAATGTATTGCATTCACGTGGTTTCGTCTACTTGCTTTCCTTTTATGTAATATGTACACTAGCATTGGAATATATTCCTCAGCACTCGGTCCTCTATGTGATCTGCAAGAGGAAATGGACCTTCAAATATGCCCGGCCACTTCTAGTGCGCTTTCCATCTTGGAGAGCAGGAGGACTGTCAGAAATCCAGCATTAGCCAGCAACAAAAACTCTAGCATCCCTGTGTTTGACTGTGGCTTGCCTGTTCTTAACATCTCACTCTTTATTCTTCTGTTTTCATACTTTCTCTCAGCTATCACTGTAGTAGACACTGAATTTACTTTCATCCAACTATAATACCTTGTCCCAGATTTCCCTGCAAAGTGCTTGCGACTTTTCTGATTTGCTTTATTGGCAGGTTTTCGCCATGGTACTCTAGCATTGAAACCAGTACTATTCAGCTTTCTGTTGACAGTTTCAACATGGACCATTTTTTTCTAGGTTTTCTCTTAAATGGGCTGATTTCAGATGCTGAAATTCATGAATTTTTCTGCACCATTCTGACAATAATTTTCTTTCTATCCCTGGGGCTCAGCTTATACTTGTCTTGCACTGCTGATTGACTGTTTTCCTTTCTTTGTAGCTTTTTACAATGCTGAACCTTGTTTTACAGCTTCTTTTAACAGGAGGAGCTATTCCTGTAAACTTTTTCCTTATAAAGATTAAGAATGATTTTTCTTTCCTCAAATGTACTTTCCGGTCCTTTGCACCCTATTGTAGTTTAAATGTGGTAACTACAGACCCTAATGTTGTATGTGTATAGGACACAGCACTGACCTAACAGACACTGCATTTAGCTACTGTTTTTTTTTTTTTTTTTTTTTAAAAAGGGTATTTAAGGACTTACCCTGTGTTTACCCAGGGCAAATAATGTCCTAAGGCTGTTTCAGAGCAATCGTTCTCTTCAGCCGGCGGGATAGTTATTTTTATTTATTATAAACTAATGGATTAGGATGGGATCGGGTTGTATTGTGACGTGTTGGTGAAAGGTCTACTTGAGTGTTGGCGTCTTTTGTATACTTCGTGTATTTTCTGCTGGTATTCGTTGCGCGGGTGTGTCGTCTTGGTGGTGAAAGGTCTGTTTGTGTGATGGCGACTTTGGAGTGTCTTCTTGGGCCGGTGCTCGTCGTACGGGCGAGGACTGCTTCCCAGGTTGCAACTTGTCTTGTCAATATCTGGATGTCGGCATGTAGTTTTCGCAGTGCTTCGGTGATGTAGATTGAAGCTTGAAGTTCACTTGAAGTCTTTTGTGGTCCGGTTCGTTGACGGTTATGTGGACGGCGTGCGGTAGAGTTGGTCTTGGCGTTAGGGACTGCTTGTTGTTCCGGCTGAGGTCGATCTGCGGTCGGCTGGTGGCAGCGTGGGTTCATGGGGCACATTGCTTGGCCCGTGAAATGTCCATTGCAGTTGCACGTTGCACAATAGACGGGGCGGCGCAACAGGTCATGGTTGGTGCAAGTCATCGTGAATGTTCCCGTGCCGCAATAGTGACATCGTGGGCTGAGTGTGCAGGCATCGGAGGTATGCCCATATTGACAGCAGCATCGGCATGGGACGGGGCGGGAGCTCCGGCTGGCTTCAACTGGAAGAACCTGCCCAAGGGCAGGGAACCCATCAGCTAAGGCAGCACGGTAGTCTCCTTCGTCCCAAAAATGTAGGCAAACTAGTGGTGATGGCCCTTTGGATGTGTGGATGCGTGTCGCTTTGATGAGGGATGGCCAGCGGAGTCGGGCTGTGTTCAACAGGAGAGTGTCTGGTACATCTCGATGAACACCACGTACTACTGCGTTGTACCTCTGTAGTCTTGTGAGATTCGGCGGCTGGTGATCAGCTTCTGGTTGCGTTGCTACTGTATGGTCGGCGAAGAGGTACTGTTTACATGTTTGTGCCATTATATTCAGATGCATCTAAATACTTGTGTATGTCCAAGCATAATGCCAGATGATGCTAAAGACATGATCATATCTTTCAAAGAAGAACATAATTGTTGAAGTATTAATACTAGTTATTATAGGGGAGTAGAGAACCAAATGCAATCACAGGGAGAAATGCATGAGCATTTTAAATATAATTATGCTGATAAATTGAAAAAAATGTCAATATTTCTAAACACATTCTGCTCCAACTTGTATCACAGGACTAGTTTTGGAGAGGATTCCCTCCATCTTTCAGCTGTCGATTGACTGGTTCAACATCAGCTGCCTCCCCCTTCTCTCTTTGCCTGGTCTGCTGTTCTTCCTATTGGCTAGTCGTTAGACATTGTTTATGATTGGTATGTCAAAATTCATCAGCCAATGTCGATCCTTAATGATGTAAATATTTTCCCACACTGTTAACTCTCACAATAATTTTTTGCTGGTTTTAAAAGTTGGATATTTAGGTTGATATTATGATTGCAAAACCAAAAGTGGTGAGATATGGCAGATTTATTTGTTTCTTTGTGTTTGATGTTTCTGATGCGTTCCTTCATTCTGGTTTCCAAATTCCTTTTTGTTTTGCCGATATATATTTTACGGCAGTCTTCACAGTTGACATGGCAGATTCCTGGTAATTTAATATTGGTAGTGGTATTTTTTAGAGGGTGATTGAGTAAATTTCTATCACTATACTTGCTTTGCAAAGTCTGTTTTATATTATAATCCTTAAAAATGTTGAATTTGTTGAAAAATTTTGGGTGATAAATTTACATCTTCCTTGAGTACTGCTAATTTTTAATTTGCTGACATCCTTGATAGTTTTTAATCTTCTATATTTTTTGATAATCTAGTTATGAAATTGGGTTTAAATCCATTCAAATTCGTAAGAAGTTTAGTATGCTCCAGTTCTTCATTGTATTCTCTGTTTGTTAGTGGGATATTGATCAATCTGTGAATTAAGCTATGGAAGATTGCATGCTGATGTGCTTTTGGGTTGACATTATTGTTTTCGATGTAGTTGTCTATGTGTGTTTGTAGCCATCTATCTTGCTCTATTTCAATAGTAAATTTTAAGCAATGGTCTTGTAGGTTGATTAATTTTAATGTGTCTTGAACTAACTTTTTTGGGAACAATGGCAAAAATATACATATGATGTCTGTTCAAAAAGTATTGCAAATTTTGAACTTTTGCAAGCTACATATATTCAATTTTTGATTGTTTTGTAGTGTTATGTTGGTGCTCATGTCTCTCACTTAGTTGACAAGCTTGGCCATTTTGAATGTTCAGTTAATTGTTGACAGCTATTTTGCTGGTAGTGTTTTGGCTCGTCTTCAATTTTTGCGTGTTTCAAAAAATAGAACAAAGAATCTGTATCAAATTTTGTGTGAAAAACAAAATTAAGTGTACAGATGCATTCCAAATGTTGACTGTGGCATATGGTGAAGCTACCTTGGACCAAAGCAATATTTATCAGTGGTACAAAAGGTCCTCAGAAGGTCGAGAAGATGTGAACAACAAAGGTCATCCCGGATGCTTGAACTCGTTAACAAAAGACGAAAACATTGAAGAAGTGAAGAAAATAGTATTGGCCAGTCTTTGAATCACCATAAGAGGAGTTGCTGGGGACCTAAACATATTGATTGGCTCATGCCATTTGATTTTGACCAATGATTTGGGCATGAGATGGCTCACCACAAAATTCGTACCAAAGTTGCTCAATTTCAACCAACAACACTGAGACAGAATATTAGACCCCAATAGAAAATCGTTCATA
This sequence comes from Tenodera sinensis, assembly GCA_030765045.1. Lineage (NCBI taxonomy): Eukaryota > Metazoa > Arthropoda > Insecta > Mantodea > Mantidae > Tenodera > Tenodera sinensis. Next base: position 368,791,816 of record CM060964.1, on the reverse strand, counting down.
TAAATGTTTGTTAAAAGTGTATAAATTTCTAGTTCTTGTTTGGGTGTATCAGGAACTTATTTTTAATATTCAGGATAGCCAATGTTTTCTCGTTACTAGATAGTCTGTTGTGTTCAATAATAAGAACTATTTGCGCAAATGAATACAAAAATGGCGGTGTGTCGTACCAAAGCGACGCCAAGGGATCATTCATTAGCGTCTGTATGCTCAAGATGATAAGACGTGTTTTTGGTAGCGTGTGAACATGGAACTTTCACCAAACTTTTATCCAGTGTAGATTCTACCAAATCATTTAATTGTGAAGGTCTTTGATTATTTAATATGGTGCTGAGAGTGTAAAATAACGAAGTGTTAATGAATAAATATGTTGTGATAAAGGAACATTGATTTATGCATTCCATTCTGTTACCACGACCATGTAGATAGGAATCGCGTCTGCTATCACAGTATTTCATCTTTCTGAGAAGAACATTATTCTTGCTGCTATGTGTTAATAATCATTGTAAAAACTGCACCAACACCATTGCATTAACATTACTAAGGAGCTGTTGAACTGGCCAATAACAACACACTTATGATGCTGCAGCCACCATTCTCCCCAGACCTGGCCTTTTGTTCCCAAAACTGAAGAGGCCCTTGAAAGGACAATGCAACACCATGACTGAGGAGATAAAGACGGCAACAAAGGAGGAGGTGAACGAGATCACAAAAAACAATTTTTTAAAGTGCTTTGAGGTTTGGAAAAAAACGTTGGCACAAGTGTATATCTGGTGGGGATTACTTTGAAGGGGACAAAATAGATATTCATGAATAAGTAAATACTTCTTGAAAAAACACAAAATTTGCAATACTTTCTGGTTTTTGTTTTAAGGTATCTGTTTATTGTACCACATATTTGTTGGGACAGGTAATTTATTTTTAAAATCATTTTCAGATTTGTAGCTGACATATGTTCTTAATTATTTAAAACCCATGACTTGCTCTAATATGTCATTCATCACAATTTTGGTTCTAATGGTATATTTTCGTTAGAATGCCATTGTTTTTGTTTTAAAACTATAATTGTCACATACTTAAACGTAAAATTTGGTGCAATGAATTTTGTTATACATAATTCTATGAGTTGAGTGTGTTCTTCAGTTTCTGATGGTGAAGTACCCTGTTAGGTAAGCCAGTGATTTATTTATGTATCTAAATTTATCAATGTGTTCCACTGTTTTAAGCACTTCATTTTCATCAGTTTTATAAGTATGTTGGTTCAACATTACATCTCATGTCTGTCCGAATACTTTCATCTGTCTGTACACTAAAGCCACATTTCTAAATTGCTTATTGCATTTCTCTCAAAAACTCTATGAAGCTAAGTTCCTCTGCTGTGCTGGTGACTGCCACTTAAGATAATGTTGGTATCCTGTTTATCAGCATTACCTTTCATGAATTACATAGGTAAATCTGTCATACACTTTATTTTGTGTAATGTTATAAATAACCATATGATTGCAACAACCAGTGCTGCCACCTGAATTCCCATCTCTAGGAGAATCTTGGCTACATGAGAGCTGCATACTCCTTGATAACCCTATAGTAATAATAATATTAATAATGATGGTGATGATGACGATGATTAGTGAGTGAATGAGTGAGTGGGTGGGTGGGTGGGTGGGTGAGTGAGTGAGTTAGTGAGTGAGTGAGTGGGTGGGTGGGTGGGTGGGTGAGTGAGTGAGTTAGTGAGTGAGTGAGTGAGTGAGTGGGTGGGTGGGTGGGTGGGGGGTGGATGAGTGAGTGAGTGAGTGAGTGATGAGTGAATGGGTGGGTGGGTGGGTGGGGGGTGGGTGAGTGACTGAGTGAGTGGGTGGGTGGGTGGGGAGGGGTGGGTGAGTGAGTGATGAGTGAGTGAGTGGGTGGGTGGGGGGGTGGGTGAGTGAGTGATGAGTGAGTGGGTGGGTGGGGGGGTGAGTGAGTGAGTGAGTGAGTGAGTGATGAGTGAGTGGGTGGGTGGGTGGGTGAGTGAGTGAGTGATGAGTGAGTGAGTGGGTGAGTGAGTGATGGGTGAGTGAGTGAGTGAGTGAGTGAGTGAGTGAGTGATGGGTGAGTGAGTGATGAGTGAGTGATGAGTGAGTGGGTGAGTGAGTGATGGGTGAGTGAGTGAGTGAGTGAGTGAGTGATGAGTGAGTGAGTGGGTGGGTGGGTGGGGGGGTGGGTGAGTGAGTGGGTGGGTGGGTGGTGGGTGGGTGGTGGGTGGGGGTGGGTGAGTGAGTGAGTGATGAGTGAGTGGGTGGGTGGGTGGGTGGGGGGTGGGTGAGTGAGTGAGTGAGTGATGGGTGAGTGGGTGGGTGGGGGGTGGGTGAGTGAGTGAGTGAGTGAGTGAGTGATGAGTGAGTGGGTGGGTGGGGGGTGGGGGTGGGTGAGTGAGTGAGTGAGTGATGAGTGAGTGGGTGGGTGGGTGGAGGGTGGGGGGTGGGTGAGTGAGTGAGTGATGAGTGAGTGGGTGGGTGGGTGGGGGTGCGTGAGTGAGTGAGTGGGTGGGTGGGGGGTGGGTGGGTGAGTGAGTTAGTGTGTGAGTGAGTGGGTGGGTGGGTGGGTGAGTGAGTGAGTGAGTCAGTGGGTGGGTGGGTGGGTGGGGGTGTGAGTGAGTGATGAGTGAGTGGGTGGGTGGGTGCGTGGGTGGGTGGGGGGTGGGTGAGTGAGTGAGTGAGTGGGTGGGGGGTGGGTGAGTGAGTGATGAGTGAGTGGGTGGGTGGGTGAGTGATGAGTGAGTGAGTGAGTGGGTGAGTGACTGAGTGAGTGATGGGTGAGTGAGTGAGTGATGAGTGAGTGAGTGATGAGTGAGTGAGTGAGTGGGTGAGTGAGTGAGTGATGGGTGAGTGAGTGAGTGATGAGTGAGTGGGTGGGTGGGTGGGGGGTGGGTGAGTGAGTGAGTGATGAGTGAGTGGGTGGGTGAGTGGGTGGGGGGTGGGTGAGTGGGTGGGGGGTGGGTGAGTGATGAGTGAGTGGGTGGGTGGGGGGTGGGTGAGTGAGTGAGTGAGTGATGAGTGAGTGGGTGGGTGGGTGGGTGGAGGGTGGGGGTGGGTGAGTGAGTGAGTGGGTGGGTGGGGAGGGGTGGGTGAGTGGGTGATGAGTGAGTGAGTGAGTGAGTGGGAGGGTGGGTGGGGGGGTGGGGGGTGGGTGAGTGAGTGATGAGTGAGTGAGTGGGTGATGAGTGAGTGAGTGGGTGAGTGAGTGGGTGGGTGGGTGGGTGGGTGGGTGGGTGGGGGTGGGTGAGTGAGTGATGAGTGAGTGGGTGGGTGATGAGTGAGTGAGTGAGTGAGTGAGTGAGTGAGTGGGTGGGTGCGAAGGGGTGGGTGAGTGAGTGAGTGAGTGAGTGAGTGATGAGTGAGTGAGTGAGTGAGTGGGTGGGTGGGTGGGTGGGGAGGGGTGGGTGAGTGAGTGAGTGATGAGTGAGTGAGTGGGTGATGAGTGAGTGAGTGAGTGGGTGGGTGGGGGGGTGGGTGAGTGAGTGAGTGGGTGGGTGGGGAGGGGTGAGTGAGTGAGTGATGAGTGAGTGAGTGGGTGAGTGAGTGAGTGGGTGGGTGAGTGAGTAAGTGAGTGAGTGAGTGAGTGAGTGAGTGAGTGAGTGAGTGAGTGAGTGGGTGGGTGGGTGAGTGAGTGAGTGAGTGAGTGGGGTTTAAGGGTCCATCAACAAAGAGGTCATATGGGCCCATAGTCAAACAATAAAATCTAAAACACATACATAGAGTTAATAGGTTTTAAGTTTATTTATTATAGTTTCACGGGCGATCAGCCGTGTGAGGTTTGAAAATATTGAGCTTTCGGCCATTCTAAACTCCATGACCTTCGTCAGAATGAAAATGACCGTTAGTTTTCCGCTCCCCATATATATACAATGTTAGGTGGGAGGGGGTTGCGTTGCCCTGGCCAATGAGCGGGTGACGATTTGTGATTGGGCCTGCTGTTTCGGGCTATGTTTGTCACCCGCCACAGTGTTTTCTTGAGGGTCAGTACTTGGTCCAGAATCACTATAGTTGCTGTTGTGGATGTGCTGGGTGGCTATTGTCCAGGCAGGGCTTAGCTGAAGTCTGCAGTCCCTGTTGTAATTGTTTGGATGTAGTTTGATTTGAATGGCTTCCTTAATGACTCTGTCCCAGTATTTGTCCGTATGCTCCAGAACTTTGATGCCTTCAAAGTTTATTTTGTGGACATACTCTATACAATGTTCGGCCACTGCTGACTTCTCTGGTTGTAGGAGCCTGATATTGCGTTGATGTTCTTTACACCTTTCTTCTATTGTGCGTCCTGTTTGGCCTACATACACTTTACCACATTTGCAAGGAATCCTGTACACTCCTGGGACCTTGAGTCGAAGTGGTTCTTTTACCGGCCTAAGGTATTCTTGGATCTTTTTTGGAGGCGTGAAGAAGGTCTTGATGTTATACCTAGCGAGTATGCGGGAGATCTTGTTTGAGACGGAACCGTAGAATGGTATGTAGGCTTTGTTCGGCCAGCTATCCATCCTTTGAGTGAGGCGTTGGGGGTTGTTTCGATTGTTTTCAACCTTCTTGCGTGCCTTTTTGATGTCGTTATCACTGTATAAGTTTTAAGTTATTTGTTAGTCTATAGTAGAGATGTAACAAGCAGATATTTTATGAATTTTGTGTATAAATTAGCAAAAGTGCATTGTGTAGATGTTAGCTAAGAACAACAAATTTCTAAATTTTGTGAACAATGCAAAGGTGAAAGGAAAGTTTTCATATTAAGAAACAAGCAAGGTTAAAACTCTCAAAAACTGCTACTGAGGCCAAGGAGAAAGCAACAGAGAGTCCCACATATGGTGCTGAGGAATTTTAAGTTGGTTGGATTTAGGTAAAGAACAAAGACATTCTGTTAAACTTTAAAATTCATTTTTCTCTGTTCTTTTTTTCAGCAGTTTTCACTATTCAAAATGCTCCTTGAACCCCAGTTTATAACTTACTAGCTTGAAATTTTCAGGAGACCTTCGGAAATTAAGGTGTTAAAATTTGTTGTGTGTTAAAAAATATTGATAAATAGTACACAAAATTTTTTTCTCTTAAAATAATTAGATCTAAGCAATCAGAGATATTCCTTGGTATTTGTATAAGTTTTGTACAAATTTTTGTCTCAACTAACATGAAGAAGATATAGGAATAAAAGTATGTAAGAGTGTTTAGTACAAGAGTAGAGAAAGTCATGTGAGTGCAACACCAGATTTCTTTCCAAAAGTAGCAGACACAACTCTACTAAGATTGAAATGCTAACCTATTCTACCAAGACTGTGGTTTTCAGGTCTTTCCAAAAATGATTGTATAAAGAATAATGTAGACTTTCTGAGGATACTGTACACAAGACGAAAATGAGATTTGGTAAGTAGAAGCAACGTTTTACCTTTTCAATTTTTGATGGTAACTATTTTGCTGATAGAAATAATGTAATATCTTTCTCCATTTTTCTTTGCAAAATGTGATACAGTATCATCTTTGTTGAAAGTGGGTTATTTAATGTCATCACCACAGAACATACAACTGGTAAGTGCACTGCATTATTATTAGGCACAGCATTTTAACTGAAATGCATATCTTTTTTCTGTGTCAGAGATTATGCTCACCTAATATGTAAGCTAATTACTAAATTTAAACAATATTTAATATGGTAATTATTATATATTTATGCCAACAAACTTAATGTTGGTGTTTTTATATACACAAACCATGTGTGGGCAATGTTTGAGAGGTAGAACTGGAACCAAAAAATTCAATGCCACAACCAGGATTTAAACTACAGACCCTCTGCTCTAACCATTAAGTTACTGTGACAACCTGCCTGAATGACACTGAATTCTGCAACCAATTAGTATTTATGCCGGTAGACAACAAAGGCAGTCTCACATCAGAGACAATTACCCTAATGGTGATTTACTATTGCTAGTATTTTATGTCCTGGGATTAAATAATCTTCAGATGGTAATTACTGTGACTTTGGTGGGTGTAAAGTAAAGAAGACAGATGTAGTCGAGATAAAGAAACACTTTTATTTCCGTAAACAGTAACTTTGTACACTCGTTGCAACAGCAAGAAAGTCTTTACCGATTCACCAACAGCACGGCTCCGAATTCGTAACACAAGACTGTCCCTTCTCACACTTTACCACTATTTATATCTCCTAGGCATTGTTCTGGAAACTTCAGGAGAGTTCAGTTATTATTGCGGTCAAATACAAAGCAGACAATTCCAGAAGTCTCTTTCCCTTTCTCTCTTTCCGCAAGCGCCCCAACAATGCAGCCATTCCCTATCTCTTCCCTTCGGCTCCTTTGCGGTAGTGCCGACAATAATGCGATGGTCGACACTGCTCCCTCCTCAAGGCTGGTCATTAGGCCAGGTAGGCGACTGGCTGGGTCCCCCCTCCCCAGTGCAGGCAATCAGATGCGGCGGGCGCGGTGACATTACTATTTATTTATGCCAACAAACTTACTGTTGGTGTTTTTAAACACACATCTGAAGGTTATTTAATCCCATGACATAAAGTCCTTATGATAGTATGTCACCATTGTGAGACTATCTCTGATGTGAGACTGCCTTTGTGGTTTACTGGTAGAAATACGAATTGGTTTAGAATTCAAATTCATTCTGGCAGGTTGTCACAGTAGCTTAACGATTAGAGCATCTGCCTGGTAAGTGGAGGGTCTGTGGTTCAAATGATTATTTCAGTTCCAATTCTACCTCTCAAACATTGCCCACACATGGCTTGTGTTTAAAAACACCACCAGTAAGTTTGTTGGTATAAATAAATAATAATTATCAGTTCATTCTGTTTCTAACAAAAAACAGTAGAAGACAAATAACACATGTGACAGATGCTTGCACACTGTTACAGAAGTAACAATGTTACATGTGTTGCACTGCGCTAGGTTTTCTGTGTGCTGAAGCGAGATAACACTTGCACCCATTGGTCTATAAATAGATCACTTGACTTCAGGCTCATATTTTCAACATGACAATTGCTTACACACAGCAAAGAGGGCCAGTTTCACAAATTTTGTAAAACATATGGACTACAGGAAAGATGGAAATAAAATATACAAATTCCTTAATAAAACAAAATTACCAAAAAATACAACTGAACCATTAAAACATAATAACAAAAGCTTAACTACAGATAGTGAAATAGCAGAATCCCTTAACAAGTTTTATGCTCAGTCACAAAGAATACCCCAAGCATATAAAAAACAAGATAAAGCTATCCAAAAAACTATCAGAGAAACTAAGCCAAAAGATATACGAAATGATATTTTTATTCAGTATTTTAACGAAACAGAACTGGATTTAGCAATAGAACAATTACAGAACAAAAAATCTCCAGGACCTGACAAGATCCACCCAGAGTTTATTAAACACCTTGGCAGGAAAGGAAAAGAAATCCTACTTAAACTGTATAACACGTGTTGGAGAATGACTGTACCTTCCGACTGGAAAAAAGCCATTATCATCCCGATTTTAAAGAAAAACAAACCCTCAAACAATATTAATAGTTTCAGACCAATATCTTTGACCAGTGTTATTGCAAAAGTGATGGAAAGAATGGTGGCATCTAGACTTAACTGGTTCCTAGAATATTACAACTTAATTAATAGTTCACAGACCGGCTTCAGACAGAATCATAGTACAAGTGAAAATGTACTCCTACTAAGCCAAGACATCAAGGAAGCTTTCAATAGAAAGGAGGATACCTTAGCAGTATTCATTGATTTTAAATCAGCATATGACTCAGTCTGGAGAAACAAATTAATTGAGAAGTTGCAATCAATAGGTGTGAAAAGTAACATGCTTAAATGGATAACTCAGTTTATTTCACAAAGATTTTGTGACACAAAATATAATACATACATTTCCAAATATAAACAAACACACCGAGGACTTCCACAAGGTGCTGTTCTGAGCACAACACTCTTTAACATATATATAAATGACCTTCCATCAATAATAAAAACTTTAGAAACCAAAATTGCTTTATTTGCTGACGATGTAGTCATTTGGACTTCAGGCTCTCCAAAAAAACCTGAATTAATTAAAGACAGAATAGAAACAGCCCTAAACAAAGTACATGAATGGAGCTCCAAAAACCTCATGACTATCAATGTGGAAAAAACAAAGTATGAATTATTTACACTAAAATACAAACCAGTTAATATTAACATAAATTATAATGGTAAACCACTCAAAGTAGTTGATGATGCCAAATACTTAGGCATCACTTTCGACAGAAAGCTAAGTTGGAAAAAACATATAACAAACATCTCAGAAAAGGTTGAAAAGAAACTGCAAATCCTGCAAAGGTTAGCTGGTGCTAAATGGGGCTGCTCAAGGAGAGTCCTTAACACAACATACAAAATGTATGTTAAACCAAACCTCTTTACTGTTCTGAAGCTTTAATAACAGCAGCAAATACTAACATCAATAAACTTGAACAAATACAAAATCAGGCTCTTCGCCTAATCACTGGAGCAGTTAAATCCACACCTGTTGATGCCATGCTTGCCTTAACACCGACCCCATCAATAACAACAAAAATAGAAGAACAAGCATTGCTCCAACACGAGAAAATGTTACAACTGCCAAACTCTAAATGGACAGAAGAGAACCTCCCCCCTTCAATCCTTAAAACTCATAGTAGTTTCCTAGAAAAGGTAACACAGATTAAATCCAAATTGAACATTCCTAACACCACAGAAAATCTACTTATAAGAGAAAATCCATTGGAATTATTGCAACCTACCTTCAATTTGGAATTAATAGAGGAAATAATGGAATTAATAGAGGAAATAAGTAAATCAGACACACCAAAAGAAATACAAAAACTTCTAGCACTGGAAACAATCAATACTAGATATCCCACAGAAGAATGGCTGCACATATATATGGCTAAGTCTCTTCAATATTTATGTAGTGAAAAATATTGGAGAGCAGGAGGATTAATGACTTCATTGTCAGAAATCCAGCATTAGCTAACAACATATACTGATGGATCCTCCACGGAAAACCTTACTGGAGCTGGAGTTACGTGTTCACATTTTTCCTTTTATCATTCTGTTGGCAGAGACACAACAAATTATGATGGAGAAATAGAGGCTATACACATTGCTCTCTGACAATTATTAAATCTTCCCTTAAATAAATTTAACAAGGCAGTAATTCTTTCGGATTCTAAAGCTGCAATTCAGGGAATATGTTCAAATACTACAAAGAAGTCAACAAAAATTAGAGAATGCTACAAAATGTTAACACAACTCCAAAAAGTTAATAAGACTGTTCATCTCCAATGGATTCCAGCACACTGTGGAGTCATGGGGAATGAAGCTGCAGACTCACTTGCAAAGAAAGGCACAACAATAAAACAAAAGTCTAAATTCAATTTCTCATATTCCTCAATAAAACACTTGATCATTAAAAAAATTTCTCATTCATACCTACAAGAAATAGAAACAAATACCAAAGATAAAAAATGGGTTACACTACTTTCCAACCCAGATATAATCCCCCAGAGACCAAGGAAAACAGCGGTTGCAGCCTTCCGACTACTGACAAATCACGACTGCTTAGCAAGTCATCTCTACAGAATAGGTATCTCAGCCTCACCAATATGTGTCCTGTGTAACGATCCAGCAGAAATGAACGAAGACCACTTGAAGACCTGTGAAGCATTAAGATCAGAAGAAACTACAGTTCAAAAGTATTGGAAAGCACGAATGCTAATAGCTTCATTGCCAGATGCAAGGCACTAGAAAACAACAACAACAACAATTGCTTACACTGGCACATTCTTTTTGTGGTGCAAAAGTACAAACCTTTATCGACAGTTTATTGTATTACAGGAAGTTGAGAGGGAAACGTAACAAGGAAACAAACAATAATATGCTTTCACAGCACCTTAGTATTGTAAATTAATAAACTACACAACATTGTAGCTTTTAAGTTTCAAGAGACAATAATGTGTTCAAATAATCAAATAATATCAATAATGACATAAACTGTCAAACTAACTCTTGGTAAATCATATAAACTAAATAAAATACCACTGGGCGTTAATGGGATAATCAAACCAAAAAGCAGATTTTTGTGTACATAGAATTATGCTCTTGCTATCATAGTTAAATTTGTTATCTAATGTGAACATGAAATTAAACAGAAAATCTATAAATCTGACCCGGATAAGTGAGGACTGCATAAATGATGTTTTAATGCAGGTATGGAGTTAGAATAACAGCTAAAGCTCAAATCAAATCTCCAATATGTATACAATAAATATGCAAGATGTCCCAAAAAAACACCTACAATATTTAGTATGTTGTGCAATAGTAATAGAATAGAAAAAGCACCTCTTATTCAACGAATAAGACTCCACTCCATTCATGGAACAAGAGAAATTTTACATATAAACTAAAGACTGAGGAAAGCTTTCTTTACAAAATTCAAGGCATCAAGAAGAATGTAGACCTTCCTAATTCAAAGGAAAACTTCATATATAAAGTCAATAGACATCAAATATTATTTACACCTGACAGAAGAAGTTAAGAAAAGTGATACTCCAACTAGTGTTCTAAAGTTATTGGCATTAGAGACAATCCATACTAGATTTCCAGAACATGAATGGCTCCATATTTATACTGATGGAATCATTGATATCAAACCAAGATTGAGCAGGTGCTGGAGTCACATGTCACCCCTTTTCCTATCACAAATCTTTAAGCTATGGAACTACAAACTTTGATGGAGAAATTGAAGCAATTCGAATGGCCCTACAAAATTTTTTGTATAGAATTTCACATTTTCAGCAAGCAGTTATTCTCTCAGATTCCAGGGCAGCAATTATAGCTATTACTTCCAAGTTGTCACCAAAAAACCAAACAATAATAGAATGTTGTAAATCCTTACCCACCTAACAACACTTCAAAAAATTCCAATGGATACCAGCTCACTGTGGACTGAGTGGTAATAACAAAGCTGATTTTCTTGCAAAAAAGCGTACCGGCAGTGTACAGAAATCTATAGTTAATCTACCATTTTATACAGCTAAAAGATTAGTCAACTCTGAATTCAAAAAAATTATTGCAAAATATTACTATGAAAAATCAAAACTTAAAAGGTGGGAACTACCAAACATTCAAACAGTGATTCCTGAGTATCCTCGAAAAACGGCAGTTGCAATCTTCAGGTTGATTACAGGACATGATTGTCTGGCAAAACATTTAAACAGAATTGGGATATATTCTTCACCACTCTGTCCTCTATGTGATCTGCAAGAGGAAATGGACCAAGATCACCTTCAAAAATGCCCTGCCACTTCTAGTGCCCCATCCATCAGTGAAAAATATTGGAGAGCAAGAGGATTAATGACTTCATTGTCAGAAATCCAGCATTAGCAAACAACAACAGTATGTTGTACGAGATGGCACACTGGTTAGTTTTCAAAGTGGTATGCCTGTCCAGAAATGTATGGTTTGAATGCTGTAGCACATCAAAGTGTTGAGATGGGTGCACATTCACATTTCAACAATAAACCCAACATCATGCTATGTATATTACAAATAGGGTTCGAACTGTATACCTCCTATGTCATTGCAGAGCCTATACCAGCGGTGGTGAGCCTCATGCACATGACCCAATATGTGGAGTTGCCTTTGAAGATTTTCAATCGCTCCACAGACTCGAGCCATAAGGTCCTCTGCTGATGTTACAGGAGTGCCATACGCCATAATCTTCATATAGCTCTACAGAAAATAGTTGAGAGCTTCAGTCAGGCAACCGTGCTAGCCATGGAACCAGTCCACCCATACTAATCCATGGATTTGGATATGTGACGAGGTGATTTCGCACATTTACATCAGAGTGTGCTAGAGGTCATGTCAGCGATTTCAGCACCTGTGTACTGGTACATATTGCACCGCTGTTAAATACTGTACTGTACTGTAAGCTACACAAGAGTGCAGTAGGACGCAGACCAAGGGCTCTATGGAGGAATTAAGCGCATGTGCAGGAATATTACTATGCTCAGATCATTCATCCTAGTACACAGATGGCTAAAGGGTTGCATATCCTTCTTATTAAGATAGAAAAACTAATGTTATCAAATTGTCAAAACCATTCGTTCTCAAACTTTGACACTCTCCAGTGTCCAAACCGTGTGTTTCCAGACAGGGGTTTGTATTTGAAAAGGAATCAGTTTGGCATCCTGCACAACATACTGAGTGTTGCCAGTGTTTATTGGGACACCCAGTATAATGTTCTTTTCTTTAAGGAGAGTAATGTGTAACACAAGGAAATAATGAAGCTATCAACAGTAAAGCAACAGGAATCTAAAGTAAGAACAAATTAGAAACTAAAAGCTTCACTTATCTTAGTAGTATTGCAAGTTCTTTTGCAGCTGACACATTTCGAGTTGAGAATGCGTTGGAGTCAACTCGGAGCATGTCAGCAGCAAAAGCACTTGCAATACTACTAAGATAAGTGAAGCTTTTAGTTTCTAATTTGTTCTTACTTTAGAATGTGTAACATGTTTCTAATCACCTCCATTTATGGGTAGAAATCATTTTATGATTCTGTTCTTGTTCCAGGTTAGCAATGGCTGAAAGTAGAATACCTCGCCCTTCTACAAAACGCTATATACCAATTAGAAATCCATCGATTACCATTAGACAAGCAGCACGTAATTCAAGAATACCACGTCCTGTTCCCCGAAGGTTTACGGTAAGGGAGACATTTAAACATGTAAATATAAAATGTGTTAAACTTTGAAAATGTAATGAAATACAACTTAGATTGTAAAAGGTAGCTGGTATAGGGTTTAGTGTGGTTCAGTTTGGCAATGAAGTCATTTTGAAGCGAAAAGTGAACACCCAGAATAACTTTGGTGTTACTTCGTGGTAGCTTAACGGCCGTTGTCGATACTTGTAGTTCGGCTCCAACTATGCTCAACATGAGATTTAATCCAGGGTATGTGTGAGTATATTTTATAGATCACCCAGAATAACTTTGGAGACTATTTATTCTCAACTCTTTAACACATTTCGGGAGTTATGCCAACTTCCAATATATATCCTCGCAGAGCAACCGCAACTCACATGTGTACACAGCTAAGTCCTCCACCGATATATGGGCAAAGTGATCACGCTTCCTGGCGTCCCCACGCTAGGAAAAATCGTTCTTCCCGATTTTAAATTTCATAACGTCATCAAAAGAAAGCCTCGCGTCCAAAATACTATTTCATTCCTTTTCACAATTTAGAAATGTCCTTTTCTATTAAAACATGTCCTTTTTTGAATTCCGAATATATAGTTACCTTTCTATGATTAAACAATGTTTTCTTTATATTTTATTAAACACCTCGCGCGACTTTTAAGGTTGGCAGACCTGAATTTTGACCGTGAATTTCAAACTAGCTTAGTTTTTCAAACATTGGCTAACCTTAAATCAAACCAATAATGCATTTATCCTACAAATTTAACGACTATTATTTACTCATATCTTGCTCACCTTACAACACTTCCTACTCTATTATCTACCTATGTTATTACTCAACACTTATCGCAAATCTCACATCCGGCAATTAAATTAAAATGTGTCTTTATCAAGCCCATTCGATTTGAATCTAAATTTTGGTATCAATTTGCTCCCTCACACTCTGGTATGTAAAAGGAGGGCTAGGCTGTAAGGAAGCTGGTTGTGCCCTCAGTACATAGAAAGGGCCAATGCCAATCCTGTGCAGATGTTTGTAGAGGAAGTCATGGCTGTTAACAATCTAAAGCACGTCTCATCCTTAGAAGACAATACACGTTAAATGGGGTGCAATGTTGCAACATGTACTATACTGGGTGGAAGGAAGTCATATTAATTTACACCAGTGATAGATCTCCATATCTGAAACACATTTTGTATCTCACGTTTCTGTCTCTGACCATTTCCTACAGAGATATTTTAGTTTTGTCAAAAACGAGCTGGCAACACTCCAGTTTGTGTGGATATCACTTTCCCTAGTTTAATACATAAACAAACACAGTAATGGTGCTTCTTGAGAACACAAACAAATACCCTGCCACCAATCACAAGCGTTAGCTCCCAAAACATTAAAGCAAACGTGAAAGTGCCAGACCTGTTTACATCCACAAGCAGGCCAATTCCCTGACCAACCTCAATGCAACGTTGTGGACTTACTGCACATGTGAAAGAGCTGCTTGGAGTATTCCTTCATGTCTTTAAAGTGATTAATTATTTCAAAACCCTGTGTGATGTCCCATAATTACTACCAAACTTATATCAGAAATAAGTTACTCTATGCATCTTACAAGTAACAAACTGTTATCTGCGTACATTCTTGTGGAATTAAGTTGTATAAAAAAACCATTTAATTTTTCAAAATGGCTGATCAAAGATCAAAATGCCATTAGACTTTTTTGTTTGTAATCCTTCTATGAAGCACATACTAGAAGGAATGTAACGACCTCCCTTCCACCCTGTATGCATGTCTTCTTTCGTATTCGAACCCAAATCATGTAGGAACCAATGCAGAGTGGCCCTTGAGAAATTTGGTAGCGTATCTCGCCATGATGATACTGTGACGAAATTATATTCAATGTGGGAGGAATATTTTCAAACAGTAAAGAATGAAACATTTGCCACACTCTGCTTTGCACTATTCCATCATATTTTGTTAACCTAGCGCTTTTCCTGTTGTCCCACCCTTTTTGCTTTCTTTTTCATGGTGTTCTTAGAGGTCCTTTCATTAGTTCCTTTTTAATCTATACACTACTGCTTCTGAACACCCAATAGCTTTCGTTGTTTCCTTTACTGCCTTATTAATACTCATTTGACTCGAAAAATTATCTAACAGATTCATAATTATTTGACATTCCTTACTTCTTAATTTACCAATATATCATACCTTCGTAGCTTCCCCCCCCCCCCCCCCCCCCACAACTGTAAATATTTATGGAAAATGTTATTAATGACAATGAAGTCATTAATCCTCTTGCTCTCCAATATTTTTCACTGATGGATGGGAAGGGCACTAGAAGTGGCCAGGCATATTTGAAGGTGGTCTCGATCCATTTCCTCTTGCACATCACATAGAGGACAGAGTGGTGAAGAATATATCCCAATTCTGTTTAAATGTTTTGATAGACAATCATGTCCTGTAATCAACCTGAAGGTTGCAACTGCCGTTTTTCGAGGATACTCAGGAATTACTGTTTGAATGTTTGGTAGTTCCCATCTTTTATTCTTTGATTTTTCATAGTAATATTTTGCAACAATTTTTTTGAATTCAGAGTTGACTAATCTTTTAGCTGCATAAAATGGTAAATTAACTATAGATTTTTGTACACCGCTGGTACCCTTTTTTGCAAGAAAATCAGCTTTCTCATTACCACTCAGTCCACAGTGAGCCGGTATCCATTGGAAGACTAGGTGTTTTTGAAGTGCGGTTAGATGGGTAAGGATTTTCCAACATTCTATAATTGTTTGGTATTTTGGTGACAACTTGGAAGTAATTGCTATAATTGCTGCCCTGGAATCTGAGAGAATAACTGCTTGCTGAAAATGTGAAATTCTGTACAAAAGATTTTGTAGGGCCATTCAAATTGCTTCAATTTCTCCATCAAAGTTAGTAGTTCCATAACTTAAAGATTTGTAATAGGAAAAGAGGTGACATGTGACTCCAGCACCTGCTCCATCTGGGTTTGATATCAATGATCCATCAGTATAAATATGGAGCCATTCGTGTTCTGGAAATCTAGTATGGATTGTCTCTAATGCCAATAATTTTAGAACACTAGTTGGAGTATCACTTTTCTTAACTTCTTCTGTCAGGTGTAAATAATATGTGATGTCTAATGTTTGTGTTGGATTGACTTTAGATATGAAGTTTTCCTTTGAATTAGGAAGGTGTACATTCTTCTTGATGTCTTGAATTTTGGAAAGGAAGCTCTCCTGAGTCTTTAGTGTATGTGTAAAATTTCTCTTGTGCCATGTATTGAATGGGAGTCTGATCAACTTTTTGTGTTGAATAAGAGCCGCTTTTTCTATTTCATATTCAAAGGGATATTGGTTGGTTAATATTTCCATAGCTGCTATTGGTGTGGTTTTGATAGCACCTCTAATGTTGTTGTTGTTGTTAGCTAATGCTGGATTTCTGACAATGAAGTCATTAATCCTCTTGCTCTCCAATATTTTTCACTGATGGATGGGGCACTAGAAGTGGCCGGGCATATTTGAAGGTGGTCTCGGTCCATTTCCTCTTGCAGATCACATAGAGGACAGAGTGGTGAAGAATATATCCCAATTCTGTTTAAATGTTTTGCCAGACAATCATGTCCTGTGATCAACCTGAAGGTTGCAACTGCCGTTTTTCGAGGATACTCAGGAATCACTGTTTGAATGTTTGGTAGTTCCCATCTTTTATTCTTTGATATTTCATAGTAATATTTTGCAAAAATTTTTTTGAATTCAGAGTTGACTAATCTTTTAGCTGCATAAAATGGTAGATTAACTATAGATTTTTGTACACCGCTGGTACCCTTTTTTGCAAGAAAATCAGCTTTCTCATTACCACTCAGTCCACAGTGAGCCGGTATCCATTGGAAGACTAGGTGTTTTTGAAGTGCGGTTAGATGGGTAAGGATTTTCCAACATTCTATAATTGTTTGGTATTTTGGTGACAACTTGGAAGTAATAGCTATAATTGCTGCCCTGGAATCTGAGAGAATAACTGCTTGATGAAAATGTGAAATTCTGTACAAAAGGTTTTGTAAGGCCATTCGAATTGCTTCAATTTCTCCATCAAAGTTTGTAGTTCCATAGCTTAAGGATTTGTAATAGGAAAAGAGGTGACATGTGACTCCAGCACCTGCTCCATCTTGGTTTGATATGAATGATCCATCAGTATAAATATGGAGCCATTTGTGTTCTGGAAATCTAGTATGGATTGTCTCTAATGCCAATAATTTTAGAACACTAGTTGGAGTATCACTTTTCTTAACTTCTTCTGTCAGGTGTAAATAATATGTGATGTCTAATGTTTGTGCCGGATTGACTTTAGATATGAAGTTTTCCTTTGAATTAGGAAGGTATACATTCTTCTTGGTGTCTTGAATTTTGGAAAGGAAGCTCTCCTGAGTCTTTAGTGTATGTGTAAAATTTCTCTTATGCCATGTATTGAATGGGAGTCTGATCAACTTTTCGTGTTGAATAAGAGCAGCTTTTTCTATTTCATATTCAATGGGATATTGGTTGGTTAGTATTTCCATAGCTGCTATTGGTGTGGTTTTGATAGCACCTCTAATGTTACATTGTACAAAAGTGATTACCCACTCACCTGTTGATATACATTCTCATTCCTAGTGTATTGTGAACCAAAATACTTCATATTATAAGTATTAAAAATAGAAGCATTATTAACAGTTAAGTATTCTTCATATATAGAATCTGATTTTTTGAATCACTTTACTTACACTCACCTTCACTTATAAAATGTTGGAAAAACTGCAACGTTTTCAAGATCATTTAATCTCATCCTCAGCTGTTAGGTGATAAGTCAACTTCTTCCTCCACTGCCTCTCTGCTACTACATTTTAACACCAGAGAAACATAAAAATGAAACAAGCAGAAAAGTCTGCTGTGTCACCCATTTTTGGATAGAAAACCACATTAGCTGTAACATAAATAAAATTGTTAAAATCACTTACTTCACCGATAGAACTGAATATTTGGGAAAAAATATACATCATCAAGAACAGTAATAAAGTTATTAATTTCGAAACACCAGCATTTAATGAAGTGTTAAAGCTCTGCGCCCCTAACACCAGATGGCAGCAGAATGGAGACAACAGAGAAAAGGAACAAGAGGATAATGTCAGTCACCCAACGGCTGATGATGGGATCGAGTGGTCCTGAAAACGTTTCCGCTTAAAAAAGCAGTTTAGTAGTGAGGATAAGTGTAAATAAGTGACTCAAAATAATCTCAAATTAAAGAATACTTCACTGTCAATAGTGCTTCTATTTTTAATATTCATTGAATGAAGTGTTAAAACTTTGCACCCTTAACACCAGATGGCAACAGGGATGTGGAGGAAAAAGTTGATTTCAGTCACCCAATAGCTGAGGATTGAGATTGAATGATCTTGAAAACATTCCAATTTTATAAGTGAAGGTGAGTGTGAATTAAGTGGCTCAAAAAACCGGATTCATACTGCATATTATACTGCTTTCCATTCCTGTTTTTGTTGTTAGCTTATAGTAAAGCCTGAAACAAGCTAAGTTTTAAAATAAAATCAAAGATTAGGAACATAGAATTTATAAAATAATGATGTATTAGGAAGTTCCAATAGACCCACTGGCCCCACGACTAAGCAGCAGATCAGCAGCTGTAAGGCGGCAAATATTACGAGATGCAGAAGAAAGAGCATTAGCAGCACAACAACAGCAGCTTCTGCCACAGGAACAACAACCATTGTCACGACCACCACAGTCAATAATAAGTGCTCCTCCTCGACGGAGACAAGCCAGACAAGATTTTGGAGACCCTACTAAGATGAGGTCAATAGTCCCCCTTCGGCAGGCAAGACCTACTGTGCGACCTAGCAGCAGGCGGACATCTCGACCACTAGCGCTTCCACTACACTGGCAGAGACCTTCATATGCGCGTAGCACCCCTTCTGAGCATCCAAATTATGTAAGTAGTCTTTATCTTTCTTAGATTGATAAGATTTATTGCTTACCATGCAGATAGTTATACATTAATAATAACCCAAGACACAACAGTCCTTTATGGGCCAAGGCCTGCTCCTCAGTTGCTGTGTCCCCCCTCTTGGCTGATTATGCAATTTAAAAAGTGAGTGCTGCTTAATGTCATTAAATGACCAATTTTTACTTTCTCTACATGTCTACAGTATTTACAATCCTCCCAGGAATGAACCAGATCTCTCACTTATTGACCAATTAAATAAAACAATCGTAATTGGGGATTTCAATGCACATTCCAAAAGATGGGGTTATGAAAAAGTGGATTCTACAGGGAAGATAGTGGAAGAATTTTTGAATACCACAACTTTTGAACTGATTTATAGTAAAGAAGATCCCACAACCTTCATACATTACTCTGGAGCAGGCATTAACCCAGACCTCTTGTTAGCTACAACAGATATTGTTTCAAAAATTAAAAAACAAGTTGTAGAAGATCCAAGTTCTGGTCACAGAGCAGTAATTGCTGATATAAAACCTGAGAATACAAATAACAGTCAATGTCACATGAATCTGCATTGGAACTTCAAAAAAGCAGATTGGAACAAATAAAAAACTGAACTGGAACATAAATTTAAAGAACAAGCTCACAGCTGCATGACCAACCAGATCATGTGAACAAAAATTTCTGTAAAGCCATCCTAGAAACCACAAAAAAAACATATTCCTCGTGGAAGACTTGAAAATTTCAAACCGTTTTGGAACCTGCAGTTAGAAGAACTGAAAAAGCAAAGTGTGTGCGCATGTTTGTTTGTGTGTGTATGTGTGTGTGTGTGTGTGTGTGTGTGTGTGTGTGTGTGTGTGTGTGTGTGTGTGTGTGCGTGTGTGTGTGTGCGCACGCCTGTGGACAGCATAACTCAAAAACAAAAAGTCGGTTAGAAACCAAAGTTGGTATTTAAGTTTAATATCTTTTAAGGATAAGACACAAAGATTTTGAAGAAAATTCCTCCACCCTAAACTACCCTTTACATGCAAATTTTTCAAAAGTTTTGATTTTCTCAAAAACGGCTCCAACAATTTTGCTTAAAATGCCATATGTTTGCGATATTTTTATGGCAAACGAAATGTAAATTTTGAATTTTCAGGTTATAGTCTATGTAGTCCTGTTCACCGTGGGTGACTTTTGCATGACTGGTAAACTGTAACAGATAAACCATATCTTACTATACAAAACATGTTTTCTAGTGCCTTGCATCTGGCAATGAAGCCATTAGCATTTGTGCTTTCCAATACTTTTGAACTGTAGTTTCTTCTGATCTTAATGCTTCATAGGCCTTCAAATGGTCTTCGTTCATTTGTGCTGGATCGTTACACAGGACACATATTGGTGAAGCTGAGATACCTATTCTGTAGAGATGACTTGCTAAGCAGTTGTGATTTGCCAATAGTTGGAATGCTGCAACTGCTGTTCTCCTTGGTCTCTGAGGGATTATATCTGTGTTGGAAAGTAGAGTAATCTATTTGCTATCTTTGGCATTTGTTTCTACTTCTTGTAGGTATGTATGAGACAATTTTTTATTGATTAAGCGTTTTATTGAGGAATATGAGAAATTGAATTTAGGCTTTTGTTTTATTGTTGTGGCTTTCTTTGCAAGTGAGTCTGCAGCTTCATTCCCCATGACTCCACAGTGTGCTGGAATCCATTGGAGATGAACAGTCTTATTAACTTTTTGGAGTTGTGTTACCATTTTGTAGCATTCTCTAATTTTTGTTGACTTCTTTGTAGTATTTGAACATATTCCCTGAATTGCAGCTTTAGAATCCGAACAAATCACTTCCTTGTTAAATTTATTTAATAAGTATTATTTATTTAATAAGTATTATTTATTTAATAAGTGTCAGATACAAAACATGTAGATGTTGGTAAAACACAATTTATGTTGAAATAAATATTTTTGTAGAGTGAGCCATTTCAGAAGTGTTCATTTTTATTTGTGTGAGTTTTCAAGACTTATACTCTCCAAAAATGGAAGATCATGAGTAGTCAGAAGCTTTCTTGGCTGGAGTTAGAAGTTAAAGCTAAAGATATCTTCCGGGCTTAAAAGCCGTGGTCTGCTGCAGTTTAACCAACAGTTTAATAAAAACGTCATCCTTACCACCTGAGGATAAACGCTGCATCACTAGATTTGAAGCTCTACCTCCTAGACTCTACGGTCTGCCCAAGATACATAAGATAGGAGTAACACTACGACCTATTGTCAGCAACATTGGGTCCCTACCTACGCTGTTGCGAGGTATTTATCCGATTTACTACAACCTCACATCGGCTCCATGGACACCTACATCAAGGACTCGCACCATTTCATCACAAAACTACGGACCATCACACTGCAAGCTCAAGATGTCATTTTAGCTTCGATGTCATCTCTCTCTTCACTATGGTTTCCGTAAACAATGCCATCACACTAATGAAAAATCTCTTTCTGGACACATACTGGTGCTATTTCATCAGGTGCTTACCACTACTTACTTCCAATGGAACCAGATTGAACAGATTGACGGGGTTCCCATGGGCAGCCCCCTCAGCCCCGTACTTGCTAATTTCTTTACAGAGTCCTTCGAGTCCCAGATCCTAAGTTCTGCAACTCACAAACCATCTGTATGGTAGTGATGACACTTTCATCGTTTGGAGTCATGGGGAATCAGCCCTTGATGTTTTCCTCCAGCATCTCAACAGCATCTATAGACGTATTCAATTCACTATTGAGAAAGAAAACGATGAACAACTGGCCTTCTTAGATGTTCTGGTCAGTAAGAGAGCAGACGGGACTCTTGGACATACAGTCTACTGCAAACAAACCCACACCGACCGATATCTGAACAAAAATTCCAACTATCATCCTAAGCAGAAACGCACCATCATAGAGACCCTCACTGGCCACACTGTCCGCATCTGCGAGCCTAAGTCATTACAGCAGGAACTCCGACATCTGGAACAGACTTAATATTCAAATGGTTACACAGCACAAGAAGTTCGCAGAGCAACATGCCCACCTAGGCCTCACACTGCCAACCTCGAACGGGATCCACCCAACAGCAAAGGCGCTGTTTTTCTACCTTATTTCAAAACAGTCATGGATAGAATAGGACTCTACTCAAGCGCCACAACATCAGAACTATCTTCACACCTACCAGACAGATTAATACCTTGCTTCAGTCGGCCAAAGATCCCAGGGATCCGCTCGCTTCAGCCGGTGTTTACCAGATAGCGTGTTCCTGCGGTGCAGTGTACATAGGTACTACACAATGCAGGGTCAACACCCGACTCACAGAACACAAGAGATGGTGCTGTCTGGGACAGACAGACAAGTCACGGTCGCCGAACATGCAATATGGGCCAAGGGAGGACACATAATTTAGTACAAGGAGACTACTGTTCTTTCATCTATGTCATACTACCACGCCAGACTACAATGCAAAGTTATAGAAATTTACAAACACCCCAATAATTTTAACAGAAAGGAAGAAGCTCAAAAACTGAATAAAACCTGGCATCCGATACTTGAGCATAATTTAGTTATCATTTTCAGGTTAAAGTTTTTGTTCTTATTTTTATACAAGGACAAGATGAACCTTTATTAAAAGAAGTGTAATAATTTATTACATTAAATAAGATTAGTAAAATAGAGAAGAAAGAGAAAAGTACTAATCAATTTAATGGTACTATTTGAGGGATAAAGAAAATGCAGAGAAATCACGTAAGCCATTCAGCAATCAGAGCGCAGAAGCCACACCCACCTAACATACACCATCTGCTCAAGCCCAACCAATCCCCTGTGAGCAGCCCAGATATAAATATGGCTCCTCCAGCCATCGGTTCTGTTGTAACTGAACCTTTGCCAAGAAGACTCAGAACACGCTACCGATGATGTCCATCGCATGTGTGGACGAAACATCTGAACCTCTAAACTCCAGCAGACCATGGCTTTTAAGCCTGGAAGAAATCTCTAGCTTTAAATGGAAGATCGTTATACATTTTTTTATATCTTAACCTGCAAAGAGAATGGAATGTGAAATCTTAAAAGGGTTTGATTATCGCTGAAAGTCTACTGTATTCCAAGATTTCCCTTGCACCTACATGAAAATTAGTAATAAGATAATTTCTACAAATGTTAACTTGACTAACATGAGGAAGATGAAGGAATAAGAGTTTGTAAGAATAGTTGGTACAAGAATAGAGAAAGTCATGTGAGTGCAACACATCAGATTTTTTTAAATAGTGATTACCAAATAGAAAGATTACAATTTTTTTGCTGCCCCTTCAGAATGTTTGTAAGTTTTAATATCAAATAAATGTTACTCAAAAAGGTTATGAAAATATATTTTATAACAAGGTTATGTATTAGATGATTCCAGTTTACTCACCAAGTGCACGTCTGGACAGCAGATCAGCAGCTGTGAGGCGACAACTAGAAAGAGTAGAAAGGGAAGCATTAGAAGAGGAACCACGGCTGGCTCCACAATGGGAATCACAAGAATGGGCACCACCAGCCCCACCACCAACACCGCCACGAACACCGCCACAAACACTGCTGCCACCATCGTCGTCACCACCACCACTGCCACCTCCACTACCCTCCCAAATGCTACTGCTAGGTTTTTATGATGCCCCGAGACAGCCACCTGGACAAACACCAGATTTCCCAGATTTGGAGATGCCACCATTTCAGCAACCAAGAAGTCCAGTGTCATCAGGCATGCCCAGACAGACACCAGATTTCGCAGATTTGGAGATGCCACAATTTCAGCAACCAAGAAGTCCAGTGTCATCAGGCATGCCCAGACAAACAGCAGATTTCCCAGATTTGGAGATGCCACCACTTCAGCAACCAAGAAGTCCCATGCCAGTAGCCGTACACACACCTTTTAAACAAACACTAGATTTCCCAGAGTTGGCGTTGACACCACTTCAGCAGCAGAAGACTCCCATGCACACACGTTTTAAACAAACGCCAGAAATGACACCATTTCAGCAGCCAAGAACTCCTAGGTCAGCTGGTCACAGACCTTATAGACAAATGCCACATTTCCCAGATGTGAACACGAAATCATTTATCCAGCCAAGACGTACTACACCATCAGCTGCACAAAGAAGAACTCCTGAAAAGTCAAATGTAAGTTGTATTAATATTCTGGAAGTAGATGACATTGCTTTTGTTGGAGCACATTAAAATAGAAAAACTGGTCCATTAATAGCACTAAAACAACTATTTAAATAATTCCAAAAATAATTGATAGATAAAAAGTGAGTAAACATGGGGAAAGAGAAAAAATATTGAAAGAATCAACCACACTCGTCAAACCAAAAAAAATGTCATTAAAAAATTCACTTGTTACCCACAGGTATTCCACAGATTCAAAAACACCTTTAACCCTCCGTCAGGTGCAATATATCTGAGAGATACCTCTCCCGCTTTTTTCAACAATATGATGCAACTTTATGCAAAATTAATGCAAGTCATTGTAGCTTCCTAAAACACACTGTAGCACTTCCTGGTTCATTACTGGCCAGCTGCTTGTTGTTTTGTTCGATTATCAAGCAAAGGTATCTGTGAGATACATTGCACCCACTCATGTACCTCATTATTTCTGTAGCCTTCTTTGCCACTGGTCACGTTTTTACATACCATAATGTCAAAGAAGCAAGAAGTGTTCAATCTGTGTAACCCTAATTACCTAAAGAAAGCCCTTGCAATACTTTGGGATGAAAATGAAGATAATGATTTTGTTGATTATAAAGTGACACAATTTGCGAAGCTGCAACAGAAGTCCATGAGGAAAATTCTCATTCCTCTCAAAGGACCCTACAGATATTAATGCTCAGTTTACTGGAAAAGATGGGATCACTAAATGGAAAAAGACGAGACCTCTACAGCAAAGATGAACCAGATCACAGAAGGTAATTATTATTTTATTTATGCCAACCAACTTACTGTTGGTGTTTTTAAACACACAAGCCGTGTGTGGGCAAAGTTTGTGAGGTAGAACTGGAACTTAAAAATTCAATGCCACAACTGGGATTTGAACCACAGACCTTCCGCTTACCGGGCAGACGCTCTAACCACTGAGCTATTGTGACAAACTGCCAGAATGGCATTAAATTCTCAAACCAGTTCGTATTTCTCCTGGTAAACCACAAAGGCAGTCTCACATCAGAGACAAATTACCCCAATGGTGACTTACTTTGCCCACACACGGCTTGTGTGTTTAAAAACACCAACAGTAAGTTTGTTGGCATAAATAAATAATAATTACCATGTGAAGGTTATTTAATCCTGGGATATAAAGTACTTACAATAGTAAGTCACCATTGGGGTAATTTGTCTCTGATGTGAGACTGCCTTTGTGGTTTACCAGGAGAAATACAAACTGGTTTGAGAATTTAATGCCATTCTGGTAGTTTGTCACAATAGCTCAGTGGTTAGAGCGTCCGCCTGGTAAGCAGAAAGTCTGTGGTTCAAATCCCAGTTGTGGCATTGAATTTTTAAGTTCCAGTTCTACCTCTCAGATCACAGAATTTGCTTTCTCACCTACCTGGAGTTAGAGGTCAAGCTGGAGCTGCCAGAATGGCTACAGATTGTTGGAGCTGTCTTATTACAGATGACATATTAGAAATAATCGTGACATATACAAACCGATACATTGGGCTTACACAAAACAAATTAAGCTATAAAAGAGATGCTAATTTGACAACAAAAGAAGAGATGAAAACATTCATATGTCTTCTGTATTTGGCAGGAGTCTTATGCAGTAGCAGACAATCTTTAGAAGAGCTATGGGGTACAGATGGAGATGGCATAGAGATATTTCGATTGGTAATGAATTTGAATCGTTTCAAGTTTCTTCTTCGCTGCCTTAGATTTAATGACAGATCTTCTCACAAAGAAAGAAGGAAATTGGATCGCCTTGTAGCTATAAGAAACATTTTCACAGCATTCGTCGGCAATTTCCAGAAATGCTACTCTCTGGGAGAAAATGTCACAATTGATGAGTTGCTGGTAGGCTTTAGAGGCAGATGCAGTTTCAAACAGTATATTCCATCTAAGCCTAATAAATATAGAATTTACATCTATGGTTTGGTTGATGCTAAAATATTCTACACTCGCAATCTTGAAATTTATGCCTGGAAGCAACCTGATGGTCCATTCTGCACCAGCAACAAATCCTCAGGTATTGTGAAACAATTGGCACAACCGATTTACAGAAGTGGAAGAAACATTACTGCAGATAATTGGTTCCGTGACTACAATTTGGTGAAAGATCTGCAGAAGGTGAGATTGTCCTTTGTCGGAACACTGAAGAAAAATAAACCACAGATTCCACTTGAGTTAGTCAATATAAAAGACAGAGCTCAGTATTCTAGTGTGCTTGCATTTAGAGAAGAGGCTACCCTTGTTTCTTAAACATGAAGGGCAAGAACGTCCTTGTGATATCAAGTCAACATTTTGACGATGTCATTGATTAAAACTCCGGTGAAAAGCAAAAACCAGAGATAACATTTTATAATGAAACAAAACCCGGGATGGATGTGGTAGACAAACTGTGTGCCACCTATGATGTTGCCAGAAACTGTCACAGTTGGCATTTAGTGGTATTTTTTGCTATGCTCAACATATCTGCCATAAATGCTCAAATTCCCTTCCTAGGCAATGGAAGTGAAATCAAGAGCAGAAGGTTATTTTTGAAGTTATCCCGAGAACTATATTTCAATTATCTAGCTAAAAGGAGCATGCTTACAAGGGGGATAAGCAGTGGTCTTCAAGAAGATCTTAAAAGATTTTGGCCTACAGAAATTAACGAAGACTCTTCAGGTCCTTGCCTTGTAGATTCAAAAAAGAAGCGACTTTCAAGATCCTGCTGAATGAAATGTGAAATATACTATTGTTTAGAGCATCCTGGGCAGGTTTGCAAGAAGTGTGCTGAGAATTTGCAGTGAAAACTCTCAAGCATATTACAGACACACACACATACAATTTAGTTCAAATAACTGATTAATTGTAATAATGTTTATAATTACATAAAAACTGATGATGCTTATTGTTTATTCTTATATTTGAACATAAAATTATTACCCTTTCACATTTTGTACATTCTCAGTATTAATTTATTTTCTGCAATTTACATAGCTTATGTTTTTTAAATGTAGTATGATGTATTGTAGTACTTTGAAAATAAAATTTGGTACATCAAAACACAATAAAACACAACTAATTCACATTTAGGAGGACTTTCAGACAGCACAGAGGCAGATATGTATGTGGTATCTCTCAGATATATTGTGCCCAAACACATAACAATAGGTATTGCGCCTGACGGAGGGTTAAAGCACATAACATTCACTTCAACCCAATTAACAGATACAGCATAAAAAGCATACTCAGTTCAAACACTAAAGACAGCATACCAGCAAATAAGAAATCTGGAACCTAACAAATAGAATGCAATAACAACAACCAGGTTTATAGAGAAAAACTAAGAAGAATTTAGAAACAAGAGTCAAGGAACATTTCAGATGTGTAAAACACAATCACTTGGAAGAATCAATACTTGTCACCCTGTTTTAGAAAGAAAATCACAACATTAATCCGGATTCAAAACTATTAAAAAAAATATCAGGAAACCAACAATTATCAACATGGGAACAGATCTTCATCTGGAAGAACAAGGACAGAGTTTTCAATTTCGATATCTCACAGAACAACCCTTTGTACAAGTTCTTAGAATCACCGCCAGAGCAGTCTACAAAAGGACCATCCCCTACAAACAAGTTCAGTTGATAATGTAGAAAACTAGCCTCTGAATCATGTTGTGGGAGATTTAAATAGTGATGTTGTTTTAGTGTTATTAATCAACCAATTCTTCTATTATAATTAGGGCCCGAATTTTTAGGTTCTTAAAATTAACGTTTTAGTTATTTTTGTATCTTAAAAAAGTTTTTTTTAGTTCTTTAACCTCCTGAAATAGTTTTTATATTATGTTTTATTAATTTTATTATTAATTGTCCTCTTTTTTATAGCAATGTTGCTGATATGTCCTGTAGATCCTTTGTGCTGCTCAAAATGCCATTTTTGGCCAGAGGGCACCTGGAAAATATGTAAATAAAATTATAGTTTATACGCTATGTGCATTCCAGCATTCGAAAACAGGTTGCACAGGTTATCCCATACGGTATGTTTATCTGCACAGCACCTAGTCGCTTAATGTGACTTTATCTGTGCAGTATAGAAGGTGTTCATATTTGTTCAAGCTTTTGTGTCTGTGGGCATTGTTTCTTTCGCTTTTGGCAGATTTGGCAAAATATTACTTTGCCATTTGTGGTGAAGTTCGCATCGTTACCTATCCACTGACGAATCAACCACCTTCAAGATGAGCTGACTTTATGCATGACACTGGCTCCTTAAATTACCTGCTTAATCTAAGGAAAATTGACTTCTAACGCTGTAGTAATTGTATGCATTAACATAACAGGATAGTCGACTGAACACAACGGATACTGTTTTTAAACTGATTGGTTTGAGTTTATGGTGTGTTCTGCTAATGCCCCTTTCCCCTCGACAGCAATCTCCACATTACTTGCTTGCAACAATACAGAGCTTGGTCCCACACAGCAAAATGCAAGTCACTTGCCTCTTGCATTGTTTTCAATACTCCTCTAAGCATACATAAGCGAAAAGACGTAGCAAAGATGTAACAGTCAAAGTCTATTCATAATTTCATAAACATTTCATTTTCCCATTTTAAAATTTTTTTTTGTTTGTTTCCATTTTAAAATAAATAGGAGATTTAGCCTCTTTTAGGTTTTAAAGTCTCATTTAGCCATTTTTAGGTTTTATAAGATTCAAGTATTTGGCTCCGATGATCATGAAACAGATAATCAAATTAAACCACTGAAGTTAACTATCAAGGAATAAAATAGTTAAACAACTAAGAATCCGGGCCCTAATTATAATATGTAAGTAGTGTTACTTTGATGTGGTGTATTGGTTTGTCATGCAGATATTGCGCTACCACTATGACAAATGAGAAATCCAGTTACTTTAATTTCATGTGATGTCTTATAAAATTCACAATTCGTGACCCTGAAACTCACGACTGTTTTGTTGTATCGTTACCTTGACACAAACTTCTCAAATAGCTACACTATTCACAACTCAGTGCGACAGCTGACTAAAACCTCGGTCAGTGCCAGCTGCTTGTATACACTCTCAATTGTCATCGACTTTCCTGGAAACTGAAGTTTCTCAGCAACTGGCGAAGGAAGTCCATGCACGTTGAACATGTCATTGTGTGTTGCATAGCGGCAGCAGTTAGCGGGACCCAGTAAGCCATATAATGACAAGGAAATATTGAAGCTATTAATAGTGAAGCAACAGAATCTAAAATAAGAACAAATTAGAAACTAAAA
This sequence comes from Tenodera sinensis, assembly GCA_030765045.1. Taxonomy (NCBI): domain Eukaryota; kingdom Metazoa; phylum Arthropoda; class Insecta; order Mantodea; family Mantidae; genus Tenodera; species Tenodera sinensis. The sequence goes on along the minus strand of CM060964.1, from coordinate 368,762,614 downwards.
GCTCCACTTATCTTAGTAATATTGCAAGATTTTCCACAGCTGACATGTTTCAAGTTGTAATCCAACTTATTTTCAAAGCTATACAAACAAATTACCATAGTTATTGATGCTCATTTTAAAACTATCTGTCACCAATCTCTAAAAATAAAATCTATAAATACAATCTATTGGTGGTATTTCAAAATTCATAATGCGGTTATTTTTTAAAATAAACATCTTTTCAAGGAAAATTTTCTCAGAAACTATTTATTGTACCTACTTCAAACTTTTACGCACATTATATGAACTTTTTTAGAATAATTCTTTGAAGAGCAAATAACTTTTTTGCAGAAGTAAATTTTTTCATTAAAAATACCACACTAATCACTTCAAAATTTCAACACTATAGATAATTTTAAAAACTGGCCCTGTTAAAATGTATATAATTTATATAAACATAATGGCTGAAAGTATGAGCTTTCTATGTCTAACAGTTTCTGAGAAAATGTTCCTTATGTATAAAAAAATGTGTGTATGTGTGTGTCTAATGCTCAGAAGTTGATAATAAAATCATTCTTCTTCTTGCCTCCCAATATTTAAAGACTAGATCTTCCTGATTTTGGAGAATTTCACATACAATTAGACGATCAATGTTCATTAAGTCATTTTTTCCACATAAACAGCACTGTGGGGAAGTCGTTAATCCAATCTTGAACAAATGTCCACTCAGACAATCATGGCTTGAGATTAATCTGAACATTGCAACTGATGATTTTCTTGGTAGATCTGGAATTGTTTTAAACTCATGGTTGCAATATGCGCTTGCTGCATTTCTTCGTTTCATTTTAGTGATCTGTCTGACGTGTTATCATATTCTTAAGACTTGTGCATAAATAATAAAATGTATATCTTGAATTTCCTGTGAGTAGCTTGTGAAGAAGCTCTTTTCATTCTGAATGACTCTGGTACGGCTGTTAAACTGTAAGAGATAAACTGCTACTGCATAACGAGTGTAAATCTTACTGAAGCACACAATTTATGTTAATGATATTTGTACCGTTAATCATTTTTACATATTTTGTTAATCATTTGAATTCCTATAGACTTGCCATTTTTTGAAGTGGCAAGTTGCTATTTCTTTTCCTCATGATCATACAAGGACCAATGGAATTTTGAAGCATTGCTTAGCGACCTGCTTTTTCAAAATCTCACTATCACTTTCGCCTATTACAATTTTCTTATCCCTACAACAAATTGTGTAATGAAAGTTTATTTTGATTTTAAGAAGTAGATGCAAAATAAGCATTGTAGAGAAAGTCATGTGAACGCAGCATATAAAATACATTAATTTATTTTATAGGAACGAGAGCGGTCTTCAGATGATGAAAACTGGATTTATGAACAACTTGCATCAGCATATGGTGACGAGCTAAAGCATGCCGAAATAGGGCAACAATTACGTGATATAAGAAAGGAAGTAGCTGAAAGCACTCATGATAATGAAGCGTTATACAGAATGCTTGAATCAGGTGCACCTATGGAAGTCATAAACAGGTATCTCGAGAAAAGTAAGTCCTGATTTATGTTGATATGATCTCTGTAGCATTTAAAGATTCTTTTTCTAGGACAGGAACAGGACTTTACCCGAATTTTTGGGACTAGACACAGTGTCCTTTCTTTCCTTTACCCTTAGCTGCAGGCTCCATCTACTGGTTGTGACAAATCATCTCGTTAGTTGCTTTTCGGCAGCAAGTTTCTTATTCACGGAGCTAGCGATCTGACCCGCACTTCCGATCGAGCTCACCCTGGACCCAATGCAGCCAGTAACAATGGCAAAGGTAAGAACGCTACCTTAGCATACTGTGGTGAGCTGAAAGGGTGTCTGAGAGTCTCACCTACTAACTAAATACGGACAAATTGTATGGTACATGTTGGATGTAAAAAGTAAGAAAACAGTGTCATCAATAAGTTGCTTGTATGCTCCTAAAGTGACTTATAATAGCATAAAAATTTAGGAGTCTGGATAACGCTAGACTCGCACTTTGTCACGAGAGAGGGGCTTGCTAGGAGCTGCTAAGCAACTCCGGCTTCCTGCAGTGTGCAACTGCGGATTACAAGACATATTAGATTTTATACTCGATTGTGCTGCTAATTCAAAATATTTGCAGTTTATTTCATATTGTAATGATTAATTCAGTGCCTAGCCATGAATTGTCTGAAATATCTATTCCAAAATTCCTTAGTATTATCGGATTGAATATTCCTAGGTGATGTATATCATTCATTGCTTTTGGAACATTAACTTTGGTCTCATCCTTCAGAGGTCTTGTTTAAGCAATTTTCAATATAAACTAATGTCAATAAGAATGTATCTACTTAGTATTATTTATTTATGCCAACAAACTTACTGTTTTTAAACACACAAGCTGTGTGTGGGCAATGTTTAAGAGGTAGAATTGGAACTGAAAAATTCAATGTCAGTACGATGTCAGTACAATTTGAACCACACACACTTTGCTTATCAGGCGGGTGCTCTAACCATTAAGCTATTGTGGCAACCTGCCAGAATGGCATTGAATTCTTCAACCAATTCGTATTTCTCCCGGTAAACCACTGCCTTGGAAAATTCAATGTCATGTCTGTGGTTCAAATCCCAGCTGTAGCACTGAATTTTTCAGTTCCAGTTCCACCTCTCAAAACATTGTCCACACACGGCTTGTGTGTTTAAAAACACCAACAGTAAGTTTGTTGGCATAAATAAATAATTACCATCTGAAGGTTATTTAATCCTGGGATATAAAGTACTTACAATAGTAAGTCACCATTGGGGTAATTTGTCTCTGATGTGAGACTGCTTTTGTGGTTTACCAGGAGAAGTACGAACTGGTTTGAGAATTCAATGCCATTCTGGCAGGTTGTCACAGTAGCTTAATGGTTAGAGCACCCACCTGGTAAGCGGAAGGTCTGTGGTTCACATCGCAGCTGTGGCATTGAATTTTTCAGTTCCAATTCTACCTCTCAAAGTATCTACTTAGTTTCTATTTTCTTTTGCACACGGAATCTTTACCATAATATCTATTTGCAATAAGTGGTTAAGACCTTTACTTATTATTTTTCTGTAAAGGAATGTCCTTCTGGCAGGGGAATGCAATTCGTCTGATAATGCTGTAATTTTTGAGGTTTTCAATTCAAAAGAACTCCTGCAGGACGAAATTCCAGCACACTGGTAACGCTGATGTGATCCTAGCAATTGAGAGCGTCGTTAAAAAACAACATAATATTTTAGGCACATATTGGTCAGTAAACCAGGGGCTAAATTTTTTGACAACATAATTTAGACACTGTAAAATAAGCCTGAAATATCCAAATTGTAAGTGAGGTAGAAAGTTACAGTTCATTTCATTCTGACACTCAAAGTAAATATCTGATATATTTAAATTTGCTGAGTTATAATACAGTTATAAAATGATTCATTACAATTATTTTGAAGGGTATGAAGAGGATGAAGCTCAGCAAAGGGAAACTGAGCAATTTGAAAAATTGGAAAAGATGATTGCTGATGAAGCTGATGACATTGACTTAGCACTAGCAATGTCAAGATTTGACTTGGATAAGAAAGCCTCAGGACAACAAATTACTCCTTTTGTGGACAATGGACCAGGTGGTCGGGCACAACAAGAGAAAGAGAGGTTCAAACAAAGTCTTCGTGGTGTACGAAAGGGAATTGAAGCAATGCCTGTACCCAAAGAGCAGGTATTCTATGTAATTTGATTACTTTCAACCAATTTGTTCAATGCCATCAGTTTGAAAGGCCATTGTTGCATGACAGATTTTCCTAGTATGTGTTACCAAGCGCAGCACATAGCAGCAGCCTCTCTTTGCTTAGTTATTGTTTTCTATCAATCCAACCACTTCATTCTTTTAACATTCAGGGATGTCATTCCTTATGACCAGTTTTTGATGTGATGGAGTTCATTCATGCTCTTGTCATGTTCCTTATCTATTCACAGTTCGTCTTTGTTATTACTTCCTCTACTAGGTTTAATAGGTAGAGGAAGTATTTTATTCCACCCAAAAATTCGATGTTGGGATTTCAGCAGAAATATATGTTATGAGACCTCCTGAATACACTAAAAAAAGCATTTTCAGAAAAAGGTCCGTGTGTCAGTCTGTGGACAGCATAACTCAAAAACGAAAAGTCGGTTAAAGACCAAAGTTGGTATTTAAGATAACTGTTTTTCAAGCTCACGACACAAAGATTTTGAAGAAAATAGCCCTGCCCTATACTACCATTTACATGGAAAATTTTTCGAAAATGTTGATTTTCTTGAAAATAGGTCTTAACGATTTTGATTAAAATGTCATATGTTTGAGATATTTTTATGACAAATAAAAGATGCAGATCTTGCTAAAACATACAATTTATGCCTGAATAATTTTTGTTGTATAGGGAACCATTTCGGAGATAGTTCTTGTTATTTGTGTCAGTTTTCGAGAAATTATACCTCTGTCAAATGGAACATCGCTATTCATTTTAGTTTCTCTACTGGTAAGTAGGGGAAGTATTGCATTCCACCCAAAAATTGAAAGTTGAGATTTCACCAGAAATATGTTTTAAGACCCCCTGAATCCAAAAAAAGCAGGTTTAGAAAAAGATCTCTGTGTGTGTGTGTGTGTGTGTGTGTGTGTGTGTGTGTGTGTGTGTGTGTGTGTGTGTGTGTGTGTGTGTGTGTGTGTGTGTGTGTGTGTGTGTGTGTGTGTGTGTGTGTGTGTGTGTGTGTGTGTGTGTGTGTGTGTGTGTGTGTGTGTGTGTGTGTGTGTGTGTGTGTGTGTGTGTGTGTGTGTGTGTGTGTGTGTGTGTGTGTGTGTGTGTGTGTGTGTGTGTGTGTGTGTGTGTGTGTGTGTGTGTGTGTGTGTGTGTGTGTGTGTGTGTGTGTGTGTGTGTGTGTGTGTGTGTGTGTGTGTGTGTGTGTGTGTGTGTGTGTGTGTGTGTGTGTGTGTGTGTGTGTGTGTGTGTGTGTGTGTGTGTGTGTGTGTGTGTGTGTGTGTGTGTGTGTGTGTGTGTGTGTGTGTGTGTGTGTGTGTGTGTGTGTGTGTGTGTGTGTGTGTGTGTGTGTGTGTGTGTGTGTGTGTGTGTGTGTGTGTGTGTGTGTGTGTGTGTGTGTGTGTGTGTGTGTGTGTGTGTGTGTGTGTGTGTGTGTGTGTGTGTGTGTGTGTGTGTGTGTGTGTGTGTGTGTGTGTGTGTGTGTGTGTGTGTGTGTGTGTGTGTGTGTGTGTGTGTGTGTGTGTGTGTGTGTGTGTGTGTGTGTGTGTGTGTGTGTGTGTGTGTGTGTGTGTGTGTGTGTGTGTGTGTGTGTGTGTGTGTGTGTGTGTGTGTGTGTGTGTGTGTGTGTGTGTGTGTGTGTGTGTGTGTGTGTGTGTGTGTGTGTGTGTGTGTGTGTGTGTGTGTGTGTGTGTGTGTGTGTGTGTGTGTGTGTGTGTGTGTGTGTGTGTGTGTGTGTGTGTGTGTGTGTGTGTGTGTGTGTGTGTGTGTGTGTGTGTGTGTGTGTGTGTGTGTGTGTGTGTGTGTGTGTGTGTGTGTGTGTGTGTGTGTGTGTGTGTGTGTGTGTGTGTGTGTGTGTGTGTGTGTGTGTGTGTGTGTGTGTGTGTGTGTGTGTGTGTGTGTGTGTGTGTGTGTGTGTGTGTGTGTGTGTGTGTGTGTGTGTGTGTGTGTGTGTGTGTGTGTGTGTGTGTGTGTGTGTGTGTGTGTGTGTGTGTGTGTGTGTGTGTGTGTGTGTGTGTGTGTGTGTGTGTGTGTGTGTGTGTGTGTGTGTGTGTGTGTGTGTGTGTGTGTGTGTGTGTGTGTGTGTGTGTGTGTGTGTGTGTGTGTGTGTGTGTGTGTGTGTGTGTGTGTGTGTGTGTGTGTGTGTGTGTGTGTGTGTGTGTGTGTGTGTGTGTGTGTGTGTGTGTGTGTGTGTGTGTGTGTGTGTGTGTGTGTGTGTGTGTGTGTGTGTGTGTGTGTGTGTGTGTGTGTGTGTGTGTGTGTGTGTGTGTGTGTGTGTGTGTGTGTGTGTGTGTGTGTGTGTGTGTGTGTGTGTGTGTGTGTGTGTGTGTGTGTGTGTGTGTGTGTGTGTGTGTGTGTGTGTGTGTGTGTGTGTGTGTGTGTGTGTGTGTGTGTGTGTGTGTGTGTGTGTGTGTGTGTGTGTGTGTGTGTGTGTGTGTGTGTGTGTGTGTGTGTGTGTGTGTGTGTGTGTGTGTGTGTGTGTGTGTGTGTGTGTGTGTGTGTGTGTGTGTGTGTGTGTGTGTGTGTGTGTGTGTGTGTGTGTGTGTGTGTGTGTGTGTGTGTGTGTGTGTGTGTGTGTGTGTGTGTGTGTGTGTGTGTGTGTGTGTGTGTGTGTGTGTGTGTGTGTGTGTGTGTGTGTGTGTGTGTGTGTGTGTGTGTGTGTGTGTGTGTGTGTGTGTGTGTGTGTGTGTGTGTGTGTGTGTGTGTGTGTGTGTGTGTGTGTGTGTGTGTGTGTGTGTGTGTGTGTGTGTGTGTGTGTGTGTGTGTGTGTGTGTGTGTGTGTGTGTGTGTGTGTGTGTGTGTGTGTGTGTGTGTGTGTGTGTGTGTGTGTGTGTGTGTGTGTGTGTGTGTGTGTGTGTGTGTGTGTGTGTGTGTGTGTGTGTGTGTGTGTGTGTGTGTGTGTGTGTGTGTGTGTGTGTGTGTGTGTGTGTGTGTGTGTGTGTGTGTGTGTGTGTGTGTGTGTGTGTGTGTGTGTGTGTGTGTGTGTGTGTGTGTGTGTGTGTGTGTGTGTGTGTGTGTGTGTGTGTGTGTGTGTGTGTGTGTGTGTGTGTGTGTGTGTGTGTGTGTGTGTGTGTGTGTGTGTGTGTGTGTGTGTGTGTGTGTGTGTGTGTGTGTGTGTGTGTGTGTGTGTGTGTGTGTGTGTGTGTGTGTGTGTGTGTGTGTGTGTGTGTGTGTGTGTGTGTGTGTGTGTGTGTGTGTGTGTGTGTGTGTGTGTGTGTGTGTGTGTGTGTGTGTGTGTGTGTGTGTGTGTGTGTGTGTGTGTGTGTGTGTGTGTGTGTGTGTGTGTGTGTGTGTGTGTGTGTGTGTGTGTGTGTGTGTGTGTGTGTGTGTGTGTGTGTGTGTGTGTGTGTGTGTGTGTGTGTGTGTGTGTGTGTGTGTGTGTGTGTGTGTGTGTGTGTGTGTGTGTGTGTGTGTGTGTGTGTGTGTGTGTGTGTGTGTGTGTGTGTGTGTGTGTGTGTGTGTGTGTGTGTGTGTGTGTGTGTGTGTGTGTGTGTGTGTGTGTGTGTGTGTGTGTGTGTGTGTGTGTGTGTGTGTGTGTGTGTGTGTGTGTGTGTGTGTGTGTGTGTGTGTGTGTGTGTGTGTGTGTGTGTGTGTGTGTGTGTGTGTGTGTCTGTCAGTCTATGAACAACATAACACAAAAACGAAAAGTCCCTTAAAAACCAAATTGATATTTAAGTTTAATGTCTTTCAAGGATGCGACACGGACATTTTGAAGAAAACAGCCCCACCCTAAACTACCCTTTATACAGAACATTTTTTGAAAATTTTAATTTTCTTGAAAATGGCTTTAATGATTTTGATTAAAATGTCATATGTTTGAGATATTTTTATCACAAATGAAATGCATATTTTGAGTTTTCTGGCTATAGCCTCTGTAGTCGTATTTACTCTGGACGACTTTTGCATAACTGGTAAACCGTTAGAGATAGACCAAATAATACTGTACAAAAAGTTTTACTCTTGCTAAAATACACAATTTATGCCTCAATAAATTTTCTTATAGGGTGAACCATTTCGGAGATATTCCTTGTTACGTGTGTGGGTTTCGGAAAACTTAGAACTTTCATGAATTGGAACATCGTTGTTCATCTTTTATATGTTAAGTGTGCAAAGAGAACAGAATCTCAAAGCTTTAAAACATTTGACTATCGCACAAAGCCTACTGTATTCTAACATTCCCCTTGTACCTACAAGGAAATAAGCAATAAGATAATTTGTACAAATGTTTATCTCAACTAATACCAAGAAGATATAGGAATAAGAGTTTGTAAGAATGGTTAGTACAAGAGTAGAGAAAGTCATGTGAGTGCAACACATCAGATTTTTGTTGTTGAGGAAATGCAATCGTGGCTGTGACTGTTATGCTTTCTCAAGGCGTGGTACAGAACAATGAACTTCATTATAAACTTGTCGAGATATTTATTTGCAACTTCATAAAATAACACTATTACTGAACCATTATACAATCTCCACACTTTTATTTATACTGCTTTATAACGATTAGCACATCCGAGGTTATATTGTATTATTTAGCAGAATATCGCCAAGAATGGCGTCTTAACTTCATCTCGTTAATTCAAGAGTGTCGCATTATCTAATATGATGTGTACTCGAATTTCTCGGAGTATTGAAAAGAAATAGCATATTTCTTATATGAATGCTTCGGTCCGGAAACATTAAACTATATTATCTCTGATTTCTCACAACGACGCCGTGAAATGGTGACTATCTTCCTCAGACCCGTCGATTAAAGCTTATTGAAAATTCATGCATTACATGACAATAACGTTTGTAAAGTTTTTTGCTGCAGTGCTTCGTTTAAGTCCTAGACGAGTTAATATCATAGATTACTGCCTCCCACCCAGTTTAAGTATTTACGACAAAATCAACAATGAAAATTGGTGTTGCATTTATCTTAATAAGGCACACAATCTTTATCCAAGAAACAAACACAGAACACATAAACAAAACACAAACATCTCATTGTTTACAGTTAATGACAGCTTTAGTATTCAAAATTAGAGCGACAAACTTTTAAACCAGGGAAATGGCTGGTGTCTATGCAAGAGTACGGCAGAATAGGGCACACAAATGCACTCTTTGTGTTAATCGCAATGGGCATGCGTTCCAACATTTACTGTATTTATGTGGGGAGATATCCTTATTGCTATTTGATATTCCTAGCACAATCTTTGAGTAGGGCTGAGAAATTATTACTGGGGGTGGGAGAAATGCTTATTTCTCAGCAGCAGTAACATTGTTTAGTTGCACTCTAAGATACCTACATGTAACTGTGTTTTACAGGAGGAACCTGAAGAAATAACGCCAGAACTAATATCAGCAATGATGTTCACGGATGAAAGTGGTCCTGGCATGGCCAATTCTCCTAATGATATGTTCGCATTCTTATTTGGTAATCAGCCAGACGAACCTAGTGTCGCGCCCATGGAGGAATGGTCCCTAGTAGCTCAGGTAAGATAACATCCTTGGAATACAAACATCACAATGACATGCCATAGTATCAAATTACACATGCACAAACATATTTCTGCATTTGAATTCTTCTAGTCTTAGAAAACATCTTCCATTATTATTTATTTAATTATTCTACAAGGCATTTAGTTTTATTTATATCTTTTGTAACATCAGCATATTTCTATTATTCAGTGCATTCCTAAGAATGGATTAAGTATCTTCCTTTCTTAGAAGTTTGAAAACAGTGTTGTTATAATCAATTTAATTTAAAAGGTGGTCAATTAGTAACACTATACATAGGAAAAACCAAAAGAAATTTAAAAATTAGATCCAAGGAACACATTAGGGACATGAAGAGCAAACAATTGCAAAAATCAGCAGTGGCCTTCTCTTTTGGAGAAAAAATCACATCATAAAGCCAGAACCGGAACTTTTCAAACATATAACCGGAAAACAAGAGCTGTCCTCATGGGAACAAATCTTCATTTTAAAAAATAGAAACCGAGTATTTAATTTCGACATTCCCCAGAAAGATATTTTCAGCAAGTTCCTTGAACTGTCACCAAAAGAAACATCAGAAGAAGCATCACCATCCGCACCATGGAAACCCAGTCATTGTCCAGTTGATAAAGAAGGAAAGTTAACCTCCGAAAGGCATTCCGGAAAATTATAAATGTAAGTGTTGTTTAGTGTTATTGACTCACCTTCTAAATTAAATGGAATTAAGTACCTAACCTCCGTAGGCAGTTGGTAGCATGCTTGCCTCTGGTGTGGAGAACCCGGGTTCGATCCCCAGTACCAGCATGGTATTTTATCCCCTCTGGAAGGTCTGGCACGGGGTACACTCAGCCTCGTTAGATCCTGGGGGGACCAATTGAGGAGCTACTTGATGGAGAAGTAGCGGCTGGGAGGACTCGGGCACTGACCATGTCCCACCCTCCAGTACTGCACCTCACCAATGACGCCTGTAGTGGGCAGAGGTGGGGGACGCAGCGGCTGGGCGGTAGGCCTTGAAGATACCGACGTTTCGTCAAGTACTGCACTTGGCATCTTCAGGGCAAGACGATCCAGTGTCTGCACTGGTCAGAGTTCGAATGTGGAAGCAGAGAGAGAGAGGCGATATGAAAGCAACCACCATGAGGACCGCTGGCACTCTTATTTAGTGGGGGTGGGTGGGGTATTGTTGCACTGATTAAGATGGTGTCTGGTCCACCAACTGATGCTTCCACATTCAAACTCTGACTAGCGCAGACAACGGATCATCTTACCCTGAAGATGCCCAGCGCAGTACCTAAGTCAGTTGAGCTATGTTGGACCTCATGATGAGGAGGTGATTGCTGGTGGTCCTTTGGAAGTCGGTAGGGCAAAATGTCAGTATCTTCAATGCCTTCTAGACCACTGCCTACCAGACCGAAAGAGAAAAAACTAGTTAATAGTCTGTTCCTTATCTCTTTCATGGTTATCTCAGATTGGTGTTCTGGTGTGTAATTTTGCCTTCAACACAATGTAAAAGGCTGAGAAATAAATCTTTGGCAATTAGTCAAAAATTGAATAGTTTTCCGGTTCCTCTAACCTCAATTCGTTTTGTAGTACACCCAATATACCTCGGCCCGTGTCCTGTTCTCATGACCGTGTTCAACAATGTCTTTTACTTCTAATACATCTCTTCTTCCTACAGAGACAGAATCCTGAAAATATATCCCAAACCTATACCTAATATTAGGCGTTGAGCGCAACAGTGGCCCAACCACTAAATCTACATAATGGAGATAATGGAGTGTAAAGAATATCTGTGATTTGAAAGTTCTATATTCACTTTAATAACTAAGCAAGAGTCATGATATTTGGAAATTTTAATCAATATAGCACCACATTGTGATACATAGTTACATACATGCAGGAAGGTTGGACCAGTGTTTCTATCCAGGAAGCCAGGTTCAGTTCCATTCAATAACACACTTCTCATGCCATCTGTCGGTGGTTGTAGAAATGTGGTATAGGCCACTACTGATCTCCTAGATTTTGATATGGGGAACATGTCTGTGCTAAGAACTCAGTTTCTGAATTTTTGTGGGTTGGGCCACTGTTGCGCTCAATGCCTCATACAGCAATAGTTAAATTAATATTTGCATCCGCCATGTTTATTCCTCAAGCTTGCCACATGAACTGTCATTTGTATTGGACCAAAATTAATCATAGTGTGGCAGACACTGTTTCTTTTGTGTGCAATTACATTGGATACAAAAAGGTTGGTCATAAAGTTGGACCGTGGAACACCGACTTTAAAATACAAAGGTTTAAGGCATTAAGGCATTTATCATTAACAATAGCAAAACTATCATTATGTATCTGCCCATATTTTAAATATCAGTGGGTGTGTCTATCAAATAATGGATTAAAAGATAAACATGGAAAGATGACAATCGAGTCCTTTGTTGGTAACATTTTGCAGGTGAAAAAGAACAGACCATTACTGCTCTGTTGTGTTTTTGTTTAATTTGTACCATGGGCAGCTGACATGTTTTTGTTCTAGTTGCAAACAGATGCAGTGCCACCCGCTCCAGCTGAGCAAAGAGAAGGCAGTCTGGTACTCAAGGAAGAGGCTGTTTGTAAGTATTCAATCACTATAAGCAGCTGCTTTTCAAAATTCATAGCATACTGTTGTACAAGGTTGATATGAAACAATACAGAATCTGTGGTGTCAGTTATGGCACATTCAAAATTTATGGCAGCTGATACCTGAGCCCTACTATCCTCATTTGTTTTGTTTACATGATATTTACATTGCCGCTCAAAAGTTTCTGGACACTCAGTGTGGTAAGTGTAATGCTGACTTTATTCAAAGAAAGAATAGGAAAGTGAACATAAAGAAGCAACATTTTTGGCATGGTTTATTGTTTCATCAACATTTAATGTGACTATAACAATATGATCAAAAAATACTGGCAATATTGTTGAAAGTTTGATATCATTTGAGGAATGGTTTTAAACTTTTTTCTTGCTGAAAAAACGTCCTTTCACTGAAATCACTTTCTTCCCTACTCTTGGCATTCTGTCTATAAGTTTTTGAATTTTAGATACTGGAATGTCACTCCAAGCGCCTTGCAGTGCATTTCACAGTGCACTTTGAGATGTAGGGCAAGTTTTCTTTGCCTGACAAGCCAGTTCATCCCAATGATCTTGTTGATAACAATGAAAATAACAGTATGAAATACTTAATATTTGCAGATGATACCAGTATACTAACATCAGGAAAAAATGATGACACTTTAAAAATAAATATTAACGCAGTCACATTACACACAGCTTCTTGGTTTAATGAAAATAGTCTATGTCTAAATAAGGAGAAGTGTTTAGCTGTAGGATTTCATCACACAAACAACAAATCATTAAACTTTCCTACCATACAGCTAGAAGGAACAAATATAAAATATTCAAATAAGTCAAAATTTTTAGGATTATATATTGATGAAAATCTCAGTTGGAAACTTCATATTAATGAATTAATTAAAAACCTAGGTCAAATCTGCTTCCAAATTAACATTTTGAAACACTCAGTGAGCAAAAATACACTTAGGGTCATGTATTTCTCCAAATTTCACTCCTTAATTTCATATGGAATATCCTTGTGGGGAAATAGTAGCGAAGCTATTAAAATATTCAAATTACAAAAAATGGTCATTAGAATTATTCTCAGTTTACCTTTTATTGTCAGCTGCAAACCATTCTTTAAAGAACTAAACATTTTGCCATTGCCCTGTATATACTTATATGAAACAATTGTACTAGTGCAAACACACATCAAAGATTTTACCACCAATTCTGAAATTCACTGTCATAACACAAGAGAAAAAACTAAATTACATCTAACCCCACATAACAAAAAATTGTTTGAAAATAGTTTTTACTACAGAGGCATTAAATATTACAACAAATTACCCATTGAAGTAAAAAATATAAATTCCATTCACCATTTCAAAAAACATCTCAAGCAATTTTTGATGGAAAAGTGTTATTATTCAACTGATGAGTTTTTGCATTGTTGAGGTAAATGCAGATCTAAGAATGTAAGCAGTGAAACAGTATCTGGTACAAGGTGTCCTTTGTAGTCTGGAGGATTTTGAGCTTGAGTTTTAGATGAGGGTTTGTAGATAGATTGTGCCTGTGAATATTATGTATGTAAGTACTATATTTTGTAAGTAGTTTTTTAGTGACACAACCACAACATGTATATGTTTTATGGTTGAAATAAATAAATAAACAAACAAACAAACAAACAAACAAACAAACAAACAAACAAACAAACAAACAAACAAACAAACAAACACACACACACACACACACACACACACACACACAACACACACACACACACAACACACACAACACACACAACACACACAACACACACAACACACACAACACACACAACACACACAACACACACAACACACACAACACACACAACACACACAACACACACAACACACACAACACACACAACACACACAACACACACAACACACACAACACACACAACACACACAACACACACAACACACACAACACACACAACACACACAACACACACAACACACACAACACACACAACACACACAACACACACAACACACACAACACACACAACACACACAACACACACACCACACACACCACACACACCACACACACCACACACACCACACACACCACACACACACACAACACACACAACACACACAACACACACACCACACACACCACACACACACAAATAAATAAATAAAAGTAACTCAATGGGGTTAAAATCTGGAGACTTAGCCGGCCACTCCATAGTTTTCAGTTCTCCTCCCTCTGCTGATTCTCCAGGTATTTCCTGCACATTGTTGAAGTATGTTTTGGGTCATTATCCTACTGAAATATGAACCCCTGACCTATCAGATGTTTACCTGATGGGGCTGCATAACTGCCCAAGAAGTTGTGATAGCCATGCTTGTGAAGTATCCCCTTAATATTGTGTAGGGTGCCTACACCATTGAATGCAAAACAGTTTCATGCCATTACAGACCCTCCTCCATGTTTCACTGTTGGTATTACACAGTCTGGATGTATCTGTTCAGTTTGGATTCATCAGTCCAAAGCATCCTTTTCCAGTCATCAGTAGTCCAGATTTTCTGTTCCAAAGCCCACTGAAGTCTATTTTGCTTGTTAACCTTCCTGAGAAGAGGTTTCCTCACAGCAACTCTCCCTAATGGATTGGCTGCTTCAAGTCTTCTCTAGACAGAATTAACTGATATTTCCTTATTGTGACTAATTAAATTTGAGCTTCATCTGCTGTCAGCTTTCTATTTCACTTGCTTTTTGGCATTATAATGATATCCTCATTTTTATTTGTAACTGCAGCTGTACCACCTTTTTTTCTGTCCCTGTTTGACCCAGTCTCCCTTAATCTGTGTATGGCATCAGCAACTGTTGTCCTGGGAATCTTAAGCTCTTTTGATATTGTCGTAAACCTGCTAATTAGGCTCGATTAGGGGCGATAGCATCAGAGGTAAAGCTACTTTTGGTACCAGGGAATACTGGGCAGGCTTACATTCCATTATTCATTTCACACATGAATGTTTCAATCCACAATGAGCCATTTACTCGAATTCTAAAAATATGAGATTACAATTGATGAGATTACAATTTGTTGTTACTTTAGATTCTTGTTGCTTCACTGTTAATAGCTTCATTATTTCCTTATTAAAGGTAGTGTTTCTGATTAACTATTTTTCCAGTCCCTACGACCCCTACGCCCCCTACGCCAAGTGGTGCACAGTCACCAGCTCAACGTACAACAGTTCTGCCAGGTTCAGCATCACCATCACTTGGAGAGACATTATTGCGGAAAATTGAGATGGAAGACCAAAAGCGTGAACTTCCAAATCGTTATAATCTGATTCAGTTGTGTGGTTCAACTCCACCCCCCTGGTTTCGAGGTAACACTTCTTGTTTGGTAGTGTAAGGCAGTAACTGAGTGTTATAGTTTAAGTTAATTATGGTCCCATGCTGGCATGGAGCATTAATCAAGAATGTGTCTGTATATAAACCACTTACTGTGTCAGTCAGATATCGTATCTTAGGCAATTATTCTGATAGGTGTATATCTAGTTGTATTAATTTTATGTTTATATCATTGTCGTCATCATCATCATCACCATTATCGTGATGCAGACGCCCTACATAATTTTTATTATGGGTTAATATACCCACATCATGCTTACGGTATCACAGTATGGGGACAAAGTGCAACAGTACACACAAAAGGACTATTTATATTACAAAAAAGAGCTATACGAATAATTTTAGCTATAAGAATCATGTAGAGAATGCTTTAAGAAACTGCACATTTTGATATTATATTCATTGTACATAGTTGAGACAATTTTGCTAGCAAAAAGAACAGAAAACAGCAGTAAAACAAACAACCAGATTTATAAATACAGCACTAGGGGTAACACAGATTAGAAATTTACAAAACTAAACCATCAGTAGTTGCATGTTTGTTATATAACAAACTATCACAAAATATAATAGAAATAAAATGTTGTTGTTGTTAGCTAATGTTGGATTTCTGACAATGAAGTCATTAATCCTCTTGCTCTCCAATATTTTTCAATATAAATATTGAAGAGACTTAGCAGTAAATGTAACCGCTTTTTAGAGAGCACCATATTTTTATGTTTTGGCGGTCACATCGCTCTCTCACAACCCCCAGAATGTCTGAAGGACCACACCTGTCGTCGGTTTACGGGTCTCACCGACCTCACCGGGAGAGTTATCAAAATAAATTCACCAACCATATCCTCTGATTACCAATCAGAGGACGTATTACATGCCATGACAGGTCAGCATGTTAGGGGTTAAGGGTTTATAGAGAAATGGAGGTTGGAATTGCTTTCTTATCATCTTGATTTGTGATGTGACCCACGGTGCAATGTTTTAGGTGAAGCAAAATCAAGAATTTGGCTGCACTGCATTTTTTAATATGGCTACAGGTGCAGTAGGCAAACAAATAAGTAGTTCTGCTTAGGAAATGTTCTCCAGTAACAAATTGCACTAAAACTAATTCTCAACACCTATTAAAATACAAAATGCCAAACTGTGCATTTAGAGCAGAATTGAAAAAGTTTTGCATAGATGCGAGGTTTTACTCAATAGAAGAATTTCTAAATAGGGCATAAGCCATAGCTGTAAGATTAGAAATATGTTCTTACTTTAGAATCTTGTTGCTTCACTGTTAATAGCTTCAATTTTTCCATATTTATAAATACGTGTTACTTGGTAGATGTATATATTAGTATAGATGTATATAAATATAACTTGTATCTTTGCGAAAGTTCTTTATATGTAATTATGTATAACCATATGTATTCGGATGCTGTGAATTACTTTGTAATTTCTGCAGCTGATAACAAATAAACAAAAAACAATCATCATCGTCATTGTCATCATCATACTGCCTGTGGTGCTGTAGTAGTAAAAGGGGGCATTAAACACTACAAAAAAGATCATCAGTATAATTATTATTACTTTTATCTACACATACAACAATCCATGTGTTCACCCTCTATGCAGTCCTAAACTGCTTGACCCATCACCATTTTACAATGTAACATTCACATGGTACGAATATATTCACCGAGATTCATCTGTAACCAATACATTGCCCAGTGACAAAGTTGGCAGTTCCAGTGCTCCAGCGCTAATCTCAGTTATTATGCTCTCATGTTAATCTAGGGGCTTTATTGTTATAGGTCTCTCTGATCTTAAACCTGCTCCCCTAAGTCGGTGTTGTATGGGTTACTCACTGATATTTACACCAGTGAGATTACTTTTGTGGTTCCCCTGTAATGCTGAAGTGCACAACTGACAACATATTGGTGTTCTCTGGCTGACGTACGTTTTTGACTCTGGTATGATCTCCTAGAGCAATGGTGCTCAAACTTTTTTCTCCGCCTAACCCCAAAGAAAATTTTCCATTTCAGCCTGCAGCCCTAGGCCTAGCCCTAGAGTTATTCTTATTCAAATTATACATAACCATATCTAAAACATATTATACCATTTATAGGAAGGTTGTTCAATATATTATGTTCCACATTTTTTTGCTCTGAACATATTTATTGTTAAGAGTCAGAATTAAGTGACAATACATTTCAATATGTCTTGTGCATGTCCTATTTTTCTATGTAGTTTCCTACACGTTCTATGGCCTTATGCCAACGTTGTGGGAGAGCATGTATTCCCTGCTGCTAAAAGTTCTTGTCCTGTAGGCGTAGCCATGTTGTCACTGCGTGAATGACACTCTCGTCATCTTCAAAGTGTGTCCTCCGTAGGGAAACTTTAAGTGGCCCAAAGAGATGCAAGTCTGAGGGTGCCAGGTCTGGATTGTAGGGTGGATGAGGCAATGATGTCCAACCCAATTTAGCGATGTGTTCCCGGATTCTCAGACTTGTGTGTGGGCATGCATTATCGTGTTGGAGTAAGATTTCTGCTGGATTCTTGTCTGATTGAACACATCGGAAATGTTTTTTTGAGTTTATTCCGTCTTCATGTATGCCTCTGAATTAATGGTTGACCCTCTTGGCATCACATCCATGAGAATGACGCTTTCACAATCCCAGAAGACTGTCACCATGACTTTTCAGGCAGAGGGAGTTGTCTTGAATTTCTTCTTTTTTGGTGAATGAGGATGACGCCACTCCATGGACTGCCTTTTTGTTTCCGGCACAAAGTGGTGCACCCAGCTTTCATCCCCTGTAATGATCAGAGACAGAAAGGCCTCTTTGTTGGTCTCACAATGCTTTAACAATTCAGATGAAATGGCCTTTCTTTGCATCTTGTGGTCTGCTGTGAACATTCATGGAACACATGAGCATGTCTTCGAATATCCCAGAGCCTCGATTAGCGCGCTCGCCTACCACCTAGGCGGCCCGGGTTCGATCCCAGGGACCCGCATGTGGTATTCGTGGTGGACGAAGCGGCGTCAGGGCGGGTTTTCTCCGGGTGCTCCGGTTTCCCCCGCTATCTCATTCCACCGGTGCTCCATCTTCATTCCATGTGTCATCAGTGTCACCGCCTGCGGTGCCGTAGTAGTAAAAGCGGGCGTTAAACACTACAACAACAACAACCAGAGCCTCGATCATTGCACATGCACTACCAATGCTGACTGACAACTGTAGTCAATTGTCGAGTTGTGATGTGCTGGTCGGCATGAATAATGGCATCTGCACAATTCAGCATGTCTGAAGCAGTGGCTGTGACAGGACGTCCTGCGCGTGGCTGATCATGGAACTCTGTTTCTGCATTTCCTGGGGCTTTATCTTTCTTTACCCATCACCCAACAGTACTCCTACCAACTGCAGCATTGCCATACTCTGCACACAAATGTATATGGATATGTTCACCACAGTTTCTTTTTCTGCACACAAGAATTCAATAACAGCACGCTGCTTGTAATGTGAGTTGTGGTAGACGCCATTTTGACACTGTACTGCAGCTCTGCCATCTGCCGGAACGGTTCGAAACTCAACCAGCGCACAGAAGAAACATCAAATGTGAAGCACCTGTAAGCACGTTTGTCTATATATATATATATATATATATATATATATATATATATATATATAATGGATTTTTAAACATGTGGGGCATTATACATTGAACAACCCTCATAACTTATTTAATACTATACAAATAAGCACAAAATTAAATGTTAATATCATTTAAGAAATCCTCGCCTACCCTTGGGGGTACACATATGCCAGGTTGAATATCACTGTCCCAGAGTATGCACTGTTTCAGTCAAGTGCTTGCATACCCTTAAGCTCAGCAGACAGTCTTAACTTCCTGCAGCAATGTGACATCCTGAACACTTGTCTGCCTCCGTGAGGTGCCTCATGTTGACTAACTAAAAGTACACACACAGAGCAAAGATGAACCCTTAACTTACAGGATGCACTACATAATTATAGTTTCAATTTCAAATAACACTAATTGTTGAACACAACTTAAGTTTTCAACACTGTGGTTTTAGCTTGGGGGTGTCTTGTCTGTTGTGAGAGATGAATGAGATGTTAAAAAATCTGATGTGTTGCACTCACATGACTTTCTCTACTCTTGTGCTAACTATTCTTACAAACTCTTATTCCTATATCTTCTTTGTATTAGTCAAGATAAACATTTGTACAAATTATCTTATTGCTTATTTCCTTTTAGCTGCAAGTGGAATATTAGAATACAATAAGTTTTGAGTGATAGTCAAATGTTCTAAAGCTTAGAGATCCCGTTCTCTTTGCACACTTAACATATAAAAAAATCTGATGTGTTGCACTCACATGACTTTCTCTAGTCTTGTACTAACCATTCTTACAAACTCTTATTCCTATATCTTCTTCTTGTTAGTTAAGACAAACATTTGTACAAATTATCTTATTGCTTATTTCCTTGTTGGTACAAGGGGAACACTATAATACAGTAGGTTTTGTGCGATAGTCAAATCTTCTAAAGCTTTGAGATTCCGTTCTCTTTGCACACTTAACAGATAAAAAAATGAACAACAATGTTCTATTTCACGAAAGTTTTAAGTTTTCTGAAACTCGCACACAGAACAAGGATATCTCCAAAATGGTTCACCCTGCAAGAAAATTTATTGAAACATAAATTATGTAATTATTATTTATTTATGCCAACAAACTTACTGTTGGTGTTTTTAAACACACAAGCCGTGTGTGGGCAAAGTTTAAGAGGTAGAACTGGAACTTAAAAATTCAATGCCACAACTGGGATTTGAACCACAGACCTTCCGCTTGCCGACGGACGCTCTAACCACTGAGCTATTGTGACAAACTGCCAGAACGGCAGGAGAAATACGAACTGGCTTGAGAATTTAATGCCATTCTGGCAGTTTGTCACAATAGCTCAGTGGTTAGAGCGTCCGTCGGCAAGCGGAAGGTCTGTGGTTCAAATCCCAGTTGTGGCATTGAATTTTTAAGTTCCAGTTCTACCTCTTATAAATTATGTATTTTAGCAAGATCTACATTTTTTGTATAGTATGATTTGGTCCATCTCTAACGGTTTACCAGTTATGCAAAAGTCGTCCAGAGTAAATACAGCTGTAGCAGCTACAGCCAGAAAATTCAAGATATACATTTCATTTGTCATAAAAATATCTCAAACATATGACATTTTAATCAAAATCGTTAGAGCCATTTTCAAGAAAATCAAAATTTTCGAAAACTTTTCCATGTAAACAGTAGTTTAGAGTGGGGCTATTTTCTTTAAAATCTTCATGTCGCATCCTTGAAAGACAATAAACTTAGGTACCAACTTTGATTATCTTCCTTTCATTGAAGTTTGAAAACAGTGTTGTTGTAATTAATTTAATTTAAAAGGTGAGTTAATTAATAACACTGAACAACACTTACAACATATTTTTCCGGGATGCGTTTCGAAGGTTAACTTTCCTCCATTATCAACCGGACAATAACTGGGTTTCCATGGTGTTTCATGGTGCAGATGGTGATGTTTCTTCTGGTGTTTCTTCTGGTGGCGGTTCAATGACTTACTGAAAATGTCTCTCTGAGGAATGTCGAAGTTAAATAAGTCCCGGAAAAATATGTTGTAAGTGTTGTTCAGTGTTATTAATTAACTCACATTTTAAATTAAATTAAACCAACTTTGATTTTTAACCGACTTTTCGTTTTTGAGTTATGCTGTCCACAGACACACACGCGGACCTTTTTCTAAAAACGATTTCTTTTTTTTTTGGATTCAGGGGGTCTCAAAACATATATTTCCGGTGAAATCTTGACATCAAATTTTTGGGTGGAGTACAATACTTCCCCTACTTACCAGTAGAGAAAGGGAAAATTAACGAAGTTCCATTTCACAAGAATTTTAAGTTTTCCAAAAGTGACACAAATAACAAGGTACACCTCCGAAATGGTTCGTTCTACAAAATAAATTATTTGTAAATAAATTGTGTGTTTTAGCAAGATCTATATTTTTTGTATAGTACGATTTGGTCCATCTCTAACGGTTTACCAGTTATTCAAAAGTCATCCAGAGTAAACAGGACTACATAGGCCATAGCCAAAAAATTCAAAATATACATTTCATTTGTCATACAAATGTCCTAAACTTATGGCATATTAATCAAAATCATTAGAGCCATTTTCAAGGAAATAAAAATTTTCGATATATTTTCCATTTAAAGGGTAGTTTAGCATGGGGCTATTTTCTTCAAAATTCCATGTCGCATCCTTGAAAGACATTAAACTTAAATACCAACTTTGGTTTTTAACCAACTTTTCGTTTTTGAGTTATGTTGTCCACAGACACACACATACACACACACTCACACACACACACATGCTGGTGCGGACCTTTTTCTAAAACTTGTTTTTTTTTTTTTTGGATTCAGGGGGTCTCAAAACATATATTTCTGGTGAAATCTTCACATCAAAATTTTGGGTGGAATACAATACTTCCTTCTACTTACCAGTAGAGAAAGTAATAAAAATTGAAACATTCTGCATTCTATTGCAAAATAAATATGAAGAGAGTCCAGCTTCCCAGTTTTTGGTCACATTGTTCAAAGCTTGGCATGATTCTAGATAATCCATATTCATAATTTCTTCTCTGGTACACAGTAGGCAGTTTGGTGAGGTGAAAGGCCAATACTATAGAGATGGTTATTTAGACAATAAAAAGAAAAAAAAGTTATCTTGGGAGAAACCTCCTGAGTTCCATTGTGGAATCTTCATTTAATCTCAAGACAGCCTCCAGCCAGAGGTATGATTGAGGGCCAGAATATTTGAGATGTGTAGTCATTTTGTCTAGTAATGAGCAGATTGTGCCAAAAATTTGATGTCAAGATTTCACCAGAAATATGTTTTGAGGCCCCCTGAGTCAAAAAAATTTTTAGAAAAAGATCCATATGTGTATGTATGTGTGTGGGGTGTGGGGGTGTGTGGGGGTGTGTGGGGGTGTGTGTGGGTGTGCGGTGGGGTGGGGTGGGGTGTGGGTGTGTGTGTGTATTTGTCTGTGAACAGCATAACCCAAAAACGAAGTCAGTTAAAAACCAAATTTGGTATTTATGTTTAATGTCTTTCAAGGATGCAACACAAAGATTTTGAACAAAATTGCTCCACCCTAAACTACCCTTTACATGGAAAAATTTTTGAAAATTTTGTTTTTCTTGAAAATGGCTATAACGATTTTGATTAAAATGCCATACGTTTGCAATATTTTTATGGCAAATGAAATACATATCTTGAATTTTCTGTCCATAGCCCCCTATGAAGTCCTATTTACTCTGGATGACTTTTGCATAGCTGGTAAAGCATAAGAGATAGACCAAACCTTAGTATACAAAAATATAGATCTCGCTAAAACACAATTTATGTCCAAATAAATTTTTTGGTATAGTGGACCATTTCAGAGATATTCTTTGTTTAATCTAAAGTAAGAAGAAATTAGAAACTAAAAGCTTCACTTATCTTAGTAATATTGCAAGTTCTTTTGTGCTGACACGTTTCAACTTAATTCCAAACATGTCAGCAGCCAAAGAACTAGCAATATTACTAAAATAAGTGAAGCTTTTAGTTTATAATTTGTTCTTTAGATTCTGTTGCTTCACTGTTGATAGCGTCATTATTTCCTTATATTCTTTGTTATTTCTGTCAGTTTCAGAAAGCAAACTGCCGTCAAATGCAACATTGTTGTTCACTTTTTTATGTTAAGCGTGCAAAGATAACAGAATTTGAAAACTTTAAAAGATTTTACTATTGCTTCAAGCCTACTGTATTCCCATATTCCCATTGCACGTGCAAGAAAGCAAACAATAAGATATATAAAATATGAACAAATTAGAAACTAAAAGCTTCACTTATCTTAGTAATATTGCGAGATGTGTTTCAGCTAAGGCGTTTAAACTTGACTCCAACTCATTCTCAAAGCTATACAAACAAATTACCATAGCTATTGATGCTCATTTTAAAACTACCTGTCACCAGTCTCTGAAAGCAAAAACCTATACAATTTATTGGAATAAATAAATTGTATTTATAGGTTTTTGGTTTGTTTTCACACTTTGTCCCTAAATGGTTTTGAGCAGTTTATTTTTATCTTTGAGATTCATATTATAAACTAGTTCTATTTCTGCTGAAATCTTAAAATCTAATTTTTAGGTGGAATTAGTACAATTTCTATCTACTATAGATAGGTGTAGAGAAACTATAAATATGTTGTTAGTTGTTAGCTAATGCTGGATTTCTGACAATGAAGTCATTAATCCTCTTACTCTCCAATATTTTTCACTGATGGATGGGGCACTAGAAGTGGCTGGGCATATTTGAAGGTGGTCTCGGTCCATTTCCTCTTGCAGATCACATAGAGGACAGAGTGGTGAAGAATATATCCCAATTCTGTTTAAATGTTTTGCCAGACAATCATGTCCTGTAATCAACCTGAAGGTTGCAACTGCAATTTTTCGAGGATACTCAGGTCGGTGAGACCCGTAAACCAACGACAGGTGTGGTCCTCCAGACATTCAGGGGGTTGTGAGAGTGCGATGTAACCACCAAAACATAAAAACATGGTGCTCTCTAAAAAGCAGTTACTATTACTGCTAAGTCTCTTCAATATTATTACTATAAAAAATCAAAAAATAAAAGATGGGAACTACCAAATATTCAAACAGTAATTCCAGAGTATCCTCGAAAAATGGCAGTTGCAGCGTTCAGGTTGATTACAGGAGATGATTGTCTGGTAAAACATTTGAACAGAATTGGGATATATTCTTCACCACTCTGTCCTCTATATGATCTGCAAGAGGAAATGGATAGAGACCAGCTTCAAATATGCCCGGCCACTTCTAGCGCCCTTCCCATCCATCAGTGAAAAATATTGGAGAGCAAGAGGATTAATGACTTCATTGTCAAAAATCCAGCATTAGCTCACAACATATTGGTAAAACTAAACGTCATTTATAAACCAGAATAAAAAATCATTTTAGAAATATTAAATATAAACAAATTGATAAATCAGCTGTGGCGGATCATTTTTGGTCATTTAATCATGAAATATATCCAGAAGTTAAATTATTAAAACAACTATGACCTCTAGGTTTAATGGCTTGGGAAAAGATATACATTTTAAAAAACAAGAACCGCATTATGAATTTTGAAATACCACCAATAGATTGTATTTACACATTTTTGTTTTCAAAGGTTGGTGGCAAATAGATGTTTTAAGTTGAGCATCAGTAACTATGGTAACCTGTTTGGATAGCTTTGAGAATAAGTTGGATGCAACTTGAAACTAGTCCACCTTGGGATATTAATATGAAAAGAAGAGCTTTTAGTTTCTAATTTGTTCTTAATTTAGATTCTGTTGCTTCTCTGTTATTAGCTACAATTTGTCCTTAATGTATTTTTGTGTGTTTTGCAGGTTTCTTTGAGGCTTTCCCACACACTGGTGGAAGACTCCGCATTACTAAGTCTCCAAGTAGGACCCTACAAACTGCATGGGAGCTAACAAGACCAGAACATTACAAACCACACACCATGATCAGAATACCACATAAAAAGAACTAATATTTTTATAACTGTTAGTTGAACTGAGGAAGGACTTATATGTGTAGTAGAAAAATTTTCTGTTGTACTGTTACTAAACGAATACAGTGATCTTTCAATATTATTTGCTATTCTTTTGTACAAGGATATCAGTGAATAAAGAACAATCAAAAAGTAATTATTATTTATTTATGCCAACAAACTTACTGTTGGTGTTTTTAAACACACAAGCCGTGTGTGGGCAAAGTTTTAAGAGGTAGAACTGGAACTTAAAAATTCAACGCCACAACTGGGATTTGAACCACAGACCTTCCGCTTGCCGGGCGGGCGCTCTAACCTTTGTGGTTTATCAGGAGAAATACGAACTGGCTTGAGAATTTAATGCCATTCTGGCAGTTTGTCACAATAGCTCAGTGGTTAGAACTGCACATTTTCTAGTCGGCTTTCATAACCTCTTGAGTGATGGCCATTTAAACGTCCGCGAGCCGAGAACTGCTAGCATTTAAATTGTTAAATGCACTTCGTATATACACAGCTGTATTTGGTGTAAATATTAAGTTATTTTAATGAAACAAAAACTGGTATAAAACTCGTTATTTGCAGTATAAATGTACGTCATCAGCAAAGTTGAGTTGTATTTACAAAACGTTGAAATGGCACAATTTTGTTTCACTGTGGTGAAAAGTCAACTTTGCTCTGTCGAACGCATCTAATATTAGTTCTTGGAAAGATACAGTAAAGAAACACCCATTGTATGTGTGGCTTATGCGTCAGCATACTGTGTAATAAATCGCTACTGCATGCGTGGTCTCTTAGTCATCAGAATAGATCAACATTACAACTTTTGCTTACGCGAGTTTCGTAACTGAGTAGAGTCCGTGTCTTTCTTTGTTGAAATACATACGTATACTTTCCTGCTTGTAGCTGAAGGGAGAAGTGGTATAAAAAGGTGTTTTTGCACCAACTGGATATAACCATATACAATTGTTTGGGGATTTGGACAGCTCTCTAAACCCACACAGGACAATGACCGACCTTGACTACCGACTATAAATAACTCGCAGCCTAATTGAACAATACCACGTTGGGGGTTGAAAATCCAAAACCCCTCCAACCCTCAGACTTCAAGGAAAACATTATCCTAAAAGGATACCACCAACAGCAAAGAAGTCCCGCCCATTTCGAAAGTGTTTCGTGTGCCGCAAGAAGGGAATTCGCGAATGTGGAGATGTACGTACCCTTGTGTGTTTATCCCTGTTTTGAGGTAAATCACTGCAGAACGAACATATTAAGGTAAGCCAATAAAGTATATAGACCTTACTAAAATGTTTCATAAAGGGAAAATTATAATAAGTTGAGTTGGATAAGGGATAAATAAGGGTTAAATGCTTAAACGCACAGGATGCCCATATCGCTCATCCGCCATTTTAAATGGACGTGATTTCACGTCGATATCCCTCAAGAGGTTAATTCCCTTCATAATGTTATATTCTGGCAGTATCGATATAAATACACCTACTTACTCATGGTGAAGGTTGTAAAGGTGAGTGCTAGGATTGTCGCCTAGATGTTCATGATGTCTAGTTTCCCTATCTTCTACACTATCAGTCCAACTGGCCTGAGTTCTCCCCGTGCAGATGGTTTTATAGAACATTCTTGGATGTTGTCTCTTACACATGCCATCGAAAGGATCTGACATTACTTGATGGGCCGGACAGACTTTCATCAGGAAGTGGTCATTACTCACATCTCTGCTTTAACTTATTAATACTTCTAAAAGTGGAGTAAAATACATTAAAAGAAGAGAATGTGAATCCTTGGTTGTTGAGAGAAAATGTCTTCTTTCTCTTAAATGTTTCAGTAATAAAGACTGTTAATGAGTGATAGAAATTGTAGTTCAAACAGAGAAGACTTTTCCACTGAAAATATGTTTACCTAGTACGGCAGGGCACTATAATGTGGAAGTTGGAGGGAGGGCACGAGGCTGGGGCAGTAAGGAGGATGGGAAAGGCACTCCAGATGCAAGTTTTTGATAGTCGTCATGGTCGCATGTTTTCATGCTGGATGAGAACACCTGTTGAGAGGAGTCCGCGGCACTTGGCACGTATGGAAGGTTTCAGAATGTCACGCATCAATTCACTATAGGTAGCACTGGTCACTGTCTTGCCCCTTTCCGTATAATGTTCTACCAAGGGGAGCCTTGGGTACTAGAATGTTAGCATCACCTTTTGTGCTGATGGCTGCGTGTGGAACTATGGGCTTTGGCAATGACGGGTGCTGCCATTCCATACTAGAGCACTCTGTCTCTGGTTGGTAGTGATGGACCAAGGACTCGTCTCCAGTCACATGCAGCCCCATATTGTAACATGCATCGAAGGATTTCTATTAGTTTCATGCCTTCACTGTGTAGGAAACGGATCGCTCTGTGCTGCTGTTCTTTGGTGCACTCTAACAGAGAGGCTGCCATATTGGAAACTCCCGTAGCACGCTGCTAGGTCACATGGGGTCACGAGACCAAGGGACTGCCGTATAAACTCCCGTATCACACAGCTAGGTCACATGGGGTCGTGAGGCCAAGGGGCTGCCATACTGAAAACTCCTGTATCATGCTGCTAGGTCACATGGGGTCATGAGACCAAGGGGCTGCCATATTGGAAACTCCTGTAGCACGGTGCTAGGTCACATGGGGTCATGAGACCAAGGGGCTGCCATACTGAAAACTCCTGTATCACACTGCTAGGTCACATGGGGTCGTGAGGCCAAGGGGCTGCCATACTGAAAACTTCTGTATCATGCTGCTAGGTCACATGGGATCGCAAGACCAAGGGGCTGCCATATTGGAAACCCCTGTATCATGCTGCTAGGTCACATGGGGTCACGAGACCAAGGGGCTGCCATATTGGAAACTCCCGTAGCACGTTGCTAGGTCACATGGGATCGCAAGGCCAAGGGACTGCCATATTGGAAACTCCCATAGCACGCTACTAGGACACATGGGGTCACGAGACCAAGGGGCTGCCATATTGGAAACTCCCGTAGCACGCTACTAGGTCACATGGGGTCACGAGACCAAGGGGCTGCCATATTGGAAACTCCCGTAGCACGCTACTAGGTCACATGGGGTCACAAGACCAAGGGGCTGCTGTATAAACTCCCGTATCACACAGCTAGGTCACATGGGGTCACCAGACCAAGGGGCTGCTGTATAAACTCCCGTATCACACAGCTAGGTCACATGGGGTTGTGAGGCCAAGGGGCTGCCATACTGAAAACTCCCGTATCACACTGCTAGGTCACATGGGGTCATGAGGCCAATGCCAACTGATGGCAAGAGAGTCTACGCGCATGTGTACTGGGTCTGATCATAACAACAGAAGTTTTGGATTTTCTATAGCAATTTTCTGGTTTTCATTTGACTCACCCTCATATGAGTCATTCCACGTCAAATCGAACAAAATATGGCAAAAAATGACCTTGATCTCTCAGATTTTCTTGAAATTTTTTTTTTGGTGTTTTGGAACAAAATATATTTGACCTGTGTTTCTTCGTTTTGTATAAAAAAATTTATTTTGGCAGATATTAATTTTTGAAATGTCCCAAAAATCGCACGCTCCTCACTCTTCGATCAATCATACCTCCGACTGTAATGAAGCAAATTACTTGATCTTTGGCTCAAATTAAAGATGAATTGCAGTATTTCATGAGGTATTTATTAGAAAAGTTTATTAATCATTATTAATATTATATTTTATACGATTAAAGCTTTAAAGTTAGATAACATAAACTCGACTATTTAAAAATCTGGAAAAAAAACCTAAAAATACAATGAAGTTTATTCAATATTCTCAGAAAAAATCAGAATAGAGTCTCTAATAGTTCAGTTGTAATTAACTTTGCAAATCAGTGCAGCGGAGTCGCGAGGCAGCGGTGGCGGCTACAGTAACCTCACACAATTGCCACCTTCCATTGCGGTAACTGTTCATTGCTTGAGGTTCCATGAACGTTATGCTTCTAGCTGACACTATTACATGTACACTATTAGCATCTTCAAAATGTTTTTAAAATATGCATTTTAAGCTAATGTTTCCATACAACACACAGCTTAACCTCCTTCTTCGAAAGAAAATTGTTTCACTAAAGCTTAAGTTTTTGACAAAGGAATGAAGGAGTGGAATTTTAAAGCACAGCTGGACCCATCGTTCTAGGCCCCTGACCTTGACTGGAAGTCCTGTTGGCAAATCCATAGCTTTTGCCTCTTTCATCAGCTCATATTGTATAATTCTGCGAATGAAACCATGCACAGTTGAAGACATAGACCTTTCCGATAAAGAGTGAATATAGTGAATTTGTGAGACATTGATCATAGCGTAAATCAATTATGCCACCTGTAAGTTCTAAATTAGGGACCAAAACATTACACAGTCAGAGTACAGAAGTTATTTCAAATGTA
The DNA here is from genome assembly GCA_030765045.1 of Tenodera sinensis. Classification (NCBI taxonomy): domain Eukaryota; kingdom Metazoa; phylum Arthropoda; class Insecta; order Mantodea; family Mantidae; genus Tenodera; species Tenodera sinensis. The sequence goes on along the minus strand of CM060964.1, from coordinate 368,733,327 downwards.
TGGATGTACATGAAGGAAGAAGCTAAAAGCAAAGAACTGTTTACATCAGAAGATTTTTTCAAAAAAATTCAAAAGTTCAAGAGCACATATCAGATGCCACACGAGTATCAGAAAAAAGGTACATCGGGGAGACACTTTTCTGCATGGACTGTACTGCCTAAGAAAGAAGAAGTTATCTGACTAGCATAGCTGACGCGGCAATTCGCAGGCCGTCTGCAGTCACCTGGCTTGTTACTGGTCCGTGTGCGCTTGCAGGCCTCCAGAAAAAAATTGTAGCAAATGCACTAATGCAAGCTCCATAGTTTTCAACATCTTATTTTATAGATAAAATGTCAGGGAATACGTGTGTATTTTTTTAGATTTTTAACACATCGATTTAAATTCTATTTTTGGTTTTACAAAATATACCATAAAAAAAACAGTCCAAAATTTATGTGTAATAATGATTGATCCAAAGTTGTTAAAAGTGTTATATTTAACCTTTCCAGTGCGCCAAACCCCAACTCTCAACTCTATATGAACGTAGAGTAACAAGTGATTTTATATTACGGTGCACGCAGAAATTCCTTAGTTTCTAATAGCCATAATTAAGCAAGTAATTTAAAAATACAGAAATAAAAAATACGGATCTCCTTATTTTATGCCTATTATTCATAAAAAAATTTTGAACCTCCTACGAAAAAGTTGTGTTTTACGGGTGTTCGATTTGACGTGGATTGACCCATATATGAATAATTAAGCATATTCAACTGCACAACAGGATTTTATTTAAAGCTTCAACAATAAATTGTTATATAAAACACTTTAATACCTATAACAATTTACAAAACTGAAAGCACAACAAGCTTGCTATGTAACAATGATATAATTAATTATTCCTGATGTGGTTTTGCATAAATAAATGAAGTATACTGTGGAGGGGGCATATCTTCACTCAGTTTCTTGGCAAGGAAGTAGATTTCTACTAAAGCAATGATAAGACCAAACATCACACCAAGCAGCAGTCTGAATCCATAGTCCAAGTTTCCAACTATCAGTTCTATGCCGATGAATCCAAAGGCAAATCCGGCCAGCACCGAGAAGATAAATTGAGCCACTGCAATAATCTGTTTGTTCATTTGTTTCACTGTAAACAAAAACATAATTATATCTTAAACAGTAAATGAATCTCAAATTAATGCTCTACATGACAGTTATACTTTTTAACCCAATTTAAACAGGTGCTCTAAACAGAAATATTCTCTGGACTGACCATTAGCTAAGTTTATCTCTTCCGGGCTTGTAGGCCGTGGTCTAGAAAACATCGGAGATACTCACGTTATGCCAAGTACAGCTTGATTATTTAGACCTGACCCTGCAGAAACGCAGAGGAGGAGAAGGTAGTCTAGAGTTGGGGACAAAGGCTGGCAGTATTCTCCTTACCTGCTTTTGTTACCCGCATTGTGCACACACTCGCTGCCCAGCTACTACGGACCCAAAACCCCTCCCAGAAGATAGTGAACTAGTCCGACTACTGTGCATACAGCTAAGCAGGGTCAGGTCTAAATAATCAAGCTGTACTGCACTAGACATCTCCAGGGTAAAATGATCCATAGTCTGCGCTGGTCAGAATTCAAATGCAGAAGCAACGACTGTGGCAGTCTTTTATAGTGAGGGTGGGTGGGGCTTGTTTGCTGGCTAAGGTGGTGACTGGCTTGCATCGGTTGGTGGGCCCAGTGTAGGTGGGGTTTTATTACAGGGGTTGTGTTTGTCTGAAAGGTTATCTAAGAGGGTATCCATGCTTTCTGACACAGAGCACTTCTCCTTTCCGGTTGAAATTGTCTCTGTGTTTTTAGATTTCTATGGTCTCCCTTTGTAGTCGGGCTTGGAAGAGATAAACTTAGCCAATAATCAGGACGCCAGCCATGAAAGCCTAAGTTTATACATTCTCTGGACCCATGCTCTAGGCCAGGCACCTGCAAATACACTACTTTAGAGTGGTGATGGGCAGTAGACGGGGCCAAGAGCTTGCTTGCCGAGCAGTGAACAGCAGCAGGGTTTCAACATTTGGCATATAGAAGAAATCAGCTCATCGGCAGTTCCCAAGAATTCAACATGGCCAACTTACATTAAACTGCAGACAAAATTATGCCAGAAAACAGTACTGCCAATTATGTAATAAAAGCATTTTTCTAACCTCAAATATCACAGGCTTAAGGTAACATGCTTTCAAATGATATGCTTGAACATCGTCACCACAGAACATATCATGAACCTATTCATCTTTTGCAAATTGCAGTAACACTTTTGGATAAAATCACCTCTGAACGCTAAATATCGTCACATATACTGCTCTAAAACAATTCAAGACAAAATCACACACACACACACACAAGCAATACAATGACATCCAGATTACTTAATGTGGCGTATGAACAGAATCTTGTTTTATAATCTATCGGTTGTCTTCTCTGCAGTGGGTTCAAAATAAGGGCTTCTGTGGTAAGTTAACGGATGCAATAACAACTATGGCCGTAGCTTTACCAGGGTTGTACTTTATTAACAGTTTGTGACACTATTGCAACCTAACAGATGGAATATCACCAAATATAACCAGACCACACCATAATGAGGGGAAAATGTTACAGTTGGTTTTTGGGGTATCCCAATAAGGTGTCTTCTACAGCAATATATACAGTATATGTGTTCTTGAAGACATGGCTGACACTGAAGAATTTGAAACACATTTGCAGGAGTTGCAAGGTCTATAAACACAATTTGATATCGTCTTCTGGGGAAGGCAGCATCTTCATTATAATTAATGTCAATGTTTCGCTCCCCTATGTTGGGCTTCTTCAGGTTTCACTCCGTGAAGGCACCTACAAAACTGTGCTGACCAGAGAGACAGACCAAGCAGGCACTTCCTTATTTATACTCTGAGAGTGGTGAGTGTGTTTCAAGAGGCATTGTGCTGATTGGCTGATGATCCACCAATCCCCAGTTCTTAATTAGTGCCTGCCAGATGGTGTGGAGATGTCTGCTGTTGTGAAAGAAGATGCGGCCTTCCCCGGAAGACTCAGATATGATGGACACCGACCACCGAAGCCTACGCATTGTATTGAAATTTGATATATCTGTAAATGTTGATTCAGTTCCTGCCAGGGTTGCCAACTCGTACGATAATTATGGGGGTATACAATAATTTTAATGCTTGTACATATGGTTGCCAACCCGTACGATGATGGGGGTGTACAATAATTTCCATACCAGTGAAATATCATTTTCACTGGTTTGTCACACCAGCGAAATGAAACTAATTACCAATATCGACAGCACTTTTGCCCTCACAACCTGTCTCCACCCCTCTAAGGCAACCATTTCACATCCTACTAATCCTTCTAGGCTTTATCCTCTTATTGCCTGTGTACCTAGATCTGGTAACCTCAATGAAGAAGGCACTGTTCAGAAAATTGATAATCAATAGAGAAAACTCGGAGTAACTGATATTCCGTGTGAAATAAAAAACATGCCTGAACATGGCAGTTTCTGGAGTGCTGTTAAGCACATGTCACCTTGGTGGAAATACTGATTTCAAAGAACTGGCAGAGTCTGCATTGATCTGGTTGCCCCACCAGAAGATGCTAAAGTTTATCTCAACAACAAATTTGTATAATGCTGCAAGGATTGAGGAAGATGAACTTTCAGATGAATAGTGCAAGAAATATAAGTACCAAAGTTGTAATACTGGTTGAGGTCATCAATCTTGTAAATGGGTACCATAAACATCAATACTATTACATTCTCGTGTTATACTGATGTTTTTATTGTTGTAGCATTTGGTTTATGATGTACAATAATTTTGACTCCAAATCTATAATTTTGAGTGGCCGGTACGATAATTTTTCTTCCAAATGTTGGCAACCCTGGTTCCTGCACGCTTACAGTTAGAAATTTACTTACAATGTGACAGAGAACTGAAAGGTAGATTTGGCTGGTTTTTACAAATCTTTTTCTCATTTGAAATTTCTGTGCCTGCATAATCGTGCAGCTAAAATCTTGTGTATACTTTGTTCAGTGTCTTTTGAGACAGTGGAAGGTAGAGATATAACCTTCCACTGTCTCAAAGACTCTGAACAAAGTATATGTGCGGTACTACTTATATGTGTGAGCAGCTCTTCTCCGCTTTAAAATTGAGAAAACAATAGACATTAAAGTAACCTCTCTGATGAAAGTCTTAATGCAGTGCTTAGAATCAAGGCATCACAAAATATCACCCCGAATATTCATAGGCTGATCAACAGGAAGCTAATTTAAGCTTCAATTTAATATTTCCTTATTTCATAACTTCTCATCAGTTAGACCATTAACTGTTCTAATTGTATTTTCTCTCTTGGGGTTTTTATATTATGAAATATAATTTTGTTCCTGTTACGTTTAAGAGTTCATCAGTTCATGTAAATATAGATATAAAATACTTGAATTCATCAAGTAGATAAATAGAGAAAAGTATTCTACCGCAAGTATAACACAGAACTCTGTATGATAAATTGGAATAAATATGTCTAATTACATGCACTTTGTGGTGCTATAAATGTAAAATATTGGTTCACTATTAATAGATTTTCAGGTTAATTTGATGCTGTATGGTTATTGTGTCATCAATAAAGCATGCCACTGATGTAACCCGAAAGCCACACAGCAATATTTATAGAGCACAGTATTATCGTCACTTATATGAAGTCCATCTGCTCTAAATTCACTTGTGCAACTTTTGGCATATTTACAGTCACCTTTTAGGTTATGCAAGATACCACTATATCTCGAGCTTTAATAAGACAAAAAATAAAGTGTATTTAATGCTTTGTTTATAGCAATATGGCAATACTTCTCAGTTCAACAAAAACAGCACTGAAAGTATCACAACGTTGACCGTTTTCTATATGCATGCTGTAAACACACATAAAAGGAACAAGCAGAAGAGACAACAAACTGATTCAGACATGCAAGGCAATGCACTCAGAGAGCCTTGTGACTACCCGAAAATGAGTGTGTTTATGTACTATCAATATTGAACTTCAACAAACACCACTTGTATTTTTTGAATGGTTCTTCCACAACCATTCGTGATTGTCACCTGCACCATACTTTAACTATGACGTTTGCCCAATAAATAATTTTTCGACATAATCATCTTCCACGGGCTTTCTCCAGCAAGACACAAGGACGTGTACTCCCGTACATGTAATCCGAAGGAGGGGATTCTAGATGGGCTTCTGACATCGTCTGAGATGATGAAACCTGGATTTATTAGTTTGATCCAGAGGCCAAGCGGCAATCAGTGGTGTGGATCGCTTCTAGCAATTTTCTTTTCATTGACAAAAGTGAAGCGTTGCCAAAATGTCCACAAGAAAATGCTGGGCATATTTTTCCTAAAGGGTGGTCTTCTGGCAACCATTTCTCTGGGAGCAAAGCACAGTTACTTCACTGGAGGAGCAAAGCACAGTTACTGCAAATTGGCATACTGCAGTTTGCTTGCCAAAACTTTTTGCCAAAGTTCAAGAATGGTGGCCACACATGGGACTACGAGGAATCCTTCTCCATCACGCACATCACCATTCAGTTCCTGGAGTCTATAGAAGTCAAACTTATGGTTTATTCACCATACTGTCCTGACCTGGCCCATGTAACTCTTTTCTGTTCCTGAAGATAAAAAATTGCATGCCTGGAAAGAGCGAAAATACTCACTTCCATGCTCTATTGCATGGACTGACTACCTGTGCACTGCGAGTTGTTCATCCTTGCGCTGCTGGAATTCCTAGAGTGGGGGAGTCACTACCTGATACCAGTTTACTCACAAAGAATGGGGCTATCCAATTCAAGTGATCAACTTTCATTTTCTCACATCTCAAAACTTTCGTAGTGACCCTCCTAACACTGGCAGAAGGTTAGTCTCTTTGAAACTAGTCCTGCTTTATTGTTAAGTGAAACAATCAATTTTTTTAAATGGCGACAAGTATTTTAACAAAGTTCTTAATGTTTTGTTAGCATGTCCCACTATTTTAAACACTTCAATTTTACTCTCAATACTATGTATAGTAAGTAAGGGCAGTATTATAGCGCACCCAGAAATTTGATGTCAAGATTTCATCAGAAATATATGTTTTGAAGCCTCCTGAATAAAAAAAAAGCAGCACGTGCGTGGGCATGTGTGTGTGTGTGTGTGTGTGTGTGCGCGCGCGCGTGCGTTTGTCTCTCGACAGCATAACTTAAAAACAAAAAGTCGGTTAAAAACCAAAGTTGGTATGCAAGTTTAATATCTTTCAAGGATGCGATACGAAGATTTTGAAGAAAATTCGTCTAACTTAAACCATCCTTTACATGAACATTTTCTCGAAATTTTGGTTTTCTCAAAAATGGTTGTTAATTTTTATTAAAATGCCATGTTTCAGATACTTTAATGGCAAATGAAATGTATATTTTGAATGTTCTGACTATAGGCCACGTAATCCTGTTTACTCTTGATGACTTTTGCATAAATCCTAAACTGTAAGAGATGGTCCAAATCTCATTGCACAAAAAATGTATCTCGTTAAAACATACAATTTATATCCAAATGAATTTTATTTGTGAAGTGAACCATTTCGGAGTGAGTTCTGAAATACTTACACTTTCCACAAATGGAAGATCATTATTCATTTTTTTATATCTTAGCCATACAAAGAGAACGGAATTTCAAAGCTTTAAAAGATTTGACTCAAAGCCTACTGTATTCTCATATTCCCCTTGTACCTACAAGAAAATGAGCAATAAGATAATTTCTGCAAATGTTTACCTTGACTGGCATGAAAAAGAGGAATAAGGGTTTGTAAGAATAGTTAGTACAAGAGTAGTGAAAGTCATGCGAGTATATAGTATGCATTGCCATTTCAGCTTCTTTGATTCTAGCTTTGTAGTAGCTTGACACATAAATAAAGCGGTCGCTTTGTAAGGAACTGGAAAGCTGAATTTTGCTCAAACTATAACACATCAAATTTTTATCACCGGTTTTAAATAGTTTGGTATGTTTACACATGGAGTAAGCTTGGTAAAACACTTGTGTTAATATAAAATGGTTACAAGAATCATCATTGTGGTCTACTAATGGGTAGAGAAAGTAATCTGATTTTTTTAATGTTACAAGCTGGTACTTACTTCGGTATGGCATTGTGTCCTCAGAGTCGCTAGTTCTCATGTTGTCCACATTTGTCGTCATTGCCTGATATTCCCTCATAGCTTGCTCTGCCTTTAGTTGCTGGATCTTGGCCACCAACTCTGGGTTCCTGGGTTCATCTTGAGGAGTTGGCACATTGGTGTCACAACCTATCATAACCTCATGGAAACATTCCGACCAATAGTTGCTGGTCTGATGATACCATGCAAACTGATGTTGTAGCCATTGTATGTCAACCAAGTCGAGAAACATTTCAGCTTCCCTGGGAGTGTTTATACTCTCCTTGTAGTTCCTTATACCTAACGGGCAAACTTCAGTTATCACAATCTCGTTAGCAATAAAATCTCTCAGCTTGTCTGAAGGCTTGAACTTCAGGAAAGATTCCATTTTTATATTTCCTCAGTCTAATAACAATGATAAAAAATTAAGTTCTGATAAATCTCACAGTTTATTTACTTTCCAATGTGAAGTTTCCTTTCAAGGTCGGCATAAAACTCTCGCAGTTCTCCCTCTTTCTCTTCAAAAGTTGCATCCACTTTAGCACATTTTTGGGTCATATCTTCAATGAAATTCTCCCACTCAGCCTTCCTTATCTCGCGCTTGGCTACGATTGCTGTATCCTGCAAGTAGACAATACTTCGCTTAATAATGAAGTTGCAGATACCTAGCAAACTAGAGTAGGGAGCATGAACGAAGGTGGATCGCTATGCAGGAGACAAACACTTCCTCTGCTCCAGTTGGTCATCTTGTGGTTCCCACATGTATCACAAATTATGTGATACAGGAACTTCACTTTGTATTGATACTGGCACCTATGGATAGAACTGCTCACATACTTTTCTGTTTTGACCATCCAATACTCAGCCACCTTTGTGCATGCCCTGTACTCACATAATAATTATACATTAGTTGGATTGCTAAAAAATAAAAAGTAAAATCCATGTTGCTGACTTCTTTAATGATTACATTTTTATTTTCCCTATTGCCTGCCTAGAGTAAATATCTAGCAAGTTCTGCATCCCACCCCAAAAAATATATTGACATTGCACTGGGGTGGCACTGTGGCTGAGTGGTTAGAGCATTCGAATACCACCTAGGTAGCCCGAGTTTTCTCCAGGTTCCCCCACCACTCATTCCACCAATTGTTCTATAATCACCTTTCCAATCATCTATTTTGCCTGCATTTCATATCATCCTCTTCCTATCATACCTGGTGCTGGGCTGACCACCCACTTCCAGGTCTTCACTCTGTCCGGTCCATAGACTCCTGTGCTCCCCGAAAGGCATCTGACCCTAGGCACAGGCTTGTAAGTCCTACATAAGTGGAGGGGAATACAGTAAAGAAGAAAGACATTTCACCAGAAATACAAGCTTCCCCGAATAAAAAAATAAAAAATAGAAGCTTCCTGCATCCATGTGTATATCTGAATAGTTTAACTCAAAACCAAAAGGCCGGTTCAATGTCTAACATCTTCTTTACCTGATTACCTTCCCCTTATGTAGGACGTACACCCCCTAGGACTTATCAGCCTGTGCCTAGGGTCAGATGCCTGTCAGGGAACAAACTATGGACCAGACAGAGTTAAGACCTGGAAACAGGTGGTCAGCCAAGCACCAGGTATGAGAGTGAGGAAGAGGATGATATGAAACGTAGACAAAATCGATGAATGGAAAGGCGATGGGAGCAATTGGTGGAATGAGTGGCGGTAGAATCTGGAGAAAACCCATCCAGACTGCTTCGTACACCACAAATACCACATGCAGGTCCCTGGGATCGAACCCGAGCTGCCTAGGTGGTAGGCTAACTGTTCAGCCATGGTGCCACCAAATGTGTAACTTAGTGTTTTAAATTCAGCATCTTCCACAGACTAGACACGAAATTTCAAGAAAATTTCCCACCCAAACTACGCTTTAGAGCAAAAACTTCTTGAAAATTTTTATTTTTTTCAAAAGTGTAACCATTTTGACTAAAATATCCTATGCTAACATATTCACATGACAAACAAGATATATATTGAATTTTCTGCAAATAACCGTGAAGTCCTCTTCATTTTGAATGGGTTTTGTATAATTGGTAAACTGTAAAAGATAGGCAATACCTTACTGTACAACACATGTATGTATTAGGGCACACAATTTATTACAGACAAACATTTTTGTGGCATTAACCATTTCCAAGATATCCTTTGTTAATAGCTTAATCTCTTCAGCGATGGCCATTTAAACGTCCGTGAGCCGAGAACTGCTAGCATTTAAATTGTTAAATGCGCTTCATATATACACAGCTGTATTTGGTGTAAATATTAAGTTATTTTAATGAAACAAAAACTGGTATAAAACTCGTTATTTGCAGTATAAATGTACGTCATCAGCAAAGTTGAGTTGTATTTACAAAACGTTGAAATGGCACAATTTTGTTTCACTGTGGTGAAAAGTCAACTTTGCTCTGTCGAACGCATCTAATATTAGTTCTCAGAAAGAAACAGTAAAGGAACACCCATTGTATGTGTAGCTAATGCATCAGCATACTGTGTAATAAATCGCTACTGTATGCGTGGCCTCTTGAGTCATCAGAATAGATCAACATTACAACTTTTGCTTACGCGAGTTTCGTAACTGAGTAGAGTCCGTGTCTTTCTTTGTTGAAATACATACGTATTCTTTCCTGCTTGTAGCTGAAGGGAGAAGTGGTATAAAAAGATGTTTTTGCACCAACTGGATATACCAATATACAATTGTTTGGGGATTTGGACAGCTCTCTAAACCCACACAGGACAATGACCGACCTTGACTACCGACTATAAATAACTTGCAGCCTAAATGAACAATACCACGTTGGGGGTTGAAAATCCAAAACCCCTGCACCCCTCAGACTTCAAGGAAAACATTATCCTAAAAGGATACCACCAACAGCAAAGAAGTCCCGCCCATTTCGAAAGTGTTTCGTGTGCCGCAAGAAGGGAATTCGCGAATGTGGAGATGTACGTACCCTTGTGTGTGTATCCCTGTTTTGAGGTAAATCACTGCAGAACGAACATATTAAGGTAAGCCAATAAAGTATATAGACCTTACTAAAATGTTTCATAAAGGGAAAATTATAATAAGTTGAGTTGGATAAGGGATAAATAAGGGTTAAATGCTTAAACGCACAGGACGCCCATATCACTCATCCGCCATTTTAAATGGACGTTATTTCACGTCGATATCCCTCAAGAGGTTAAATCACTTTGTTTGTCTTCTTGAAAATTAATGTATTCTCCTTAAAAAACCTAGAAATTATTTTGTACATGGTTTTCAAATTTTGCTAAACATACTGTTTGTATCTATGTTTTCTTTACCACTTACCTAATGTAAAAGAAATGTTGCATTCATCTCACAATTTTAAGGATATAACAGAGAGACTGAGTAATATCCTTTCAGCCAAATAACCATTTACATGGAAAAATTTTAATTCAGTTTTTAAATTTTTTCAAAAACAGACACAAAGATTTCTAGCCAAAAATTTGTTATTAATAACTAAAAGTGATTTGATTACATAAATCGCAAGAAAGTGTTCCAAATATAGAAATATTTTAAGATCCCAAATACATTAATGAGACTAATAAAGGCTACTATGGAAAACACAACAGCACATGTTAAAATTAGGAATAGTTTAACAGATAGCTTTAAAATTGAGAGTGGGCTTAAATAATGAGATGGATTAGCACCAGTATTATTTAATCTGACACTGGAATATATAATAAGACAGCTGAATGTAGGTAATAATACCACAATATATTATAGATTAGCACAATTATTAGCATATGCAGACAAAGACTGTGATAGATTTGTATAATGAGTTGAACAGCAAGGCTATATTAATAGGTCTTAAAGTCAACACAGAAAAAACTAAAATAATTTATTTATGCCAACAAACTTACTGTTGGTGTTTTTAAACACACAAGCCGTGTGTGGGCAAAGTTTAAGAGGTAGAACTGGAACTTAAAAATTCTACCTCTTAAACTTTGCCCACACACGGCTTGTGTGTTTAAAAACACCAACAGTAAGTTTGTTGGCATAAATAAATAATAATTACCATGTGAAGGTTATTTAATCCTGGGATATAAAGTACTTGCAATAGTAAGTCACCATTGGGGTAATTGTCGCTGATGTGAGACTGCCGTTGTGGTTTACCAGGAGAAATACGAACTAACTTGAGAATTTAATGCCATTCTGGCAGTTTGTCACAATAGCTCAGTGGTTAGAGCGTCCACCCGGCAAGCGGAAAGTCTGTGGTTCAAATCCCAGTTGTGGCATTGAATTTTTAAGTTCCAGTTCTAACTCTTAAACTAAAATAATGATACAAAATATACAAAATAAGAGAAATAATGTTGCTTGGATGATAGGCAATGATAAGATAGAAATAGTAGACAGTTTCAAATGTCTGGGTACAATGGTGAATCCAAATAATGACAAAAGTAAAGAAATTAATGCTCGAATATTGGCTGCAAACAAGACATTATTCACTTCAGAATTTGTTTAAAAACAAAAATATAAGCAGGAAAACTAAGATTAGGCGGCACAAAACATTAATCAAGACTGTGCTGTTACATAGATGCGAATGTTGGACATTAACCTCCAGTTCTGAGAATATGTTAGGCACATTTGAAAGGAAAATCCTGAGAAGGATCTACGGTCCAATACAAGAGGCTAGGGGCACTTCTTTCGCATTAACGATAAAAGTGGCAAACTTTATATTAAAGTGATTTCCCATTATCTTTCCGCGTGTGACTAACTGACATTTATACTACATCTGTCTAATGGTCAATACAGGTGTAAAAATGTTATTTTAACGACATATGATGACAGAGAATACATTGGCGGTTGTGATAGGGAATATAAAAACCTTAAAAAGTGAGACAATTATTTGATAATGAGTGCTAAACTTTTCGTGACTAACTGACCTACAGTTGACAAAAATGTCAATATAAGTACTTACAATAGTAAGTCACCATTGGGGTAATTGTCTCTGAAGTGAGACTGCCTTTGTGGTTTACCAGGAGAAATACGAACTGGCTTGAGAATTTAATGCCATTCTGGCAGTTTGTCACAATAGCTCAGTGGTTAGAGCGTCCGCCCGGCAAGCGGAAGGTCTGTGGTTCAAATCCCAGTTGTGGCATTGAATTTTTAAGTTCCAGTTCTACCTCTTAAACTTTGCCCACACACGGCTTGTGTGTTTAAAAACACCAACAGTAAGTTTGTTGGCATAAATAAATAATAATGTCAATATAATTTTACGAATGTAATTTCCAGTTATTCCCAAACAAGTACAAATTGATGTGGGGAAACAATTGCGCTAGTTTTATTCTTATTGATTTTATTGTCCTTAGAAGTAAAATACAGACAGTGGAATCCAACGCTGTTAATATTCCCATTCCAAATACTTGCTATATGACGTAATGGTTTGTGCTGCTGTCGTTTGTCAAGCGGGAGATGGGTCAACCTCTAATACGTTTAAACTGAATAGAACACATTCTTAATTACGTGAAACTCGACTAAAACACATGAGCATACTTATTTAAACTTTATTGTCATAAATTGAGACATTTCAAAATACATCACGTCTTATCAGCATACTCCAAAACGTTTTGGTTTAACCCGGCACCTTTTAAGATATATTCACAATTTAAGGGGGGCCTCAGGGGTCTCCGTGTAGGGGATATGTGAATGGCAACCACAAGGTACCCAAGCTGAGCATCGTGGTGGACGAAGCGGCGTCTGGGCGGGTTTTCTCCGGGTTCCCCCGCCATCTCATTCCACCGGTGCTCCATCTTCATTCCATGTATCATCAGTGTCACCGCCTGTGGTGCCGTAGTAGTAAAAGCGGGCGTTAAACACTACACACACACAAGCTGAGCAGAACATTACTTCCACTTACTGGTGTTTTGCTCCTCACTGTAACTTTTCTATCTGACCTTACCTTGGTCAACTCTTGTTCTCTTCCGACCCCGATGCCATTAGGGTTCCCGAGGGCAAGGGAGTCTTTATTTTTCCAACCTCTCCATTTCTCTATAAAACCTTAACCCCTAACATGCTGACCTGTCATGGCATGTAACACGTCCTCTGATTGGTAATCAGAGGATATGGTCGGTGAATTTATTTTGATAACTCTCCCGGTCAGGTCGGTGAGACCCGTAAACCAACGACAGGTGTGGTCCTCCAGACATTCTGGGGATTGTGAGAGAGCGATGTGACCGCCAAAACATAAAAATATGGTGCTCTCTAAAAGGCGGTTACTATTACTGCTAAGTCTGTTCAGTATTTATGTTGAAAAATATTGGAGAGCAAGAGGATTAATGACTTCATTGTCAGAAATCCAGCATTAGCTAACAACAATATTCCCTATCACAACTGCCAATGTATTCTCTGTCATCATATGTCGTTAAAATAACATTTTTACACCTATATTGACCATTAGACAGACATTTTAAGAAGAAAATGTAGTGTAAATGTCAGTCACACGCGGAATTGCTCTTTAACATTCTTGGAAGTTGACCATTCTGTGATTAGTGAAGTGCTGGTCTGGATAGCCAAGGATAGATTAGCGTTCTTGGAAACTGATCCTTCCTTACCTGATCATACTGAGCATAAAGAAATGGCCGAGATGGGAAGTAGAAAAGGGTAGGAAATTCCCAGAAAACTAAACACTTTGCACTTTTGCACAAGTGCATTTAATAAAAAAATACAACTGCCAAAAATCAATAAATAGATAAAATACAAGCTGTATAGAGCAGAAACGAAAAAAAAAAACCCATTTCAAAAAATTCGAAAGAAATGAATGAGGGAAAATATTCCCTCAGTGTTATTTACCATGAGTAAAGAAAAATCCCGAAATTAATGCGATACTACAAGCCAATTAGAGTGAAAAAACACGAAAAGTAGAACCCATTTCGCGAAATTGGAAAACAATGTGAAAAAAGAGTGCCTCTAAAGATGGCAAATAAGGTGGAATAAAGAAATATATGAAACTATATAAAGAGGTGGATATTGGGAAAGATATAAAACTAAGGAGATTGAGATGGGTCGGACATATGGCAAGGATGACAGATAAACATATCCCCAAGAAAATACTGGATGGAAAATTTTACACCACCAGACCAAAAGGAGCACCAAGGGGAAGATGAGATGATGCTGTAAGAAAGGATGCAATGCAACTACTCGATGTTAGGATATGGAGAAGGAAGGCTTTGGATAGGGATGAAGGATGGAAGCAAAACCTAAGGGAAGCTGAAGCCCACAGTGGGCTGTAATGCTTAGAAGATAAAATTTTTATATTGGTGCTGTATTTGCAATTATTATCGACGCTGTGTCTTTTAGCTAATGAGATCTTTTTGATCTCAGGGCTTGGTAACGGATGGAATGAACATACACTCGGGTTTAACTTTAGTCAAACATTTTATTTGCACCTTCTTGTTCACAATTTTTAAATCATATCACAGTAGAAAGTCTTATTTTAGCAGATCAACTTCCCTAACATCGCCAAAATTTAATTAAAGGTCTCTAAACAGTTAGTAAATTCACTTTTACTATTTCATGACGCGTACACATAAAAATATGTCCATCCACCTCGGAGATACACACGCTAGTGAACTGTTTTTTGGCGTCGTTTTGACGCGACACACCGCCTTTTTCATATTCATCCGCGCAAATAGTTCTCTCGTTAGGGAAGCGATCCCAATCATCGTCTCCTACTTTTATTATGGAACACAAACAATTCTAATATTTATACACATATATTAAAATCAAATATGGAAAGATTTATGACGTCTTTGTGCAAACTTAGTTGTTCGTGACAATGAACCTTATCAACATGCTTTCGTCATTTAATTATCTCATACCAACACCAAAAAATGAATTACACTTTTAACAAACATTTACATGAACGATTTTCTTTTGGGGTCTTCTAATATTCTGTCTCAATATGAATGCTATAATACATAAGGAACTATGTTTAGTTGTAATCATTGTTCCCCCTTCCCCTATGTCTAAACATGGAGTGATGCTGACAGTTTTATACCCCCACTTACTGAGCGATGTTCCTCTTCTTTCTCGAGAATCCTATTGCACATGCTCACTGCCACTTCAAGGTTTGCATTCAAGTTGGGTAGATGGACATCTGATGCAAGTTTAACTCTGTCAATCTGTGACTCTTTGATTTCTGTGGCCCTCTCAAGAATCTGGAACAGTCTCCCCACCTCCCTGTCGGAGCGCTTGTCCTGGAAAATGCCAAGCATTGAGAATTGCATTATGCTCATCAAGGATGATTCACAATAACACCAAAATGGAAAGGAAAACTGTATAAACATTTTGGTACAACACCTGGGAGTAAGAAAGGAAATACACACTGATAGCAAAGTGGAAATTTGATTTCATAAAGTGGGACATCATTACCTATCATCTACCATATTTTTTAATCTGCTTCCATTTCAGCCAACATAATGTTAATATCAACATTCAATACATACAGCAAACATTTTCTAAACACAGATCCATTACTATTTCTAATTTTCATCTGGTACAGTAGAGTCCCGATAACTCGACATTCCACATAACACAGCAACCTTTTTTTTATTCTTAAGTTTTTCCTCTACTATGTATAGTAAGTAGAGGAAATATTGTATTCCACCCAAAAATTTGATGTCGATATTTCACCGAAAATGTTTTGAGGCCCCTTGAATAAAAAAAAAGCAGTTCTTGAAAAAGGTTCATGTGCGTGTCTGTTGGTCTATGGGCAGCGTAACTCCAAAACGAAAAGTTGGTATTTAAATTTAATGTTTTAAGGAAGCAACATGAAGATTTTGAAGAAAGTTTGTGCACCCTGAACTACTGTTTACATTGAAGAGGTTTTGAAAATTTTGATTTCCTTGAAAATGGCTCAAACGATTTTGATTAAAATGCCATATGTTTGAGATATTTTTATGGCAAACAAAATGTATATTTAGAACTTTCTGGCTATAGTCCATGTAGTCCTGTTTACTCTGGATGACTTTTGAACAACTGCTAAACCGTAAGAGATAGACCAAATCTTGCTAAACAAAAATGTAGACCTTGCCAAACCACACAATATATGTCCAAATACATTTTTTTTGTAGAGTGAACCATTTCAGAGATATTCCTTGTTATTTGTGAGAGTAATGGAAGATCGTTACTCATTTTTTGACATATTAGCCGTGCAAAGAGAATAGAATCTCAAAGCTTTAAAAGATTTGATTATCACTCAAAGCCTACTGTATTCCCACATTCCCCATGTACCTACAAGGAAATAAGCAATAAGATAATTTCTGAAAATGTTGATCTCAATTAACACAAAGAAGATAAAGGAATAAGAGTTTGTATGAATGGTTAGTACACTCATGTGAGTGCAACACATCAGATTTTTTTAATGTTAAACTTGACCATAATTTCTATAATCCACTATACAGTATGAGCAGTATAGGTAAATGTTAATTAAAGTACGTATACAACCTACTGCATTCTCCCTCACAGTGGCAAACGGGGTGACCGGGTAGATCTTCAAAATCTAGCCAGAACAAAAGCAGCCAGCAGACCATTGACACGAAATCAAAAGCTTACCACTAATAATGTGAATACATAGCACAAATAATTTTTTGGAAGTTTTGAAGGTTTATTGCCTTACCAAGTGCGTATGTGACATGCTAAACTTTCAGCTACACATTTCTGGCTGCAGTAGTATTTCTCAGATTTCAAGTTCACTGTTAAGTGTTGTGTTTGTGCCAGTGAAAATGTCAAACGAGAAGAAAAGACAAGTTAATATAACAATGGAAGTTAAATTGGATGTGTTAAAGAGACTGGACAAAGGGGAACATACTAATAATAAATTTGTAAGATATGTTATTTTTTTTCTGTTTCCTATGTTGTGCTAGAACATGCATTTATGTGATTTGAGTATTATGTTACGAGTTGTGAATAACAAACCCTTTATTCTGTAAAACTCTACATTTTGATAACTTGACAACTTCACAGTCGAATTATTGGGATTCTACTGTACTAACAAGCATATCACTTACATTCAGTACATGTGGGTTTTTTAAGCCGTTCGACTTCTCTTCACTGCGACCTTTATTAGATCTATTGTGAATACCCTGATAGTTTTAATTTAACGCTTTTAATACAGCCTATAATTTTCTCTGTATTCAAACAGTAATTTCTGAGTATCCTCGAAAAACAGCAGTTGCAACCTTCAGGTTGATTACAGGACATGATTGTCTGGCAAAACATTTACCTAAACAGAATTGGAATATATTCTTCACCACTCTGTCCTCTATGTGATCTGCAAGAGGAAATGGATCGAGACCACCTTCAAATATGCCCGGCCACTTCTAATGCCCCATCCATCAGTGAAAAATATTGGAGAGCAAGAGGATTAATGACTTCATTGTCAGAAATCCAGCATTAGCTAACAACAATAATTTTCTTTGTATATGACTCAACGGAGGCAGTTTCATGTCACAGTTTTCTTCAATAATTTCTATAGTAAGAGTCTAACTTCTTTCCATTCCCAGGAGTGTTCACTATTTATTTGTACAAGTTAAATACTTTGGTCAAGACCCACTTACTACACTCTTTTACCAGGATACAATCATGCAAAATTACAATAAAACAACAAAAAATCACTTAATATTACAGTACTCATCTAAATTCAACATCCAACTAAACTTACATATTCTTCATTCTTATAAGATATAGTACACATACAATCAAAATAACATAACTAGCACTTTCAAAAAGGAAACACAGTTCAGCTTGCATAGGGAAACCATTTGTTCCTAACCCCGTACAATACTCCAAGCTTCCTGGTTTGCATTTTGTCACCAAAAATTTTCCTTTCTGCCATTTGCCACTTATTGACACTGTTCACTTATTCTTGGACATTAAAATATGCTCTGTATTTTCTGCTTTTGCACAAATAGGACAAATCCCATATTGCCAGTTTTTCCTAATACCTCTTAAGTTCCTAGGGTTACCAGACGTCCAGAAATTCCCAGATATGCTCTACATTTTAACCATTTGTCCGGTGTCTGGGGGGAATCTTTGAAAAGTCTCTAATGTCCTACCTTTTAAGAAACAAGCAGTGATCTTTGGAAAATCAACTGGCAACTGCGAAAATGGAATTGAATGACTGGTTATTAGCTGCAACTGCAATATGGCTACAGTCAAAGAGTATACTCATACATAGTAACACTGAACCAGAGGTTGGCAATGCAGTATCTGCATTCCAAGGCAAAAGATTGGTATTCTGTGGAGGCAAAGCAACACAATGTTAATGTTGAAAGAGTATTTTCACTAATAAGAGCACAGTGGACAGATGAAAGGAACAGATAATCTACTGATTTAGTTAGTGGTACTGTTTTAGTGAAGTACAATTTTAAAAGTTTCACTTGTGTGGAATTTCTTAATTATACTTTTTGCACAAGATTACTTCTTCAGAAAGGTATAACTGACATTTAACATGATCACATTTAACACTATGTTTCAGGATTTTAAGAAAATATCAGTGTATATGTCTGTGGGTACGTATGAATATCATCTAAACTGTAAATTTGTACTATTTTTGCAGTGACTGACATCGTCCTACATTTTTACTTTTTCTACTATGAAAGTAGGGGAAGTATTGCATTCCACCCAAAAATTTGATGCTGAGATTTCACCGGAAATATATGTTTTGAGGCCCCCTGAAACTCCCCCCCCAAAAAAAAAAGCATTTTTAGAAAAAGGTCTGTGCATGTGTCAGTTTGTGAACAGCATAACTCAAAAATGAGTAGAGAAAGTACTGAGATTTCACCAGAAATAAACTTCTGAGGGGCCTTGAACACC
The DNA here is from genome assembly GCA_030765045.1 of Tenodera sinensis. Taxonomy (NCBI): domain Eukaryota; kingdom Metazoa; phylum Arthropoda; class Insecta; order Mantodea; family Mantidae; genus Tenodera; species Tenodera sinensis. The sequence goes on along the minus strand of CM060964.1, from coordinate 368,714,264 downwards.
CCACCAAAAAAGTATTTTATTTTGAAAAAGCTAGGGCCCATGTTTCTGTCTATGAAAAACAAAAACTGGTATAAATACAACATTTCACATCTGAGTTGCGACATTTGAGGATGCTAAGCAAGGATTTGGAAACTTGGATCAGACCTGAAAAATTAAATGCTAAGGATAGGATTTTAACTACTGATCTCCAGCTATGTTCCATTAGAAGGCATTATTTCCTGGGACATCAGAACATCTCTCAGACCTTCCTTATGATTACTTGCTTTAGAGCTTACTCAATTCCAGTTGAAATAGTACAGGAGTGGGCACAAGTTACTAATAATACAGTGATTCAGTGGTACCAGCACTTACAAAATATTTGCTCTAGGGGGCTGATCGCTAATCCTATTATGCTTGGCAGATCTGGTAATGCTGTCCAACTGGATGAGACTTTATTGGCCAAGCAGAAAGATGGGCAAGGGCAGGATGTTCCAAAATGCTGGGTGTTTGGTATGTACGACTGTCACAAGACACCTGGGACCTTTGGAGTCTGTGAATTTGTGAATTCTCACAATAGATGCACCTTAACCCAGTATGTATTTTTGGGTACAGAAATATGTAGTCATTATTGGAGGTACAGTAGAACCCCGCTAATCTAAATTGGGGGTGTCGTCTGTTCAGATTATAAAAAAAAAATTATATAAATTCAGCTATAGGATTAGTGGCTACAAGTAATGTAGCATAGTGATGTGAGGAAGTGAAAATGTTGCGATTAGCACACACAGCATAATGACTATGTATTCAACGTAAAGACAATGTATTCTTCTGACACAGCCAATCACATCTGATGGATAACCATAAAGGAAGTCATCTACGGCTATCTAAGGCTTGGGACAGTTTGAATAAACAGTTACCACAAAAATCATGGAGGAAACTGTGGCCATATCTTGGGTTTCAATAAACCCCACCCATTCCAGCATCAAACAATGATATTGTTCAACTTATTTAAGAAATCCTGGGGTGCGAAAACACAGCACCTTCTTGAATGGACATCAGTCGATCATCATCAAGATATCACTGATAAAGTCATTGTCTCTATGGTCTAGAAACAACTCTGAAGTTGGAGATAGTGAAGGAGACTTTCCTAAGGATATTGTGTCATATTCTAATGCTGCAGATGCCCTTGAATTGGCATTATGCTACGTAAAAGAGCACGTTGTGCCACACCAAATGACATTGCGACCTGATGTTCACGTGACGCTGGTGTAACATTGCATCTTCAAGCATGTTTAGTTCCTTACGGTGGAAGATTACCAATCTAGACCTTTCCTCTTTGGCCTAAAAGTAATTATCTACACTGGAGGCACATTTCAGAGGCTATTAAAAATTAAAATAAAAACAAAACAAAAATGGAATAAAAATACATAATACCCAGTTCAACATCCATCATGCTTGAAAACCTTGTTAATTCTTCTCAGGATGGAGCATCTGCTGGTGAAAATAATGCGGCCGTTCTGCAAGGGAATCCCATGCGTCTTTGGCCTTGGCTCATAGTTCGGCAGGTAATGGGTTTTTCAAAGTATCTCCATTTTTACCCACACGTTCTCAGTTGAGTCTAGATCAAGTGACCTTGGAGGGCAAGGTATCAATGAGATATCCTCTTGCCCATCCAACCAATGCTGAACTATCCTTGATCTATGGACATTATGGTTGTCCTGCATGAACAGGATTGTTCCATCAGTGAGTGAGTGAGTGAGTGGTGTTTAAGGGCCAGTCAACAACTAGGTCATTAGGGCCTTAAGTCCAAAGATAAAACAAGGAAATTTAACTGTTAAAACCTCACTCTTAGAAAGCTAAAAAAAATGAAAGTTAAAATAGCTAAAATTTAAAATAGTTAACATGTAACTTAACAAAAATGCAAGCTGTAAAAATGTTTAAAAAAGTGAAACACCCTAAAATTCTAAAACCTCCAAAATAGAATATACTTTACATTTGTTTACCAAAGTCAATATTTGCAACAAACCACAACACTATATTACAGCTACTGGGTTGTTGCCTAAAACTGAGCACAGTGTAAGACCCAGGCCAAAGGACTGGCCCTCACAAGCGTATTGCCGACAAACAATAAGGACATGTGTGACAGAGTTTCTTCCATCAGGATACCTTTCTCTGGAAGATGGGGCTAAAATGAACAGCAATATGTCGGATAGGTCCAACTGTCCAACTTTTAATGTATTCGCTCAAGGCATCTGGGACCTTTAAAGAAAATCTAGCTGCAGCATGAGATGCTTAAGTGACCCTGAAATGAATCTCATGGTTTCTTAACCAGTGGAAGGATATTCTCATTGAAAGGAAGTGGAATACATACATGTAATTTAGTAACATTTAAAATACACATTTCCTAAATTATATTCATCATTAAAAAACAGAAAATGTGCGATTACAGTGTAAACATAAATATGCAAGATTTGAACCTGCACACTTTACTTCACTACATCCTATTACCGTCATCACATCTCGGCCACAGCTCCAGCTGTTTGCAACACTGCTGTATGGAGCCCTAGTGTGTTGTTCAAACATGTGCTTTCACCGATTCTCTGAGATCTGTTATCTGTAGGGGACTTGATTTGAAGTGGAAATTCATCATATTCTGCCTTTTTTTTTTGAGTAACTGTACCTAAATAATTATTTATTGTAATGTTTTTCTAGGAATGACACTGCGGCTAAACATTCTCATTTTCTGTCATTTTCCCAACAGAAAAGGAAAGAAATTAAATTAGGTCACTACAGCGCACTTTTCTTATTAAATAACTTCTGTAACTACACGAAGTGCATAGTAATTTACTTTAAGTGGCAAAGGCATAATCTCAAACATTTCATAGCAATGGCCTGTAAATGAAAGATGCCTCTCTGTCACTGTGTCTATCAATCCTAAAGAAATCAACTTCTAGTTCCTATAATCTATCTTTTTCCCAGGTATCTTCAGCAATTCTTTTAGTATTCTCAGTTGCGGAATTCTGCTCATGCTTGTTGATCAATAAAACTGTCTTTATTATCGCCTGATTACAACTATTATATTCCCAGTGAGTGTATTGTTGTTCTACTGTAATGGTTAACCTGCAGCGTGTCAAAGCCAGGTTAGACAATCAAGATATTCAGTGTCGTGAAAAGCAATGTTGTCACATTTTCTCCAAGTAACGTTCACAATCCACATGTGGACATTTACTTCTTAGAATACCAAGTCTCGAGCTACATGAACAAATCAGTGATGACTAGCGCAGGAACTTTAGACACCGAACCTATGAAGTTTGCTACGCCGAGTCCATAGAATTAGTATTGTATTGTATTGTTTACTAAGAACTGAGGGTAGGAGAAGGACGTCGGTAGAACACGCTACACCTGATTCCGACCTTTGGTACAGTGTGCAAGACAAGAAGGCAAGTCTTAAAAATGCGTAGTGTAATCGTTTTGTGCTTCCCGCGCGGTGTTTATGCCTAGTTTCCGAGTATGACAAGGATGCTAGGCTCGTTTAAAATACACAATGTTGTCACATAACTCACCTATAGCTAGAAATATGCACTCTCATACACTCATTTCCTAGTAAACAGATCTGCTACCGGAGATCAATCACATGTAACGTTGCATTCTTTGTTGGCGGCATTGTAACACACCTTCGCTGAATGCAATTAGATGACAACTGAACACCTCGGAACGTGACTGTACATCAGGACGGCAGTGGATCGCGAGGTTGTATAGTTCAGAGTCACGCAACCTGTACCCGCCTCGTTCCAATGTTTTGGTGTCCAAAGTTCCTGCCTTAGTGATGACACTAGCCAAGGATGGACATCTAACCCAGGACTGAATGAGATAAGAGACTATTGTACAGCCAGTGGATCTCCGGCTCTGACATTTCTCAAGGCCTCATGATGCTGTGTTGCCAGTTCTTTAACAGGAATTTCAAACACGGTATTTGAAACATTTCATACATCTGCAGATCGAATCGCTACTTCGTAAATTTACGTGGACAGTATGGAGACAATTGTTATACCATTTACTTACCGGAAAAAACCTGCACAAACACGAAAGCAATTGGAACCACGTGGTCATTGTAAAACAGAGTTGGCAACATGGTGCTACATTTGGAAGCCACGCCTAGCAGTGAGCCTGCTGATTGGTGCTAGCAGAAAGTTTTAACAAACAGTACATTACTTGCTTCCAGTACTGCCAATAGTAACAGCTACTACCCATAACAGATGTAAAGGTAATATTCAAACAGAATAGTGGTGTAACAAAGATATTGCATGAAAATAAAACTGAAACCTGTATTTCAATGTTTAAACTTGATAATCATCATACACTTTCATTGTTAAGATAATTTTGAGAATCCATTTTCCAAAACAATACTATACTTTGGCAACATTAATCTTCTCCCTCCAGCTCATCACAGTTTGAAATGTCAGAGCCAGGCTGTAAAATAGCTGGAACCATCGAGGAGGAGAGCAATGACCACTTCAGTGAAGTACGAACCAGGTACTGCCTCAAATGGCATTGACTACTATTTGTGACTTCTTTGAATTCATTGGCTGAAGTAACAAGCTCATTAATGCAATATGAAACATCAGTGACTTCCGAGAACAAACAATGAATGCGGTGTGTATTACCTGAGATGCTTCTTATGGTCAATGGTAAAGCACATGTTAGCCATTAAAGTAGCACAATAATACTTCACTTGATACACTCTTCTTGACAGCTGAATGACAAACATAGCTATTGTTGCACATATTTTCCAGTAGATATGTTCACTTTTTCAAATAATAACATGTACTGGTTTCACTTATGAATTATCCATTGTCTGTACTTAAAAATAAACATGGATCCTATGTGAATATGGAAAGTCAAATAATAACAAATTCATCTTATTATCGATGCACATTGTTGCGAGTTTCTTCCTTTAAAAATGTAAATAAATTAACATGTACTCCTTTCATGTGTAAATTATCCTTTCTCTGTCCCCAACCTTTAAAATAAATGGCAATTCTTTTCATACTTAACTTACAAACTAAATGCAGATGACTTAAACAATGAAAGTGCACATAAGACATTAAAGAACAGCATATATGACCCGTTTGAGGTCTTTTTGCTTCTTAGCTCATAACTATAGTAAATCCAGCCTAAGCAAGCCACTTAACATCAGCATTGCTAACATATTAGTCTGTGCAGCATGTGTGATGTCGCACGCTGTCAATAACAAAAGATCATTCATCGTTCATGTGTTAAACGAGATCATTATATCTGCTGAAATAGCTTCCATTAGCAGCTTTAATTTTCGTGTCTATGCGTTTATGATCATGCATGGTGCTTATCAAACCTAACAATTAGAAGTTGTAAACATTTAGAAAGTTAAACACATGCGTGTCTACTTACATTAACCAGATTCTCGATCGTCTTCACTGACAGGTAATGCAGCAACTCCTATGTCAGAATCCGAGCTGTCGTTTCCAATGTTTATCAGCAAACTACCCACATTATCAGAGATGATGGTCCAGTTGCCACAATACCTCTTCCTCCTCGACTGCATGACATGACCCAGTGCTGTGTCTAACAGCTGGCGAACCTCTTTTAGCTTCATTAACCCATGTCTTGTCCAACAATGTTTTAGGCCTTTTCCTCTTCTTACAGTAGACCCAACAAGCAAGTTTCTTTGAGCTCTCTGCAAATGTGCACAATGCTGGCAGTAGATGTTAGAGTTTATTCTTGTGCCTCGTTCCAGGAAAGTTTCCAATAATACACAACACACTTTCAACTTCTATTGCATTCACTTGTTTCTAATGTTTCTGACACTGTTACATTCCATGGTTTATTTCACCAAATCATTCATGCGTTCATCCGGATGGTACTCCATCAGCTTGTGGAACACATTTAAAACAATCCGTTTTTTACCACATTCACTTATAGTTTTTAAATGTGTTTCTGATAGTTATATTTCACGGTTTATTTCACCCAAAATCATTCGTGTGTTCAGCCAGAATAGTGCTCCATTAACGTGCGGGACACATTTAAAACAATCTATTTTCCACCACAATCACTTGTAATTTTTAAATGTGTTTCTGATACACTAATATTCCATAGTTTCAGGTCTAGAAGACCGCATAACTGGCCGGGTGGACTCGGGGCGCCGACCACGTCCCACCCTCCAGTACTGCACCTCACCAATGACGCCTGTAGTGGGCAGAGGTGTGGGATGCAGCGGCTGAGAGGTAGGCCTTGGCCCCTCGTGGGCTGTCACACCGGGGTAACATTCCATGGTTTATTCCACCAAATCATTCACGTGTTCATCCGGATAGTACTCCATTTTACATGTTCCGTTTTTCACCATTTTTCAACTGGGTGTTGTTTATATCCTCAGCACCCATTTCTTATTTGGCCATATTATTGCTACTCACAAATTAGCCGCCATATTCCTTACTGGCGACTGGCATACTGTGTTTACCTGTTTACAATTTAAAAACAACAATTCTTAGTCAGTGAGGCCTTGTAAGTGTAGTATGCTTAGGGACACAATGTTATGGTGAATAAAAATTATGAATGTAACTGTAAAAAGAAGGTCCACAGCGGGATAAAAGCAGTGAAATAAAACATCAAATATTACTGTTATAATTTACATTTCAAATGTTATATGTAGCATGTTCATTGAAATAACAAGTAAGCATGGTTTCTAAGTTCCCTTCTGTAATATTGGTTCTTGTATCTGACAAAATATTGTACACTGAAAGAGCTCCTTCACAATCGCCATCAGAAAGATACCTAAACTGTGGTTCTCTGTGCCCCATTCTACTTTGGGCATGAAAGACCATGTAATTTTGCTCATAGGCCTCTCTATCAAGCTTGAGGTTCTTTTACATGCTGTAAATCTACAGCACGGGACCATCAGCTTTACTTCCCTTCCAAAGGAAGTTATGTTAAGGATTTTTACACCCATAAAATTCTTCACCCTCTGCTGGGTTTGAACCCACAACCTAGGGAACCAGATGACCTAGCATGTTACTCCTAGACAGCGTAGGATGACATTCTGTTTCCATGGAAATTTGCAAGTGCATGTGTGCACCTAGCTGTCAGAATGGATTTGTTTTAATATAACTGTACAATCATGCGCTTTGGCTCTACAGTGCATTAATACGCAAAACAAACTCAGTGTTAAATTCCCGCCATTTTTTGCATTAAACTCTCACTCCCTGCTGTCTAATCACAGCCTTCAGTAAAATACACGTGAACTTATCGTTCAAGTCTAAGCTATGTGTGTTTGCAGAGTGCGAGAAAGCCAGAAGATGGGGCCCTTGGCACTTTGCTCCAGTGGTGGTGCTGCAGCATGGAAGGTATAGCATTCAATGCGTTAACTGAACACTCGCGTACGCCACTGGTTATCTGTCAACATACCTTCCCTGCTTATGGTAAACAGCTGCATTTCTTCCAGCCACACAGAGCTTGAACTCTTGACCTTACCCTCATATCTGATTTTCTATGTTGCAAAAAATGAAACAGATCTTGTTTTGTTCCAGAAGTAAATCCTTTAACGTCAGTTTCACAGAAACATTGCAATGAAATGGTAAGTTCATGGTAAATCGTAAATAAACACTCATTACGCAGACAATCGCAATAGAATTGATTCTGAAATCTTTTTATTGTGTATTAACATATTTCATTCCATCGCTGTCCACCAAAAAATTGTGTCCCTAAGTTTGCTAGAAGGAAAACAATCACAATTGTTAACAGACTTTAAACAGCTGTAGCATTAAAAAGTTGTGGATCTATTTGGCCTTCTTCCTCAGAGTGCTTTGGCCAGGAGTCAGAGTTTTCTGCAGTCACGTGCTTACATCCGCTGCAAGCATTTGTGTATTTCAAGCAGCTTGTTTATTTCGGCAGGACTTTAGGTAAAGGTGCTCACATAAATTTTTGGTCACAAAAGGCTTTCCTATATAATGCGGAGTTATTGAAATTATAATTTGGAATTAAAGTTGATGCTGAATGTACAATGTAAACACAACATTTAAAGAAATCCAGAAACTTTAAAATTTTGCAGCCAAGATAGGGATTCTTAGGTAATGTTTGACTCGAAAGCAAGATATATACATGCTACTTTAATATTTGGTCACTCCTAGTTATGCTTATATTCATCCACTTAGAGCAACGATATCAACAAGTACAATTTCATGACCTTGGCAGCACTTGCAGGCATGAAGCGCTCTATGACACAATGTGGTATACACATTGTAGTGACAGCATTAAGCAAAACTTAGCAAAACATGGATGTACCAAGTTCAAAAGGAAACTTATGTCAACTTTTGTTTACTTTAAAAGTATTTACATCGATTTTGTGATCAAACGATTTTAATATGAATTACAAAAATAACGTAATTATTAAAAAACAAAACATTAGAACCAGGAAGGATAAGGAATATTTACATAACTTTTAACCTACAATTCAAAAAGAAAAACTGTTCCTTTAACATAAAATAAAACTAGCTCCACATTGAAATCTCTAGTTGTGGTTACACTTTGAACCTAATTATCTGTCTATTATGCCCATTTTGTGCTTTTCTGTCATCTTAGTATTTGGGAGATCACTAAATACAGAAGCAAGTCTCAAGGTAGACATAAATGTGCAATGCCAAAGATACACGTAATTTCTGCAGCAAATTTGTGAAATTCTGGGTATGTTTGTGGATCAAGGGCTCAGTAAAAACTCACAATATTATCACTATAAACTTTTTCAGACCTGAATCACAGTGTAAAGCAGTAAGTTCTAGTTGAAGTTGAACTGGAACATTCTTGGGATCAACGCAAGGCAAGGCAAGGAAAGAGATCCAGTTTAGATTTGAGAGGTTCCGAGTCTGAAAATCTTCCAACAAACTCCTCTAAGAGTGCACCCAATATATCACAATGCTTATTAATCTGTGTGCTTATGTTAAGGGACTGCAAATGTTGAAGTGGCTTTGCTTTTTCCATGGTATGCACGTTATACAACATGGATGCTGTTATGGGCAGTGTGGGCCAGGGTTGCCAACCCGTACGATAATTATGGGGGCATACGATAATTTTAATGTTTGTACAATGGTTACCAACCAGTACGATAATTATGGGAGTGTACGATAGTTTGAATGTATGATAGTTCGATACCGTCGAAATATTTTCACAGGTTTGTCACACTAGCGAAATGAAATTAATAACAAATAGCGGCACCACTTTTGTCCTCATGGCCTGTATCTAGCCCTCTAGATACAGGCCATACCCTACTAAGCCTCCTACCTTTTATCCTCTTGTTGCCAGTGTGTCCAAATCTGGTAATCTCAATGAAGAAGGCACTGTTCAGGAAATTTATGATTAACGGAGAAAACTCGGAATAAGCGATATTCCGTGTGAAATAAAGAATATGCCTGAACCTGACAGTTTCTGGAGTGCTGTTAAACATATGACACCTTGGTGGAAATACTGATTTCAAAGAACTAGCGGCCTTTGCATTATCAGTGGTTTCCTTGTCCCACAGAAGCACTTCTTGTGAAAGAGTGTTTTCTAAACTGGGTTTAATAAAAACCAAAATTAGAAACAGATTGGCGCTAGATACAATAAATTAACTCATTCTGTAGTCTCAGCTTATGAGAGAGTGTGCTAGATCCGAAAATATACAAGTCACCGAGGTGTTAAGGTTTATCTCAACAACAAATTTGTATAATGCTGCAACGTTTAAGGAAGATTCAGATGAATAGTGCGAGAAACATAAGTGCTAAAGTTGTAATACTGATTGAGGTCATCAATCTTGTAAGTGGATATCATAAACATAATTAATATTACATTTTCATAGTTATACTGATATTTTTATTGCTGTAGTATTAGGTTTATGATGTACGATAATTTTGAGTCCAAATCTATTATTTTGAGTGGCCGGTATGATAATTTCACTTTTAAATGTTGGCAACCCTGGTGTGGGCCTTCTAGGCTGCAAAGCATGTGCTTGCACTCAAGAACACCATTTAACGTTCCTGGCTTAGAGGAATACAAAGTGGGGAGGCTAACAACCCCATTAGCATCAATGACAAACAGGACTTTAGTTGAGCCAGTACTCAGTACCAATAGTTACAGAATTGCCCAGAGTACCAGAGGTTCTGAAACATGCAATGCGCATCACTCTTATAAGACGATCAGTGTTTACTTTTTGGATAAAATTCTAATAATTTACTTATCAGAAAACAAATTTAAACCCAAAAGGTAAGTTGATTAATAACACTACACAACACTTACTTATAATTTACTGGAGTATGTTTCGGAGGTTGAGTTTCCTCCATTATCAACCTGACATCGACTCCGGACAGTCAATGTTGGGAAAGCCAGCCTCCGAAACATGTTCCGGTAAATAAGTAAGTGCTGTGTAGTGTCATTAATCTACTTACCTTTTTGGTTTAAATTGATTATTACAACACAGTTTTCAAACTTCCAAGAAAGAAGACATCAGAAAATAAGCTAATAGGTAGGGAGCCGATTTTGCCCTATTTGCCTATTTTACTCCTTTGTTCAGAAACGTAGGTTTTTAAGTTATAAGCATGTTTCCTGCAATTAAAAGCCAAAATTCATAGTTTCATAGTGCCTATAAATGCTTCTTTCATATGTTTGTGCCTATTCTGCTTATTAGTGCCTAAACTGCCTCTTTAGCCAATTTCTCCCGTTTGTAATTTGTGACAACAGCTTTTGCATTTGTTAATTTTAACGTAAAGTTTTTGGGGAAGAAATATTTCTTACTACTGCACATTGGATATACAAAAGGGGTTTAGCAGGTAGTTAGGCACCTCATGTATCTGCTTCGTAGAAGCATCACAATACACTACTGACTTTAAAAAATCTTAGAATTTGCCCAAGGACAACTAAGCTAAGACAAGCTACACAATGTTTTAATGGATTGAGAAATGAGATCATTCTTTGTGTGGGGAATGGAAAACCCATTCTGTACGCAGTGTTTCAAGTGCATAGATCACGATCAGTTTCTTGCGCAAGTATGCCAAGGGAGAAAATGTTGTGAATGTAATACATAAGACTTAGAAGGTAGTTTAATAATTGTGGTGCAAGAAACTCTCAATCTTGAGCCATAACAAATGGAAAATTTAAAGTGCTGCTCAATTGTATCGTGTGAAGTAGAAAGAAATTTCTCACAATATAAGAACATGTTGCGAGAAAACACACTTAAATTTACTCCTGAAAATTTTGAAAAGTACATATAGGTTGCGCGTTTGTTCTTGACGAATGACCTTGAACAGAAATCCAGTGAGTAGGCCTACCCTTAATAAACAGGTCAGCAAATGTTTATGCTATGATAACAGACACCTCTGTTTTCCTCTGTTGTGTTTGTGTTTACAGTCGACCGCAAACGTTTTGTGCGGTACGGATGTTTGCATGCAACGAAAATAACAGCAATTCAGACGAGGGAGAAATGTTGGGAATAGAAGAAATGCAATAAAGTTAAGTGGAAACAGTTATAGAGGTATACGTGTGGCTGATATTATTGGAAGTGCGATAAATTGATTTGTAGTGCCATACTACTTCAGCTCAGAAGCATGTGCGTCATCTCACTGCTGCAGACTGTACCTCCGCTCTCTTTCGATGCTAACGTTCCCGCAAAAGCTGAGTAGTGACTCGCATCCAACCTTTCATATAAAATTTTCATTCGTCAAGAAGTAACACGCCATGTATAACTGTCCATTGTAATACGAAGTGTGATGCTGATAATGTCAGGAGATATACATCACAACAGGTTCTAATAACAAAGCATTTGCTTTCAGTTATTTTACACCTAAGCTATTTTGTATATTTTCTTGTTTATTTATTGATCGTTGTGTCCTTGCTTGCAATTTTGTACAATTTGTAAGCAATGAATATAATATTAATGCTATTAATATTAATTATAGTGCATTTTAAGTGCCTATTTTACTAAAATGTTGCGTTTTTATTCACTTAGCTAATCTGTAGTGCCTTTTTGTCTGCCTATTTCACACACTGCCCCCTACATATGAGCAATGACCTCTTGAGATATTTCACCATGCTAAGAGTCTTGTGATACAGAAATTTCTGCTTAGTTGAATATATGACAAAGCACTATTGGAGATATCATCCGAAGATTAGAGAAGACAGAATTGTATCTGCCACAAACAAGATGTCCACAGAAATTGAGTAAGAGAGAAGGGATTGCTTATGAGAAAAATAGTTATTAATCCTAAAATAAGTGCCCCAAAACTAGCAACAAAACAGTGTCTGACAATTGGTAAAGATGTGCTCCTGGAAACAGAAAGAAGGGTTTAGATGGCAATTATTTTATGCCAACCAACTTACTGTTGATTTTAAACACATGAGCCATGTGGGCAATATTTGAGAGGTAGAATCAGGACTGAAAAATTCAATGCCACATCTGTGGTTCAAATCCAGGCTACGGCATTGAATTTTTCACTCCTGATTCTACCTCTCAGGTAAGAAGGGTTATTAGAAAGGAAGCTTATAACGGTAAGACAGCCAGAAAAAAGCCTTATGTAAATAAAACTAAGAGAGAAAAAAGGTTGCAGCTTCGTTCGTTTGGTCCCACTGTGAGCAGAGCTCAGGGACGTGGAACACACCATACACTTTGGAACATGCATCATTACTAGAAGAATACCTACCACTAATAATATCATTCCCCTCTACCTTTGTAAGAAGGAAAGAAGAAAAAAAAAATATATATTTTTTTAAGCTATCACAATTGCAACAGTAAACTTTGCAACATGCTATAAATCACCATCATGTGTAATCTGCCATACACTTAATATTTACCTGTTGATGAGATATCAGAGTGAGAGAGTGAGTGGGGTTTAAGGGCCCGTCAACAGCTAGGTCATTTGGGCCCTAGGTCAAAATTTTAAAATCTAAAAACACTCACAAACTTCTCGGTCTAAAAGTAGAATGTTAAAATACACAACTAAAAACGTAAACAGCTAAAAACAACAAACTACAAATTAGTACGCTAAATTAACACCCAAAAGAACAACGTACAAAAAGGGTAAAAGGTGAAGGCTAAAAAACTAAAATACAAAACAATTAAAACATTAAAAGGTAAAATATATCAGCGTTAAAAGCAAAGTGAGGCCTTAAGGGGACAAACTTCATAAAAGAACTAAAAACATTTTAGACTTGCATAGCAAAACCAATCTGGGCAACGAACCGCAGAGTCTTGGCTAGAGAAACCGGGTTGTCACCCAAAATTGAGGCTACTGTGGATCCCAGACCAATTGAATGGTGTGCACGAGCGTGTCTTGGACAATCCAGGAGCACGTGTGCAACGGTGAGTCGGACATCGCATGTCGGACAGACAGGTGCCGGGACACTACGCAGAAGATGGCCGTGAGTGGCTTGCGTGTGACCTATCCTCAGGCAGGTAAGAATAACTTCAGCACGCCTGGAATCCCTGTAGGAGGTCAGCCAAGGTTCAACGCTGTTGAGATATTAAAGAATTCCTCCACAGTAGATGGGGACTGAGTATGTAAGAATGACTTCAAATTTTTCTTAAAGATTTTATGTTGACTATGATTGCCCAATAGCTTTAGGTAGCTTGGAAGGTTGTATATATATTTTTACTTTCTCTACTATGTATAGTATTGTATTCCACCCAAAAATTTGATGTCTAGTTTTCAATGGAAATATATGTTTTGAGGCCCCCTGAATCCAAAAAAAAAAAGCATTTTTAGAAAAAAGTCTGTGTGTGTCAATCTGTGGACAGCATAACTCAAAAACAAAAAGACTGTTAAAAGCCAAAGTTGGTATTTAGGTTTAACATCTTTTAAGGGTGCAACATGAAGATTTTGAAGAAAATTCCTCCCCCTAAACTATCCTTCACAGGAAACTTTTTCGAAAATGTTGATTTTCTTGAAAATGGCTTAACAACTTTGATCAAAAGCTATATCTTTAAGATACTTTTACGACAAATAAAAAGTATATTTTGAATTTTCTGGTTATAGCCCATGTAGTCTTGTTTACTCTGGATGACTTTTGCATAACTGTTGTTGTAGTGTTTAACGCCCGCTTTTACTACTACGGCACCACAGGCGGTGACACTGATGATACATGGAATGAAGATGGAGTACCGGTGGAATGAGATGGCGGGGGAAACCGGAGCACCTGGAGAAAACCCGCCCTGACGCCGCTTCGTCCACCACGAATACCACATGCGGGTCCCTGGGATCGAACCCGGGCCGCCTAGGTGGTAGGCGAGCGCGCTAACCGCTTGGCCACGGCGCCGCCATTGCATAACTGGTAAACCATAAGAGATAGACCAAATCTTCTCTGCAAAAAAATGTAGATCTTCCTAAAACACACACTCTATGTGCAAATGAATTTTTTGTTGAGTGTACCATTTCGGAGATATTCCTTGTTATTTGTGCAAGTTTTGGAAAACAAACTTTCGTCAAATGAAACATTGTTATTCATTTTTTTATATGTTAGCTGTGCAACGAGAACAGAATTTGAAAGTTTTAAAAGATTTGACTATCGCTCAAAGCCTACTGCATTCCCATATTCTCCTTGTACCTACAAGGAAATGCACAATAAGAGTTTGTAAGAATGGTTAGTACAAGAGTAGAGAAAGTCATGTGAGTGCAACACATCTGATTTTTATTGCAGAGTAGTAATATCCTTTTTGAAACAATTTTAAGTTATTTACTGGCCTATGCAAATCACCTGCATGCCTGGTAATGTGACCATGCGCAGCAAGGTTTGTTGTGAAGTTATCATAATTACAGTAAACTCTCGGTTTAGCAGACCTAAAGGGACTAGGAGTTGTCAGTTAAATGAATGAAAATGAAGCAAAAACAACTGAAACCATTTTATTGGTGCATAACATTTACTTTACATGATTTACTCTTGGTTAGAAGTCGTTCCCTGTGAAGTTGTGGGTTTTAAAAAAGTGTCAATACCCATTTGCTTTCCACTTGAATACTGCTTCTTTATGATTAAGGAGCGAAACTGTCTGAAATGTTCATTTGTAGGAATGGTTAGTACAAGAGTAAAGAAAGTCATGTGAGTGCAACACATCAGATTTTTATACATATATAATGTTATTAGCAATATGCACTAAAGCTATGCTAGCAAACTTCACTCCTTCGTGGACGGAAACGTTAAGACTTCTGTGCATACATGATTGCGCAACTTCCCCCACCATCAGCCTTTCAGGTGAAGAAACACCACTGCACAGGTAGGGGAATTGCTTGTCTTGCCTCATGACCTGTAAAAGAGGTCAAGAATGGTGGAACAATATGATTTTTGTAGATGAAAGTGCTATTTATGTACTTGATACAGAAGGAAGTATTCATGTTTGGTGCAAGCCAAATAGATTTGGACAGGGGGAATTTATACCCTACAGTAAAGCACGTGGTAATGTGATAGTATGGGGGTATACCGGCAAGAGGAGTGGTTAATTTGGTTTTCATTGAAAACACCAGGGCCAAACATCAGTGCCTCAACATTCTCAGAGAAAATCTTCACCTATGTGCAAAATGTGTTCAAATACCATCAAGATAGTGAACCAAAGCACAAGGTGTATACCATTAGGAATGGTTGTTATATAACTGCCCAAAAATATACACATCTTGGAGAATTTCTGAAATGAGCTGAATAAAAGAATTACAAATTCTCCCAACTTCTCTTAAGAAAATACTACTACAAGAATGAGTTAAAATTGAGCCTGCCTGCACTAGCAAAATAGTTCAGAATATGAAATCAAGCCTGTTAGAACTAATCAAGCGTAAAGAATATGTTACAATATATTATATTCAAACAGTGCAAGGGGAACACCCGGCCAAACTTCCGCAGACCAACCCCGTCAAGTTAATAAAATGGCATTGAAATGGTATAAAAGTTACTCTAGAGTGTTCCCCACAGTCAAAAAGCTCCACAATATTGCATCAAAGAAAGATATATATACTGTCGACTTTGGTGACATTGTTTACTTTACAGCTGGTAATGTTTGGGAGCGCCATGTTAGCTTAGCTTTGGTTAGGTTAGGTTAGGTGCTGCTTAGCTTTTTAGGTTCGAGGATCAAATCGAGAAAGGTGAGGGACAAGGAGAGAACTGCGTTTCAATGTCTTTTTTCCTGAGCGTTATCTCTAAAATTTTCGTTCTTTTGCGGAACTTTGGGAACTTTGTTTAGCGGTTTGAGGCATTTTTGGAAGCTACGTAAATAACGAATATTTTGGGATAAAAAATTATTTTTTTCGATGGAGTTGGTCTGCGGAAGTTTTCCCGAACACCCATACTTTTTTCTTGGCCGAATATTTAAATGACGGTGAAATTCTAGTAAGTACACTACTTTTGACAACAACAGCTGTTGTAGCTTAAGGGAATATTTATTTTTGTTATTGTTGCAAAAGGCTTGTACTTGCATGTACATGTTGAAGTTATTGCTACTTCAAAGCTTAGTGCTCTTTTTACGAAAGTAAAAGTAGAAATCTGAGTTGAACTTTGACCCAATATTTCTACGACTTCCTGTATTTACTACTGAAATGCCTGCGTAACATTGCGGCCAAGTTTAATTTACGGACCAGCAATTCACCAAAATGGAGATGTCTTTTTCCGCAATGATACTTTTGGCAAAGTAAGCAAAGGCTGCAAGCACAGGCAGCTGCATATTCTACGTCGTATGTAGTGACATAAATGCTGTATACTTATTACTGACCTCAAATTCTCTCACAAAACAATTAATTTCTCCTTTCACAAACGGGCGATGATCAAACAAACGGAACCATATTTCACCAATATCTGAAATTTAAAGTAAAGTCTTAGCACATTACTTATTCAAGTTCGCTTCTATCCATTATGTTGGGAAATTATTAATTACATGAATTACCTTTAACGACAGCTTCCATATTGTATTTTATATGCAACACTATATGTGATCCAATAGCAGACAGAAGCGCGCAACATCCTTAAAATGTCCTTTGGGGCACCTCCCTTGTCCACAGAAAGTGTCATTCCTCTATCGATCGTAGCGCGAGTGTTTTCCCTTGCTTTGTGGTGCCATCTCGTTGGAGACGGTGAAAGCTACTGGATGCTGGAATTGTGGGTAGTGTGAATGCTGTAAAAACTCCGAAACATCAGTGTTCATTGAGTTTCGAAAGTGAAAGGAAGTGTTAATTTGCAAATGTAGTAGCGTGCACAGGAAGTGTCGTTTTGGGCTGATATTATTTCAGGCCAAATCGCCAAAATGCCGGGTTTGATTCGTGTGAGTGAATTTGTTGATGAAACTCGTGAGGATTATAATTCACCGACAACCTCAACTTTTGTTTCGCGGATGCCACAATGTAGACAGACCATCGCATCTTTGGAAGAGGTAAACACATTTTTTAGATTAAGACGTTACTATAGGTGCAGTGGTTTAAATGTACAAGGTGCACTAGAAGTTGGTGCTTGGCAGTTCAGAGATTATTGCTTTAATTATGATTAATTTTCAAGAATGTTTCTAAGTTTTTGACGGTTGCAACGTCTATTACTCAATTATGTCAAGACTATGTTTATTAAGTGGACTTGATTGGGAACAGCTATTATGTGTGGTTTAGAAGTTGTTAGTGAGAACAAAGTTCTGCCTTGTGGAGTGCTTTAATTCAGATAAGCGGAGACGCAATGAATGGAGCTATTGTTTGGGGGCCTGCCTGCCGTTGTAAACAATTCATCGTGTTGCTCATTACCGATGCATTGTGAATTATTTATCATGACAACAAATGTTGCCTATCTTTTGTATTGAAGTGTTCATCTATTTGCAGTTAATATGTCGTTTGTTGCTGAATTAACATATTAGTGCATTTTGACACCATAATCAAATGCACATGTAGATTCATTTCCAGGCGATTCAAACGCTGCTTCTGGATCAAATTGTAATTGTGTTTCAGAAGAGGTATGTCATGTCGTTCTGTCACGTTTATTTAAAACACATTTTAGAAAAAGGTAATGGTCGAAAATAGTTTTTGATTAGAAAGCATAGAGTGTTGACTGAATTAAATATTTCGAACGTAGGTGTTACGCATAGTCTTTCGTGCACATATGTTGGAGTATTCAGAAATGTCACTGCTTACAGCAAACAAGTAATTTTCGATTTTAAGGTAGAACAGGTGAAGTATGAATACAATGTTTAAGTATTTGTGAATTAATGTATTTACTGTTCTTTTTGGGCCCAAATCAATTACCAAGGTATTTTTTGGCAATGTAATTGAGCACGGTATTCTGCCACCTGCAATACCCGAGGGACTGTTGCGGTGAAGAACAGGCATCCCTATGTTTATGGAAATTGCATTACAGTGAGGCTACGCCCATCACCTTTGGGGACCCGTGTTCCTGATAAACCCTCCACACCTACCTTCCCTCCTTCCTTCCCGGAAATGAACTGCTGCAGTACACGCAAATGAAGATGGGGCATTGCTCCCCTTTTAAATCACGTGTGTGTTAATAATTCAGCAACATACCACTCGGGGGTGTCATGAGCGTCACACTGCTTCCAATTCTAAATGAAGTTTATGTAATGATTCCATATCTAAAACTCTTTAACATCGGAAAGCACAGTTTGCAGAAGTCAAGGCTTACCACGTATATTCCCTGTTCTTGGTGGTTCAGATATTTTACATGTAAACTTTTCATTCATTGTATCAGAGAGCGGGCGGCGCCGTGGCCGAGCGGTTAGCGCGCTCGCCTACCACCTAGGCGGCCCGGGTTCGATCCCAGGGACCCGCATGTGGTATTCGTGGTGGACGAAGCGGCGTCAGGGCGGGTTTTCTCCGGGTACTCCGGTTTCCCCCGCCATCTCATTCCACCGGTGCTCCATCTTCATGTATCACAGTGTCACCGCCTGCGGTGCCGTAGTAGTAAAAGCGGGCGTTAAACACTACAACAACAACAACGTATCAGAGAGCTTTCTGCTGTTGCGTTGCGCCTTTGTTTTATTTTTAATTCCCCACATTCACACTTTCCCCCTCCTTTCCGAGCAGATTGTTCAAGAAGCAACGAACAATTGAAGTCTGGGTCTAACAGGTGAAGTGTCAGGAATCATTCCATGCAAAACAGCAAATTCTTGTTCACTGGTCAGTACCAATTTTATTTTATTGCTCAGATTAACATTTGTTCTTGCAGCCCAGCTATACCAAACGTTTGCGAAAGAGGGGAAGTTGGATTTACCTATTTCCACTATACGCGGACTTTGCCACTCAGACGTGCATTGTGTTGCAGCGGCGGTTGGGTATATGTACTTGCGTTTGATTTACGAAAGCACTTTTAAATCTTATGCGATAAACATCTGTTCATTAGTGATTTCTTTGGTACTGCTTACGTTTTAGAAGTCGATCAATATTTGGCGACAAAGTCGAGCGACTTATAATATAGTTCAATTCGGAGAAACTGTTCGTAAATATATGTAGAGCTATACTCACTCTTATACACACTATTCTTGCAAATGCTTATTTCTCTATCTAATCGATATAAGCATTTTTAGAAATTATTGTTAATTTTCTTGTATGTACAAAGGGAATTTGGAAATACACTAGGCTTTAAGCGATTGTCAAATGTTGCTTTGACGATGAGAAAAGTATAAGTATTGATGAATTCAATCAAGTAATAAAGAATATCTCGGAAATGGTTCACTCAAAAGAAAAAAGTGGTATTTGACATAAATTGTGTTTTAATGAGACCCATATGTTTATTTAGTAAGCTTTTGTTTGTCTATTAACCAATAACCATTCAGAATGAAGAGGTGTTCTGAGGACATTGCCAGAAAATTCAAGGTATGACATAGAAACTGTCACGGTTGGGAGTCTACGCGCTGTAGGCTTCATTCACCCTCCGACTGAAAGAGGAGCGACATGGCTCAGGAGGTAACCTCTGTGGCCCGCATTCGGGAGGTCGCGGGTTCGATCCCCGTGGCTGACTTTCCTGACACATGTTTTTTTTCTGAGGTTTCCCCGGTCGTCGGGCGAATGCTCCGAATTTCCTGACCCTCGATTTCGTTACATTGACCATTTCATTTCACCCTTCATCACGTTAGGTTTCTTTCAGGGTTGGAAGCGTCGGCGAGCGTCAACAGCACGGTAAGGAGATAGAATGCGCTCTGGAAATCTCGTCCCCCGGATTGGAAGGCGAGTCACTGGTTTCCGGGCCGCCCAGAGGAGGCAGGGGAGCTGGTTTCCTAGTCCCCTCCCCTTGGGAGTAGGAACCCGGCTGAGACAGCCTCCGCAGGGATGCTTCTATCTGGAAAAATGTAGGGACCCTGGCCTCTGCTCTGTCGTAACAATTTTCCGGCCGCCCTTAGGCTGAATTTCCCACATCCATCCTCCCGGGGGTGCTCCGTCAGGGGCATAGGCGCAAAAGATCGCCTTTCGGTCGAAGTCCCCCTCCCCAGATTTTATACTCTTGATATATTTGTCACTTTGTTTAGTTCTGCCTTTTGCCTCTCTGTTTTGTACATTTATTTTCCTTTTTACTTTCTCTACTGGTAAGTAGGGGAAGTAGGTATTGTATTCCACCCAAAAATTCGATGTCGAGATTTCACCGGAAATATATGTTTTGAGGCCCCCTGAATAAAAAAAAAAAAAAAAAGTATTTTTAGAAAAAGGTCCGTGTGTGTGTCAGTTTCTGGACAGCATAACTCAAAAACGAAAAGTCGGTTAAAAGCCAAAGTTGGTATTTAAGTTCAATGTCTTTCAAGGATGCGACACGAAGATTTTGAAGAAAATAGCCCTACGCTAAACTACCGTTTACATGGAAAATTTTTCGAAAATTTTGATTTTCTTGAAAATGGCTCTAACAATTTTGATTAAAATGTCATATGTTTGAGATATTTTGAGGACAAATGAAATGTATATCTTGAATTTTCTGGCTATAGCCCCTGTAGTATTTACTCTGGACGAATTTTGCATAACTGGTAAACCGTTAGAGATAGACCAAATTATACTGTACAAAAAATGTAGATCTTGCTAAAATACACAATTTATGTCTCAATAAATTTTCTTGTAGGGTGAACCATTTCAGAGATATTCCTTGTTATGTGTGTGAGTTTCGGAAACACTTAGAACTTTCGTGAAATGGGTCATCGTTGTTCATTTTTTTATATGTTACGTGTGCAAAGACAACAGAATCTCAAACATTTGACTATCGCACAAAGCCTACTATATTCTAACATTCCGTTTGCACCTACAAGGAAATAAGCAATAAGATAATTTGTACAAATGTTTATCTTAACTAACACGAAGAAGATATAGGAATAAGGGTTTGTAAGAATGGTTAGTACAAGAGTAGAGAAAGTCATGTGAGTGCAACACATCATATTTTTGAACATATATTTCCACACACAACTTTTATTTTCTGTACGTCATGAGGAACAAAGTAGGTTTTTAGCTATAATCCGAGGCCTGGTTATGAGTTATGGGGGGTCATGTTGAGGGCTTGTTATGATGTTTTTATTTGATCCATAGCCGAACTGATCACCCTGTAATTGCAGCAATGTTCGAGACATTGAAAACTCGCCGGTGCAAGCCGTTGCCCCTCTGGTCTTCCTGAGGAATTATCCAACCGGATTAGCCGATACCCGACGAGATAGGTCCCATAGCGAATAAAGCCTTTTTCACCTCAGGCGGTTTTGTTTCCATAGAGACCGAACACGAACACAAAAGTTGCAGCGTTGTAGCATGCTTGGTTTATTTTTACCTTCTCTGTTAATTAAAATTACTCCGTACTCTAATGCACCGCTTACCGCCCGTAAACATTTGCCGAGAGTAATTAAAAAACGTGCTTTTATTTTCATAATTCCATGAGCAAATATTTACAGGGCGGAACTAAAATGTCCAGTGGAATATAGTTCGAACTCTAGACAATCTGAAAATCACTCCTTAACGTTTCACATCTATCCACTGTTACTTATTGTTAGAGATTGTTTGTATGGACTTTATTTACGTGCAAACTGGCATGGGCACGAGAGGAAAGGTAGGGATTGAACTTGCCTTACCCACCCCATATTCTCTTGCTGAGTGACAAAGGTTGTTTGGATACAACACATGCAGTGGTGGGTTCGTTCCAATCATTTCTACGCTTTTGTTAATATTAAACATATTTTGCATACAATAGTTGTTAACATGGAAATATAGGAATAAGAGTTTGTTAGAATGGTTAGTACAAGACTAGAGAAAGTCATGTGAGTACAACACATCAGATTTTTTCACGGAGGTTTTTATGTTATCCGTTGTACTATGCAGCTTATTACATTCACATGGTTTTCTCTACTTGCATTTCTTGTACGTAATGCATTCACATGTTCTTTTCTACTCGATCTTCAACATACAGTTGATGCAGTATTATTAGTTATGGTAGGCGTTGTGTTGGAATGTTTTGTTTCCCATTGTTTGATTGTTTGCATTATATCGTTTGCAGTTGGCCTAGTGCGATTATCTTTTGTCTTCGTTGTAAATG
Organism: Tenodera sinensis; assembly: GCA_030765045.1. Taxonomy (NCBI): domain Eukaryota; kingdom Metazoa; phylum Arthropoda; class Insecta; order Mantodea; family Mantidae; genus Tenodera; species Tenodera sinensis. The sequence goes on along the minus strand of CM060964.1, from coordinate 368,691,788 downwards.
TTATATATTAACGAATAAAATTGTGATAATAAATATACTAATATTATTTCAATTGTGGCCTCCAGAGCAAAGAAGACTATCTCATTAGAAAGACTAAAAGTTAATACATCGACGTAACATATAATTTTCACGGGGGTCGCGTCTCAAGGAAAAATTATTAGCTGTAAATTGTGAACATACTTCATACCCGTACCACGACCGAGATAGGAAAGAAAGAGTCATCGCAGTTCATCGAAAGAGTTAGCCGGATCTTTTATACGAGAAAAGAATTCATCATACCGACCCTTCAAAGTGACGACGAGCAGAAGATTCCCTTCATACTGGTGACGGGAGATACCAGCCGGAAGAGACTCCTTCATACTGGCGCCCAGACGTGCGACGGCTCGAATACAGGCGTATAGAGTAAAAATATGTACCTGGACAAAGAGTGAAAAGAAGACATTTTGACGGAGTATCCTTTTTCTTGTGCTCCAGAATTCAAGTAAGACTAGTACTAATTTATGATACTACGCAATAAGAAAATTGTACAGAAGATGGAAAAAGTTGATAAAGATAATGATAGTGTAGAGAGGGAAGTGAGTGATAAGTTATCAGTAGAAGGTAGAAAGAATGTAGTATGTAAGGAATCTGAAATAGGATTGAAAGAAATATTGGAAGCGATGAACAAAAATACAGCAGATATAAAAGCAGATTTAAAAGCAGATTTTGTTAGAAATGTAGCAGATTTGAAGGAGGATAATGCCAGAAATATAAATAAATTGTCACATGAAATTGAATTATGTAAGAAGGAATGTACAGAAAGAATTGAATCAAGTAACAATGATATAGCTAAATTAGGTGAGTTAGTAAGCGTGATAAAATTAGGACAGGAATCAAACACAGTAGAAATAGCTAGGCTAGGAGAATTGATAAATGAAGTTAAGTTAGGACAGGAGAAGACAGTGGTAGAAATGAAAGCTGAATTAAGTAAAGAATTTAATGAAAAACTAGCAGAACAGAATGCAAAAATTGCAAAGGTAGGAGATGAATTGAGAACAGAGATAATCGTGGTAGAACAGAGTTGTAAAATGTATCAAGATGGAATTAGGTCAAAACAAAATGACATTGATGTAAAAATTGATAGTTTAGAAAATGTTGTAAAGGGTATAAGCGCTGAGATGCAGTCACAGCGAGAAGAATTGAATAAAGTAAAGGAGGAAGCCAATGTAAGTGTAAATAGAATAAATGAAACGGTTACAAAGGAAAAAGAATTTACAGGAAGGCTTTCCCAAGTTGTGATTGCTCTACAGGCTGATAGAGTTAATGACAATCATGATCAATTTGTGAGTGAATGCAAAAATATGACCAATACTGATGCACTTGACAATAACAGTAATATGGCGGACTTTCAGGAGAATGATTTAGCTATGCCAATGCACTCCCCTAGTCAAAACCATAATTGTCACGCTAGTCACTTGTTCCATGACCTAACCCCTCCGTCATTTGACGAAGAAGCCGGTGACAATCCAAAAATTTTCATAAAAGAACTGGAGGATTACTTTAGGATCAAACGAATTCCGAACGAGATACGAATGATGGTGGTTAAACGCTGTCTTAAGAAAAACGCATTGGAATGGTTAAGACTAACTTTGGCGTCTCACGAAACATATAGTATGTTTCGAAACCTTTTTATAAATAGATTTTGGGGACCGGGACGTCAAAACCAGATTAAAGTCGAACTGGCTACCGGACATTATGACAGTAAACGTGGTATTTCAATGATGGAGTATTTTTTGAAACTGGCGAACAAATCGAAACTACTCCAACCTCAGTTGAGTGAACAGGAGGTTATTGAAGCACTTATTCGCCATTATCCACCGCACATAAGAAAAATCATAAAACAAATTTTAGTGGGGAGGGGCATAGAACCCCTGAAAGTTGCAAAAAAAAAAAAAAAAAAAAAAAAAAAAAAAAAAAAAATCGAAACATTGTCAAGAGAAAATATTTTTGTATTCAACGATGACATGTTTTTCAACACAGTTGTTATATTGTTGTACAATTACATTGTTGTGGGGAGATCATCACAGTACATGCAACATTGTATGGCTGAAAACAATTTTCCCAAAATAGAATTAGTTGCATATACTGTGATGAGGGGCATTTGATGCAGTATTATTAGTTATGGTAGGCGTTGTGTTGGAATGTTTTGTTTCCCATTGTTTGATTGTTTGCATTATATCGTTTGCAGTTGGCCTAGTGCGATTATCTTTTGTCTTCGTTGTAAATGTTATATATTAACGAATAAAATTGTGATAATAAATATACTAATATTATTTCAATTGTGGCCTCCAGAGCAAAGAAGACTATCTCATTAGAAAGACTAAAAGTTAATACATCGACGTAACATATAATTTTCACGGGGGTCGCGTCTCAAGGAAAAATTATTAGCTGTAAATTGTGAACATACTTCATACCCGTACCACGACCGAGATAGGAAAGAAAGAGTCATCGCAGTTCATCGAAAGAGTTAGCCGGATCTTTTATACGAGAAAAGAATTCATCATACCGACCCTTCAAAGTGACGACGAGCAGAAGATTCCCTTCATACTGGTGACGGGAGATACCAGCCGGAAGAGACTCCTTCACAGTTTTCTATATGTTTGAAATGAAAATGCAACGTATTGCATTCAGATGGTTTTTACTTCCTCTACTGATACGTAGAAGGAAGCGTTCTATTCCATCCAAAAATTCGATGTCGAGACTTCACCGGAAATATATGTTTTGAGACCCCCTGAGTTAAAAAAAAAAATATATATATATATATTAGAAAAAGTCCCGTGTGTATGTCAGTCTGTGGACAGCATAACTCAAAAACCAAACGTCGGCTGAAAACCAAAGTTGGTATTTAAGTTTAATCTCTTTCAAGGATGCGATACGAAGATTTTGAAGAAAATTCCTCTATCCTAAACTACCTTTTACATGACAATTTTTTCGCAAATTTTTATTTTCTCCGAAATGGCTCTAACGATTGTTATTAGAAAAGCTATACGTTTGAGATATTTTATGGCAAACAAAATGTATATTTTGAATTTTCTGGCTATAGCCTATGTAGTCCTGTTTACTCTGGATGACTTTTGAATAAACCGTAAGAGCCAGTCAAAATCTTACTGTACAAAAAATGCAGATCTCGCTAAAACACACAATTTATGTAGAAATAAGTTTTTTTGTAGAGTGAACCATTTCGGAGATATTCCTTGTTAAGTTTCGGAAAACTTAAATCTCGTGAAATGCAACATCGTTGTTCATTTTTTATATGTTACGTGTGCAAAGAGAACGGAATCTCAAAGCTTTAAAAAATTTGACTGTCACTCAAAGCCTACTGTATTCCCATATTCCCCTTGTACCTACAAGGAAATAAGCAATAAGATAATTTCTGCAAATGTTTATCTCAACTAACACGAAGAAGATAAAGGCTTGTAAGAATGGTTAGTACAAGAGTAGAGAAAGCCATGTGAGTGTAACACGTCAGATTTTTTAATTCACTTTTCTTTTACGTAACACATTCACGTGTATTTCTCTTCTCACTCTTTTACACTGATGTGATGTGTGGGAAGGTAAATAGCAATGGCCGGTGGAGTGAGGCAAGAACGGGTTTGATTGGAGTAGCTCTTTTGAACCGATGTCTGGTGTGGCACGATCAATTAGGTACACAAAACAATTTATATGTCAATTACCAGGTTTATATTAGCGTCGTCAGTGTGCCGTAATTTCGTCCCGGTGGAGTTCTTTTACATGCCAATAAATGTACTGTCAAGGCCGGGAAAATGTTGGAAAGAAATGAAGAGGAAATGTTTGGCCGGAAGGGTTGGTTGTATGTTTAATTTGGCTAGTGCCCGAGGTAGCCGATATTCCGATAGATTGACAGCTCGATTCATTACGGCAGCTCTAGTATCGGCAAATGCCTATATCAGCTATCAGCGCTTACGGCTATGGCCCGGGTTCAAATCCCGACCAGCTACCAGCGCTTACGGCTATGGCCCGGGTTCAAATCCCGATCAGCTACCAGCGCTTACGGCTATGGCCCGGGTTCAAATCCCGATCAGCTACCAGCGCTTACGGCTATGGCCCGGGTTCAAATCCCGACCAGCTACCAGCGCTTACGGCTATGGCCCGGGTTCAAATCCCGACCAGCTACCAGCGCTTACGGCTATGGCCCGGGTTCAACTCCCGATCAGCTACCAGCGCTTACGGCTATGGCCCGGGTTCAAATCCCGATCAGCTACCAGCGCTTACGGCTATGTCCCGGATTCAAATCCCGACCAGCTACCAGCGCTTACGGCTATGTCCCGGGTTCAAATCCCGACCAGCTACCAGCGCTTACGGCTATGGCCCGGGTTCAAATCCCGATCAGCTACCAGCGCTTACGGCTATGGCCCGGGTTCAAATCCCGATCAGCTACCAGCGCTTACGGCTATGGCCCGGGTTCAAATCCCGACCAGCTACCAGCGCTTACGGCTATGGCCCGGGTTCAACTCCCGATCAGCTACCAGCGCTTACGGCTATGGCCCGGGTTCAAATCCCGATCAGCTACCAGCGCTTACGGCTATGTCCCGGGTTCAAATCCCGACCAGCTACCAGCGCTTACGGCTATGTCCCGGGTTCAAATCCCGACCAGCTACCAGCGCTTACGGCTATGGCCCGGGTTCAAATCCCGATCAGCTACCAGCGCTTACGGCTATGGCCCGGGTTCAAATCCCGATCAGCTACCAGCGCTTACGGCTATGGCCCGGGTTCAAATCCCGATCAGCTACCAGCGCTTACGGCTATGGCCCGGGTTCAAATCCCGATCAGCTACCAGCGCTTACGGCTATGGCCCGGGTTCAAATCCCGATCAGCTATCAGCGCTTACGGCTATGGCCCGGGTTCAAATCCCGATCAGCTACCAGCGCTTACGGCTATGGCCCGGGTTCAAATCCCGATCAGCTACCAGCGCTTACGGCTATGGCCCGGGTTCAAATCCCGACCAGCTACCAGCGCTTACGGCTATGGCCCGGGTTCAAATCCCGATCAGCTACCAGCGCTTACGGCTATGGCCCGGGTTCAAATCCCGATCAGCTACCAGCGCTTACGGCTATGGCCCGGGTTCAAATCCCGATCAGCTACCAGCGCTTAAAGACATGGCCCGGGTTCAAATCCCGATCAGCTACCAGCGCTTACGGCTATGGCCCGGGTTCAAATCCCGATCAGCTACCAGCGCTTACGGCTATGGCCCGGGTTCAAATCCCGATCAGCTACCAGCGCTTACGGACATGGCCCGGGTTCAAATCCCGATCAGCTACCAGCGCTTACGGACATGGCCCGGGTTCAACTCCCGATCAGCTACCAGCGCTTACGGCTATGGCCCGGGTTCAACTCCCGATCAGCTACCAGCGCTTACGGCTATGGCCCGGGTTCAACTCCCGATCAGCTACCAGCGCTTACGGCTATGGCCCGGGTTCAAATCCCGATCAGCTACCAGCGCTTACAGACATGGCCCGGGTTCAAATCCCGGTCAGCTACCAGCGCTTACGGCTATGGCCCGGGTTCAAATCCCGATCACGAACTAATCTTGCTTTTTTGTTACTTTCTATACTACGCATACCAGGTAGGACTTTTCGTTTTTGAGCTTTGCTGTCTACAGACTGACACACATACACGCACCTTTTCTAAAAATCCTTTTTTTTTTTTTTTTTCTTTTGGATTCAGGGGGCCTCAAAACATACATTTTCCGGTGAAATCTCGACATCGAATTTTTGGGTGGAACACAATACTTCCTCTACTTTACTATCTATACGTAGCAGGAAAAGCAGGCAAAGTTCGTATTTAATTTTAATATCTTTTAAGGATGCGACACGAAGATTTTGAAGAAAATTGCTCCACTTTAAACTACCCTTTACATGGAAAATGTTTATTTTCTCAAAAATGGCTCTAACGATTTTTATTAAAATGCAGTATGTTTGAGATATTTTATGACAAATGAAATATATCTTGAATTTTCTGGCTATAGCCTATGTAGTGCTGTTTACTCTGGATGACTTTTGCATAACAGGTAAACCGTAAGAGTCAGACCAAATCTTACTATGCAAAAAATGTCGATTTTGTTAAAGCACACAAATGCATTTTTTGTGGAGTGAATCATTTCAGAGATATTCCTTGTTATTTATGTGAATTTTGCAATAATTCCGGTTGCTCCAACACAGCGATGTCCAACCTTGTCTCTTTTTGCAGACGCTTACGTAATTAGCTATTTCCCCACCTTCAGTCCGAGGGAGCATTAGCTAGTGCCTGTGGCGTGTAAAATCAAATAGTTATTATCCAGTGGCGGACACAAACAGGCGATTCCATGGCAGTTTCTAAGTTATACCTTGAATTTTTTGGGAGTGTGCTCAGAAAACCTCTTCATTCTGGGCGATTATTGCGTAAGAGTCAATCAGTGATAACACTACACTCCTAATTGAAACTTTCTTGTGTATCTGATTTCTAAATTGGTAAATTTGAGAATGCGGAGTTGAGTGACGTAATAAGTTTTCCTCTAGCACGTCACGTTTTTACTTTCTCTACCACGTATTTACATAGTAGGTAGAGGAGGTATAGCATTCCACCCATAAATTTGATACAGAAATTTCATTAGAAATACACGTTTTGAGATCTCCTGAATCGAAAGGAGAGTCCAAAAGTTCAGTTAAGTGTGATAAGAAGATTTCCAAGAAAATGCTCCTGTAGATGAAACAGCTTTCGAAGGGTTAATTTTCTCACAAATTCCTGTAAAGATTTTGATTAAAATACTATACAGTTACAAATGACAAAAATCAGTCTGGTTAGTTTTCTGTCACTTTATTATCGTCTAAAACTTTAACCACAAATGCAAAGTTTTCTTCTCGTCGTTAACATAGTCTATAGTCTTTCGGGCTATCACCACTCACAATTGTTCTCATAACCTTTCTCAGTCCTTTTGGTGTCTTTCTTTACTGGCGACACTTGTAGAATCTTGTTACGACGTATCAACACGACACACACGCGCACAGCTGTCTCACACTCACTGGTACACTGACTGACTCATGTCCGTAACTCAACTCTAGAACTCCGCTTCTGCTCTCCTCTGGCCTCCTTATATACTGGGGATGCTGTCACACGGACTTTTCTCGAGTTCCACACTCGCGCGCACCGGAAATGACACAGCTAGAAGTTTCGCGAACGTCTCCGAGACCCTGTTTGTTTTTGCCGCCTCGATTGTTGACAGTCACGTACACACAGCAGCCTAGCCCCGTCCGTCCCCCGTTGTAAGCCGAGCCCGATGTCCCTATACGTTTAAGATATTTTCATGCCAGGTGAAATGTATATGGCTAAGGTCCCCAAATATGGCTCCTTTTTATTATTGTTTATAACTCTCGCATAGCTTGCATGAGAAACGATGCATGCTTCGTTATAAACTCTTGTAAGCTTGCAGTTAGACTTAAGGTCACTGTAATAACTTGATTTAGAAGTTAGCAAACAATGATGAAATAAAAGATTGGCATTTCTTTATTCATGACAAGTGTTCCAAATATGGCCACTATTGTGAAGTACATATAAAAAGGTGAGTAAATGAAATTATTTTGTTGTTCAACGACGCAGTCAATTGCCGGGATCACATCCGCATCGCCGGTGTGCCGGAATTTTGTCCCGCAGGAGTTATTTTACATGTCGGTGAATCTCCCGACATGGAGTTATCGGTTTAAAACACACTTAAAAACCATCGGTCTGGGCTGGATTTGAACCCGCGACCTTGGGATCAGTAGGCCAGCATCTAGGTGTGAGTAAGCTATGCAAATAGTTAAACGCCCATAATTTTGCAAAAATTAATGAAGTTTGGAAAATATTTTAATATTAACAATTGCTTTACAAACAAATGGTGCAAATGAATGTAGTTCTACATTGGATAGCACCAAAGGGGCCATATTTGGAGAAGGTTTTGCTTTTAATATGATGCTTGTCTGCTGAGGTTATGCTTACTCTGTAAGCTAGTATACTGTTGTATGATAAAACAAAGAATCCTGAGCTTCTGTGATGCAGAAAGCTGGTTTATAATAGTTATATTTCAAGGTAAAATATGTTTTGTAACAAAGACGTGTCAAAAAGTCATTTTTACACTCAAAATTAAGCACAAATAAAATAAAAAATAAAATCCACCATTTTCTATCCTGTCATGACCTCAGCTTCCTGGCCGAAGTTATAACATTAAATTCGCAAGCAAATTCATACTTCCAGACTGTAGGGAAGATGATAAAAAAATCACCCTCCAGCCGGGAATCGCTCCCGGAACCTCTAGATTTGAAGGTGAGGAGTTGAAAAGTGACCTAGTACGGTATAAGGTATTTTATTCAAACCGGTAGCAAAATCAAATTCATTTGAGGCATTTTTTGAAAGCACAAATATAATCAAGAAAATCCACATAAAGGTGGTTTTGGTTTTTTACTTTCTCTTTTCGAAAGTAGAGGAAGTATTGTATTCCACCCAAAAATTCCCTGTCGAGATTTTACTGGAATTATATGTTTTGAGACTCCCTGAATCCAAAAAGAAAAGTATTTTTAGAAAAGTGTCCGTTTGTGTCACAGATTGTGGACAGCATAACTCAAAATCAAAAAGTCGGTTAAAAACCAAAGTTGGTATTTAACTTTAATGTCCTTCAAGGATGCGACACGAAGGTTTTTATGAAAATAGCCCCACCCTAAACTACCCTTTACATGGAAAATTTTGAATTTCTTTAAAATGGCTCCCACGATTGTGATTAAAATGTCATATGTTTAAGATATTTTTATGACAAATGAAATGTATACTTTGAATTTTCTGGCTATAGTCTATGCAGTCCTGTTTACTCTGGACGACTTTTGAATAATTCGTAAACCGTTTATGTCCTAATAAATTTTTTGTAGAGTGAACCATTTCGGAGATATTCCTTGTTATTTGTGTCAGTTTCGGAAAACAAACCTTTCGTGAAATGGAACATCGTTGTTTATATTTTTATATTTTAAGTGTGCAAAGAGAGCGGGATCTCAAAGCTTTAAAAGATTTGACTAATACTCAAAGTCTACTGTATTCTAATATTCCCCTTGTACCTACAAGGAAATAAGCAATACGATAATTTGTACAAATGTTTATCTCAACTAACACAAAGAAGATATAGGAATAAACTTTGTAAGAATGATTAGTGCAAGAGTAGAGAAAGTCATGTGAGTGCAACACATCAGATTTTTGTGTGGAGTTTAACGCCCGCTTTTACTGCATGCGGCACCGCAGGCGGTGAGACATGAAATGAATATGGAGCCGGTGGAATAGATGGCGAGGGAACCCGAAGGAAACCCTCCCCGCTTTGGCCACATGCGGTCGCATGCGATCGAACCTGGGCTGCTTTGGTCAGTGGTGAACTGGCTCACCACTCGGAGACGGCGCAGCTGCTTTTTTGGGTTAGTAGGATTTTGTTGAAGATATTTGTGAGATATACACACTTGCCTATCTCTCTCGCACACTTATTTTAAAATTTAGAGAGGGCTTGTAAAGGCATATTTGATATAGCATTTGTTGCTGGAATACAGTAGCCAGGGTTGCCAACATTTAAAAGAAAAATTTTAATACCAGCCACTCAAAATTATAGATGTGGATTCAAAATTATCGTACATCATAAAGTAAATGCTACAACAATAAAAATATCAGTATAATACTTATGAAAATATAAGAGTAATGATGTTTATTATATCCACTTACAAGATTGATGACCTCAACAAATATTACAACTTTAGCACTTATGTTTCTCGCACTATTCATCTGAAAGTTCAGCTTCCTCAACCGTTGCAGCATTGCACAAATTTGTTGTTGAGATAAACCTTAACATCTTCTCGGTGACTTGCAGATTTTAAGATCTACCACGTTCTTTCATAAGTTGAGACGGCAAAATGAGTTCATTTACCGTATCTAGTGCCAATCTGTTTCTAACTTTGGTTTTTATTAAACCCAGTTTAGAAGAAAAACTCTTTCACAAGAAGTGCTTCTGTAGGGCAAGGAAACCACTGATAATGCAAAGGTCACTAGTTCTTTGAAATCAGTATTTCCACCAAGGTGACATATGTTTAACAACACTCCAGAAACTGTCAGGTTCAGGCATGTTCTTTATTTCACACGGAATAGCACGTATTCCGAGTTTTCTACATTGATCGTCAATTTTCTGAACAGTGCCTTCTTCATTGAGATTATCAGACCTGGGCACACTGGCAATAAGAGGATAAAGGCTAGCAGACTTAGTAGCTATGGGGTGGAGACAGACAATGAGGACAAAAGTGGTGTTATTTGTAATTAGTTTCACTTCGCTGGAGTGACAAACCAGTGAAAATGATATTTCGCCGATATCGAACTATCATACATTCAAATTATCGTATACCCCCATAATTATCGTACGGGTTGACAACCATCGTACAAATGTTCAAATTATCGTACACCCCCATAATTATCGTACGAGTTGGCAACCATCGTACAAATATTAAATTTATCGTACACCCCCATAATTATCGTACGAGTTGGCAACCATCGTACAAACATTAAAATTATCGTACACCCCCATAATTATCGTACGAGTTGGCAACCATCGTACAAACATTAAAATTATCGTACACCCCCATAATTATCGTACGAGTTGGCAACCATCGTACAAATATTAAATTTATCGTACACCCCCATAATTATCGTACGAGTTGGCAACCATCGTACAAACATTAAAACTATCGTACAACCCCATAATTATCGTACGAGTTGGCAACCATCGTACAAACATTAAAATTATCGTATGCCCCCATAATTATCGTACGAGTTGGCAACCATCGTACAAACATTAAAATTATCGTACACCCCCATAATTATCGTACGGGTTGACAACCATCGTACTAACATTAAAATTATCGTATGCCCCCATAATTATCGTACGAGTTGGCAACCATCGTACAAACATTAAAATTATCGTACAGCCCCCATAATTATCGTACGGGTTGGCAACCATCGTACAAACATTAAAATTATCGTACAGCCCCCATAATTATCGTACGAGTTGGCAACCATCGTACAAACATTAAAACTATCGTACAACCCCATAATTATCGTACGAGTTGGCAACCATCGTACAAACATTAAAATTATCGTATGCCCCCATAATTATCGTACGAGTTGGCAACCATCGTACAAACATTAAAATTATCGTACACCCCCATAATTATCGTACGGGTTGACAACCATCGTACTAACATTAAAATTATCGTATGCCCCCATAATTATCGTACGAGTTGGCAACCATCGTACAAACATTAAAATTATCGTATGCCCCCATAATTATCGTACGAGTTGGCAACCATCGTACTAACATTAAAATTATCGTATGCCCCCATAATTATCGTACGAGTTGGCAACCATCGTACTAACATTAAAATTATCGTATGCCCCCATAATTATCGTACGAGTTGACAACCATCGTACTAACATTAAAATTATCGTATGCCCCCATAATTATCGTACGAGTTGGCAACCATCGTACTAACATTAAAATTATCGTATGCCCCCATAATTATCGTACGAGTTGACAACCATCGTACTAACATTAAAATTATCGTATGCCCCCATAATTATCGTACGAGTTGGCAACCATCGTACTAACATTAAAATTATCGTATGCCCCCATAATTATCGTACGAGTTGGCAACCATCGTACTAACATTAAAATTATCGTACACCCCCATAATTATCGTACGGGTTGACAATCATCGTACAAACATTAAAATTATCGTACACCCCCATAATTATCGTACGAGTTGACAACCATCGTACAGACATTAAAATTATCGTACACCCCCATAATTATCGTACGAGTTGACAACCATCGTACAGACATTAAAATTATCGTACACCCCCATAATTATCGTACGAGTTGACAACCATCGTACAGACATTAAAATTATCGTACACCCCCATAATTATCGTACGAGTTGACAACCATCGTACAGACATTAAAATTATCGTACACCCCCATAATTATCGTACGGGTTGACAACCATCGTACAAACATTAAAATTATCGTACAACCCCCATAATTATCGTACGGGTTGGCAACCATCGTACAGACATTAAAATTATCGTACAACCCCCATAATTATCGTACGAGTTGGCAACCATCGTACAAACATTAAAATTATCGTACAACCCCCATAATTATCGTACGGGTGGGCAACCATCGTACAAACATTAAAATTATCGTACACCCCCATAATTATCGTACGGGTTGGCAACCATCGTACAAACATTAAAATTATCGTACACCCCCATAATTATCGTACGAGTTGACAACCATCGTACAGACATTAAAATTATCGTACACCCCCATAATTATCGTACGAGTTGACAACCATCGTACAGACATTAAAATTATCGTACACCCCCATAATTATCGTACGAGTTGACAACCATCGTACAGACATTAAAATTATCGTACACCCCCATAATTATCGTACGAGTTGACAACCATCGTACAGACATTAAAATTATCGTACACCCCCATAATTATCGTACGAGTTGACAACCATCGTACTAACATTAAAATTATCGTATGCCCCCATAATTATCGTACGGTTTGACAACCATCGTACAAACATTAAAATTATCGTACACCCCCATAATTATCGTACGAGTTGACAACCATCGTACAAACATTAAAATTATCGTACACCCCCATAATTATCGTACGGGTTGGCAACCCTGGCAGTAGCTAAACCCTAGACTGTTGCTGTGTTACTCGTTCGCTCTGAAGAGACAATAATTGCCATATAATATAGGAAACGCAGTGATACACGGGAGGCGTATCCTGGACCTTATCTTATCGGTTTGACCGACACCATGTCGCCGTTCTACTGGGGTCCGAACCAACCTAGGCACCAGATCGATCTCAGGATATGACGCACTTCCTGTAAATGCTCCAAAAATAGGAAACTACATTTGCCATTTCTGATATTTGCTTGCTCTCTCTTGCACTGCGTGGACATCAATGTTACAACCTTGCCAAATACAAAAGGTCTGGTCACTCAGCTAGCAAGGCTGGAGTTTTACTGTATTCCACTGCCAAGATTTCAACGGACACGTATTTTCAGGCTCCCTGAATTCACCAGAGGCATTTTTACTTTCTCTGCTGGTAAGTAGGGGAAGTATTGTATTCCACCCAAAAATTCGATGTCGAGATTTCACCGGAAATATACGTTTTAAGGCCCCCTGAATAAAAATAAAAAAAAAAAAAAGCATTTTTAGAAAAAGGTCCGTGTTGTGGACAGCATAACTCAAAAACGAAAAGTCGGTTAAAAACCAAAGTTCGTATTTAAGTTTAATGCCTTTCAAGGATGCGACACGAAGATTTTGAAGAAAATATCCCCACCCTAAACTACCCTTTACAGGGAAAATGTTTCGAAAATTTTGATTTTCTTGAAAATTGCTCTAACGATTTTGATTAAAATGTCATATGTTTGAGATATTTTTATGACAAATGAAATGTATATCTTGAATTTTTTGGCTATAGCCCATGTAGTCGTATTTACTCTGGACGACTTTTGCATAACTGGTAAACCGTTAGAGATAGACCAAATTATACTGTACAAAAAATGTAGATCTTGCTAAAATACACAATTTATGCCTCAATAAATTTTCTTGTAGGGTGAACCATTTCGGAGATATTCCTTGTTATGTGTGTGAGTTTCGGAAAACTTTGAACTTTCGTGAAATGGATCATCGTTGTTAATTTTTTTATATGTTAAGTGTACAAAGACAAAAGAATTTCAAACATTTGACTATCGCACAAAGCCTACTATATTCTAACATTCCCCTTGCACCTACAAGGAAATAAGCAATAAGATAATTTGTACAAATGTTTATCTCAACTAACAAGAAAGAAGATATAGGAATAAGAGTTTGTAAGAATGGTTAGTACAAGAGTAGAGAAAGTCATGTGAGTGCAACACATCAGATTTTCTTTCTTTGTTTACTCACGAAGCCTCAAAACGTGTGTTTTGTGTGATATTTCGGTATGAGATTGTTGGGTGGAATGCAGTACTTCTGTAATTTCTGGGGACCTCAAAACGCGTGCAGAGTAGTAAAAAACAAAGAATGCTGGACTCAGGATTAGTGAAATATGTAGAGGATGTTGAACCTGATTGTAAACTTGAGGAGGAGGGTTTGCTGAGTTATTGCCTCGCAGCAGGAAACTGGGTTTACGATGCGAAGCTTAGCTGAGGGCGACAGGCAACCTTGTAATACATTGGGGACGTTTACTGGCGCAAAACCAGTTATTTCACTTGTGTATGGGATGGGATGGTTGACAGACGTGTTCATGCCCACTGTGCGTTTCTCACTAGAGAGCAATATACAGGGCTTTCGAATTGGTTCTTCACCGCCGCACGGCCTTTGGCCTGTGCGAGTTTGAAGCTGCCGCGGCCGGGTTTGCCGCTACTAACAAGCCGCAGTAAAACATGTATAAAAATCTTACCTTATAGAAAATGCTGGAAATGTCGTGAACGATGGTTTAATCAATCCACAGCTTCTGTTCTTTTCAGATGAGGCGTGGCTTCATCTAAATGGCCGCGTGAACACTCATAACTAGGGCTCGGAAGTTCATGCCCTAAAAAACACTGAAATATGCATGCAAATATGCTCTTAAAAACTTGAAAATATGCCAAGAAATATGCACTATTTAATTAAAACAATTAATGTCCCTTTGCAGTAGACAAGACGAGTTAATATAAATAACAAATAAAGTTACCTTATTCCTTAGACGTTGAAGCAGAAGTGGTCTCACTGCTAGTATTAACTGCTAAATTGCAGTTCTCAACCAACACTCTGCACAAATTTTCAACTGTAAAGCATCGTCTGTTGTCTCGCAAAACACTTTTGTAACGTGAAAAACTTCTCTCCACGTCACAAGATGGGCATATTTAAATGATGTTAACTGCTTCACACACACACACACACACACACACACACACACACACACACGCACGCACGCACACACACACACACACACACACATACATGCGGCGGCGCCGTGGCCGAGCGGTTAGCTCGCTCGCCTACCACCTAGGCGGCCCGGGTTCGATCCCAGGGACCCGCATGTGGTATTCGTGGTGGACGAAGCGGCGTCAGGGCGGGTTTTCTCCGGGTACTCCGGTTTCCCCCGCCATCTCATTCCACCGGTGCTCCATCTTCATGTATCATCAGTGTCACCGCCTGCGGTGCCGTAGAAGTAAAAGCGGGCGTTAAACACTACAACAACAACAACAACAACACACACACACACACACAGAGAGAGAGAGAGAGTCAAGTCTATCGGTGTGGTAGATGGTTTTCTTTCAAGGATGTCTCGAATATCGCACATCTGTTTATAACCAGATTTTTTTGAAATTATATAATTCACTTTCTCTTTCACTTTTTGTCCAATGCTACAAGGAACCGAACTTGGGTCACATATTGTTTTTTCAAAGACAGTGATTCATGCAAAGGAGATCCTACGGCTTTCAATGCCGTTATGGCTGTTGGTAAGAAAGAAGAATGGGCAGATATGAAACTAAGATCCTCTTTTAACCCAGTGCCTGACAGAATATTTTGCACAGTTTCTATTGAAGCATCCTTCGAGTCCAATGAATTAATAACCTCTTCGGCTATTTCTATGTGCTCAGCATAATATAAAACTGCATCGATCCATGTTCCCCATCGATTAACACCTAGGCGGCCCGGGTTCGATCCCAGGGACCCGCATGTGGTATTCGTGGTGGACGAAGCGGCGTCAGGGCGGGTTTTCTCCGGGTGCTCGGGTTTCCCCCGCCATCTCATTCCACCGGTGCTCCATCTTCATGTATCATCAGTGTCACCGCCTGCGGTGCCGTTAGTAGTAAAAGCGGGCGTTAAACACTACAACAACAACAACAACAACAATCGATTAACACTGGTGCAGGAGGATGTCGGATATTAGGTGCTGTTGATCTAAACAACTTAACTCTTTTAGGAGATTTAACAAAAAATATCTTCGTACTGGACACAAATCTATCTACCAATGGGAAAGAATCACTGTCTCAGAAATGCTACCAATATGAAAAATATTATACAGATGAAAAAATAAAAAAAAGCATAAAATCATTAAGATATGCAACATAGGGGCAATAATATTGAAATCTTCGTGAGTTGCATCATCATGTGCAGTACTGCCAATATGAAAAATATTATCCAGATAGAAAAAAGTAATAAAAAACCATAAAAATAATTAAATTTGCAATATAGGGGCTGTTGAAATAATATGCATTTATCAAAAATCAAGAAAATATGCAGTTATGTGCACCATAGAATCATGTCCAAATAACTGAAAATTCCGTAATTCGTGCACATAATGTAAACGTATACATTTTTAACCCCTATGAAAAAAATGCAAATGCATGAACTTCCTAACCCTACTCATAACAGTTGGCATTTTTTCGTGAACTGACAGAAGAGAAATCATATGGGTGGTTTCAACAAGATTCTGCTACTGCAAGTACAGATCGTGACTGAAAAAATGGGGTCAAAATGTCATTTCGGTACCTCTCTTTATTTACAGTCTGGTCGTAAAATATTGGACCAATTATTCGTCGCGCTAACAGCACACCAAACTCCAAATCTCGGATCATAATGAGGGATTTCTCGAACGCGATGTGAATTTTGAGATGTCCAATACCGACTGTTAAGAGTGTTCACGCGGCCATTTTAATGAAACCACGCCTCATCTGAAAAGAACAGAAGCTGTGGATCGATTGAACCATCGTTCACATTTCCAGCATTTTCTATAAGGTAAGATTTTTATACATGTTTTACTGCGGCTTGTTAGTAGCGGCAAACCCAGCCGCGGCAGCTTCAAACTCGCACAGGCAAAAGGCCGTGCGGCGGTGAAGAAGCAATTCGAAAGCCCTGTATCAGTATGTCTTCTTGAAAGCCTTATCTCGATTAAGGGTTAGCTGAAATTTAGATAACATGATGCAAAAAGTCCAAAATTTAGTTTTTATGTCCAAAGCGTGCTGTGAACCTTGAAATTTAAACTGTATGTTGTGGCTTCAAAACTTCCAATTAGTGACCATTTTCAACATGATCCAAAAAGTCCAAAATATAGTTTTTATGTCCAAAACGTGCTGTGAACCTTGAAATTTAAACTGTATGTTGTGGCTTCAAAACTTCCAATTAGTGACCATTTTCAACATGATCCAAAAAGTCCAAAATTTAGTTTTTATGTCCAAAACGTGCTGTGAACCTTGAAATTTAAACTGTATGTTGTGGCTTCAAAACTTCCAATTAGTGACCATTTTCAACATGATCCAAAAAGTCCAAAATATAGTTTTTATGTCCAAAACGTGATTTGAACCTTGAAATTTAAACTGTATGTTGTGGCTTCAAAACTTCCAATTAGTGACCATTTTCAACATGATCCAAAAAGTCCAAAATTTAGTTTTTATGTCCAAAAGTGTTTTAAACCTTGAGATTCAACTTATGTTGACGTTTCTCCCCATAGTCCTTAAAATTAGTGACCATTTTCAACATGATCCAAAAAGTCCAAAATATAGTTTTTATGTCCAAAACGTGCTGTGAACCTTGAAATTTAAACTGTATGTTGTGGCTTCAAAACTTGCAATTAGTGACCATTTTCAACATGATCCAAAAAGTCCAAAATATAGTTTTTATGTCCAAAACGTGCTGTGAACCTTGAAATTTAAACTGTACGTTGTGGCTTCAAAACTTCCAATTAGTGACCATTTTCAACATGATTCAAAAAGTCCAAAATTTAGTTTTTATGTCCAAAAGTGCTTTAAACCTTGAGATTCAACTTATATTGACGTTTCTCCCCATAGTCCTTAAAATTAGTGACCATTTTCAACATGATCCAAAAAGTCCAAAATATAGTTTTTATGTCCAAAACGTGCTGTGAACCTTGACATTTAAACTGTATGTTGTGGCTTCAAAACTTCCAATTAGTGACCATTTTCAACATGATCCAAAAAGTCCAAAATATAGTTTTTATGTCCAAAACGTGCTGTGAACCGTGAAATTTAAACTGTATGTTGTGGCTTCAAAACTTCCAATTAGTGACCATTTTCAACATGATCCAAAAAGTCCAAAATATAGTTTTTATGTCCAAAACGTGCTGTGAACCTTGTAATTTAAACTGTATGTTGTGGCTTCAAAACTTCCAATTAGTGACTATTTTCAACATGATCCAAAAAGTCCAAAATACAGTTTTTATGTCCAAAACGTGCTGTGAACCTTGAAATTTAAACTGTACGTTGTGGCTTCTAAACTTCCAATTAGTGACCATTTTCAACATGATTCAAAAAGTCCAAAATTTAGTTTTTATGTCCAAAAGTGTTTTAAACCTTGAGATTCAACTTATGTTGACGTTTCTCCCCATAGTCCTTAAAATTAGTGACCATTTTCAACATGATCCAAAAAGTCCAAAATATAGTTTTTATGTCCAAAACGTGCTGTGAACCTTGAAATTTAAACTGTATGTTGTGGCTTCAAAACTTCCAATTAGTGACCATTTTCAACATGATCCAAAAAGTCCAAAATATAGTTTTTATGTCCAAAACGTGCTGTGAACCTTGAAATTTAAACTGTACGTTGTGGCTTCAAAACTTCCAATTAGTGACCATTTTCAACATGATCCAAAAAGTCCAAAATATAGTTTTTATGTCCAAAACGTGCTGTGAACCTTGAAATTTAAACTGTATGTTGTGGCTTCAAAACTTCCAATTAGTGACTATTTTCAACATGATCCAAAAAGTCCAAAATACAGTTTTTATGTCCAAAACGTGCTGTGAACCTTGAAATTTAAACTGTATGTTGTGGCTTCTAAACTTCCAATTAGTGACCATTTTCAACATGATTCAAAAAGTCCAAAATTTAGTTTTTATGTCCAAAAGTGTTTTAAACCTTGAGATTCAACTTATGTTGACGTTTCTCCCCATAGTCCTTAAAATTAGTGACCATTTTCAACATGATCCAAAAAGTCCAAAATATAGTTTTTATGTCCAAAACGTGCTGTGAACCTTGAAATTTAAACTGTATGTTGTGGCTTCAAAACTTGCAATTAGTGACCATTTTCAACATGATCCAAAAAGTCCAAAATATAGTTTTTATGTCCAAAACGTGATTTGAACCTTGACATTTAAACTGTGTGTTGTGGCTTCAAAACTCCCAATTAGTGACCATTTTCGACATGATTAAAAAAGTCCAAAATTTAGTTTTTATGTCCAAAACGTGCTGTGAACCTTGAAATTTAAACTGTATGTTGTGGCTTCAAAACTTCCAATTAGTGACCATTTTCAACATGATCCAAAAAGTCCAAAATATAGTTTTTATGTCCAAAACGTGCTGTGAACCTTGAAATTTAAACTGTATGTTGTGGCTTCTAAACTTCCAATTAGTGACCATTTTCAACATGATTCAAAAAGTCCAAAATTTAGTTTTTATGTCCAAAAGTGTTTTAAACCTTGAGATTCAACTTATGTTGACGTTTCTCCCCATAGTCCTTAAAATTAGTGACCATTTTCAACATGATCCAAAAAGTCCAAAATATAGTTTTTATGTCCAAAACGTGCTGTGAACCTTGAAATTTAAACTGTATGTTGTGGCTTCAAAACTTCCAATTAGTGACCATTTTCAACATGATCCAAAAAGTCCAAAATATAGTTTTTATGTCCAAAACGTGATTTGAACCTTGACATTTAAACTGTGTGTTGTGGCTTCAAAACTCCCAATTAGTGACCATTTTCGACATGATTAAAAAAGTCCAAAATTTAGTTTTTATGTCCAAAAGTGTTTTAAACCTTGAGATTCAACTTATGTTGACTTTTCTCCCCATTGTCCTTAAAATTAGTGACCATTTTCAACATGATCCAAAAAGTCCAAAATATGGTTTTTATGTCCAAAACGTGCTGTGAACCTTGAAATTTAAACTGTATGTTGTGGCTTCAAGACTTCCAATTAGTGACCATTTTCAACATGATCCAAAAAGTCCAAAGTATAGTTCTTATGTCCAAAACGTGATTTGAACCTTGAAATTTAAACTGTATGTTGTGGCTTCAAGACTTCCAATTAGTGACCATTTTCAACATGATCCAAAAAGTCCAAAATTTAGCTTTTATATCGAAAAAGTGGCTTGAACCTTCAGAGTCGATTGCATGTTTTGGTGTTTCCTGTCGTAGACCTTCAAAACTTCTAACTCGTCAGCATTTAAATTCTTGTAGAAGAGTGAGTCGAGAAATTCATTACGATGTGATGCATTATAATTGTTTATCATGGAAACATGGGGACCTCATAACTGTATTTACGGTTGATATCGAATTTTTGGGTGTAAAATGATTCGTCTGTATACTCCTGGCATGTGGGTCCTAGAAAAACTGTCATGAATGTAGAACATGAAATTAATAATAGTAGTTACATATGATTGATTATTTTCAAAATGTGTGACCGTGTAAGGTATTGTATGTATTATTTATTTATGCCAACAAACTTACTGTTGGTGTTTTTAAACACACAAGCTGTGTGTGGGCAAAGTTTGAGAGGTAGAACTGGAACTTAAAAATTCAATGCCACAACTGGGATTTGAACCACAGACCTTCCACTTACCGGGCGGCTGCTCTAACCACTGAGCTATTGTGACAAACTGTCAGAATGGCATTAGATTCTCAAACCAGTTCGTATTTCTCCTGGTAAACCACAAAGGCACTCTCACATCAGAGACAAATTACCCCAATGGTGACTTACTATTGTAAGTACTTTATATCCCAGGATTAAATAACCTTCAGATGGTAATTATTATTTATTTATGCCAACAAAAAGTTTGTCACAATAGCTCAGTGGTTAGAGTACCCACCCGGTAAGCGGAAGGTCTGTGGTTCAAATCCCAGTTGTGGCATTGAATTTTTAAGTTCCAGTTCTACCTCTCAAAAGTATTGTATGTGTTTTGTGAAGTGTTTTATAGAAACTGCAGGAATAGTTGGCTTCTTGAAGAGTTGCTTTCCTGTTCTTCATTATTGTATACTTTTGATCGAGGGCGTGGGTTAGTGGTAAGCTGGTTTGAGCTCCATGTGCGCCAAGACAGGAGCTGCATCTTCCATACAAGGATGCCATGACACTGTTCTCTGGAAGTAGGTCGAGTTTTCTCGATAAGTGGCGACGTTACATTATCGACTTGACTAATTAAGCAGAGACTGCACAACGCTGTCTTGGGAACCAACGCCATTGTTAGCAATAGTAGCTGACTCGAGTTTGTCAAGTACAGTAAGATATGAAGATCAGGCTCCTTGAACATGTTCAACAAATTCTCTCCATCCCAAAATTATAGTTTTCGCCAAAATAACTTCAACCATTTTTACTACGTATAGTAAGTAGAGGAAGTATTGTATTCCACCCAAAAATTCGATGTCCAGATTTCACCGGAAATATATGTTTTGAGGCCCCCTGAATCCAAAAACTGCATTTTTAGAAAAAGGTCCATGTGTATGTGTGTCTGTGGACAGCATAACTGAAAAACGAAAAGTCGGTTAAAAACCAAAGTTGGTATTTAAGTTTAATGTCTTTTAAGGATGCGAGACGAAGACTTTGAAGAAAATAGCCCCACCCTAAACTACCCTTTACATGGAAAATTTTTCGAAAATTTTGATTTTCTTGAAAATGGCCATAACGATTTTGATTAAAATGCCATGTTTGAGATATTTTGATGACAAATGAAATGTATATCTTGAATTTTCTGGATATAGCTCCTGTAGTCGTATTTACTCTGGACGACTTTTGCATAACTGGTAAACCGTTAGAGATAGACCAAATCATACTATACAAAAAAATGTAGATCTTGCTAAAATACACAATTTATGTCTGAATAAAGTTTCTTGTAGGGTGAACCATTTCGGAGAAATTCCTTGTTATGTGTGTGAGTTTCGGAAAACTTAGGACTTTCGTGAAATGGATCATCGTTCATTTTTTTATATGTCAAGTGTGCAAAGACAACAGAATCCCAAAGCTGTAAAAGATTTGACTATCGCTCAAAGCCTACTGTATTCTAATATTCCCCTTGCACCTACAAGGAAATAAGCAATAAGATAATTTATACAAATTTTTATCTTAACTAACAAGAAGATATAGGAATAAGAGTTTGTTAGAATGGTTAGTACAAATGTAGAGAAAGTAATGTGAGTGCAACACATCAGATTTTTGAGTTATGCTGTCCACAGACACACAGAGATACACACACGGACCTTTTTCTTAAAATGCTTTTTTTTTTTATTCAGGGGGCCGAATCCCGAATTGGGTTGTATAGAAACCTACTTGCAGTAGAACAACTGTGTAAAAAACGTGTTTACTCTACAATTTGTTAATTTAATAGATAACTTAACTGCAGCAAATTGAATTACAGTTTTGATAACAGAACATTACAGTGACGTGAAACACATGTAGAGGGTGTCTTCCAATAAAGATCCTCTTTTGTCATGTGGTTAGAAGATTGGTGTGTCTTCTTTGGGAGGTGGCAGCTGCTCTGGGAAGTGATTGAGTTGTCGGTTAGGATGGTTAGTAAATGTCTGATGAGCTTTAGTATAATGCTTCTTAAGAGTTTTGTTGACCTCAGGAGCATGATGTCTATATAGATGTTATGCAAATAAACAGTGCATGAGCGATTAGTCTTAAAATCCTGTTCTGGAATGCTTGTATTTTCTTGATGTTAGAATTTGGTGCAGAACTCCAAATGCCACAGGAGTAGTTCCAAATTGGTCTAATTATACAAAAGTAAATTAACTTCTTGCGGTGCAGAGTAAGCTAAACTTTCCCTTGTGTTGGGAATTTGATCTGATGCTTTCTGGTCTAAGTTTGTAATATGTGCGTTCCAAGTTAAACAGGTATCCAGAATCAGACCTAAATATCTTACTGTTTGGTTCTGAGGCATGGTTTCTGTACCGAGAGAAACAGTTGGATTGGTTTGAGAGGTAGAACTGGAACTCAAAAATTCAATGCCACAACTGGGATTTGAACCACAGACCTTCGGCTTACCGGGCGGCTGCTCTACCACTGAGCTATTGTGACAAACTCCAGAAGGGCATTAAATTCTCAAACCAGTTCGTATTTCTCCTGATAAACCACAAAGGCAGTCTCACATCAGAGACAAATTACCCCAATTGTAAGTACTTTATGTTCCAGGATTAAATAACCTTCAGATGGTAATTATTATTTATTTATGCCAACAAGCTTACTGTTGGTGTTTTTAAACACACAAGCCGTGTGTGGGCAAAGTTTGAGAGGTAGAACTGGAACTTAAAAATTCAATGCCACAACTGGGATTTGAACCACAGACCTTCCATTTACCGGGCGGCTGCTCTACCACTGAGCTATTGTGACAAACTGCCAGAATGGCATTAAATTCTCAAACCAGTTCGTATTTCTCCTGGTTGGATTGGTAATTTCCTTTTTGTAAGCGAATGTTGTAATTTATTACTTTTTGGGGTTCATTTTGACTCTCTAGTTCTTAGACCAATCATATACCTGGTTAACAAACTGCTGGAGCTCAGTTGCAGTAGGTTCGAATGTTCCCTTGCCCAAAATTGCTATATCATCGGCAAACTGAGCCAATGTAATTCTTCTTTTTCGGGCACTGTAGCTCGATGTGAGCCTTGGTCTCCGCTGCTAGATGCCTCCAGACATCTCTATTTTTCCATCCTAGGATCCTCATAGCCATTACATCCTCCTCCACATCATCCATCCATCTAGTTCTAGGGCGTCCCTTTGTTCTTATAGAATAGTGCTCCCTTCTGCATTTTCTTTGGGATCATCCATCTTGGTCTTTGAGACTTTATAAATCTAACAATATCCTGTCCATTCATTTGATCATTCAGCTCCTGGTGACTACGAATTCTCCATGTGTTTTCATCTTCCTTCAAAGGTCCAAACAGTTTTCTAAGTATTCTTCTTTCAACGGATCTAAGGCAGTTACATCAGTCAGAGTTACAGACGTGGACAAATTATTAGACTACGTCTGATTGATGCAGGTTTTTGTTAATTTTTTACTTAATAACACTTTAGGAGAACATGTAGCCTCACTATAATTTGCAATAATATTCTGCAATGGTTTTTAATTACCTTGCATCCACTTATTTTGAAATTTCACAGTTTGATGTTGGTAATCCTGGCTGTCTATGCAACAAGACTGAAAATTAAGGTACGGTGAAAAACTGCCTGGAAACAGTTCTGATTTAATTCCCATTGAGAATCTTTGGGCAATTATTAAGAAAAGACTAAAGAAAATTAACATTACTACAAAAGTGAGGCTGATAGAGTCACTGATTCATATTTGGCACAGATACCCTGAAATTCGGGAATCTTGCAAAACCCTTGTACACAGTATGCCAAAGAGGATTCAAGCTGTTAATAAGGCAAAGGGGATGCATACTAAGCAGTGGCGGCTCGCAGTCAAAATTTTAGGGTAGGCAAAGTGTAACAGTAACAACAAACAACAACAACAATAATAATAATAATAATAATAATAATAATAATAATAATAATAATAATAATAATAATAATAATAATAATAATAATAATAATAATAATAAACCCCGTTTATCCGAAATATAGGGGGCGAAGTCATTGCGGATAACGCAAACAATATATTGTTTGGTTGTTTAATAAGAGCAGAGTGAATGAGTGTGACTTACGGTCGAATTACCGCCAAAACTAAAATCACGAGTGTCGGCAGACTTTTTTCCAGGGGGGGGGGGGGGCCACATGTTGGAAATTCGCAATCATATGTTAAATCATTATTTTACTGTCAAAATTTATAGTATTTGTTGCAGATAACCGTACTAATTTGTGCTAAACAAAAATTGTTCTTTACATCAAAATTAAAATAATAGTTTAAAAGTCAGTAACTGACTGCACATTAAGTTCACCAACTTCCAAGGGGGAGCCGTGGCGCCCCTTGCCCCCGTTTCGCGACGCCCATGACTAAAATAGATTAAGAAATTGAAAAATTGTCTGACTGCAGCTTTGTGTTAAATAGCTAAAACACTCATCTTTTCATTGTCAAGCGCCGCGAAAGCGAAATTTGTAATAGTTCAGTAATTAAGTCGGTCATACTGGTATTACACAGAGATAACGACAGATTCAGATCTCTGAGATCTTCGTTCGTGGAGTATGGCTGTTCGGAAAATGTCGCATAAATTCGGATTTGGGCCGGCAAGTGTTCGGACTGCTGGCAGACGCGTCTACGCATGCTCGGAGTGCATATACAGACCGAATGTTTCCTTATCCCTGTTCAAGGGCCTCGTACTGAGGAAATGGGGCCGGGCAGGCAGAGGTTAAGCTAGCCTGCTCTCCACTACCCAGGTTCCATGCGTATCATTTCTGTCGCGCGTTTCAAACACGCAGCGCAGTTTTGATGAATCGGAATTGAGATTAAAGGATTTGAACATGCGCTGGTCATTATAACCAAGAAAACTTTTCTTGAACTGCAATTTAGGGGAAAATGACGGTTCAAATGATAAAATGCAGAATCATAGTTAAACATTATTTGTTGATGTATTACGATAGGGTAGGCAATGCCTACCCTGCCTACCCTGAGGAGCCGCGCCTGATACTAAGTACTAACACAATGTTGTCATATGTAGCGATATAATTACTGTAAGACAGCTTAAAAGTAAATAAATACCTATACAAAGCCAAAAATTCTCTTTAGTCTAATAATTTGTCCACGTCTGTAGACTCCTTGCCTCTGAACCATACGTAACAACAGGCAGATTCAGAGTCCTGTCGACTTTTACTTTGGTGTTGGGATTGCTATTGGATATTGGTGTGGGTATATATATAATGTATAAAGTGGGACTAAGAACACTTGCTTGTGGGACGCCAGCTTCTATTAAAGAGATCTTGATACGGAATTGTCAACTTTGACAGTAAAACACGCCACTGAAGATGTCTGCCGTAGTCGCAGACGAAACGTTTGGGAAGAAGAAAGAACCCAATAGACCACGGCCCACAAGCCCGGATAATATTGCATCTAGTAAAACTTCTGTTGGTGAGATACGACTGCATAAGCCTGTAGTGTGTGTTAAGAAGATGGGTCTACAAATTTTTGCGCTTCTTTTCGGCATAAAGGGAGTACCGGGGTAAACGTTTTTAATGTAAACTTTGCCAAGCCAGGGCGGGAGTAATCATAAAAACAAACACAAACAGAATATCAGCTTGCAGCAGGTACATAATTAGCCACGCTCTGCTGCCATTTTTCATCAGCGCCGTTGCTGCTGACCAACATCCAGGCAAATTATTGCGTAATGACTACCGTCTGAACAACAGAAGAAGGCGAGAGGAGTCTGAGGTATGAGAGGGGACTTGAACTGGTTTATTCACGTAGTCGATTTGTTTACTACATGGGATATATGCCAGTTCTAATACTCGTAACTGCTGTGACAGGTATTGCCCACTTACCTGACAACACTGTGTATTCTAGCCAGGGTTGCCAACCCGTAGGATAATTATGGGGGCATACGATAATTTGAATGTATGTACTCATGGTTGTCAACCCGTATGGTAACTATGGGGATGTACGATAATTTCGATACCAGCGAAATGAAATGAATTACAAATAGCGACACCACTTTTACCCTCATGACTTGTCTCCACCCCTCTAAGGCAACCATTTTATATCCTCTTGTTGCCTGTGTGTCCAATCTCAATGAAGAAGGCACTGTTCAGAAAATTGATGATCAATGGAGAAAACTCGGAATACGTGATATCCCGTATGAAATAAAGAACATGCCTGAACCTGGCAGTTTCTGGAGTGCTGTTAAACACGTCACCTATAGTCACCATAGGTGGAAATACCGATTTCAAAGAACTGGTGTAGTTTGCATTATCAGTGATTGCATTGCCCCACAGAAACACTGCTTGTGAGAGTTTTTTTATAAACTAGGTTTAAAAAAACAAAATTAGAAACAGATTGGCACTAAATACGATAAATGGACTTATTCTGTCGTCTCAGCTTATGAAAGAATGTAAATGTAAACCCCGCGCGACAGCCCACGAAGAGCCAAGGCCTACCGCCCAGCCGCTGCGTCCCCCACCTCTGCCCACTACAGGCGTCATTGGTGAGGTGCAGTACTGGAGGGTGGGACGTGGTCAGCGCCCCGAGCCCTCCCGGCTAGTTATGCGGTTTTCTCGACCTGGGGCCGCTACTTCTCCATCAAGTAGCTCCTCAATTGGTCCCCCCGGGACCTAACGAGGCTGAGTGCACCCCGTGCCAGACCTCTCAGAGGGGATAAAATCCCCATGCTGGTACCGGGGATCGAACCCGGGTCCTCCGCGCCACAGGCAAGCGCGCTGCCAGCTGCGCTACGGAGGCGGCCTATGAAAGAATGTGGTGGGTGCAAAAATCTGCAAGCCACTGAGGTGTTAAAGTTTATCTCAATAAATTTGTATAATGCTGCAACAGTTGAGGAAGATAATGAACTTTCAGATGAATGTGCGAGAAACGTAAGTACTAAAGTTGTAATACTGGTTGAGATCATCAATCTTGTAAGTGGATACCATAAACATCAATACTATTACATTTTCATAAGTGTTATGCTGATACATTTATTGCTGTAGCATTTGGTTTATGATGTACGATAATTTTGAATCCAAATCTATAATTTTGAGTGGCTGGTACGATAATTTTAGTTTTGCATGTTGGCAACCCTGATTCTAGCGTCCATTAACATGTGGCGGGGGGGTGTGGAAAATGTTTACGTAGCATATTCCTCTTGCTTGCCTTCTTCTGGTGATCAGACAGTACTTCAGACTTCATTTGTAAACATGAGGTGCATTAGCAGCGGTTTCATTTGGATTTGAAGGACATTTCTGACTATTCCACTCAAGCCAGATTATCACCTCTTGGTCGTGATACTTTCCCTTTGTTTATATCAACTCCTCCTTGCGGTTCCGCCAACATCTGAAGCATCCAAGCGCAATGAAAACAATAGCGGACCATTCATACCCTGTCGGTTTTCCTTAGCTATGTTTTTCTATTTTATATATATAATAAACCAACTGGCGTAATGCTTGCTGAGGAGTAGGTATGTTTCGAACAACAATCTGCTGTGAATTAGTATTAGTGTATCACGCCAAGCATTGAAACGGAGCGGCTGTTGGTTGTGCTGCTTGCCTCACGCCAGTCAGAATGTGCGCGCGCACTGGATGCAGCACACCTCAGCTGTTAATGTTAATGAGGTTTAATGCTAAGCATTTTTCAATATTGTGTTTGACAGTGAAGGTTATGCACACGATTGGTTAATTTGAACCAGGTCACTTAAAATAGCCAGTACAAGTTCAAAATAGGGGCACCATTAGTTATTACAAGCATTGAAGTGGGCACTATCATTTATTCTTTACCATTTAAAAACACATTTTGTTACGACAGAACAATATAGAAATATCAAATATCCACATTCCATGTATTAAATTTACTAAATGCCACTATTCTCTCAACAAAGTGTAAACTGTCAACTTTACTTCTTTAAATTTGGACCCTTACGATATATTTTTACTTTCTCTACTACGCATAGTAAGTAGAGGGAGTATTGTATTCCACTCAAAAGTTCGATGTCGAGATTTCACCGGAAATATATGTTTTGAGGCCCCCTGAATAAAAAAAGAAGCATTTGTAGAAAAAGATCCGCGCGTGCGCGTTTGTGTGTGTCGGTGGACAGCATAACTCAAAAACGAAGAGTCGGTTGAAAACCGAAGTTCTTATTTAACGTTATCACCAAAGCGGCCCGGGTTCGATCCCAGGTAACCGTATGTACGATTTGTGGTGGACGAAGCGGCGCTGGGGCGGGTTTCCTCCGGGTTCTCCGGTTTCCCCCGCCATCTCATTCCACCGGTGCTCCATCTTCATTCTTTGTATCATCAGTGTCACCGCCTGCGGTGCCGTATGTAGTAAAAGCGGGCGTTAAACTATAAAAACAAAGAGGCGACGCGGAAATTTTGAAGAAAATTGTTTCACCCTAAACTACCCTTTTCATGGAAAATTTTTCGAAAATGGCTTTAACGATTTTGATTAAAATGCCATATGTTTGAGATATTTTTTATGACGAATGAAAGGTATATTTTGAATTTCCTGGCTTTAGCCCACGTAGCCCTGTTTACTTTGGACGACTTTTGAATAACTGGTAAACCGTAAGAGATAGACCAAATCTTACTGTACAAAAACTGTAGATCTTGCTAAAATTCACAGTTTATGTCTGAATACTTTTTTGTAGAGTGAACCATTTTGGAGATACGTCTTATTTGTGTGAGTTTTGGAGAACTTATACTTCTGTCAAATGGAACATCGTTATTCATTTTTTTATATGTTACGTGTGCAAAGAGAACGGAATCTCAAAGCTTCAAAAGATTTGACTATCGCACAAAGCCTACTGCATTGTCATATTCCCCTTGTACCTACAAGGAAATAAGCAATAAGAGAATTTCTGCAAATGTTTAGCCCAATTAACATGAAGAAGATATAGGAATAAGAGTTTGTAAAAATGGATAGTACAAGAGTAGAGAAAGTCATGTGAGTACAACACATCAGATTTTTATGGCAAAACCTATTTTATCAGCCTTCGTAATTTCTCTCGGGTACGCTTTACACTCCCACGTTGGTTTGTAATTATTATTGTGTATATTTGTTAAACAGACTATTGCTGCGCTTGAAATGAAATAAGTACTCCCTTTGAGCCAGTATGATGTGCTTGTTTTCGCCCATGTGGGAAGTAGAACGCAATAAAGCAAGCGATGAATTAATATTAAAATGATCATTTTCACAGTGTAAACCCACGCTTCAACATTTACTGCACGTTCTATTTTATTACTGCGTTGTTATTAGTTCGCTTTCTTTTGTCTGTTGGGTGGAAACTTGCAATCGATTTTAAACTAACTTCCCGATAAACTAGAGACTTGAAACTTCAAACATAAGACAGGACTGGATGATAATACAATATTAACTCGCTTTCTTGTCTGCCTGTTTGTTTGTCTGTTTGTTACAAATTCTGCAATCGATTTTAAACTAACTTTCTGATCAGCTAGACTGCTAGATACTTGAAACTTCGTACACAGCTCAGAACTGGATCACAAACAGAAAAGAGTGCGAATTAATATATACAGGGTGTTTAAAAAAGTGTCCGATATTACAACAGAAGCTGGGATTGGTCAAAACTTGAATAAATGTTCTTATAAACACATGTCCGAAAACAAATTCGTGTTGAGATATGAGCCATTTTACTTTTGTTGAGTATTTACACCAGACAATGAACTTCATCCAATAAGCCAGCTCTAGTGAGCACTTAACTCTCACAAACGTTTAAGGGACACTGGGAGTGAAATTTTGGTCAAAATTGTCAAAAAGTCGAAAATTGTCTTGTTTACCTTAAAATGTTCCTGGAACTCCTGTGCATTTGGATCAGCTAACATTTTTCATATCCCCACTCCATGTGGTCATTACGGCCCAGTGCTCTTCCCTTAACGTACACAGGATGCTCCTATATAAAAGCCTGTTTTTCTCAAAACTACATTTCTGCACATTCCAAAAGAAGGTCGCGCCTGAGTTTTGCTTCAAATTCAATGAAAATTTCCAAAAGTATTCATAAATAGCAGCTAAACAAAACTATGATTCAATATTGATGTTATCATTAACATGAATTCCAAAAACATTTTTTTTTTTTGTATGAAACAAATCAATAATTTTTAAGATTAAATTTTCTTTGTTATTAAAAAAATATGTACAGCATAATCAGCAAACGTATTTGAAATATCTCTTCATACAATTGTTACCCATGTTTTAGAGTATCAGTTCTGCCAATATAAATGAATTTTGAAAAGTCAATAGACGCGAACTCTATTTTGAAAATGTGCCTATTAAATTCATAAAATAATTTATATATCATAAACTGATTATCCAATTTTAATGAAATTCAGTGTACCTTCTATTCTCATATAAATACAAGCACAGTAAAAGTTTCAGAAAAATGTATCAAGAAATGTGGAACTTTCAAATTTCACTCCCAGTGTCCCTTAACAGAACAATTGTTGGCAAACATCCATAAACACCAAACGGGAATTCTGATGATTTCTGTCATTTTGTCCTCTGGTAACACTTGTCGATATTACTATAGGAGATACTCCGTGTGGTTACCATGCCTTCTTACACATGATTCAGCTGTTCTCGAAGAATTCCGAACTCCTTCGAACACGCTTGGCTGCTTTCCGATTTAGGCTCATACATTGGTCACACGTTGTTATAATAGAATAATGCCCCAATAGCCAGAAATCCAATGGATTGAGCTCCGGCGAACGGGAAGGCCAAGTTACTGGACCATCTTGACCAATCCATCGACCATTAAATGTTTGATTTAAGGATTGTTGCAAGATGCGTACAAAATGGGGTGGTGCCCCGTCATGCATAAACCATATGTGTGGTCTTTCTACACACACTATGTCTTCCAAAAGCACTGCTAAGTCATCGCGCAGGAATCAATTATACACAGCACCTGTTAATTTGTTCGGTAAAATGCATGGTTCTAGGAGTCTGTCATCCACAGTTCCGGCACACACATTGAAACTAAAGCGATCCTGATGCCTCAACTACATAAACGCAACTCGCACTCAGCATGTAAAATGGCTCATAAGTCAACAGGTATTTGTTTCCGGACATATGTTCATAGGAACATTTATTATAGTTTTGACCCATCCAAACTCCTGTTGCAATATCGTACACTTTTTTAAAAACACCCGATATATACAGGGTGGAAAGTACTGTTTCGGCCATACGTTAACCAGGGATTATACATGATGTGTGTAACAAATATGTCCAATACAAGCATTGTGAATAAAGAACCGTTACACCGTATTTGGAGCCTTCTAGTTTCTTGAGGAATGGATATGATTAGTTTATTATTTCACTAACTGTCGCGCAAACTTTATGTGAATGCATTTAGCCACAGTTAAATGATAAAATATCTTTGATGTCTTCACATCGAAGAAAGGGCATTATGCAACTAGAACCTCGGCGTTTTTCGCCTCTGTTTTTGAGAAATCTTTTTTTTTTCTTTTTTTTTTTTTTTTTTTTTTTTGTGGGAGAAGATACTTATATAAACCTGAAAGCAAAAACGTTAACTTAATAATCATTTTGTCGCAATTGTTAAGAGTCAAAAAGTACTTAAGTAGAGAAAACACTGTGAATGTAATGTGCAGCATTTCTATTTCAAACATGCACAAAATTGTATGACTTATTTGCAGAAGAGTGAGTAGAAAGAGATATGAATGTGTTACCTAAAAGTGAGTAGAGAAAACACTGAATGTAATATGCAGCATTTCTATTTCAAACATACAGAAGATCGTGTGGCTTATTTCTAGAACAGTGAGTAGAGAAACAGTTATGAATGTGTTGCCCAAAAGTGAGAGGAAAAAGCAATGTGAATGTAATACGTAGCATTTCTATGGCAAACATGCAAGAAATTGTATGACTTCTTTGTAGACGAGTGAATAGAGAAATAGATGTGAATGTGTTACCTAAAAGTGTGAGGAGAAAACAGTGTGAATGTAATAGTACTTCTATTTCAGACATACAGAAAATGGTATGAGTTATTTTAAAACTGTGGATAAATATTTTTTTGTGTGTGTAAAATCACGTTTTTTATGGAAAATTGTTTATAGTAGAGTGTGTAGAGAAAGAGATGTGAATGTGTTACCTAAAAGTGAGTAAAGAAAACACTGTGAATATAATATGCATGTATACAAAAATTTAACCAAAACTTAAGAGCAATTTCTGAAATACCGGGAATATACCTATATACAAGAATTGCACTGTAGAAGCGGGAATAAAAAATGTTATTTTTATATAAAATCGCGTTTTTTTGGGAATTACACCCACATAGATGAACTTAAAAAGCAAAGCCCTGTCTCAATACAAAATTTGATCGAAATCGTTGGAGCCGTTTCCAAGTTGCGCGGAATATATATACAAGAATTGCTCGTTTAAATATATAAGATATCCCCAACTGTGAGATTGGGATGACAATGCTTCCATGTAAGCTGAAAATCCTTTGTAAGGAGCTATGTCCAATATGTAACATGCTGAAAAGTAGTTGATCACGACGAATTACATGTTTAATTGGGTAACTGAAACTGTGATTTGGAGATTACGGCGTTCAGTTAGCTATTGCATGTGGAATTCCATATTTCATACTTGAGCAAACTGAAATCGTGTTGCGGAACATTGAATTCGGTGAGGCTTGAAGAACTGCATGTTGCTTTTTTAGCTGCTTCATCAGCTTTCTCATTTACGGATATACCTATGTAAATGAGATGGTATCCACACGTTTATTACACAGCAGTAAAACGGTCTGCACTAGAGAGTTTCTGGATGGCATCTGTTGAAGAGCAAGAACTGC
Organism: Tenodera sinensis; assembly: GCA_030765045.1. Lineage (NCBI taxonomy): Eukaryota > Metazoa > Arthropoda > Insecta > Mantodea > Mantidae > Tenodera > Tenodera sinensis. The sequence continues at coordinate 368,658,261 of CM060964.1, read as the reverse complement.
ACTCATGGAGTTGATGTAACAACGGTGTCCAGTTGTCATGTGTTCCAGGGCAAAAAGCTCACTAGAGGATAAAGTGAGGTAATGCGGAAAACTAGGAAAGTGTGCACAGGATGTACCTATCACTATAGGGGAAACACCTTATCGCCAGTTCCCAACAATTCAACATGGCCGACATTGCACTAAACTGCAGGCGAGGTAACTTGCTTTCAAACCATAATAATTAGGGCTAGGAAGTTCATGCATTTGCATGTTTTTTCATAGGGGTTAAAAATGTATGCTTTTACATTATGTGCACGAATTGCGGAATTTTCAGTTATTTGGACATGATTTTATGGTGCATATAACTGCATATTTTCTTGATTTTTGATAAATGCATAATATTTCAATATTATAGCCCTTATATTGCATATTTAATGATTTTTAGGCTTTTTTTATTCTTTCATCTCTATAATATTTTTCATATTGGTAGCATTTCTGAGACAATACGCAATTCTTTCCCATTGGTAGATAGATTTGTGTCCAGCACGAAGACAATTTTGTTAAATCTCCTAAAAGAGTTGTTTAGATCAACAGCACCTAATATCCGACTTCCTCCTGCACCAGTGTTAACTCGATGGGGAACATGGGTCGATGCAGTTTTATATTATGCTGAGCACATAGAAATAGTCGAAGCGGTTGTTAATTCATTGGACTCGAAGGATGCTTCAATAGAAACTGTGCAAAATATTCTGTTAGGCACTGGGTTAAAAGAGGGTCTTAGTTTCAAATCTGCTAATTTTTCTTTCTTACCAACAGCCATAACGGCATTGGAAGCTGTAGGATCTCCTTTGCATGAATTACTTACTGACTTTGAAAAAAACAATATGTGATCTAAGTTCGGTTCCTGGTAGCATAGGACCAAAAGTGAAAGAGAAAGTGAATTACGTAATTTCAAAAAATTCTGATTATAAACAGATGTGCGGTATTCGAGACATCCTCGAAAGAAAACCATCTGTCTCACCAAGAGACTTGACTCTCTCTGTGAAGCAGTTAACATCATTTAAATATGCCCCGATAACATCTTGTGACGTGGAGAGAAGTTTTTCACGTTACAAAAGTGTTTTGCGAGACAACAGACGATGCTTTACAGTTGAAAATTTGTGCAAATTGTTGAACTGTGAACTGCAATTTAGCAGTTAATACTAGCAGCGGGACTACTTCTGCTTCAACCTCTAAGGAACAAGGTAACTATATTTATTACTTATACTAACTCGTCTTGTCTACTGCAAAGGGACATGAACTGTTCTAATGAAATAGTGCACATTTTTCGGCATATTTTCAAGTTTTTAAGAGCATATTTGCATGCATATTTCAGTGTTTTTTCAGGGCATGAACTTCCGAGCCCTATTAATAATGTTTGAACTTCGTTACCACACAACTGATGATGAACCTACTCACCTTGTTCTGCAAACACTTTTGGATAAAATCACTTCCGAACGCTAAACAATGTAATATATATAATGCGCTACTGTGTTGCGAACATATAAATAACAATAACTATAACTACAAATAATGCTCTAAAACAATTCAAGACAAAACCACGCACACACGAGCACTACAATACAAGAATCTTGTTTTAAAATGTATCGGTTGGCTTCTCTGCAACGGGTTCAAAAACAAGGACTTCTGTGGCAACATAACGATGCAATAACACCTGCTATGGCTGTAACTTTACCATGGTTATAGTTTAGGAACAGTTGGTAGTACTAATGCAACCATTGTCACCAAATAACGGGTGATACAAAAGACTCCGAACCGGCTGCGTTGTTTTGCCTGTACTCTACAACAAATTACATTGGGACATAAATTGTGTGTTTCAACAAGATCTACCTTTTTTTGTATAGTAAGATCTGGTCTATCACTTACGGTTTACCAGTTATGCAAAAGTCATACCGAGTAAACAGGACTACAGGAGCTATAGCCAGAAAGTTCAAGATATACATTTCATTTGTCATAAAATATCTTAAACATGTGGTATTTTAATCAAAATCAATAGAGCCATTTTCGAAACATTTTCCATGTTTTAGGGTGCAGGAATTTTCAAAATCTTTGTGTCGCATCCTTAAAACTTAACTTATTTTTATTCAGGGGGCCTCAAAACATAAATTTCCGGAGAAATTTCTACATCGAATATTTGGATGGAATACAGTACTTCCTCTACTTACTATACGTAGCAGAGAAAGTAAAAATGCTTTTTTTTTAACTCAGGAAATCTAAAAAGCATATATTTTCAGTGAAATTTCTTGTGTTTGTGTGTTGTTTAAGGGCCCATCGACAACTAGGTCATTAGGGGGAAATATCGATGTTGAATTTTTGTGTGTAATACAATATTACTGTGCAGAATGTGAAAATAATGTGACTGTGATATTGCAAGCTTGTGTGAACCAATGAGAGGCAACGCAACACTTTTGCACTCGGACAACTTCAGTCCACATCTCTCCAGCAAGACTGCTTGAGTGGGTCACAGGTGTATTGCATCATCCTGAAAACACCTATGTCACTGTTAAAACATCTGAGTAGACTAATGCAGCTTCTGTAGAGACACCTTTGTATTCTCGAGATACGATGCTGAAATATACGGCTGTTTCTCAATTACTTTTTATCATATATGTGGCAGCTAGTCTTAGAAAAATACATTAGCTTCTGAAGAAAGTACTGATAATGTATGTTTTAGCTAAGTACCTCTTCCAGAGCAACTGCAGAATTGGATTCTTTAGGTCAGTGGTATTCAGCTTTTCTTCTCCGCTATAAATATGACATCATTTTCTTTGGGTGCATCTTCGAAATCCTCAAAACTTTAATGCTGTTTAAATTAACATTATATCGAATATGAAATAGCAAAAGCGGCTCTTATTCAACACGAAAAGTTGATCAGACTCCCATTCAGTACATGGCACAAGAGAAATTTTACACGTACACTAAAGACTCAGGAGAGCTTTCTTTCCAGACATCAAGAAAAATGTACACCTTCCTAATTCAAAGGAAAACTTCATATCTAAAGTCAATCCGACACAAACATTAGACATCAAATATTATTTACACCTGACAGAAGAAGTTAAGAAAAGTGATACTTCAACTAGTGTTCTAAAATTATTGGCATTAGAGACAATCCATACTAGATTTCCAGAACATGAATGGTTCCATATTTATACTGATGGATCATTGATATCAAACCAAGATGGAGCAGGTGCTGGAGTCACATGTCACCTCTTTTCCTATTACAAATCTTTAAGTTATGGAACTACTAACTTTGATGGAGAAATTGAAGCAATTCGAATGGCCCTACGAAATGTTTTGTACAGAATTTCACATTTTCAGCAAGCAGATTCCAGGGCAGCAATTATAGCAATTACTTCCAAGTTGTCACCAAAAACCCAAACAATTATAGAATGTTGGAAAATCCTTACCCATCTAACAGCACTTCAAAAACACCTAGTCTTCCAATGGATACCAGCTCACTGTGGACTGAGTGGTACTGAGAAAGCTGATTTTCTTGCAAAAAAGGGTACCAGCGGTGTACAAAAATCTATAGTTAATCTACCATTTTATGCAGTTAAAAGATTAGTCAACTCTGAATTCAAAAAAATTATTGCAAAATATTACTATGAAAAATCAAAGAATAAAAGATGGGAACTACCAAACATTCAAACAGTAATTCCTGAGTATCCTCGAAAAACGGCAGTTGCAACCTTCAGGTTGATTACAGGACATGATTGTCTGGCAAAACATTTAAACAGAATTGGGATATATTCTTCACCACTCTGTCCTCTATGTGATCTGCAAGAGGAAATGGATCGAGACCACCTTCAAATATGCCCGGCCACTTCTAGTGCCCTTCCCATCCATCAGTGAAAAATATTGGAGAGCAAGAGAGTTAATGAGTTCATTGTCAGAAATTCAGCATTAGCTAACAACATATTGAAAATATACTGATGTGTGGCACTCACATTACTTTCTCTACTCTTGTACGAACCATTCTTACAAACTCTTATTCCTCTGTTTGTTGAGATAAACATTTGCAGAAATTATCTTATTGTAGGTACAAGGGGAATATGGGAATGGAGTAGTCAATTCTTTTAAGCTTTCAAATTCCGTTCTCTTTGCACGGTTAACATATAAAAAACTCCATAGCGATGTTCCATTTGACAGTAGTATGTTCTCCAAGCTTACGCGAATAACAAGAAATATCTTCGAAATGGTTCAGTCTACAAAAAAATTTATTTGGACATAAATTGTATGTTTTAGCGAGATTTACATTTTTTGTACAGTGAGATTTTGTCTTATCTCTTACGGTTTATCAGTTATTCAAAAGTCATCCATAGTAAATACGACTACAGGGGCTATAGCCAGAAAATTCAAGATATACATTTAATTTGCCATAAAATATCTCAAACATATGTCATTTTAATCAAATCGTTAGAAACTTTCGAAAACTTTTCCATGTAAAGGGTAGTTTAGAGTGGAGCAATTTTCTTTAAAATCTTCGTGTCGCATCCTTGAAAGACATTAAACTTAAATACCAACTTTGGTTTTTAACCTACTTTTCGTATTTGAGTTATGCTGTCCACAGACTGACACACACAAACACACGGACGTTTTTCTAAAAATACTTTTTTTTTTATTCAGGGCGCCTCAAAACATATTTCTGGTGAAATCTTGACATCGAATTTTTGGGTGAACTACAATGTTTCCTCTACTTACTAGTACAGAAAGTAAGAATGACAAGAAAATCACAAAGGGGAAAAAAAAAACATTGAAAAACCAAAATATGACTATATCACTAATGAGAATTGCATAAGTTCAACGCCAGTAATAAAATGTTGCTTCACTTATATTTTCCATGACAAAACCACAAAGAAAAACTATGACATAAAAATTCGGGCCCTGGTAATCATGTTTCCTAAATTGTAACTGAATCATGAAACTCTTGAACCCTAATTTTTATGAAAACTGTGAGTTGTCCTTCAGTTACTTCGCAGTTCAGTTCCAGCTTAAAATAAAAAAAAATAAGTTGAGAAAAAGTGGAACCCGTGCAGCTGTTCAGATGCACTGACAGACGACCTTCGGAGTGACGTCGTCATTAAGATGCCTGTCACGGAGTAACTAATAGGAAAGGTCGCGAACTCCCTATTTGATCTCCTTGCTACGCTTTCCGGGAACATTTCAGTGGCGGTTAATTCCCCTGCTACAAGCTTAGGGTAGCAAGTGCTTCTCTGTGTTTGTGACCAGGTATCCCACCACAGGTGCAAGAAATGCTTCCCTGTGTTTGTGACCAGGTATCCCACCACAGGGGCAAGAAATGCTTCCCTGTGTTTGTGACCAGGTATCCCACCACAGGGGCAAGAAATACTTCCCTGTGTTTGTGACCAGGTATCCCACCACAGGGGCAAGAAATGCTTCCCTGTGTTTGTGACCAGGTATCCCACCACAGGGGCAAGAAATGCTTCCCTGTGTTTGTGACCAGGTATCCCACCACAGGGGCAAGAAATGCTTCCCTGTGTTTGTGACCAGGTATCCCACCACAGGGGCAAGAAATGCTTCCCTGTGTTTGTGACCAGGTATCCCACCACAGGGGCAAGAAGTGCTTCCCTGTGTTTGTGACCAGGTATCCCACCACAGGGGCAAGAAATGCTTCTCTATGTTTGTGACCAGGTATCCCACCACAGGGGCAAGAAATGCTTCTCTGTGTTTGTGACCAGGTATCCCACCACAGGGGCAAGAAGTGCTTCCCTGTGTTTGTGACCAGGTGTCCCACCACAGGGGCAAGAAATGCTTCTCTGTGTTTGTGACCAGGTATCCCACCACAGGGGCAAGAAATGCTTCTCTGTGTTTGTGACCAGGTATCCCACCACAGGGGCAAGAAATGCTTCTGTATGTTTGTGACCAGGTATCCCACCACAGGGGCAAGAAATGCTTCTCTGTGTTTGTGACCAGGTATCCCACCACAGGGGCAAGAAATACTTCCCTATGTTTGTGACCAGGTATCCCACCGCAGGGGCAAGAAACACTTCCCTGTGTTTGTGACCAGGTATCCCACCACAGGGGAAGAAGCGCTTCCCTGTGTTTGTGACCAGGTATCCCACCACAGGGGAAGAAGCGCTTCCCTGTGTTTGTGACCAGGTATCCCACCACAGGGGAAGAAGCGCTTCCCTGTGTTTGTGACCAGGTATCCCACCGCAGGGGCAAGAAACACTTCCCTGTGTTTGTGACCAGGTATCCCACCACAGGGGAAGAAGCGCTTCCCTGTGTTTGTGACCAGGTATCCCACCACAGGGGAAGAAGCGCTTCCCTATGTTTGTGACCAGGTATCCCACCACAGGGGCAAGAAACACTTCCCTGTGTTTGTGACCAGGTATCCGCACCACCTTACTACCGTGGGTTTGTGTATAGGGCAGTGATCTAATATCCTCACTATTGTATTACCTCAAGATAGTAGATCTCTGTTTATAGATCATTGATCGAGTATCCTCACTACTGTATTACCTGAAGATAGTAGATCTCTGTTTATAGATCATTGATCGAGTATCCTCACTACTATATGACGTCAAAATAGTAGATCTCTGTTTATAGATCATTGATCGAGTATCCTCACTACTGTATTACCTCAAGATTGTAGATCTCTGTTTATAGATCATTGATCGAGTATCCTCACTACTGTATGACCTCAAGATAGTAGATCTCTGTTTATAGATCATTGATCGAGTATCCTCACTACTGTATGACCTCAAGATAGTAGATCTCTGTTTATAGATCATTGATCGAGTATCGTCACTACTGTATGACCTCAAGATAGTAGATCTCTGTTTATAGATCATTGATCGAGTATCGTCACTACTGTATGACCTCAAGATAGTAGATCTCTGTTTATAGATCATTGATCGAGTATCCTCACTACTGTATGACCTCAAGATAGTAGATCTCTGTTTATAGATCATTGATCGAGTATCGTCACTACTGTATGACCTCAAGATAGTAGATCTCTGTTTATAGATCATTGATCGAGTATCCTCACTACTGTATGACCTCAAGATAGTAGATCTCTGTTTATAGATCATTGATCGAGTATCCTCACTACTATATGACCTCAAGATAGTAGATCTCTGTTTATAGATCATTGATCGAGTATCCTCACTACTGTATGACCTCAAGATAGTAGATCTCTGTTTATAGATCATTGATCGAGTATCCTCACTACTGTATGACCTCAAGATAGTAGATCTCTGTTTATAGATCATTGATCGAGTATCGTCACTACTGTATGACCTCAAGATAGTAGATCTCTGTTTATAGATCATTGATCGAGTATCCTGTACCTCACTTTAGCAGATCCCTGTGTTTGTTTACAGGATATGTTGACTACCGCGTTAGCCTGAGGCAGTGGACAGCCGGATTTGGGCAACGAGACAAAAGAATGCTTTTAACTGTTGTCGATCTTTACAGCCTTGACTGTTAAAGCGACAAAACGTATTACGTAGCCAGTTCACCTTCATCCTCGCAGCCACTGGGTGTTTAACAAAATAGATGCTCATTTGTTTCATGCACAACTTTGAATTGAAATGTGCCATTAGTTGTGTTCCGTTTTGAACTCCGTTACAAAATGCATGCAGTTTGGCCCTTGATTTGTATATGCTTTAATGTCCACTGATATGGGATGACTCATTCCAATTGATGTGACTGAAATGTCCAGAAGTTGTGCTTTCTGATAACTGGACGCTATTTCATAAATGAATTTGCATAGAATGAAGTTCTCTTTACAGACCTGTGTGGCTGTCTGTGACGCAAGGATATGTCAGTTCAGAGCCTTTTTCTGGAATGAGGACTTGAGGATCTTTCCTTTTCTGAAATTCTGCAATCTGTCTCTGTAGGTCCTAGGAGGCTAATTGGAGGCTGTTTGATGCAGAGTTTAAACTATAAAATAAAATCGCGAAAATGCACAAATCAAAATTAACATTTGTACAAAGTTCTGCTTCTAGAAAATGTTATAAATTATGCTATTAATGGCGGTTTAAAACTAAAGTATGTTTATACTGAATTAAAGCAGTTATCTGCTAAATTAAATTTTTATTATCTTTTTTAGTTTAACTTTTACACGCATAGATACAGAAAAAAATAGAAGTCTGGGGTTAGAAGAAATGATAGAAAATAGAAATCAGGGTTTAGAAGAAAGCATAGGAAGCAATGAGCATACGTTAGTAGGACAAACTTAGAATTAACCAACAGGAACTCCAATTCGAAAACAGATCAATCCATGGTATTCATGAAAGTTGCGAGAAAAGAAAAATGCTAGACCCACCTACGAGGGAAACAGAGTTGATTAGCCTTACACATTTCTCTGAGGTACTTCAGAATTATTTAATTATAGCTAAACCCAATAGCGTCGCATTCTTGATTAATTTATTATTCGTGCCAGAGAGCAACAAACCAAGGAATGTGCCAGAAAATATTAAAAACCGAGGGAGAAACGAAAGAAAAAATTCAGATTCTTTCAAGCAAGGGCCACAGTTCTATAAAAGTACAAATTATGTTAGGCAGAAATATCGAGGGTCAGTGCTTAGGAATGAAACGTACCAATGGGAAAATCAAGGTAGGAATAAGGTAGGGAAAATGTAGAGTACGTGGAATATTATGAATACACTAGAGTGGTAGCTAACAGTGCTAGTGAAAGTGCAATGACTCAAGAACAACCCGTAACAGCTAAAACAAACAAACACAAAGACTTTAGAAAACAAATGTATATAGTCAGAAGAAACCAAGAAACGTTCATTACTAGTATATAAGGATAAATATTTTGGAATCCATGTATATACACTGGAACTAGGATAATTCGAAATTGTCGTTAATTCAAAGATTTTTCTTGGTCCCTTGAATTTTGTATTAAAGCAATGTAAAAAAATCTGATGTGTTGCACTCACATGACTTTCTCTACTCTTGTACTAACCATTCTTACAAACTCTTATTCCTATATCTTCTTCGTGTTAGTTAAAACAAACATTTGTATAAATTATCTTATTGCTTATTTCCTTGTAGGTGCAAGCGGAATATTAGAATACAGTAGGCTTTAAGCGATAGTCAAATCTTTTATAGCTTTGAGATTCCGTTCTCTTTGCACACGTAACATAAAAAAAATGAACAACGATGTTCCATTTCAGGAAAGCTTTAAGTTTTCCGAAACTCACACACATAACAAAAAATATCTCCGAAATGGTTCAACCTACAAGAATATTTATTGAGACATAAATTGTGTATTTTAGCAAGATATACATTTTTTGTATAGTATGATTTGGTCTATCTCTAACGGTTTACCAGTTATGCAAAAGCCCCCCAGAGTAAATACGACTACAGGGGCTATAGCCAGAAAATTCAAGATATACATTTCATTTGTTATAAAAATATCTCAAACATATGGCATTTTAATCAAAATCATTAGAACCATTTTCAAGAAAATCAAAATTTTCGAAAAATGTTCCATGTAAAGGGTAGTTTAGGGTGGGGCTATTTTCTTCAAAATGTTCGTGTCGCATCCTTGAAAGACATTAAACTTAAATACCAACTTTGGTTTTTAACCGAGTTTTCGTTTTTGAGTTATGCTGTCCACAGACTGACATACAGACACACAGGGACCTTTTTCTAAAAATACTTTTTTTTTTTTTTTTTTATTCAGGGGTGTCTCAAAACATATATTTCCGGTGAAATCTCGACATCGAATTTTTGGGTGGAATACAATACTTCCCCTACTTGTCAGTAGAGAAAGTAAAAATCACATGCAATTCGAATTTCATTTTCCTTAATTCGAAGTTTCTGTTGAGAAAGTCACTTGAAAATTAATCTAACTAGCTGTCGGCCTTGAGCTTCTGTAGCTGCTCCCACATCCCCTTGTTTAAAACAGGTGCGCCTTCAGTTGTCACTGGAGCTTCTTACTGTTGTCTCTTACTACACCGCGTGTTCAGTACAAGAGTTTTAACTTTTACGGAGAAAGTCATCGTCATTCAAGAAGATGAAAGAATACAGGATAGCACCGAACACTTTGTCAACTTATCTGAAGAATAAGGAGACAATTGTAAGCAGTGCCTCGACTGAAAATATGCAATGTGCTTCTTTACTGCATAATCCTTAATGTAAAATACACATAGAATTTCGTCTCCAGCTTCGAAATGCCCAATGTCCACTGTAATTATGAAATTCTGCAATGTAACTGAATGACTTTGACCATGTGTTCATTAGGTAAATATTGATTGTGGAAATGTATATTAGTGTGTATTTGTACATAACGTTTGTAAAGAAAATGGTAGGAGAAGCAGAAGTTGCCAACTGATGCAATTGGAATTAGCTAAATTTAACATTTTCAGTGGGGGCATGGTTTTCACTGTGTGTCTTGGAAATGTCTTCCACGAATGGCATTGTGCAGTAGCCCACACAAGTGGAAGATGGGTTCCTCGGTGTCTTACTGTCAATTGCAAATCCCAAAGAAAAGACATTGTTTCCGATTTGTTGCGACGCTTTGAACCTCAAGGGAAGGTCTTCTTGTCCCAGATGTGAGAGGTGTTGAAACGTCTTGCACACACTTTGAGCCAGACAGGGTTGGACAGTGTTACCCCATCTAGCCTATAGTCCCGTTTTCGCTCCCTCACATTTCCACTTGTTTGGACCACTGAAGAAACTTGTTTGTGGAATACATTTCGAAGACGATGAAGAAGTGATTCTCGCAGTGAGAGCCTGGTTCCACAGGCAGAGTAAAGACTTACTGACAGGAAACACATGCCCTCCAGGGTTGCCAACATTTTAAAGTAAAATTATCGTACCAGCCACTCAAAATTATAGATTTGGATTCAAAATTATCGTGCATCATAAAGCGAACGCTACAACAATAAACATATCAGTATAATACTTATGAAAACATAAGAGTAATGATGTTTATTATATCCACTTTACAAGATTGATGACCTCAACAAATATTACAACTTTAGCACTTATGTTTCGCGCACTATTCATCTGAAAGTTCAGGTTCCTCAACCGTTGCAGCATTGCACCAATTTGTTGTTGAGATAAACCTTAACATCTTCTCGGTGACTTGCAGAGTTTAAGATCTACCACGTTCTTTCATAAGTTGAGACGGCAGAATGAGTTCATTTACCGTATCTAGTGCCAATCTGTTTCTAACTTTGGTTTTTATTAAACCCAGTTTACAAAAAAAGCTCTTTCACAAGAAGTGCTTCTGTAGGGCAAGGAAACCACTGATAATGCAAAGGTCGCTAGTTCTTTGAAATCAGTATTTCCACCAAGGTGACATATGTTTAACAGTATTCCAGAAACTGTCAGGTTCAGGCATGTTCTTTATTTCACACGGAATAGCACGTATTCCGAGTTTTCTACATTGATCGTCAATTTTCTGAACAGTGCCTTCTTCATTGAGATTATCAGACCTGGGCACACTGGCAATAAGAGGATAAAGGTAGCAGGCTTAGTAGCTATGGGGTGGAGACAGACAATGAGAACAAAAGTGGTGTATAATGAACAACGTTGTTGCATTTCGCTAAAGTTCTAAGTTTTCCGAAACTCACACACACAACAAGGAATATCTCCGAAATGGTTCACCCTACAAGAAAATTTATTGAGACACAAATTGTGTATTTTAGCAAGATCTACATTTTTTGTACAGCATAATTTGGTCTATCTCTAACGGTTTACCAGTTATGCAAAATTCGTCCAGAGTAAATACGACTACAGGGGCTATAGCCAGAAAATTCGAGATATACATTTCATTTGTCATCAAAATATCTCAAACATATGACATTTTAATCAAAATCGTTAGAGCCATTTTCCAGAAAATCAAAATTTTCGAAAAATCTTCCATGTAAAGGGTAGTTTAGGGTGGGACTGTTTTCTTCAAAATCTTCTTGTCGCATCCTTGAATGACATTAAACTTAAATACCAACTTTGGTTTTTACCTGACTTTTCGTTTTTGAGCTATGCTGTCCACAGACTGACAGACTGACACACAGACACACACACACACACACACACACACACACACACACACACACACACACACACACACACACACACACGGACCTTTTTCTAAAAATGCTTTTTTTTGGATTCAGGGGGTCTCAAAACATATATTTCCGGTGAAATCTCGACATCGAAGTTTTGGGTGGAATACAATACTTCCCCTACTTACCAGTAGAGAAAGTAATACGCGATTCTGAGCCTCGCAACTCAGAAACTATTCAACGTAAAATTCTCAAATGAAATTGAAAATGAAACTAATATTTTTTAGTTTGTGGTGGTACTTGATATTTTAGAACCTAAATTTAATATAATTTTCATCATATTTAGTGTTTTTTTTTTTTTTTTTTTTTTTTTTTTTGTGAAAACTGCCAGTTTAAATAGAATACAAATTATGGCGTCGTTCAGCATTTAATTTCAAAAGAATATTAGTTTAAAATTTGATGGCGTATTCAACGGACTGCTGTGGAAAAAATGAGAAGTAAAAGAGCATCGTAAGAGCGTTACATTCCCTAGTCGCGCTGCACCGCTCCATGAGTCACGTCAAGGACGTTGTCGATCCGCTGCTGTTTGTTTTGCTGCACAGCAAACAGCCCGACCTTCAACATTTGTTTGGTTATTTTTTCCACGTTTCAAACAAGCTTTTCTATAAAACTGAAAATTGCAATTAATGTGTAATAAAAAGAGATTAAGTTTAATCTTTATAAAAAAGACATTGATATTTAATACAGGAAGAAAAAGGTTTTAAGAATTGTGTAATCATCAACTTCAAAATGAATCGTAGTTTACCGAAATCCGATGTAGGGTTCTTGAGTTATCGGCTCAAAAGATGTCTCATTCTGAAAATAACGCAAATTTTAGCGAATTGTAATTTGAAAACATTTAAGTCGTACGTTTCTCAAAATTGTTTTCTTTTACGCTTACTGACACATGTAGAAATTATTACTGATTTTTAAAACTGCTATTAGTTTTTACATGGGTCCCAGGCCATGCGGGTATTCCCGGCAATGAGGCGGCGTATAGGGCTGCAAAGTCTGTCTGCCGCTTGCCGAGGTTTTCCACACACTCTTCCATTTCGGTACTCTTGGTAAGAGATATCTAGCATTCAATTGCGGGCAATTAAGGACGCCTGACCTCGTGCAGGTCAAGTTATTCTAACTTGATTGCGATTAGGTCTCACACGCGCCACTAATGGTCATCTTTTGCGTGGCAACCCGGCCCCTGTGTGTCCCACGTGCGATGTGAAACTGTCTTGTGTCGCACGTGTTGCTATGCTCCGGAGCGCCAATCCCTTCGCCTGGGTTTTTAGTCTGCGGTCCATTCTAGGGGGCGACCCGGCATCCGTAGATTGGGTGCTGCGGTTCGTTGCCAAAATTGAGTTTACCAAACAAGTGTAACTTGTGTTTTGTGCTTTTAATTTTCCGACGTTAAAATATGGAGTAGTATATGTATTGTTTTACGGTTTGTTTTTAGCGTTTTAACCCTTCACTGTTTTAGCAGTCATTTTTTAACGTTTTAACCGTTTTAACATTCGTTGTTTGATGTTTTAACTGTTTTACCGTTTTTACTTTCTATACTACGTAAATAGACGAAGTATTGTATTTCATCCAAAAATTCGATGTCAAGGCTTCACCGGAAATATACGTTTTGAGACCCCATGAATCCAAAAAGAATTGGAGGAATTTTTAGAAAAAATTTCCGTGTGTAGGTATATGTGTCTGTGTGTGTCTGTGGACAGCATAACTCAAAACCGAAAAGTCGGTTCAAAACCAAAGTAGGTATTTAAGTTTAATGTCTTTGAAGGATGTGACACGAAGATTTTGAAGAAAATTCCTCCACACTAAACTACCGTTTACGTGGACAATTTTTCGAAAATTTTGATTTTCTTGAAAATGACTAACGATTTTGATTAAAATGACATGTTTATGATATTTTTATGACAAATGAAATGCATTTTTAATGTTGTGACTGTAGCCCATAGTCCTGTTTACTCTGGATGACTTTTAAATAACTCGTAAACCATAAGAGATAGACAAAATCTTACTATACAAAAAGTGTAGATCTTACTAAAACCACAAATTAAGTCTGATTAGATTTGTTTGAAGAGTGAATTATTTTGGACATATTCCTTGTTTGTTTCAGTTTCAGAAAACTTGAAACATTCCTGAAATGTAACATCGTTGTTCATGTTTTATGCTTTCTCTACTGGTAAGTAGGGAAAGTATTGTATTCCACCCAAAAATTCGATGTCGAGATTTCACCGGAAATACATGTTTTGAGGCCCCCTGAATCCAAAAAAAAGCATTTTTAGAAAAAGGTCCGTGTGTATGTCTGTGTGTGTCAGTCTGTGCACAGCATAACTCAAAAACGAAAAGTCGGTTAAAAACCAAAGTTGGTATTTAAGTTTAATATCTTTCAAGGATGTGACACGAAGGTTTTGAAGAAAATAGTCCCACTCTAAACTACCCTTTACATGGAACATTTTTCGAAAAATTTGATTTTCTTGAAAATGGCTAACGATTTTTATTAAAATGTCATATGTTTGAGATATTTTGATGACAAATGAAGTGTGTATTGGCTATTGCCCATGTAGTCGTATTTACTCTGGACGACTTTTGAATAACTGGTAAACCGTTAGAGATAGACCAAATTATACTACACAAAAAATGTAGATCTTGCTAAAATACACAATTTATGTCTCAATAAATTTTCTTGTAGGGTGAACCATTTCGGAGATATTCCTTGTTATGTGTGTGAGTTTCGGAAAACTTAGAACTTTCGTGAAATGGGTCATCGTTGTTCATTTTTTTATATGTTAAGTGTGCAAAGACAACAGAATCTCAAACATTTGACTATCGCACAAAGGCTACTATATACTAATATTCCCCTTGCACCTACAAGGAAATAAGCAATAAGATAGTTTGTACAAATGTTTGTCTCAACTATCACGAAGAAGATATAGGAATAAGAGTTTGTTAGAATGGTTAGTTCAAGAGTAGAGAAAGTCATGTGAGTGCAACACATCAGATTTTTTTATGTTCAGCATGAAAAGAGAAGGGAATCTCAAAGCTTTAAAAGATTTGACTATCGCTCAAAGCGATATTCTCCTTGTACCTACAAGTAAGTAAACAAGAAAATAATTTCTTAAAATGTTTATCTCAACTAACACGAAGAAGATACAGCCTTCAGCCTTTGACTTGCGCCCCATATGACCTACCTGTCGACGGGCCCTTAAACGCCACGCACTCACTAAAGAATGCGAGCTCACTTTTCTATGTCTCTCTCTCTCTCTGTCGTCCGATTTGAAATGGAGTAGCGCATATTAGTGGACACAGGTGCAGCGTGACCGTGATTCGACCCAGGGTTGCCAACATTAAAAAGTAAAATTATCGTACCAGTCACTCAAAATTATAGATTTGGATTCAAAATTATCGTACATCATAAAGAAAGCGCTACAACAATAAAAATGTCAGTATAATACTTATGAAAATATAAGAATAATGATGTTTATTATATCCACTTACAAGATTGATGACCTCAACAAATATTACAACTTTAGCACTTATGTTTCTCGCACTATTCATCTGAAAGTTCAGCTTCCTCAACCGTTGCAGCATTGCACCAATTTCTTGTTGAGATAAACCTTAACATCTTCTCGGTGACTTGCAGAGTTTAAGATCTACCACGTTCTTTCATAAGTTGAGACGACAAAATGAGTTCATTTACCGTATCTAGTGCCAATCTGTTTCTAACTTTGGTTTTTATTAAACCCAGTTTAGAAAAAAAAACTCTTTCACAAGGAGTGCTTCTGTAGGGCAAGGAAACCACTGATAATGCAAAGGCCGCTAGTTCTTTGAAATCAGTATTTCCACCAAGGTGACATGTGTTTAACAGCATTCCAGAAACTGTCAGGTTCAGGCATGTTCTTTATTTCACACGGAATAGCACGTATTCCGAGTTTTCTACATTGATCGTCAATTTTCTGAACAGTGCCTTCTTCATTGAGATTATCAGATCTGGACACACTGGCAATAAGAGGATAAATGGTAGCAGGCTTAGTAGCTATGGGGTGGAGACAGACAATGAGGACAAAAGTGGTGTTATTTGTAATTAGTTTCACTTCGCTGGAGTGATAAACCTGTGAAAATGATGATATCGAACTATCATACATTCAAATTATCGTATACCCCCATAATTATCGTACGGGTTGACAACCATCGTACAAACATTAAAATTATCGTATGCCCCCATAATTATCGTACGGGTTGACAACCATCGTACAAACATTAAAATTATCGTATGCCCCCATAATTATCGTACGAGTTGGCAACCCTGATCCGACCTGACGTGGCGAAGGGCTTGGCTTCGAGCCCTACCAGGTGACGACATTGGGCGACACCTTGCCCGGCTGGAGTTGACCTTGATAAGTTTGTGGGTGCTCGTCGCGAATTGGATAAAGAAGTGGACGCCCTAAGGAGTCACCGGGCGACACCCCACGTCGGCCGAGACGAGGTAACACTTCACAGCTCCAACAAGCAGCCAGGAATACACACGGTGACCCTGGTGAGGACAAGTGCACTCACAAAACCTCCTCTATGCATTACACCTTCACATACATGCCTTATGACCTATAAATGTTAGAAATATAAAAGCACTTATGACCGAAAAAATTAGAAAATGTGACGATAAATATCACTTAAATTTTTTTTCGGGAGCATTTTCGAAATCTTCATAAATTTAATACCTTTCTAAATTAACATTATCTACATATATTTAAAATCTAGGACACTCAATAATAAATAGTATTAATTTTATTGTTGCATTTTGAAATTTATTTAATTGCACAAACCAGAGCTATCAGCTTTGCACAGAATGAAATAAATGTCACATTTTGAAGGGCGATCAGAAAGAAGAATTACAATAATTCTAATTATGGAAGCAATTGACCTTGGCAGAAAATCTCACAACAGCTATACTAAACTGTCCGTGCTTTGTTTGTATCTGTCACATCCTATGCGTCTGTCTCTTTCTATATAATACAGCTTACCCTCCATACTCGCGGAAACATATAGTTCTAAGAAAGATAATCGTAAGAAATATTGCAAACAAGAATTATATGTGAAAAATGTTTCTTTGGGATGACTTCAAGTACATATGCGAAACTGGGATAGAAATATAAAAATCTGATGTGTTGCACTCACATGACTTTCTCTACTCTTGTACTAACCATTCTTACAAACTCTTATTCCTATATCTTCTTCGTGATAGTTGAGACAAACATTTGTACAAACTATCTTATTGCTTATTTCCTTGTAGGTACAAGGGGGATATTAGAATACAGTAGGCTTTGTGCGATAGTCAAATGTTTGAGATTCTGTTGTCTTTGCACACGTAACATATAAAAAAATGAACAAGGATGATCCATTTCACGAAAGTTGTAAGTTTTCCGAAACTCACACACATAGCAAGGAATATCTCCGAAATGGTTCACCCTACAAGAAAATTTATTGAGACATAAATTGTGTATTTTAGCAAGATATACATTTTTTGTATAGTACAATTTGGTCTATCTCTAAAGTTTACCAGTTATGCAAAAGTCGTCCAGAGTAAATACTACAGGGGCTATAGCCAGAAAATTCAAGATATACATTTCATTTGTCATAAAAATATCTCAAACATATGACATTTTAACCAAAATCGTTTGAGCCATTTTCAAGAAAATCAAAATTTTCGAAAAAATTCCATGTAAAGGCTAGTTTAGGGTGGGGCTATTTTCTTCAAAATCTTCGTGTCGCATCCTTGAACGACTTTGAACTTAAATACCAACTTTGGTTTTTAACCGACTTTTCGTTTTTGAGTTATGCTGTCCACAGACTGACAGACACACAGACACACACACGGACCTTTTTCTAAAAATGCTTTTTTTTGCATTCAGGGGGCCTCTAAACATATATTTCCGGTGAAATCTTGACATCGAATTTTTGGGTGGAATACAATACTTCCCCTACTTACCAGTAGAGAAAGTAAAAATATGACAAAAAACAAAAATTTAAGAGAAAATATTACAGTAATATGAAAAATGATCAGAAAATGACATATTTATGTATTTTCCCCGTTTACCTTTTGGGAACGAAAATAAAAAGGGAGTAGAAAACAGCGCGCGCATACACACACACACACACACACACACACACACACACACACACACACACACACACACACACACACACAGACACACACACACACACACACACACACACCTATAATATGGTGTTTCCGCAATAAAGTTATATCCATATTTTACCAAACGGGTTTGAAATTGGCCGACATGGACATGAAATTCTCCTAAACCTTCCCAGTTTTAATATTGTTGGGGATAAATTTTATAGGTTATGAAGATACGAAGGAACAGTGCTTTGGGAAAGAATAGCAATTCATGTATGCACAAACATACATAAATTTTCATATTAGTATTGATAAAAGAAACAAAATAACTGAAATCTGGTATTGCTAAATCACAACCAGTTTTTCATCTTCTGTTTTGAAAAGGTAAACCGCCACTGATTTATCGTAAGGCTGTTCCGTGTGGCCTTTTTTCCAGTAGAAAAAATATAAAAAAATGTTCGCCCGTATAAAGCATGAGTACGGCGGCCAATCTTGAAGAAAAACCATCAAGCTAGCAGTTCCATTTGCACATAAATGCTGAGAAAACAAGGAACATTTCGCTTCGTTTCCCTTGAGATTATTTCTCTCTCTCTCTCTCTCTCTCTCCATCTCTCTCTCTCTCTCTCTCTCTCTCTCTCTCTCTCAGATTGGTTAGAAGAGAGTGTTGCATTGGAAGGAACAAACACGTCGTAAAGAAGTGGCGTCTCGAGAGAGAAAACAGCATCGAGATCAAACATTCTCTCACATGTTAGCAGTTCTTTTAAGGTTTGTTACGAAGGCCGAGTTCGAACCTGCAGGAGGATATTAATGATGTACACCACGCGATTCTTGCTTTCTCCTGTTCATTCTACGAGGGCTGTCCCGACGTATAGATAGCGATTGTTTCAAACAAATGACTGGTAGAAAGTACCAACCTTATAGGGCTTAAGTTTGAAGTTTGACGATGCTACGTTGTTTAGTATTTGTTTGGCAGTCATCAGTGCGCGAACTGGCAGCCATTGCAGGTATTTCAAAAAGTGCTGTACATCGCATACTGACTGAAAATTTGGACATGAGGAAGCTGTGCACAAGATGGGTGCTGCGCTTGTTCACAATGGAACATAAACAGCATCATGAGGAAGTTTCAGTCCAGTGTTAGGCGATGTTTGGCCGCAATAAAGCTGAGTTTTTGCTTTGATTCTTATCCAAGGATGAAACCTAGGTCCATCACCTCACACCTGAGACGAAGGAACAGTCAAAACACTGAATTGAAAGGGAAGAATGGGTTCTAAAGAAGGTGAAAACAGTTCCATCTGTAAGCAAGCTTATGGGGACAGTTTTCTGGGAAGCACGTGGGTTAATCTTAATTGATTATGTCCATAAAAGAAAAGCAATCAATGGCGAGTATTATGCGAACTTGTTGCGGCGTTGGAGTGATGAAATCGTGCAGAAAGGCCGTATTTAGTGAAAAAGAAGGTTTTGTTTCGTCAAGACAATGCACCAGTTCACACATCCATTATCGCCATGGCCAAAACCAATGAGTTCAAGTTGGAATTGCTTCCTCATGAACCCTGTTCGCCAGATTTAGTCCCTGTGATTATTTTCTGTTTCCAAACTTAAGGAAATTGCTTGGTGGTAAAGGATTTGCCAACAATGAAGAGGTTCTCAGCATAAACAGGGTACCGAAGCCGCTGAGCATCGCTGGGAAAAGTGTATCGAACTGAAAGAAGACTATGTATAGAAATAAAGATGCTTTTCCGCAACATTTTTGTGCTTCGTTTGTAAGGTCGGGTACTTCTGGGGCAGCCCTCGCACCATTGTTCCCCATTGCTTTCATTTGACGTCATGCAGCGCATCTTTTCCTTGGAATATTCGTATTCATTTCAGGGTACAGTAACACCTAGTTTATCCGGATCAGATTTGTAGCTATGTTTTATGTTCACATTAAATAATAAATTTAACTATGATAGCAAGAACGTAACTATAAGCAGGGCAAATATTCGCATTTTATTATGATTCAATGTCCGATTCCTGCACAAACTGTACAATAAATTATGGTAACACGTACTGTACTGTAAAGTGCTACCTGTTGAGTTTAAGAAAGATTTAGTTGTGTGTCACACGGTGCTGACGCGGTATGTCTCACCAGTTATAAATGGCGGCGGATGAAAGCGTTGACCTTGATCCCTAACAGTCACTACGCTTGCCTCAATCTCCCCAGTTTTCCTAGTGTTTTCAAATGGCACATGTTATTAAGTTTATCCTGTGTGTTTCAACCGGATTGTTTCTGTCGTATCAGAGTGTTTGGGAGTGTAATTTAATGTAAAAGATGAAAGTGACATCAAAGCGAAACAAGATCGCGGTTTCAGTGGATAAAAAGTTGGAAGCTATTAATTGAATTGATAAAGGAGAAACATTGAAGAAAATAGCTGCTGAATTGCGAGTTGTTGACAAACATTAAGGAGCGTCAGCCCGAAACCACTCGAGGTGTACTATTAAAGATAATGACCGTACTTCGTTCAAACGCCACACGTGTTAGAAACAATTAATTCCTTGTTAAGAAGTGATGTAATTTTACGTGATTAAAATTGTTAAATGTTGTTACTGTCTTGTAAACAATACATACTATGTACTGTACATAATTGCGTTAAAAGACTTTATGGTTATAAACGGCAAGTCTGTTTATGTAAGGGTTTAAGAATTGAGTTTTGCTTGTTACCCATATAACCCGGATTATCCGGATTTTGATTTTCCGTGTTGTCTTTGGTCCCAGTTAGTCCCGATAAACGAAGTTTTACTGTATTACGGTAACATTTCCCTTAGTCATCGACGGAATATAACTTTAAGTAATGCATTATACAGTATTGTGAGTTGGTGTGCTCTTTCCGTAGTAAATGTCTGGGTTTTCCTGCTTGCAGCACTTCAGTTAATGCAACTCGGTCCCTCCTTGCTTAGACAACTGCTAGTCGCCCGCAGTAATGTCACTCAGAAAACAAAAGTGAATCGAACCACGCAGCGCCACGGTCAGCTTTCATGGTATCTGAGCGGCGCCTTCCAAGAATAGATTGTCACTTTAGCCTACTGTATTCCCTTTATATCTGTCAGGTAATATTTATAAAACAATTTTTACAAATGCCTAAAGTGATGTGGATAGAAAAATAAATCACAATTGTTTCTTGAATAATGGGTAGATAAATTGAATCGTAATTTGAAAAGGGAAACAAGTCCATGATTTGCAAAAATAAGTTGAAATATATATTTTGTTTCTCACTCTTGAAGCTGTCAGTTAGTGTAAAACAGAAGCTTGTCCTGTATAGCTAGAGCATGACTCCTACAGTCCATTAAGGATTCCATTAATTTTAAAAGAGAAGTAAAGTATAGGACTAGTACATCTTTTATACTTGCAGAGGGCACTCATGTTGGTTAATCGCATAGAGTTATTGGATTCATTATTTGTTCAATGAGTAGATTGAATAGTGTATGTTGGTAATACTGTGATCATTAGGGCTCGGATTTTTAGGTAAATACATATTTTGTTTGCTTCTTAGTATCAAACTTAGTTTAATGTTCTGGATATTTACATATTTTCTGATTATTTATATAAATAAATATTCACATAAATTACACAAAAATCGCAAAAAGGAAAGATTTTAAAAATAATTTTCTCATAAAGGACGTAAAAGCCGCAGCAAATTGCTTTTAACAAAACACCATCCACTTCTTTAATGCCAATTACGCATGCTAGATGTCGCCATTATTGGAAGAGCTGATATGTCATCTATAGTATCCCTTCAGTTGGAAGAAAATGTAAACATCCTGGTTACTCTAGCTACACGAGCCTGTAAGCATGGGCGTCGCGAAGGGGGTGCAAGGGGGGGGCCGCGGCCCCCCCCCCCCTTGGAAAATAACAAATGTAATGTGCAATCAATTACTGTCAGACTATTGCTTTAATTTTGAGGTAAAGTACACTTCTTATTTAGCATAAATTAACATGCTTATCCGTAACAAATACTATAACTCAATTTTTACAGTTTTTGGCTACATTATAATGAATTAATTGCAAACTTCCAACATGCGGCCCCTCCCTGAAAAAAAGTCTGCCGACGTTCATGCCTGTAAGATAACAAAAAATTCCTCCACTACACCTGTTATCACTTCACAATTCAAATTTAGTCATTTGTGAATCCAAAGATTATACCACATTCCAGTTGTGTTGTGTTGAGAAATTACATATCGACAGTTCTGAGTTCACAGTGGATTAAGGATGTCTGGAGTGAAAAGTAGTGCAATTGCCACAGTATACTGCGAAATTTAAAAGACACTGTGTTAAGAAATGACTTGGCATACTTTTCCACAAATCTTTGTTTCCTCTGTGATTCCATAAAGAAACTGGAATCAGTAGAAATGTCTATGGGAGAAGCAGTTCAAGTAGTTCAGGATGTCCAAATAAACTTAAGGTTCTTTTTGATCCTGCAGCACAAGCCCTAAAAAGAAAATGCAAGTAAGTGTTGGAAAATAATAGTGGATTAAACAGTCTATAAAATTTCAAATGTATTGATGCCAGTGTGAGTGATATATAATGATGCTAGACTGCCTTCTTGTCACGTGGAGTGAACATTTTGGAAATTCAAGACAACTTTTCGTGACAATCGTCACATCTTTCGGGAAGGAAAATTTGAGGAATCCTAATTCTACAATACTTGGTGATTCCATCCAAGAATAATATCTGGTGAGTAATAGGTACATTTATATTATCTAGTTCAGACCTTAAAAATATTTTATTTGTTTTAGCACATATTTTTTTACTTTTTACTTTATCTACTGGTAAGTAGGGGAAGTATTGTATTCCACCCAAAAATTCGATGTCGAGATTTCACCGGAAATATATGTTTTGAGGCCCCCTGAAACCAAAAAAAAAAGCATTTTTAGAAAAAGGTCCGTGTGTGTGTCAGTCTGTCAGTCTATCAGTCTGTCAGTCTGTGGACAGCATAACTCAAAAACGAAAAGTAGGTGAAAAACCAAAGTTGGAATTTAAGTTTTTTGTCGTTCAAGGATGTGACACGAAGATTTTGAAGAAAATAGCCCCATCCTAAACTACCCTTTACATGGAAAATTTTTCGAAAATTTTGATTTTCTTGAAAATGGCTCTAACGATTTTGATTAAAATGCCATATCTTTGCGATATTTTTATGACAAATGAAATGTATATCTTGAATTTTCTGGCTATAGCCCCTGTAGTCGTATTTACTCTGGACGACTTTTGCATAACTCGTAAACCGTTAGAGATAGACCAAATCATACTATACAAAAAATGTAGATCTTGGTAAAATACACAGTTTATGTCTCAATAAATTTTCTTGTAGAGTGAACCATTTCGGAGATATTCCTTGTTATATGTGTGAGTTTCGGAAAACTTAGAACTTCAGCGAAATGCAACAACGTTGTTCATTTTTTTTATATGTTAATCGTGCAAAGAGAACGGAATCTCAAAGGTAAAAAAGATTTGACTATCGCACAAAGCATTCTGTATTGTAATATTCCCCTTACACCTACAAGGAAATAAGCAGTAAGATAATTTGTACAAATGTTTATCTTAACTAACAAGACGATATAGGAATAAGAGTTTGTTAGAATGGTTAGTACAAGAGTAGAGAAAGTCATGTGAGTGCAACACATCAGATTTTTAGCATATATTTTCATCATTTTTGCGCATAAAAAATAAATATTTTCCAAGTTTTTAGCACCTAAAAATCCGAGCCCTTGTGGTCAACGATTAGATCTACGACAGTGTGTTGGTAATACTGTCATTGACATCTAGTAGTGTGTGTTGATAATATTGTCACTTAGTGACTTGTTTCCTGTTTTCGGCCCGCCTCGGTAGCGTGACGGTTAGCGTGTCTGCCTCACGTTCAAGAGGTCGCGAGTTCGAATCTCGCTTAGTTTAAGTTATCCGTTGTCCTTCCGTCTGTTACAACCAAGTTATATATAGAAGAAAGTATCTCACTGTCAGCATTTGATATTGGTAACCAAAGACATTGAAGGAACTATTTACAGAAAAGGTGGTAACATTCACATTTTGCTTTGAGTGTTGTCACTATATCAAATTGCATTGTCAGGCAGGATTCTTTGTCTCTCCAATAATATTTATTTTGCAGTATTGTTACAAGTTGATCTCAAAAGAAACAGGGTTATTAATTCGTAAGAATTAGATGTAAACTCTTTCATTGTTATTAAAACCAAAACTTAAACACCAGCAACAATAAAATTAGTCAATGAGTAAATAAACTTATTTTTCTAAGCGAAATTTTAAAAAATCTGATGTGTTGCACTCACATGACTTTCTCTACTCTTGTACTAACTATTCTTACAAACTATTATTCCTATATCTTCTTCATGTTAGTTAAGATAAACATTTGTACAAATTATCTTATTGCTTATTTCCTTGTAGGTACAAGGGGAATGTTAGAATACAGTAGGCTTTGTGCGATAGTCAAATGTTTGAGATTCTGTTGTCTTTGCACACTTAACATATAAAAAAAATGAACAACGATGATCCATTTCACGAAAGTTCTAAGTTTTCCGAAACTCACACACATAACAAGGAATATCTCCGAAATGGTTCACCCTACAAGAAAGTTTATTTCGACATAAATTGTGTATTTTAGGAAGATCTACATTTTTTGTATAGTATAATTTGGTCTGTCTCTAACGGTTTACCAGTTATGCAAAAGTCGTCCAGAGTAAATACGACTACAGGGGCTATAGCCAGAAAATTCAAGATATACATTTCATTTGTCATCAAAATATCTCAAACATATGACATTTTAATCAAAATCGTTAGAGCCATTTTCAAGAAAATCAAAATTTTCGAAAAATTTTCCATGTAAAGGGTAGTTTAGGGTGGGGCTATTTTCTTCAAAATCTTCGTGTCGCATCCTTGAAAGACATTAAACTTAAATACCAACTTTGGTTTTTAACCGACTTTTCGTTTTTGAGTTAGTCTGTCCACAGACTGACACACAGACACACACACGGACCTTTTTCTAAAAATGCTTTTTTTCGGATTCAGGGGGTCTCAAAACATATATTTCCGGTGAAATCTCGACATCGAATTTGGGTGGAATACAATACTTCCCCTACTTACCATTTACTCCTAAAAACACAATATTCTCGAAAATATAAAAAATTGGCGAAAAAATAATCACATATATAACTTCTAAACTATGTGAAATGTCTGCAAACCAATTTGTTGTGCAATTGAACAACTGTGTCATTTATTGTTAGAAGCAAAAACTGTTGCTTCTGACCATCAGGCATTTGATAGAGGAAACAAGAGAATGTGAAGTGTAAATACTACATAACATATGACTAAACGTATGTTCTTATTCCTATATTTGGCCAAAATATCGCTTGACACTAAAATGTGGTCAACTAAGCATTTATATGACCGATAAAAAGTGATACATTGTGTTCACAAGAAACAATGTAGTTAACACATGGTTATAAAGCCATACCTGGGTTTAGTTTATAATGACGATAGTGTTGATGATACCAAGGAAGTATTTTGTGACCCAGTGACACATAGTACCTGGTCGTGTGGGATGTGACCGTGATGCAATGACCTGTAAGGTGGGGTTTTACAGCTTCCTACGCCAACTGCATCGGTTCTTAAACCGTGGAGCGTGACCCCTAGCACCTGCTCTAAATAACATGGTTCATTGTTTGCCAGCTGCTGGTTTAGGCACCTGGCACTAAAATTTGAGTTTTCTGTATTTTTACTTTCTCTACTACTTCCAAGTAATGTAAACCCCGCGCGACAGCCCACGAAGGGCCAAGGCCTACCGCCCAGCCGCTGCGTCCCCCACCTCTGCCCACTACAGGCGTCATTGGTGAGGTGCAGTACTGGAGGGTGGGACGTGGTCAGCGCCCCGAGCCCTCCCGGCCAGTTATGCGGTCTTCTCGACCTGGGGCCGCTACTTCTCCATCAAGTAGCTCCTCAATTGGTCCCCCCGGGACCTAACGAGGCTGAGTGCACCCCGTGCCAGACCTCCCAGAGGGGATAAAATCCCCATGCTGATACCGGGGATCGAACCCGGGTCCTCCGCGCCACAGGCAAGCGCGCTGCCAGCTGCGCTACGGAGGCGGCCACTACTTCCAAGTTGTCACCAAAAAACCAAACAAGAGCAGGTGCTGGAGTCACATGTCACCTCTTTTCCTATTACAAATCTTTAAGTTATGGAACTACTAACTTTGATGGAGAAATTGAAGCAATTCGAATGGCCCTACGAAATCTTTTGTACAGAATTTCACATTTTCAGCAAGCAGTTATTCTTTCAGATTCCAGGGCAGCAATTATAGCAATTACTTCCAAGTTGTCACCCAAAAACCAAACAATTATAGAATGTTGGAAAATCCTTACCCATCTAACAGCACTTCAAAAACACCCAGTCTTCCAATGGATACCAGCTCACTGTGGACTGAGTGGTAATGAGAAAGCTGATTTTCTTGCAAAAAAGGGTACCGGCAGTGTACAAAATTCTATAGTTAATCTACCATTTTGTGCAGCTAAAAGATTAGTCAACTCTGAATTCAAAAAAATTATTGAAAAATATTACTATGAAAAATCAAAGAATAAAAGATGGGAACTACCAAACATTCAAACAGTAATTCCTGAGTATCATTGAAAAACAGCAGTTGCAACCTTCAGGTTGATTACAGGACATGATTGTCTGGCAAAACATTTAAACAGAATTGGGATATATTCTTCACCACTCTGTCCTTTGTGTGATCTGCAAGAGGAAATGGATCGAGTCCACCTTCAAATATGCCCGGCCACTTCTAATGCACCATCCATCAGTGAAAAATATTGGAGAGCAAGAGGATTAATGACTTCATTGTCAGAAATTCAGCATTAGCTAACAATAACAACTTTCTCTACTACGTACAGTAAAGTTGAGGAAGTATTGTATTCCACCCAAAAATTCGATGTCGAGATTTTACCGGAAATATATGTTTTGAGGCCCCCTGAATCCAAAAAATAAAGCATTTTTAGAAAAGGTCCATGCGTGTCTGTCAGTCTGTGGAAAGCATAACTCAAAAACGAAAACTCGGTTAAAAACCAAAGTTGCTATTTAAGTTTAATGTCTTTCAAGGATGCGACACGAAGATTCTGAGGAAAATAGCCCCACCCTAAACTACCCTTTACATGGAAAATTTTTCGAAAAGTTTGATTTCCTTGAAAATGGCTCTAACGATTTTGATTAAAATGTCATGTTTGAGATATTTTAATGACAAATGAAATGTATATCTTGAATTTTCTGGCTATAGCGCTGTAGTCGTATCTACTCTGGACGACTTTTGCATAACTGGTAAACCGTTAGAGATAGACCAAATTATACTATACAAAAAATGTAGATCTTGCTAAAATACACAATTTATGTCGCAATGAATTTTCTTGTAGGGTGAACCATTTTGGAGATATTCCTTGTTATGTGTGTGAGTTTCGGAAAACTTAGAACTTTCGTGAAATGGATCATCGTTCATTTTTTTATATGGTAAGTGTGCAAAGAGAAGAGAATCTCAAAGCTTTAAAAGATTTGACTATCGCTCAAAGCCTACTGTATTCTAATATTCCCCTTGCACCTACAAGGACATAAGCAATTAGATGATTTGTACAAATGTTTATCTCAACTAACACGAAGGAGATATAGGAATAAGAGTTTGTAAGAATGGTTAGTACAAGAGTAGAGAAGGTCATGTGAGTGCAACACATCAGATTTTTATAGCAATGAAATCTATATCTTGCATACTTCTGGGTGTTTATTATAAACTACCACACGAAGTTCCAGCACTCTATAATATCTTTGAGGTAACCAGTTATTAAAATTATTCATATTGCGAAAATACCTTAATATTCAAACTATTCCATGCGCATCAAAAACTAAAATAGTGCAACAGTTTTATTAATAAGTTCCAATTGCCCAACAAACACCGTCAATCTCTGGTAGGAAAAAAAATTAACTACATTTAAAGTAATTAATTTGTTTAAATTAATGGACATTGCGAATATCTTTTATAACTGTTTTATATATTTACTTTTTTTTTTTTAAGCTAAACGAACTTTAAGAGACTGAAGTTTAAGATACGTAAATGGAGCACGTGCTGGAAAAATTCTAGGAGCACAGCACAAAATTTAATGCGCATGGAACAGATGTAAAGATATAGAGTGGAGGAAAACCAATTTTTCAACACATATGTATCATGGTTATAAATCAGATTACCCTATTTGGCCTAAAACTGTCCTGCTGCATATTTCAAATCTTCCCTCTTTTGTCTAGTAGTCTTTCTCCTTAGATTCGTAGCTCAATCACTTCTTTCCGCTGAGTTTGGGCCCTTTTTGGCCCATATTTTGGTCAAATACTGTCGAAAATTTAAACAGAAAAGGGGCATTTAAGTGTAGTACACGTGGCACTTAAAGCCTGCACTAGAGCTTTAAAAATGGCGGAATCTATAAATCATCAATTTGATAATCTTTCGATCATTTTTCATTCCCAGGGGCCTTTAATAAGAGCCATCAACGGAAGAAAAAAAATCTGATGTTGCACTCACATGACTTTCTCTACTTTTGTACTAACCATTCTTACAAACTCTTATTCCTATATCTTCTTCGTGTTAGTTAAAATAAACATTTGTACAAATTATTGCTTATTTCCTTGTAGGTTCAAGGGGAATGTTAGAATACAGTAGGCTTTGTGCGATAGTCAAATGTTTGAGATTCTTGTTGTCTTTGCACACGTAACATACAAAAATGAACAATGATGACCCATTTCACGAAAGTTCTAAGTTTTCCGAAACTCACACACATAACAAGGAATATCTCCGAAATGGTTCACCCTACAAGAAAATTTATTGAGACATAAATTGTGTATTTTAGCAAGATCTACATTTTTTGTATAGTATGATTTGGTCTATCTCTAACGGTTTACCAGTTATGCAAAAGTCGTCCAGAGTAAATACGACTACAGGGGCTATAGCCAGAAAATTCAAGATATACATTTCATTTGTCATCAAAATATCTCAAACATATGACATTTTAATAAAAATCTTTAGAGCCATTTTCAAGAAAATCAAAATTTTCCATGTAAAGGGTAGTTTAGGGTGGGGCTATTTTCTTCAAAATCTTCGTGTCGCAGCCTTGAAAGACATTAAACTTAAATACCAACTTTGGTTTTTAACCGACTTTTCGTTTTTGAGTTATGCTGTCCACAGACTGACACACAGACACACACACGGACCTTTTTCTAAAAATGCTTTCTTTTGGATTCAGGGGTCTCAAAACATATATTTCCGGTGAAATCTCGACATCGAATTTTTGGGTGGAATACAATACTTCCCTTACTTACCAGTAGAGAAAGTAAAAACAGACGAGCTCTCACCGTGGTCCGCTTTGGAAAGGACAGAGATCATACAATCCAAGTAAACACGAAAAGATCTTAATTTACAGCCCGAGCATTCCTCATTTAAATGACACATACAAATTTGAAAACTATTTATGGGAAGGAAAGTGTCTTCTTTTAGGGGTAACGGGGACTTCTTTGAAATTTACATAATCCGCTCTTCTGGAAGTAAAATTTATAAAATTAATAAAATATACTTACACATTTTGAGAGACTACGTATTATTCATGATCAACGAGGTACACCCTACCTCCTCTTTCAGTTGGAGGGTTGGTCAGTGGCGTGTAGATATATTACTTAACACCGAAACAGACTGGCAGTGTGTTTTAAAAATATAGAAAATGCAGAAAATGATCAGTGGGAAAAAGACGTAGTAGTTGAAAACGTTGTTTACGTTTTATAAGCTAAATATACAGCATAAACTGAAAATAACATTTAAGTTGTGCTATTTTGAGCGAGTTCTTTGCGTGAATGCACATTCCAAGGTTGGCAACATTATCGTAAACGCGATTAGAAGCAGAACTGCTCGCGATATCGCTGTGTACCTGGAATTGTTTACTGACGTAGTGGCTGGCTGCATTCCTGCCAGGGAGCATTCGTGAGAGGAACATACATAGTTGTTAATGTATATAGTAGCTCTATTTGTGACGTCATCATCAGCTGCCATGTGCCCCAGTCTCCCCGCCAGAGAGCAGAGGCCTACATAATTTGGAAACGGTGGTATTAGACGCAAGTAAGATAGTGAAAACAGCTGCATAGCGCCGAGCGATGACACTTCTTTTATCTACACACCGCACTGCAGCTGTTTTCTCACTTGGAGCAGTGCCACGTTTTAATAAACATTAGAGGAGACACGCCCCTCATTCACGTTCAGACCTTCGAGCGGCGGTTCTCTGTATTTGTTGCATTTGAAAGTAAAATACCGTATAAAACAAGTTGGCTTTAATCGCGTAGTCGACTTCCTGCACTAGTTGCTGTTGAGCTTTGGGGAAATGTGGACTTCCGGATCATGGAAATGTCTCTTCTTCGAAGGTACGCCTAGCTTTTGTGGCGCAGGACACGTCGTCTTCCTTTACTACCTGTTTTATTTACATTTATTTATTTTGCTGTGCTTTACTAGCAGAGTAAACTTCCGGTCTGCAGCTAAACCTCTGTACCTGGAAGATAGTGAACTTGTTTTCGTATCTGAGGTCTGAATATCAAACAAGAACAACAGATCATTGAAGACTGTAAACTAGGTTTACTAGGTGATTGATGGATCAAGAAAGAAGGACATTAGATATTGTCATAACAAACAGAATCGATTCATAATGGAAAGAGCGTGTAAGAAGACAGATGTCCTAAGGTAGTTTTACAATAGTGAAGGATGTAGGTCGGGGCTAGGACGATGAAGCCGAAACCCAGTCCAGGGCGAGGTACTTCTGTACCTGCCTCTACAACCCACGAAATACCGGGCAGTGACAACGTAAATAAAGCTGCCGCTTATGTGTACTTAATAAAGCGACGTACAGTGGTGTCCAAAATAAATGTGTAGATATCTGTAAATTCTTCTTCTTCTTCTTCTTCTTCTTCTTCTTCTTCTTCTTCTTCTTCTTCTTCTTCCTTCACGGGTTAGGCTTAGCCTGCTCCGGTCTCATATTTATCGAAGCCATCTTTTTTTTTGGAGGGGGGCGTCCTATTGATTTTCATCCCTTGAAGGTTTGTTCTGGTATTCTTTCTTCTGGCCTGTTCAACCCATTTGTTTCTATTTCTTCTAATAAAGGCTGTACTTCCAATTCTTATCTAATTGCTTCATTTCTGATTCAGATTTTTACTTTCTCTACTGGTAAGTAGGGGAAGTATTGTATTCCACCCAAAAAGTCGATGACGAGATTTCACCGGAAATATATGTTTTGAGGCCCCCTGAATCCAAAAAAAGCATTTCTAGAAAAAGGTCTGTGTGTCTGTCTGCCAGTCTGTGGACATCATAACTCAAAAACGAAAAATCGGTTAAAAGCCAAAGTTGGTATTTAAGTTCAATGTCGTTCAAGGATGCGACACGAAGATTTTGAAGAAAATAGCCCAACCCTAAACTACCTTTTACATGGAAAATTTTTCGAAAATTTTGATTTTCTTGAAAATAGCTCTAACGATTTTGATTAAAAAGTCATATGTTTGAGATATTTTGATGAGAAATGAAATGTATAGCTTGAATTTTCTGGCTATAGCCCCTGTAGTCGTATTTACTCTGGACGACTTTTGCATAACTGGTAAACCGTTAGAGATAGACCAAATCGTACTATACAAAAAATGTAGATCTCGCTAAAATACACAATTTATACCTAAATAAATTGTCTTGTAGGGTGAACCATTTTGGAGATATTCCTTGTTATGTGTGTGAGTTTCGGAAAACTTAGAGCTTCCATGAAATGGATCATCGTTGTTCATTTTTTTATATGTTAAGTGTGCAATATCAACAGAATCTCAAACTTTTAAAACATTTTACTATCGCACAAAGCCTACTGTATTCCAATATTCCCCTTGCACCTACAAGGAAATAAACAATAAGATAATTTGTAGAAATGTTTATCTTAACTAACAAGAAGAAGATATAGGAATAAGAGTTGGTAAGAATGGTTAGTACAAGAGTAGAGAAAGTCATGTGAGTGCAACACATCAGATTTTTTAGTTATGCTGTCCACAGACACATACACACATTCATTTTTAACTAAAAATGCTCTTTTTTTTTTTAATTCAGGGGGTCTCAAAACATATTTCCAGTGAAATCTCGACATCGAATATTTGGGTGGAATACAATACTTCCACTACTTACCAGTAGAGAAAGTAAAAATGGTGCACAGGAACAGAAAAGAGAATAAGAAATTTGAATTGTCATTGAAACATGCTCCCCTACTTTTTTATGCATGTCAGCAACAAGAATTGTCAGTTCGGATTAGTCGATAAATTAAAAATTAATTTACAGAGAGGTGAACTTATGCAGATTTTTCTGAAAATTATTTAAATTGCATAAGAAGTTGAGCCTGTACATTTTGGAGGTTATCCCTTCATACTGTAATTGTTTACTACAAAAGCAAAGATGAAAACAAAACATTTATCATTTTGTATTGTTTCATCTAGTCTCCGCTAAGGTTCATCCGCCACATCTGCTCATTTAGATTCTGTTATTGGAGAAATGAAAACCAAAGTGTGTCCATTCACTAGATATCGTAATAAAAAATGTTCCATTTAATGCATGCATACCTATCTAGAAAGCTTAATGTTGAGCTAATCCGCTGGCATTGGTGAGAAAGGTCATGGGAAAGGTACACAGATGCTGTTGGTTATATTAAATGAACAGCTGACTTATTTGTTTCTGGAAAATACCTACCAGATTTGGGCACTTTTGCTGCGAAATAGAGGAAGCGTGTTCTGCTGTTGAAATTTTCACCATTAATGAAGAGAAAACAAATGCAATTGATAAGTTTGTCCCTGATAGTCTCGCAGCATTCAAAGGTCCATGAAATAACACGACAAAAGTGAAGTGAGCATGACTTGCCTGAAGATGAAGTGTCAACATTACCAACCAAAGTGTATCCTTTCAATTTCATTCTTTTTGTGAATATATACCCTGCTTAAACCTTTTCGTAGTGCTTACTTCTGGAACACAGTGTGCGTTTCTATTACTTTCTTTACTAGGTATAAGTAGAGGAAGTATTGTATTCCATCCAAAAATTCGATGTCGAGATTTCACCGGAAATATATGTTTTGAGGCCCCCTGAATCCAAAAGAAAGCATTTTAAGAAACAGGTCCTTGTGTGTGTGTGTGTGAGTGTGAGTGTGAGTGTCAGTGTGAGTGTCAGTGTCAGTGTCAGTGTCAGTGTCAGTGTCAGTGTCAGTGTCAGTGTCAGTGTCAGTGTCAGTCTGGACAATGTAACTTAATCTGATGTGCTGCACTCACATGACTTTCTCTACTTTTGTACTAACTATTCTTACAAACTCTTATTCCTATATCTTCTTCGTGTTAGTTGAGATAAACATTTGTATAAATTATCTTATTGCTTATTTCCTTGTAGGTACAAGGGGAATATTAGAATACAGTAGGCTGTGTGCGATAGTCACATCTTTTGAAGCTTAGAGATTCTCTTCTCTTTGCACACTTACCATATAAAAAAATGAACAACGATGATCCATTTCACGAAAGTTTAAAGTTTTCCGAAACTCACACACATAACAAGGAATATCTCCGAAATGGTTAACCCTACAAGAAAATTCATTGAGACATAAATTGTGTATTTTAGCAAGATGTACATTTTTTGTGTAGAATTGGGATATATTCTTCACCACTCTGTCCTCTATGTGATCTGCAAGAGGAAATGGATCGAGACCACCTTCAAATATGCCCGGCCACTTCTAGGGCCCCATCCATCAGTGAAAAATATTGGAGAGCAAGAGGATTAATGACTTCATTGTCAGAAATCCAGCATTAGCTAACAACAACATTTTTTGTGTGGTATGATTTGGTCTATCTCTAACGGTTTACCAGTTATGCAAAAGTCGTCCAGAGTAAATACGACTACAGGGGCTATAGCCAGAAAATTCAAGATATACATTTCCTTTGTCATAAAAATATCTCAAACATATGACATTTTAATCAAAATCGTTAGGGCCATTTTCAAGAAAATCAAAATTTTCGAAAAATTTTCCATGTAAAGGGTAGTTTAGCGTAGGGCTATTTTCTTCAAAATCTTCGTGTCGCATTCTTGAAAGACATTAAACTTAAATACCAACTTTGGTTTTTAACCGACTTTTCGTTTTTGAGTTATGCTGTCCACAGACAGACACACACACGAACCTTTTTCTAAAAATGCTTTGTTTTGGATTCAGGGGGCCTCAAAACATATATTTCCGGTGAAATCTCGACATCGAATTTTTGGGTGGAATACAATACTTCCCCTACTTGTCAGTAGAGAAAGTAAAAACGAAAAGTTGGCTGAAATCCAAACTTGCTATTTAAGTTTAACATCGTTTAAGAATGCGACACGAAGATTTTGAAGAAAATTCCTCAACTCTAAACTACCTTTACATGGAAAATTTTGTTCTCGAAAATGGCTCTAACGATTTTGATTAAAATGACATATGTTTGAGATATTTTTATGGCAAACTAAATGTATATTTTGAATTTTCTGGCTAGAGCCCCTGTAGTCGTATTTACTCTGGACGACTTTTGCATAACTGGTAAACCGTTAGAGATAGGCCAACTCTTACTATACAAAACATGTAGATCTTGCTAAAACACACAATTTATATCCAAATACATTTTTTTTTTTTTTTTTTTTTTTTTTTTTTCTTTTTTGAGGAATGAACCATTTCGGAGATATTCCTTGTTATTTGTGGAAGATGTTATTCATTTATTTATATCTTAGCCGTGCAAAGAGAACGAAGCCTCAAAGCCTTAAAAGATTTGATAATCGCTCAAACTCTAGTGTATTCGCATATTCCCCTTGTACCTACAAGGAAATAAGCAATAAGATAATTTGTACAAATGCTTATCTCAACTAACACGAAGAAGATATAGGAATAAGAGTTTGTAAGAATGGAAGTCATGTGAGTGCAACACATCAGATTTTTACTTTCTCTACTGGTAAGTAGGGGAAGTATTGTATTCCACCCAAAAATTCGATGTCGAGATTTCACCAAAAATACATGTTTTGAGGCCCCTGAATC
This sequence comes from Tenodera sinensis, assembly GCA_030765045.1. Lineage (NCBI taxonomy): Eukaryota > Metazoa > Arthropoda > Insecta > Mantodea > Mantidae > Tenodera > Tenodera sinensis. The sequence continues at coordinate 368,622,913 of CM060964.1, read as the reverse complement.
CAAAAAAAGGATTTTTAGAAAAAGTTCCGTGTGTGTGTCTGTGTGTCAGTCTGTCAGGCTGTGGACAGCATAACTCAAAAACGAAAAGTCGGTTAAAAACCAAAGTTGGTATTTAAGTTTAATGTCTTTCAAGGATGTGACACGAAGATTTTGAAGAAAATAGCCCCACCCTAAACTACCCTTTACATGGAAAAGTTTTCGAAAATTTTGATTTTCTTGAAAATGGCTCTAACGATTTTTATTAAAATGTCATATGTTTGAGATATTTTTATGACAAATGAAATGTATATCTTGAATTTTCAGGCTATAACCCCTGTAGTCGTATTTACTCTGGACGACTTTTGCATAACTGGTAAACCGTTAGCGATAGACCAAATTATACTATACAAAAAATGTAGATCTTGCTAAAATACACAATTTATGTCTCAATAAATTATCTTGTAGGGTGAACCATTTCGGAGATATTCCCTGTTATGTGTGTGAGTTTCGGAAAACTTACAACTTTCGTGAAATGGGTCATCGCTGTTCATTTGTTTTATATGTTAAGTGTCCAAAGACAACAGAATCTCAAACATTTGACTATCGCACAAAGCCTACTGTATTCTAATATTCCCCTTGTACCTACAAGGAAATAAGCAATAAGATAATTTGTACAAATGTTTATCTCAACTAACACGAAGAAGATATAGGAATAAGAGTGTAAGAATGGTTAGTACAAGAGTAAAGAAAGTCATGTGAGTGCAACACATCAGATTTTTTGTTTTGCAAACATTCGCTTACAGCAGTAAATAAAAAGTGGAATGTCTGAGATGTCTACTGTAATCCAGACAGTGATCAATATTCAGTAGATGACCTTTGTTGCTCCTGCAGTTAATGGTTGTGTAATGAGCGGTACTTAATGCAATTTATGAGGCGACCTCAGTATTCCACAAATGGAGTTTTGTTTCCAGACAGTGATGATGTGTCACCAGTTGATAAGGAAATATGATTAGGACTCGGAAGTTCATGCCCTAAAAAACACTGAAATATGCATGCAAATATGCTCTTAAAAACTTCAAAATATGTCAAGATATATGCATTTCATTAGAACAGTTCATGTCCCTTTGGAGTAGACGAGTTAGTGTAAATAATAAAGATACCTTATTCCTTAGAGGTTGAAACAGAAGTAGTCCCGCTGCTACTATTAACTGCTAAATTGCAGTTCACAACCAACACTACACAAATTTTCAACAGTAAAACGTCGTCTATTGTCTGACAAAACACTTTTGTAACCTGAAAAACTTCTCTCCACGTCACAAGATGTTATCGTGGCATATTTAAATGACGTTAACTGCTTCACAGAGAGAGTCAAGTCTCTTGGTGAGACAGATGGTTTTCTTTCGAGGATGTCTCGAATATCGCACATCTGTTTATAACCAGAATTTTTTGAAATTACATAATTCACTTTCTCTTTCACTTTTTGTCCTATGCTACCAGGAACCGAACTTATTGTTTTTTCAAGCACAGTAAGTGATTCATGCAAAGGAAATCCCGCAGCTTCTAATGCCATTATGGCTGTTGGTAAGAAAGAAAAATGGGCAGATATGAAACTAAGATCCTTCTTTAACCCAGTGCCTGACAGAATATTTTCAGTTTGTATTGATGAAGCATCGTTCGAGTACAATGAATTAACCTCTTCGACCATTTGTATGTGCTCAGCATAATATAAAACTGCATCGACCCATGTTCCCCATCGAGTTAACACCGGTGCAGGAGGAAGTCGGATATTACGTATAATCGTGCTGCTCAAAACATTGACCTGCACTTTATTTTTGTAAATATAAACCTCTCAGATAACGCATTGATTATTCTCTACGCACATATAATGAACGGATGGAAACGGGGGATTCACTGCATGACAACATGACTCAGCATTAGTTCTCCCCACCTCGCGAGTTACATCAGCATATGCAACACTACCAATATGAAAAATATTATCCAGGTGGGTCAAAAAGCCATAAAAATCATTAAAATATGCTATATAGAAGCTATAGTATTGAAATAATATGCATTTATCAAAATCAAGAAAATATGCAGTTATATGCACCATAAAATCACGTCCAAATAACTTAAGATTCCATAATTCGTGCACATAATGTAAAAGCATACATTTTTAACCGCTATGAAAAAACATGCAAATGCATGAACTTCCTAGCCCTAACTATGATTCTTCAGCCTCCTTCAGTAAATAACTGAGGAACCGAATACATTTTCAGCAATAATTTACAGTTGTTTGAAAACCTTTGTTAACCCTAAAGTGAAACTTGAAAACAAAATTACTTTTGTTTTTTCTTAAATCTAAAGGCAATATAGTTTTATTTCAATTTAGGTTTTCAATGCTAATATACCTATATGTCATTTATTCTCAAAGCTCCTAAACTTGTGCTGTATTAGCATTAATTATTGCACATTGTATGGGGATTTTCCCCCGCTGGGAGGTCTGGAACGGGGTGCACTCAGCCTCGTTAGGTCCTGGGAGGCCAATTGAGGAGCTACTTGAATAAAGAAGTAGAACCCTAGCCGCGAGGGCCGCATAACTGGCCGGGAGGGATCGGGGCGCTAACCACGTCCCATCCCCCAGTACTGCACCCCCCTCATGACGTCTGTTGTAGGCAGAGGTGGAGGATGCAGCGGCCGGGCGGTAAGCCTTGGCCTGCGTAGGGCTGTTGCGTCAGGGGTTATTGTTATTGCATATTGTATTAAAAAGAGCTTTTCTTTGCAAAGTGTGTGTCTCGCCTCCGTGAATGTTATAAACATTAATTTAATTTTTTCAGCCAAAACTCATTAAAGTGCTTGACCACTACCACATAATTATGTGTACAAGTAGGTTTTACATGCCATTAGACATCTTTTAAGTTATGATTTATTACATTTTATATATTCGTATCTTAAAATCAACTCTTCAAATATTGACTTCTGTGAAAATGACGTATAATGAAATAATTTCTCCAAGGTTTTTCTCGATTAACCTGAAGTAGATGGAAAATGTGTTTGGTTTTATAGAAGCAAAGCAAAGTTATGGATAAGGGGTAGAGAAAAGCATGTGAATGTAACCCATACGATTTTCTTTCAGTTCTTTTCACTGTCCAAAATACCCTGTGTGCTGTAGCTTTTAATTTCCATGCTTGTACTTCTTAGGAGAACTTCAGATAGATAATAATTTAAAAATCATTGTTGAGCAGTTATTGAAACATTGAGCAGATCATCTACAGTTAAATATTTTGCGTAACTTAACTGGATACAGTTGAAAATTAAATAACACATAGAGAAGATAAGCTTCCAGGTATCTGCTTACACTAATCTAATCACTGTAAACACTTGTTGTATTGCTTTAATGAAATTTTGGAGAGATAACAAACCTTTTGGCATAAGGGCCATTTTGTAATACACAAAAACCAATGTGTTGCACTCACTTGACTTTCTTTACTCATGTTCTAAAACCAAATGACCTCGTTGTCGACGGGCCCTTAAAAAAAAAAACACACACAAACACACACACACACACACACACACACACACACACACACACACACACACAGACAGAGACACAGACACAGACACAGACACACAGAGAGAGACAGAGACACAGACACAGACACACAGAGACAGACACAGACAGACACAGACACACACACAGAGACAGAGACACAGACAGACACAGACACAGACAGACACACACACACAGAGACAGAGACACAGACACAGACAGACACACACACAGAGACAGAGAGAGAGGCAGATAGTTCTAAGAAAACTATTTACTTCCTATTTGAGAAAAGTATAAGTACCTGAGAGGTAAAATCGGAACTGAAAAACTCGGTGCCACAACTGGGATTTGAGCCACAGACTCTCTGCCTACTAGGCGTGTGCTCTAACCATTAAGCTACTTTGACAACATGCCAGAATCACATTGAATTCTCCAACCGATTCACATTTTTTCCGGTAAACCACAAAGGCAAAGTTTGTTGGCATAAATAAATGATGAGAACCTATTTGAAAATTCAAACCAACCAATACCTTATAAAGTGTGCGCGCGCGCGCGCGCGCGCGTGTGTGTGTGTGTGTATCTGTGTGCGTGTTGTAAAATTTCGTCTTATCTCATAATTTACTAATTATACAAGAAATAATGAAAAATGAAGAGGACTTCAGAAATTTCCTTTGTCATGAAAACTGTTCTTTTAATCAAAATCATTAGGCCCATTTTAAAAAATATTTTACAAACATTAAGTTTTAGTTGACTTCTCGTTTTTTAGTTGTTTACAAACCACACGGTCTATTTTCTAAAAATGCTAATTTTGGCATCTCCAAATAGGCATTTCTGCCGAAATCTGGGTAGATATCGAACGTTTGGGTCGAATGCAATTCTTCCTATTTATAGTAAGTCGGTTAAAAAAAAAAACAAAAAAAAAAACTTGTTTACATGCACACACTAGGTGAATTCCCTGACCAACCTCAACGCAACGTTGTCAACTTACTGCACGTCTGAAAAAGCTGCTGGTAGTATTCTTTCACATCTTTTAAGTGATTAATTGTTTCGAAACCCTGTCATGTTCTATAATTATTACCGAAGCTATGTCAGAAATAAGTAACAAGCTGTTATCTTCGTACATTCTTGTAGAATTACCCATCCAAGTTGGATAAAAAACAATTTATTTTTTCAAAATCGGCTGATCAAAGAAGAATATGCCATTCGACTTTTTTGTTTGTAATGCTTCTATGAAGCACGTATTAGAAGGAATGTAATAACTTCCCTTCCACCCTGTATAATTCCTCTAGTTCTGCTTAATATTGCTCTTCCATTTGGTTTCATTGAGTGAGCAGAGTTTAAGGACCCGTCGACGGCTGGGTTATTAGGGCTCGAATTTGGTTCCAATTAGGGGTTTTAAGCACCTACAATATAGTGCAACCCGCAATGCACATGACGTAATGTAGAACAGGGGATGGCATTGACCTTCGTTCAGAGTCAGTGCTGGACTCGTTCGCTACAGAGTACAATAAGGAATAGTACACATACTTGAATCCAGCTATTTTGGTTTACGATACTTTAGGTAGGCCTAGATATTTGAGCAATATATTTAAATTCACTTCTATTTGCAATGTGCATACCATGAAAATCTAGTGATATATCACAAGTAGCCAATCTCAGTATAGCACGCAAATTAACATCTGTTAATCGCGATACAAGATTTTTTTGGAATCAGTTTCTTTCCTTCTACATATTTCTTAAATGCTTGAAATAATTCTATCGCTGTTGTATGTTCCCTAAGTGGAATGGCTTCAAGCATATATTCTTGTATCGAGAGGTTGTTAGTGACTCCACGAGTGAAAATTACCAATTGTGCTGTGTCAACGTTGTCAGTGCTTTCATCCAACGCGAGAGAAACGGCTATAAATTCATGGACCTCGGTTTGTAGTCTTTTTTCGGCTATTTCTCCTATTTTATGTATCCTTCTCTGTATGGTTCGTGGTGATAATGCAATATTACTAAAAATATCATATTGTTCAGGGAAAACTATGTTGGCAACCTTACTCTCACATTTTTTATGAAATCTCCATCACCAAAACACCTCAGTGACTGAGCAATCTCCAAAGCAACAGCATAGCTGGCGTGAAGTTGTCTATCAGTTATATTTGCATTAATATTAGGTGTATTATCTGAATATTGTTCTTTGAGCTGTTGCAGTTGGTTAGTCCTTTTTAAACTTTAGAGCACAACAAACACCTTACGTTCCTTACATGATGAGAGAAGAAATCATCAAAGTGCTATTCTAGATATCAAATTTAATAGACGAGGAATAATTAGGTGCACTCTAATTCTATGAATATACTAAGACTAAGTTAAATATACTAATAACCTTCAAAGTTATAAATAAAGAAGTTTATCTAATTACAGTTTGACAGACATGTTTAGAAGTGCAGGTAAATACGAGAGGACAGTCCGCCCGTGATCGGTGTGTATGCACAACCAGTTAAGGCTGCGAGGGAGGGGGAGGGGGAGACAGAGTAAGCGCTGCCCCTGACACGTCATAGTTGCGAGGCCTCATTGAGTACATGTTTGCCGATGCCTGACATATATGGCAAGTTCTCAGTGATTGAGTGAGAGAGAGATTCTAAATATGTGTCACTGGATCGTTTTCAGGAAAAGCAAAAGCATCAACCTCCTCTCTTTTCCCTTATTGATTTATTATCAAGTCACCATGCTCTGCGATAGGTAAGGAACACGCCTCAAAAGACCCCAGGAAGCAATACAAAATCCCCCGAAACTGTATCTTTGGCGTTTGTTCTAGAGAAGGTGAAACAAGCTCTAAACACTTTGACATACATAGCTCCATCCATTTCCTTTGTTGTGTATTGATCAAAAGAAGACTGGGGGACTGTTGCCCCTACATATTTAACAATCTAATGCTGGTAGGTGCTGTTCCAAAGAAAGTATATCAGTCACTCATCATTAGAAAGTCTCCTATTCTTGGTGCGACTGGAATGTTGGCAGCCGCCTTGAGGCTGGATACGCTAGCCTACCATGTTTTCACCAATCAAAAGAATTTGAACTCGTTCAGGCATTAAAAAGAGAACGCATTATCACCAGCTGCGTGTGTGAACTGAATTCTTCATACTTAGGTTTCTGTGTTTTCTCTGCCTGAAGGTTTGCTGTGGGAGAGTGCACTCCTATATCCATTAGTTCTGCTATTCAATCAACATACTTTTTTTCCATTACTCAACTTAGATAAATGGCGTTGTGCATTAAGTGATAAAGATTTAAATAACTGCTAAAACTTAAATTCTTAATCTAAACCTCACGTGTTAAACAAAATATATAGGTATCGCTTAAACAGTCAAAAATAAAAAAAATAAAAAAATAATGAATAAAAAAAAATAAATAAAAAAAATAAAAATCTGTATAATAACCCTGGCACCTAATTACTTACACCAGGGCTAATATGCTAGATCTTTAAAATTTACTTATTCTACACATTCATACATACAACACACCTTACAGAAAAATTTTAAAATAAAATTACAAAATAATACAATATATAACAAATTATAAAGATAAATTAAATTATATATCATAAAAACAAAAACACAAATTATAACATTTCACACATAATCACTCTCAAAAATAAATACTCTAAAACAATAAAAAATCATTTCAAACAATCAAAATACAATAAAATTTCTAAATAAGTTTATATAAAAAAAAGAAAAAAGAACATTTAACAATTTACAACATAATAAAAAAACAATAAAATTAAAACAAATTTATCTCCTCAATACAACAAAATATAAATTTCATACACATCACTCACAACTACAAACTATTACTAAACAATAAACAAATATATAAAATTAAATTATTAATTATAATTATTACATAAAATTATAAATTATATTACTATTATTATTATCATCATTATTATTACTTAAAATTAATTAATTTAATATTATAATTATACCTATAACTAATACTTTTTATAAATATATATTACTTTCTCTACTGGTAAGTAGGGGAAGTATTGTATTCCACCCAAAAATTCGATGTCGAGATTTCACCGGAAATACATGTTTTGAGGCCCCCTGAATCCAAAAAAAGCATTTTTAGAAAAAGGTCCGTGTGTGTGTCTGTGTGTCAGTCTGTCAGTCTGTGGACAGCGTAACTCAAAAACGAAAAGTAGGTTAAAAACCAAAGTTGGTATTTAAGTTTAATGTCTTTCAAGGATGCGACACGAAGATTTTGAAGAAAATAGCCCCACGCTAAACTACCCTTTACATGGAAAATTTTTCGAAAATTTTAATTTTCTTGAAAATGGCTCTAACGATTTTGATTAAAATGTTATATGTTTGAGATATTTTTATGGCAAATGTAATGTATATCTTGAATTTTCTGGCTATAGCCCCTGTGGTTGTATTTACTCTAGACGACTTTTGCATAACTGGTAAACCATTAGAGATAGAGCAAATCATACTACACAAAAAAGGTAGATCTTGCTAAAATACACAATTTATGTCTCAATAAATTTTCTTGTAGGGTGAACCATTTCGGAGATATTCTTTGTTATGTGTGTGAGTTTCGGAAAACTTAGAACTTTCGTGAAATGGATTACCGTTGTTCATTTTTTTATATGTTAAGTGTGCAAAGACAACAGAATCTCAAAGCTTCAAAAGTTCTGACTATCTCATAAAGCCTACTGTATTCTAATATTCCCCTTGCACCTACAAGGAAGTAAGCAATAAGATAATTTGTACAAATGTTTATCTGAACTAACACGTAGAAGATATAGTAATAAGAGTTTGTAAGAATGGTTAGTACAAGAGTAGAGAAAGTCATGTGAGTGCAACACATCAGATTTTTTTTAAAATTTAAATTTACATATTTATTAAAAATTTTAAATAAACAAAAATTTAGTGTTATCCAGCGCTTAAACAGTCAGTTTATCTCTCCCTCTCTCCCTCTCCATCCCTCCATCCCTCCCTCCCTCTTTCCCTCTCTCTCTGTCGTTTATGAGCTGCTACGCTATTCATGCAAATGCGATGAAAATTAGCAAATCTAAATGTTTTCATAGATAAGGTTTTTATGCTATCAATGTTACTATGCAGCGTATTACACTCACATGGTTCTCGCTACTCACTTTTCCTTTACATAACTCATTCACATGTCCTTCTCTACTTGCCCTTCAACATACAATTTTCTATGATTGAAGTAGAAATGTAACATATTACATTCACACGGCTTTCTCTACTATTCTTTTGTGTAACACATTCACAAGTTCTTCATTCGTTCAACATAATTTTCATATATTTTTCTGTATAATTGAAATACAAATGCACCGTAGTACATTCACATGGTTTTCTCGCATCCCTTTTCTTTTACGTAACACATTCACATGTCCTGACCCTTCAAAAACGATTAATACAAGTTTATATGACAGAAATAGAAATAAAACATTAAGTTCATACAGTTTTCTCTACTCACCTTTACTTTACGAAACACATTTCTTTCTCTACTCCCATTTTTACATACAGTTCATATAATTTTCTCTGTGTTTCAAATGCAAATGCAACCTGTTGCATTCACACGGTTTTCTCTACTCACTTTTGTTTTGCGTAACATATTCACGTGTATTTCTCTTCTGACTCTCCTACAAACAATTTATACACTTTTCTATATTATCGTAATAGAAGTGCAACCTATTACGTTCACTCGATTTTCTTTATTCATTTTTACTTTCTCTACTAGTAAGTAGGGGAAGTATTGTATTCCACCCAAAAATTCGATGTCGAGATTTCACCGGAAATATAGGTTTTGAGGCCCCCTGAAACAAAAACAAAAAAAACAAAAAAAAAAATTTTTAGAAAAAGGTCCGTGTGTGTGTCTGTGTGTCAGTCTGTGTGTCAGTCTGTCACTCTGTGGACAGCATAACTCAAAAACGAAAAGTCGGTTAAAAACCAGAGTTGGTATTTAAGTGTAATGTCTTTCAAGGATGCCACACGAAGATTTTGAAGAAAATAGCCCCACCCTAAACTACCCTTTACATGGAAAATTTTGATTTTCTTGAAAATGGCTCTAACGATTTTGATTAAAATGTCATATGTTTGAGATATTTTTGTGACAAATGAAATGTATATCTTGAATTTTCTGGCTATAGCCCCTGTAGTCGTATTTACTCTGGACGACTTTTGCATAACTGGTAAACCGTTAGAGATAGACCAAATCTTACTATACAAAAAATGTAGATCTTGCTAAAATACACAATTTATGTCTCAATAAATTTTCTTGAAGGGTGAACCATTTCGGATATATTCCTTGTTATGTGTGTGAGTTTCGGAAAACTTAGAACTTTCGTGAAATGGGTCATCGTTGTTCATTTTTTTATATGTTAAGTGTGCAAAGACAACAGAATATCAAAGCTTTAAAACATTTGACTATCACACAAAGCCTACTGTATTCTAATATCCCCCTTGTACCTACAAGGAAATTAGCAATTAGATAAGTTGTACAAATGTTTATCTTAACTAATACGAAGAAGATATAGGAATAAGAGTTTGGAAGAATGGTTAGTACAAAAGTAGAGAAAGTCATGTAAGTGCAACACATCAGATTTTTTCCTGTGGTATTTGTGGTTGATTAACTATGCTTTTGCATTGTATATCCTGGTGTTTTTATTTATTTATGTAGTTTATTTTTTATGCCTAATACTATCCTAAGAGTTTTAATTAAATATTTGTTTAAGTGTATTAAGTGATATTTTTAAATGTCCCCAAAAACCACAACACTATTGGGACTCTGTAAATATGAATTTCATCCTAAGGCACAAAGCTTTTATCCCCCGTGTTGAGATCAATAAGGAATCAAATTCCTTTGGAGATGCCATCTTGGATACAGTGACGTCACACACATGTGCTATTTTCATTTTAGGTCAATTATAAACATAAGCTGTAAATTATACTTAGGATTGAATTTAGCGTAATGTGCAGCCCGTGTCATTTATTTGGAATATTGTGAAAATGAAGCGGATGAGTTGAAACATTTACTCGGCAACAATCTTACACTAGTTACATAATAGTTATTTGAAAAACGGATTATTATGACGGCATAAACCGCACCAAATTACTGCACCAGTGACAGAAACTCAATGACGTAATTACCATGGCAACAAGACAATGACGTCATCATCGCTACAACATAATTTTTTCCAGTGTGCCTGTAAGAAAACCTGAGTTCGTCACACTCGCATGTGCAGCAACATTCACAAACCAGCATTCCTCATTAAATGTATTTTAAAATTAAAACCAACAATATACATATTTAATCATATTAATAAACATATACATATTAATAAGCTCTCAGCACTCTTGGATTCGTTCAAAATATCAAGCGGAATACAATTCATATTTTGAAAAAAAAAAAAAAAAAAGCTTTGAAATGAAATATATAATCGCTTCGGGATGCGATTGAGAAGCCTCTGTAGCTGGAAACATGAACTATTACGGTTATTGTTACAAATTATAGTTCTGCAATTTCAGTTTTGAAATCCATATTTAAAGGGGTGTTAAGACTACAAAAGTGGACTGTTTGTGGCTTTTAGGTTCCTTCTTGTTATACCACCTAGTTAGGCTTAGAATTATTAATGGTAATGTAATTTATTGCGCCAGTTTATCAATTTTACATTGACTTTGGACATGTCAGTTATACATACAGTTATACAATTTTACAAATACAAATTATTTACAAATATAACAAATTTACATATTCATACAGGTAACACATTTACAGTTCATTTAAATCATAACAAGGCTTTGTCTATTAAATATTTTTTTAGCTTACATTTAAATAGTCTTTTTGAGCTGACAACAGATTTTAATTGTGTTGGTAACTTGTTGAACATCTTTATTCCTCTTATGCTAACGTCTTTCTCTGTGATGCCCTTATTAACATTTTGTCTGTGGAAATCAGAGTTGTTTCGTGTGTTATGGTCATGTATTTGATTATTTCTTGTTAAGTTTTGCTTTTCTATTACATATAATATAGTCCTATAAACATACAGAGAGAAAATGGTGAATATTTTTTTATTGATAAAAGTATCCCTGCATGATTCTCTTGGTTTTAATTTGTACATAAGTCTAATGCATCTTTTTTGAAGAATAAATATTCTTTCCAAGTGTGTTTTTGCAGAAAGTGTGTTTTTGTGTGTTTTGTGTGTTTTTGGTAAAGTCAAATGTTTCGAAAAATGTTCTGTATAAAGGGTAGCCTGGGGTGGGGGAATTTTCTTGAAAATCTTGGTATCTCATCCTCGGAAGATGCTGAGCTTTAATACCAACTTTGGCATTTAACAGACCATTCGTTTTTCAGTTATGCTGTTCACACACACACACACACACACACACACACACACACACACACACACACACACACACACACACACACACACACACACACACGATATTTCGTTATCACCTTTGCTTTTCTTACGTTACGACCAGGTTAGAGAATCTAGCTGCACTGTGCTACAGATGCGCAATAGCTGACGTAATTTGACGCAATAGAGTCGCTATTCAAATGTCAAATATGGCTGACTCTCGCTTCGGCGGAGTAGCTAAGTAGCTAATGAGAATCTTGTAGGCCTTGCCAATATTTTATAGGGAGTTCCAAAATTAGGCCGACAAACTTTGGGAGCTGATAGATAACATTATTTTAAACACTTTTTGTTAAGAAAAGTTTCTTGCTGCGGTGCTTCGTTTAAGCGCTAGACAAGTTAATGTCATATATGACTGCCTCCCACCCAGTTTAAGTATTTACTGCAAAATCAACAATGTATATTAGTATTTCATTTATCTTAGTAAGGCATACACACAATCTTAACCCAAGAAACACACAGAACACATAAACAAAACACAAACATCTCATTGTTTACAGTTAATCACAGCTTTACTATTCAAAATTAGACCGATGAACTTTTAAACCAGAGAAATGGCTGCTGTCTTTGCGAGAGTACGACAGAATAGAGCACGCCAATGCACTCTTTGTGTTAATCGCAATGGGCGTGCGTTCCAACATTTACTTTGAATAGTAAAGCTGTGATTAACTGTAAACAATGAGATGTTTGTGTTTTGTTTATGTGTTCTGTGTTTGTTTCTTGGATTAAGATTGTGTGTATGCCTTACTAAAATAAATGCAATACTAATATACATTGTTGATTTTGCAGTAAATACTTAAACTGGATGGAAGGCAGTCATATATGACATTAATTTGTCTAGCGCTTGAACGAAGTCTGCAGCAAAAAAGTTTCCTTAATAAAAAGTGTTTAAAATAATGTTATCTATCAGCTACCAAAGTTTGTCAGTCTAATTTTGGGACACCTGTGTGTGTGTGTGTGTGTGTGTGTGTGTGTGTGTGTGTGTGTGTGTGTGTGTTTTCTGTTCTTTTCTTTTGAGAGCTTAGAGTAGCCGTCAGGAACGATGGCGGTAAATGACATCTAATGCTCAGGTAGAGACAAGTTAAACCACTGCAACTATAGTCACTATAAAGCTTGATATAGAAGCACAGAAGAACATGAAACACGTTGCAAAACTGATACCATATCATGAGTATAAACAGACCCAGCATGCATCATGTGCGTACAGATTCAGCGACTGGTTGGAAGATATGAAGCCATTTTGCACACAGCCAAGTTGGTGATTTAAATGAACGGTTCTTGACATACTGAACGGTTCCCTCGTTTCTACAGATGATCTGGCTCGGCTTGTAGGTCAGTTCCCCGCCCACTCGTTACAGACAACAAGGAATTGCGTTTGGTTCCCGTAAACTGCTTTCTTTTCCTTTCGCGATCCAGTTTTCTATATTTGGTGCTATCATAAAACGGGCTCGTGAAGGATTATCTTCTCTTCGGGATGCGGACGTATCAGCTTTCTCAATGATCTTGTCTTGTAAGAAAACTCCTTCATCAAGACTTGGACGGGAAACACATTTCCAGATACTTATGTTGTGTAATACAACATTTTCACAAAGGTGGTTAGGTTAGGTTCATGTCACTCTACCCTTAACTCAAATACGAAAAACGGTTAAAAACTAAAGTTGAAGGATGCGACACAAAGAATTGAAGAAAATTTCTCCTCCCTAAACCTTTAAGTGGAAATTGATTAAAATGCTATATGTCTAAATTATTTTTATGGCAAATGAAATGTTTATTTTGAATTTTCTGACTATAGTCCACGTAGTCGTGTTTGTTTTTGATGACTTTTGCATAACTAGTAAACCGTAAGAGATGGACCAAATCTTACTGCACAAAATTTGTAGATATCGTTAAAACACACATTTTGTGTCCAAATGCTTTTTTTTTTTTTTTTTTTTTTTTTTTTTTTTTTGTATAGTTAACCATTGCGGAGACATTCCTTGTTATTTTTGTGAGTTTTGCAATTGTTACACTTTTCTCTCTTTTTTATCTCTTGGCCGTGCAAAGAGAACAATTTCAAAGCCTTCATTCAGCGACCAGGTTTAAAAGATTTGACTATCACTCAAAGCCTACTATATTCCCATATTCCCCTTGTACCTACAAGAAAATAAACAATAAGATAATTTCTGCAGATGTTTTTCTCAACTAACATGAAGATATAGGAATAAACGTTTGTAAGAACGGTTAGCACAAGAGTAGAGAAAGTCATGTGAGTGTAACACAAAAGCTTTTTCTTCATATTTTGCCTGTTTCTAATAATACCTCTGTAAATAAACGGTAATGTGCTGGCCCGGGTATTTATAATATTCTGTAGTTTTTGTTTGTGTTTTGTTTTCCATGGCAAATATAAGCGAAGCACGATTTTATCAATTATGCAATTCTTATGGGTCATATAAAATTATATTTTGGCATTTTTAACGTTTTTTGCCATTTGCCTGTCATTTTTCATACTTTACTAATATTTTCTCGTACAGTTTCGTATTTTTGTCACATTTTTACTTTCTCTACTGGTAAGTAGGGGAAGTATTGCATTCCACCCAAAAATTCGATGTCGAGATTTCACCGGAAATATATGTTTTGAGGCCCCCTGAATCCAAAACAAAGCATTTTTAGAAAAAGGTTCGTGTGTGTGTCTGTCTGTGGACAGCATAACTCAAAAACGAAAAGTCGGTTAAAAACCAAAGTTGGTATTTAAGTTTAATGTCCTTTAAGGATGCGACACTAAGATTTTGAAGAAAATAGCCCCACCCCAAGCTACCCTTTACATGGAAAACTTTTTGACAATTTTGATTTTCATGAAAATTTTCTCTAACGATTTTGATTAAAATGTCATATGTTTGAGATATTTTGATGACAAATGAAATGTATATCTTGAATTTTCTGGCTATAGCCCCTATAGTAGTATTTACTCTGGGCGACTTTTGCATAACTGGTAAACCGTTAGAGATAGACCAAATTATACTATACAAAAAATGTAGATCTTGCTAAAATACACAATTTATGTCTCAATAAATTTTCTTGTAGGGTGAACCATTTCGGAGATATTCCTTGTTATCTGTGTGAGTTTCGGAAAACTTACAACTTTCGTGAAATGGGTCATCGTTGTTCATTTTTTTTTTGTATGTTACGTGTGCAAAGACAACAGAATCTCAAACATTTGACTATCGCACAAAGCCTACTGTATTCTAACATTCCCCTTGCACCTACAAGGAAATAAGAAATAAGATAATTTGTACGAATGTTTATCTTAACTAACACGAAGAAGATATAGGAATAAGAGTTTGTTAGAATGGTTAGTACAAAAGTAGAGAAAGTCATGTGAGTGCAACACATCAGATATTTTGTTTGTTTCGGTCATAAGTGCTAGCATTTTAGGTGCCAAACATCCAGGGCCTGGTAGTGTGTATAGGAATTGATGACTGCAACATAGTGCTGTAGGTATATTGTGACACAGTTGAGTATGTTATGTTTACTGATCACGGTTGACCTCAGAAGAGAACAGAAACATCCTGAAGCCTTACGTGACGCCGTACATCATTCTCAACTCATTACACACAATAAACTGGGCGTTACATCCGGATCCAATACCAGCATCTCATGCTGGTCATTCCATTACCTCAGGTTATCTCATCGCTAAAGACAGTCTTCTTACACGTTCATTTTTTTCCAGTTTCCCGAAATGAGTTCTAAATGTCGTGTTTATTCGTTCTATATGGCTTGCATTATCGCTTTAATTTCGCAATATTTTTTTTTTTTTTTTTTTTTTTTTTTTTAAATCATGCTAAATAACATTGGGACAATATTTTTCTGCATTCGTATTTTTTTTTCTTATTTTGTGAAGTGAGTTTTCGTTTTTTCACACTATATGGCTTGTATTTAACACACACACACACACACACACACACACACACACACACACACACACACACACACACACACACACACACAACACACGCACACACACACATCGCTGTATTTATTTTTGGTAGTTGTATATTTTTACTTTCTCTGCTAGTAAGTAGGGGAAGTACTGTATTCCACCCAAAAATTCGATATCGAGATTTCACCGGAAATATGTTTTGAAGCCCCTTGAATCCAAAAAAAAAAGCATTTTTAGAAAAAGGTCCGTGTGTGTGTCAGCATAACTAAAAAACGAAAAGTCGGTTAAAAGCCAAAGTTGGTATTTAAGTTTAATGTCTTTCAAGGATGCGACACGAAGATTTTGAAGAAAATAACGCCACCCTAAACTACCCTTTACAAGGAAAATTTATCGAAAATTTTTATTTTCTTGAAAATTGCTCTAACGATTTTGATTAAAATGTCATATGTTTGAGATATTTTTATGGCAAATGAAATGTATATCTTGAATTTTCTGGCTATAGCCCCTGTAGTCGTATTTACTCTGGAGGACTTTTGCATAACTGGTAAACCGTTAGAGATACACCAAATTATACTGTACAAAAAATGTAGATCTTGCTAAAATACGCAATTTATGTCTCAATAAATTTTCTTGTAGAGTGAACCATTTCGGAGATATTCCTTGTTATGCGTGTGAGTTTCGGAAAACTTTAGAACTTTCGTGAAATGGATCATCGTTGTTCATTTTTTTTTATATGTTAAGTGTGCAAAGACAACCGAATCTCAAAGCTTTAAAAGATTTGACTATCGCACAAAGCCTACTGCATTCTAACATTCCCCTTGCGCCTACAAGGAAATAAGTAATAAGATAATTTGTACAAATGTTTATCTTAACTAACACGAAGAAGATATAGGAATAAGAGTTTGTTAGAATGGTTAGTACAAGAGTAGAGAAAGTCATGTGAGTGCAACACAATAGATTTTTATATTCAAAATCGCTGGAATTTCGTGTTTTTCGCAAAATATGGCAATTTCGCTTTAATCTGCACTCAGTTAAAATTGGCTAAAACAATAATATTGATTTATTGATCAACATCAGATAATTCGGAAAGGTATTGGGGAATGGTTTTAATATAATGTTTGTCGCTGTTATCGTTAATGGGAAAAAAAGTGCGCCGCTACAGATCGCATCTTCACTTGTTTCTGCACCTCTGGTTTTCTTCTTCATACACAACAATATCTTACACTTTTGCTGGTTTCCTCGGACTTCTTTGATGGCATTGCGCCAATGAACGTAGTTATTTGTTCCAAGAAATGTTTTTTTATTAAATACCTAAACGTATGCTGACACGTTTTCTTTGAGCTGTAGTTAGCTGGCGCGTATATTTTTCATAATCAGTTGTTGGGAAACTAAAATGTTACTTCAAATGATGGCGCATGTTGGCCGAAATGGAATTCCACCCAAAATATACAGGGTGGAAGGTAGTGCTTCTGCCCAAATGATGGCGCATGTTGGCGGAAATGGAATCCCACCCAAAATATACAGGGTGGAAGGTAGTGCTTCTGCCCAAATGATGGCGCATGTTGGCCGAAATGGAATTCCACCCAAAATATACAGGGTGGAAGGTTGTGCTTCTGCCCAAATGATGGCGCATGTTGACGGAAATGTAATTCCACCCAACATATACAGGATGGAAGGTAGTGCTTCTGCCCAAATGATGGCGCATGTTGGCGCAAATGGAATTCCGCCCAAAATATACAGGGTGGAAGGTAGTGCTTCTGCCCAAATGATGGTGCATGTTGGCGCAAATAGAATTCCGCCCAAAATATACAGGGTGGAAGGTAATGCTTCTGCCCAAATGATGGCGCATGTTGGCGCAAATAGAATTCCGCCCAAAATATACAGGGTGGAAGGTAGTGCTTCTGCCAAAATGATGGCGCATGTTGGCGCAAATGGAATTCCGCCCAAAATATACAGGGTGGAAGGTAGAGCTTCTGCCCAAATGATGGCGCATGTTGGCGCAAATAGAATTCCGCCCAAAATATACAGGATGGAAGGTAGTGCTTCTGCCCAAATGATGGCGCATGTTGGCGCAAATAAAATTCCGCCCAAAATATACAGGTTGGAAGGTAGTGCTTCTGCCCAAATGATGGCGCATGTTGGCGGAAATGGAATTCCGCCCAAAATATACAGGGTGGAAGGTAGTGCTTCTGCCCAAATGATGGCACATGTTGGCGGAAATGGAATTCCGCCCAAAATATACAGAGTGGAAGGTAGTGCTTCTGCCCAAATTATGGCGCATGTTGGCGGAAATGGAATTCCGCCCAAAATATACAGGGTGGAAGGTAGTGCTTCTGCCCAAATGATGGCGCATGTTGGCGGAAATGTAATTCCACCCAAAATATACAGGATGGAAGGTAGTGCTTCTGCCCAAATGATGGCGCATGTTGGCGCAAATGGAATTCCACCCAAAATATACAGGGTGGAAGGTAGTACTTCTGCCATCTAGCTTCCTGACGAATGGGTATAATGGTTTATTATTTCACTATCACGCAAACAATGTGTGAAGAATACTGTAATGTATTTCTACCTTAATTCAAATGAATTTAGCCACAATTTAATGTTAATTTATATTTAATTTCTGTTAGAAATTAAACTTTGCATCAAAACTCAGAAGTCGAATTTAAAAAATAATTAAAGCACAAGTTGCAAATATAGGTTCAGGTCATTAAGCATGTTCATGAGATGGTTCATATACATTTTGGTGTTTTTATGAGCTTCCATTACAGAGTAAACTACCTTTATGTTTTTATTTTTATTTATTTATTAATGGATGAAGCATCTTGTAAAAGGACTTGCATTAGGCATAAAACATTCAAAATTATATAGTAGTTATATAGTTATAATCAGGGCCTGGATGTTTATGCCCTAAAAATGTTAGAAATATAGAAGCACTTATAAGGGAAAAAATTAGAAAATAAATTTAATTTTTTGTGCATTTTCGAAATCTTCAAAGATTGACTGCTGTTTAAGTTAACATTATATTGAAAATTTACTTTAAATATCTAGGACACTTAGTAATAAATAATATTAATTTTATTGATGCGTTTTGAATTTATTTGATTCCTCGTTTAGAGATAACCGTCAGCTCTGCACAGAATGAAATAAATGTCACATTTTGGAGGGCGATCAGAAAGAAGTATTACAATAGTTGTTGTTGTTAGTTAATGCTGGATTTCTGACAATGAAGTCATTAATCCTCTTGCTCTCCAATATTTTTCACTGATGGATGGGAAGGGCACTAGAAGTGGCCGGGCATATTTGAAGGTGGTCTCGATCCATTTCCTCTTGCATATCACATAGAGGACAGAGTGGTGAAGAATATATCCCAATTCTGTTTAAATGTTTTGCCAGACAATCATGTCCTGTAATCAACCTGAAGGTTGCAACTGCTGTTTTTCGAGGATACTCAGGAATTACTGTTTGAATGTTTGGTAGTTCCCATCTTTTATTCTTTGATTTTTCATAGTAATATTTTGCAATAATTTTTTTGAATTCAGAGTTGACTAATCTTTAGTTGCATAAAATGGTAGATTAACTATAGATTTTTGTACACCGCTGGTACCCTTTTTTGCAAGAAAATGAGCTTTGTCATTACCACTCAGTCCACAGTGAGCTGGTATCCATTGGAAGACCAGGTGTTTTTGAAGTGCTGTTAGATGGGTAAGGATTTTCCAACATTCTATAATTGTTTGGGTTTTTGGTGACAACTTGGAAGTAATTGCTATAATTGCTGCCCTGGAATCTGAAAGAATAACTGCTTGCTGAAAATGTGAAATTCTGTACAAAAGATTTTGTAGGGCCATTCGAATTGCTTCAATTTCTCCATCAAAGTTAGTAGTTCCATAACTTAAAGATTTGTAATAGGAAAAGAGGTGACATGTGACTCCAGCACCTGCTCCATCTTGGTTTGATATCAATGATCCATCAGTATAAATATGCAGCCATTCGTGTTCTGGAAATCTAGTATGGATTGTCTCTAATGCCAATAATTTTAGAACACTAGTTGGAGTATCACTTTTCTTAACTTCTTCTGTCAGGTGTAAATAATATGTGATGTCTAATGTTTGTGTCGGATTGACTTTAGATATGAAGTTTTCCTTTGAGTTAGGAAGGTGTACATTCTTCTTGATGTCTTGAATTTTGGAAAGAAAGCTCTCCTGAGTCTTTAGTGTATGTGTAAAATTTCTCTTGTGCCATGTAGTATTACAATAGTAAATTACATACATTTTAAAGTTCTAAGAAAGCAACGATTTTCTACTTTGATCATCGCACGATGTCATTGGGGCATATTTGAAATCAGTCATATCATTAGAGTCAACCCTCCGTGCTGTCACTCCCTATGCGTCTGTCCCTCCAAACTCGCGGAAACATACAGTTCTAACAAAGATAACTGTAAGAAATATTACAGACTAGAATTAGATGTGCAAAATCGTCTTTGGGATGATGAAAGTAAGTACCTATGTGAAACTGTAATAGATGTATAAAATTGGACAAAAATACGAAAATTTAAGGGAAAAAATGACAATAATATGAAAAATGACAATAAAATTACCAAAACGTTAAAAATGACAAGAAAATGACAGAAACCTTAAACAAAAATGGAAATCTTATATATTTAAACGAGCAATTCTTGTATACATATATATATTTATATATTTATTTATTTATTTATTTATTTATTTATTTATTTATTTATTTATTTATTTATTTATTTATTTATTTATTTATTTATTTATTTATTTATTTATTTATTTATTTATTTATTTATTTATTTATTTATTCATTCATTCCGCGCAACTTGGAAACGGCTCTAACGATTTCCATCAAATTTTGTATTGAGACAGGGTTTTGCTTTTTAAGTTCATCTATATAGGTGTGATTCCTGAAAAAACGCGAATTTACATAAAAAAGTAACATTTTTTATTTCCGCTTCCACAGAGCAATTCTTGTATATATATTCCCGGTATTTCAGAAACGGCTCTAAAGATTTGGTTAAATGTTTGTATACATGCATATTACTTTCACAATGTTTTCTCTACTCACTTTTAGGTAACACATTCATATCTCTTTCTCTACCCACTCCTCTATAAACAATTTTCCATAAAAAACCTGATTTTACACCAAAGAACATTTTTATCTGCGCTTTTATAAGAAGTCATACCATGTTCTGTGGGTTTGAAATAGAAATACTCTTACATTCACACTGTTTTCTCTTCTCACTTTTAAGTAACACAATTCACAGTGGTTTCTCTACTCACTCTTCCACAAAGAAATCATACAACTTTCTGTATGTTTGAAGTAGAGATGCTGCATATTACATTCACAGTGATTTCATACTTACTTTTAGCTAACACATTCACATCTCTTTTTCTACTCACTCTTCTAAAAAGAAGTCATACAATTTTCTGTGTTTGAAATAGAGATGCTGCATATTACATTCATAGTGGTCTCTACTTACTTTTAGGTAACACATTCACATCGCTTTCTCTACTCACTCTTCTATAAACAATTTTCCATAAAAAAACGTGATTTTACACAAAAAAAAAAGCATTTTATCCCCACTTTTAAATTAAGTCATACAATTTTCTGTATGTTTGAAATAGAAATGCGCATATTACATTCACAGTGGTTTCTCTTCTTACTTTTAGGTAACACATTCACATCTTTCTCTACTCACTTTTCTTTAAACAATTCATATCATATATCACCGCGAAATTCGGCACGTATATGTGTTTTTCCTTGAAGAAAGTTTTTATGATAACAGTTTTACTACACAATATATTACTTTCAAATGACTTTCTATTCGCTTTTCTTTTACGTAGCACATGCATATATCCCCTGTTTGCCCTTCAACATACAATTCATATAATTTTCTATGAATGAAATATAAATGTAACATATTACAAAAAAAAAAAAAAGGCGAAAATCGCCGAGCGAAGCTCGGTCACCCAGCTACTATTACCATATATGACACAAGAAAATTACATCATTTTAATCGCCATTGATAAAATCGACCGCCTCCGTAGCGCAGTTGGTAGCCCGCTTGCCTCTGGCGAGGAGGACCCGGGTTCGATCCCCAGTACCAGCATGGTGATTTTATTCCCTCTGGGAGGTCTGGCACGGGGTGCACTCAGCCTCGTTAAGTACCGGGGGACCAATTGAGGAGCTACTTGATGGTAGAGACCCCAGATCGAGAAGGCCGTATAACTGGCCGGGAGGGCTCGGGGTGCTGACCAAGTCCCACCCTCCAGTACTGCACCCCACCGATGACGCCTGTAGTGGGCAGAGGTGGGAGACGCAGCGGCTGGGCGGCAATCCTTGGCCCTTCATAGGCTGTTACGCTAGGGGTTATTGATAAAATCATTCTTTGCGTATATTTTCCCCGGCAAAAACCACAAACAAAAACTATGACATTTGATAAACATCAGCACCTTGTTGTAATAATCAGCACAAATAAATAAATAAAATCTGAAAACTTCCATCCCGGTACCTAATTCCTTCCAAATTCCATACATTTATTAATAAACTATAAAAAATATACAAATCTACAAACAATTTTTCAGATAAGAAAATTATAATAAAATATTAAAGAAAAGTAAAAAGAAAATAATAAAATAAAATAAAATAATAAAATAAGCTACCAATTCAAATACAAAATAAATATACAAATAATACTGGTATCCAGCATTAAAATTAACTGGTATCCAGTTAATCCTCTACTAAAATAAAAAGAACAAAAAATTGTAATTCATAAACCTACAAATCTATAATACAAAATACCGGTAACCGATATTACAAATACTGGTATCTTAAATCAATTAAAATATACAAATACAAAAGTTACACACAATTCTCCATAAAAATTTCAAATTATTCCAAAACATTTCTCTAAATTCATAAAATTAACCAACCACTAATTTCAACTCACTAACAGTTTTCAAAACAAAATTTACTATTCTTTCAAATTCTTAAAAACCATAAGCTAAAATTTAAATTATACAACATTTAAATTTCAATTTTGAAATTTTAAAAACCAAAATTTTAATACTATAAATATATAACAAGAACATTTAAATATTAACTAACATATAAAGACTATTAGTACGCAATTAATAACAATAAATAATATCAAAAATATCAACATAATTAATTTTTAAACTTAATAATTTAAAATATCTAATAATATAAATTTTCAAATTTTAAATTAAAAATAAAATTATAAATTTTAATATTTCAAATTTTTTTATTACCACAAAAACTCAGCATAATTTAAATTCAATACCTAAATAACAACAAAAATTTCAAATTATTTCTAAACATTTCTCTAAATTCATAAAATTAACCAACCACTAATTTCAACTCACTAACAATTTGTTTTTAAGGATACCCATCTGTGTAAAAAGGCTAAAAATTTCAAAAATTTTCAAAAATGGATTTTTGTTTTATCAAATAGTTTAAATCTTCTGCTTTATTTTGATATGCTTTTTATAGTTTTACGGCCATTTTAACTATGTCACGTGGCCGCCTAACTGATTGCTTGTAAGTGGTCATGTCCATTTAAATCCATACAGTTCCATTATTCTTGCTATGACTTCAAACTTAGTTTTTCCACGTTTTTATTGTAGCATGCTCCACACAATGCAATTTTCAGTACTTATGCATGAAATTTGGTGTATCTGCTTAGAAATAACATTAAAAAGAAATGATGAGATAATTTTTTCATAACGTGAATAACTGCTAAGTAATTAATTATTAAAGTTTACATTTCGAAATTTAAATGAAAAAAATTATGAATTGAAACTTTAAAACTTATTTTTATCCAAACTAATAACAAGATTAAAAATTATCTCATCAATTTGCTAACATTCTATTATAGGACATAACTGAAAATTATCAAGTTTTTTCAAATCAAAATTGCATCATGGGGAACCATTTATACAAATATTTTAAAAAATATAATAAAATATTAATATGTTAGCAACTAATCTGACTAAATGTATGAAATTTAGCACAGTTACACCTCACTATACAGTGATTGTTGTGTTAAAATTTCAAATCAATCCAATGAAAACAGTAGAGTTTCAAAATTTCACAGTGGGTATCCTTAAATAATCAGCACACAACATTTCAAACAAATTGTTATTTCTACACAGAGATGTGTCAATGAAGGCAAAAATACAGTTCACAAGTTCAGGTCACTTTAATGTTGTTTGGAAGGCAAATATCCGTGAGACTTGTGGTATAAGATGTTTTGTTTTGTTGCAGGTACGTTTCTGGTCCAATGTGAGTGGCGAAGGATCGCTCACTGGTGCACTGCGTGGACAGCGAATTAGCCAGCCACAGTGACGTTACCAAGGCAACCCAATTACTCACAGATTATTAACACAGTCTGCCTCAAGAAACATGAAAATGTTCCTCACAATTTATGCCCGGTTGCCATGGAAACGAGTTCGATCGTCACACAGACTCTCATCTTCCCAAAACGCTACCTTTGGTAATAAAGTTGCACATAAAACATTTAACGGTTCCTACGCCCAGATGAAATTTCCAAATCTTCCATTTTTTACCTTCTCCACTACGTATACTAAGTAGAGGAAGTATTGTATACCATTCAAAAGTTCCATCTCGAGATTTCACCGGAAATATGTTTCGAGAACCCCAGAATCCATCAAAAAACATTATTAGAAAAAGATGTGTGTGTCTGTGTGTATGTGTATGTCTGTGTGTATGTGTGTGTCTGTGTGTATGTGTATGTCTGTGTGTATGTGTGTGTCTGTGTGTATGTGTGTGTCTGTGTGTATGTGTGTGGCTGTGTGTATGTGTGTGGCTGTGTGTATGTGTGTATGTGTGTGTCTGTGTGTATGTGTGTGTCTGTGTGTATGTGTGTATGTGTGTGGCTGTGTGTATGTGTGTGTATGTGTGTATGTGTGTGGCTGTGTGTATGTGTGTGTCTGTGTGTATGTGTGTGTCTGTGTGTATGTGTGTGTCTGTGTACGTGTGTATGTGTGTGTGCATGTGTGTGTCTGTGTGTATGTGTGTGTCTGTGTGTATGTGTGTGTCTGTGTGTATGTGTGTGTGTCTGTGTGTATGTGTGTGTCTGTGTGCATGTGTGTGTCTGTGTATGTGTGTGTATGTGTGTGTATCTATGTGTGTATGTCTGTGTGTATGTGTGTATGTGTGTATGTGTGTATGTCTGTGTGTATGTGTGTGTCTGTGTGCATGTGTGTGTCTGTGTATGTGTGTGTATGTGTGTGTATCTATGTGTGTATGTCTGTGTGTATGTGTGTGTCTGTGTGCATGTGTGTGTCTGTGTGTATGTGTGTGTCTGTGTGTATGTGTGTGTCTGTGTATGTGTGTATGTGTGTGTATCTATGTGTGTATGTCTGTGTGTATGTGTGTGTCTGTGTGCATGTGTGTGTCTGTGTGTATGTGTGTGTCTGTGTGTATGTGTGTGTCTGTGTGTATGTGTGTGTCTGTGTATGTGTGTGTATGTGTGTGTATCTATGTGTGTATGTCTGTGTGTATGTGTGTGTATGTGTGTATGTGTGTATGTCTGTGTGTATGTGTGTGTCTGTGTGCATGTGTGTGTCTGTGTATGTGTGTGTATCTATGTGTGTATGTCTGTGTGTATGTGTGTGTCTGTGTGCATGTGTGTGTCTGTGTGTATGTGTGTGTCTGTGTATGTGTGTGTATCTATGTGTGTATGTCTGTGTGTATGTGTGTGTCTGTGTGCATGTGTGTGTCTGTGTGTATGTGTGTGTCTGTGTGTATGTGTGTGTATGTGTGTGTCTGTGTATGTGTGTGTATGTGTGTATCTATGTGTGTATGTCTGTGTGTATGTGTGTATGTGTGTATGTCTGTGTGTAT